>JAWNLM010000145.1:6767500-8177500 GCA_035042345.1 Drosophila fungiperda
GTGTGAAGTCTTTTGGATGTTTATTATATATATATATATATATATATATTTTATGTACTTAAAAAAGCATAACATATTCATAGACATTATAAGATAGAAATAATATCATAAAATCAGCAAAATATTAACTGATAAACTTTCAAATATTTTAATAATGCATTTATTTTTGATATCATCTCATTATTATATCTTAGATTAATAATTAAAGCGATTATTTTATAAACATTTCAAATCAATTATAGAGCTTAACCTGGATTATAAAGAGAATATTTAAAACTCTTTCTTTTTTTGCATTCTTCAACTTAAGCAATTTATTCTGCTTTGAAACAGTTTTTTATATTCATTATTTTATCTTAGATTAATAATAAAAAATTTTGCGTAACAGAAAAAGATTATTTTATTAACCTTCTTAAATTAAATATAGAGTTTCTTTTGAAGTGGAAATATAATATTTAAAACTCTTTCTATATATGTATTCTTCAATTTAAGAAACTCTTTCTGCCAGTGTATTTAAGTGTTTCGCTTCACGTATGCTCTCATGTGATATGTTTAGCTTAATTGTTGCAACGTGTATTTGAAGAAAAGGTAATTGTTGCTTATTTGCCTGCCCCTCTGTATATATCCCCCTCTCTGTCTTCCACTCACTGTCTGTCTGTCTGTCCATGGCCATTGTATAATGTCAATTACTTGTGATTTACGACAGTTTAATGATAGACGCAGTCCGACTCTGAAAGAGGAACAACTGCTGCTGCAAACAATTTACTTGGATGCGAGTTTAGCATGTGATGGATGCGACATTTGGTGCAATGTTCTTTGCGACTCAGTCTTGCATATAATTTGGTCATAAAAGTTTTCGCCAAGTGGACCCCAGACTGGGCCTGGCACTTGCAAAAGGGCCACGTTAACTGGTCCCATAAAGTGTCAACAACTTTTCGAAATACACCCACACACACGCACACACAAGTCTGTGCCACACACACAACCGATAATCATAAAACTTTGTAAAATGATGCAATGCATTGCAAACAACAAAAAAAAAAAAACAGAAAGAAAACCAACTTAATTTCCGGTTTTAAAAGTGTTTCAGCATTTGATTATTCATAGGACAAGCTGCACAGGTGTTGCCAGCTATTCCAATCGCACTAAATAACAATTAGCCATATGTGGAAAATGTTTTTTTTTTTGTTTATGTTTTGGTTGCTGCTTTTTAATTTTGCATTTTGCATTTGATTTGGCCTGCAAAACATGTGGCTAACGACTGTTTGGGGGAATGCCAAATGTTGCGTTGAGTCAGCTTTGTACCAAATCACAATGGGATGTTATCGAACAAATCGATTCATGATTGCAATATATCTGAAATAATGCTAAAAAGCGATGTTCGGTGTCGACAAAGCAGACTACGAAATGTATAATTTATACGAAAATAATATTAATCTAATTATGAGTATTTCAGCAGACTTAATGGAAATATTACGATATTCATGAGACATTCGATTATTCTGATACAACTAATAGTCATAAAAAAAGAGGCAACATTATTAGAAAGTTACTTATATTATTTTTAATACTTAAATGATATATACTTATATTTAACTCAAGCCCTGCAGTGTATCTTTATTAGGTCTCCTTAAAGACAGCTCTCCAGTAAATGGTATTTTTCACAACAAATCTCTTCTTTTTATGCTCATTGTTAATTTTTTTTATTTTTGGTCTTTTTATGAATCACACTAATTGTTCAACAGGTTCTACTATGATATTTTGGACCGTTGCTTTTGGCTCTCAAATCTGACAGGCCAAACCGACTACCGAAAGGGAAACGAACTCATTGAAATTCTTGACAAGTTACGCGCGCCCGAATTGGCTAAAATAAAAACAAAACAAGTAAGAAAGCAATAGTCGAGTTAGTTCGACTACGGTATAGCCTAAACACAGCTATTAAATATATTCTAATTTATTCACAAATTAGAATGATTTGTACCTAAATGTGAGCAGGTTAATTTAGAATATATATTGTTTCTTATTCGATCTTGATGAAAGTTGAGCATTTGATCAATATTATGCAAGTGCATATTATGTGTAAATTGAAAATATTCTGTCTAAAATTGTGGCATTTATTGCTATCGGAAATAGAAAAGTATCGATAATCGAGAAACAGAAGCAATTATCAATAAAATAAAGCTTAATTGATCTGAGCCGGATATATGTGAATCTATATGCCAAATTTCAAGTCACTTACTCTTGAAGTCTCTAAAATCCGTGTGTTCATACAGAAATACAGTCGGACGGACATATGGACATGTCTATATCGACTCGTATGTTGATTCTGATCAAGAATATATATCGGAGATATTTCCTTCTGGCTATTACATACATGTGCACAAAACCAATATACCCTTTTTACCCATTTTTATTCTTTCAGGGTATAAAAAGAACCTATCAAAACGAAAAGAGAAGAAAAGAATAGAAACACAAAAAAAGCATAATATAAAGATGAAAAAATCATCTGAGTTAGAAGAGCGAATCTGTTGTGGTCGCAAAAGTGACGACGTCATGTGGAGCTACGTGGTTTTTGCGACTTATCGCCCACACACATACACACACACACACACACAATGGGAGAAGAAAAACCGGAGTTTTCTAGTCGTTTATCGGCTTGTCACTCATGCGTCCAATAAGGCGCCGCATTTTGCAACAATTCGCTAAACTAATAAGCCCCTTTCAGCAGCGCATCGCACATTTTACGAGCAATAAAATTGCGTATAAATATTGCGGCTAATGCGTTGAGCTGTCGCCATAAAAGTTTTAATTAGAAAAGAAATATATATGTATTGAAAGTATTATTTCTATGATAGGCGTGTGCAAAAGTTGTTCCTTAGTTTTTGCGCTGGAAAACCTAACAATGCGTCGCTGCCTTGAAAGGGGCATGCAGCTAAGCCAAACAAAAGCTCAGCTCAATGACAACGGCGACGGCGACGACGACGGCGACGGCGACGCCGCCAGCAGCAGCTGCAGCCATAGAAAAGTATTTTGCTACTGAAGTTGCAAACAATAACTTGACACATATATATTGGGCGGGGGGTGCTTGTGGCGTTAAGGGGACGTGACTGTTCTGGTCTGATCTGGTCTCGGCTAAGTATTTATCATACAGGAAGCACTCGCCGAGAAGTGCATTACACTTTTTGCATTTGCCATAGCAGGCAGCTTCTGTCTGCCCTCCCTGCCAAACAGGGAGTTGAATGAACCAACAACGCGCTTCTATACAAAATCGCTGCTGTTGACTGATTAGGGAGAGCCGGAATTGTCAGCTGGCAACTGGGTCAGCAAAACTGAATGTTGACTGCATCTGCATCGATAATATCCAAAGTCAACAGTTAGCCACAATGCGCTGATAAAGCCTCAGAGTCAGCGTCTGTCTGCGAGAGAACTGTGAAACTTTGCATTATGCATTGAAATTGTTAAAGTTTTATATTTATTTTTTTTATCTTTTACTTTCAAAACGAAGCCGCGTCGGTATTTATGAAAGAATTTATGATAGTTACAGTTGCCACTATCAGTGGCAGGCAGACAGTGGGTTAGTGGAGCAGTCAACTTGATTATTGTTTGGAATGGAATTTGTGTGTTTTTAATATACACAACTAAGTTTGCACCATGTAAACGATAAGAAAGATAAGTAATTTATGCTTCTGGAATACTTTTTTAAAGTCCACTTTTAGTTAAATTGAATAAAAATAAAATAAAATATAAATTTAAACACTTTTACATTTCTCAATAGCTCATAGAGCACAGGATTAGTCAATTGCAATTTATTTTAGCCAAAATTCAATAAAATACAATTAGCTGCGACAACCGCTAACAAGAAGAGTTGCTAACAAATGAGCCAAGTCAACGAACTTTTAACCCGAGACCCGGCGACCGCTGAACCAACTCTTGCATAAGAACTTTTGCCATTCGATACGCCTACAACGTGTTTAATTAATTATTAATTATATACAATATTTTGTTTTTAATTTGATATTTTTTTTCCTTTTGACCAGAGTTGAACTCACCTTTAGACAGAAATGTTATTTGTTGCGCAATTGTCGCGACGTCTGCAAAGATGAAAAAATGTGTGCAAGCGTTAAATAAATGCCAAAAAATCAACAATAATTTATGTGTAGCCTGCATAATGCCAGCTAGTTACTGGTATTAAACTAACCACAAAAAAGAGCTCTTAAAATTAATCAAAGTCGCAGTGTCGTAAAGAAAAGACCAGACTACAAAAAACATTACAGCTCATTACCAATCATAAAACCAAATGTCTAACAAGCTACCAATAACAATTCTAACTCCCCCACAAAAAATAGTAAAAAAGAAAAACAACTGAAGGAAAACTTGTCAACTGTAACGCAGACAATCAAGAGAAATGCATAAATTAATAAAAAACTAGAAAGAGAATAAATATGTTGCATGAAATGTTATCGACTGTGACTAGCAAACGATGACGATGACAATGATGATGATGATGATGATGATGACGATGACCGTGTAATGAATACGAGTACAAACTCTAATATGACATGAAAGTCTGGGTTTTTCTAGGGGTGGGGTATGTATGTTGGGGTGTGGTGTGTTGAAGGGCGGCAACACGCAGCTAATTTCATGCTCAGTTGCGCAGTATCTTTTTTTTTTAATTGACAGCGTAAAATACAGTTACTGTCTCGGGTAATCAAGAGTAGCGACAAATTACGACAAAAGGACTCGACAATTATGCACAACAAATTAATACACACAAACTACACGCATTGCGCACAAAAGTTGTTGCAACTTTTCATTCTTGTCAGCAATAAGTACTTCTCAAAGATAAACAGTATAAGTTACTAAACTTTGTTAAAGTTAAGAATAATTAATGCTTTTTTGCGATAGCGCCAAGTTTTCGATATTTTTCACATCTGCCGCTTGTTTTTTTTTTTTTTTTGACTTTGAGCATTAAAAAACTTTTGTGAAACCTTGCAAGGAACGATTTGAAACCATTTATGTGCTATAAAACTTGGACCAAACTTTCAAAATTCTTATATAAACTGTTTTTTTTTTTAGTTTTTAATCTACTTGTTAAAACCTTGAAAGCTCTTTTATTTGTTGGATATCATGTTAAGAAATATAACTTATGAGCAATGTGTAGAAATCAACAACAACTCAACAGACCACATTTATTTATATACTTCATTTATAATATTTACACTTCAAGTGAAATGTGTCATATTGAAAAAAAAGATTTGTATAAATATATATACTTATAGGCATTATATTAATCATTAGATCATTTGCTACATTTGTAGAAAAAAAAAACTAAAATTTTACGAGCAGCAATTTTGTTGAGTGTTTTACTTAGCCCCAAAGCGCATCAGCTGTTTCTGAAGTGCATCAGAATATTTCTCCCCTCGTGTAGATGATGCTATTATAATAGTACTATTAACTCTGAGATTTTGACAAGTATCACTCAATTGCCATTAACAACTACATCCACATCGACAACGACATCAACAGGCCGCTGCTGAGGCACTTTAGCCACTCAACGATTGTGTTGACAAAATGGCAATTTGTGGATTGAGCTCTGAGAACAGTAGAGTTCGTTAACGCCGATTGACATCGTCAGTTATGCATAGTTATCCACTGCTCACTACACTTGTTACAACAAAATGGCCAATAAAAAAATGAAAAAAAAAATATATATATATATATATCTCAATTTCTTGCTGTCGTTGTCCTTGCCCGAGTACATTAGCCTCTTGGGCCAGGCAGCCTCAGCCAGTCCCGACTTTAACATACGCTTTTGAATATTTTTTTTGTACTCCCCGCAACTGACACGCACTTTGCGTGTTTATTAAATAAATACAAAATTTGCATACATTTGCCAATATGCAAAGCAAAAAACAAAAAGCAAGTAAATAAATAAAAATATAATATTGTTGTTGTTGGGGCAAGGCACTGAAATGCAAATAAAAAAACCACAATTTATTCAGCTATTTATTGCAGGCAGTGTTTACAAAGGATACGCTTAGAAATAAGCAAAGTAAACTTTTGATTAGTAAGCACATGAGAAGAGCACATATACATGCATGCGCTTAGATGATAGAGGTATTGAAAAATATATATACATATTTCCAGCTTAATCCTTGGCCTCGCCTGACACTTGCAGATAAAGGCACACCCCCCCCCCCCCCCCCCCCAAAAATAAAGGGAAAACGGAAAGACGCATCGCTGCCTTTTTTGATGAGCTCAACTTGAGTTTTACCTTGACCCAACCCAAACCCTGGCTTAAAACCCAACCCACAAGCTCAATTTGAGTTCTGTGCTTAGCTCATTCATCTGGCAACTTCTTTGCATGCACAGCTCTGGAAATAACCCGTGGGGCATACACACAACCAAAACACCACTTCCCTCCGACGCCCGCCCTCCTGTTAGAGTGTAACTAATACGAAGCAAGCTACAAATCTACACTGAACGTAATAGTTAATGGTTTTGATGGGAGTACACAAGACCAATGGCCTGCTCTTTGATTAATGAATGCCGCTACTGTTTGATACACGATCTCGAAATGGGAAGGGGCATCACATAAGAGGGGAGTGCTACACACACTCGCACACACAAAGTATTGAAATGTATGCACGTTTTGATTTGAGCCGCTTACGGCGTGAATCTTGCTCGGGTCACAGTACAAAATAAAAAATAAAAAAAAATTATAGAACCACAAATTATAAATAAATAAGTGGAGGGCCGCAGACAAAGCCCCCAACTGGACGTTCAGTTAATCGTCTTTAAGTGGTCGCCAGCTGGAGCCAGACCCAGACCCAGACCCAGACCCAGAGCCAAGGCAAAGTTAACGAATTAGTTGAGTCAGTTCCAATGCTAAGCATATCATTTGTCTTCTTGACTGGATTGTTAAATCACAGCGGGGGTTTGGCTCGAATTCGTGTTCCCCTTGTCAAATTATTAAAAGAGGGGGGAGGCAACTAATTAGCGACAATCATTAAACGCTGGCCAAAAGAGTTGTTTTGCTGTTGATCAGTTTTAGAATAAGTTACTATTTCATATGGCTAAAAGCACAAAAAATAGCTACTTTTAAATGTTCCTTGAGCTAAATTGACAATTGAATTAACTCTGCTGAAATCGGCTTATTATCATATAATAGAACATATATATATATATATAGTATTTTGCAAACCTACTAAGTATTTATTTGCATTTCGCATTTGTATATTTTTTGCAGTTAAACTTAGCTTTTGTCTGTGATTAGCTCAATTCAATGCCAGCCACTTGGCAGACTAAAATCGCCCAACACTCTACTTGACCAGTTTTGTATCTGACAGATGCAGATATATGTGCCACAAGCTGAGCCGCTTGCTGCACAATCTTTTGTTGCAAAATCTAAATAGCTGTTTCTTTTGTTGTTATAATTAAACAAAATATTCAAATAAATTATCAACTAGAACAAATTGCTTGGGTTGGCAGGGGAAGTGGAGGGGAAGTGGGGGAGGGCTGACTATCTGTTTAGATTGCCAGCTGCACAGCACAGTAGCAGTGACTGTGTTCTGCTTTTGTGTCGCATTGTTGCACACAAGTTGTGCATGATAATAAATTTGGTGGGCTACAAAAGGGGGGCGTGCCGCTAAGCTGATATGTGTGTCATGTGAGACTAGCTTTGTGTGTGTGTGTGTGTGTGTGTGTGTGTTGTAAACGAGTTGCGTTGTGCAAGAAGATGTTTGCTATTGTGTCTTGGTCTTGGGCGGTTCTTACAAAAGCGAAGACTAAAAAGAAGTTGGGCAACAGACAGCTAAATAATAGAGAATTCAAATATTGTTCAGATTGAAAGTGATATATGAGGCAGATTTATAACTTAGCAAGCTATTGAGTAATGAAAGCGGATTATAAATAAATTATTAATAGCTAAAATTAATTGAAAAGAAATCGAATAACTAAAGCTGAAAGGATTAGGATTAACAGCAAATGATTGATGTAAAAAGATTGATGTAAAAGTAGAAGTTATTCTTAATTAATAAATATATTTATGTTATGCAGCAGCTCAGCCAATTACCAATCACTTTTAATTTGCGTACAAAAACCTTCGCCTATTTATTGAATGCATATATAAATATGGATAAATCTCATTAGCAAATGCGAAGGCGAATGGGAATGGGAATGAAATGCTCCACAAAGAGGCGTCTCGCATTCAATGTTTATTTGCATTGCGAGATGCATTTTCAATGTTGGTCACACTTTGTTAATGCAAATGCAAATAAGAAGCCAGCGCCAAGTGCAAGTGTTTTTTTTTTTCCAATTGTTGTTGTTGTTGCTTGGCATGTGCTTAAAATGCAAAGTATGTTTGTATTGTTGTTGTTGTTGTTGTTGTTTGTTTTTTTGTTGTGACCACAACAAGTTGAGCAGTCATTTTGCGTGATTGCTCAGGCGACAAAGAAATGAGTTATGTGTGTGTGTGTGTGTGTGTGTGTGTGTGTGTGTGTGTGTGTAACGTGTGTGCACAGTTACAAGTTGTCATAAATCTTGGTCAAGTTTGGCCAGAAACAGTTCGCGGAAATGGTTGCTGACCAACAAGTTGCCCGATAAGGGGTGTGCTGCTGATTGAGCTTGTCAGATATATATATATATATATATATATATAAGATATCAAGAGATATAAGGGGGTGAAATTGAGTGCATAACTTGATCATTACTCAAATATATTAATCTTGTCAAGGTTTTGCCATTTATCTAAGTGACCAGCAGCTAAACTCTAAGCCAAAAAAAAACGCATGCAAATCTTTGAGACAGACAAGTTCAGAGACCAATTATACAAAAATTAATATATAAATTTTGTTTTTTAATAATACTTGGGTACACTTTTTGTTTAGTAAATAAAACTTCTTTGTTTTGTTGTTTATATATTTGTATTCCCGCACAGTTTTATTAGCTTGGCTTTTGTAGCCCCCCAGCGACAACATCAGCAAACAGCTGACATATCAAATATTTAATTATCGAATGCTTTTTTTGTTGTTGTTTGTTATTTTCTGTTTTGTTTTGTTTGTTGCCATTTCTTAAAAATGTATGTTTTTTGCGCCTTTATGAGCAGTTCTCATGTGCAATAACCTTGCCACAAAACCAGACTTGACATGGCAGCTTTAAAAAAAAAAATAATATTTATTTATAATAAAAACAAGCACAAAGCGCCAAATCTCAGATAAGCTGAAATTCTGTTTCTTTGATTTGTATGTTTTCCGCTTAATTCCGGGCGACTCTTTTTGATTTTTTTTGGTATGAACAAGCGCGGCAAGCATTAAAAGTATCTTCATTGAGCACATTTGCTGTTTACATTTCCCCTCAGTGATTTATTTGTCAACAATGCTGAGTGTATTTACTTCAGGCTTTAGCTTCCTACACACACACACTACGACACACACACATACACACAAGGTTGACTTTCACGCGGCTTTCATGTGAATTGCTTAGTTTCCTTTTACAGTTTTGTTAAATACGTAATTCGAAATCGATTTCAATTTACATTGTGTGGAAATCGTATTTATCACAAGGTTTTCCAAACAACTGCGCTTCGAGTTTTTTTTTTATTTTTAACGGTTCTTATCAGAATTTATTCTATTGAATTCAATCCAAATAGCATCGAATTGCAAATGCTATTTTTTATTATTATTTATCAATATTTATTGAATTCGATTCAACTATTATCAATATATATATATACTTTATTTACCTGCTAATTCAAAAAGGTTTAATCTTTTCTTTTTTTCTAAAAAACTTGTTTTTGCATTACTCGACACTTTCAATTGCCTTGACACACCTCTATGTGATTTTTATTAATTGCACTTAAGATGCTTAGCTTTTTGTGATTATCACTTGTTCACTGTCATAAATATTCTTAATATTTATATCTAATAAGCTCCTCTTAATTGTTCTCAGGTACTTCAACAAGAAATATTCCACTAATCATCTGGAAAACATTAGTTTATTATTCGATGCTCAGCAAGTGTTCTTGACTGTTGTTTTAAACAAACAGAAATTATTATGAAATTTATTAAAGCTTAAATTGTTATGTAAATTTATTGTGGCTTATCGCAAAAGCAAAGAGCAAATGAAACCTCGAAAACGCCTTTATTTGGCGCTATCAAAGGGAAATCCATTGAAATGCGTTGTTCAGTAAATACTTGTTGTTGTGACAAGAAATTTGAATTATATGTTCATGAATTATAATTTAATTGGAATAAGTTAGTCAGTGCTGCATATTTATCAAGTTCTGGTTCTGGTTCTGACTCTGGTTCTGATTTGGTTTCTAATTCAAATACATATTATGCGCAATTTGCACAGCTGCTTTTACAATTTGATTTGAATATCTATACAAATGGCACCCACGCCTGAAATGCAGTTAAATGTTGTGTAAAGGAATTTTTCATTAACATGGAAAATGAAATTGAATGTGTGCTCCAAATATGCAAAACTTAATGTGCCAGAATGGGAATTTAGCTGGCAAATACTTTAATATAAAAAAAACTACTTTAAACTTACCCAATATTGAATTCAGTTATGGCTCAAGTTTCTCACTTTATGTAGTCGATGTACATAGGATTCTCTGCAAGAAATAGAATATGCAATTAAAGTCGATTTATAGAGTGAAACTTTAAGCTAACTTAGATTAAAATGCAATTGCAGATAAGGCCTTCAGCTCGTAGTTGATTATATTGTTGTACATATATTTGAACCAGAAGTATGTCAGACAACCGATTAATCATTTTACTATCTACTAATTCTGGACACACCCATTTAACCTAAATTCAACATAAGCTCCTAAAATCTGCCCAGGCCCTTAGAAGCAGGTCACCCAAAAACCCAAAACACTCATTTCAAAACATTATTCTTAACACAGCCAACCAAAATTTAAGTGCGTTCAATAAATAAATATTTTACATTGCTTGTATTTAAACTAAATGATAACAAAAATGCCATTAAACTTATTGCGCTGTTGCGCTTATCAATAGTGTGTGTGTGTGTGTGTGTGTGTGTGTATGTGTGTGTGTGTGTGAAACCAAACGTTTCGCTGATAAGCTTTTGTAAAAGGTAATCCTTAGAATTAAATGGGGTAGAGAACCTAATCAGTAATTGGGGGCATGTGAGTCAGAGTTAATGTGCATGGAAATTGAAATGTATCAAAGTTGCAACATTAAAAGATTAAATGAAATTTAAAGAAATGATTGCTTTGATTTTTTCTATTTGGTAATTGAATAGTAGTTTTGGGGCTGCCTTAGATTTTAATATATTTTTTACTACTATACAGTTTATATACCAAAACATTTATTTCTATGTACATTTTCAGCTATGCAGCTAGAAATTTCAACTCACTGAGTAAATCCACTTCGCACATTATTCAGCAGCATAAATAAATTATAAACACTCAATAAGCCTGATAAGACAACAAATCAAAATGTTATTAAGCCGCATAAAATTCGCATTTGCCAATGCTAAAGACGGGCGATTTATCAACGATTTAACTGCTGCTCCCCTCGCAAACAAAACCAGTAAGAAACGGAGGAGGGTATATATAAAAAAAAAACGAAAGTGTCGACGGAGTATCATTTTGGATTGGATCGTTTTGGATCGTATCGCATGGGGTGTGTTATTGTGGGCACGTCGCTGATATTTCATTTAAATATGCAATTTGCATGCAACTGCAATTTTTCATTAATATTCAGTGAATTGCAAAAGAGTCAAATAAAAACAGCTTCCCTTGTTTTCTTTGGGTTTCGTTTGCCTTTACGAAACATGCCCCCAAATGGAGGACTATAAAAACTCAATTTGTACATATGCACATTTAATTTATTATTGCTGCAATGATTTATGCTCTCAGACTCTTAAAATAAATCAAACAAAATATATATGAAATCGCAAATCAATTAATTTATTGTTTAATTCACAAAAGACACCAAAATAAGCATTTTGTTGAATAAATTTACGATACAGCATATGACATAAATAAACATGAAAAAATAATGACAATTGCGCAAATAATAAAAATTATTAAAGAAAAAAATATTGCTTTTATTTGAGCAAACAAAAATATAATAAAAAAACAAATTGTTGAAAGTAAGCAAAATAAAAATCAAACTGAAATAGGAAAAAAAAAATCAGCAAGTGAAAGCGCCAATTGAAATTGTAGAAATACGAGCATCTTTTACTTGGCAGCTGCTGCATTGATTTATATGGCAGCCATAAGTTTTTTATGTATGTAGTGTTATTTAGTTTGTAGACAAAATAAATATCAAAATCAGTTGTGTAGACACTCGAATTAATTGTGGCACATTTCTGAAGACACTCGCATACGTAATCTGAGTGGAACAACTTTTAATGATAGCACTGCACAATAAATTCAAATAATCAATAAAAAGTCTAGCACCAAAAAAGAAAAAAAAATATATATATTATTTTTGTTTAGTGCGACTCGTTTTTTTTTTGTTGTTGTAAAACTGGGCAAACTAAATATTCACATTAGAAAAATTTATGCAGATTTTAAATTTAATTTCTTGTTGCTTGGAGCTAAAATTTTTATGCAAAGTAAGAAAAAATTAAACTAGTTCAATTTTATGCAGTATACTTAAACATTTTAATGGAACCAGTTACACTTAGAAAACACAATAATTGTTCATATATAAACAATCATTCAAGTTTAGTGTGTAGGCTTAGCAATAAACGTTGGCTAATTGTGATTAATTGATTTGCGTTATAAAAGACCTTCGAACACATAAATTGGCTCAGTCAGAAGTATATTAAAAAAAAAAAATACATATATTCTTAAGCATTTCCTGTGCTGTCAAACCAAAAAAAAAAAAAAATAACCCGTTAGTAAAACTGATGCTTTTTAAAGCTGCACTGCTGACCACAACTATCAGTTTGCCACTCAGCTTAGCTCATCGCATCGCATCTCCGATCGGATCGGATCGCATCGGGTCGCAATTTCACCCACGAGCAAAACTCGTTGAAATCTGACTAAGCCAGCACTCATACATAGTATTATTAATGCCCCAGAGATTATACCAAAGCCAGCAATAATAACATCATCGTATATCGTTTACCGTTTTAAACAACAACAACAACAGCAAAAGTTTTTTATGCACTTCGACAAAGCTGAAGCTGAACCCCGCAGCACACAAACCAAAGTTCTTCAACCGCAAAATAATGAGTTGCACCAACGCCAAAAAAAAAAGAAGTAAATAAAAAATAAATATAAAAAAAAAAATGGAAATAAAATAAGAAACGGGAGAATCGCAACAAAAACAAAGACGAGACAAGAATCGGACCAGCGCAGCTTTGGCCCAAAAGCTAAATTTCAGCATTTTCATATGCGCGATTGGACAGAGGAACGGGCGGACGGACAGGTGGACAGACGGACGGATGGACGGACAGATGGACGTACTTAAAGCAACGCGAGTTTTAGGTCAAACCGCAGCCGCTGCTCCTGGCTAACAACAACAACTCCAACTCCAACTCCAGCTCCAACTTCAGCTGCAGTAAACCACTTGAGTATATTTCTGTCTGTCTGTTTGTCTTTCTGTCTGCATCCTGCGTAGAGAGCATATTAAATTTCTGAACCTGGCCAGCCAACAGCTGTGCGACGCCTTTGGGCCGAGTCTTGAGACGGGGCGAAACCAGTTTAGAGCTCAGACCCCGTCTCAGACTCGGGCTCAGACTGAGACTCGACTCGACTCGACTCTGGGCTCGAGACGACGGCAGCTGTAAACAATCAGAGCTAACTGCATGGCAGGCACTCAGCCATGAAAAATGAAAAATGATTGATGATAATGATGACGATGACGACGACGACGAAGAAGTCGCCCCAACTTGGGGCCTTTGCTGTTATAGTGCTGCAGATGCTGCTCTGTGCAAAGGCAAAAGCCATTGACCAAAAAGGCTTCACAAAAAACATTTATTGTTAGTGTGCAGACACTGAGAGATTTTTGAAAGTCTCGCAATTAGTTGGAAATTAACCCTTAATAAATCGAATTATAGACTAAATATTTTATAATCAAATTTTAAATTGTTTGTTCTGTTTAAAGTTTGCCCTTTATGAAATTGAGTTATTTATACTACTTAATTTATTGTACAAATTTGTTAAAATTTCCTCTATATTTTAGCTTGCATTTGTTTAAAATTATCTTGGAACTTCGAATATACTTTCTGATAAAAAATTTAACTTATAAATTGAACAAAAAAACACCAAAATTAAAATTAAAAAAAGAATAATAAAAAAAACTTAACTTTCAATATGCTAAATTCAGTAGTTCTGAAACAAATTTGTTGTCAACAATTTATTTTCAAATAAAAAGTTATTTTAAAATAAAACTGTCCGCATTTTGTTTTAAAGATTTAGTTTTTTTTCGTAGCTTTAATTTTGCTTCTTCAACTTTTGGTTTTAACAAATTTTGTTGAGTGCACGCATATTGTGTGTCGCTTTGGCTTGTGGCTTTGGTCTGGGCCAACAATTTCCTGCTCCTGGCCAAGTTGGGGTGCATCTACCTGCGCCGTGGCAAGCAGCTTCTAAAACCCGATTTCTTACAACTATCCACACACATCAACTGCCCTTTGCTGCTGTTGTTGTTGCTGCTTGTTGTTGTTGCTTGTTGTTTGGCTCTCTTGGATATTGTCTCAAGCTGAAGTTTTGCTATTTGTGTAGTTGTAATTTGTGGCAGAAAGTTGAAAAGAAAACCGGTTGCCAGGTTCATAGGCGCTTTGTTTGAAAGTCGACGCGATCTCGCCTTGTCGTAGGTACTTATTCGTACTTACTTACTTATATTTATAAGCTGCCCGGCCCTGCCTTGCCCTGCCCTGCCATGCCCCACCCCGCCCCGCCCAGCACTTCCCATCTATGTTTGCTATTCTTGTTTTTCTTTTTTTTTTTAGAATACGCCATTTTTTTACAATTTTTCTCGACTTTCAATGCTTGAGTGCGCGCTTCCTCAGTATTTTGATTATTCTAGTTTGTGGCCGAAACAGAATCTGGCTTATAAATTACTATGTTAAACTTGTTTTGGCTCGTTTGCTTTTCTGTTTTGATTATGCCTGTGGTTGATGATAAAGGGTTTATTGACTTTGTTTTGCTGCGCTATACAGGTCAAAATATTTAAAGTTCATGCTGAGGCCGCATAAAAAATGGGACAATTTAAATTTATATAGATTGAAAATAATTAAAATTGAGATAAGAAAAAATCGATTAAGAAGAGTATTAAAAATTATGAATATTTATGGATAAAAAATAATAATATTAGTTTGTGTTATGTTTAATTTTAATTCATAATGAATGCATTTTTAAAAAGCTTGGTTTTTGCTTTTAAAAATTACAAATTAAGTAAATAAATAAATAAAAGCTTTACCCTCAGCACAGATAAAATTTCATAATCATTTTTGAACAGCTTCATTTAGCTTCAAAACATTTGAAGTTCATGGTGAGGCCGCGTAAAAAATGGGACAATTTAAATTTATATGGATTGAAAATAATTAAAATTGAGATAAGAAAAAATCGATTAAGAAGAGTAATACAATTTATGAATATTTATAGATTAAAAATAATAATATTAGTTTGTGTTATGTTTAATTTTAATTCATAATGAATGCATTTTTAAAAACCTTTGATTTTGCTTTTAAAAATCACAAATTAAGTAAATAAATAAATGAAAGCTTTACCCTCAGCACAGATAAAATTTCATAATCATTTTTGAATAACATTATTATTTCTGCAGTCCATCCCATATACATAAAAACCAATTTAATTTTATACAATTGAAGGAGATGAAGCCGCATATTGGGCTAAAAGACAAGTCCATAACCTTCACGGCGAAACAGCAATTGTTGTTCCAATTGTTCGGTTTGAAATTGTTTTGTGGACTCGCCCTTAAATCGGCATACCAAAAATGTGGCCTAGGTTTTAGCCATGACTTCAGCCTGCGCATTGACAGCCAATTCTTGTTATTTGCTGATGTCTGCAAGCTACCATAAAAGTCGCAGCTTTGCTCAGCCATGAAACTGGTTGAACTTTAACAACAACAACAACAACAATAAAAGCAACAGCAATCGAAATTGTTGGCTTGTTTTGTGCATTTGGTGCACATTGCTGCCGGTTTCTCTTTTATGGCCAAGACAAGTTCTTGACACTCAAAAGCCCAGCGAGCAGACAGCAGACAGCAGACGCCTACTGCTCAAATTGTTTTTACAAGTGCGAGAGTTATTTTAACTGCTATCTGATATCAGTTTCTCTTACTTGCCATATGAAAAAATAAATATAAAAATAAATAAATAAATAAATAAATAATATGAAACAGAAATCAGTTTTAAGTGGCTGACTGCGTGGCCTGCCTTCAATCACCTCACTCAATCCAAATGCAATCGCAATCGTTGTTGCAGTTGCAGTTGCAGCTGAGCGATCCGATAAATGCAAAGGCAGTCAACGAAGCGTGCCACACACAACAACGTGCAACAAGATCGCATTGCTCCCGCAATCAAATCCCCTCCTCCTCCTCTAAGCCAAGACTATAAACTGCCTACATTTGCAGTTAAGTAAAAAGTAATTTAAAGTCGAAAACGCAGTCATTATTCGCTTGCCCACATAATAAATGATGTAAAGAGTAGGCGGAATCAGGCGATCATAAAACTCTAGCAGAAATTTAGAAATTTAGTCGAACAAACAGCAAATTATAAAACGAAAATGTTGCAAAGCGCATAATAATAATATTTCATATTTATTTATGATTATTTCTGGCTACATTTAAAATAGACTTTTGAAATACCTGACTATAATTTGTAGTTCCTACAATGTTCAATTAAATACGCTGGCATATTGGAAAATATGAGATAATTTAAAGATAGTAAAAGCAATTGGGATTTTGTATAAACAAATATATATTCTATAAAAAAAGATATTGAAATATCAAACAGTGAGTTAATCAGAATACACAATTTAAAAGACCAAGAAAAATAAATCTGAGCTATGGAAAAATATGTATTAGATTACTAAATATATATTTCAAATGCCAAAAGTATAAAAAGAATGAAACGTTATTTGTATGCCTCATAAATTTCTGAATTAGTTACACTTTTCCCATTAATGACTTGACAAGTTTTTGACCATTTAGGCCAAATATACCCGCTGTACTTTCACAGCAAGGCTTTTAGAGGCAAATTAAAAGCATTTAGCCATGTCCCAGCCAACAATTCAGCGACAAATTTACAGCAAACAACTGCAAAACCGAGACCCAACTGGCTGCCACAAATCTACGTAGTTGTTGTTGCAACCACAGCAGCAGCAGCAGTTGCAGCCTTTGGCCTGACCACAGATGTTGTTGTCCAGCTGAAAGCTATAAAGACTGAGAGATCAGTTGGCGATTTGCCGACTACTGTGCGAAAAATCGGGGTGTGCACAACAACAGCAGCAACAACAGCAGCAGCAAAACAAATGCATAAAATAAAAAAAAATTGTGCAAATGGTCTCTCACTCAACTGTTTTGAACGTTAATTTACGCCAACTGTTTTGGCCATTGGACGTTGTCTGCTTTCAGTTTCATTATGAGTTGAAACACGGCCCGAAAAATCATGCAATTGCAATTGTGTTTTTTTTTTTTTTGTTGTCAAGTTGCATGCAGATTGCAACATTCAGTTTTGTATCTTTCGGCTTGCCGCTGCTGCTGCTGCTGCTGCGGTTAATCATATTTGTGTTGTTATTGTTGTAAATTAGCAGCTGCACACAACAAGCTGCTTTCAAAATTTTATATTTGCAGGATGAATAATTTGCATATTGCATTTTAGCGCTTAATAGTTTTTTTTTTGGTTTTTTTTTTGTGTGCTTTGTCTAATTGACACTTTTGTGAGCTGTTTGCGATTTTTTTTTCTTTCACTTCCATTTTTGTACGCTAAACTTTAAGCTAAACTTTAACATGAATTTTAACATGACATAGCAATCGATTTCGCTTGCTTCATTATCAGAGTAATTAATTAAATATATAAATTTTTATAAATATATTATGATGACAACAAGCCGGTGATTTTATTAAATTTGCGTACGTTTTCAAGTTTAGTTTTTAGACAACAAAAAACTGTCATTGACTAAAAAAATAAAGCAAAGCCAAGCCACAAAGTGCAATGTCAACGGGAACTTAGTTCATTTTTGGAGCGCCTTACACAACTTGGCCAAAAGCAAAGAGGCGAAGAGGGGCAAGGTATAAGTAGTGAAAACAAAAACAACGAAGGTGGCCGCTTGCTGCCCACAAATCAAGCAATGCGACGCGACGCGACGCCTAATTAAGTTTGTGGCCAACGTCATCGTCAGAATTGTTGTGCAACGCGTTGTGCCCAAAAGTTGCATGGAATAAATGATTCTAGGCGCAATGATAGATTACCATAATGATCGATTGAGAAATGCATATTAAGTGCGATATTTGTAGGCAGACGCCAAACGACGTGCTTCAAATTGCTTTTATTTTGGCTATTGAAGTAGCATTTATAAAAGACGTGTTCAATATATAAAAAAAAACCTACTCGTTAAATTATATATATATATATATATATATATATTTAAGCTGCAGCTGCAACAACTGGTTCATTGATTCCATTGAAGCCAGCTGATGAGGCGATTGTGCAATTAGCTGCAGGCCACAAAAAGAGTGGGCGACTTATAAAGATAGAGAAAGAGTCGGAGACGGAGTCGAAAACGGAGAGAGAAATTCAGTTCATTACGTATAATAATTCATTGTAATTTCTTGATTTTTGTAAGCTGATTATGCAGTCAAAGAAATTGGATGTAATTAAAAATAATTAAGCCGTCTGCCCGAAGAAGTAGTCTTCCAGCATTGAGGAAGTGCTCATTAAAAAAATTATAAAGAATTTTATTTGTTTAATTAAATAATAACTAAAAGTATTTTAAACAGATTTATTAAAGAAAACGTATTAAATTTCAGATATTCAGTTACAATGTAATGCATTTTGTAATTTTAAAAGGTAGCAATTATTAAGCAAAGTCTAGCAAAAAGTGCCTCAAGTTTTATTCATTTTCCACTTGTCTCAAGCAATCAATATGCTGCTCCTCTGTCTAGACTTGAGACTGTCTAACAATGCCATCATCTGAAGCTCAAATGCTGTCAAGGTGTTAACACAGTGAAATAAGTTGGCTTATTACAATAGCAACTCAAGAATCAATTGGCAAAAGTGTAAGTTCTGACTCAACTGAGACAGAGAGAGATGCATAGAAATAATGACTTGAAAATTGCCAATGATTATAATTTAATTACAGCTTTTTAAGCATTAAGATTTCACTTTTTCATCATGTTGCTATTTGTTTTTTTTTGCCATTTATTTCCTTCTAGACGGCTAGACTTGACCCAGTTTTGGGCGACAAGTGTGCAAAAGAACTGAGAGTTCAAATTTAGAAAACGAATATTATTTTGTTTTCAGTTTCAGCTGTCTAGTTACTCATCAGTAGACGCCCTCATGCGTGTTTGTGTATCTGACGGATACGGGCTGCCGACCAAGACCCAATTCTCGATGACAAAAGGAAAAATTTGTTATCAACTTGAACGGGCATATTGAGTGTCACTTTTACAGTTGGCGTCGTCTCGCTTCCAATTACCATAGCCATTATAATATGGAGAGACACAAAGGTCTTGGCAACAATTAAAATATGTATGAGTAAATAGTTCCTTCACATGAGCAAAACGACCTTACAACACACGCAACAACTTTGGACACTCCACAAGCAGCAGCACAAGCAAATTCACATCACACACCGCACACCACTCAACACACACAGCAAACCACTGTACACCACTCCGCCCACCAGTGGCCACCCGGCTTTGTGTGACAAGTGCCTCGATTGCCAAAAAACCACCCACGGAAACTGACAAAACTTTCGAAGGTCTGGCAAAAATTGTATTATTTTTTTGCTTGACTTTTTGCTTGACAGCTGTCGGTGACAAACCCAAAACAATAAGATGATTTCACTTTTAAGCTAACGAAAATTAAATACCCTATTAATCAAATATTATCTCCTTTTCACTGCTTTTTTATTCATATTTTTTTTTATTATTATTGAGCTATAAATTTCAGCTTAGTTTCAAAGCGAAATACTCAAATTTGGCTATAACATTGGAACTGTATTTTATCAGAAAATAGGAATTACAAATTACCCAAGCATAAATTCGATTTAAAAAAAGAGAATTTTATTAATTATTTATTATTCTTTAATAAAAAAAAATGCCGCTGCTATCAATATAGTTTGAGAACTGAACTGAATGTTATCAAAGAAGTCTACCGCATGGCAAACTAGAGTATAAAGACTCACTTTTATACCATATCATATATCATATCATATCCTATCATAAAAATCAAAGTGCTGTAATTGTAGCCGTTAACTGTGCTTATCATTTAGCTCAAAGACAACTGACAAATCTGCTGTGTCTTGTGACTTTTATGTTACATTTAAATAGTGCCAAGCATAATGTTAAATTGGTTTCGCTTAATTAAATAATTATTAATTTTTTGTATTATGTTTGTGAGTGGAAGTCGCACGCCTAATCAATTTCAATTGAAGGTGTCACATCGCACTCTGTGTGGCAAAGTGCTCTGCTGAAGGCCTGTCGAGGCCTATGAGAATAACACTTACACACACACACGCACACACACGCACAACAACTGTTGTAGGCGATATAATTGTGCTACAACAGTTAAGAGAAGGTCATGTGAAAAATGCCTGGCAAACAGCATGCGGAAAAGCAACACATCAAATTAATTCCCACAAGTGTGAAACAAATTTTAGCTAATTGCTAACTAGTTGATAGTACAACAAGCTTAAATCTTAATCTTAATCTACTCAAAAGCTTACCCACATATTCCAGTTTTAAAGCGTTATAAAAACAGTTATTGACTCACCGAAACTGCAAAAGATAAAAATAACAATTTTTGAGTTTAGTCATTTAATTATCTAAAAATGTACAATTGCAAAAAGGAAATGCCAAACAAAATCAATGTTCATTATAAAAAAAAGATAAGGATTTATATTGAAAATAATGTAGAATAATAAATGTAGACATGTAAATAAAACCCGATAGCAGAGCAATGATGTTACCAATTAAACATAATTAGATATAGAAACTTGTTTCAAAAGACCTTTTTTCAATTTGAAATTCAAGTTTCTTATTTTCAATATGTATAAAATAAATGTGCGTTTAACTAATTACGACAAGTTATCGAAAACTTTGACTAGACGTGCACAAGATAAGCACAACTATAAAACTGATAAGCAAACCGACCTCGTCCAAAGTATCAAATGAAAACTAATGCTGAATCCAACTAACAAATGAAAAAGTCTCAAAGCAAATGTGCACTTCCTACACAATATAACAGCTGATTGCTTAGGCTAGATCAAGAAATCTTATAACAATCAATATGTATGCATATAGTACTAATTTGTAGAACGCACAATCAATCAATATGACGCACAAATACGATTCTCTATGTGCTGAATAGAAGCATATATAATATAATATATATATATTCATAGACACACACAATCTGAATGGCTGCCTGAGAACTGAATCTGATTATTATTATTATTATTATTATTATTATTACAGTTGCTGTTGTTATTTTAGCTTACTACCAAAATGTGTGACTTAAATAATTTGCGTATCAATATGTTTTTGGGTTTCTTTCTCTCTTATTAACACCTGTTTTGTGCCAGATTGCGAGATTCATTTGACGCTTCATTGGAAACATATATTTGTCATCGCATATTGGATTTTTTCAGCGGAAGTTATTGTTCAGACTCTCACATTCCAAGGTCTCGGTTTAGGGGTCTCCCTTGATAAAAAAAAACAAACATTTTCTGTGTCATTGCGAATTATTTTGTTTTATTTTGATTGATACTCTTAATTTAATCAAATCAACAAATGACGTCGGCTTTAGCATGCTCAAAATGATAAGGCTAACAATGATATAGAATCTATCACATTTTTTTTGCTATAATAAAATGTGCCATATTTAAGAACTTTGATACCCGAGTGCAGTTTTTGGCGCCCCTTATCTATCTGATAATACTAATTTGACTCATAGATAATCATTGCTGCTTATAATCACATTTGTATTTAATGGATTTACGCAAGTGATTTTTGTATGAATTATTTATAATAATGTCGTTGACCTAGCCATAATTTCTATGTGTGCATAATTAATTTTAAATTTTTAATATTGGCTTGGTTTGCTCTTAATTCTTATCGGTTTATGCGGCAACCTTATCAAGTTTCTTTTATATCATATTTTTTTTTTTATTCGTTTTTTATGGTTTAGCCTCTATTTCAAAATAGTTTTACTTTGTTGTGGCCACAATTCATGGGCAACATTTATTTTTGGCCACTTCTCGAGGGGTTGCTCGCTTGTCTAACGGCACTCTTGATAGTTAAAAACAAAAAAGGAGAAGAAGCAAAAAAACGCACTCATCTCCTGCTCAAGCTGAACCAAAAACTAAAAAAAAAAATACTTATGATAATAAGTAGTAACATTTTAAGCAAGTCCGTTTGGAAACGGAGAAGTTGAGGGGTTCAGCAAGTGGGTTACCCTTTCATATGACACTTCAGGGGGACCATAAAATGTATATACACATATATATATATATACGAAGCACACACCTGAGGGCATACGAATTGTGTCACTGTGAGTGCTTTATGCGTGTGCAAAATCAACAAAAGCAACACAGAAATTTCATTAGAATTTCTAAACAGTCCAGAAAAAATTTCATTTCGTTTATTTGCATAAGTTGATAAGTTTCAAAGAGGCAGAGCAAAAGGGACAAAGAGGCGCCAGCAGCTTTGCTATGCATATTTTTTCTTGTAAATATTCAATTTACGATGCAGCACTTTAAAGAGCACTGCATAAATAAATACACATTATTCTCGAGAACAGGAATAAAATTTGACATTTTATACAGATGGCAAACAGACTTTGTTTAGCAAATAGCTAGAAAAAATTATTCCATTGTTAAATAAGAACAAAACAGCAAACTGCAAGTTTTTATTTATCATAATTATTTATTATTCAAACTAAATTATTATTAAAAAAAATAAATTTAAAAAAAAAATTATATTTAATCTATATTATTTCCACGTATAAACAAGTACAAAAATATAGTTTGGCTAAGCTATAGAAATTTGTTTAGATATTGGCAAAATAGATAAAATGCTAAATAAGAGCTTACATTATAATTTGAAGTCTCAGATCAAGAATCTATATACCTTATGGGGTCGAAAACGCTCTCTACTGTGAGCTAAATAATTGTGCACAATTTTATTATACTTATTATTTTTTTAATTTTTAATGGCGCAACTAAAAGTAAAAATTATATAGTGACGATCCTTGTCATCATTAAAAATTCAATTCCAAAAATGGCACAAAAAGCAATTCATCTTAGAAAATTTTATGGCTGCGACCCTTGTACAACCAGCTTCAGTTGCATGGCAAATTGTGTTGAACACATACAGCAGCCAAGTGAAATGGAAAGCTTAACGAAATCAAGATGCGAACACGTGCTGCAAATTGATTACAAAAACTGAGCAAAAACAAAAAAAAAATACACACAAACGAAATTTACAAAGATTATTAACAATTCTCTTAAGTCGAACAACGAACAATGTGTTGATTAGTCGAACGAGGTGGGGGTCAACAAAAAAAACAGTAAATGGCAAAAAAAAAAAGTATCTGTTAGATACGGGAAATTTCACTGGCAGTCAAGCGTTAGCCACTGAGTAAATATATATATATATGTATGTATCTTAGTTGACAGATTAAAATCTTGAATAGCCTCAGAGTCAGCTACCCCCTTCGATTCTCCCTTGGCTGCTCATTAGCGAACGACATTGACAACGATATCGATGCTTTTATAAATTGTTTGTTAGTTCTTTTCTTTCTTCTTGCCTTCTATTTTATTTCATTTATTATTTTTCTTCTTCTTTTTTGCACAAAAGTTTCACCTGCTGCCGGTTCTACGGCTGCGTCTTATATTGATTGTTCTTTAGATGTGTTGTCTTTGAAAAATGGCAAAAATACCTAAAGGTAAAATTAGAAATCCATTTATGCCCAAGAAAAGCGTAAAATCCATTTTCATGGCAAAGCTTGTTGAAATGTTAATAGGCAATGGAAAACGTTTGGAAAAAAGTGTTGCCAAGCTAATAAGAAATCTATACAGAGATCTTATCAACTGAGCATATGTTTATATATATATAAAAAAAAGGTGATCCTAATCTGCTACAAGTGGCGCTATAACTAATTTTATTTATACAAAAAAATAATAGAAACACTAAACAGATGGGGAAATGAAAATAGCTGAAAGAGCAGAGCTAATTTAAACATAATTTCAGATTATTTGTTTTTAATGTCATCGAACTATACTGTTTAACACAATTCATTCATATAGTACTAAAAATCAGCTGACTTTGCTGATAAGATTAACGACTTTTAAACGAGGAAGGTGATTCAATGGGGGCTTGTATATAAAAAATAAAAAAAAGTAAATATAAGTAGTATTTTTTATCATTATTATGTATATTATGAAACAATTAAATGTTTTTATATAAGAAATAGATTTGTATGCATTTAAATCATAATAATATTGTATAATATTATATTTGCTCATTTTATTATTTGTTTCTTTTTAGAAAAATAATTATTATTTTTCACATCTGTGTTTTTGGAGACATTTATTACACAAGTTTTGTTTTTTTTTTTTATCTTTAAGGATAAATGTTAACCTATTTTTCTCACAAGCTGAATATAATTAAAATATATAAGCGCATTTAATTCTTAGTTTTAATGAATACAAAATGCATCCCTTTAAATTTCCATCTCAAAAAAGGACATGACAACATACAAAAGTTCCATATACTGTTGTGTGTGTATTTTGCACCCACTCACTCGCAGCCACAGGCAACTCTTTTTTTTTTGTTTGAGATGCTGCAGAACTCTCCCAATTCTATGCACTCTTTAAAACTCTACTTATCTCTTGTTCGCTCTCTCTCTCTCTTTCTCTACCTTACTCTCATCAACGTGTGACAAAACTTCACTTCGGGCAGCATACGAAAATAAAAAAAAGTTATTCGCTGTTTGTTTTTGTGGTGGATGCAGGCTCACAAAAGGTTTCAATTCTCATATGTGTTGGTGTGTGTGTGTATGTGTTTGTGTGAAATTTCATCTATTCCCACAAAATATATTTGAGTTTCTGCTTCTTGTTTTAACATCGACGCGTACCTTTTATAATATTTGTTGCTGTTTGTTGATGCTTCAATTTCGATTTCGAATCGTTTGAGAAACACTTTTAATTGATGTTGTTAAACTGTTAAACACTTTAGTAGCTGTATTTAATATCTATTGGCTTCTATTAAAGTAGACTTTTTTTGCGAATAGATTTTATTTAAATTGCTTTTAATTGCTGCTTCTTTTTAGCGTTTCATTCAACAAATTTTGTGCGTGTCGTCGCGTTGTATTTGTTTTACCGTTTTAATTTCGTCAACAAAATTTCACTTTCAATTTTTTACAGATTTTGTATTAATTATTTAAATTGCATTTATTGCCGCGTCTTGTTGCACCGACTCTGATATCGAATAGAACACAAAAACACCAGCGCCTGCAGTTCTTAAGATGCTGCTGCTGCTGCTGCTGCCGCTGTTCTCACAATTGAAATCAACAATGCGCCAACGAACGCGAGTACAAAACAAATAATAAAAACCTTTGGACAACTTGAAAGCGAATTTCAATTTTCCGCTCCACACAACCGCACAGCGCGAAAATATTTTCTGAACTGAAATCCAATAAGAGTCTGCTAACAGCAGTTAGCAGTCAGCTAGCAGCGCACCAGCGACAGCAGCTGCAAGCGACAAAGAAAACGAGTAAGTACGAAGTACCAACAACTTATCCGCTCTGAAAACACCATGTAATTATTCTTGTGGTACATATATTTTAAGGTGTCTCTGAATAAAGGTCTATTTAATATTAAAATACGTTTTATTATACTAGAAAACCCTATGTATTTCATGAAATTTATTTAAATTATTTAAATTAATACTCCCTGTTGTGAAAATACTAAGGGGCATAATCTGAAGGCAAACGCACGACAACAATGTAAAAAAACAACAATAATCATACCACTGCAAACACTACGAGGGACCCAGAGAGCCATAAATAGAGAGCGAGAGAGAGAGAGAGAGCGCACACGCGAGAGTAAAAGCAGAAACGCAGCAGCTACGCAAAGCAAATCAAAAAGTAAACAGCACAACATAATTGAATGAGAGAGATAAGGCACACAAACTCAGAGGGAGTGAATAGAGAACAAGTTTGGGAGAGTGCCGTATGAAAGCAAAGGTTTTGCGTGTGGGTGAGCCATGTGTGTGTAAGTGTTTTTTGAGCGTGCTTTTTGTTGTGGGTTTTTGTGACGACACTCGTGGAGAGAAAACCATGAAAAACATGTGTGAGATGTAAATGTTGAAAGATAATATTTAAGTTAGACTTCCAATCAAATTTCCACCCTCAAGTTTGTAAATCAAAATAAAACAAAAAGCCCACATTAAATATAGATTACCAACTGCTTTCAGATCGATCATGTTGCATGCAGCAGCTATTATTTAAGTTTGAAACAACCCCCATTTACAATAATGACATCACATAAAATGCGAGACACTTCAAATAATCATGCCCGCATATGACCGATGGCTATTCAAATTGCTTTGTTACGAGTAGTTATTTTTTCCTTTTATTGGCCTTCATGTAACCACTTGAATTTCAACCCCGTTGAGTGATGATAAATAATTGTTTGACTGATCACGACTCAAAAGGAAATCAAAGCCAATTGACTGTCTGGCAACGCTCTAAGCGCCACTTGAAGCAAAACTCATACAGCAAATCTAAAAATTTCTACTGCGCCGCTCTCTTTTGTTATTGTTCTGTCTCTGTCATCGCTGGAGAGCGCGTTCAAAGCAAACGCAGCCCGCAAAAGCAATATTTGCAAAGTCAAATGTGCTCTCTCTCCCTCTCTCTCTTTCGGTCGTTCTCCAGCTGTCAACAGCGCCGCATGTGGTGGTCGCAACTTAACAGTGTCGCTTTACATTTGATGTTTGAAATGAGATTAATTCAGATTTTCAAAGCCAACTAAAATGTAATGCACAATCGTAAAATATTAGTTTCACAACATTTAGATTAAATCAAATGAATAGCGGAAGTAATTATGCAACATAACCAATCCGAATTTACATAACATATTCTTATCAATCTCAACAGCAAACTTGTTTAGATTAATTACAGCATATGGAACAGCTGTTGTCAACAACGTCCGCTGATCCCCAGAAAGAAACAAGAAAGAAAGAAAGAAGCAAACGCAATAATAACTCAAAGCTGAAAATCCAGTAAACAAGAAACCAAAACAAGCTCAGGAAAACAACAACAAATAACAACAAAAAAAAAAGGGGCACAAAAACCAAAGCAAATGGGAAATGCTGGAGATGTGTTTTGAATAATTATCACACAATATTGGTGCCAACACATGGAACATTCAATTAGATATGGATTTGTGTCGATGTTGCCAACACACAAGGCAAACACATTTAAGATTTAAATGCATTTTGATAAGAAACACGATTTTTTCTTATAGAAATGAAAAGTAACTTAAAAATAAAATATGTATATATTATTTTTTGGCTTAAAAATTTCAGTGCTTAAATTAACATCGAAAACTTGAACGTCAATTTGCCAAGTTGCAAACTTTATTTAAGCAGAGTTTAGCACAAAATATTTGAAGTTGGTTTTTATAACTTTTTAATTACTTTAATTTATGGTTGTGGCACAAAGTTAATGTAATTTCTTTAATTTATAAATATCTGAGAAGGTTATTCCAGCTTTTTTTGCTATTCAAGGAAATTTGTTCTAAAAATATTGTTTTTATAATGGAATTGAGGCCGTAAAAGAGACTTTTGAGTAAACAAATAATAAAATTCAAGAAACCATTTTTAAAGGCGTTTTTATGAATATGTTTAAAGGTATATTTTCAGCTTCTTAATCTTTGTTGGCAATAATAGCATAAAATTCACTCGGAATTAATTGATTAAGTTGTTGTTGAATCCTTTCTTGGGTTCCAAATCCATGACTCCTATGTTCTTGCCTTTAAAAGTTTTTTCCGGGTATTTATTTATTTTAAATAAAAGCTGACATTTTTTTAGCGTTGTATAAATAATTATGCTTTCAAGTATTTCACTTAACATCAACTGCAGAGTTTATAAATATACTTTTAACGACCGCAATTAATTATAATGTCTGCTTAAGACAAGAAAAATCGTCTATTTTGGACACGCAGATAATTGTAGACTGAAATCAGTACGCTTAATTTATAATAATCTTTAAATGACCAAACAAATTTTTAAAATTTTTCAACATATTCATAAATTAAACGCCGATTTTTTTAAAGTAATGATAATTATTTTTATATTACTTTTTGTTCTTCCTGTTCTTCTATTTCCAATTTAAGTTTATAGTAAATCTTTAATAATTCTTTGTCGCATTTAACATAAATCTTGGAAAACCCCAATTGAATCTTCTGGAATAATTGCTGAAATTGTTTATTGAAATGACTTCGTTTGGAATTTGAGTGATTTGTGTAAGTTGAAGTTGTAAAATGACTTATGAACACGTAATTTCCATTTCCTTTTAGAAAGTTCCCCCATATTTGGTTGATAGTAGACCCGATTACACCTTGACACACCCACATAAATGCATAGCTCACCTCAAGTCCCACCCAAACCAGACAACAACAACAACAACTTTTGTGTCTCTCAGACGCTTTTTGAATGACAATTTCTTTATTTTTTTTGTGTTTATTTTGAATAGGACAAGCACTACGAGTAGAAGTTGTAGAGTAACAAGTTCTATGGCGACACACACACACACATGGATGGTAATCATGGGTTGAGCACTTGGCTTTTCTTTCCACACAGATTTTAGTGGCATGCGTTTGACAGGAAGAAATCCATCAACTTGGCGGAGTCACAATGCAGAAAAACATGGAATAAAAGCTGCATTTAACACTCGCTTTCTTCGCCAGTCATCTGCCTCCGCTGCTCAAGTATTACATTAGCTTAGCCCCCAATGCCTCCCCTCTCCGCGCACCCCTCCTTGCCAACCAGTTGCTGCCGCAGGGCCCAAACATTTTACACTGTCACGGGAAATTGTTTGTTTAACATGCGCGCTGCGTTTAAAATTACATGATGAGCAGCATTTTTCAAAAGAAAAAAAATTAAAAGAAAAAACTAAAAAAAACAACAAAAAGCTAAAAAAAAACAACTAAAACATAAAGTAATCAAAACACTGCAGTTAAAACAAAAGGCCAGAAAAGTTGAAGAAATAAAAAGTAATCAGCAAAATAAAGCTCGACTGGCCGATACCCTTTGACCTTGAAATTTGTACAGTTAACCATTATTATATAAAATTATTTATATATAACCCAATTAGATAGCCTGTCTTTTATTGATTGCTTTCGATAATCGATTTTTATCGATACTACCAGCACGAAGAAAGCAAAAAAAAAACTTCATGAAAAATATTACAAATTTGATGTTTTTAAATTAGTTAGGATTGTTTAAGCAGACAAAAACGGCTAAATCGATTCAGCTGATCAGTATTATATATGGCTCCATGAATTTGGAGTTACTTCATTTAATTTTCAGGCCCTTTTAGGGTATATGCAAACAAATCATTGCAGCACTGACAATGGGTCTAGTCTCTGGTGTCTTCTGCAGTCTGCAGTCTTCTGCTTCTTCTGCTTCTTCTTCTTCTGCTTCTACGCGGATTGTCTTCTGGTCCTACGCAATTTTTATTTCTTTCCTTCTTCTTTTTATTCTTTGATTATTATGAAGTATATTTAGCTGGTTGTCTGGGGTCGTCGACGGGGTCTTCATTCAATCGCCGCCAATTTCTGTTCGCTCTCTCTCTCACTCTCTCTGTCTGTCTCTGTGTCTCTCTCCCTCTCTCTCACAGACTTACTCCTTAATGATTATTGGCGTTGACTTCTTGCCTCCGTCTGCTGACCTATGCTGATTTCTTGGAAAGAACTTTTGATATTACTTTGCCTCTGTGTCTGCGCATTTAATCAGGCTGCAAGATTTGTGGCAAGTCACTTGGCCACCGTTTTCTGTTGGTCAACCACTTAATGAAGAGTGCATTGTTGCATGATGTTATTATATATATATTAATGTATACATATACATGAGTTATATATTGACTAGAAAGAAGTAAATATTTATATATTTAAAATTCTAAAACATACAAACATTAATTTGATACATGCTCTAAATTCATAATAGAAAAATTATATCAAATTTCTTTCTTTTTCACAGACCAAAAAAAGATCTCATTTCTTATTATAGTTGACTTCTCTGCTTAGGACTTGATTTACTGTGCAACGCAACTTTCTTCGCTTCACTGAAAAAACCATCTTGCGAAGAGTCAAGAAAATATAATAAAAATAAAAAATAAAAGCAAATTTCTTATTTTCGCTCAATTTGCGCTTGCAACGAGTCGTAAAAAATCATATCAACGCCTTAGACGAAGTGCAATTTGGTTTGTGCATTAGATGTGGCAAGCAGGGAAGGAGAAGAATGGCGCTGCTATATGCAACACAACACTTATGCACCCTCCCCTTCAGACGTGTGCCTCCCACATGCGCGCGCTGTGTGTGGCGACTTTTGCTGTTGCGCTGCTATCGAATTACATTTGCCACAGACATAAATCCACTTGATGCCACTTGAAGTATGCAGTTTGTTGAAGCTTCTGCTTTTTTTTCCGTTCAACTGGCTAATCAAGTGTGGCTGCCTCTTGATGAACTCTGACCAGATTTTCTGCTGGCTCCTTTTGATTTTATGTTCCACACTTTTCCCACAGTCCCAGAAAAACAACTAAAAAATTCTTCTCGATTTGTTAATTTTCATTTTCCATTTGATTTATTTGTACAATTTGAATTCTTGCAGCGTACTTTGAACCTCGATTTGAACTCGTCTTGTGTTTTATTTATTTTTTTTTATATTTTTATTTTTGATGCACAGCTGCCACATCGGTTGCCACACTCATTTGGGCAACCGGTTCGCGGGGCACTTGAGAAATTCTCTAACATTTTTGGGCGTTATTTTTTTAGAGGCCATCAAATTTCTTCACTTTTAATGTTTACACAGAACATTTTTTTAAGTATACATGTCACAATTTTAAAAATTTAACTTGAATTTGCTGTAATTACAAAATTTAGCTTGTTGTCAATAAATGTCATAAAAATTTAAACGATTAGTAAAATAAGATTTATAGTATTTTAAATATTAAATTTAAATCGAGTGTAATAAAAATCCTTAAATGGAATTCAAAATCAAATCATATTTTTTAGTATGGCATGAAATAAAATTTAATTTATGTGTGACAAGAGTTCAAAAAATTAATAAATTTAAATATATATATTTATAACATATATACAATTAAAAGTATATCATTATTTTTTACAGTGTAACTTACTTGAGCGCGGTTTGGTGGTAACAATTTGATCTTTTGTTTACATTGCATTATATTGGAGCTTGATTCGAGCTGCCTCTTGCCTCTTGCCCCACACTCATTAATTGCCTCTATGTTTTTTAGCTGTCTTGTGGAAATAATTAATTTATGCGTACATTAACCGTTACTTGTTGATAATAAACGAACGAATCGAACCGCGGCAAACCCCGTCTTATCGCTGAGCAGTTGCCAAGCCGATTAATAATGCAAAAGTCAAAGTAACTTTTCAAGGTGTGCGGCGAAAGGGGAACAAAATCACACATGTTGATATATATATATATAAAAATGTATATATATTTTTATATGTATGTAGATTTAAAAGTGCAAGCAGGGGGTCTGCTCTCGCCTGGACAAGTCTGGCATTTTTTCTCTCTTTGTGATTAATTGTCAACAAGTCTTTCCAACTATACCCCAAGTATCGATGGAGTGTGTGTGTGTGTATGTGTGTGTGTGTGGGTGTTACTGTATGTAAATGAAGATTTAGTGTTGCCCTGTGGCATAGTTTTCTTCATACGTATTTATGACTGTCTCGGGAGGCGTCAAGAAAACTGCCTCCGAGCCGAGTTCTCCTCCACAAATGAGCCATCATTTTGAATTATTGTTTTGGGAGCTGCACACTTTATAATTACTTCCTGGTTTATCGCTTTGGAGGCACTATTTAACAAGAATTATGGGCTTCTGCACAATGCCTCTTGATTATTTGGTAGTTTGTAATTAATTTCACATGCATCATTTAATTGTGGAGCTTTGTATCTCAATTATTTATTGCTAATTAGTTATTATTTGTGGAGCCTCTTTAATTATGAGCTTTTTGCTTCTCATTGAATCAAGATTATCCATCACTTGATTTATTTAAATAATTTTCACATATTGATTAATTTCCTTAACATTATTTAGTGACAAATGAAATAAATAGTTCTCAAAAGAGCTCAAACTGATTGCAATCGGTTTGGGTTAATCAATTTTAAATTAATTTTAAATTAACATTATTTAATGAGAAATCAAGTTAGTAGTTCTTAAAAGAGATTATGTTTATTTTATTTAAATATTTTATACATATTCGCAAACTTCTTTAACATTATTTAATGACCAATGAAATAAATTGTGCCCAAAGGAATTTTAACTGTTTGCAATCGGTTTGGGTTAATCAATTTTAACTAAATATAAATAAATTAAAATTATTTAATGACTAATCAAATAAGTAGTTGTCAGAAAAAATTTTTATTATTTATTATATACACGAATTATTATTTATAATAAATAATTTTTATATATAACAAATTCTACTCACTAAAATTTCAATTGTAAATTTCCCAATTTCACTTGCCATTTCTGCCCCAAATCACTCAAATAAAATTTCATTAGCTGACCTTCAGCTGTGGACCTTGATCTTGATAGATGCATCAAATATTGCCACTTGATGGAATCCTCACTGAATTCTATGATACACTTGACCTACTCGCAATCACAATTTCCATTAATTAAGCCTTCAAAGTAGACCTCGAGTACGCAAATACAACAAATACTTTTTCCATATAGTTTACAGTCCAGAAAGCACGAGCAGCGTCTGCAGAAGTGGATCTTACACAATCCGAGGCAGATCAGCGAACCGATCCAAACAAGCCAACAGACGACCCGACTAACCCGGTCGGTCTTCTGACCCACTTGCCATAAAGGCCAGCAAAGTGTTTATGCCAAAAAAAAAGTGCGCGCAACTCAAATGAAAATTGCTAAATTTTCATGTAATTTTCAATTATGCATAATATGCTTAAGGGTCGAGAGACGTTAAGTGAAATTTAGCGAGGGTTAAAAAGCATTTCCAAATTGCCACCTGGCCCACAAAAAGGGGGTCGCTTTCTGCACACACTAAATGGAATCATTTTATGGACACCTCGTGGTGCACCTCTTGGCGACCCCAAGTTGAGTTTTGGGGCATTAACATACAAATGAATTTTAGCTGTGAAATAACACTAAAAAAAAAAAACTCTTTCATAGTTAATGGTGAATGCAAGTCAAAATGTTCGATGCAACAAAATTTGAAATATTTGAGGAAAATGAAATGAAAACAGAAAAAGAACATAAACATTCTCACTTTTTCTCCATTAGAATGTAAAGTGGGGCTAAAAACTATAAAAATGCACGCGTTGCAAGCGGCAAAATAAATACAAGTCAGCAATTAGGGGGCAGGGCGGAGCGGGGGCAGGAAAGAAAAATAGTTGGTAGGCACGCGCTTGCACCATTGGGGCAGCAACACGGGTCATGCCAGATGGTCCAGAACTTTTGCAATAGGACGTGAGTAAAAAATCAGCAATACTACGAGGAAAAACTTAAAATTAATGGAGCTCAATGAATCCAAACAAACTGCCGCTTCGAAAAGTGGGGAATTTAAAAATGTTTTTCTTATTTTAAGCAGAAGAAAACAACGAAGAGTAAGTATTTAAAAAATGCAATAATCTGGGGTAAACTGTTGCATCAGAGCCATAAATTATTGGTAGAATTCTGCTTTTCCTTAACTCAAAAGTGGCCTAAATTTGGCATTTTATATGTTAAATAAATTCATATTTCATATATATTTTTACAGAAATATTAATAAATTCTTTCTGGCTTATTATTAATTATTTAAATTTTCTTCGGTTAGTATTTGAGCCAATGTTGAATTATTAAGTACTTATTGAGTGGCATTAAATTTTATATGTTAAATAAATTTATATTTCATATCTATTTTAACTAAAATATAAATAAATATTATTAGTCATTAACCTGCCTTAGTTCTTTAATATAATTTATTAAAATTTTATTCAGTTGGTATTTGAGCAACTATTGAATTATTCAGCACATATTGATAAGATTTTCGCATTAGATTTTATATGTTAAATAAATTTATATACTATATTTATTTTTACTATAATATTAATAATATCATTAATTTATCCCGACTTATATTTAGTTTATTATTATTTTTTACTACAATTTGCTTCCGTTAGTATTTGAGTAACAGTTAAATTATTAAATACATTTTGATAAGCATTTGGCATTAGATTTTATATGTTATATAAATTAATCATTCATATTTATTTTTATTAAAATGTTAGTAAATATTGTTATTAAAAAACTGGCACAAATTCTATCTATTTTTATTATTATTTATTGAAATTTTCTTCCGTTGAATTACTAAGCATATTTTATGTGAGCCGCGTTGCTTTGTGCTTTGTTATTTGAAATGCGCACAAGATAAATATGAAAATAATAATAATAAGAACTAAAAAGAGAATCAAATGCAAGGCAAGCAGCTCTAACGATTCTACAAAGCGAGTCTTTTGTTATCTCAATATAAATATTAATCACATGCAACACCAAACAACCGTTTCCAAAGATTTAGATTGTAGTCGTCTGAGCTGAGCTGAGTTGAGTTGCAACAAAGGCAAAAGCAATGCAATTGCGCAGCCTGAAAGTGATAAATATGCGGCACAGTTGCACACAAAAGGAAGGAAGAGAATCGCATCGAAAATATGTTGTGGGGTTTGCGGAGGTGGAGGAGGTGAAGCTGGTATCCAGAGTAGAGAGTAGCATTCTAAGCAGTTTCGTGGGGGAAATGCACAGAAAATGTTTGCTGCTCAATGTAAATAAATAAAATGCACAAAGGAAATAAATATTATCGCATTTGGCGGGAGTTTTCGACTGATAGATACCCCGCTTTGACGACATATTTTTTTTTAAAATCACAAACCAATTTTAAAGTTTGAAAGGCGTTTTCGGCTCGATATTTATATTACAAAATGTACTTCGAGAGACAAAGAAATGAAATATGTAAAAACTAATAAGCAAAACTAGTAAAATTATAATAATAATAAAAGCAATAAATATTTCATAAATAATAAGCTTTTAACACAATTAAAATAAAAATTGTCTCAATATAAATTTAGTAAAATTAGAATATATTTTTAAGCTAAAGCTGATCACGATAATATCTGCCTGGAAGTAATCTCAAATCAAATAAAAGAAATGTATATTTTAATAAATAAACCGTGTTAAATAATAATAATAGCTAAACTGAAAATAGTTCATAAACTTAACTTTAAAAATAGTTCAAATAAAAAATACCACTAATTAAATTTAGTCAATAGTTAATATATAAACCTAGTAAAATAATAATAATAACAATAATAACTAAGCATTAAAAAGATTTTAAGCTTAACTTTAAAAATAATTCAAATAAAAAAACACCAAATTACGTTGAGTAAAATTAGAAAATATATTTTAACTTTAAATTTATCTTTAAAATATCAGTGCTAACCTAGATATTATCTGCCTAGAAGTCATCTCAACCCAAATAAAAGTGGGGTAAACAAATTAAAAAATTAATAATAACAATAACTAAGCAATAAAAAATTCGTAAGCTTAACTTTAAACATAATTCAAATAAATATTGTATGATAATAAATTTTGTAAAATTATAAAATATATTTTAAATTTAAGCTTATATATAAAATACAAATGTTCATCAAGATAATATCTGCCTAGAAGTCTTCTCAACTCAATTCACCCCTTTTTAACCCGATTAAAAGCTTGAAAAAAAAAACAAAAGACGAAACGAAAAAAATAAATAAAACGGAGAATTTATGCGAATTTTACGCATTTTGAATACCAATTGAGGAACTGCAACGGTTTTTTTTCTTTCTAAAAAGTGTAAAAAGATAAGTTTAAATCTTTGTGTGTTTTTTTGGGCCTGGCCAACTGAAATGAGTAATAACCTTGAACTTAAACGTGTTGATGACAGCTAAAGATACATTTCTATGGCTCTATGGAAATAGACATCACCCGCCGCACCCCCGCTATATCTTAACTCGTCCCGCCGCAAAACTCTGGCAGCTGTTAATGAAGCACATTAATTTTAATGCAAAAGCATCTGTGGGATTGCCGCATGAGGCGGAATGCAGGGGGGCAGGGAGATAGAGGTAAGGACAGCTGAAATGAATGAGTTGCTGCCGTTGAGGTTGCAACATGTTGTGTTGTGTCGTGTCGGTTGCCGGTGCAAATGCCAGGTACTCAATCATATGTGAATTTTCAAGATACATCAGCGAAACTGTGGCAGATTCGAACGTTGCCACGTTTGCCACGACTGTGTGCAGCCAGCCAAATGGATTGTCAGCTTCTCAAATATGGAGCTGGTAAATGATGGCAAATGGAGTCCCTAATGAGATCAAGTCTAGTCAAAGGAACCAAGTAAACATTTACATTATGATTAATTTCCATGACATTTGTAAACATCATCATCATTTAAACAAAATTAATGGATTGAAAGTGATATAATGTGTTTTTTTTAAGTATATTCTAAATATTTAATATTATTTAAAATAAATATAATTGACTCAAAATAAGCCCAATAAGTGTCGCATTTAATGAGTGGCAATTTTTCCAAGAACTCATAAATTAAAGTCCATCAGCATTAATTATGAATTTTCATTTAAATTAAGCAACTAATTGATGACCTGACTCAAGCAGAGCCTGACAATTTCCAGCGAATTTATTTTCATCTGAACAACTTAATTTTGACTCATATTTGAGTTGACACAAAGAAATAACCTGCAAAACTGTTTCAGAGAATTCAGTAAAATTAGCTGACACACTTCAAGTAATTTTCAGTTTTTTGGTTATTTTTGTTTTTACGGAAGAAGCGAACAAATTTTCATGTGAAAATCAGCCAAGAGAAAGAAAAAACGCAGAATTTTTGTATGATTAAGTTGCCTGTAATTATTATTATTATTTTTTTTTTTGTTTTGTTTTTGGGCTTAACAAAGCACAAGGAAACGGCGAATGGTTAACGGAATTGCAAGGTCAGCCACCTGGTGTAATGTGGGTGGCGGTGGGGTGGTGTGGGGTTATTGCAGTCGCCTATTAATCAACAAGTGGTTGAATTTGTGACCAAACAGGCGCGGCTCACTTAACAAAACACACAAAAGCACAACGCTCCAGCAAATAAATCGAACGATAGCTTTTTCAAAAAAATAATACATAAAATAATACACATATATTTATATATGTGTATATATTAATATATGTGTTTATATATTGCACATCAGATATCTCAAGTCCAACAACAAGTCACGCCAATGTCCGGGACCAAAGTCATTGAACGTTGACTGTTGCACAGACGGAATTGTAGCGCTGCAAACGGAAGTCGCTGTGAGTCGAGAAAGGATTTGCCAGTTAAAGTATCTAACTGTTAAATCGCATGCCACACCAAATACACAAAAATGCTACTGTAAATGCAAAGGCTTTGCTTGACATGCTCAATTTCACTCTTAAATTAAATTATTAAAGAGGCTGCCCAAAATCATAAAACAAAATAAAAAAAACATAGAAAAATTGTTTATAGCATCGCAGCTCAAATTCCCTATTTAAAGTAAAGAATTAAGGAAATAAAAGAAATATTCATTACACAATTTAGACTTTAAGAAGTTGGTAAAAAAAAATGATGTCTTAATATGTTTATAAATAGTAATAATAAAAATATGAATAAACAATATAAAAATTATAGTTGTGATAAATTCAATTAATTGCTTAAAATTTTATAGTATTCATGAAAAATAAAATATTTATTTAGTAAATACGAATTTTAAAATTTAGTCGATATATAAATTATTTTGCTTATTTTGAACTTACAAGTTAAATGGAATTATTGAAACTAAAAGATAATCAGATATTAGAATAATAATATGAAAATCTGTGGTAAATCTCTATTTTTTATAAAAATTTTTTAGATATTGTAGAATATTACCAATAAAATGTATTTCTTATTTAGTAAACTATAACTCAATTATTTAATTGAAAGATGAAACTATTTTGTTGGAATTTTACGAGTAAAACTAATTATTCAAATTAAAGAACGGAAAACGGAAGTAAACCCCAATGAATTATGTGATGAAAAATTATGTATTTGCCCATTACACGATAAAGTAAATATGCCCAACTCAACGAACTAGCGGCATTTTGGGTTTGTACCCAAAAGCCAGAAAATATTTAATAGCCAAAATAGCCGAATATCGTTTTAAAAAGTTATTAGACTGCGTCAACAACTACAACAGCTGCTAAAAAAATAAACATAAACTGCTGCTAGCTGTGTGCCCCACAGATGATGATGATGACGAATACTGATGATGATGATGATGATGATGATGCTGATAATGATTGTTGTTGTTGTCGCCCAAAAGTGATCATTGACCGTCACGCCTGACGCAAATCTGGCGTCGCTTTCCAAAATCGTGTGCCAACGCTATGTGGGCGGCATTCATGGGGTGGACCAACAAGAGGGGGAGAAGTGGGCAGGAGGCGTGGCGTTGGGGGCAATGCCTGAGTGTTGGCTACTCAATCAAATGGGCAGCGAAGCGCCAGGCCGGCAATATAATAGAAACAATGAGGAACACGCGAATTTGTTTTTGCCAAAAAACTGCGATTTGCATTTATGAGATAATTTTTGATGGAGAGCAAATATATTTTTTGACCCGTTACCAAATCGGCTACAGATAAAAAACCTATTAAAAAGTCGCTAAAAAGGGGATAATGATTTTGTGCAAATTTATGTAACAGGCAGAAGAAGGCATCAACGAGCCCATGAAGTATATATATTTTTGATCAGGTTCAACAGGCGAGTCAATATAGCCATTTTTGTCAGTCTGCATGAAAAGAGGGAGAGAGAGAGAGAGAGAGAGAGACTATAAAAGCTACAGACGTGAAATTTATAATATATATGGGTTCTCATATATCCTACGCAGAACCAGTTTGCCATATTTTTATCCATAACTGCCTCCGTTTCTCGATAAACGATACATTTAGATATGCAAAAGCAATTAATGCAACAGTTTCAAAGGCAGCATCTTCTAATTAATACAGCATATTCTGCATCTATCTGCATATTATTAATTAATTCCCCAAATTTCATTAATATAAAAATGCGCTAAATTCGTATTTTTTTACTGCCAAAGCTTGCTTGGAGAAATAAGTGCCTTTGCAGAACTGTTCACATTTGGGTGCAAAACTTTTTTACAAGAAAATTTACCAATAAAAGAGCTGATTTCAGGGTATATCGCAGTCGAGCTCACTCGACTATAGCCTTCTTATTTGTTAATTTTGTATCCTAGGCTGCGGTGTGTGTGTCGATTTGAGCATGCAAAATGTAATTATAAATCAACACAAATGTGAATAAACTTTTGCTTTGATTTGCAGGCGGAAGCAAGGGGATCGGGGAGGTGGACGTATGAGTGACGTACTCGTAATCTCAGTGGGATTTGTGATGTGCGTTGTGTTTAGATTGAAATAAATTGATTGAGCCTACTTTCAACAGCAGCACGCGAATTTCGTAATGATAAACGTGTCGAGTTAGTTGTATCTATATAAAATAAAATTGCTATGCTTAATTATAGACATGATGCCAGTCGAAATAATTTTGGCTTTGTTGTATTAGCCGTTAGCCGTGGCGAATTATGCGAAATTGAGTGGAAACCACAATTTATATAGCGATAAGTTGTAAATTTATGTTGCTTTTTTTTTTAATATGCATTTAATTGGGTTTATTTAACGAAATTGTTGCGAAAATTAATTAAAATGTGCAGGGCAGAGTTGAGCAGCAGTTGAAAAAGAATTACTTAAGATAATAGGTAGAAAATTGTTTAGACTATAAATGGAATTTATTCGACAGTAAAAATAATCCCTCAAGTTAAGCTTAGTAAAGTTCAACAGTTCAAAATAATATAAATTAAATTACAGTTTTTCATTTTAAGCTTTATTATTATATATTTTTATATATTTTTAAAGATTTTAATACAAACAAATATGTATATAAAATGTATCTAATACATTTTTTATGCTTGTATATTTTTTAATAATGAAAAAATCCATAAAATTTGCAATCTCAAAGAGAAAAGCATTTTTTACTTTATTAAATTTGCTGCTCTTAAATTGCTTTCAATATTTATGCAAAGTCTAATTACTTTAAAAGCACTCAAATACCGTTGCCATTAAAAATTCCATTCCCATGGAATCTAAAAAAAGAAAAGCTTATATATATATATATAGAATATTTGCAGTCATGTGTATGATATTCTTAGATATTTTCCCAGCTCAATTTCGCGCATATCAAAATTTCATGCACAGTTTCAAGTACAACAATTTAGAGAGCACATTTAAGAAACCACACAAGAAAGCCCTGGAATCCAACCAGGCAATTGTGAAACTCATTTTGGCAGTTGGCAACAGAATCCCGCACAACAATCAACAGCTTGTCTATCAAAAAAAGGGAATCCAGATAAAGATTCAGCTCCTTATGCTCAAGCATGTACTACACCACCCCAAGTAAATAATGTATATATATATAAATTGTAGCAGGATTATGTTTATGTATCACTTTCGCCAGTGCGCGCTTCCTATGTACATCAGTCACACAGAGGGAGTCAGGCTGGGTGTAGCTGGATGGGGTCTGAGAGCAGCCTATGTCAACATGGAAAGCCAAGTCCAGACAGGAATGACTCATCGACGGCGGCAGAGGAATTTGTCAGTCAATCGCATACAGGATGCGGATGTATACATAGAGAGAGAGAGAGAGAGATGATGACTAGAGAGAGATACAGAGTAAGAGAGAGAGAGAGAGAGAGAGAGGGGGAAGTGAGAGAGAGTGAGCCAGCTTGTTGTCCTCAGCTCTGCCGGAAGTGCTACCAAAAATGTTTCGTTGTATCCATTTTATACACTTGCCGAGTCTATTCTAATAATGTGACTCAATGTGTTAAGCATTTAAATAAAATATATATTTTTATATAAATATATATATATATATATATCTATTCTCGATAGTCCAGATAGACTCTCAGTTGAAACGCATTGAAATATATATACATATATTCTTAATAATATAGATAGTCTCATTTGTAACATTTTGAGATAATATATATTTTTACATATTTCCTAAAAAGTCTTGATAGTGGTAACGCATTGAGATATAATATATATTTTTATGTATATACATATAATCTCAATAGTCTAGATAGTCTCTCATTTGATAATATATAATTTTTAAATGTATTCTCAAAAGTCGTGATAGTCTCTTAGTGGTAACACATTGAGATAAGGTATATTTTTATTATGTCTCAGTTATGTCCTGTTTCGATCCTATCCTATATCTGTCACTGGCTTCAAAGCTCTAATGGAACTAATCGTTATACAGAGATAAATTCTGTCTACCAAACTTGTTAAATGAGCAAAAATAATGATAGATTTCTATAAGAAAACTTAATTTCAGAACCCCGGTCTGTCTTAAGATAATACAGCCCCAATATAAGTACTCTTTAAAAATATCAATATTCATAACAATAATATTTTAAATATATAAGTTAATGTAAAAAAATATAAGTCCATATATAAGTTCCAAATTATACATGTCAATATTCTTTAAAATATATAAAAGAAAAATATAGGTGTAAAATATAAGTTCATGTTTAAATACAAAATTTATCTAATATTCTATGATATATTTAATTGCATGTACACAATTAAAAGTTCATTTAAAAGTACACATAAAAATAATCTTTAAAATATAGAAGTTCATTTTCTTAAATATAAATTCGTTCCATATTATACATGCTAATATTCTTTAAAATTTATAAAATCATATATAAAAATATATGTTCATGTATAAATGCCATAGCATATATGCCAAGTTTGGAAGTTGGGAAAAAAAATTTAAAATATTTTAGCAAACAATTTTTATAGCTAAATCTTACATTTAATAAGTTTTTATACTGAGGTTTGTTCGCTTTTGGAAAGCGCATTTGAAATGCCAGCAGAGTCTTCTCTGCTTTTCTGACTGATTGAAGCTGCTTTGCCATTTTTCAATTCCATTTCTGTTGGGATTTTAGCCTAATTAAGCGTAAACTTGGCAACACTTTCAACTGATGCGTTTGCAAAGGACCAAAAGCTGCAACCCAGACACATAATGTGACTCCATTTCCAGGCCTCAAATTGTGTTTTTGTTTTCTTGGGATGCTGTCCTTACACAACTCCCCCTCGTCTTGCCAGCCATCTCACTTACTTTCTCACACTCTCTCACACTTTCTCCATCTCTCTCTTTCTCTTTCTCTTGGGCTGTCTCTTGTGGTTTGTGTATGTATTTGTCTTACTTCTATTGCAGCTCTGCTTTTCATTTTATCGATTTTCGTATGTGTCTGATTCGAATTCTGTTGGCCAGTTCTGAATTTTTGGCTGCCAACTGAGGGTTGTCCCCAACTGCTGCCATTTCGGGTGGACCGTGCAATGTGCTTTTTATTGGTCATGGACATGAAAAATGAGCTGCCTTGAGTAAGGCAAAATGCAATTTCTATTTCCCTGTACCGATTTTTTATAGAGGTTTGTCATAGCTATTTGAGTTTTACAAAGTGTTTTATGAAAGCGTCGAAAGAGCTATAAATGCGATTGTGGTAGAAGATTGGCTAAGCATGCTTAGCACCAAAATGTGAATAATCTGTTTATATTATTAGGAATTGGATAAAAGCTTTAACTGACTTAATAATTATCAATATAAAAGTGAACAGCTTTAGAGTTTAAATTTCATTTTGAAGTATATTCTTTTAGTATTACAAAATCAAAAAAAAAATATAATAAAATAACTAAATAAAAATGACAGAAATTTAAACATTCATTTAAATTGTACAATAAGAATGAAAATATCTTTTTCAAATTTATAGCTGAACTTCAGTTCAACTCAGAAAGGATTCCACGGATAGGTTTCCCACTCTGACTTCATTTTATATTTAATTAATTTCAAATACAAAATTAATTTCAATACAAAATTATGAATGAAATTTACTGTATATATTTTATATATTGTCACATTTTTTGACAGTCAGAAGACTAAATAAGTCAATGAACTTTTCCCTAGTATATACATCAATAAATTGAAATTAGTATTTAAACGTAAACTAGAAAATTGTATATAAATAAGTAAATTGTAATGCCAAATAAATAAATTGCCAGATGTGAGCCACTTTCTCGTTTGACCTTTGCATGTAATAAATATTTAAACAAGAGCAGGTTGCAGGGGAGAAAGGATGAAGCGGAACTGTTGCCTACTTAGCCGTTGAGCAGAATGGCAGTAATAAAATTGAATTTTATTACATACACATGTCGAAATGACAAACACAACACACAACCAGAAAGCGGCTGCTGTCTGAAACACCTAAAATTCATGTAATATCAACGTGTATATAGAGAGAGACACACATATATACACAACTGTATATATATAGATATATGCGTTGGCCTCGGCAAATGTTGAGTTCAAGGAGACGTCACAGATGATGAGGTGTGTTCTCTGCAGCTGCAGCTTCCCCACAGCTGTTATCCAAAGCGAAGGACACTCAACGGTAAAACGATTGAGAAACTCTACACAATCTACTCTCTCTCACTCGCAATCTCTCTTTTACTCTCTCACTCAGTGAGCGTGCGCATTGATCTGGCAATGCTGCATCCATTTCGCTTGACACTCACACACTCAACAGTTATGCAATGTTACAGAGATATTTCTTGCATTTGTAAGCATGTTTTTAACATCAACATATGCTTACCCACTCCCTCACTCCCAACTTCTATCATTATCTCACTCTCTCTTTTTTAATGACGTCAAATGAGCAGCAGCAGAAGTAACAGACTCTGTTGACACTATACCCAACACAATGACGTCAATTTGGGGCGTAAAAGTTGTCTGTGGGTGGTTTGCCTAAGCCAGCGTTGGGCATCATTTGCAAAAGTTTCATTAAAGTTAAATCTGAAGTTGACGCTTTTGTAAAGTGGCACATTAAATAAATGTACTTTACAGTTTTGTGATTTATCAAAATCAACTGTTTTATTTCATGGATAACAATAGAAATTCCCAAGTGCTTTGAAATTGACTCTTTTTTTTGTTGTATACAAATTAGATTAAGTTTTGCAGTGCAGTTGTGATTTATAAAGTTGAGCGTAATTAAAAGCCTCGATGAAAAGTAGTTTAATGATTAAAAAATACATATAATATATAAAAATTATTATATATAAAAATATAACAAAAATTATTCATATATAAAAAAATTAAATTTAAATAATTTAGTTTTTAGTAACGAAAATTTCATATTATATATTTTAAAATGGATAATAATAAATCATAATAATAATAAATCAAATACCTACTAATAATTTTAATTTTTTAAATTACAATCGATATTTTAAATATGTAAGTGTATAATAATAAATAATTATGAAGTCCAAAATGCATTTCTATAACATTTTAAAAACGCATAGGTATATAACAAATAAATATTTTAAATTTGTAAGTGTATAATAATAAATAATAATAAATAATTATGAAGTCTAAAATGCATTCCTATAACATTTAAATAAAACACATATTTAAATAACAAATGTAGAAATCAATAAGTAGTAATTTCCTAGGAAATTATAGCAAATAAATGCAAATTAAGGCTTCATTAATTGCCATATTTGGTGACTGTTTAAGCAGCAACATTTCAATATAAATAACGCACGATTTGCACAATCAAAAAGAAAGTCATGAAAAATATAGGCAATTACGTGTAAACTTAACGATAATTGCGAATCGTGAATTTACAGCACAGCAATGCGAAATTTAATGACAATTCCAATCAAAATCAAAACGCACATCAAAAATTCAGTGCGTAATACAAACAAATAATAATAATAATAGTAATAATAATAATACTAAACTGCGACACAATGTTTTCCGCAACTGGTTGGCCAATTAATTCCCAGTCTGCCAGAGGATATAATTAAACGGGAATCGAAAAGCAGCTCAATTCAAAGCCAATTACAAAATGGTTGTCGAAGGCAGCTTGGAGTGAAATAACTGAAAGCAACTGATTTTTCAACATTGAGTTTTGAGATGATCTTGTTGCGATAACATCAATAACAACATCAACAATTACGAAAAAAAAAAAAACACAAAACAACAATAGCTACAAATGCAGTCATTGACTGACTGCAGCAATCGCTACAAAAATAAACACAAAACAAACAAAAACAGCAAGCGGCAAAAAACTAGAAACAAAACAATGCGAAACACTACGAAAATTTGATACTCTTCCAAATACTTTTATACGTTACTGAAACTATTTATATGTTTAATTAGGTATTTATCTTTTATATAAATATGCTCATTATTTGAATGACTTTAAATACATTTATAATTTATTTATTATTTTAATTAAGATTCTACTATTTATAATTTATTATAGATTTATATAATATATTTATTATTTTAATTAAGATTCTACTATCTAATAGAGTTTTGAGGAGCAAAATAAATTTATTGATTTTATACTTGATTTCTAGCATTGATATTGATTAGGATATTTACATATAAATATATATAATACATTTTTTACAATTTCAGAAATGTTTAATTTTTTTTAAGCTACAAATAGTTTATAAATGCTGTTACATATATTAAAATAATCAAATATTTCCAGCACTTGCAAAAAGTAAAAAATCTCAACTTAGTTTATTAAAAATGGTTTATTATTTAGTATTTATATTTTTTAAGACAGTTGTTTTTATATATAGCTTTAGGTTAAAAATCATTTGATCCGTTGTCAGTAAAAGATAAATTAATAAATTTTTTTCTATCTCAAAATTCCCTAAAAAGTTAATAGTACTCAAATCTAGCGTATAACAATAACAAAAACTTGCAACTGTAAACAAAACGCACGCGCCGCACATGAAGCAACATTAAGCATCGCAGAAGTGAGCGGGGAGGAGGTGAATTTTATTTTTTTGATATATACACGAGACGAGATGCGAGGCAAGTTTCACTGTGTGCAACACATCGTCAGTTTCATATGGAAAATTTCACTTGCACGCTTGAGAAAAAGTGCAGTCATCGAGGCCGCCTCAGGCATTCAGGGAAGAGAAGCGGGGGGTTTACTCTCGAGTGCGGTAATCAGGCATTTTCACGGATAGCCAATCTGTGTATGGGGGGAAATTGGAAGGGGAACTGAATACAGTGCGTTTTGTATTTATTGTTGTTTTTTTATTTTGTGTGTTTCTTCAATTTCTTCTCTTGTTGCTTTTCTTTCTGGCACTTTCACTCTCATCCTCAGCTGGCATCCATCGTTCGTCTTGTTCCGTTCCGTTACGTTTCGTTCAGTTTTAGTTTCAGTTCAGTTTCGGTTTTAGTTCAGCTTAAATATTACGTTATGTTTTTTTTTTGGATGCTTTGGCAGCGATAAGCGGCATTTGTTTATGTCATTCGCTGGTTTGCCTCGTTTTATTATTGTAAACATAAACAACAACAAAAAGAAAAGCAAAACACATGAAATGGAGTTGTTGAGTTTTGTCTTGCCACAAAATGCTTACAGCCGGGTGACGACTAGTCGAAACCAATGTGTAGTGTCCAAGGTTCGATAAACATAAGAAATTAATTAATATTTATAAATGTTGTTTAAGTCTTTTATGCGCTGCGAGGGCAATTTAGTTATGCGGGATTTTAAATAAAAGATAAGAAAACAAGAAGCGCTCAAAGTTATCTGGCAAGCTCAGTGAGTCTGACCCGATACTATTGAGAGCGATTAATCGATCAATATCGATATGTATCAATAACTGATTGTGAGTCAAAAGAGTTCGCTTGCAGGCTGCCCTGAAGAAAGCCAAAAATAATTTCACTTCTAGGCACCAACATTTCTGTGTATAGTTAAGACAAACTTTTATAATAAATGCAATACAATAATTAAAATAAATATATAAATCATAAAACCCACAGATATGTTGAAATCATCGCATATTATCTGCATAGTTTTTATTTCATAATTCGATTTTCAGCAGTTTGTTTCATTTGAAGATTAGCTGTTTGTAATATCAATAAACAAGCCAATCATTTGACCACATTAGTCAGCGTTTTAAATCGATTATGCAATTGTAGTTAATGTTAACGAAAATAAATCTGACATTTTATACATTTTCACACAGCTTTCTTGAAGCTAAGTCGACGCACATTTTAAAATAGATTCTCATACTCAACTCACTATTAGTCAATATGAATTTCACAATAGTCATTTGAAAAATTATTTTATATTTATAAATATATATTCATCACAATTTAATAACTCATCTGATTTCACATAGATTCCCTAGAAAATTAACAGCGTCTCAAATTATATTACTTCAAAATACTTAAAATTTTACTCGATGTATTAAAGAAAAATATTTTTTTTAAATTCTTGTATAAAATGTAATTTTTATAAATTGTTTTTCCAAGACTTTCAAAATACACACTGCAAAAAATTAGAATTTTCTAACTAAATACATATTTCCAACACATTTCCAAACATTTGTGAGATCTTTTAGCGCCTTGGCATTGTGCAACGCTGCAGGTCATGCCCAAGGTGCACAACTGGATCATTTGGGGGCAACAAATTATAAATCGTTTTACCAGTTGATAATGGTTCCGTTGTTATTTTGTTTATTGCGGTTGGGTAAAAACAATAAATAAATACAACTCAACAAACGACAGTATTAATAAACGGGAAACGAACTGCAAATGCACATCTATATTTTGCATCAAGGCGAACAGAAGCTACTCAAACGGAGGATAACCCGGTGGTGGCATCTGTGCGCCACATGGCGCTACCTTGTAGCTACCTCCTCCTCCAACCCCCCTCTTGCAAGAACAGCAGCAGATGCAATTCACATTCAATTGAATTCAAATTGCATTTTCAGTTATTTTAAAGGTTTTGCTCAGGGATTTTCTTCATTAGCAAATGTATCTGCTGGATGCACGTATCTTTATCTGTATCTATATCTGTTGTCAAGTATTTTGGATTGTGTCTTTAAGTGTCTGTCAAAAACTGACTAATGGCCTACGCATTCGATTTATGGTGGTTGCCCGCAGGCGGGGGCAGTGGGGCGTGGCGGTGCCAGCTGTCAGGCGGCGTCGTGTGAAAATTGTTAACAAATTGCAGCGTCGAAACGAATTGAAGAAATACTCCGATTTAAATATAGAAAAATATATATATATATATTGAAATTCATTTTCGTATGCACTTTCAAAAATGAAATGTGTGAAAAATTGCTGTTAATTTTTTGGTGAGTTTCTTATACGCTTTTTTGTGTGTGGGCGGAAAATGCAACTTTAATTGACAATTTAGCTGGGAAATGGTGGCTGAGAAATGTTGGGGGAAAAGCCAGCGATGAGTGAACAATATGGTTAGTGATTAATGTGTTTGGCCAACAAACATAAAAAGTGCTCTTTGAGTTCAGATATTTTTAGGAAACTCTTAAATTAGTCAGCGATATTTAAAATCAGTTTGTTGTTATATAATTTTAATTTCAATTCGAATAATAACAGATGTGAACTTGTTTCGAAATTAGTTTTATTTAAATTCTGTCAGTTTTTTATTTAATTTTATTTTTAATTCGATTAATAACAGATGTGAACTTGTTCTAAAATTAGTTAGTGAAGACAAATTGTGACTGTTTCTGCGGCTCGATTTCCCCGATGAATAACGCTTGTTAAAGATTCAGATTAAGACTGGGAATAATACATTACTCAATTCGAAGCTGTTTATATTTAACTTGAAATTAAAAGAGTTTAAAAATTATAATGGGACTTTCTTTGGCAGATCGCAGAAGGGCATGTTCCCAAATACGGTTGGACAGACGTCAGTTTGTTGCGCGTGTGGGTGGATCTGAAAGCGGTGAAAGCAGGAAATACAAGGTCTGGCCAAAATGGACTGACGTCCTTGCTCCACAAAAAACTGAACAAAAACGCGTGTTCGCAAATAAATAAAAAAAAAAACAAGACAAGAGAAGACAAGACATGAAAACAGAGCTGTCACAATTGACACGGCGGAGGCAAACCTCGGGCCGTGAATCACATTTCCATTACTCATGAAGAGCAAAAAAAAAATGTGAGGCGTGAAATGTTTTACGCAAAAATCTTGTTTGTTTATTGTTTATTTATGAATTTAGCAATTGAAGTATCGAAAAAAAAAAATTAAACCAACAACGGTAAAAACCGGCCCCCTCACAAAAAAATAAAAAAACGATTGACGCATGCGCAAAATTACAAAATTTTGCGAAATTACAGCACATTAAAAAGCATGAAAGAAAGAAGGAAAGAAAGCGAGCAAAAGAGATGGAGAGTGTCTTCTCATAACAAGCCTGGCTTTAATTCAAGTCAAGTTTCTTTCATTGCCTTTCTTCCAACGTAATTGGAAAGTGCGTCTGCGTAGAATACGCAAAGTAACTACGCAAAACTGAAGCAAAGAGTAACAAGTAAGAATAAAGTAATCGAGTTAACTCGACTACGTTATACCCTGAACACAGCTGTTAAATATATACAACTTTTATTGGCTTATTAACCTTTAAAAAAAACTCAAATGTTAGCAGAGAAACGGAGGCAGCTATCGATCAAATACAGCAAACTTAATCTGTGCTGGACATTTGAGAACCTTTATTCAAAATTTCAAGTTTGTAATTCTTATTGTCTCTGATATTCGAGTCCTAAAAAAATATAGACCTGCTGTACGGAAAATTACATTCCCTTGCAGAACGATCTCAAATTGATGTTAACTAAATTTTTACTATATATTTAAAAATCTGTTTGATAAAATCTTAGAACAATCTCGATTTTTTTGTCTTAAAGTAAAACTGATTAGTTGGTTTGCAAGATATTTTTAAATTTGTAATATAATATATTATATAAATATTTAAAGAAAAACCACTGATAAATAATGAGTTTGTTAAGCATAAATTTGTTTAACCCAAAAAAAAAAGGGTATTCAGGAAAAGTGTCAGTGGAAGCCAGGTAAAAAATAAGTTGAAAGTCTTTCGATTCTTCGCCCTTGCTGATTGTGTTAATGATATAATAACAATAAAATGTCTCGCACGATGGGCAATAATTTGTACAAATTACTTAAATCAACAGCAGTCGAGTCATCAGATTGGCCTGGAACCCCACTATATACCAGCGATAACCCAAAAGTGGGCTAATTACGCCTCTTACTCTGACTCTGATTTTGTTTTCTTCGCCTGCCTGTGCCGCATTTTAAATAGGTGCAAATTGTTATCAATTTGTGAGTGACACCGATTTGCTGATCTTGCAATATTAATGAGCCATCGTTAAAAAACACACTTTCAACAATTATCGCATAAATGGAACCTTGAGTATGTAAACAAAAAATATTACTTAACTTTGGCTAAGAATTCAGCAGGCATATATATAATATTTTAATTTATTTCATAAATTTAAATTACTCAAACGGATAAATTTTCTTGCACCTATTTGGCGTCGTAATTTGTGTGATATGTTTGATTTCTTGAAGAACGTGTTACTATATAAGCTAAATGAATTTTTATAGAATTCTCAATTACCTAGATTATAGCCAAAATGTCACGTTTTTAGTTTGCACATCGTCATGGCCCAAAACAAATTTACGTAGAAGCAGAGCAATAAGAAGAAAGGTTAACTAAAAATTCAGCTATTACTTAAAGGACACAATTTGTATTTATGCTAAATTTAAATTGTTTTGGAAGGAATTGATGACTTCGACATAAACTCAAAACTATTTATCAATAATAATAAAAAGCATAATTTCATATAGAAAAAAGATGTATATAAGATAAATATTTTTGAGAAAAGTTAATTAATTTAAAAGCCAAATAAAACACGTGAGACAAAATTTCATATAGATAAATTGATGTAAAAAATATAAATCTTTTTAAAACAAAAAATATAAATAATTTAATAGCCAATTATAATTTGTATTAAAACAAATTGTAAGCCTTAGAAAAATTATAGTTAAAGTTGTAATAAATTGCAATTATTTGTCAATTTCAAGACTGAATGCGTTAGTGAATAAATTATAATTAGAATGCAGAAATTGAAATGGGAGAAGATTAAGTGAAAATTGCTTGTCAATTGTGCAGCAAAAAGACAGTTGGTCTAAAGCATAAAACCTGCTCAAGTGCATTAGCCTATTGATTTTAACGGGGCAAAGACAGCAAACATGGAGCATAGAGATACACAGTTAGAACTTGGAACATTGGTCGTCTCAATTTGCAAATCAAACTAATCCGCTTAAATGCCAGACAGTCAGAGAACATTAGCCAAGTCGTCGTCGTCGTCTGGGCCCAAATGAAATGCAATCGAGTCGCACTAAGCTGGGATGCACTGTATCGATTTTCGACTGCAATGCCAAATGAGCTAGTCAAGATGGGGCGGACACGTGACCAAGCAGGTGTGTCTACACACACACACGCACACACAACAAATTTATTTTTTAGAATGCAGCTGCTTATTTTAAAAGCATCTGAGTAGAGAACTGCAAGTGGGGCCTTAACCTGCAGCTAAATGGCTAAGTCGTCCCCCATTTGTCGGGCTAATCAAGAGCCAATGGCCAATAGTTAAAGCCAAAGCTAACACCAAAGCTAAAGCCAAAGTCAGAGCCAAGCCGGGCCAAGCCGAGCCCCAGCGACCCACTTGAACATGCGCGAAGACGATTGAAGGGTGTAAGCGGCGGGGCGAGGCGGGAAAACGTGCAAAGTGACGGGAAATCGAGCAAACAAAAGAAACGTGCAAAACGTCATTTGTAACGCAGGGGATGGGTGGTGGGGGATTTAGATGCGTCACTGCGGAAAAGACAAGCAACAACAGATGAAGCCAAAGACAGCAACGAAAGTGGTGAAAAATCACAAACAAAACAAAAGTCAGGAAATATGCAGTGTGAAATGAGGCACGCACAGCAGACAACAAGCTAACACATATACACACATATATATGCAAGTGTGTGTGAAACGACAACAAACAACAAACAACAGCAAAACAGCAGCAACTATGACAATTGCCAAAGCTGACAGTTTTGTCATTTGAAATCACGCGCCAAACGTCAAGAATTGCAACTGAGGCTGGCTGGCAGCAAATGATATGAACAACAAGTCAATAAAGCATTTGACGACACACAACTGTGAATTGAATAATAATTTACAATTATTTATGTATCAATGTTTGAATGTCTAACAAATGCAATTAACGGTACTCAACGAATTTATGGCAACAATAGCCGCTGAGAGAGAGAGGTCAACGGTGTCAGATGTCAATGCAAATGCAAATTAATTCAAGTGCATTTCAAACTGGACGCGTGCATGTCAAACTGCTGGACTATTGAGAGCAACGGAAATTAAATTTGTTGGGGAATTATTAATGGTTATATAAATAAAATTATAAGTATGAATAACTAAGGAGTTCTTTTAAACTTGCCACGAATAAAATTCTCTAAATTATAAAATGAATTCCATACATTTTTAATTTATGCCAAAATTAACTTTATAATAAGCTTTGTAAAGAAAAGATTTTAACATGGTCTGCATATTTTTGTAATATATATGTACGAATAAGTATGAGAATATTACGACTAAAAATTCGGACTTACTTTTAGAAATATCACATTAAATTTTGAAAAGGAACTGAAGAGTCATAAGCAATTGTCGAGTCTAATTATTGCATGTGCCTGTAAAAATGAAAGAAAACTTTTCTAATTATGCATAAATACGAACACTTAAATGGAAAACAGGTGCGGTTTGGTAAATATAACAGATTAATATTATATATATATTTTTTTATAAACAAAATAATATTAAACAACATTTCTATAAGTTCAAACAAAGTTGATTAATAGTATTAATTTTTTTACTTTAACTTTGAAGCGCCCCAAAAACTAGTTTGTCAGGTTGCTCAGTCCGCTCCTGTTGCAAAGCATAGTCGAATGCTGTAAACTACATTCATTTCTCATTTCTTCCTGGTTGTGCACACACACCCACACACACTTAGTGCAGCATTTATTGTTCGACTAATTTGCACTCGACTTTCTTTTGTATTCTAAAAGTAGATGCCTTTTGCTGTCGCATGTTATTTCACTATTTAAGTGTCCATGTCGCATACAACACACACGCACACACACACACACACACTTGAATAGAAAAATGTAGTTGCATATTGTGGCCAGCAATTTGCACTTGAGGCACTGCGTCAATTGTTATTAATTTGTGCGGCTGTAAAAAAAAAAGACACGCGACTTGTGTCAACTGCTTGCCACATTTCCAGTTATAGTTGTGGAACGGGTCAACTGCCTCTGTGATAGTTTCTTGCTATGCATTTCATATCAATTACTATGCATTCCAGCATTCCTTCATTCTTTACAAAGTGTCTATTTAACTTACTCTACTTAATATGCAAATTTAAATGAGAGCAGTAAAAGTTTGGACCAGGCTGAGATTTTCAGGATTACGCATTTTGATTAACTACAATTTGTTTGTTCATTCAAAGTTTTGACACAAATCTTTTCGTTGCTGCCACAAATCTTTTCATTGCTGCCACATGTCATCAGTCTCGTAAAGTTACACAAGGACACCAAAGAAAGTCGAAACACGTGTTTGAATTAACTAACAAATGTCATTTGTCTTTGGGCCATGACGACAGCAACGGCCTTAGTTTGGCTAACAAGAAGTGCGAGTTATTAGCTAATATGTGAAAAAGAACACTTTATGACAAAAATTATGTAGATTACCTCTAGGAAAGTTTGTAATATTTATAGAAATTCATAATACGCATAGAAATAACTTATTATTATAGCCACTAGTATAGTATAGCCACTATGAGATCTTCTTCTATATAATATATATATATATTAACAAGATGTGCTTTAAAAATCCCTAATCATTGTCACATAATCGACAGATTTAGTCTACAATAAATCAGTAATTATTCCATATAGAAATTGTCCATATTCACTCAACTCATTTATTAATACAGATGCAAATATTTATTTTCTCATATAAACACCTACAAAAATATTACCTTATTCTGTTGCACAGTGTTGCCTTGCCATGCGTGCCCCATTTGAGTGTTGCATACTTTTTGGCAGCAAGCTAAATTCAGGTTTAGTTGCCGTAATTTGATTTATTTTGCGTCAGTCGAAATGGCGTTAATCGGAGTTCTGCTAACACAAGTCACAAAAACTTTATTCATTTCGTGTTCTGCAAACTCTTGAAAAGGTTTTGGAATTTGGATAAAAAATACGCGCTGACGTCAATTGTGAGTTGACTTTGAAAAAGTTTGTGTATGACTTGTAAAGTAATTTATTTTATATGCAAATATGGTTAAAAATAAATACATAAATAAAAAAATTAATAGTATAATACATAGTAAAAAATATAATAATATATAAAAATATAATTTAATTAATTTGAATATTATTTGGCTAATAAACAACACGAAACCAAAATCAATTGCGTACTTTTAGGCAGTGCTGAAATTTGTCTCGTGCAGTGACTCTCAAACTGCGAACTGATACGTTAAATTTCATTTATGATCGCAAGTCGCTATAATTAGGAACATAAAGCTTAGTTTAATGTTACTTTATTTAGCTAACAGTATAAATATCAAATTAAATATTTATGAGTAATGTATGTGATCTCTTGGTATATATATATATATATATTTAATTGTATATTTCAAATAATGCTTAAATGTTTATTATTATTAATAAAAAAAATGGCATTTAAGGAATCAAACATTTAAATATCAAATATTTCAACTTCGACGATTTTCACTGGTCATAATGAGTTCTACCAATTTATTGTATTTTTGCCATAAATTAAGGGCAGGAAAATCTTAAAAATCTTTGCATAGAAGTTAATATGTGTGGGAAAGATTAAATTATCTTTATAAACTACTTCTCTATTTGCATGTCTCCATCAGCCGTCTATAATCAACACCTTTCGAACACTGCTCAGATAATATGTGTGTTTTTTACAGTTTCATTTCACACACTGCTCCGCTAATTTGCATGTAATTTGTTGTGTCGGCACCACAAGACTCAAAATAAAAAACGAAAAACAACCAAAACTCGACTCCATTTCCAGACGGCCCAAAACAGGAGCACACTCAATATTTTTGTATTTGCTTGTTGCACAGATGCTTATCGAGGTGACAAGCACAACAAAAACAACAACAAGTCTACCAAATTGGCTTGGAGCAGATCGAGAAGCAGCTTGTCTGTTGCCACTTTGCATATTGGCCGCCTTTTTAGCATAATATCAAGTTCACGCTCCGCACTCGGTTAACCTGAGCCAACCATTGTTGTTATTGTTGCCGAACATGTCTGTTTTTTTTTTTTTCATTTTGTTGGTCAACAACAATAACAACAACTGAGGCACTGCAAGCTTATTGGCCCAGTTGGCAACTGTTTGACATGTTTACCGCGCTTCTGTGCACGATGAATCTTCCTCCAGAGACTTGTGCAAGTTTGTCGCTCTTTTCAGTTATGCGGAAGCAAATCTTGACTTATTTCAGTTTGTTTGTTTGCACCGTAAAGGTGTCAGCTCTTGGCCATGATTGATTAGTTGCTTGAAGAGGATTCGGAACATAATAAAAAGGTAACAAAAAAGTGAGCTGTGAAGCAAAGAAATTGCTGTGTATTCAACCATCAAACATTCACATCTTAAATATGATAATACACATTGATTTCTTGGATAAGCAAATCACAAGATAAAAAAATACAAATGCCTTAAAACTGTAAAAAAAAAAACTTGAAGCATTCCTTAGAACTTGAAATTGACTTAAGATCATTTTCACAATATTTGCAATTAGCTTCCAAAAAAAAGGAAAGTCTTTGATTTCAAAAACTTTCGTCGATTTTTCAGCGCTCCTCTGCGAGAACTGCTTTAATTTCTCCGCCTTCTTACAACACCAAGAAGTAGCCATATTTTCACCTGACTGACATGAAACTAAGGCCAACACTTGGCCACACTTAATACCTTTAATTACGCCCCAAATATTGTGGCAGCAGAAGCGATACCACAAGATGCAATCGCCAGTTTAATCAGCAGAGTAAAGAAAATAAAGTGGCTGGCAAACGAGTGGAGCAGCAGCAGTTGCAGCTGACTGGAATGTTATCAGTGGCAAGCAATCAGCGCATGTGCCACACAGTGAAACCACTGACTGTTACTGCAACAGTGCAACTGTGCAACACTGCAACACTGCACCATTAAGAAAAGCAATTACATGCCGCATAAGCTGCCATTTAGTTGCATGCCTGTTTGCCCCACCAATTTTAAGTCTCAGATCCTGCTTTGTCTCAGCTTACCTTGAACTTCTGTTGATACCCCAATCTGCTGCTCGACTGCTATGCAAATTGGCCAGTTAATAGGCGCTAATATATATTTAGCCAGCTACTGGTTGCGATAATTTACAGTACAGTTTTCGCAGTGGCTGCCCACGCGACGCCTCATAAATAAATTACTTACATATAATGCTCAGCGGCTCAGCGTCTGTCGTTTGCTAGTTTTTATACCCTAAACCCACTTAATATGGGTAGAAAAAGTATAATGACTTTGTGCAAGTGTATGTAACAAGCAGAAGGAACAATCGCCGAACCCATTTAGTATATATAATATATATTATATGATCACGATCAACAGCTGAGCCGATATAGAAACGTCCTTGTGTCTATATGAACAAGCGGATCTCAGAGACTATAGAAGCTAGTGACATGAAATTTGAAATAAAGTTTCTCGTATATCCGGCGCAGATCTTGTTGAATTGTTTTATTGATACCTGTCTCCGTTTCTCGATTACCGATACATATCCATTTCCTATAGCAATAAATGCCACAATTCTGTTTAAATTAATTTAAAATACACATATGCATATTATGAATCAACTAGCCAAATTCCTTCAAGATCGGTTAAGAAACACCCAAGTTATGGTCAATAATATATTCTCATATTGATCTCATTTCTATCAGCAGCCTGAAACATTTTTTGTATGCATAAATAAGCGTGCGCATGTGTGAGAAAGAGATGGCATGATAATCGATGCGAGCGCCAATAAGTTTTGAATGAATTTTGCTGAACCCCGTTACCTACAATTGAGTGTACGTATATATGTAAGTATAAATGTATATGTAGCTGTTTCTAGCCAGCCAATTAGGGATTATTTCGGGCTTGTGAATAAAAATATGCTCTGCATTCGTTTTTCTTTTACTCTTTAGTGCCTGTTCTTGCGATAAGTTGTGAGTTAGCCTGAATATATTTACCAGCTGTGTGAAGGGTATTTCATAGCCGAGTTGACTCAGCTGCAGCATTTTTACTTTTTTTACGATTTTGTAATTGCGCTCTTTATGCGCGAAAATGGCGCCTCCGTTTGAGGTGTTAAATTTTGTGGGAAAACGTGAGTGGTTTGCCAGCCAATTCAAATGCCAAAACTACCAGTTTCAGTTGCTAAGCCGGTGAGTCATTGAAATTTTTGTCATAATGCAAATATTTACAAACTTTTTAAATAAATCACTGAAATGAATGAAAGGTTTGCAATGGAATTTCAAATGGAAAGTATTATTGTTTAATTTAATTCACTTGAAATGCAGATTAATTAAATGAAAATCTCAAATTAGGTTAGTAAAACATTAATAGCCATTTTACAGAACTTTTGCACTCTGATACCTAAGTCCAAGGAATCCATGATGAAACCCTTTTTTCTGTCAAATGTGATTACTTTCGATTTGACTCAATAAAAGCATTTTTGGGTGTTTTATTTATTATATTCAACTGGAAACTCTAAAATTTAATGCTTATGAATAATTAAATTTTATTAAAAAATTTTCCGCAAAAAAGACACATAATTGATATAAAGTTGAAAGACTCTTCCTGAAATCACCGATGTGACTTTTAATAAAAACGCATTCTTTGCTCCAACAGATATACAATGTAAAATTATAGCGCAAGAGCAAAAAAAAAAAAGAAAGAGATAAAAACTTAACCCATTCATGACCCCGTTTCTTTATTGGTGTGTCTAACAAAGCAATTAATGGACATGCAACATTTTTGCCGCAGCAAGCAGCAGCAAGTTAAAGCCCCCACGGACAATGCACAGAGACAACTTTATTAGCTTAATTAAAACTCTTCAAAAGGTTCATCAAAGCAATGGTTACTGGAGAAGTGAGCAGAATAAGGGAATGGTGGTAAGGGAAAGGGCCATAGTCGATTGGTTGCGCTTCTTTTTGCCCGTGGGGGCATTCAACACAACAAAATCTTGCAGAAAAAAATATGAGAATAATGCGTTGAATGTTGCCAATTTAGCAAGTTTACGGCTCTATGGCAAATCTTGCAGCCGCATAATAGAAATCTGCAATTTCCCTACCCCCTCTTCCCCTCTGCACCGCTGCCCTAACCTATTCGGTTTCCAGTTGAGGTTCAGGCTCCATGCCTTGCTTCATGCTATCTCTCTCACATTTCGTGTCCAAGTCCCAGTTGAATGACGTTTTACTTGATTGCAGTTAATTTTTTTTTTCCTCAGCTTTGACCGAATGCAAATTTAACTTTTCTAGCTGCAGCATGTTCCACGCGCCACACTGCCCCCCCTCTTGCAACAGCGCGAATCGAATTGAAAACCACAAAAGTTGTGATTCTTTGTCCCTCGAACCGCTGACAGCGGCTTTTCTTTTCGGGCCACATAATAAAAAATTAAGTTGTAAAATGTGAAAAAAAAAACGTGCTGAAAGGCTTTGGGGCCTAAACGAACTCTTCGATTAACTACAATGCAACACATGTGTGGCATTGAATTTATGTGGCACTTTAATGTGTGTTGTGCGTTGTGTGTGTGTGTGTGTAAAACGGTGTTTACCAAAAACCAATTGCAGATCGAATCGAAGATAAACCTTCTTTATGTGGCAGAACAATAAAGAAAAACGATTCTTAAAACTTGTGTTGTGGTTTTTAAATTTTGGAGATTAGCTTTAAACCTAAGTTAAACTTAATGAAAGTTTAGACATGAATGAAATCTTTGGAAGTTATAAATTCAAGATTTAAATGGTATAAAGATTTGAGAAGAAGGCTCAATAAGCTGCGAAGAGCAGCTAGAAAATATAGATTATGGAAATGGAAATGAACCAAAAATAAAATTGACTAATAAAATAAAAAATGTATATATTGAAAAACTTCAAAAAGGACTCTTTTATGCCAAGTCCCTTAATAAAATCTATAACCTATTCAAAAATGCATAATGCCGCACACAACACACAACGTAGGGCAATGAGAAATTGAGGTTTCATGACTCTTGGTCCGCTTAACAGTGCTGAACTATTGACCTGGATAGTTATTCGATTGCCCCACGACGAAGTCATCAATGACGTCGCGGATGATGACTTGTGTTTGATTTGGCCGAGACTCTTCTGACTCTGACTCAGACATCAACATCAACAGCAACTTCAACTCCAACTCTGACTCGGAATTGAAACATTTCGCCAATTACAAGACGCAAAGGTTGAGCAGGGTCAGCACACTGGGAAAAAAATTTGGATGCGGACAATGTGATTATTTGGCTATGCATTACAGCAATAAACAATTATTACATAATCTTCACGGCTTGACTTGATTTGCTTCCATTTAGTGCTCGATAGGAATAGTTTAAGTTTTAGCTTATGAAAAAATCAGAAAAACACATTATTTTATATCTTTGTGGCCAGTGCCGAATGCTGAACACTGAGAAAAAATAAATATTTTATCATGCCCAACTACCTAATTCAACTACAAACCGAACCTTCCAGTCCTTAATCAGAAATATATATTTCAAGTGAATTTTGTTTTAATTTTCTATCTGCTTCTCATCTTTGGGGCACATTTCAAATTTTGAGATGATTGATCTAGATTTCAGATTAAGTAATTGTCCTGCTTAGAATGATATATTTCAGATATTAAGCTGTATTCGCAAATTTAGCTTGCAGCATTTGTTTTTCTCTATGTAGAGGCGGGGGCATGGGGGATCGTTGCATGCAACTATTTATGGTTTTTGGGCTGTTAGTTTGCTCTTGTGTCACTTAGCAACAACATAATTCGCTTAGCCCGTTACACACACGCACACACACGCACACACACGCACGCACACGCACACACACACACGCACACACACACACGCAAGCAAACCCACTCGCTCAATTAACTCTCATTGAGGTTGGGAAAACCTGCTTAAAAATTAATTCCACTTGAAATGAAATGCTTTTGTTTAAGCTACAAAATCTGCTAATGCATTTCAAATTGTAGCACAATTTGAGCACCCAACAAATAAGTTCCAAGATGGCTGGCAGCTATATATTTTATTACTTGATTATACAGATCAAATACAGCGAAATCCACAAATTTAAGAAGCCTTCCCTCCAGCAACAGCAGATTCAGCTGCTTCCTTTGCCAATTGCCTGGATTTCTCGAACAGCTCTGTCTTCCTGGCCATGCTCAATTCACTCTCGAAGTCCTTATAGAATCGGGTGACATATTTATTTTTGCGTCTATTCAATTCAAAAAAAGACTCTGGGTTTTGCCATTCCATGATATGTGGGTCATTGGGTGATTCGCTGATTAATTTATCCCATATGAACCCATCTATGTCAGCGTTATCTGAAGTGATTTGGTGTTTTAGCTTGAACCAATTCGTGAAATCACTGCACAATAATTCGGATAACCATTCGTCTGGAGTCTTCAAATAATACTCGACTTGTGCCCACAACTCATTGATCTCATCAATGTATTTATCCATGCGCCTATTGGATAGCATTTCAGCGGAGTCCTCGAGTAGCCGATTTAATTGATGATGAATCTTCATTAATTTCGCCGGATTATTTAGGCACTTGATGCACGTGCGAAACGATTTCTGGTTGCCAAAGTGTTCCGGCAGATATATCCTCCAGCACAACACGCAGTGCAAGTAATAACGACTGTTTGGCTCGGACGACATTTTAGTTCTGTCGATTTAGAAAACAATTTAATGCTTCAACAAAAATTGTCAACGCTCGGCGAAAAGTGCAAATAAATGAAAAATGCTGACACGTGTCCACAGGCAGAGTTGATTCCAAAGAAGCTTGTTTCTAATTTAATCAACACTGAATTGCGTTTTACAACACATCGTTCGAGCTGACCAGAGAAAACAATGACAAAGCGATAAACTCACAAAACTATCGAACACTTTTAAATACTCCTAATTTGCACAATTATTTGCAAAACTAATTGGCACTTTCAATATTTATATATTAGCCATGCATTGTATGAAATGTCTTCAAGTACAATTTATAAATATAAACAAATATAAAATACAAATAAAATAAATAAATATAAATATAAATTTATAAAACTCACAAAACTATCGCATTTATATCGAACACTTTTAAATACTACAAATTTGCACAATTATTTGCAAAACTTTCAATATTTATATTAGCCATGCATTGTATGAAATGTCTTCAAGTAAAATTTATAAATATAAACAAATATAAAATACAAATAAAATAAATATAAATAAATATAAATATATAGACTAATTAGACTTCCTCAGTTAGCAGTTAGATTTATCGGATTAATATATATTATAGCCGCCAGACGAATGATGTTTATATCATATTTTATTGGGTAGTAAATATAATATGTCAATTAGACAACTACCATAAAACTAACAAGTTAATGTGTTTTTTATCGCTTATCGCAACTTGTTTAGACGAGTTCTAATGCAAGGGAAAACTAGTTTTCCTCGTTGTCAATATCAATTACAAAATGTGGGCATGGATATGACATTTATATTCAATGGAAAACATGAAGAGTCAGCCCACCAAACCATTTATCTAATAGAGTCATAAAACAGTGATTTGAAACTGTCAAGGAAAGCGCCATTTGTGCAACATTTTGATAGTGATTTCCACTACCAATAAAATCGTGAGATCTTTTTATGGCATTCGACATTTTTGTGGCAATTAACAGTCAACGTTCAACGTTGGCCAACAATTAAACGAAACTGTCAGCCATTTATCTCGAAGCGTCGACGCGACGTGACTTCCCAGGAAGATATGTCAGGTTTTCATTTGCGCCTCCATAACTGGCTAGTCCAGCCGGATAATGAGTCAACGGGGTGTAGACGGGGGGGTGGGGGCGACCAGGCTAAAAGGGTCGTGTTTGCCTGCTCTCTAATTGGCACCAAATATGGCAACTGGCTTGCACTATGGCCAAGGCTGTGGCATGTGGTATGCAGCAAAAATATGTCAAAATGTGACAAAATGCGTGTAGAAGCCACAACGCTTCAGGCCAGAGAAAGGTTCAGCCGGCTGCTGCTGCTGGTAAATCCACAAGTTGCTGCTGGCAAAAAAACACCATTTAAGGTGTTCATTAGTCGAGCAGAAAACTGAGAAAAAGGGACGTCCAAAAATGGCAGCAAAATCTCATCAGAGTTGTTGACCATTTCTGCAGATTACGAGACAAAGATCAGCATCATTATCATCATCATCATCATGAGTGAAGATCGAAGATCGATAATGGTAATGTCAGAAAGTCACAGCGATCAATCGCAATCAGCTGTGCAAAAGTTCCATTGTCTGCTGAGTTTAACAGAAGACTCTCTTCTTGGCCACAGCTTCTTCAGTCTTTCGCTTTCTTTTGCATAATTGTAAAGCTTTTTTACGTTTTATATTTTATTTCACTTTTGCCCTTAAAAGTCACTTGCCGAAATTGCAGTTGAAAATGAAGCGATTTTCGCTCAATTTACATTTTTAAAAAAACGAAATCTCGATTATTGTCTGTCAATCGAAGGCAATCGTAAATTGTCCTCAGGTGTAAAACAAAATCAACTTTCACTTGTCGTGTGCCCGCGTTGTGCCACATGTTGCAAGCAGTATGTTGCATATATACACATATATTTTGGTTGAGTTTATTGCTTGTTAAAATTGCAACAACTAACTTATAAATATGTATTTTATTTTGCTATTTATCGCATCTGTTGCTATTCGCATTTTTTTTTATGGCAACATTTGTCTTTAATTAGCTTCCCATCCTCAGCTCATATTTTAACTAATGCACAACATGGCATTTTAGCTTGTTAAGTGATTTGTCTAAAATTAATTAAATTGAACATTTTATGCCAGGAATGCGATAAGCCAGCCCAACACATAAAGCCAAACACGCAAACCACAAATGTTGGCAACGGCATAAAAGAACTTGCTATCAGACACTCAAAGAAAAATTATTGTCTCCAAGAATGTGACACTGAAAATAAATTAACTTTAATAACAATGGCAGTAAAGTGTGAAAATTAATATTTTCTATTTAAGTTGAATACATAAATTATAGTAAAGGTATAAATAGAAAAAATAATAGACAAGTTATAATAAGTAGTCAAATTCCTATTAAAAGTAGTAGAGTTGCAATTTTAAATAAGAGTAGAGTATAAAATAATAAATAAATTATTAGTATTATTATATTTATGAAATTATGAAAGTTCTATCATTCTTTCTGATTCTCATTAGATACAGTTTAAACTTTAAAATGTTTGCAACAATTTCTCTCTTAAATTATAGTTAAGCTTAAAATAAATGTTAGTAATATTCAATATTAAAATTCGCAAATAATAATTCATAAAATTATACAATTTCTATGATTTTTGCGGATTCTAATCAGTTGATATTTATACATTGAAATGCTTGCAACAATTTCTCTTTTAAATAATAGTTGTGTTTCAAATACAAAATATTAAAATTAGCATAAAAATATATATAAAATCATACAATTTCTATTATTTTTGCTGACTCCAATTAGTTGCCAATTAAACATTTAAATGCTTGCAAGTTATTTCTCTCGGTGTACGCATAATCAAGCCACAGGACCTAAATGGGGTTTAAATTAATGGGCTTTCGGTAGCACGAAAAGAGACAGCCAGAAAAATCGACAGCGAACTGAGTAGAGAAACAGAACCATTTTGCCATTTTGGTGTAGGAGTCGCACAGAGCCCGAAGGCAGCACAAAAGTTGCCTTCAAGTGGCGTCTGACTTTGGGCCGGGCATTGGCATTGGCATTGGTAGTGGCTCCGGCTTCGGCTTCGGCTCCGCCGCCGTCTCCATCTCCGTTGTGCGATGGCTAATCAAAATATTTAAAATAGTTGCCCGCAGGCTGCAGACGCCGCTTGTAAGCAGACCGCCTGGCTAAATATAGCTGCCAAAGGATGTGCTTGGAGACGAGACCTACTCCAGCTACTACACCTCCTGCCCCACTCTCCACTTCTCCAAGTCTGGCGTGCGCTGGCTACATAAATTATGATATTCCCCCTTTGCTTTACTTGGCCCTTTTTCATAATATTGCATTAAGCGGCGACTTAAGCAATCTGCTTAATCATTGCGCTTGGCTTAGGGGAGGCAAGTGCCACAGGAGGGCGGGGGGGGGGGGGGGCACATTGTAATTGCGCATGCGCGACATGCTCCAGCGGCGGCGGCGGCCTCTTTAAACTAAATCTGAGAATCGTATGTAAAATATAAATAATGCCTTTTATGCACACTGCATTGATTGGATACGTCTCCAGATCCCCCTACTGGCCTCCCCTTAACCCCTGTCTCCATCCACTTTTTTCTCTTTTTCTTAGGCACTCGCTGTGTGACCTACTAAACGCATTTATTTGACGCTGCTGTCGCTGACACATGCTTCCCTTCCGCCCGCCCCCCTCTTCCAACATTGGCCAGACTCTGCCGCCTGGTCACGCAACATTGCCTCGTTCTGGGCGTGCTTTGGCATTTCCCTTTCGTTGAGCTGCAGCCAAATGTTATCTCCAAGGTGTGCTAATTTCAGTGATTAGATATTATTATCTACTGGCCTAATAAAGGGTCAAGATTTCAAACTTAAGGCGATCCCTAATTGATTCTGACAGCTAATTGTACAAAAATAAACTAAATTGGAATAAAGATTAAAAAGATTTATATATTTATATGGTCTCTGTAGATATAAAGATATATCTCTAAAGTCTGCACAATGTAGGTTGAAATACTTAATTTTTTAAAAATATATATATGTTGAACAGTTCAATTAAATGTCTAATTTAGTAAAAATATATATATGTTGACCTGTTGCACATATAAAAAAATAAATAATAATTCGAAATTAACACAAATTTCTCCTTTTTAATAATGTTAACTAGACTACATAGATTTCCTAACATGTTATGATCTTTTCATTAATACTGTTTACCAGAAATAATAATACAAATCTCTCATTGTTATGTTTTCATCTTTTCATTAATATTTATTGTTAATTATTTTAGAAACAAACAGAATTTGCTTTGAAAAAAAATGAGCAAACAGGCTTTAGACTTTGGGTGAAAAAGCATTGATTTTAAATAACTTTAATACTGATATGGTCAATATATAATGTAAATTATTTTTTTATGTTTTTATTTTTTTGAATTTTTTTTATATATATTTTTTTTTATATATTTGTATAAAATCTCCCCACTTTTATAGAATTACGCTTGCAACGCACCAATTCATAAAATAATTAAATGTGCAGCTCAACTTCTTAACCACAATTTTCATAATTCTTGAACATATGTTTCTGTTGAAAGAATTTATAGTTATTCCTAATTAAATTACCCGGAGTAACGCCTCTCAAACTGTTGACGGTATTCTACTCACAATCTGTTCGATTTCTTGGCTTTGAACTACAAAATTATCGACACGTTTTGCCGCCTCTAAACGGATAACAATAATTATAACTTAATTTTTTACAGCCTTTCAAACGTTTTGGGGCGTAATCATATTAATTTCCCATAAAATGCACTAATTAGTGGCTCATTCAAAGCGCCGCTCGAGGCACAGCTGGTGGCAATATATAAAACGAGCCAAGCCCAAAGATTTTCCAGCGAGTGTCAATCGGAAAATGCGCTGCATGACACTACAAAACTTATTTGAACCCTTTGCCACAAAATTTGAATTTGTGGCAGACGAAAAATTGGTAAACACATTTCATTCCCATAGGGTGGTCGAGCGGACAACACTCGAGAAATATCCTCACCACACTTAATTATGGATTCCATATGCATATTTTTCTCATTCAGGTAAATTTTTGGGGCAGGTTATGGCCGCGCATAAATTTTGATTTAGATGATCTTGCAGCGTAGGAATTCAGTATGCGTTGTCATGCAACGTGGGGCAGCACAAGTGGCAGATGCGCATTGGTATTTGTCTTTTTATATTTCTTTTACAACACGCACTTTTTAAAATGTGGATAGAAGAGAGACATAATTTCAAGTGAAGTTCAAGGCTGGAAAATATTTTAAATGTTTGAACAGCAGTTTTGAAAAAAATTACACTGAAAAAATTGTTTTCATTTGAAATCGACTTCATAGAGAGAATATTAATTATGATTTGGGAACAGTCTTCTCTGCCAGCGTTTGCTAATGAAGCGCTCAAATTGAAGCCTTCTCAAAGAACCGTTTTTACCGCTAACCATGCAACCAATTGTAATGTTTCCTGGAAGCCCAAAAGCAGACCAAACCAAAAAATAAAATCGACAACCAAACAAGAGGAAAAACACTAAAAATGGCAACCTTGTTAGCACTTTGGGGCAATGTCTGTGGACTCGATGAAATGCACCCACAAGAAATGCAACAAAAGTTGTGGCAATTTACATAACAAGACCAGCTCCCAAGGCGAGTGGCAGACAATCAGTGGCGCTACAGCAACCCAAAGCCTGTCAACGCATAATCCATCAAACAGCAACAACAACAATAACAACAATTGGCAGTTGTTGTGGCTGCCACTGCAACGAGTCTACATATGTAGCTAGATAGAGAGAGGGAGCGAGAGAGAGAGAAAGAGAGAGGGAGAGACTAGTAGAAACAAACATTGAGAAGTGGTAAACTGGGTAGAGACCCCATAGGCGATCAAAATCAATTTGGCGCTTTAGCACACGAACGTGCCCCAAACATGACACGCCCACCGCCTGACCAGTTCGTCCCGTCTGCCGCATGTGCCCCACAGGAATTGTAAGTCGCTCATCGACTTCAGTTGCAAGATTGCGCGCCTCAGCTGGCACCTAACTCTAATTGGGCATAATTTAAATTCCGCTCGTGAGCGCCATGAATTGTATTTAACGTTTTGGCGCTTCCAAAGTTGGAGTCGAGGCAGCGATATGTTGCACACAGACATATACTAGACTCGTTGTGGCATTGGCGGTAAATTTCATTTGATTTTATTTGGATTTTTTTTGTTTGCTTCTTTTATTTTATTTTGTCGAGGCCATTTTTGCCTGCTGCTGTTCTGCGGCACAGATAGCAGTCGAGCTTGGAAAACTTCCTTATATGTATGAGCTTTGTTTGTGCCACCAACCGACGCTTTACCCGCTCCCTCCTCCTCCGCCCACTCCTGGCTTAATTGGTTTTGCGCCTAGAGAACTCTGTGCAAGCGGACGATGCCTTAGTTTTGATTAGAAGGCTGCTATTAGAAAATTGAATACACGAGTTCCATCCTTAAGATTCTGTGTGAAAGTCACAGACGAAGCGAAACAGAGATTTCTATCTCATGAAAAATTGCATCACTAGCTGCAAAACAAGAAAACAAATACGTGCAGCATTTAGTGGGTCATAAAGTGGCCAAAAACAATTGCATCTTTTGACCCAACAAGTGCTCGGCGTAAAGTCTTTTTCAAGATATTTCTATGATCCTTAAAAAATTTTAAACACACAAAAATTATTTTTTTAAACCTTAGGAATGATTTAAATAATCGAACTTTAAGTTCAATTGTCAGAATTTTACAGATCGGCAGACTATTTTTTTATATAATTTTCAAAAAAAAATTTTATGATCCTACAAGAATCTTAAGCATATGAATACTTCTCCCTTTAACCTTGGTAATTATTATATTATTATTATTATTATTTGAACTTTAAGTGCAGTTGATAGAATCTTACAAAGCGGAAGAATTTTCACAAAAGTGAAATAATAACATAAAAGTTGTCTTTCCTTTCAAGTAAATAATTTATTTTTGAGACTTGAGAAAATGTACAACAAAAATTTAAGTACTGCGTCTAAATAAGATGGCAATTCCTAAATGCTCAGAAAGAAACTATTATATAACTGCTTAAACATATTGAAACCTTCTTATTTAAAAGCAAGGAACTGTGGTTATATCATATGAATTATTTTCCAGAGTATTCATTATTCGCTTACAAAACCCTTCTCAAAACTGCTTACTTTCAAGCACAAACCTCTAATTGTTTTCAATTGCCAAGCAGGAAGTTGTCACACTTCATCAAGAGCCCATTCCCAACTCAATACACGTCGAACCGTATCCGTACCCGAACCCAAACCCAAACCCAAACCCGAATCCCGAACCATTCCCAGAAAAAGAAACCAACTTGTTGGCATGCCAAGGCCAAACGTGTCGTTGCGCCAAACAATTTGTAAGCCATCATTTCAATTAAGACGCATAAATCACAAGGAAATCAGCAGCAACAGCATTGATAATAATGATGATGATGATGATGATGATGATCATCATGTTGATCATGATACTCGTTATCCTCAAGTACTTACCCAGAGCACAGCCTACGCAAGGAGAACCTTTTTGCTTTAACTCTTTGCCGCATTTGGCAAACGAACCAATTTAAACCGAGTGCAGACAAAGGGCGACCGACTTAATCCTTGTCATGATGATGGTGCACAGAGTTCGAGTTTCGAATTTCGAAGTTCGAGGGCAACAAGGAGGAGCAACTTGCAATCCGGCAACCGGCAACCGGCAACTGGCAACTGCAATTGCAGGCAGCTCGTGAAACTGCTGTTTCACGCTTCGACAAATGCCCTTTGTGCTCGATGCTGCTTAGCGCGCAGGCAACAAATTGCATCAGATACAAAACGTACTAGCAGATACTTTTCTTTTTTTTTTTTTTTTGGCGTGGTGAACTTATTAGGCACAGCACATTGCGACAACAACAACAGCAACATTCTGAGCTGATGATGCGGATCAGGTATTTATGTGAGTGCCACGAATTGAGTTGCAAATAGCCAGCGGGCCACTTGAAACGTGCGCCACCGTTACGAAAAGTGCCTCAAGTATCTTTCAGATACATTGTTCGTTTCGTGGCGTTAAGTGCCGCCATTCGTTGCAGATGTATCACCTGCTGCGTATATTGCGAGCACAACAAAAGCACCGCAAGGATAAACTGGAATCCCCTGTTTGGACAGCTCTCAGTTGCCGGTGTCCATCGATCACTAACTGGCAACTGTCAAAACGAATTTAGGGCCAAACAATAAAGTGTAAAATGCCGAGAAAAACGCACAGGTTGCGGGTGGAAAACAAATGTTTTTTTGCTTTTGCGCACCGGAAAATCCCATTGAGCCCAATACGTATTTCGATTCTTCAAGTACCTGTAAAGTCACAGCTGAAGAATAACACTGCTAAATCAACAGGTAAACAGGTAGAGCACAGACCAAAGCCGGCCAAAAGAGAAAAAAGAGCGGAAGTTAAGAGAAAAGTGGTCAGCAAAAGAGCAGGAAATTATCACGCCAAGTGGAACTTATTTTTTGAATATGGTAAAGAAAACGTGACTAGGAATTTAAATAGTATTAAATAATTCCTAATTACTAATAAATTAAATTAAATTATTAAATAATGATATGGATTCGATTTTTATAACATTTATTTCCTGTACAGAAATTAATCATTGCATAACATTATGTAAATATTTCAAAGAAAGATGAAAATTAGTAATATATTTAAAAATTTAATATTTATCTAAGATAAAATATTATGAATATATATCAAAACTAAAATTTATTGCTAAATTATATGCTAATTAATAAAAATCCCTTATATGTAACTATTTGATGCATCTACGAAATATTCTAGCATATTTGTAACTGCATTACAACTAAGAGAGTCGCCGCAATACGTTCCACAAAAAGAAGCAACTCAGGCACAAATGCCACTTGCAACAAGTGTTGCGCATATCATGGTTTTACAGCCAGATCTAGCTGATTTTTAAATACATATCAGTAAAAACACCTAATTAAATAATAATAAAAATATCTAATAAAAATTAGAACTAACAAAATGTGATTAAAATTATTAGAAAAAGTTTAGCCAATTTTAAGATCTAAATCTAAAAAAATAATACAACTGATTGAATAATAATAAAAAACTCGAAATAAAATTGGAACTCACAAAAAGTGATTAAAAATAGTAGAAAAAATTAAGCTAATTGAAAGATCTAAGTCTTAAAAAATAATACAACTTATTAAATAATAATCAAAATATCGAAAAAAAAATAAAAACTCACAAAAAGTGTTTAAAATGATGAAAATAAATTTATATATTTTCATAAAATCATTTAATGCCACTTGCAACAAGTGTGGCACGTACAATGGACTTACAACCAGATCTAGCTGTCTTTAAATATATGTCTGGTATATATATCAGAAAATCTATATAAAAAACCTGATTAAATAATAATAAAAATAACTAGAGCTCACAAACAGTGATTTAAATAAATAAATAAGAATAAATAAATAAATAGAAAAAGTTGATATATTTTTATAAAATCATTTAATCAAATGTTTACATTTTTGCTTGATTAATATTAGCTTTTAGCTAGTTTTTTTTGTGTAGCTGCAACCAGCTCGTTGGCATCACTGAGTGCAACGAACAGGCGGCACGAACCTGAAGCCGGCACGAGCGATCGCCTCAGTTTGAATTTGACGGTCGTTTGTGTAGGACGCGGATCTCGCTCGATTGCCGAAGCGTTGAGATTGGTGATTGGAGATCGTCGTCGTTGGTCGGTGGTGCGTCGAACGGTTAAATGCGCAGCGTCTCCATTTGTTGATAGTGCTGCTTGTTCTAAGTAAGCGTTCCCTGATAAATGAGTATGTCATGCGAATTTGCTGGCAATTAAATGATAATGCAGTGCCAATAAATAAAAGCGAAAGTGCTTGATGCAACTGCAGCAACAGCCACAGATCGTCTATATATATATATACATATATATTGATAAAAAAATTGCATTTCTTTTTTTTTTCGTTCGTTTGTGTTGCACTTGCGTCGAGGATATACGAAAATAGCCAAACGAAAATTTGTCGCTGTCGGGAAAAACGTGCGAAAATGTGTTGTGCACACACGAAAATAAAATTAAATAGCGCAAAAATGTGCGTGAAAAAAATACATAAGAAATGAGAGATAGAAATGAGCTGAAATACATATAGAATCCGAATTCGCATACCACGTCAAATAGAGTGCAAAAGGAAATGTGTACAAAATAATACAAATAAAAGTCAGCCAAAACGTCGCGTCGACAGCTGACAAGCGGAAATTGTACAAAAAAAAGAAGAAAAAAAAATAAAAGAAAAGAAAATAAACCAAGAAAAAATGTACAGAATAAATCAAAAGTTATGAATGAAATTTTCTTGGAAATGCTAAGTGCGCGATTGGCTTAATATAGAAAAATAAGAATTTCACAAGAAAAATATATTAAAAATATTAATTTAGTTGCAAGATAATTTCAAGTTCAAAATCAATGTGAGTGCAAAATGTGCACAGTGTAAAGTTCAAGCTGGGTTTTAAAGTGAATATTTTTTGAATGAAAATGAAAACCAGAAAGTTATTTAATTTGGCCATGAACTGCCTTCTGCTGCAATTGCTGATGCTGCTCTTGGCCAATGAGGTTCAGAGCAGGCGCTCGGCACAGCTGAAACGTTTACAAATCTTATCGCCGGCACAAATGCTCAAGGAATACAATCCGCTAACAGCAAATGTGTCCGCCGAGCAGCTGGAAGAGAGCATAGTGTCCTGGACGGGAGCACGCATCCAGCAGCCGCGCAACAAGCCGACCGAGCGGAAAGCCCCAAATTTGCGTCGACGTAAAACCAAAAGTGGCCTCCTCATCGAAAGTAACATCGGCGATGAACTGCCAGCGGAGACAAGAACGGGCAAGAAGTCCAAGCAGCGCGGTGGACGCAATGGACGCCTCCAAAGACCAGACGGCAAATCGAATACCAATGGTAAGCTCTTGTGGCAGTTGCAGTTGCAGTTGTTGGAGTTGGAGCCATAACTATGAGTTGCCTAATGCCCAGGCTTGTTGGACCAACCATTCTAAATATGGCTTTGATCGATTGTTGCGCCCAGTCAAAGAAGAAGTCGCCTCGTTATTGCGGCTTCCTTGTGTTGCACGCTGGCCTCGCCGTCGTCGTCGTGTCGGACGTGTCTCTCGCGTCCATATTTGGCCGCCTCTCAAGTTGAAAGAACTTTCATGTGAAAGTTGTGACAGTAGGAAGAGATTTTTTATCTCTTTTTATTTTTTTTTTTTTACAAGTAATTCTATACGTTATTACGTGAGAGGTCCAGTTATGGGCCAGCAATGTTGTCGTTGCTTTTGCCGTTGTTCTTGCCCCTTGTTATCGCCCAGTTGTGCTTGTGGCATGCGCAGCATTCGTTCTTCGTCTTCTTCTTCTTCATCTGCTGCTTAACTATTCTCTGGGATGTGAACTTTGCCCATTAGACAGTTATCTGCATAACTAAAATATTATTTTTGCGCTGCATATTTTAATAGTTTTAAGCCGCAAATGTGTCAAGTTTCTTATCAGTTTCAGTTTTAAGCACATTTTTTAGACCAATTAAAATATTTAAAAAAAATTTCGTTATTTTTAGCTTAGTTTTTAGCTTAGCAAATATGATTTTAAAATTGTAAATCTTTGAAGAATACGCTTAAATTTGATTATATTTCGTACCTAGTCGCATCATGTATAGGAAATATTTTTTCACAAATTAACTTAGTCTATATTAATAAGATTTTAATTAAACATATTTTATATTTAGTTTATGATGCTCCCGACAACAACTGTTCTTTGTAGTCAAAAAAAAGGAAAAACAATTGAACGGCAATTGAACCCATTTCAAAGACCCACAAAACGAGCTCAAGTACCAAATCTACCAAAATAAATAAATCCAAAATAGAAGGGACATGTCCTATATATATATATATATATATATATGTGTGTGTTTGTTTGTTTGTTGGTTTTGTTTGTGTGGGCTTGTGTGCACTTCAGGGCATGTTCATAGATTGTCTCGGATGTGCATATGACCCCTTGGTGAGGACAATAGCGCCAGGCTCTACTTAAAAGCCGCCTGCTAGTTTTCTAGTCTAGTAATTGTGGTTGAGCCTAAAGAAGATGCCGTAACAACAACAACAATAACAACAACAACAACAACAACAACAACAACAAGAACAGCTTCAATGTAGACAATGGCCAATTGTGCTGGGACACAACACATGAGTTTATAATGGATGGGCCAGTTGCGTGCGTGCAACCTCCACCTCCACTCGTATGTGGCAGGAACCCGCAACACGCGCTAATAGGAACATGTGTTCTCCAGCTCGTAGTTCGCCTGGGTGTTGACCAGAACTTGCACATATGTGAGGCCTGTTCTAGCAGCAATCCCCCTGACTGGTTATAAAAATTAAGTGGCTTATCGTGTCGCGTCGTTGAAATTTGTTATGGCCTAAACCGATTTCTCGCTTCAAAATGCATTCCTGTGGTCTTTTAGAGCTTATGACTTGCTAATAGTTAATTGGTCTTTATATTATATATATTTAAGTAGAGAGAGAATGAGAAAGAAATTTTATGATAATCACACATTAATATGAACATTTCATTATAGAATTTGATGCGGCTCAAAAACAAACACAATTGACCCAGTCAGATAAGAAATAGAATTCAATTTAACTAAGGCTGCTTAATAAAATGTTGTTTTATAAATAAGGTGAGAATTGCTGGGAAATATTTTCAATAAATATTCAATTATTTCCAAACAGCTAGTTTTATAAATATTCAAAAATCTCAACTCAAATTGAATCAACTTTCAAGCAAGTCATCAAATAATTTAAGCAGCTGATTGCAAATTGAATGCTTTCAGCGGTTTTCCAAATCATTCAATTGTAAAGTGATAAGCCATTTAGTCAAGTGGGCAGATCTGTTTGAGCCAGCAAATTATTGGCGCTTAATTTGGCGTGTTGACTGACTATTTATAAAGCAGCAGCAAAATTCAACAGCTATTGGCATTAATTGATTGATGGCTTGTTTAGATTACGGAAAATGAAAGTTGACTGTGTGCGTCGTCGACGCCACACGAAATGGGTCAGCAGGGGGGCTGTAGATACAAGTTACAGATACAGATACATTAAGGGAAAAGATACAATGACAGAGCCAACGCTGCGTGCATTTCCGTTGTTTTTTTTTTGTCATTGTCGTTGTTGCAGTGCTTCGAGCCATGGCTAATCAGCACTGCCACTCACACACTTTATCAGCTCATTAGCTGCTACGTGTGGATATATATATATATATATATATGTGTGTGTATATATATCTCGATTCTGTAAGTCATGGGCCACCTACTCTTAACTCATATTTACACACGGCAAGCGGGAAAGCTGCAACGGCTGCTGTTTGCTCATTGAAAATATTGTTTGAAGAATGCATTCTTCAAATCTTCAACTCTTCAATTCTTCATTGATTTTGTATGCGGCTCTTTTATTTGGCTTTGTTGTTTGCTTCTTGTTAACTGCATTACACAATGCGCACAGCCAGAAATTTAGATTTGTGGGAAAATGCCGCTGAGCGCTCTCGGAACTGTGTGTGTAACTCATTTTTCCCCTCATCCCCCAATTTCCCCTTACCCACCTCTTTGTTGTTATTGCTGCTGCTGGCTGTCATTGACTTTTATTTGTTTTTAATTTTTTATTGACATGTGAAGTTTTGTGGAAGTTTAGTGAACTCTACTGTTCGCTTTCCTATTGCCTTTTACACTTAATCTTCGCCACGTTCAAAGCGTGAAAAGCAAAAGTTTTGAACTTGCCTTCGACAATGTTCAATGTTATAATTTGTTATTAGGAAAATGGTTTTGAGCAGCTCATTTGCCAAGTGGCTTTTTTTTTTACCAGGAAACAGCATAAGTGCTTCAACTCTTATCGTTCATATTGATAAATCTGGGTGCATTAACTTTCATGACTTATGGGTAACCTTAGAAATAAACTCAACCTTCTTATTTCCATATTATATTTCGCATAATATGAGATCTAAACTGCTTTTATCACATTTTCTCTAGTTACTCTTGATTTTCTTACAGTTTATCATCCTTTTATTTTCACATTAGGAATCTGCACTACATTCTTATTTCAATATAATAATACTCACATTTTTATGAGATCTTAAGTGATACTAGCATATATACAATTTTCAGTAGTTTTTTTTAGCTTTGCTTACATTTTCTCATCCTGTTAACTTTAGAAATCCGCTCAACATTCTGATTTCAATATTACATTTCGCATAATACCCCCATTCTTATGAGATCTTAAAAGATACTTGTATTAAGTTAAATTTCTGTAGTTTATTTTCTTACAGTTTCCCATCCTTTTATTTCTTAAACTATTCAAAACATTGATGTATATTTTTTTTTGTTTTTGTATTTCAACTTGTTTATGTGGAATGCCCTTTAAATATCTCTCAGAATTCCCCCTTTGTGTAGCAACTCACCTGCAATTTGTTGCCCATCGCTCTTTGTTGTGATAATTTATTTAAATGCACTTTATAGATCATTGGGGGAAACAAGGTAAATGGCTGAAACACCTGGCCCGTAGTCTGTCTTTTGAATTGTTTGTGCAATAATTTGCCCAGGGTTAACGGAAATGCAAACAGCTGCAGGCTTTTTACAGGATTATGTATAAAGTAGTCAAAATACTGAGCAGAGCAGCTATAGTAAATTCAGGGAAAAAAACGAAACAAAGATTTTGAGCTGATGATGTAAAGCAATTTGAGAATAACCCAACAGGTTATATGTGATATATATATTAAGAAACTCATGTCAAAACTCCACAAAAACAATAAACATCAAGTAGAAGATGCAGGCGAGGAGTTGCCGCAATTGTGGAACTCATTAAAAATAAACAAAAGCTGAGGAATTACACAATGGATGCGAGAGTTGAGTTCGGGATTGGTAATTTGATATGGAAATCCAATATATCTATACAAATTGCGAGAGCGCTTTTGAAGTGTAGTTCCAATAAATAAACCACTCGAGGAGCATAAAACAAAAGGGCCAACAGTCATTTAAAGTTTTTATAGATCATCCAACAAAAAAAAAACAAAATACCAAAATAACATGTAAACATTTTGTTTGGGATTAATAAATTCGAAAAAAAAACACGGTACAATTTGTAGCTGTACATAACTTCCATAAACAAACAAACATTTGTAACCCAATCAAGGGAATTAAAAATATTGTGATGAAAACTGATTAACAAAAAGCTATCCTTTAATCATAACTATATCATTTGGGGTAAACAAAAATTATATATTAACAATTTTGTAAAAAAAAAAGGAATTTAATTTGGAAAAATTGTATATAAATATGAACTACAAAATCAACAAACTTTAAATAAAATTAATATGCATTTGGTAAACCTTTTCATTTGTAGAGGTTACAGGGTATTTAAAACAAAAAAAAAGAGCTACAACTTTAAATTGACCCACAGACAACGAACAAAATGATCTATAGAAACTCCCAAACAACTCCCTGGGAGAGCAACAAATTCTGGTGCTGTTTACATAACTAGGAAGAACAACATTTTTGGATGGGTTGGTTGGCATTAAACTTATGCTTAATTAATGGCAGATATCTGATGTATTCGGGCTTTGAAGTGTTTTACTGCTGTTTGGCTATAAATTATTGTTATAGACTACATTTTGATAAGACATTGACGCCGGCAAACAGACGGCAGCTCTCAGCGGCCCCCACATCCACTCCCCGCTGCTGTCTACCTATCTGGTCTGTCTCCGAGGGCCACCGGAACATTTAACGGGTCAGCGGGCAACCGGCTGTTGATGTGCAACCCGTGGAATAACAAATTCATAGCTCGTTAGCACAGACACTTGAGATAAAAGAGAGATGGAAGAAAAGCAGAGACAGAGACAGAGACAGAGACAGCGACAGCGACAGAGAAGATGAATGCAAATGTAATGCGCTCTGATTGAGATTGCAGCAGTTCCAATAAATTTTGGTCAGAATGCCAGAAATTGGGTCAACCAAAGGGCGTGCATCAGTGCCACATAATTTTGGTAACTGCCTAATGTTCTGATAATGATCACTTAATGCACAGGAATTGCTTAAAGATTGAGTTATCAACATGGGAAAAACACTCTTTGGATATGGAAATGGATATAAAGTAAAATGCATATGAGATGATTTGTGGCTCATTAGAAACTATGAAGATTACTCAGAAAATTAATTAAGTGGAATTTGAAAAGGAAAAATTTATGAATATTTCATAACATGTACAAAAATTGTAACACTTAACAAACAGATAAAAAGTTTAAACAACAAGGCTGTAATTATTTCAGGACTGAAGTATTTGAAAACATTTATAAATTAATTAAAATGTTGAAGTAATTTGATTCTTAAAAGTCTTTCTTATCAACATGTTAATGATGAGAAAAATAATCTTTGGATATGAAAATGGGGTAAAAGGCATATGAAATGATTGGTAGCTCATTAGAAATTATGAAGATTACTCAGGAAATTAATTAAGTAGAATTTGAATATGAAACATTTATGAATATTTGATAATACGATCATAAAGTAACTTGTACAAAGCAACCTAACAAACACACAAAAAGTTTAAATAACAAGACTGTAATAATTCCAATTTTCAAGGATTTTAACACATTTTTAAATTTAGTTTAAGGGTTGAAGTAATTTGATACTGAGAAGTCATTCTCCTTGGAAACAAATCATATTTCAGCATTTTTTAATCTTATGATTGATATATTTTCCAGTTTCTTAAACTCCTTTGAGAACGTTGAGTTATCGGCTTGCAGTCAACTTCAATTGAGCCTGGTGTCTTCATCGCATCTGTCAATTTTATATTCAAGTTGTGTTCATTGATCCACCTTTTTACACCTCAGTTATCAGCCTTAAACACTCATCAACGTCATCGATGTCATGTTGCGACTACATGTTTAACACTATCTGAACTGAATACATTCAATGTCGAATTGGTTGCGCCTCGCGGCGTCTTTATCGAGCCCATTTGTCAATATTTAAGCTGATAAACGATCGTTGATCGAAAGCTGCAACAACTGTCATTGAACTTCATTGATAAATGCATGCCTCGGCGACAGGTTTTCCAAAATCCCAAGTAAATACTGAAATGCATTTGATTTAGTTGCCGAATAGTATCGACTTTCGTCGATCCACATGATAAGCTAAACACACACTCGCAATCCATTCGAAAAGAGGCAAGAACCTCAAAACATGCCACATAACTTAGCCGATATCAGATTACACATTTTACCTGTTGCACTGTTGCACTGCTGCGACTCGTAACGAGTCTAAATCGTAGCAAATATTTCAGTATCTTGTCAACAAGAAAAAAAAAACAGCGCTTCTTGAAAAATAAAAATTAAAAGAAAGATCTTTGATTTCATGGGAAGGGAAAATAAATGCGTGTTTTGCTTACTTTTGAGCAACACTTGAAAGTGTTGTATAAATATTACACACAGTGTTGGATTTGAGCACTAATTATGCTTTATGTTTGCGCTAAAAGAGTTTCCATCAAAACAAATTGTTTATTTTCCTTCTTTCCCTTTGAGCAGACGATGAAAGCTGCATAAAAATGAGCTGAGTGAAGTTTATAGAAGAAGTGTTGATTTAATTTGCTGTAAGAGCACAGGATGTGATCTCTGTGTGTGTGCTTGTGTGTGTGCGTGTTTGTGTGTGGCAGAGTTTACACTCTCTGTTGAAGTTGCTGTAAAACATCTGGAATTGAAATTACTGTCTAAATTCCAAGTACTACTTGGTTATTGATGTTATTTTTAACAAACTTTTGTTGTGTATTCCTTAAGAAAATCAAATATGGGCAACGTTTCATCTAAATTCTAATAATGAATCGCATGGGACCAGTAAATCCACTTTTAGGAAGCCACATTAATAAACATTGAATGAAAAATAAATGACTCTTTTGTTAAAATTGTTCTTTTTCTTATGTTTAATGACATGTTGTTTGCATTGTGATAAATGAATGAATTTTAATAATTTTTTACTTTGAGCAACTATTTTTTTTAAAAACCTTCAGGGGTGTTTTCACTTTTCTCACGTAGTATGTAACAAATGGCGAAAAGTAACTTAAGGAAAATAATATATATTTAATTAGATGACGAATTGAATTTAAGTAAATACACTCTCAGATTTGAGGTGCTCCTCATAAACAAGGGAAGAAATAAAGAACTGACTTTAAGCGATACAAAGAAAAATAATGAAATAAGAGAGAATATTTAAAGAAAAAAATGCAATTGATATTTTAAATAAATTGATTGATTTTTATTTAAATTTTTATTAATATTTTAAATAAATTGATTGATTTAAAAAAAAAAAATTCAATTGACCTTCAAAATCTGCTATAGACAAAATCGATCATAAAGGGAGGAGTCTTAAGGAGTCTGAGCTCTCCAAGGGTATTCAGTATTCGACGCTCTTTGGATAACTGTGCTGTCTGCTTTGCAGTTAGTGAATCATCAATCAGCGCGATATATAGGACCTCCTCGGCAAACATTGTGTAACTTAAGTCTGCAGACTGTGTGTCTGAAAATTCAACAAATGTGCCGACAATTGACGACAACTTTTGGTCCAGTCTATTTTGAATATGGACAAGTCGACTCGACGGCAAGTGGAATGGGGCATATCCATCAGCATGCTGCAAATGTGCAGACTATTTACAAACTGGAGGCAACAACAACAAAAAAAAGGCAGACAGATAGATAAATGTGGCAACTGATGGACAGCTGCCGAAACGTGCCTCAACGCATGACTCATGCATTGAGTAGCAGGGAAATTATTAAGCGGAAAATGTTTAAAGTAATTTTGCACTCAAATTGTTGTTGTGGGCGTTGGCAACACTTGTAAGATTTTTTTTTTTTTTTTTTGCTTGCTGAGAAATTACAATTTACACACACAAAAACGCTATTAAAATGCCTGGCTAGAACCACATTTCAAAATTTGGAAAACCCGTCTGTCAAATCACTGTGAAAATGCCCGACAAAACAAATTGTCTGCACGCGGCGCAGTCACGTCAAAAAAAAAAAATGCTAAAGAAGAAGTTGCTGGCGAGATCCGGTTCAGGCCAAGATACAGATGCAATCCAGCTTCAGGCGCAGCTGGAACTACAGCAGCAGCTGTCGCCAGCCGTTGGCGGCTTTTCTTTTGGGGAGGCAGCAGCATCTTTGACAGCTTTGTCGAGATTGAACTCTAAAAGGATTGAAACATTTGGCTGGCTGCCGTGATTAGTGTTCTAAATAACGCAACTGTCTCAAACACGAATCAATAGTTGAGAAATTGACGTGTGACATGCAAAGTGATTCGGTTCGGTTTTCAGCTAACCATTTGAATCCGGATCGGAGACGGGATCGGAGACGGGATCGAACGTGTCGCTTGACAAATTGCTTAATTAATACGACTTCAAGTCGATTTGTTATTATTCCAAAAACCTGTTTCCAGTTGACTTCAAAAGCCAAAAGTCCGCTAAGTTATTGGCATTTCTTTAATTAAAAAAAAGAGCTGAATACTTAAGTACATTTTTCGTTTGAAATTTGCCATGAATTCAGTTTTATTTCATAGCAAATTTTATATTATTTACGTGTTTATTTCGTGCATCCTTGAGATACAATGCTGATGAGACTGCAAAAGCGTATTTCATGACTAACTTCAATCATAGCTAATCTGAATTAATGAATGGGAAGTAATCATTAGAAAAAACCGCGAATCTATTAAACTGACAACAGAACTTCAATAAAGTTGTTAACTGTGTTTAAGTATTTGTTGTATGACCTTCAAATGCCTTGAGTTTTATATGTATGATAGATACAAAATATAGTCTTGAATAAATACTCACTTTTTTGCTTAAACATATTTATTAATAAAAGCAAAATAAAAATAAAAAAAAAATATGATAGATACAAAATATAGTCTTCTAAACACTCACTTTCTTGCTTAAAAATATGTAATAAAAAAGCAAAATAAAAAAATGTAATGCTTATAAACAAAAAACTGTTTAGACAACTGTCCAATGGACTTGTCACATTTGTTTAAAAGACTTATTTAAATGCATGGCTAAGCAAAGATAGAAAATTTCCAACTGAGACGCAAACCGCTAATAGCTTTTGGGTTACGTCACTCAATTAAATAGCGAAAATCAGCGTGGAATGGCAAAAAACTTCAAGTTGAGCTCAGCTTGAAGTCAGCTTGTTCAATAAAAACTCAAATTGCTAATCAAAAGCAGCATTTTTGTGACACGACAGGATAAGCGCTTATCAAATTGCACTAGCCGATAACTGGTTAGTTAACTTGCTACGTTCAGGCGATAAAAATTTGTAGAAAATAAATATACAGCAACACAGACAACAGATAAGCAACAACAACAACAACAACAAAAAACAACAACATCAACATCAGCGCAGACAACAACGTAAACAAGCAAATTAACGCAATTTCTGCAGTGTAACTGCAACATGTACATTAAGGTATCCAACAGATACACAACTATAATTAGATAGCCACAGCTGATTGTTACACTGTAAACAATTTTAGTTGCCAAATTTAATTGCGGCCCAAGTGCAATTTGGCCGTCTCAACAAGCCCAAACAGTGATTAACTGTGATATTTATTTATTTTTATATCATTCTCGCCAAGTAAAAAAAACATTTTTGCATTTCTAAATTCTCAATTTTCTCAGTTCTCAATTTATTTGAATTTTTTTAAAGAGAAATCTCTGCGACTATCTAAAATTTATAAGACAAGATTGTTAGCAGTGTGGTTATTGCAGATTGCATATGCCATAAAATACAATGCAATGCAAAAAGTAGCGACAAACTGGCCTAAACGAACATGAGTTTTTGGAGACTGTTGGCCAGCTGTTGGACAGTTGACCAGTTGGCGGCGCCATCAAATAAGCCAAGCGGCGCCTGCAGCTATCGTGGGCAGACACCGATTGACGGTTTGCCTGCTCCGGCGGCGCCTTTTTACAGCCAAAAAACTAACACGTACTAATTAAATAGTTCACAAGACTTTTTTTTTCTTTTTTTTTTGTTGTCCAAAAAGTTTGCCAGCAGTTTGAAGATTTATTGTATGAATCGAAGTTGTTTTTTTTTTTTTGTTTTTAAACTTGTTTTAGGCCGAAACGTTTGTGAGTTTTATGTGTCGGGTGAAATGAATTTGTTTATGGCTGATCGCATGCAGCGTGTGCCATTAATGGCTGTCACTTGGATTACCTGGCTGATTTCCATATATACTATATAACTGTGAGACCCACTATAATTGTGGTGCTGCCAACTCGTTAAAATCCACTAAACTTTGATAAGGCTCGTAAATGTAAAGTTTTTGATGGCGCATTGCAATTGAGTTGTCGCCGAAATTGAGTTAACTTAAAACTGATCAGCTATTTCCGTTGTCAATTGAAATTACAACTATAAAATAGGCAGGTGGAATTTCGGTTTGTACTTTGGTATTTTATGGAATTTAGATAAAAGTAAGAACAAAACACATTTTGATGTTGATCAAAAGCAAAACAAGAGTCAAAAATTTAACACTCCTCGGAGTAAAAGTTCGGGAGAAGAAAAAGCTACTTTACTAAATAATTCTCACAGAAATTGTTGGATTTTTAATTTATTTTAATATATTTTTATTTTTTATTTTGAATATGGTTTCATTAACTAGTCGCCAAAATGGAGTTAATCTATTTCCGTGGCCAATTGAAATTACAACTATAAAACAGGCAGGTGGAATTTCTGTTTGAACTTTGAGATTTTATGGAATTTAGCAAAAGATAAGAATAAAGCACATATTGATGCTGATCAAAAGCAAAACAAGAGTAAAAAATGGAGCACTCTCATCGGAGTAAAAATGATGAAAATGAAGGAAAAAGCTTTTCTGGAGGATTCTCAAAGAAATTAATGGATTTTTTTTATTAATTTTTTTATTTTTTAATTTTTTATTCCTTAAAATTCCTTAAGAATGCTCATATATATAAATCTGAAGAACATGTCCAAACCCCATGCAAAAATGCAGAAATTTTCTAAAGCATTAATCCCAGCCTGTCTAGACAAGGTTGGCGACATGCCTGTCATGGGCCCTCCTCTGCCGCTGGTCTGGCCGGCTGCAGCAAATGCTGTTGATTTCTGCTGATGCGCTGACTCAGAGTTTATAAATTTAATTATGACATTATGATGCGAGTCTCGCACTCAGCACAAAACAGGCGCATTGCTTAATAACAACTGACAGCTTATGACAAATTAACAGCTAAAAAGAGTGAACCAAAACAAAAAACAAAAAACAAAAAACAAAAAACCAGCTATTGAAGTGTGGGCGATTGTGACTCGTGTCTGTGCAGTGATTTAAGCCCAAAATCCGATATATATATATATCAAATATCAAATGACGACTAAAGCTCAACCAAAACGCAGTCAGACGTGAGTAATGAGGGCAATATGACTTCAGTTTTGAGAGGCCTCAAAACTGCGCATGTGCAACTTGGCAACTTGTAAATATTTATTGGGGGCCCCGAAACGACTCGACGCAAATGCATTTCAAGTGATTGGCAAACAAGACAAGGCAAATTTTGCAGTGTTCATTTAGAAAAAAAAAACAACAAAAAAACAACACATTTCCAACACTTTTCAACGCCTTTTCGCCTTAATGAAAATGTGAACGGAAGGCGATTGGAAGATTGCACGATTAGAGTTTTTGGACCCCATAAATCGTGATAATTATCGCTGCAAGTGCAGCTGTTGCAAGCCCCGAAAAATCGAAAATTAACCAACGAAAAGTATTTCTCGTGATGCTGTGGCACTTATATTAAATTATTAAATGAACCGCTACACGTTCAGATCTCTGGCAGATTGCCAGCCACAACTCTTCTACTTATAGACTTACTTAGCTTACTTTTTTTTTGCCAGTAGCTTACACAATTTCGATTGGCGATTAGATAAAAGCCGAGTGCTTTGGGCGCTCAAGCGAAACAAGTCGCTTAATTAACAGAGGTGACGACAGAGGTGGACAGAGACGCTGCATCGAGAGACTGCATCGAACTTAACAGTTAGCTGCCGGATCTGCGATACTTTGTCAGCGTGGGCATATTGACAAAATGAGTTAATTAAGTGGGAAGTCGAATTAAGAGAGGGAAACAGAGCTTGTGGTGCACATTTCTTAAGATTGTTTTCTACATTTTCAAATAACTCAACTAAAACTAAATTTTAAACTAGATTTCTCACTTCTTACTTCATACAAAAACCGTTTTGTGGCAAGACATACAATACGGCTGCTACTTAGAAGAAAGGCAGAGGCAACAACGGAGATGGGCAGATGCATCAGAGCTCCGACGAGCTAAATGTCTTTCGAGTGGCTATTAGCAAGTGGCAAGTAATATCTATGGCAAGGAAAAGGCTTAGGATACTTACCGGTCAGAACAGGATGGCTAAGAAGCCACCTAGCTAAATTGTGTGTTTTATAGTAGCGACCAATGCAGGTCTTGTGAAAGCGAGGAGGAATCCTCAGAGGCACCAGGACTCCGACGGGATAATTGTCTTTTAGGTGGCTATAAACGATTTAAGCAAGTAGTTTCCATGGGAAGGAATATGCTAAGGATAGCAATGCAGATTTTTGTGAAAGCGAGGAGGAATCCTCAAAGCACATCCTAGTAGAATGTGTCGTCTTAACCAGTAAATTATGCAGTATGCTAGGAATACATTTTATGAGCTTCAAGGATATACAAGTCCTCAACCCAACAAAGATACTAGCATTCCTGCAGAAGCTGAAGTGGATGGAGGAGCTTTAAGCTCAGAAGGGGCAACTTCAACCAAGGCAGATGTCAAATCCTCACACAATTGCCATGTATTCTGTTTACTCAACTCACGCCCAGACCCATTTCAGATTCATGTATTGACACCTCTCCATAAGAGCCACCCAAAGTGCGGCACTCGAATTAGTCTCGCTGATTTTAGTCACCTCCCGCAGCAGCAAGTTGACAGCTTGATTGTGTGTGTGAGTGTGTTAGTGTGTGTGTGTGTGAGTGTGTGTGTGTGTTTGTGTGTGTGTGTGTGTGTGAGTCATCAAAACAACGCCAAGTGGCTGCTACCAGTCTTCAATACCAAATCAAGCATTACTTGCATAACACACACAGCAAAGTCAAGTCATCGACCAACGATGATCATTATCATCATTGTTATGATGATCATGATGATGATCATGATGATGATCATCAAGGTGCAGGCATGCATAAATATTTTTCCAAAGCCCAACTGTGAACAGTGAAGCTCCGCACATGGAGCTCTTACTGGGCTCTCCACTTGAGCACGTCGAGAACGCCAGTAGCACCAATGTGATTTCTCTCTCTCTCTCTTTCTCTCTCCCACTATAACACTCTCTCTCTATCGATCTGTCTGTGTCTCTTTCTCTTTCTCGTTGATTCTGAACCCGTCCGTTCGCTTTTGAAGCACCCACCGAACGCAATGTTAACTGCAGCAGCATCCCATCCAACTTGGAGGCTGTGGCAAGTTCCCGGTACGGCTTTTAAGTTGTCGATGTCGGATCGGTTGCTTGGTGGCATGGCTGGCAGTGGTGCGCTGATGCATGTCCAAACATCCTCAGTTCTGGTCAGTTTGATGCTCCGAGTTGTTCTACGTTCTTTCATTTTATTTCTTTTCTTGGAAATGTGCCTACTCCCCCTTCCCACCCCGCGCCATTCTATCAGCTCACAGTTTGCCGTCTTGTTTGTCAGTTTGTTTATTTGTTTGCCCGTTTTGTTTATTTTCAATAAATATTTGACATTTGTCTAGGCATTTTCCCGAGCCGGCCTGCAGCAGAGAACAGTGTCAGTCATCCATTTGGCTGCCAACACGGAGCGGGTACATTAATTTTTCAAGTATTTCCAACCACATCGCACCCCTCGCCACCCACCCACCCCATCCACGACCACATCCGCAATTGTTGTGGCTGTCAGCTGCCACAAGTTCTAAGCTCTTTGCAGCACACTGCCCCACCTTCCCTGCGGCCAGGCAAATGCGGATGTTTGAATTGAACTTTTCTTCTATTTGGTTGCGAAAAATTGTTCGAGGAAATTGTGTGTAAATGTGCCCAACGAGGTGTCGTCTTCAAAATCCATTTCCAATGCCATGAAAAAGTGTCTGTCGCTGCATAAATCACAAAGTTGGCTTAAAAAGGTGCTAGAGCATTTTTAGCGGATATTTGCATTTGACATACTTATTAAATATTTACTGAGCAGATTTGTTAAGTGTTAAAGTGATGCTATTCAGCTCACATCTTTATTATGTATTTTCAATCATTTTTCTTTGCTTTTGCTTTAACTTAATTTAAAATCAATTTCGTGTTGAACACATTAAATTTGATTACTTTGCGTTAGTTAAAATTCCGCGAAAAATTTTAATGTTCCAATATGTATTCCATCAAGTTTTGAAAAAACGGCTGCAGGCTGCCTCATCAAGTCATATGCTAACCATTGTCGCCATTTGTAATTGAGCCGTTTTGAGCCAAAGTCCAAAAGCAGCCCAAAAGCAAAGCGCCTCGCAGCTTTTGACCGCCTGTTTATGGCCATATTTTGATTGCTGTTTGCGTTGGCTCCATCATCATCATCATCAGCCAAGCAGCCGAGCAACCAGTCAGTCAGCTATACATACATCCATCCATCCAACCAACCATCCATCCATATGCTCTCCGGTAGCTGTGCGGCCTGTCAAGATGCATAAAGTTTGTTTTCGTCACGCTGCCGCCTCACATCAGACATCACCAGCAACGCCATTCTTCGGTCCTCCAGTCCTCCAGTTGCTGTGATTTCTGATACTCTGTGTCGAATGTAAAGGAGTATATCGATTTTGTGCAGTGTCTGTTGCATAAGTACAACTTATTTCGACATATTATCAGACAATCATATTTTAAAATAAAACTGGTTTTTGAAAATCGGTTCATTTAATTATCTGGAAAGTTTTTACAACAGAATTTTAAATCAATTTTAAGAACAGCGCTTTCAACTTTAAATATAGTTTTGATCTTGAGGTCAACCAAACAAACAAAATAAAGTCCCAACAATTTTTGACTCTGGAAAGGTGCGTTCTCCCACAAATTGAAAGCAAGATTTATCAATTCTTCAATTAACATACAAATTTCCCGGCGCTGCCAACCCCAATTTAAAATAATTAAAAATTAGTCTTACTCTTGATATAAACGGATCTATAAAATAAAATCGCATAAATTTTAACAAATTTTTGGTTCTGAAAAGTTGCTTTATCCCACAAATTGAAAACTAGATTTAACAAATCTATTGTTTATTGCCTCCTTCATTGACATATAAATTTCCCGGCACTGCTTAACTAAAAATTATTCTAACTCTTGAGATCAATCCATCTATAAAATAAAATCGCATAAATTTAGAAAATTTTTTGATTCTGAAAAGATGCTTTCTCCCACAAATTGAAAGCTAGATTGAACAGTTCTAAATATTTTTCGTTATTTCCTTCACAAATTGAAATCTAGATGAACCAATTCTGAATATTATTTATTAGCTCCTTCATAGATTAACATATAAATTGCACGGCAGCAAAAACTACAAATTTATTAAATTCCACAATTTTAGTGATAATTAACCAAGTGAAGAGCAGTCTTAACAATTTCATCAACAGAGTATTTCACAGTCATTTAATTTCCACTTAACACTTTCAGCATTGTTTCTTTTTTCTGCATTTTTTTTTCAGCAGTAATTTTTTTTTATTATTAATAAATTTTGGCTGTTGGTTGAGTGAGTGCCGTCATCAAATATTTTGGCAGCTACTTTGGCTACCGAATATCATTTTTTTTTTTTATTGCAAAAGCATTTTTGGTCGGGTCAACACTGATGCATCTAAGGCAATTTAGTTATGCAAAACAGAAAGAGTCAGCAAAACGCTTTTTGTGAAGTTGGTAGTTGGTTTCAACTTGAAATTGGACAGTTGGCAATTTAGCTGCTGCATTCTTTGAAGCTGAAGTCCAACTTCAACAACTTAATAAGCAGCTTGCAACTGGGAGATATAAGTAATTTATGCCAACTACGCTGTCTGTTTATATGCATAATTGCGGGGGCCCCTCCTCCCCCACCCCACCCGTCTATCCCCGCAGATGAAACAAGAGGAAACACAATAAGCCAGGCAGCAGCTGGATGAGTCCAAGCTAAATGCACAGCTGTGCAGAAGACAACGTCCAAAAATAGTGAAAAAATGTTTGTGTGTGTTATTCGACGGGTCGGCTTGATATGAATAAAATGCAGAAAACAGTAAAATGCTTTCAACTATGCAGCGGAGTCGTAGTAGCAACATCAACACAAACAACAACAACAACAGCTGCCTCCAATTGCAGCAACTGAGTCTCTTGTCTCATGCGTGTGCCCCATAATGGTGCGCAATTAATCAAAACCTGAAGCAATCAATAAATTTCTTACACTTCCACCTGAATACTCTTTAATAAAGTACAAATTGCAAGTAGTTTGTTTTGCTTCTATTTACACTTTATTGTTGGTCTTTTTGTGGGTTCTTTTTAAGAAAAAGAATTATTTTATTACGAATTATTTGAGTTCAAATTATTGCCGTTTTTCTATAGTTTGTTTACAGTCAATACTCTCAACTAAAACTAATTAAAATCTTATAAAAAAAAACTCATTTATTTAAAGTTTAAATAGTGTTGAAAAAAAAAATATTAATTTGATCTACAAGATTTCCCAGCCTCTTCTTGAAACTAACTCGTTTGGATTAATAGAGTTCTCTTTGAAGAATTCCTCAAACTTTTAATCTATTAAGTAACTAATATAAATTTCCTACTTATTTTCACACTCACTAAAATGTTTTTGTGGTTAATGATTTGTGCATTTTATTAGCACATAAATATTTCAGTTGTGTTCAATTTGTCAAAACATTTAATCAGCAAAACTTTTCTCACTTCGGCTGTCAGCGCCTGGAAAACTTGCGCACAACGTGGGCAACCTATTCCAGATGGAGATAGAGAAGCAGAGGGGAGCGGGGAGCAGGGGAACAACTATGTTTGTGGAGTTAACATTTTGGCTACCGCAGATTTGTTATTTGTCAAAACATTTAAATGCCATTTGCATTTACCCCAGCATTTTGACAGCTGCCGATAATTTTTCTCGGTTTGCCACTTATCACACGTTCCCCTGGGGTGGCTCAAAGCGAAGTTGTTTAGCCATTTCTCTGGCTCTCTGTTCATTTTGGTTCATTTAAATAATTTCGTTTTAGTTGGATTTTTTTTTGTACCAAAAAAAGTTTAGTGTTGGGTGAAAGTGATCAGAGTTTTAAGGAGTTTTTTTCTGTTGCTTGGTAATGGTTTTAATTTTGAGTATCCAATAGCGCTGTGTAAAGATTTTAAATAAAAAATTGAAGGAAATCAAAATAAATGTGCCAAATGATTAAAAAAAAAAAAAATTGTTGGTAACTGAATTTTCCAAATAATCTCAAGTTAAATATACATTTTTTAATCTCTCTTTTATATATATATATTCAAATTACTTTTGTGACTTCCGAATTTACATATTTAACTTGAGCAAAGAAAAAGTTTTAATTCACATACTAATTTCAACTTTTTAAAGTTTCACACATTTCAAAAAACGTATCTATTCGCATAAGTTTGTTTTCGTAAAACAATTTTAAGTTTTGTGCAAAACTTTTTGAGTTGACTCGCTTGCAATTTCACAGCAATTACGTCAACATTTTTCCATTGCACACACAAATACGAAAAGTTTTTTTTTTTTTTTGGTTGACATTTGCCAAAAGTGCACATGGCCAACACCAACAACGACAACGACAACTAAAGCAACAATGCATTGATATAAACAGCAGCAATTGCAATTTTGAGCTAACAAACATGCAAATCGCATACCAGGTCAACATGGCTAACTCTGCCAGCTTAGTTCAGCTGCTACCAACTGCGATAAACTTTATCTCGAAAGTTGTCGTTTTTTTTTTTTTTTTATGGCTATCTATCTGCCAGCCGTGAGATACATTTTTCATGCTGGCCAATCAACAATATGGCCAAAGACACAGACTGAACTGTGTAGCGAACAGCTGTTCAGTGATTTATGGGCCATGTTTGAGGGCTTTTGCTTGACTTGTTACACCAATTAAATTGATTGACATGTGAAAAACTGTCAACTACAAAGTAAACTAAGTCAATTTGGATGAGCATACATAAAATTTACAGCTTTATGCTGAGTCGCATTAGAAATGAAGTTAAGTTAAGCATTTAATGGCTGCATTTAAAGAATATACAAAATTTTTTAACTGCTTTTAATCAGGTATCAAAATTCAGCTTACGCTTCCACTAGATATATTTATACAAATTTAATGGTCAGGCAGATGCTGGGAAATGCTTTCCAGTATTTTCCTCGAGTATTTTACTCGACAGAAAACCAATATTTTTATTAGCCATATCAAAAATCATTTAGGCATTCCTCTTCACAACAACTCAAACTAATTAAGCATAATTTTTCCATTACAGATTTGCGATTACGTAACAATCAACAGGCAGACGAGGCCACCAATATTGGTGGACTTTTTCCGCAGCTCTTCAATGTGGCGCCACGCGCCGCGATTACGGTGAATGCTACTTGTGGCCAGAACGGTGCGGAGGAGTACTGCAAAGTGGTGGATGCCTATCCGCATCGTAACTGGGCCAAGCACTGCGGCACCTGTAATGCCCATAGCTCTGATCGTTCCAAGCAGCGACCCATTGAATCGCTGATCTCGCCCAGCTTCGAGGAGAGCTGGTGGCAATCGCCCACGCTGCAGGGTGGACGTCAGTTTGAGTATGTAACCATTACATTGGATTTGAAACAGGTGAGTCGGAGTTGGACGAAGTTGGTCGGAGTTGGTCGGAGTTGGTCGAAGTTGGTCGAAGTTGGTAACGGAGTTGGTAACGGAGTCTGGGTCATGGACAACCCCATATGGAGTGGCTGCTTTAATGTGACAGCGATGCTGTGATCCTGTTTGTAATCAAGCCGCTGACTTGTCATTCATTTACAATCGATTTAACGCCAGTTCCATGATCCATTTGCGCCTTCGGCTTGTCGCCGATCATTAGATGCTGTGCAAATGAAATATGATCGCAGTGGGTTGGGATCAAGTTTTGGAACCGGTCACCAGATATTACATTCTAATGATCAAAATGACAATCATAAATTCGCTCTGACGGAGCATTGATTAAGTCATATCATCTTACGCGAAATCAGCGACTTTCTTCAACTGCGAAAGATGTCATTTGATTTCCGGGTCTTAAGCTGGAGCCATAAAATTTATGGCCTGAGAAATCTGCCAATTCGTTTGAAATAGTTTAATAAATTATCTATAACAATGCTAATTGCAATATTAATCACTTTGAAGGTATTTTAAATAAATTAAATTATTTAATAATTAATTTGATTTGATTTGTTATTTTGTTATTTTCAAGCACAAGTTTCCGAGTAAAAGTTTTTGTTATAGATACTTAATATCGTTAATATTAACTATAAATATTCCGAGATAATAGATTTTATTATATAACTAGTACTTATTTTTTATAAATTACCTAAAAATACTATAACTAAAAGAAGTTTTCTTCAACTATTTTTATTAATTTCTACAAATAAAAAGGGTTTTGTAAAAAATACTTTAATCACCTTCACATAAGCCAAACAAGTATTTTTTTCTTTTATATAACAATAAAGTACTTAAAACTTAAACAACTTCCCAACCCAAATAACTCTGAACTTTAAGCGCATCCATCAGCTGAGAAAAAAAAATACAAAAATAATGTAAACTGAAAAATAAATCAAAAAATTGTGTGACAGACTCGCTGATGCAAAATCAAAATGGAAGTAAAGAGAGCGTGTAAATTTTGACACATGCCGTTGATGTGTTGAAGTTGCCACACACCCAGCCCCCCCTCCCACCACCTATCCCTTTTCCAAACTGCCCTTCAGTTGGAAATATCATCGACTGGCGTTGCCCTCTGGCAACACCAACAACAACAAAAGTCATGGGAACATTTAAAAGTCGCACAAATTTTTTGCTCTTTTTTAGTTTAAATGTTTTCTGTGACATTTTGATGGGTTTTTTTTTGTGTTTTTTTTTTTTTTGGTCTGTCGCCATCTGACCAAAAATTCAGTTCAACATGTGTCAATTGTAGTTAAAATTGAAAATTGTCAGCCAAGCAGAGACTGACATCTACATAGAGTCCACAACGCATCCATAAAAGGTAATTCGATTTTTTTTTTGCTGGACAAAGTTTTGCACTTTGGAGTAGGTAGCAATGCATAGATCTACTGACAATGTTAATTAACGTAGGATCCAATTTAAATATTTATTCGACTGTGTTGGCAAACTGCTGCTGGTGCTGCTCCCGTTCGTTATTTATTAATAACTCGAGGAACGCATGGCTGTCATAAATCTCTCATACACTGCTAGAAGGCATATGGGAGAACATTGTTTTTAATTTTAAATCAGTGCCGGAGTTGAAGTCGGAGCAATTCTGTTCCCCGGTTCTCTGCACGTTTTAATTAAGTGTACACTCTCCATGTGCTCCAGCTCCAAGCAGACTTTGTCATCGTAGTCTCTTGTCTGCATCTTTGCCTCTTCCAAGGCATATGGCAATGAAAGAATAATATCAAAACATTGAAGAAAAAAAATCAGAGGGAAATATTTGTTGTTGGCAGCGAGGCAAACAAACGATGAGATTCGAATGCAAACTGCACTTGAAATGTCAACTTTGTGTCGGCTGATGCTAAGCAGATGATATTTCAACACTTAATTGCCATATAGAGAAAGTTCCCAATAATCATACCGATCTTAATGATCCTTATGATGATGATAATGATGATGATGATGATGATTATTAGCTAAGCAGCTGCAAGAGCGAAAATTTATTTTCGGCCGTATGCGTCTTGGTAATACTATATTGCCTCTTGGCCCCAATGGAATTTCAATTAACACTTTTACGCATTGTTAGCACTCAATAGAGTTTTTAAAGTGCCATAAGCCTGGGATGAAAGAAAAATGCCTAATTGATTGTTGGCTGGGCAAGATGGATTGGTAACAAACAAAGAAAATTTTATGGCTGAGTTTATTTTGCTTAAAACTGAGAAAAGTCTCAAATGCCACAGAGATATAAATATTAATCAATTTGTCGCTTTTATATATCCTTAATTCTAGTTTCCCCTCTTCAGCTGCGCCTTGTTACAGGCAATTAGCACTCGTTTTCATTTCTTCAAACTCCAAAAGCGATTGCCTAATTTCGTAAATATTTTTGGGGGCTGAAAATATTTAAAGCATTTGACACAACTGTTTAAAAAGAAATTAGAAAAAATGTGCTCTCAAAAACAGAATGCAGACAGAAAATCCCCACAGAGAAATATAATTAAATTTATGACCTCTGACGAAAACTTGACATTCAACGTTGGCGTTTCACATTTTCAGGGGCGACAAAAATGTCGAAGTCGTCTAGTTGATTTTAACAATTAGACTAATCGAGTGATTTACAACAACAACAAGAACAATAACAACAATAACAACGAGACAAGCATGTGTCAACGATTTGACAGCTTAAAATATTTTTCTCGCTTGTTTGACATGTCCGCAAGTCGGCAAAAGGCAGCCAAAGACAGCCGCCAAGAGCTGGCCAGAACAGCGGCCAGAAAGCGACTACAACTGTCAGCCAGATAGTCAGTCAGTCCGTTTGTCTGTCAATCTGTCCGTCTGTCAGACTATCTGTCAGCTTGGCTTGCCGCATAGTCTGGCCACAACAATGTTTAGATTTATGCCTCAATGGCTTTGGGGCGCGCGTGACTAATTGAAAGTCTAGCGAGAATTCTCAGAATTGCGATTAAGTGAGCCAGATCAGTCGCTCTCAAACTGTATGCAGCTTATATTAGATGGTATTTTAAATACCCAACTAATTTTGTTATTTTATTTAATTATTAAAAATATTTAAATACAACAATTTCTGAGAAATTGTTGATGTTTAAATTCCGATTAGAAATTCTTTTCTGCGTTAGCCTGAGCTGCAGACTGATTTGCCAAAAGAAATCTAAGCCAAGAAATGAAAGTCAAATTAAAAAAGGAGTTTAAATCGAACCTGATTAGAAAAAAATAAAGAATTTTAGGCTGCAGAAAGAAATTCTTAAGTGAACAATTATTTTAATTCTTTTTATTTTATTGCTTTAAATGTAAACCGATTTTTATCGCTTATTTTCAAGCTTCAAACGCCAAAGTTTTGTAAATGTTGCCATGCGGCAACATCAACAAGCTAAGTAAAAAAATTTGTGTGTTTTTTATTTTTATAGCCATTTAATTGCTTCATTAAATTTAGCCAAATTTGGCCAAAGTTGATGTTGTTGGCGGCGGCGGCGCCCGAGTCTGGAGTCTTTGGGGCAAGCTTTACGTAACTGTAATTCAAATGTTTGACAAGTTGTTGCAACATTCGCAGCAGCGGTCCAACTAAAACAAAAACAACAACAAGCAAGGCGTGTTACAAGCCACGTCCGCAACGCATTTAGGCGTTGCAATTATTTTAATGGTCAATTTATTTATTTGTTTCGACAATTCCAATGTTGTATTTTTTTTTTGTTTTTTGTTGCACGTTTCTCCTTTTTGAGAATGCTTCTCGTTGTTTGGATTGTTTGGATTGTTTGCTGCTGTTGTTGTTTTTGTTGTTGCCGTTGTTTGCATTTGCATAAATCACTTGGCTGTTTGCGTTGTTAACGTGATTGAAGCTTTGCCTGAAATCCTTTTATGCCGCACTTTCCGTTAAACCCAGCTAAGCTCTTGCCGTTATTTGAGCCAAGTTGTTTTGGTTGCAGTGGCTTTTAATGCGCCAATTTATAGATAAGAAACAACAACTAAGCAACTTTTAAACAGCAAAATCAAGGAACTTTTTTGGTGTTAAGAAAAGTAAGTAAGAAAAATTAAAAAGTAATTTTAATCAAAGTTTATGCGATTTTAGAATTTGCTGTGTACATTTTACATAATTTTGTAAGCGCATTATTCGCACTTTTCCTTCCTTTTATTTATAACAAATAAAATTTCCACTGATGCTTTTCTAATAATCTACCCCTTTAGTTGACTAGCACAGGGTATAATCGGCACCTTCTGTCTGCCATGTGGGGGTTCATTCACCACAAAAGCCAACAAAAATTTAACGCTTCGCGTGGCCGCTTTATCTAAAAACGCGCCAGCCGAAAAATTCTATTTCTTGGGCCACAAAACTTTATAATTTTTGCCAAAAATAAAATAGTAATAAAAATAAAAGTATGTAGATAAAAGCCATGTGAGTAATATGAATATGACAGACTACCAAATAAAATGCCTTCAACTATTTTAATTTTTTTTTTTTTTTTGCTTCTTTTTCGACAGTTTTGTCTTGTTTTTGTTGTTGTCTGTCTCACAACACAATTTCGCGTTGGTTTTTGTTTATTTTTAAAGTTTACGATGCGATGCGATTCGTTGAGTTTTTGTCGGTGATTTCTGCATTTTATGATTTTATGACCATCGTTTTTACATTTTTTTTTTACCAACAATTAGCGTTGGCCAAAATGTGTTGCTGATGCACCCGATTAATTTCGTCCATTGAGCGATAAATATTTAATGAATATAAAATGCTAAATAACTTTATTTATGACATGCAATTTACGGTTTACAGTTTGTTTCTATTGTGGAAACTGCCGCTATGTTAATTCTTCAGATGTGTCTTTTCAATTAAGTTGTCTCACTTGCATATTTTAAGCATTTTGTTTTGTCTAATTTGACATGCGCTTTATCAGCTGGCAGGCATTTTGAAAACTGGTTTTCTTTTCTTTTTTTTTAGTATAACATATCAATTGGAAATGCATTTAACAAAAGGCTGGCACATAAAGGCTGAACAAATATTCACACACATATTTCATTGATACAAACTATCTTGATTTTTGTTGTTGTTGATGTTGTTGTTTTCGCATTTGTTTAACACGTCTTTATTGTTGTTGGACATGTCAAAATAGCTGATAAAAATGTCAAACCCTGTATTGCCCCAAAGGCTGACAGCTTCCACTTGTGGCTGATGCTGCTGCTGTTGCTGTTGTTGCTGTTGTTGCTGTTGTTGCTGTTGCTGATTGCAATCTACACAGATCTTTCACTGCCCTATAGAGGCACGTTTCTCTTATCGACAACTTGTTTCTGGACAGGCAGCAAAAGCAACAGCAGCAGATGCAACAACAGCAGAAGCAGCAGCAGCAGGAAGTGGCATTCACAGACGCGTGCATTTGCTCTTAGCCTGACTGTATCTCTGATCAAGGTTAGTGCAATTGACGTAGACAACATAATTTCATGAGATAATTCTTCGATAGCAATGTGAAAGAACACATAAAAAAAACAGTTAGTTCACAACTGGTTTGAAGCGTTTCAATTTCTTATTTAAATAACGTAAAAAACAATTAAGTCCCACAGCATACATTAAAATATTATATTTATTTTTTATAATAAAAATACGTTTGTGGTTCTCTAAAAGAATTTAATTATATATTAATCAGATAGTTCACAACTGGTTTGAAATCTTTTATTCATTTAACGTAAACAACAATTAAATAAAATAAACAATTATTTATTTATTATTAATTATGATAAAAAATACGTTTGCGGATCTGTACAATAATTTGATTAACTATTAACAACAATATAAAACCTTTTGTATATATATATACATATATATATTAATCAGCTAGTCCACAACTGATTTGAAGAGTTTCATTGGCAACCCTTGCATATCTTTTACTTATTTACGCGCAAAAAAAAATTAATTTGCACATCGTGCATCAAAATATTATATTTATTTATTATTTATTATAATAAAATTTCGTTTTGCGGTTCTCCATAAGAATAACAAAATTTTATAAAACCCTTTGTCTTATATATATATACTATATTTGACTCTATTTTAAAAACGATTTTTGATACTTGTGTTTAATATAATTTCAATATATCTTTTATATATTTCGCTTATTTATTTCGCTAACAGTTTTTTCTTCTAATGTTCTAATCAACTTTTTCGCTGCTAAATTAGTTTCCCATCGATATTGCTTATCTCTGCAAATATATTCCGACATTTTCTTTCTAGTTCACAAATCATTTCAGAGCACGCAATAAATTTTCCAAGACATTCTCTAATTTGCCTGGCCACCAATTTTCCACAATTCTTTTTTTTTTTTTTGTACACGTTGCGCTGTCTCTGTCTGTGTCCAATTGGCTATCTCGCTCTAATCTTATCAGCACATGTTGTGCCGTCTGCTTGGCAGTTGTTGTAATCGAATACGGGCAATGGAAATTGTTGTTGCCACAGAAAGAGGCACGCATGCGCAATGCTTGCACTGAATTTTCCCCGCTAGCTTTTCACACTGACTGCGTGCATTTTATCAGGTGCTGTGAATCGGTAAAAACGTGTTGAGGAGAGGGAGAGAGAAAGAGTTAACTAGATATTTTGGCCAACAAGTGCCTTTTGAAATTTGATAGACTCGTTGTTGAATGTTTGCTTGTCGCTTGTCGCCTGTCGCTTGCCGTTTCTTATCTGCCGCATGCTGACATTTTGGCCATGGCTTATGAACAGATTGTGCGCTGGAAAATCTCGTTAGATGGCGCCAGACAGCTTAGCCACGTATTATAATCAATTACCAGGCCAAAAGGCCACACCTTGCACATGCCTTTTATTGGTTTCAGTTTTCAGTTTTCCATTTGTCGATCTTTGCACAAAGATAGCCCCCAAAACCAAAAAACACGCGACGTTTTTGGCATTTGCCATTTTTTGACTAAAAACAATTTTTGCAAATAGTTCAACAAAATACAAATAAAAATACATATAAATATCGCTTGTCAGCTGCCGGGCGTGTTTCTTGCAATTGGGAGTTGCATTCCTTTTTTTTTGGATTTTATTTTTATTTTTTTTATTTTGTTAGTTGCTGTTTTGTTGACAGTTTGCAGAATTTATGATATGGTTGGTGTTGGCTTAAAGTTTGTGCACTGCCAGCGGCAACAGCAGCCACCACCACGACACGAGACACAAGTAGTAAGTGTTGTGGTTGCAGTTGTTGCAGCCACAAAGATGTATACAACTAAATAATAGAAACATCGGCGCCTTGCCCCACACTGACGCGAGCACAGCGCGCAGTCTTTTGAGTTGCACAAACTAATTTATAGCGCTGCCAGTGAATGTAAAACTGTAAACAGTAAACCGAATTTGTGGTCTGTTAACATTATAAAATAACATTAAATAGTTAGTCACAAATGAGCATAAAAAATCTAAATGACTTTTGGTGTCTTCAAAACATGTCTATGGAGAGAGGGGATAGTTTGTGGTTCAAGTAATCTTTGTCGGATTAATAAAAAGATAATATAAAGAATTAAATTCTTAAGTATAAATTCAACTTTCCTGTTTCCATTTCGAATATTTATATTAAACTCTGAAACAGTTTCTCATCCAAAGTTGATAATTTTCTAATTTTCTTAATATTTTCAGACTTATCAAATCTTCTTTGTCATGCTCAAATCGGCCAATTCGCCGCGTCCTGCTTCCTGGATACTGGAGAAATCCATCGATGGCATTAACTATGAGCCCTGGCAATACTTTGGTCTCAGCGATGCGGACTGCAAGCGACGCTATAATCTGCCCGGTCGGAATGGCAAATATACGTTTAAAAACGATACGGAAGTTATATGTTCCACACAATACTCCAAACCGCTGCCGCTGGAGAACGGGGAACTGCACGTGTCGCTGCTCAAGAATCGTCCTGGTGCAGAGGAGCAGACGCCGGAGCTGTTGGAGTTCATCACAACTCGATTTATGCGCATACGGTTGCAGGGCATGCATTCGACGGCGAATCTGGAGAACAGCGTCGACTGGGCCCTGGATGCACAGTCGCTGGAGAAGCGCAGTTTCTACAGTCTGAAACAGTTGCGTGTCAGTGGTCGCCTGGATTGCCATGGACATGCGAATCGCGTACAGGATGTGGCAGGCAATACGCTGCTGCAGTGCAGCTGTCTGCACAATACTTGTGGCATGCAGTGTGAGGAGTGCTGCCCCCTGTTCCAGGATCGGGCCTATGCTGTTGGCGGCGACTGTGAGATTTGCCAGTGCAACGGACATGCGCAGAGCTGCAGCTACGATGCGTTCCTCGAGCGTGGCATCTGTCAGAACTGTGGCAACAACACAGCCGGCAATGAGTGTGAATTTTGTGCTGGCGGTTTCTATAGGCCGCTGGAAGCGGCAGCCACTGAACCCTGCCTGCCCTGCGCCTGCAATCCGCAACGTTCCACGGGCAAATGTGCACCGGCGGGTGGCGCCTGCCATTGCCTGGAGGGTTTCCAGGTGGGTGTTGTGGGAATAATCAATTTTTTTATGTTGATTCCTACTTTTACATTTAATGTTATTTTATGGAATATTTCAATTGTTGCATATTAAAATTTAATATTTTATTAGAGGCATTTATGATCCACAGCTGATAAATAAATATCTTTTTTTCCAGGGTGTCCACTGCGAGGAGTGCGCTCCGAATTACTATGGTGACGATTGTCGACGCTGCGAATGCGATTCACGTGGCACTCTGCAGGACAGCGCCTGCGCAGGCAGCTGTCGTTGCAAGGCACATGTGGAGGGCGACACCTGTTCGGAGTGTGCTACAGGCTACTTTGATTTGAATGACCTCAATCCGGAGGGCTGCAGTCGCTGCTGGTGCTCGCATGTCTCGGAGAATTGCCACAGCGCCAAGCTGCAGACTCTGGCCTTTGAGACGCTCAACGATTGGAAGCTGACGGACATCCAGCGAACGCAATCGATACCCATCTCCTTGGATGCGGAACAGAAGCGTTTGATTTTTGGCAATGAGCTAAATAAAGTGGAGGCGATTTACTGGCAGGCACCGATGGGTTATCTGGGCAATCGGCTGACCAGCTACGGGGCCAGGCTGCAACTGCAGTTGGCCTGGGTGGTGATGAGGGGCGACACATCGGGCAAGCCCACAACTGGACCCAATGTGATAATGTTCGGGAAGAACGGCTTGAAGATTGCCTATGCGGATGAGTCGTTTGAGAGCTTGGATCTAGCACTGAATGTCACACTAATGGAGCAGGGCTGGTATCATGTGCCTCCCACAGTGATGGACATCAAGACCCGGTTGCGTCGCACTGAGGGTGGCTATTATCATGGCGAGGAGGTGACCAGAACACAGTTTCTCTCAGTGCTCGTCTCACTGGATGCACTGCTCATCCGTGCCGCCTTTCACACAGATCAGGTGGAAACATCGCTGGAGCACGCTGTCATCTATTCGGGTGGCGTTGAGCTGGGCGCCCAGGCCACAACACAGGTGGAGCAATGCATCTGTCCAACCGGCTATACGGGTCTCTCGTGCGAAGGCTGCTCGTTTGGGTATAAGCGCATCTTTGAGAACTCCACCGATCATCAGCTGCTAGGCAAATGCATACCCTGTCCATGCAATGGACACTCGAACTCCTGTGATCTGCAGAGCGGCAACTGTGGCGATTGTATGCACAACACCTACGGAGAGCGGTGAGTGAAGCACTTGGAGAGGGGGGAAGCGGAGTGGTAGACGCACTTGGTCGTAGAAATGCTAGCATTATCTAGAATACTCTAATTTCTCTCTCAACTCGATTTTCTGCAAGCTAATTGCTTTAGCCAAGTCACACAACATCCACACGAGCACATTCCACGTTTAGTCGATGCACACACCACGTACCGCGCTCAGGTTTATAAGTGCACTAAACTCACCACATACAACAGCTCAACAACTTAGTCAAGACACACACCTGATACTCTGTTAAATTTTTGCAATTACAGCTGCGAGCGTTGCCAGCTTGGTTTCTATGGCAATCCGCTGCAGGGAACACCACACGACTGCAAACGCTGCGCCTGCCCCCTGCTGGAGGACTCTAACAATTTCTCGCCCAGCTGCCAGCTGAAGAGCTACAACTATATGGATCTGAATCCGCAATATGAGCTGATCGAGCATGCGGAATATATATGCACACAGTGCCCGGAGGGTTATACGGGCGATCATTGCCAGGTGTGCGACGATGGCTACTTTGGCAATCCGCTGCAACTGGGTAGCAGCTGTGAGCGCTGCGATTGCCAGGGTGGTCCCTGCAATATTACCACCGGTGAATGCATCACTTGCTATGGCAACACAGAAGGTTGGCGCTGCGAGCGCTGCAAGCTGGGCTATTGGGGTGATGCCGCCGTCGGCTGTGAGCCCTGCAGCTGTTATGCCGACGGCTCCGAGAGTGGCCTCTGCGACAGCGCCGATGGGCAGTGCCTGTGCCGTCCCAGATTCGCCGGCCAAAAGTGCAATGAATGCGATGTTGGCTTTTCCCAAGTGGAACTGCAATGTGTGCCCTGCGGCTGTGATGCACTGGGTGCTCTCAAGCTGGACAGCTGCAATGGCAGCAGTGGACAATGCCAATGCAAAGTGGGCGTCATGGGACTCAAGTGTCACGAGTGCCAGAATGGCTACTTTGGCATGAATATCAATGCACAGCAACTGGAAGATTTGGCTGCACTCCGTCTGGCCGAAAATGATGATGACTGGGAGCTGATAAACGATAACGATGACAAAATCGAGGCTGTGGCCTGCGAGGGTGAGTACAGCCATCAAAAAAAACTTAATAGAAATAAAAATTTATTTCTATAAATTATATCAAAGAAGTCTAAAAAAAAGTACAAAATTTAAGTATAAACATTTTTCTAAAAAGAAAATTTACTACAAACATTTAAAAATAATTCTTTATTCATTTTGGCAGTCATTTTATATAAAAGAATCTGTTTATACTATGCAATTTTTAATATCTATCAAAAACTTATTTTTTTGAGATAAAAGTAGATAATTTAGTATTGCTTTTATGTGGCATAATTTTTCAAATCATCAATTTAAACCACACGCAGACAGAAAATACTTAAATGCGGCTAAGAACAAAGATATTGTTGAAATACTCCATGTAAATTCTGGTAATTTATTTCTGCGCCTCTTTGATAGATGAGTTTTTTTGGGCTTTGTTGTGGTTGCAACTACTACAAAAACCAGATGTGTGATGTGCATTGCAGGGGGCGGAGCAGTACATCAATAAGAATGGAAAACAAGAAAGGCACGTTGAAAATCTCATTCCCTTAAAACCGAGCAAATGATTATTTGAATAAAACAAAAACCAAGAGATTATTCCTTTAGCAGTTATTCGATTTTGTTATCGGATATTAATAATAAGTGTAGAAATTTTATTGTAGGCACAACTAAAGAGTTGGTCAAAGATATCTTTGTTAAACCAAAATGTTACTCTTAGCAAAACTCATCTCTTGATAATAATATTTGCTAGATGAATATATAAAACAAGATTTCTTAATATCTTCAAATAAAAATACTCTCTATAAGGGTATACAAATGCCGTTGATTTAAGAGTCGCACATAATTAAAAATATTTTAGTACTGGCATAGAACCCTAAAAAAATCTTTCAAGTTCTTTAGAAAATCAATTTCACAGAAGAGGCATAAATTATTAGCTAATTAGCTGCCAGTTAGCAAATGAGGTAGCCAACAATAAAATACTTGAAGTGATTACTTTAAAATAATGACAGGCAAAGCTAAAGATTTTTACATCTCGAGCTTGAAGGTTTACTCAAACGTCAATTCAAAAACAAAGTAAATGAAAATCTACAAAAAAAAACAAAAGCCAACGCTTTGGAAAAAAGATCAGAACACTTGAAAGCGGCAATGCTTTTGGCCAATTGCAATCCGAGTTCTTGTTCAAGTACAACACCTTCGGCAGCCAAGGAAGAAGAATAGATACAAAAGTATCTATGAAGACCTAGGAGGAGGTTTCTGTTAACTGCACTTCGGGTTTGTTGCCCAGTCGCAATTCAAAACAATAAATTGTTATTTGAGTACACTTTGTACTATAACTGCTTTTTTTGTTGTTGTTGTTTTTTTTTTTTTTTTTGCCTATTGTCTATGGTGTTAAAAATGGTACAAAAAGACTTGGCCTGACTTCAAGGAGAACTGCCCACAGTTTATGAGAAATCTCAAGTTACAATGGGACGCTGTAATGAGCAATATATGATGTATGAGTTGGGTGTGAAATGTATAGAAGACTTTATAGAAATAGGCGTATTATAATGATGAGCATACAAATGAATAAAATTAATACCTTGAGATTTATTTAAGTTATTTGAAAAATCACATTTATAATGCTTAACAAAATGAGTGTGTATTCAAATCAAAATTTGTTTATTTAATTCATTCTTTGCATTATTCAAATCATGAATATAAATAAATTTGATGCTTTTAGTTGTAACAGATTTTACTCAATGGGTTTAACTTAAATTCGATTTGTGTAGTCTTTTTTTCTCATTTAAAATATATATTTTATCAAACTGTATTTTACGATCTCATTACATAATTGGCTTAACATGCGTTAGCTGTTAAAAATTACCAAATACAGCCCACATCTGTGCAAAAAATTTGTGCACTGCATTCAACAAACAATCGCATTCACGTAGACAGCCACAAAAAAAAACTGATTTATGGCCAATTGCTGGAATTTAAGTTATGACATCATAAAAGTTCAAATTATGTGCAAAACTTGGTCAAATATATATGATATCTCTTTTCACGATAATACCTTTATCGTGATATCCCTTTTCATGATAATCCTTCATCGTGATATCCCTTTTAACGATAATCCTTTATCGTGATATCCCTATGCCGAAAATATAAACAAATGAAAATGAAGCATTCCGCCACAGCACATTCGGGTCAAGTGTCTTAATCTTAGCTTGATTAAGAGACATCAGGCTGGAAGCAGCTTTGTGCTTGCAACATGCTGCAAGTGGTTTTCAGTTGTTTTGCTGGCTCTGTTTGGTGTTTTGGGGTTAAAGCATCAAGCCGCTTAGGCAAAACTGGTCATTTAGATATAATTAACAATTTGTGGTCTTTGTTTGAAGTGTCAGTTTTGCAAGCACTGCGGCTGCCAACTTGTTTTTCGCTCTTTGACCATAAATCCGACACTCTAATCTGCCAGAGCTTCTAAAAGTGGCTGCAGTTTTGACTCAAGTAGTCAATAACTTCACTCAGCTTGTATCTTTATCTTAATCTGTCTCTGCCTGTCTCCCCTCTCCCGTTGCCCCTCTTTCGCTTATCGATACATCTCACTATCTCTCAGAGTCATGACAATGAAAGGCCGCACTGACAATTGCCCTGGACAAGAGGCGACTGCCACTGCCAACTGCCACACAACGGTAGCTGCATGTATCTTTTTTTTTTTTTTGGCAGCACAGTAGCAATGCCAACAACTTTCATAAGCAACACCCACGCCAAATGCTTGGTAAAAATAACTGCCCAGTCAGCAGCTCAAGATATAAGATTAAACCAATAAAATGAGATTTGAGCAACAAGCTTGCAGACTTTCTGAAGTTTTCACAGCTATTCAACGCGAAAAATGTCACTTTAACAGGCCATTAATCAGCAAAAAAAAATATATATATACGAAAATAAAAAGATTGTGTTTTAAGTAAAGTCAACTTAATGCTGACTTTGAGCTTTATGAAAATGTAGCTGAAAGCGTTTTTGATTACAAAATTCTGTGCGTAAAAAGTTCTGATAATTTAATAATAAATAATAATTAATCTCTCTGCCAGCTGTCAAAATAAAATACATTCAAAGAAATAATTTGAGTAAAATCAACTTAAGACTGAATTTGAGGTTAATAAAAATATAGCTTAAAGCGTTGTTGATTAGAAAATTCTGATAATATAATAATAAATAATAATTATTCGCTCTGGCACTTGTCAACAATTTAAATTGAACACGTTCAAAATCTTTAATATTTTGTGTAATAAATATCATTTTAAGCATATGTTTGAGACAGCATTTCTTATCTTTTATTTAAACATTTAGTTTAGTTCTACTTTTCATGAATTTTGCAACAGTTTTCAACATTTGCCTGATAATTTTTGACCTTATTAAAATGTGGTCATTTAAAAGGCGCCGCCAACGCAACAAATTGCTTTTCCAAATAGTCATAACTTAATTTTTGCGTGAAACCGCAAGAGTGAGCACAATTGCAATTAATTTCAAGGTATTTAACACAAATATTTGAAATTGTTTCACTAATCAGTTTTGGCCGAAACGTAAATCGGCCTAGGAGCAAAGTCAAATGGAAGGCAATGACAATTTTCGCAGTCGGTTTTTTTTACGTATTGATTTTGGTTTTGCTTTGTATCTTTTTTTTTTTTTTGCTATGCGGTGTCCACCATTAAACCAGACTCTGGGCATACCAATGTCCATAAAAATGTCAACCACAACAGTAACAACAAGCAAACAGTGAAGAAAATATGTGCCGATTGGCTTGGCTTGGCTTGGCTTGGCTTTGCCAAAGTGGTTTTCTGCTGCAGTTGGTGGTTGCCTGGGCCTAAAACTGGACACCACATCTCGTTGGCTCCATGCTGTCTGAGATTTTGTTGTGGTTGTTGCTGGCTGTTGCTGGTGCAGTTGCTGCTGCTGATGTTGCCATTGCTGTGGCATGTCTCGGGTGAGCGGCAAATGGAACTGATTACAAAATATGACCAGCAGCTAAATGCATGCGCCGTTTGCTGCCTAATTTCTTAGATACCAAAGACTTTGCTTTCGATTCTACACAAACACACAAAAAACCTCAATAGATATATATATTTTTTTTTTCTTAACTTTTATGCGTGGGCCTTAAATTTGAGACTTTGCTTAGCCACATTATACGTGCTACTGTTTTTTTTTTTTAATTTTGCCACGCTAATGACTAAGCCAACTGCCAAATTGGTAATGCAAATGAGCTCCTTAAGTGCCCCAGTTTTAACTTATTTGCAACTTTGTAATTCGCAATTGCATGAGAATTGGCAACAACAACTTTAATTTGAGAACATGGGAAAATAATTGAGAATTGTGACAAAAATGTTAACATATGAAAATAAATCGGAAAAAACAAGAAAATCGTAATATATATCGGAGTTTTATTGGTTTACTTCTATAAAGTCTGAATTAAAAAATTATTCGCATATTTAGAAGCATCATTTGAAACATAGCTGTTGAGTTTGATTAACAATAATAATTTGTTTAACAAAAAAAGACTTCCTAAAAAAAAGGAATCTATTAACCAATTTCTTGTCAGTTATATAATAAAAGATAAATATAGGCTGAATTTGTATCAAGACAGACTCAAACTGGGACTAATAGCAAATGATCATTATTCTTCTTTCTCAATTCTTATATGTAAATATAGATATTTTGCTCAACAAATCTTACGTTTATACAGGAAATACAGGAATTCATAAAGCTTATTTGTCTACCAATAAATAAATTATTTACAACGAGATTCTGATTGCACTCAATAAATGATAAAAGTGATATTCAGAAATTTATATCTTTCAACTTTCTATCATAACACAGCCACTTAATATTATTTTATTCACATGGTGATTTTCATTAGAATCCAAGAGTGCCATAAATTGCAGAGCCTAATGTTTTGCTTGCACATGTGCTAACGATTTGAGATGCTTCAGCTGTTAACCAGGCCAAAACAATTACAAAATTTCAAAACAAGAAAAATGCGAGCCGAAAGCGTTTTACACTGGGTGTGTGTGTGCGTTATGTGTGTGTGTGTGTGTATAGCGAGTATCATTTCACAATTGCCAAAGACAAGACAGAAGATTGCAAATACAAAAAGCAACTTTATACGTTGACGCGTTGAGTTGGTCGCAATGTCGCAGCAAGGTAATCAAGAAGCGTCTAAATGGACAAAATGGAGCAAAAACAAAAACAGCTGTGACAAGTTGTTGTTGTTGTTGTTGTTGTTGTTGTTGTTGGCCTGTCAACGCATCTCGGGCTCGAATGATGACTGGAAATGGAGCAAGAGGATCCTCAGACTCACGTGGCAATAAATTTCAAATAATTCTCAAGCGACTTGTGACATAAACGCGTCGTCCAACGGTAAATATATATATACAACAAAAAATTGGCAATGCCAGCTGGCAGCAGTTAATAGAAAATGGCTAAGAAAAATAAAGAGAGTTTTGCGTCCCGAGGACATGCAAAGCACATGACACTAATGAATGTGGCCAACAAGCGAATGTAATTGCCTGGCGACAATTTGCTCACCATTTAAAATTTATTGCATGCTATTAAAGCCAACTGGCCACTGGCATCCAATCGCTTTCAAACTGTGCTCGACATTAAACCAAATCACTTGGTCTTTTGCCATTTTGATTATCCAATTTATGACCAGTATTTTTTGCTTCTTGTAACCCAACTCGATATCTGTATCTGCTGCCCGTTGGCCATGTTCATCTATCGCAAAATGCCAAACAAAAAAAAAAAGACAATAAACCAAAAACACGTCACCAATTTTCGTGTGGTGTGATTTTAATTGCTCTTACAAATGTTCTCAACGGTTGCGCATATCGAGTGGAAATCGTGGAACTCTTTTTTTTGGATAGACATCACTTGCAACAAAGGTGCCGAGATTTATAGCCACAATTCGGGTGAATTAACCAACTAGATTGTGTGGGATCGAGGCAGTGTAGCATGACATGTGGACTTACTTCGGTTACAACATTTCCGCATACCCTTTGCAACTAATTGAAATTAAAAATGTTGATAATTTCAAATTTTGTTCAACAGATTAAATATTTTATTAATCATTAATTAAAGCACATGTGATTTACAAATATTATCAACAAATTTTCAGCTTAAATCTGTCATATTTTTAATCAAACTTTTGTATTAATTTCTTACAACAAATTGTAATTATAATTAGGTCATATTCTATAGCGTTTTATAGGCATTTATTTCTCTGATTTCAATTATAATTATCAAATCAAATTTCAAATTGGGCTCTTTAGATTTATTCTAGCCGCATCTACTGTTTTATGCCACTATTTGAAATCAACTGTGTCATATCGGCGTTGGCCCCATTTGAACTTCGCCGACACACTATTAAAACGCTTCGGAAATATTCAAATTAATGCGCGTTCTTATCTGGCTGAGTACAAAACGCTTACAAAACACTGGAAAAGACATTAAAATAATAAATTAATCTATATTAAAAAAAAATGCCACACAAAAAAACCAAACTAATTACAAAAAAAATAAATATACAAAAACAATATACAAAAGTCAAGAAAATGTATATAAATACTTGTAAAATCAAAAACACAAAAATGCAATAAAACCAAACCAGGCACAAGTAATTAATAAATTATTTACAGTCAATAAACTGAGAGACTGTGTGTGTGTGTAGGGGTCTCAGTTGCAACATGTACCAAGTGCAGCATGCGGGGGCTTTGCACGGTGGGCGCCCCGCGGATGCGCAAGCGCCGCACAACATCGAGCCGCACCGCACCGCTGCAGCAACCATGTCGCTGCCTCATGTCAGTTCATTAGGGTCAAATGGCTGATGGCAACTATGGTGAGACAGTGGGTTGCTTCAGTGCAGCGCACTGAGATCTCTATGGGAGCTGTTAGAGCTCTTGGTTTTTCACGTTTCCGTACCGCATTGGCGGTTCATAAAAATTAGCTAACCATAAAATTAGCCATGTCGAGAAATAAACATAAATTGAATTGCATTTCATTCATAAGCATAATTTCCCGCCTGTCTTCAATATCTGTTTATATTCAATTTGTCGACAAATTGTTACTATTTATGGCATAGTTTTCTATAATTTTTTTTTTCATCTTTTTCTTCTATCAATGAATATCAAAGAACTTTACGGCCAGCAATTGGCTTTGATTTCATTCACTTACAATTGATTTTTTTGTATGCCTGCGGCATGAAAATATAATGATTTTTTTTGGTGTGAAATAAGCGGCACGTAAAAAAAATTATGTTGTGGCTGAAAAAGTTGTTTGAGGTAGTTGTGATTTTTAGCTGTTCATAAATTTTGTATTATGGGAAAAACTATGGGAATTGTTCTTGGCAAGTCGGAGAATATCAAGTAAAAAATATAAGTAGAAAGTGATTGGATTTTACAATCAGAACCGTTTCTTGCAGTGTTCTTCTGGGGTGTTTTTAAGCCTTCCTCTACAAGGTTTCTGCTATGTTTATTTAGTTCTTATTACTTATTTTATTTAATTATATAAATTTAATTATATAAATTTAATTATATTAATTTAATTATATAAATTTAATTATATAAATTTAAGAATTATTATCGGACTTTAAAATCATTATAAATTTTTCTACTGGTTAGCTCATTGCCAAACTGCTGTTGACCTCAACGTTTTGCTCACTCTTTTCCTCTCTCTCTCTCTCTCTCCCTCTTTTTCTCTCTTTTTTTAATCACATGTGCTGCTTGTTTAAATGGCAACTTGTTTGAATTTAGTTTTGCCTAAAAAAATAGTATGCCTAAACAATTTTCGAGTCGCTTTTTCAGAAGCGCATTGATTGATTGCAAAACGTGCGCCAAACGTTTTCACGGCAGCAACGTGCAACAAGCGTAGCAAGCAACCGACAACATTTCCAATTCCAACAACAACCACAACAACAACAACAACAACCACAAGCGATGCAATTGTTTTTCGCGTACAGATTTTTCCACAATGGCATTTTCTTCATTTGCGCCTAACAATGGCAACACTTTGTCACGATTTCGCGCCGCCGTTGCAACAACAACAACAGCAGCAACTAAGCGGGGCCAACTAACAAGATACCGGCAACATGTTGCTGTTGCCTCAGCAACCCCTGCTTCTGCTGTTGCTGCTACCATTTAATGTTGCCGTTGCTGCCGTGTTGAATTATCACCGCGCATGTGTGACTAACCTCCCCAGGCGGTGCACAACAAAAAGATAACCAATACGATGGACGCAGACGACGACATCGTCTCCCGTTTTTCGGCTGCTCCCTGTTCCACACACACACACACACACACACACACGTACACACACACCCTCCGTTGCTTCATCCAACCTGCTAATGCTTTTTCCCTCAAGCTTGCGCTTCAGTCATAATTTTTGCTGGCAGACGACAGAGAGATTCCCGGCTTATTTATGGCCATCCACCGCATCCAGTGGGCAACGTGGTGAATGGTGAATGCTACTGTGCTTCTGCATTTGGGTTATGCAGCCGTTGTTCGCTATTCGCTATTCCACTGTTGGCTGTCCACAGTCCAGTGTGCGGCACGTTAATGATCTTGTTATGCCTCGGCCCTTTTGCATGTTGCATGCGGCAACTGAGCCCAAACATCTATAAACTTCAACTAACGAGCAATGCTGCCTCTTTTCGCGCAAATTCACACATGATTTCATTGTATGCTGCTCCAACTGCTGCTGATGAATCACCCAAATCATTCACAGCTAGAACAGGTTCTGCATTAAAGAAAGCAATAATAAATTTTTCTTACTTATGCCTAGCAACTTTAGAGTTTTGTTCATTTTCTTTTTTTTATTAAATTTTTTATTACATATTTTATCACTTTTTTAACAAAAAGATAATCAGCTTCAATTTTTGATTGTTTAAGTACCAAAAGCAAAAAATCTGTATGCGTCTCGTTCATATTGGTTTTTCTAATAAAGTTGAAATGATTTTCAAAAGAAGTGAGAAATTTTAGTTCTTCTTAAAATCAATGATTATTTTAATACTTCTGTAAATAATCGTAGCTTTTAAAATTCCTTTTCTTATTTTTCTATTCAGCACGTTTACTAATTCATAGTATTTTTAAATGCATAATCTAATTAATATAGTTTTAATCTAAATAATAAACTAGTAAAAACTGTTAAGTTTCAGTTAATTCAAATTATATTTTTCTTTCTTATATTTCGCAATTATTCTCAATTAAATCCCAAGCACACATTTCAAGAGTTCTGCCAACTTTGCGCTGTAAGTGATATTTTGCATAAGAACTAGTCGAATATATATATATATTTTTGTACTATGACTCAATCATGATGAGATTGTGCCTAGAGAGTATAAACATTTTACCCAGTTACTTCATCTTCCACAACATTAACGCCTTTTGGCCGTGTTTCGTGTTGTGCTCGATTAGCACTTCCCATTCATTCAGCTGCAGTATGAATTTGTTTAGACTGCTGCACTTCCGTTTCGTGGCTTGCGTTTTGCCAGCTGCTAGAGTCATCTGTCTTGAATGTGGTCCACAACAACAACAACTGCAGATACAACAACTGCCACAACGCCAACATCATCAGACTCCAGGCGAACAGACACGAAACGTCATCAACTTGACATTTAAATTGTGCTCTTGATAAAGTTGCCAACATTTGTTATGAGTCTTAAGAGGGGCGTAGGCGAAGGGGGGTTGCATAGCCTAACAGTTGGTTACTTTGCTGCCACTTCAAAAGCGGATACACATACACATACAAATACACATATAAATTCGTATATATATATATCTCTTTCTGTCATATTCTGACCAATGTGTGGTCTCTCTGCCCGTAATTCATATAAAGCAATTTATGTCAATCGAGGTGACAGTTTTCTGTATCTTTCAAAAACGCACGCAAATCATGCAAGTTAAGAAAAAAAAAACAAAAACGTTGATTTTACAACTTTTAAGTAGGGCTTTTGAAAGCAAACCAATAGCATTGCAAAATACCGTTTACCGTTATAATTGGACGCTTTATTAGAACCGTTAAAAATTTTAAAGTTTTTACTCATCGCTTGCTGCCACGCCCCCAACACGTTTGCAGCCTAGGTTACCGATTTGACTGGCCAAGTCGGCATGCATTTTTTTTTATTTTTTTTTTATTATTTTTAGGTTTATGAGCAGCTTTTCACATTTAAAAATCGTAAAAATCTGAAGTAGTTGACTGCTCCGATGATAGCTTTTCAGAAAAGTTGAATGCATGCACAGTTTGGCGGTGCCATTAGTTTTATGCTCAGGCTCAGGCTCAGAATGTGACCGCAAAACATGTCAAATGCATTTAGATAGCAAAGCGCTTTTAGCCACAACCATTCAGCCTCGAGGCGAATGGATATCCATATGATCCGCCTGTGGGCGGGTTACCTGATGCACTTTCTAATAGTCGACACACGACCCGCACTTCATCAGTCTGTTCAGGCCTGTTTGGCACGTTTTACCCCCCCGTCAACCCCTCGCACACAAGTCTGGCCAACTCATCTCTCATCACGCAATCCGCTGCAAACGTATTTAATCAAATTGGAGTCTGTTAAAACCAAAACCCATCTGCGATATATGTTCGAATTGCGTGCATTGACATCCAACAACGTAAATCACAAGTGCAATTAACAACTCCTTCGACTACGACGACTCCGACGACTCGGACGACTCCGACGACATTCATCGGGTTGGATGCATTTGGGCCACTGGCTCGTTTGTGTATTGGTTAGCGGAAATTGTTGTTGGCTCAATAAAAGTAAATTGCAATTAAACAAAATTGCTAATTTCAATTGATGACAGCTACCATAAATTTGATGGCATCGGAGTCAATAACAAATGCAACGTTGCAGTTGCAGTTGCAGTTGACGCTGCTGTCTGACTCTGGTGCATTTGTTTACTCGATTGGAATAAATTGGAGAGCTGCTTTCATCACTGTTCTGTTTAAGTCAATATTCTCAACTGGTTCTTGAAATGCTCAGAGTGTGATAAATATTTAGCATTTACAAGAAGCAGATTATCCGTTGCAAAAGATTAGCTTATGACGTCCATCAGATCAGCATATAAGCTGATGATGATGTACACACTTAAAGATTAAATTAAATAAACTATCACTGAATGTAGAATCCGGGATTACCACTATTATCATCAAGAATAAAGAAGAATTATGATGCTACTTTAATTACATATTCTCAGCAATTAATCTTTATGAGTATTTAAATTTTTTTTTTTTAAAGCAATCAAAATATTTGTGTGTAATAAAAATGTATATATATGTTTTTCCTGTTTTCCCTGACTTAAAAATATAGTTTGAATTAAACTGAAATAGAAACAGAAATAGTCTATTTTTCTGTCTATTGTAATTTTTTTAAAAATTCTTAAGGCAACCCGAAAGTAAGTCATGCCAAAATCCATTAGGCTTCACCTTCCCATTAAACCCCTTTCACAAACTAGCCCCAAACTGTTGCCCGACCAACTTTCGCCCATGGCAACAACAACAACAACAACAAATACAACAACCCTCCCAACACATTCTCATATCAGGCAAAACACAAAGCTTTGCCGACAGAGTGCAACAAAAATGCAACAACAAGCCGAAAAAATCAATTAAAATCAAGACGACAGCAGCAATGGGTACAGAGAGGGGGGGGGGGGAAATGCGGGGGGTTACGGGAATTTTACAGCAACATTGAAGGTAACGTTAAAATGTAATGCATTTGCACTTGGCACGCAAAGGAAGTTGCAACTACTGCAAATGTTGCTGCAACAAGCAAAACAACAACAACCAAAAAAATGTTGCCAAGCTGAAAGTGTTTTCGATCGCTGTCGCTGTCGCAGTCGCAGTCGCAGTCGACGTCAACGTTGCTGCCGCTGGCAAGCGAGGCGTAGCATAGAAAACAGATCAAAAGGTCGAAGACTGTGCTAACCCAAAGACGCCCACTTTTTCGCACGCTTTTCTTGTTGCCTGGCCAAAATCGCACGCCGGATACGCGGATGCGCCGATGCGCGGAAACATGTACCTGAGATATCACACACACACACACTGAAAAAACACACCACGAGCCTAATCTATAATAATGCCCAGCATGCAGCTGCCCCAACTCGCGCGGACAAAGGCTGCCTCAAAAGTTTGAAATTGAAAAAATAGTGGCAACCAAAGCCGCTGGTGAAATTCTTTCATCAATAGACGCTAAAAGCATCTGGGCTCAACTGAATGGGGCAATTGGTAGGAGCAGGGCACATTTCCTCTATGAGGGGGATTAAATCTAGGAAAGAAGGGTTGCCGTCTTTGTAAATCAAAATCTTTAATTGTTTAAGTTAATAAGAAAATTATTTGTTTAACAGATATTTTTTCTCAACAGAGACTGTTCTTCAACTAGATTTTGTTGCATAATTTTTTTAATGAGTGTTAATTTTAGAATTAAAAATACTTAAAAAAAATATTTATCTAAGAAAACAAGTTTCCTAAGTCCTTTTTCTAGATTTCTATAACCATTCCTTTACTTCTATCTAAATTCTACACATTCTTCAAGTACATTAAAACTTGATGTTGCCAATTAAGTTGCTCATTCAGGTTCCGCCGAAAATCTTAAAAAATTCATAAAGAATAATACCCATATTCCAGAGCACAACACATTCTCTTTATGTGTGCCAAGTAAGCGTCTTCATTCAAGCTCTCAACTTACATATTCAGGCGATTCGACAACCCTACTAATAAATGCGTAAAACGTTTACGTTTTGCAGCCAAACAACCAATAAATAGTATCAATCACAAATGATCGCAAACGAGGCAGGCGACTGCGCCCAGAGGGTTTACCAACTGGCCAAACTTGCAGCTGTCCCAAAGAGTTTTTGCCCTCCACCCCGCCACTTACTGGCTGCCCGATCGGATGCGCCACACAGCTTTAACTTTAGCACAACAAATAATGATTCATGCGAGAAAAGTAGCGGCAAGAACAGGTTCTTAAAGAAGAAGAAAAATACAATATAAAAAATAACTTAAAACGTGACTTTTGGTAGTCTTTTAATAGTAGAAATGGCACTTGTAGTCTTTCTCTTTCTCTCTCTCTCTCTCCCTCTCTCTCTCTCTCTTCTGAGTCTCTTTATCCTTTCGGCACACGGGCCTCCACTCGAGGCGCAAACATTATGGTTCAATAGGTCAACGATGCGTTGAATGACGATGACGACGACGACGACGACGACGACGACGACGACGACGATGGGGACGAGGAAGTGGACGCGGACGCGGTTGCCATAAGAAAAGATCATTGCATGAAAAATTACAGTAAGACACGTCAATCGTCGAACCGATCTCAGGCAACGATCCATGTAATGGCCCGACGCTCCGTAAATAATGCCCCGACCCAAAACTCCAACTCGCACCGTTCTCTCAAACACACACAAACACATACACACACTCACACACACACATATGAAAGCCAAAGTCCGTAACATGATTGCGATCGCAACAAATCAAAGAAACAAAAAAAAAAAAATGAGTAAGAATGCCGAAGATTTCATACGCTTGAAGAGCGAAAAGCAATTCTTTTCTGACATGGGATTTATCTATTTTATGACAGAGCTCATCCAAATTTTCGCATTTTTTTTTTAATTAATAATCATTTGAACTTAAATCGATTAGCAATAGAAGTAGTAATATGTTGATAAATTAGCCAAAATTGTTAGAAGCAAGACTGAAGAATCGCATAAAGATATCTTAAGAACTTATCCCATAAAAAATACTTTTATTATTTACATTATAAAGACGCATATTTCCTAAGCTGATCAAAGGTACAATGATAATACCCTCGACAAGGGTATAAGCAAAATGAAATAAAATGCGATTCGTGCGATCTTCTGCGAGAAATGTACGGACCACCAGAGACAGCTGCGGGTTGTTAGGTGTACCCGAGATGGGTAGGCAAAGGGGGGGTGTTGGGGAGGTTTGGGCACACAGGGGCCTGTTCGCAGTTTGTCAAAAAGATGTTGGCGTTTTGATAATTTGCTGCACAGCACACTGAAAATTTGTGTGTAGGATTTCCTGTTTCTAGTCACAGTTTTTCCTAAGCTTTTTATACTTACTCCATATGTCTATTTCTTCATCTTCTTCTTCTACACGTTTTTTTTTTTGTTTTTTGTTTTTTTTTTTGCTGTGGCCGCAACAAATCTGTAGCTGATTTAAATCTTTGCATTTACTTATTGTTAGTTTCCAGTTAGAGGTTTAAGAGATTTCAGCTTATACACATATATGTGTGTATATATGTGTCTGTGTGTGTGTGTATGTGTGTGTGTGTCAAGCGTTTTGGTATTTCGTGGGCTTGACTTTGACAACGAACGTTGCAGTTGCTGGCAGGTGAGGTGTGTTTTGCATTATAGACAGAGATAGAAATATGAAAAAAGACAGCAGAAGAAATAATGAGTCGAAGTCTAGATAAGATTTATATATATTTTATATATAAATATATATTGTAGAATTTAATAAAATTTAAGCTTGTCTTTAGGGACAGTTTTTCACTCTTCAATTTTTATATATATTTTATATATAAATATATATTGTAGAATTTAATAAAATATAAGCTTGCCTTTTGAGACATTTTTTCAATCTTCAAATATTATTTTATTTCTAAGAGGCTTAAAGTTACTCTTAAAAAAGATCAAAAAGGTCTTAAAATGATATTTACATGACTTTTAGATTTTGCATAATTTATTTTTAAATATTTTAATGAGTTTGATTTCATTGATTTCCTCGATGTTGACACACTCTTGAATCGAATAAAACTCTTTTCCCATAAATACTAAAACTGCGAGCACAGTGCTAATTTCTCCAAAGCTTTGGCTCTTTCTTTAAGCCAGCTAATTAACATAAAGCTTTACAGTTTATGCCTTGGCTTATCGCTTTGACGTACACTTGAAACTACTTATGCCACACTGATGTATTCTCCAGTGCTGCTGCCACTTAATTTTTTATCACATCAACATCAACGCATCTGCGATGTGATGCAATGGAAAAATTAAAAAAGAAATGGGTAAAAATGAGTGCCAGCAAATAGACGCAGTCGGCACAAGGAAAACACATCTTGCCCATTTTCCATATGCAGCAACAATGCGAGCTACAAATAGCATTTGAGTGCTGCATATGGTCACCGCACCTTGCTACCAGCAGAAGCTGCAGGCAGCAAACAGCAATCCAGCAACAGGCCAATCCGTGCCAGACATGGCCAACAGCCCAGACAGACGGGCAGTGAGAGCCCGTCTAGGCCATATTCTCGGCCAATAGGCATAGACGTGCCACAGCCTGGTCTCGGTCTGCGTCGCACACGGTAAACAATTTTGATTTACATTTAATAATTACAATTTAGTAATTAAAATAAAATAAAATTTAAATTTTACACAAAATTTAAGTAGAAAAAAAAGGTTTGTGAAATATTAAATGTTAAATACAAACAGAAAAATCGGAGTAAAAAGCTTTTAATACCAAAATAATTATTATTTTTAATGAAGAAAAAGAACAAAAGTTATCAAATGGAATTATTACATTTTTTATATACGATTGTATTAGCAAATCAATTATTAATTTATTTGGGAAAATAATGAAACTTCTTTACCTTAACATAAATAATATCCTTCCAAAATTAACCACATTTCTTGTGACTATAATATTTAATTAAAATTTTAAATAAGTTTAATTGCAAAGCTTTAATTGTTTACTGTGCAGTCGTAGAAGTAGCCTGGCGACAACAGGCATTCCATGTCAGAGACGCAGTTATTTATGCGCTTCAAAGCAGGCAACTGCCGGCAGTTCTACATGACATTGTCTCATGAATATGTCGCGTTAACCTTTCGCGCCAAAAAAAATAAAATAATAATGTAATAATAATAATAAAATCGCAAAACAAACAACAGCAGCAGGAGATCTTATAAATAAATAGAAGAAAAAAAATATGAAAAAAATATAGAAAACAAATCCCAGGCCAAAAACTTATTATTCTGCGCTATGGAAAAACTGTCAATATTTTAATTGCCAAGCCTGAAAACGCAGCCGGTTCGTGCTCCCCTTCGCCCCGCCATCTCCCCTCTTATCAGCAATGTTGCTTGTCGCCATCAGCGTCCACTGTGTGTGTCCGCATTCTGCGGGAAAAATACATTTTTTTTTCCTTCTTATTTTTTCTGCCACTTTTTCCAATAAAGTAAACGCTTCTCGATGCGTGTGTCGCATTTTGATGCAAGTGTTTCGATTGGGTTTTCGCTGGCTGCAACAAGTTTTCGTAACCTTTTTCTATTTGTTTTTTTTTTGTTTTTTTTCGGCAGCAGCTAAGTGAGCGATAAAAATGTCAAAAACAACAAAATGCTCTTGAAATTATGGGCCATAATCGGCTGGCCACGCATAACACACAAGCGGCAAGATTTCATTTCCATTGAATTGCGTCGAGACAACAGAAAACTTAATTAGGGGTCCCCCATAGAAATTACGTATGCAAAATGGGGCGTACCGGGAGTGTTTTGGTGGGTGTGGGGGTAGACCCCACGCACAAAAGCGTAGCTGCATTTACCCCATCAAGATGTGGTCTGGTCTGGTCTGGCATTGGATAGGCATTTGGATCTAGGTCTGGGTCTGGGTCTGGGCTTGGTCTACATTGCTTTACGCACGCTAAGTGCATTCAAAAATAGCAAGCAGCAACAGCATTTGTATAATTTTTTTGTTATCCATTTAAACAATTAAAAACTTGAGTAAAGTCTATAAATATATATATGGCATGAGAGAAGGCGGCCAAAAGCTGAAAGTCGTATAAAGCATTTCAAGGGGCATTCTTAGGTAAAAACAAGGTTAAGTGTTGGCTATGAGCGAAGTACTCAGAGTTCAACACAATTACTATACACAGAATTGTGTATTCTTAATTTTAATTATATTTTTAAACTTTTGTTTTGGAAAGAAAGACCATTCATTAAAAAATGTAAGCATTATTTTATATTTAAATAAACATTCATTTGAAGTTCTTTCTGTTTTCAATTAATTTTAAGTGTACATGAACTGAATCAATTCAGTTATTCTGCTACAAATTTATAAACTACGTTTACTTCAAAGATTCTAAAGCAAAAACGTTTTTAATATGTGTTAAAAGTTTAGTTAAACTAAGCCGTGTAATTGTTAAAAATAATTATTTCTTAACTGGCAAATTATAAATAATTTTGCTTAATATTGTAAACCAAAGAACTCAGCTTATTTTTCATATTTTATTAAATTCTTTTTATTTAATTATCAATTAAAACAAAAGCCACTGTTTCAAAGTCATGTTGCGAACGCACTTGTCGCTGGCAACATGCTGCCCAGCTGCTGGCAACATCAGCTGGCAGCTGAGAACTAACCGCCTGGCAACATGGCCGCAACATGTTCGAAGCGAACTGCCTGGGCTGTTTCGGTTAATGCTTTCTGATTGGGACAAATCGCGATCAGTTGCAACGAGACGACGGGCGCGTTTGGTTACATGAGAAATCGTTCGGCTGCCAATTGAGTGTCGTGTTGTGCTCTGCGGTGTATCGTGTGTGTGCGAGTGTGTATGTGTGTGTGTTGTGTGTGAAAATTTGTTTATGCAGAATGCAAAATAAACGGTAAAAGAAGACACAGCAAATCATCTTTTCTCCGTATGCAATTCTGCGGAAATGGCAAAAGCACAACAACAACAACAACAACAACAAAAATCGTATCAGCACTGCAAATATTGTTGATTCTGGCCAATTGCAATTCCAATTGAATTTACTCCCCTACCCCCGCGGTAACGGTTAACATTTGTTGGTGTGGTTTTTTATTTGTATTTTATTTCACACGACGCGACGCGGCACGTACGCGAAAAAAAAAAACTTTTCATTTGCCACGGCGATTGAAGCGATTCGATTGATTGCTTGATTGATCTATTTTTGCACTTGATTTGCGACGCACGCGCCGTGTTGATCGCAACGTGACTGGCGCTCCGCATCCAGTTGAAGTTGTTGCAAGTTGCTGAGGCTACTGCGGCAAGTTCTCCCCGCGTCGCGACGCGTCGGGTGCAATTATGTTGATTTGTGCACCGTGCGACTTCATCGATCGCTTGACGAAACCGAACCGGATCGGATCTGAGCGGATCGATCGTCACCGTTGATTTTACCATGTTGATAACGTTGAAATTTGCAATGCAAAGAAAGAAAATTGATTTGATGATCGCCGGTCGCACAGCCTCCTCCTTCTCCACCTCCAGCGCTGCTGATCCTCGGCAGATTATTATCTTTTGACTGCCTTTTTTTTTGTGCCTGTAATCGATATTTACGCGATCGTGGCACGCCCACAATTTGATTATAGAATGTGCTGGCAAGGTGTTCATTAGCTGGGCGTACATTTTACAAGAATTCGGCGGGAGTGTGTACAAAAATAATAATAATAATAATAAAAATAATCAAAATGTGCGGCAAACGAAATATTTACCGAATTTCATGTAATCAAAGTGTGAAGAATGGGAAAAAAAAATCATTAAAATTGATAGTTGCAGCCGTGTGAAAAGAACAAAACTCACATAAATCAAATAAATATTGAGAACTAATTGTAAATATTTTTACAAAAGAACAACTTGGTTAACGAGATAAAGTTGTATTTGTTATTTGGCGTAAAAGTTATAAGAAATCATGTTAAAGAACATAATTTGAAAAGGTTTTCGATTAATTCACGATAGATTTATACCCTATACATACATAAATACATCTATGCAGACCAAAGCTTATATTTGCCAATCAGTGAATCTTTTTAAAATCTCTTTAAAACAAATCTGCAATTTACAGATAAATTTATATTGTGTATATTGCACAAGAGTTTTCAATATTCAATAATTATTCTTATTGATTACCCAAAAAGGCGCCCTTTGCCAATTCTGTCAATAAATCAAATGTTCATGTTTCAAGATTATTCACAGACCATTTTATTATATAACACTCTCAGCACTGTTCAGATTACATATCGCATTTACATATGTAATTACTCACAGCTTTTTATAAGATTTTAAGGCTGTGGCAAGTGTGTGTTTGTAATACGAAAACCTTCTACGAAAAGTTGCTTAATTAAATGTATGAAACCAGTGTTCAAATCAGAGCCTAATAGCCGCAAAAGATTACACAATTTTCGAGGGGCCATAAGTCATTAATGTAACGCCCTAAAGCTCTACTTAGTGGCTGATTGTCTAGACTCTTTGGAGTTGTTGTTGAAATGCGCCTGCAAGTGATGATTGGCTCGGACAGCCATGATGATTAATGGGCAACAGAGACGGCATTAATGGATGAGCAACAGCAGCAGCAGCAGCAGCAGCAGCAGCAGCAGATGCAACAGCAACACACAGAGAGAAAGAGACTTTGACTAGTTGCAACTAGTTTTTTATTCTGGGAATGCTAATAGAGCTGCAACTTGGTCTGCTTATAAAAAAGAGGCCAGTACAGTAGTCGTCATTGTTTCAAACATTACATTTTCGGTGACGCTATTTGCCCAACTGACAGATAAAAATAAGAGAAAACTAACCAGACACGATGGCATTTTTGTTGTTGTAGACATTTCATTAGCTAAATTAGGTTTTTCCAGATGACAATGTTTGTTCACCAGAAAACTGATAAGCTTCGAATTCTATTGCTCTTCTTTCATTTGTTGTTTTTTTTTACTTTTATGTGGCTTGTAAATAAAGGTGGCAACACACCAAAAATGTGGCAATTGTGCAACGATTGCGAAACGCACGCCCAAAATTTATGATTCAGAATTTTTGAGGCGCGTGTTTGCCAATAATATGTATATAATGAAAAGGCGGTAATCCAATTAAATGGCTCAAGCCACAGAGCTGATTCCACAGACCGGCTGACCCAATTAGTCGTGCTCCTTGTCGATCGACATCGATCGCAGCAGCCGTAGCTGACAACAACAACAACAACAACAACTTGAACTTGAAAGCGGCGCCTCTCCATTGTTCTTTCCGAGTTTGCCCCCCCCCCCCCCCCCCTTCGTTTCCATTCGTCTGCCATAAAAAACAAGTTCTAACTATGCGCAGTTAACTCCCTACATAAAAAAAGATCGCATCGAGTTGATTTAACGGCCGCCCTGCTCAGTCTCTGATCTCTAACTCTCTACCTCTCCGCCTCTCTCTACCTCTCCTTCTCCCCATCTCTCTCTTTCTCTCTCTTTATTTTTTCATGTCGTTCTGCTCCTTTGCATTGCTCTGCGTCACAAATTGTAGATCAAAGATCAAGCAAAAAATACTTAAATTGGCATACCAAAGCCGCAAGCCTTGGGCCAAGCAGCGCCTCAAGGAACAACGATTCTCAGTTGCCCTGCGATTTGAGTATTTTTATAGCAACGATGATCATTGCATTCAATCCAGCTCCTTTGAGAAAATTTCACATTAAATTAAAACGATTTCATTCAGTTAAAATATAAAATTTTGATAATAATATTTCGTCCATACAATTTTTTCCCAAGACTGTTGATTAATACATTAATCTTGTCATTTAGCTGTTTCTTAAAGTAGTATTTTTCATTTACCATATATATTATAAATATTTTGGTATGTTAGACTTAGAATATTGTCTATACAAATCTTTGTTAAACTTACAGCCGATTGACACATTTGTAAATAAAATTAAATCAATATAAATCACTTAATTAATAACCATTAATTCACTATTAAAGTAGACATGTTTAAATTTAATTATATTTAAGCAACTTAATAAAAATCTTTTATTACCTAATACACACAACAACTTGACTATAAAATGTACAATACTTTTCCCCTTTTAAGCATAGAGCATTAAAACTCTTGTGTGTTCCAATACAAACAATCGCTTTTGTGGACATTAGCTTTGATCGCATTTTTTTTTCTTCTCAAACAAAGCAAACAAATTTTGCAAATTACATTTGAAAACAAAGACATAAATCTAAATTGCCGTTTAGCTGAGGCAAATGCCTGATAATTTCCACACAGATGGTATACATCATGAAGATCGATGGCGATCTATTGAGAAGCATTATAATTTTGAGTTTAATTGCTTCCTTAATAGCTGGCGCCTGGTTGTAAAAAAATAAAAACCAGAACTCACTTTTGACTGTCACTCAAATCAGCAGACTTCAGATTGAAAGTTTGCAGCTGCTAAATAAAAAATATAAAAAAAAGTGAGACAAGTGCATGCGAGGAACCAAGTGATTAAGTGAGTTGGTCAGATGAGTGCCAATCTGAATGTGAATGTGAATGTGAGTGCGAGTACTCGATTCATATGCATATGAGTGCTACTTTCTACGCTGAGCAGCAGCAGCAGCAGCGACGACCCTTTCCCATGCACCGAGAGAGAGAGACACACACGATTAATCACATGACACAGAGTCTCTCGGCAGCCACGATCAATGATCCTTATCGGCAAAAAGGCATAAACTGACACAAAAGTCAAAGTTAAACAATGCAACTTGCTTGAACTCTGCAACTCTCGGCAACTCTCTGAGACTAGACAACAACGACGCTGTGGAACGTAGTCTGCGATCATGCTGTGTGCGATCTTGACAATCAAGATCAATATCAACCCATTACAATATTTGTACAAGACGCTCGGCATCTAGGCACAAACTGACTTTCCAACATACATTAAAAGCCAGCCTGCCTACGGGCTTCCAAGAGTCAAATATACAACAGATGCAAACTATTTTCTCTTATGTCTGCTTGAATACCCTAACCAATCATACAATCTGAGACGTTTATTAATATAAATTGGTTACACCAAAGATCAATTTTTTTTTGTTAATTAAGACTGACTTTTTTTTTATAAATTAGTAAATGTTTTTCTTGTAATACATTTTATTTCTCATTCATTTAAATATGGCATACAAGTTGACTTTAAAATATGCCTACTTTTCTTTGTAAAAAGATTTCTGGCTGTAAAACTGCTAATAACACGGAGCTTAGCATCTTTAACAACTTATCTCATTAGCAAATAACTTTTACTTGTTAAAGGAGAAGTGTTGTGGCACAGCCAGAGTATCCACAGCTAGTATATATATTAGCCAGATTATATGGACAAACAGGCAACTGCAATATGGGGTATGCTAAACAAATTAGCCTGAGCCTATGCCAATGCCTCCAGTTGCAATGGCATTTTCCAGAGAGCGTTCGCCTGCCAGGCAGTCAGTCAGTCAGTCCGTTAGCCAGCCAGTCCGTCAGTCAGTCGGTTAGCCTGCCATGGGATCGGTTTGGCCGGAAAATGCTATAATTATGCAATTCCTCATAGGCGCTGACGGTGGTCGCCTTCACCCCGCTTTTGCCTAGACTCTGCTCAGACATATAATCTGGGCAACGGAAATTATTGACTTGCAGTCAGAGTTTAGGCCTTCAAGTAAATTGCTGTAAATCTTTATTTGTGCAGCTACTTAAAGACTTGGCAACAAAAACTTTTTTTTTTTACAGCTGGGGTTAACAAGCCGCTAGCGATTAAGTCATTTCTTATGTGGGCTCATTATTTCTCCATTTTTTTTTCATACTTCGCAAAGTCCACGCGATGCGTAGCTGGTGCTACTGGGCTTGTGGCACTCTCAGTCATCCCCTTGCCCAGTATTGCAATTTTTCATAGTCTAAGCCGAAAATTTAAAGTCTCGCAAACTCGTTTGGTTACCTCGGTAAACAGTTGCGACTTAGACCTGTAAATTGCCAGCAACTTTGTTACTGATATATATACATTTATATATATATATATATTATTTTTGCTTTTATCTTGACCATGCGTTGTCACTTCTCGAGTGAGGTGTGTGTGAATGTGTGTGTGTGTGTGTGTGTGTTTGTATCTGGACTCTTTCCGCATTTGTTCTAATTAGAAGTGACAATTCTACGTAATTAGCTGGCCGCTGTTTTTAACACTTCACTGCTTTTAGTTGGCAGACCAACATCTTTTTTTTTTCTTAATTAGATATCAAATTTCTACCAATTATCGATTTGGTTGTTTAGCAGATACAGTTAATAAGTGTTGACAGTTTTGCTTCTGTTTGGGAAACGACAATATATATTTATTCTCACAAGACGAACGAATCGCTATAATCAGACTTAACAGTCATTTCTATATTCTTGTTCGATTATTGATATTGTAGAAATTGATATTGTAGTAAATAATTGTTAATCCATATTTGCGATTTTTTAGTCAATATTTAAGTGATCCCATTAAAAAGAAATTCTGTAAGCCTGCGATATGGAAAACTTTTCGACTTTTTGACCTCAGCTAAATCTTAACAATCATTGAAGATCCCATTAAACTAATATTAAATTCTTAAACAAAAAAAAATCAAAATCACTGGCACAAACAAGATCTCTTTTTAGCGCAACGATCGCTCATCAAAAATACATTACTAACATTTCCATGACCCAATTTTGTTGTTCTTGCCCCCAGGAAAACCTTTCACTTTGCCCCCGCTGAGTCATGCCACATGTGTACACATATGTAGATGTCCTAGTTTATTGTATTCAACCGGGAAATTGCTTAATTCCAATGGGGCTCATCAGCAAACACATATTTTGTTTAGCTGCGCTCTATGCTCTAACTGATAAAAAAAAAAAAAAATTAAGAAAAGAAAACCAAAAAAAATAAATAAATAAAATGGATAAAATGTCTTTATAAACAAAATTTATTACTTTACGCAGACGCTGATGTGTTCGAAGTTGGTAGCCAATGAGGCACTAAATCAAATCATTAACATATTTCCCCATTTACACCGCGTGCAACAAATCGAAATCGAAAACGTGCCAAACAATTCAATTGCAATTATGCAATAAAAAGATTGGAAAAGCACCAGCAAAAACCAAAAAAAAAAAAAAAAGGAAAAGAAAACATTGCCATAGACCGACCGCTCTACATGTGGCCATTTCCAGTCGCGACTGATCAAACGGGTCAGCGGGTGGTTTTGGCCCGGTGTTTTTTTCTTTTTCTGGTGCCGTCAAATGCACTGCAAGATATTTAAATAGTTTATGATCGCCACTTGGCAGTATTCTCAGCATTTCCTTAACCAATTTTTTTCTACTCTATAAATTTTTTTTTTTTTTTTTTTTGAGTGAGGCGTTAATTGATGGGTGCAGGCAAATGTGCGAAATGTTTAAATGTTTTGTAATTGGGTTGCACTATAAAAACAAATGAAGATGTTGCATCTGTGAGTTGCTAATGCTAAAAAAAAAATGTGTTGCGAGCAGGTGGGTTATTGTTGGATTAGAGATTAAGTATGGGGTGAGTTGTGGGGGTGTTGAAGTTGAACAAGGGATTTAATATTGAGTTTTCTATGTTTAATTATGTTTCTTACTAATGGAGGATTCCCTATATTATTTCTTATTATTAAAATCTAAAAAAAAGTACAAGCTTAAACTTTGATATGTGTTTATCGAGCCAGGGTTATATGTTCATTTGTGTGAACTTTAATTATTTGTGGGAATCCTAAATTTGTTAAGTGAATCCTATTCATTATTTTTATAGAAAAAGAGGAGTATAACATTCACATAAATACTGTGACATGCGAAATTGTTGTAAAAGAAATATATATTAAAATATTTTTACCTGAAATCGGACTGAGAGATGCCAACCCATTTCAAAATTTCTTTATGCAAGCATATAAAAAGAAATTATGTATTTCGCGTCACTTTTGAAGCGAGGCTTGGCACATTCAATTAGACAGCAATTTCAGAATTAATTATATACGCATTCAACTCAGACATATTTCAGTTTTTATATTAATTTGGCACTAAACTGTCAGATCAGAATGGTCACAGCCAGATCTCAAGCACTTTGCTCTCGTTGCTGTCCGGTTACACAACAGATGAATGTTGGCCAGGTATAAAAAAAACAGAAACGTTCCAAAGTTGAGCAAAGCAACGGGCAAATGTCCAATTTAATTGTAATGTGAGAAATTTAAATTAGGTAGCCGCAAAATGTGGCTCAGATGGTTGAACAATGACTATGAAATCTCAAGCGGAAGATGCACAAAGAACACCAACAACACAAACACAAAAAATTATGAAAAAAGAGTAAAAATGTTTCATATATATTGTTACTTTTGTTGTTTGTGTTGTTGCTTTGGTTGTTGGGTTAGTTAAAAAAAAAAAAAGATCAAATAACAAAAAGCCGACCAATTTCAATGGAAAACAAAAGCTTACTTATTTCAAATTTGTTGCTCTTCTCTCGAGGCAACTAATTTTCCACTTGTGTATGGCAACAGAGAGATAGACAGACAGAGTGAGAGATAGAGAGAGAGGAAATCCATTGACCCTGGGGACTTAGACCCCATTTGTGTATAGCCACTTTTTCGCTGATTTGTCAGTTCATTTTTGATTATTTACGATCGTTTGTTCAACTCTTCGATGGCTGAAATATGTTTGATGTTCATCATAGGCTTGATATTGCTTTTATAGCCCATATAACTAGAAATATCAAAAGTATTTCCGTTCATTTATGTATGTGCTTAGCTTTACTTTTATTTCGCTTACTCTCCGCAGTTCCATTCCAAAATTTATTACATCACGATTTCAGTTTTTGTTTGCTTTTGGATTCCTCAGATCTACTTTGTAGTTTATGTGGCTGCTTTTGGCTTTTTTTTTTGTGGTTGCTCTTTGCAGTGTGCTATGCGAATTTGTTTGGCAGCTCCGCTTCCTGGAAAATAGTACTTAATTTATATCTAGCAGATGACGATAGGACCCCTTTATTATTGAACCCTCCTATAAACATATATTCGTAATAAACTTTTCGACATAAGTTTATGAGTTTTGCGGTGCAAATTTATACCAATCCAATAGCTATAAGTTCTTTTTGGGCAAGAGTTCATTAGATATGCCAAAGATTGTGGATTTCGTTTTTGACCAGCGGATATTGAAACTGTGCCAATGTCAAAACTCAGTTTTTGACTTACTATTTCCCAAGTATTTAGTCAAAACAAATACACAAATTGTAACACATTTCTTGAAAGTATTTACTTTTTTATCTCTTGCTGATTTGTTATTTTGGAACTTTACTAATTAGTTTACCATGGCCAAAACACAAAACGCGTCTGTCGTCTTTTCTAGCTGTTTACTTGTGCCCCAAATAGAAACTGTAAATTATGTTTTGTTTATTTACAAATTGTCAAAAGAATTGTTGAAAAACTTGTGGCTATTATGTTGCTGATGTCTGTAAATGCAATTTTGCAACATATTTACTTAATGTTTTAATTTGCTTTGTTAATTGAGAAATGTGAGCAAATTGGATGGATTTTGATGATGATTTTTTATATTTCATTAAATTTTTACTGGTGTTATAAATATTAGAACAAATTTCTATATTTTTAATATATATCCATAAAATATCCACGCTGCAACTGTCAATTTTTATGAAAACACAAAAGAGCTATAAATTCCAACTTATTTCTCCCAAAATTAACACATTTATTGTTAGAACAAATTCCGTGTAGTGAAAATGAAAACACGTCGTAAAATGTGTGAAATCCCAATGAAAACCAATAAATACTAATTGGAAAAATATTAAAAAAAAAAAATGAGAAATATGTCAGCGTCTGACAAACGAACTGTCAAAATGACAGACGCGTCAATAAAACAACAACAAAAAGTAAATCGACAACGAAATGTTTCAGTTGCAGTTGTAACAACAACAACAACATCAACAACAAAATTGCTGTATTTATGCATCTATCTAGTCTGCATAACACAAACGCTGCAATATGCAGCACAACATCAACAACATACACTACAGCAGCAGCAGCAGCAGCATGCAACGCCTGAGGGCAACATGTTGCAGCTGCAGCAACAGCATCATCTAAATAGTGTAAATAGCAGTGTAAATATCAATATAAGCGACAATTTCAATGAAATTGTCACAGCCACCGCCGCAGCGACGGCAACATCAACACGTCGCACAGCAGCAACAACCTCAACATCAACAGCAACAACAACAACAACAACAATAACGCCAATGCGCAGCAAATGGCGTCGCAAATTTCCCTTTGCCGCCAACCGCAATGCGAGCAACAGCCACAACAAGAGACGCAAACTATTGCGGCCGCATTATTATCAACGCAATGTGACACATGCAACGCGCACAACAACAGCCATGGCAACAATTGCTGCTAGTGCGAGCGCAACAACAGCAACAACACTGATACCAAAGATACAACAACAACAACAGCAGCAGCAACAACATTTTAGCTATCGCACGCGCTTACATTCAAGCTTACAGCAGCAGCAGCAACAACAACAACAGCAGCATATTGCTGGCGTACAACAGCAACAGCAGCAGCAACAACACATTGTTGCCATAACGCCGAGACCTGGCTTCGCTCTGCTGCCTGCCACCTACTATCAGCAGCAACAGAAGCAGCAACAGCAGCAGCAACAACAGCAGCAACAGCAGCATCACCGCCAACAGCAGCAGCAGCAACAGCACTTGGGCAATCTGAGCCTTCAGCAGCAGCAGCAACAGCACTTGGGCAATCTGAGCCTTCAGCAGCAGCAGCAACAGATTCTCATTCACCCCGGCAACAACAATATTGTGCTTTACAGCAATCTCGACTCAATACCGCCCTGTCCGCCGGGCATATTGCCAACAACTGGCGTACGTCTGATGCCGCAACATTTTATACCGCTGCGGCAAACAACAACACAGCGATCCCGGCTACGCGGTAAGCAAATTTGCCAACTCACGATTCATTTAATTGTCGCGCTGAATGCAGCGTCGAATAAAGAAAAAAAAAATCAGGTGTTAATTACGCTAATAAAAATTGCATTTGCTTCGCTTATGGCAGTTAATGTGATTGTCCACTTAAATGGCACCAAGCCAAGTCATCTCATCTCTCGTCATGCTATCTGGCGTCTCGATTGCCTCGATCCTCCAGCATAATCATGCCGCTCGCGGCCAGAGCCAAGTTAGAAAGCCTGCCTAATTGGCCAACAGCAATTGACATTTTGCTCAGCATTTAGCCAGCAGCGGCATCAGCAGGCTCTAAGCTATTTGTCCATAGAGTTTCACATCAAAAGATGAGGTTGCATTTTGGAAAAGCTTTTAATTTATTATAAATATAATTAAAAAAAAAAAATTTTTGCGTTTGTGGGTGGGCGTGCCATGACCTTTGAGAATATCATTAAGAGGATGAAAGATGCTTTTCGTTTCCTGACTCTTCAAAAATGTCGTTTATGTAATTAAAATTACTATAAATCTTTATTTTTTATTTATTACAAATAAACAATAATAAATAAATTAATTCGATTAAAACGAGTAATAAATGAATGAGTTTTTAATGAGAATATTATGTTATAGTAAAAAAAAAGTAAGATTTCTTGGAGCATCGATTTCAAAATCTATTTCTAATGTATTATTATATATCTAATATTTGCATCAATAAATTAATTACAAAAAGACTTAAGAAACATAACAAAATCAATTACAAATATTTAAATTTATATTTCACAAACACAGAAATGAATAGTAAATGATTAAACAGCATTTGATTAATAATCCGGCTAATTATAGCTAGATAAATGAATTCCAAATATGTTCATAAATTAAGACTCGTTATTGATATTTCTTATATGTATTTTTCCCCTCCACATTTTGCTTATGTAATCAAATCACTCAACGAATTTGCAGCTAAATCAAATTACGCACACATTAAAATGCAAAAAAAAAAAAAATCCGAAATTGTGTTGCAAATTGGATTGGGCTACCAAAACAGTTGTTGCGGGGCTTTATTGATAGATTGTTTCGTCGTTGGAAGTTTGGCGCCTGTTGCCTGTTCAATTAGCATTTTTCGGAGAGCACGGACAAGAGACAACATGCAACAAGCAACAACCAAGAAACATTGAATGTTGCTGCATGGCCGCAAACGTGCACGATGCTGACATTAGAGTGCCAGTTGTGTGATGGCTGTGGGCGCATTTTTAGCCATCCAGCTTGGCGCCCAACGTGGGGCGTACACATGACATTCTCAGTTAGAGATGTGTGTGTGTGTGTGTGTGTAAAAGCGCAATATGTTTAGATGACTTGGTTTTCTATTATTAAGTGAACGTGCAATGGGTTGCATAGATTTATATATATATAGTTTAAATTGTGGCACGCTTTCCAGCGTCTGTTAGCCGCAACAAATCCCAGTCATTTAGATTAAGCATGCCACATGAGAGAAAACAAACCGGCTAGCTAAACAACCACAAATATTGACAGTTGCAGCCTCTAAGAGCTTTAAGCGAGACGCGACGCGACGCGACGCCTGACAAGCTGTGGCAAGCCAGAGACCAAGAAACACTCAAGACAGACTCGAGAAACACCTACACGGGGCACTAATCTAGAGCTGCATAAACAGAATTGAGCAACATTTTTCGGGCAGCGTTGATTTTTTTTAATTACAATGAAACGTGCCACAAAAACAAACAATGTGCTCACTAATTGCGCATAAGGCTTAACCCAAAGACAAAAGCTCAAAACAAAAACAAAATATATATAAAGAAAAATATTAAAAAAAAAAAAGACAAGCTAAGACGTCGTTGAAGATGAGGAAAACAGCGGCAGAGGGCGGGGTACGGATTCTGTAACAGTAACAAACTTGAAAATGTAAGCGGAGCAAATGGACAGGCAAACAAGCCAAGCCAAAGCAAGACAAGAGAAAACCAAACAAAAGCAAACAAATGATTCGAATGACAAATGCAAGTGTCAAACTTGTGGACACGACAGTTGTTGAGTTGACATTAAGTCTCAGTGGCTCACAAACTGTACAAAATGAATGGAGTTTTACGGATTAAAAAACTATTGGTGAATTTGTTTTTCGTTTTAATAAGTGGACAAGCAATTCAAAATATTTGGTTGACACAACAATAAAAAATACTTGCTGAATTTTTTTTAATATTTATATAAAACAAGTTTAATTATATTTATATTTTATAATATATTATAATAATAATATAATAATATATGTAAGATTATTTCATTCATTTTTATGCCTGTTAAGAAATTTTAATCAATGATTTTTTTTGCTTTGATTTACAAAAATCATTACTAGGTTTTCATTTATTTATACTTATTAATTTTATAGTTAAAAGCAATCAATTCAGAAATGATAACACCTCTGGCATTCTATGAGATTCGAATCTGTATCGCTTATATTAAATATTCCTTAAGAGAAAGATCTTATTAGTGTGTCCATGCCTGTTCGTGATTCCCTCTGAAAAGATCAACATTACCACAGGTCCCACTTATCCGAACACTTTTACGGTTGCAATTTCCCCTCGGCCCCGTTTACACTCGAAGCCCTCTTGAAGCACATGTTGTGCCAACTTCTTTGCCGCTTCAACTGGCAGGCTAAAAAGTTGCCGTTTCATTTAAACTGCCGCTTCGTTGTTTACGCATCGGCACAAAAAACAAAAACAACAACAACAACAGCAGCAGCAACAACAACAGAAACAAAACACGCTAAGACTGAAGACGGCAAAAAGAAGGCAACGGCAACAAAAGGAAAAAATCATTTGAAGTGCATAGATCAAAGTGACCGAGGCGCCATTTGAGTTTGTTGATGTTATTATTGTTGTTGTTGTTGTTATCGTTATTATGATTATTGTTGTTGCAGGCACATTTCAAACTTATGCCTGGTTTGCGTTGTTGATTTTGGCCCACGGGGCAGGCGTCAGCATCAGCATCAGCGTCATCTCTTGGCTCTGACCTCGGACAACCCGGCACACGTTGTGGGGGCCCACAGACAATTCCCGTTGAATTCAAGTCAAAATTACAAAATAAATATGAAAACGTGACTTACCAAAAATAGTACACATACATTTAAGGTGCATAAACTGGGTATATATATAATATTTATATTATTTACTAAATGATAAACTTGCTGTGCATTCTCTGAAGTTAAAAATGTAGACTCTGAAGTTGCAGCAGGGAGGTAAACAAAAGCAACGCAAAGCAGTAAAAAGTGAAATTCTTCTTTATGTTATTTAAATTTCTCTAGCGCTGATTAACCTCAATTCATTTCCAATCTAACCACAATGGATGAAACTCTTCAACGGCAGCTCCACACGTGGTCTTTCACTGAAGGTTTCGTATTTCCGGTGTGTTGTCGAAGTTTTCATTTTATTGGATATTATAATTTTCAAATAAATTGTGTAACACAGCTCAGGCTACTTAAGCCATCTTTATAAAGGGGAAACTAACGAAACATATTACTTTTCATCATATCAGCATATGCCTATAGCTATATATATAAGGTACAAATATATTTAATTGGAATATTATCTGATACATTTGTCACTTAAATGCAAGGGTATTTAAACTTCTGCAGCTGATAATGTAAATGACGCTTTTTTATGTGTGGTTCGTTTTAATTGAAAATTGATTTATAATGCATGTCTGGCATATCTGTTATATCTCAACGTTTATCTCTCTCTTCTTTCCCCGCTCTTAGCCACTAATTTGACATTTATTTGTAATTTTATACGTTGCACTCGGCGGGAAATTGTGTGTAGATTGTACATATACATATATACATATGTATACACATTTATAAATATGTAAAACGTTAAGCACCCAACATTATTTTTCTTATCTGCCATTACGATTTTTGGATATCGCCATTCGCTTGTCACAACAAGCGCAGCAACACCTTAAAAAATGTTTCGCTTATTTTGCTACATGATCTCACAATTTTCGACGGCGCTCGCCAGATATTTATGAAGCCGCCTCTTGGCCATTGCGAAAAATTAATGCTTAATTTAAGCGTCAGAAAAATAATTTGCTTGCATTTTTTATTTGCCAGCTCTGCAAACGGGTTTGTTCATTCGATAATCAGATTTAATGAAAATTGAATAATAAATATTATCAGGGGTAAAATTGTTCAAAATTACAGCTGCCATTTGTGGACCGGCAAAAATTGGCTTAATGTTTCCATGCACAGAAGCTTATTATGTAAAATATAATAGAAAAATAACTGAAGATTGGTAAAGATTTTGACTTGAAATTTGGCATGGTATTAAATTTATTCAATGTGTTAAGATATTAAACTTTTAATGGATTTCTAAAAATGGAAATTGATTTTTGTGTGGGTGTTTTTATTAAAGATTATCTTTAGTTGTTGTTCAGAGAATAGTTTTTAAATTCATAAACAAAAAGTAAAAGCTTTAAAAAAATTTAAAGTGTCTATCAAATTTAAAGCTCGTTAAAAGAGTTATCAATATTTTATATATATTGAAAATTCCCAAACTATTTCAAACAAAAAGCAAGTGCATAAAATATATTTGTCGCATAAAAAAAAAGAAGCAATTTGCATGCAATGCAAACATTATCTAAAAGCTATCCAGACTATTGAAATTGCCCATAAAAACGGGTTGCATCTTTGTAGAGCCAAAAAACAACTTTCACACTTCACACACACATACACACACACAAATGGAATCCAATGAGAGCTCTCATTGACGGTGTGTAAACCTCCCCGTTGAGCGGAAAAATGCAACTGCAACTTCTCACGTATTTAGCCAAACTATCTCCACATGCCATAAAAACGTCAAATTGAATTTTATTTCAATTAACGAACCTATTTGACCAAAAAGAAGAAAATAAAAACCGATCAGCATAAAAATAAATAAACATAACCAGCCACACTTTTAATATTATGCACGCTATCAAAGAAAAAAAAAAAAGGCGAAGTCTGCAGCCGGCGGCAATTAAAGACGTCAACAGCAAAAAAACTTCCCCAACAAACAAAAAAAAAAAATTGAAAAAGCGAGCTTAAAACTATTTAACAAAACACTTTGGGGCATTGTCGACGGAGTTGCTGGCTATGCAGCTTAGATATTTGATAGTCGCGTTTAAATTCAAAATACATGTCGCAAATAAAGATAAGAAATTGCCAAACAAACTCTCAGACACAAATGTTACGAGTAACGATCAAAGCTGAAGCCAAGGAAAAAAAAATAACAAAAATTAATTAAAATTGCTAAGAGTTCAGTCGTTGTAATTAAAAGCCAACTGCAATTAGGCAAAAACATACCATGGCCTACAAAATAAGTATTTTTTTGGCATTGCCTGCCAAAACCTTAATTTCAAATTGGTTTTTTTTTTTTTTGATGTTGCAATGCGCTTTTGAAAGTGTGTTAAGTTTGTGCAAATCATTTGTGAACAATAAATCTTAATGCAGCACAAATAAAAGTAAGCTAATAAAATAACACATAAATTCTAAATCGATATTAAATAAAATTGAATTATTTATATTACAAATTCTTAATTCGTCTCCCTATTTAAGATGTATATTTTTAATTTTCGTTATTCATAGTTTCATTTTACATTTGGACATCAATATGCCATGTAATTGTAAATAGTCACATGTTGTTGTTGGTGTTTGAGTTGATGTTGATGCTGATGTTGTGTGGCCGCGACTGTGTGCAACAGACACACATTATGTACACCCAAAGACACACCCACAACATTCGCGGCGACTGACACACATGTAACTTTGCATGTCGTGTGTTGTAGATTTTTTTTATTTTATTTTGGTTTTTGGTTTTTTTTTTTGGGACTAGCAGACAATCAGGCAGACAGCCAGACCAACCAACCCAGACAGGCCCGTGCTTTAGCTTTAATATTAGATAGATCCCGGGACCCAGAAAGACATATGCACACACCCATGGCCTGTAACTGGGCAAAGCTGAAGCTGTAGCTGTGTCTAAAGCTGGGTGCGAGATTCATGGCTGGGCTGGTCGAACGATCGGCCAAGTGACAGGAAATGCAATTTGAGCCCGCCAAACATTTGACTGCGTTCATTTTTTGATGGGCGAAAGTCGGCCCAGGCACAGCCACACATATGGAGCATATATATGTATGTGTGGAGAGAGCTTGTCTATGGAGCTCCTGGTGGGTGTTGCCCAGTGGGTGTATCCAGGAAAAAAGATCTTGCAAGCTTAATGGCAATTGCTTAATTAAGCGCATTTAAAGACTTTAATTAAGCAGAGCTGCACAAATTGAGTATGGATTTTTTGATTCATAATGGGAAAATGTAAGACAAAAGCGATGCGATAAGAAAAGTTATTAAGTCAACTTCAAAAAAGAAGATTTCACATGGAAAGTTTAGATATAGTAAATTTAATTATATATACTCATTTTAATAAATGTATGATAATTCGAGATATGTGTAATGTAGAAAAGTTAATATAGTCCTCACATTACGTAGAACAATTTTATATCAAAGACACAAAACAGTAACTAAACATTTGAAAACACGAATTAGTTTAATCTAGACAAGTTAAGTTGTGCAAACATGAAATACATACTAATTAAGCTGATTCAGCTATTTAGAAACACGAATACATTTTACGGAATATCTGGTAAGGCATAAATCTGTTAGCTGCAGACTGAAAAATACAAATTGGTTCTTGTAATATCATAAATCTATCCAAATATTTCAACACAACATTAAATTGCCCAAGCTCTAAGTATTTTGAAAGCCGTAAAGCCATGGTTATTTGATTTCCAGCAATAGATAGAGGACAGCGGCACGTCTCAAATAAATTCGGTAAACAACACTTAAAATTCGCCCCGACTATCAGCATAAATCTAAACGATCTAAACGATCCGAATAGTGCTATAAAAGTAGCCATTAAAGAACTACCGAAACACTTGCAAAACAATTTACCAACAAACAGACGCAATCTCTTCAGATAATGTGACGAAAAAAGTCGGTGATAAATGTGCATAAATCTGCAAGCATAAAAAACTGTCAACAGAATAATTTGAAAATGCCGCCAACGCTGTGCACAGAAATAAAGCAAAAAAAAAAGACCCTGTATAAATATTAATATCAATTTTTTTTATTGGGGGCGCGACTGAAAAATTTGGCACGTAGTTTTCAGCATGTGAATGTGACATTTACAAAATGTTTTTCTCATATTTCGAGAGCTGCCACAACTGCAATCCAATCTATTTTGTCGCTTATAATTTATGTTTCCTGGCCACAACATTTACCATTTACTGAGAGCGCAGAAAATTGTGTTTATTTCATCGCAAACCTAACGACTTGTCTCATTATTCAATGACAAACTCGAAAAACTGAAAAACTGTGAGCAAAAAAATTGGAAAAAATGTTTTGGTGCATTTAAATGCAAATTAATGTGCCATTCATTAACACAACGCCAATCGATCATTTTTGTACAGTTTGCCAAGCACTGCGAAAGGTCAGAGCGCTTCAAATTGTTGGACACTTGTTATGAATAAATATTCCTAATGGCTTTCAAAATTCTAGACAAAAAACATTAAGGAAAAAACTCGTTGTATAAGACCAAAGTTTATGTTGGTTAATGCGGTATTTGTGGCAAATTTGCATATGATTTTTTTTTGTATATTAAGTTTTTGACACGGGGGTAGTTTGCCACTTGTCTTAAGACCAACTCCAATGCTAATGCCAAAACTCGTGACTCCAATGTTTAAAATGCCAGACTCTAAAAATAAAAACTCGAAGCTGTAAACTAGAAACACTCTCGAGGTGGGTGCGGGACGAAGTGGCATCGTCTACAAAAATAATGCTGTTCATAATTCAGATGTCGAGACGTCTTAACGGTGTCTGGTAGTTGTCTCTATGGATATGGTCCCATAAACTCCATCATTTGCGATATTTTTGCGTGCTTCAGACAAACGCATTAAGCATGTATTATAAATGTAACGCAACATGACAGCACTAAATACATAAATGGGGAAAAAGAAACTGATATGGGTATAAACCAAAATAAAAACCGGAAAATATGAAAATATAAAAGATAAAGCTATTTAAAGCATTACTTTATAGGTAGAGTTGAAATTCAGCAGTAACAAGTCGAAATTCGCCATAATAATTCTTCTTACTTAGTCGTTTCCTATTTTCCTAAGTTAATTTTTGTACTTTTCAAATTAAAATTTTTATAATTTAAAAAAAAAAAATTAAAATCCTATTCTAGCTCTAAAAATATTTTTCCATTTCACACACTTAGTCCAGTTACATAATCTATTTAAAAAGTTGTTTAATTCTTAAATATTCCTGTTTTAAATTGTTTTTTTGATTACTATTATTAATCACTTTTGATTATGTAATTTTATACTTTTCACATTTAAGTCAATTGTAAAACTGTGAATTATCACTAAAATGATTTTTTTATTACAAACACTAATCTGTTAAATAATCTATTTTAGGGCTTGTTCAATTCTTGAATATTCCTCTTCTAAATTGTTTTTTAAACTATTAAAATTTCATTACTTTTGATCTTTTAATTTACCGCTCTGCTCTTTTAAGTGTGCAATTATATTGATGCAACCATTTGACAGCCAGTTTAATTGAGTCAACACCGCAAAAAAGATTATAATAAATTGCATAAATTGGGATCTTTTAATGTAGCCACTTCCTCAGTTGCCGCCACATTGGGGGCGCCGCAAAATTCAACACTGCAAATCGTCCATTATGGCATACAAAATGCTATAATTAACTAATACCCTGTAGCAATTGAACTGAGCATGCATATCGATTGTCAAATATTAAAGTTTTAATTATTTATTATGGCGCATACATTTTTATGCGAATCTGATTGATTCCGATTTTCGACGTAGATTAGATTTTACATTGTCAGATAAACTGCCTAGAATACAGGGTATCTCAGAAACAAGTCAATTTACTAAGCTGAACTAACATTCGATTAATTTATGGAGCTCACGAAAACAATCAAGACTCTCGCAACTTGTGAGTTGAGAACTGTGACTATTATGACGCTGCCGAGTCGAGTTCGATCAAAGAAAGCATAAATAATGCGATGGCAACAGGAGTTGGAACTGGGTAGTATGTGCTACTATAGTAGACTGGGGCAACTGGTTGATGCTGGCTGGCAGGACCAGTCACAAAGCCTGGCCAAAACTGAAAATGTATGCAAACGGGTTAATTAACTACGAAAATTTCGACCGTTCCGCTACGTGAGGCTATTAAAAAGGAAAAACATCCAGCAGAAAAACAACCGGGTGGTCGATAGATGCCTGTCTGCCTGGCTTACTGTCTCTAACACTCTTTCGCCCCCTATTTGTCTTCGTTGTAATATGGGTCAGCGGTGGGCGGCTAACGAGACAAAAGTAACAACAACAACAACAAATGAAAAAAAAATAAAACTAATAACAAATGCTGTAAACGCATTACGCCTGCAGTTACTAACTGAATAAGCGGCTGCCGTTGGCCAACTTGCATTTTGACATTTCAAATGTCAACTTACACATAAATCTTGTCAAGGCAGAGTCGCTCACTCAGTCAGTCAGTCAGTCAGCGAGTCTGTCAGTCAGTCAGTCATTCACTCAAACGGTCACTGCTTTGCCACAAGATTGTTATCGCTCTTGCCTACAATGCTTAATTGCCGTTTGATTTCGCACACAAACTAACCAAATCTAATATGTTTTCCAAATTGAGCATTACTACCAATTCGAAATACTCTTTCTAAACGGCAGTTTTACACTATTTTTTAACTTCTTTTGTGTGACCTATAAATTTTAATTTAATATTAGCATCAGTCTTAAAAGGCAAACTGGAGTTATTAGTTTTTAATTTTTATGCATTCATTCATTCTATCATTCAATCATGCATTAGTAATTTATTCATTCAATCAATCATTCAATCATTCATTCATTCAATCATTCAGTCATTATTCTAATCTAATCTTTTCCATGATTTCGATTGCAATTCTTTTTTATTCTTTTATATTAAATTCATATTATTAAAGCGTATTTCAACTTCGTAAAAACATTCACATTTTTCTTGGCATCTTTGGTATCTGCGCAATTTTTTGTTGGTTGCTGATTGGAGATTTATGATAATTGATTGACCGCGTTGGCGCGAGTTTCTTTAGCAATCAGCACATTGCGCATACGCAGCGGTGTCTGGCCGCAACTGGTCACAGAATAAATCATTTAATCAATATTTTGTCATGTCCAAAGTGAAAAACTGCATGGCAAGAAAACACGTGCTCCACATTTAAGCCACAATGTTGCAAATTATACATAACTATTCCTTTTTTTCACATAGTTTGTGTGTATTTTTTTTTTTGTGGACTATTGTCAAGTTTTCGTCATGTTCACTTATGAGTTTTTCATATTGTTTAATTGTTAATTTATTGCACGCACTTGTGATTTGTGGCTGTGTTAAATGTTAACAATTTTCTGATCTTGTGTTGAGTTTTTGATGAATAGTTATAAAGCTTAAGGCTAATATGAAAGTGTGTAGCCTTAATTGCTAACTAAAATGTTATTTAACTTAATTTTGACCGCATGTTTTAGTTTTCTATTCAAAACTTGTCTGCTTTGATTATAATCTAAGTTAAATAGTTTTTTTTAAAAAGGGGTTTTAAATTCTACTTAAACCATTTTGCAAAGATCCAATTAACCCACTCTTTTGAGCCCACATCAATTTGCATAACTGAAACCTGCAACGAGCAAACAAATAGTCAACTTATCAAATCTACTTCCAAGTCAAGTCAAATCTGTGCTTTGTCTGGCAATCCGTCAAATATGGGAGAGAAAAAACCGATTTTAAATTCAACGCACATTCGCATAAAGCACCGTTAAACGAACGGAAGTACACTTTAACTGCCCACCACAGTTAGCCCACACCAAAACACACCACACCAACTAGATCTGACCAAACGCGTAGTGGAACCAAACTTGGAAGCAAAGCACAAAAAAAAAAAGTTGAAAACAAAACGCGCTCATTAATAAAACGCAAACAAAGAATATAGTCAATAAAATTGAGAGAAACCGACGGCAACAGCAAAAGCAACAACAACAACAACAACTGATGAAGAACCCACGCTGCAAACAGATTCAAGAAAACATTGCCAGATCGCAGACAACAAAGTACAGACAGTGCAACATCTGTGGGTGTTGTGAGTGTTGTGAGTGTTGCAGCGCCTCTCAAACTGTAGCATGACAAACGCATTTCTGAAGCACTGAATCGTGATGCCCCATTGTAAACTTTAATGACATCATTTGCTCAGCAACCGCAGCATCAACAGCCAAAGAGGGTCGTCAATGGCGTCAGTTGATTGAACCTTTTATTGGTTGCTTGTCTGAGAGGTGGCAAAACACAAGAACAACAACAACAAACAATCAACAAAACCACTAAAACCTTTCTCTTGAGATGTTTTTCTTGATGTGAGCTTGCAACAGCGCTCGCTGTTTCATTCATGAAAATGCAAATCCCAAACAGGCACTTGACAGCTGTGTGCAGCCGCCAGTCAGTGAGAGCCTCCATAGTCCGTCTGTGTCTTAGCCAAGTGAGCCTTGAGGCACTGCTGCTGACTGTTGCCATTTGCCAGTTGCCGGTTGCCTACTCTTCCAGCGACTGCTCCACGAACTGTTCCACAACTACTATCTCCTCGTGTCGCGTGCTGAAGCATGTTCATATTTCTCTACATTTATTTTGCATACGGCTGACATCAGTTTTGGGCATTATAAGCTAGCTATAAAGTTGGTAACCTTAACAGATAATTTAAAATTAGAGATTATTTAACACTCTACATTCGAAACTTGTTATCACTTCAATAAATAGTTAAAACTACTTTTATTTAGTCTTAATAGATGGGGCAACTGAAATGGAGCACAGCTTTATATAATTTAAAAATTTATACTTGGGTAATTCTACAATAATATCCATTAAAGAAGAAAAATTCTATGCAACTGCATCTGCAACGCTAAGAAAAATTCTCTTGAAAAATGCAGTTAGGAAAATATTTTCAAATTGAAATAAATATCTAAAAAAAAAATCTTTTAAGTGTAGCTAAAATTCTGCCAGTTTTTTAATTTGATTTCTGCAGTCTTTATGCATATTTTTATATGTTAACATTTTCAGTTATTATATTTTTTTTTTTTAGATCGCGCAATCAATTTGAAAACTTTTGCGTTGGTTTTACCGGATTTATGAATGAATTTATTTTCGTATATGCCTAGCAGACTTGTCTGCCACGTCCATGCCACGTCCATGCCCCTCTCAGCCCGCCCAACTCTTGTGGCATCTATTGCGTCCTGCGTCGTCGTTGCATTTGTCGTTTGTCGCCCCGGCGAGGAAACTCTATGCAAATGTGGGCGGTTCTTTGGTGTCTGCCTACGCGCAACCCACAAAACGGCCAAAACTAGCTGGCGGATCTTTTAGCCAGGCCAACAGTTGTTAATGTTGCTCGTGCTCTTTGCTGCAGTTAGCGTCTATTGCTGCTGCTGCTGCTGCAACGGCTGCTGCTGCTGCTGTTGCTGTCAATGATGATGATGATGATGACAGTGGCAGGCGCACATGTGGCCCAGTAAACAAATTTATAAAAACGGGAAAGAAATTGGACATTCAAGTGACAATAGCCTTGTATTGGCCAATCTGCAACACTTTGAACTATTAATACTCTTACAAACGGAATTATTTATTAACAATAGATAGCTTTCAAATATTGAAATTACTCCCAAAAGCATTTACATAAATCATCAAGATTTTATATTGCTCATTTTATGAGATTTTTTTTCGTTTCGAAAATATGTTTGTTATCAGTAAAGCTACTTTTTAAACTTTAAATAAATAAGTTTCCCAATAAGATATATAATTTAAGTGAATACAATTTATGATCTATTAGCTTGATTGCAGTAGTAACTGGTTTATGTAAAAGTTGGCTAATCGAAATTTATTTTATTTATTTTATTTTATTCACATTTAACACCCAAAGACTACCATTTGAAATAGACCCAAGCAAACTCAATAAATTTGTAGTTTCTTTGATTAACGAATTAAAGTTATTAAAATTGTGCTTAATAATAATAATAAATAATAAAACGAATTTTATTTATTCCTACCTTTTCAGATTGCCAATGCAGTCCGATTGGATCGCTGTCGACTGCCTGTGACAAGCGTTCGGGTCAGTGTTCCTGCCTGGTGAATGTGGCGGGTCGTCGCTGCGACAAGTGCAAGGCGGGTCACTGGAATCTGACGCAAGGCGTTGGCTGCCACGATTGCCAGTGCGATCAGCATGGTGCACGCAGTCACGAGTGCAATCCGTGGACGGGTCAATGCGATTGCAAGATTGGTGTCGGTGGACGGCATTGCAATGAGTGCACTGAGGGCTTCTATGGCTTCAGCACGGAGGGCTGTCAACGCTGCTCGGCTTGCGCGGCAGAGGGTCAGGTGTGCGATACTCTGAATGGACGTTGTATTTGTCCCAAATTCACGCGAGGATTGGGCTGTGGCCAGTGCGTGCCCGGCACCTGGGGCTGGCAGGCACGTTTGGGTTGTCGCGAATGTGAATGCGATCACATCGGCTCCATTGGGCAGCAGTGTGCCACAGTCGGTGGACAGTGCGAGTGCCGCGAGGGCTATACGGGTCGCAATTGCAACAGCTGTGCCGTCGGCTATTTCGGTTACCCAGAGTGCCGGCGCTGCGGCTGCGATGTGGCAGGTTCTTTCAAACGCGCTGATGGCCTAATTGCCTGCGACTCGAATGGCCAGTGTCCATGCAAATCGCTGGTGGTGGGCCTCAAGTGTGACACATGCATGCAGAGCACGTTTGGCCTGTCCACGCTGAATCCCGAGGGCTGCACGCGCTGCTTCTGCTTTGGGCGTGCCTCCGAGTGCGAGCAGAGCGAACTCTCCTGGGGCCACATACGCATGCCGGAGGCACGCAATCTCAGCGTACAGCAGCTGCGGCCACAGCATGTGACGGGCGCGGATTACGAGTACATTGTGGTTGTCCAAATGGAGGGCAGTGCATCGCACAGCGAGGATGCTGAAATTCAGCACATGAACGATCTGAGTCTGGTGCCACGCTCCACGGGCAACGTTTCGATTGGTGCCTATGCCCAGTTCTCTCAGCCGCTGTACTTTCAGCTGCCGCCACAATTCTACGGTGATCGCACCACCAGCTACGGTGGCTTTCTCTACTTTTCGCTGCTCACCGAAGGCGCTCACACGCCGCTCGAACGGAAGGTACTCGCTCAGTTTCCGCTCGTGCAGCTGCATGCGCATGCCAAGCTGGTGTTGGACTTCTACGAGTACGAGGAATTCGAGTATTCGCTGAACGTGACACATCGTGTGCCGTTGCATGAGTCCTACTGGAAATATCATCACAATAGCCAGGCTGTGGATCGAGGCACGCTGATGGCGGCTCTGCAAAATGTTCGGCACATTTTTCTGCGCGCTTTCGCCTTTGCCGATTTCCAGCAAGTTGTGTAAGTTTTGAGATGATGTCAGCAAATATTTTACGTTTAATATTGAATTTATTTCTTGGCACAGCTTACACAGTGTGCACATGGACGCGGCCATATATGTGCATGGCTCCACTAACCTTATAGCCAAGGGCGTCGAACAATGCAACTGCCCGAAACGCTTTGATGGGCTCTCGTGCCAGGATCCCGGGCGCTCCTTTTACCGTTGGCGCAACACAAGCGATGTGGAAAGTGTTTTTATCGAGGATCTAATAGGACGCGCTGCGCCTTGTCATTGCAATGGACGCAGTAATGACTGCGATCGCGAAACCGGCGTTTGTTCGGTAAGAAACAACACAATTAACACAAATAAAAAATATACAAAAAAAATATGTATCTAAAACCGCGCTTTTATTGCCGCCATTTTATCAGCTCATTCCCAATTAGTTTTGAACTGGTTCGTGTGAACTCGAGCTTAGAAACTAATCCCATTATAATTGGTATGCAGCTGGTGCGCCTAATAAGAACAGGCAAACAACTGAGCAGAGTTTGCAAATACATATGACTTGTTTGTATTCGCGATTAATTTAAGTACACCCACAAATAAGATATCAATTTGCAAAGTTAATTAATTAATAATTTTGGCATTCATTACATTATTATCAATTAACAGCTTACCAAATCTGCATAGTGTGAACGAACTAATGCACATTTTGACAATTTCGCAACACTGTTTTTGGCATTTACAGCTATTTTACAATTAAAAAATTTTCTACTTTTAGAATTGCCGTGAAAATAGTGGCGGCGCACATTGCCAGCACTGTGCCGATGGCTACTATGGGGATCCCAGCTCTCGACATGGCTGCCAGGCGTGCCCATGCCCCGAAACCAATCGCAACTTTGCGAGCGGCTGCAACGTGTGGGAGGGCGAGGTGAGCTGCGTCTGCAAACCGGGCTATACGGGTCGCCTCTGCGAACAATGCCGCTTGGGTTACTTTGGCCATCCGATGCAGTATCCCAACAGCAGTTGCCAGCCCTGCAACTGCAATCCGGATGGCATACGTGAAGAGGGCTGCGACGCTGAGACGGGTCAGTGCCAGTGCCGCGACGGCGTCAAAGGACTTAAGTGCAACAAATGCGAGGCGGAACGGCATCATCTGGTGGAGAATGGCTGCCAACGTAAGTGTTTACAAATAGAGAACACTTTTTAGTAAATATTTTTATATTATTATAACAACTATTTTTATGTGCAGTTTGCGATAATTGCACTTTACTGCTGCTGGACTATGTGGAGCTGGTGGGTCATAAGCTACGTCGTGGCCTGCACAATATGGATTTGACTGGCATACCGGCGCCATATCTCAAATTATCCGAGTACGAGCAGGCCTATGAGGCGTGGCGGGCGCGGGAGCAGGACTACAGTAAGGCGAAGCAGCTGCTGCTCGGCTACGATACGGCAGCGCTGCTCAAACTGGATGCGCATGCGGAGAATGGGAAATTTCAGTCGCGCAAAGCGCTGGCCACCATTGGCAAACGCCAATATGCGCTCACATCGATGCAGGATGCAGCCTTGGAGCTGCGCCAGAATGTGAGCACGCTGCAAACGGAGCTGAGGCAAACACTTTATGACCTGCACAATTATGGCCGGGGTGCACAGCATATGAGTCTGCCCACGGCGCTGAACGACGCACGCTACTATCTGGAGGCCATTCAACAGCATCATCAGGTGGTGCAGGATATTCGGAACACCAGCGACTGCGCCTGGCAACACTTCTACTCCATGGGCAATGCATCGGATGCGGCATACGATCAACGCGGTCGCCTGGAGATATTCTGGCGAGATCTAAATCAGACAAATTATCGCGTGGCTGACATGCGTCTGCAGATTGACCGCACCCAGGATGTGGAGAGCGAGGCGGACGATGTGCTCGAGCACGTGCGCAACTTGAGCGGCCATTTGGGCGAACAATATCAGCAACTCACTGAGCTGGGCCGGGGCATAGAGCACCATTTGAATCGAGATTTTGTGGAGCGTGGCAAGCAAATGTGTCAGACGGCACAGCAGGATCAGTCCCAGCTGAACGAGCAGCGCCAGCAGCTAGCTGCCTCAGCTGGTCTCCTGAACAGCACACTCATCGATCAATTGGAGTTCCAGCGACAGGTGCGCAAACACTGGCTGCCCAAGGCGGAAAGGCATGCGGCACATCTGCTCGAGCGCTCCAATGAGTATGCCAGACAGTTTCAGCCAACCAGAAATGCGGCACGCATTGCCATGTTGGCCAGGTGAGTGGCAAGATTATATTAATCCATTATTTATCTGATATTTTATTAACATTGATTTTGCATTTCAGCTCTGCACACAGCAATATTTCCACAGCGATTGCAAATGCTCGCCAAGCCTCGCTGCTGTCCAAGGAGCGCGTCTATGAGGCCCATCAGACGCTGTATCCCACTGATGGCAGCTCGATGATTGAGCGCGCCAAGCACTCGCTGCATCGCTCCAAACAGTTGCAGCGCGAGGCACTGCAGCAAATGCAAAAGTCCACTGTGCTGAAGGCCAAGCTGCAGCACCAGCAGCAGCAGGTGGAGGGTATCAAGCGCACCATTTTCGAGACGGGACAGCGCAGCAATAATATTATCAGTCAGCTACAATTACTGACCAACAACTCGGCGCGTCGTCATGCCCAGGACAGCATGGATCTAGCACAAAGGACAAGCGATGAGATGCATGCGGAGGCGAGGCAGGCACGTGAAATGCAGCAATCCATTCGGCATATGCGCAAATCGTTCGCCATGCTGGAGCCCGACTGGGCGATCAAGCTTGGCATGGCCGAGGAGAACATCTCACTGACCAAAACGAATCTGCGGCTGGCCAACGTTTCGCTTAGCTACGTGGAGCAGAAGGCGGCCAAGGAGCAGCAGGTCTTTGAGGTCTGGAACAATACCATGGCTGACCAACTGCAGCAGCTCAGGGATCAAATAGCCAAGGCACGGCATGCAGCTGAAGCGGTAAGCGCATGAATCTCACATTTAAAGTCTTGGTTTTATCAATTTGCCCACACCGTAGATTGACGTTTCACTGGAATCTCTGGGACCCAAGTGCAGGCGCACATATTTGCCTGCCTCCTATGGGCTGAGCACCTCCAACTCTATGCGCTTGAGCTTTGCACTCTCGAATCACATGGGCAACTCGCCGCTGGTGCATGTCCAGGGCAGCGAGGGACGACACATCACTTTGGAGCTGTACAAGCGACGCGTGCGTCTGGTTTGGCATCTCGGCGGCAGCACAGCGGTCATCACACATCCGCTGGAAGTGCAGACGCGTGATCCAAAATTCGATGATGCCTGGTACCACGTGGAGGCGAATCGCACACTGAATTGGGCCAGCTTGCTGGTGCGGCGCATGAACAACCTTGGCGCACTGACGCCCGGCTCACCAGTAACCGGATCCACGGATGCGGAACACACGCGCTTCTATCAGACGCACAATGAGCGTATTTTACTTGGCGGCTTTTCAAGTAAAGATCAAACACCCGGTTTGAATGTGGTTGTGCATCAGCTGGAGGTGGATAACAAGCCATTGGGCCTGTGGAACTTTGTAAGCAGCGAGGGACGTTGCGGTGGCGCCATGAGTGGCGCAAGGGAATCATCCGCATCCTCGACGTCGCGTCACTTCAATGGCTTGGGCTATGCCCAGCTGAGGAAGACGCGTTCGCGTCTCTATCGCATGAATCTATTTGCACTCCAGATGACTTTCCGCACGCTGGACGAGAATGCGTTGCTCTTCCTGGCGGTTGATGACATAAACGTGAGCAGCAATCCTCAAAACGCAACTTTCTAGCTCCTAATCTAAATCGATTTACTATTTGATATTTTAGAACCGCTCGGTGTCTGTGACTTTGAGTCGCGGTCGCATCATGTTCCGCATTGACTACGGTGACGAGTCCAAGCTGGAGATTAATACAACCAAAAAGTACAACACGGGTCAATGGATCAAAATTGAGGCAGCCCGCGAATTCTCCCCGCGAAGCAGCACGGAGAATGGCATGTTGCGCGTTAACAATGATCGCCCCGTCTCCGGCGCACCCACATTACCGGTGAAGAGCGATATGCTGCCAGATCTATCCAATGCATTGTATTATCTGGGCGGTGTGCCACCAGGTGAGCTTTAAAGGAAATGTTTTTGCTTTTCAAATTTCTTTTAACTCCCAAATGATTTAATCCTTTTTAAATAATAAGTATTTAAAATGGTTATTTTAACCGATTAATCAATTTTTATTCACATAAAACATTTTATTTCTTATACAACAGGATTTACCTCGGGTACGACCAAAGCGCCTGGTGCCGACAATCCCTTCCTGGGCTGCATGATGGATGTGCAAGTGAATGGCGAGGCCTTCGATCCGCTCGAGAGTTCCACCTACTATGGCGTGGAGTCCTCGTGCAAAGACATGATCACAAAGTGAGTACAAAATCATATTTGATTTATATAATATGTAATCCTAAATCATTATCCATTTCACAGAGCTGGCTTTTCGGGCAATGGTTATTTGGAACTGCCCTCGCAGTCGCTGCGAAAACGGGCCAATGCTGGTCTGGTTTTCCGCACACTGCAATCGGATTGTTTGCTACTCCTGTCCGCTTATCCACCTGAAGTGCTGGCCGACTATGATGCCAGGGACATTAAGGGCAACTACTCGATGAGCCTGGTCGATGGCCAGCTGCAGGTGTGGATCAATTCGGGGCGCAGCTTCATCAAGATGTTCTCCAATGCGAGCCAGCTGAACGATGGCGAACTGCATGTCATCAATCTGATCAAGACGGGACGCCGCCTCGAGCTGATGGTGGACGATGAGCAGCAGGAAGTGCGCACCCTGACAGGCAACCCATCTTTCATCAGTCTGCCGCAGGATGCTGGTGGTCTTTATATAGGCGGTGCACCGCCGCACGAAATTTACACGCCTCTGGCGCCCACCTTTGTCAAGCTGGAGGGCGCTATCCGGGATGTGGTGTTCAACAATCGTACGATTAATTTCAATGATGCTTTGACCTTTAAAAATGTGCAGATTGGACGCAGTGGTCCAGCGATGGGCAGCCTCAATGGCAGCCTTTACGATGTGCTGCTAAAGACGGAACCGATGATTGGCAAGAGTTTTACCGCGTCGCCGGAGGGCTGCAAGCGGGTAAGTTGCTGTTGCAATTTGTAATACTTGGTCTGGTCTTCAAGTTTGTTTGGAGGGGGGTTTGGGTGGGCTTTTCGTGGTTCAACGGAGAGATGCATGTAAATACAATTTTTTTGTGGCTGCCTAACTCTCAAACTCTCTGATCGACTTAAATGTTTCTCTTTGTTTTTATAGGATTTTAGTTGCTAAGCAATTATGTCAAAAGCTGCTACGCTAAAAGCTTCAAGCGCTGCGCTGCAAGAAAGCTCTTTTGTATACTAATTTCGCCTAAAAAAAAAACAAACAGCTTACTAAACATAGCTATTCAATGTGGTCTACATGTGGATTAATCATACAAAAACAATCATCAAATTAACCAAAAAGTTTCCATTCGTGCGAGCTTTTAAGCTTTCAAATGAAATGGAAACTGCATTTAAGTTGGCTTACAGTTGGTCGCATTAAGTGCTTTAAGTCAATTTTAAACTTCTGTCAGTCAGCTTAAATTAATTTCAGATTTACAGTTAATTTTAAGTTTCAAAAGCTCTGTGGCGCATCTGGTTAACGTGGTCCTCGACTGACAAAAGCTCCATTCGATTATTAAGTACATTTAACAAGCAACACACTTATGTAATGTAAATATATATTTCATATTTTCATATATCTTATGTATATCCTAAGTCTACAAGCTCAATTTAGTCAATAAGCACATCAATTTCATCAATTCAAATTTTACATTTCAACATTTTTTACACATTACATTATTCACTCATCAACGCTTTGTGTATGTTTTTGCTTTCATTAATGTATCATACGAATAACTACTCTCTTTTTCTTCGACTTGTTATCACACTTTGCGTTTTAAATAAAAAAAAAACAAAAAAAGAAAATACATATTTTTAACAAAGAAAAATATACAAAAATCATGCCAACGTTTTTATTTTTTAACCTCACTAAAAAAAAAAAAAGCGCACGCTGAGAAAGCTCGCTCACAAAAGCTCAGAACTAACACAAAGTCGTCGTGGTGAGTTAAGTTCCCGTTTGGCTTAGGCCAGCGCTAAGATTAATTAATATGTATTTTCTTACAGATCGGCAGCTACTCCTACGAGCCGAATGCTTTCAAATTTGGCGATGAGGTTTACAGTTACTCGCAGCTAAGGCTGCCCGAACGTCATTTCTGGCAGCGCAACTTTTATCTGAGCTTTGACTTCCGTTCGTTTTATCCAAACGGAATGCTTTACCTATCGCCCGGCAGCAAGGAGAAGCCCAAGCATTATGTTGCCCTCCTGCTCAAGGATGGCCAACTGGTGCTCATTGTGCGCGGACGCCGCCGCGAAGAGCTGCAGCTAACGGCCAAGTTGAACGACGGCGAATGGCATCGCGTCACAGTTGGCTGTCACGAGCGAAAGGTCACCTTGAGCGTGGAAATCGGACAAACAGATCAGAAGACCTCCGCACAAATGAAGGTGCCTAAGAAGATTGGCACCTCACAGTTGCTGCTCGTCGGTGGCCTTCCCCAGGCACCTGTTAAGGTGCCTTCGGAGCTGTATATCCGTTTGGAGGCATTCAAGGGCTGCTTGCGTCGCTTTAACATTAACAACAGCACCCAGGATCTGGCACGTCCGGGCAAGCATGCCAATGTGGGTCAGTGTTTTCCCAATGTAGAACGCGGCAGTTTCTTTCCCGGAGATGCCTATGCCATATACAGTGAGTGAATTAATGCTGATAATATAGAATATTTAAATATATAAATATTATTAAAATTATAATAATCTTTCTGCTTGCAGAGAAAAACTTTCATGTCGCGAAATATTTGGAACTGGAAATGGAATTTCGCACCTCTGAGCTATCGGGCATATTGCTGAGCGTCTCCGAGCCCAGCGGTTTTCCCGCACTCTCGCTGGAGATCAACAATGGCAATGTGAGTGCTTTAATTTAATTAAATTTATTATATACTTAAATCATAATTTTTTTTCTGTTTTTTTTAGATCGTTTTCTCTTGTGATCTGGGCGATGGAGTGCCGTTCCGGGTGAAGTCAACGCTGCCCGGGAAATATGCGCTCTGCGACAATAAATGGCATAATATATCGGCGCTCTATGATGGGGAACAGATCGCGCTGAGAATTGATCAGCTGCCGGCTACGATTAACATGTCGAAACAGCGCAATGCGGGCAAAGTGCAGACACGTTCGCCACTCTACATTGGCGGATTGCCAGGTGGATTTTGAAATTATTTGAATCTTTTCATACCTGATGCTGATGGTTTTTCCAATTATTTGTTGCAGATATTGCAGCCAGCGGCTGTTTGTTGGCACGTGATAATTTCAAGGGCTGCATACGCAATGTGTCCATACGCAATGAGAGACGGGATTGGATCGATATGGATGATCTGCACAATGTGCTGCTCAGCGAGTGTCTCGTGTCCAGCGATGATAACTGATCGCACATGGGACATGGATGCGGGGCGTTCTCTGGTTCCTGTTGACGCCACACCAAAACTTTTTCCAAATGTATTGTGATCAATTATGAGTTTTATATATATATATATATATATATATATATATATTATAGCCATAGACTTAAATAGCATATCACTGCCATATAAATAATATTAATTTAGCTATAAGATAAAAAAAGGAAATTTATTTTATTTCATTGCCAGTGACTGCATTTTAATATCCTAAATATTTGTATTTATTTAATACTTAATTTATTTTGTTTTATTATTTTAAAGAGGCTTTAAGTTGGCAAATTTGATTTCTTTTTTATTTCATTTGCAATTTGTATCTTTATGAATCTCCCATTTGTACATTATCTAATGCATATCTAAATATATATATATAATTATAATTAATTATAATTTGCATTTGTATATAACAGCCATTTAGTATTAAGTTTTATATATATACTTAATATTATTTAACGACTTAATGTTCAAATAATTCATTTAAATAAACTACTTTTTATTAAAAAAAAAATGTATCAATCGATTCTCTCTGCGAATTTTAAATCAGATTTAATTTTTAGAATTGCAACACTTGAAACAAAACACAATAATTATTAAATATGAGTATTAAAAGTGCTCGGAAAAGCAATGTTAGTGGACGACGGAGCAGCCGGAAGAGCCATGTCAAACCACGGTTTGCTCCAAATAGCTACGACATTTACTGCATCAATTTCCATGATAACAGCCTAAATGCTGTGCGGGATGAGTTGATCAAACAGATTCAGATTGGTCTGCGACGATGCATGTTTGTCATCGATTTGGACAAGGAGCTAAATGATGCACACTTGGCCAACGAGGACAATCGTCGCTTAACATTGAAGTTGAGAAAACCGGGTAAGCAAAATAAATAATATATATAAAAAGTATATAGTAATTTGAACTATTGAAGATCTGTCCACGGATCCAATGGAAATAACACTGCTGCGCATACAAAATTTCTTAAATGAATATGAAATGGTTTCCCGTAAAATTGAGGCGGAGAACAGTTTTAATCTTCTCAAGTATTATCAGAAGAATAATCCAGCTCAACTCAAGATAGGTGAAATAAATACCAAAAAGAAAAAGGCAAATGTTGCCGAATCCAAAGGTGGGAAGATTTCAGCTAAGACCAAATCCGATAATAAAATGGAGCAGATAAATTGCTTTGAGGTGCGGGTCAAGGAGCACCACAAAGTTGGCAAAGGTCAATCACTGTCCAAGCGTTTGGTAATTTTTTTTTAAAATTGAAATTTAAATATAAATTATATATTTATCCGATTTCAGTACATAAAAGATGAACCGTCGAATACCTCAATTCTTATAGTCATCATTGGTAATTTGCACAATGATTTCTACAAGGAGCTGCTCAAGTAAGTTAAATGGGTATTTCCTGATCCAAGCAGATCTCAAAAATTATATAAATAAAATTTATGGGAAATTCTAGCTCAAATCTTTTGTTTAAATTAAATTTAAAAAAAATTTTTAGGCAGTTTAAAACACTTTCAGATTTATCAATTTGTTACCCGATTTTCTAGAATGTTGAAAGACACAATTGCCACATGGGAATCGCTAATCCTCAAATTGCTTACTCTCCATTAACAGTTCTACCTGCTTCCCTTCAGCAAAGGTCTACCCTTGAGCGGCGTGGCACACTTCCTGCCCGAGGATTCAGCCTATGATCTGCTCGTGCCACGTCCACGCCGCAAGCAACTCCTGCTGCAGACCATGGGACGCATCCAAAGCGACATTCAGTCGCTGCGCAAACGGGTGGCTACCAAGCCAGTGGGCATATTCCAGGAGCAACTGCCTCAATTGTCCATTTGCCAGGCAGTTAAATACTCGAGGCAAATCTTTGATCAGCTCTCCTGGTTTGTCTACGACATGCAAATGTTGCGGGAACAGTACGAGGAGTACTATGTGAAGCCATATCACGAGATCAATGTCAAGATGAGTCCGGAAACCAGCATGAATGCCAGCTATGAGCTGGCAAAATCGCTCAACAAAAATGGCCACTATTTGGAGATTGAGATGCCAATGGTGGCCAGCGATGAGGCCTCCATCCATTTGTATTTGGAATCACTGCTGTCCAACTTTGGTATGCCGCGGGATCTGTTGAGCGAGTTGGAGGTGCTGCAGCTGGCGAATCCATCGTCGCTCGTACAAACCAAAGTGCTGGACAAGATTAAGGTCTATGCGAATGCCTTCAAGAGCATCATCAAGTTGGCCAAAAGCGAATGTTTATTTGTGGAGCAGGCAAATACGCTCCTGACCAGCCTCATTGGCTACATGGATCAGAAGCTGTCCCTCAACATTTACCATGCCTGCCTGGAGTACAACATCTTGCGGCGATTCTTCAACATGGGCTACATCATCGATAAGCTTCACTATACACCCTACTCCAAGGACATTGAGCCACAGCATCTGCCCAAGTTTGGCAAACTATATCTGACCGATGATGCAGTTACTCAGCGCATTGTGGAGCTTATTGAGGAGTATGATTCTTATAAGATCCGCGAAATATATCCAAATGTGAAACTTTACACTTTCAAGCGTGTCCTCAACGAGATCTTCGAGCAGCAGGAGGAGATTGTGATCCCAACCCGTTTGTGTTACAGGGATTTCACTCTCTACGATAGTCAGGTGTTTCTCAGGGATTTGGTTACACCCGATATGTGCAAGGATGAGACGGCCATTGAGTCGGATCCCTTGTCCAGATATCCCAGTTTATATACATTAGAGAACTCCGATATTAATGTGGCATTGAATCCATACAATTGTCGCAACAATCAGCGCTATTCCATAACTCCCAACATATTTATCCGACCCAAATCTCTGAAGGCACAAAAGGTGCTCGAGCAGCAGCAGGAGAAGGACAAGGAGAAGGACAAGGAAAAGCAGAAGGAGAAGATTACGCCCGGCTCAACCCAAAAAGCCAGCTTGGCTAGCAATAAGTCCGCAATCCAAACGGCTCACCAAAAACATTCCCAATCCCAAAATGTTTGTCAATTGGATGATGGCCAAATTAAATATATTGGTCTGCCACCCAATCATTCCCTGCTCACCGGCTATAATCTGGATAATACACGACAAACAATCAAGACGAAGATCTCAAAGTATCACTTTGAGGAGGGACTGATGACGCTCTACGAGGAGAAATGGAATTTCCGTGCGATTAACAAATGCCTCTCCATCGAAATCAATAAACAGTTGCTGCACTTCACCCATGCACCGGGTCAGATCAATGCCATCTCACGCAATGTACGCCTGGAGACGCCCAATGGGATTAGCCTGAGAGTTGAGCCGCTGGGCGGGGAGTGCGCCAAGGCGGTGCTAAACTATCCGAATGGACTCAGTCTCTACTGCCTGGACACGCATGTGGAGCACCAATGGTCGGCTCATCGGAACGAGCTGAACGAGAGCCGACGGATCTGCACGCCACATGGCTGCGTCATAGTCTTCTATGAGGGCAACGAGACAGTTCTGATTATGCGCTATAATGGCGAAGTATATCGCCTCTATAGCCACACATTCCCCGTCGTCGAGGCGGAGGAGGGCGAAGTGGAGACTGAGTCGGATTTGGGGTATGCCTGCTCCACTCAGTCGCAACACAGCAGTTTCAAGCCGCTGTGCAAAAATGTGGCACGCAAAAAAGGCGGTTCGAATAGGAAAAAAAAATCAAGTGCCAAATCATCAACATCGTCGGCAACAATTGCGGCACGTGCCGCCAAGTTGCAGTTGCAACAAAAGGCATTGTTGCGACAGGAGGCACTCTTTGCCAGCATCGATGCGCAGCTGAAGTATTTGCAGCTCATCGTGGAGCTGTTCCACATCGACTATAAGCATCTTCAGCTGACCACATCGCTGGGCAGCGTGGTGCACGTGGAGAAGCACAGGATCAGGTGCGCCAAACCGATTAGCGTCTCCGAGTGGCACGATTATTTTGCCAACGAGAGCTATGCGATGCGAGACGATGGTGTCCGCCTCGTCTGGACAACGGATAGTCTCAGATGCTATCATGGCGATGGCACCTTGATCACCACCACCACAATTGATGGCTGGGACAAGGGTGTCATCGAGGATGACGTCGATCAACAAATCAGTTCAAGCAGCTCCCATAAGGAATTCGATGAAGTTGCTCCAGAATCGGTAAGTTGCAGAATTATTAAATATATTTTTACAAATTTTATATATTAATCAATAATTTCTAAATAATTTTTCAAACAATTAATCTGTTTTTAACAAAAATATTTTGCATAATCATATAAACATTTTTCAGCTATTTATTAAAAAAAAAATCTAATTCGAATTTAAACTAAAATTGCATCCATTACAACTAAATTGTTAGATTTTAAATTATTTGAATGCCTTTTCTTTTGTTTTAAACTATTTTTGGTTTAGAAATAAGACTCTAAAAAAATGCTTCATTTTGATGTATTTTCTTTTATTTGCAATCATTTTTTTTGTTTGAGACTGTACAAAAAATTGTTGAAAACTATGAAAATCTCTTGAAAATTACTGATTCGATTTTTAAAAAATTGAGTTCACTTTTAATTGTAAATTGGATAAGCTAAACATTTTTTTTTTTTTTTGGTTGTTTTCTGATAATTTAAAAATTTTATTTATTAAGATGTAGACTGTAAAAAGAATTCTTGCAAACTTTAATAATCTATAATAATAACAAAACTGATTTTATTTTTACAACAATTTAGTGGAACTTTTAATTGTAATTTTGATAATAAAATAATAATAATAATAAATTATTATTTATTTTTAGTCTGTAAAAAGGAATAGTTGCATTTTGATGCATTCTCTTGTAATTCGATTTATTTTCTGTTTTTTAATGTAGACTCTAAAAAAAATTTATTGCAAACTATGAAAATCTCTTCAAAAGCCTGATTCGAATTTTTAAATTTAATGATATTTTTAAATGGTAATTTGAATAATCTAAAAATGGTTTTTTGTTGCTTATTCTCTAATAATAAAAATAGACTAGAAATTTTAAATTTTGTTACTTGCTCTCAATTAATAAAACTTAATTGTAGTTATAAAATGTAGACTAGAAAAAGAATTGCTGCATTTTAATGCATTTTTTCTTAATTTCAATTATTTTCTATTATTTAAAAGTAGACTCTAAAAAGGAATTGTTGCAAACTATGAAAATCTGCTCAATAAGTCTGATTCGAATTTTTAAACAATTTAATAATTTTTTGTTGCCTATTCTCTATTAATATAAATTATTTTCCATTTTAAAATGTAGACTGTAAAATTAATGGTTGAAAACTATGAAAAAACTATTTAGTTGCACTTGTAATAGTAAATTGAATAATCTAAAAATGTGATTTTTTGTTTAACACACAGAATATGATGTACATAAATATGACTGACGGCTTCCAAGGAGCCGACGATAATATTCGGATTTCAACAGTCAGCGAAGCATCTACAAAAAATGTGAATGAGTCTCTGCTGGAAGCGGAAGTGGAGGGTGTGGAAACTTATGACTACAGCTTTGCAACCTACACTTCCGCCAGCCATATGATGGAACACAAGTTGTACGCCCAAATCCAGTTCAATTTCACCCACATCATTGGGGGAAATGAACTCAATTTGATGACAAAAGTCAAAGCAGTTGATAATTTGGAATTTTGCATTTATCCATTGTCAATCGTTGAATTAAATTCGCTTGCTGAGAAACCAATCAATCACAATCCAGATGAATCCCTCTCATCGGAAGCTGATACGGATAAAAAGATTTCCACTCTGCCCGGAATCGATTTAAGTTCAACCTATGCCATCGATATCCATGCCTCCAATCTGCAGCTAACCGTGCAGGAGGAGCACATGGAGCTCAACACCCACTTGAACAAACTTGGCTGCGATCGATGTGGCAAGATAATACGGTAAGTGGAACTGTGATTTCAGATTTAAACTCTACTCTAATTAAAATGATTTCCCCTTTTCACTTGCCACAGCGACAATATTGAACTGAAAATGGATTTGAACAAAAGTTTGTCAACTGTTTTTGGCAACTGGGTCGAAATCTTGCAACGGTTTATAAATTGTTGCTGCCCCAAATGGCGAACCAGCTACTTTGTGGCATGCGTTGGGAGCGACTGTCGTCAGAAGAGTAAGATCGAAAGTCTGCATATGTATATATATATATATGCATATATATAAAATTGGAATAGTTATATTTTCTAAATCAGTTTGCTGTGAACAGTAAAAAAAGGTTGAAAAAAAGTTTTTATAACATTTTTTGGCGACTGACTTTAGTTGACTTTAAATATATAAATAAATAAATGAATAACAGATATATATAATAATATATATAAAAATATAATACCAATAAATATATATATATATATTATATATATCTATTTATTTAATTTTTTCCTAGGCATGGAACTATTAAAATCGGTGCCGGAACTGGGAAAATATAATTTTTGTGCTGGCAACTATTTTATTGATCCGGAAGAGTTGAAACCCGTCAATGAACGCATGTTTAGCCATTTGGCTTATTACCAGGAAGATATGGCCAAATTTCCACGTTTCGCAATAGCTCAAAAAATGCCCGATGCAAAGTTTCCAAAAGTGCTGAAAACCAGGTAAGTAAATAAAATGTCTAAATTATAAAAATTAATTATTTATTAATAATATATTTAGGATCTTTTTGGAGATACCCGGACAGTTGGCCTACGCAGATCGCATACATTTATTCACCAATCCATTTGACAAGATGAAGTTCAGGAAATTGAAGCATCGCTTCAATGAGTAGGCTAAAAATCAAATCTAAATTGCACTTTATTTATTTAATAAATAATAATTTTTTATTTAAGGGCGGCACTTTTTCACTTGCATCCGCATCTGCGTGGTCTCATCCAAGCAGAGATTAGCGCACGCAGCTGGCGGAGTCGCCACAAGGAGCAGAAGCGTCGCCAGTTTCTGGACCAGCAGCGTCTCAGTCTCTACACGGCAATGCTGCGGCACAGGGTGTATCCGAATTACTTCCAATTCAAGGATCAGTACTCCAGCCATGTGCGCAACATTGACTTCTTCGAGTTTATGGCCTCAAAGTGCAGCGACAAGGACAATCAGCCCGAACCGGAGCCGTTGGAGGCGCCACAGCCAGCTGCAGAAAGCAAGCAGCAAAAAGCTCAATGCAACGAGTGTTTCTGCCCCAAATATGAAAAATCAATTCAATAAACATAATTTCTGTAATATGCTGCAAATGTAGTAAAATTCTCTGAATTTTTTATTGTGTTTCTTATTTTAAGAACTCTAAAATATTAAGTTTACTTTAAAAATTTTTTGATTATGATTTCATTACTCATTGTTTATTAATCAATCAATCAATTAAATGTTGATTATATGACTTCAAAAATTTCAAATAAAATATTCTCTCCCCCTCCCTCTATCTCTATTGATCTCTCACTGACTGTCGATTATCTTATCATTCTCAAGCGCAGCAAAACGTGTTTAAAATTTTATTTTTGTTTATTTTCATTTTGTTTGTTGTTCGTTGTTTTGATAAGCAAAGGCAAACAAATGTTTTCTTAAAATAACAGACACATTTATTTGCGCTCTTTTACTGTTCTGTCCGTCTGGTTATTCTTATTTCTACATTGCTGTTAATAAATCCTTATTTTTATTTATTTATTTATAAAGTTAGTTAGTTTAATAATTTAAAAATATTCATAACGTTTTAATTTCAAATTAAACAGCCTGTTTTTATTAATGTGGCAGTACTACACGAGTGCAAGTGTGACCTTACCGTACTTAAAAAAGCCAAACTGTTAAGTTAACATAGTCAATAAGTACACCACTGTTAGTTCATATCTCGCCGCTAAACCAATGAGAACTTAGAATTCAATTAGAGTGCAAGCGACCGGCAAGCCAGACACTACGGTCAATCAATGTGTTAATTTTAGTGCATTATCAATTACAAGTCTAAAAAAAACTAACGCTGAACAAAAACAACAATGCAGATACGCCGGCATTACAACAGCATTAGCAGTAAATCTTTTTGGCTGGTTTTGCTGTTGGCCACCTGTTTTGGTGAGTAATTTGCTGAGAATGTAGAAAGCTGGAGTTGAATGAACTTATTGTAAATCACGCACGCACTTCCTCACGCACGCACGCACGTGCACACACAGAATATCGCTGGAGATAATAACATTTACACACACACATGCACACATACAGAGCGGAAGAGAGGCGACAGCTGATTTAGCAGCAGCGACTTGTTGATAACCTCTTGAGCTTAGAGCAGCTCGACTCAAGCCTCGATACGTGAAAGTTATGTTGCTAATGACGTGTACCGTTTACCAACTCTCTCTCTTTCTGCTTGCAGCTGCAGCAAGCGCCTCTTTGATACCAGCCGGCTCCCAGCAGCATTTTGAGCTTTTGAGCAAGGTGAGCCTGGATCCACTCAATGACTTGCAGTCACAGGAGGATGTAAGCTACATATTTAGCACAAAGCTCAAGGTGAACTCTGTGTGGAGCAAGGCAGAGGACCAACTGCTTCAGATATATTTCACTGAGAGCAGCGTCAGCACTGCTGGCATAACGAAAAAAGCTCAGCTCAAGCAACGGCACATTAACAAACTACCCGACAGACCCTTTTACATAGCACTCGTCAAGGGCCAGCCAGAACAGGTGATAGCGCACACCGCGCGCGATCAGTCGCTGCTCAATTTGGAGCGCGGCATTGCCTCGCTGCTCAAGTTGCGTTACTCCAGCAGCAGCAGCGACACTGCTGAGAATGAACTCGATGTCTCTGGGAATTGTCGTGTGCGTTATCAGGCAAAATCCTCCACTCGCATTGAGAAAACGAAAAACGATTGCGCTGTGTGGGAGTGGCGTACCAACTATCACCCGGAGCCGGCTTTGGACATTGTCCAACACTCCGAGGAGCGCATCAGCTTCGAACTAACGCCAGATGGCGCTCTAATTCGTGCCGATTCCTTGGAAACGCATCGCTTGTCGCTTGCCGCCAAATCAGATGCAGGCAGCTTGGTGAGAAGCCAGCTGCAACTGCAACATGTTGCACTGGGCGAGGAGGAGCCGCAGCAACTGGAGTACTCCACGCTGCAGGCTGCCGTTGAGAGTCTGCTCGATTGGCATCGCATCTTCAAGCTGGATGCCGATATCGATGGCGTCATCAGTGAGCTGAAGGAACAAACGGTAAGCAAATTAATCTAAGGATCACTATTTTAATCCATTGGACATCGGTTATCCCTTTCCCATCTTCACCCACAGCTGCTTGAGCAATTTGAGCGTAGCGTTGACCAGCTGCAGTCGGAGCACGTTGGCAAATCCTCGCTAGCTTTGGCCTACGCTCAACTGCTGCCGCTGGCGCGACTCACCAAGCAGCCACAGTTCGAGGAGTTGCTGCAATCGCAGCCAAAATTCGCTGCCCAACTGGCAGATCTGCTGGGCGCAGTACAAACGGGAGATGCGCACAATGCCAGCTTTGCCCACTTCTACAAGGGAGCAGAGACGACAACGGAGTCACTCGAACTGCTCGAGAAGTATTTGCAATCCCTTGCCGTGGGCACTCATCCGCATCGCAGCATAGTCGAGCATCTGTTTGGCTGGCTGCAGCAACCAGTGGCGCATAGCAAAGAAGACCAGCTCAGGGACAGTGTGCTCCAAACGCTGGCGACGCTCACGCGGCAAATTGGTTTCGATTTGAATGATTCGCTGCTGCACCAGATACGCAATTATCTCCTGGAAGGACTCACCAACTCCAACGAAGACGACACACGCTACATTCGCGCCCTGCAGAATCTGAGGGATCGCCTGACAATTGATGCTTTGCTGCAGAAGGCAATGATTGCCACGCAACCCAAGCAATCAGTTGCTTCGCTGCAGGCACTCAAATCCTTTCCAGCACAGAGTTTCACCACAGCGCATCGCCAGCTATTCAAGAGCATTTTCTATCAGCGTCAGCAACGCTTTGACAGCTCTGCTCGCACCTTGGCCTTGGACCTACTTGTGGGCATGCGTCCCAGTGAGGAACGGTTGGGCCAATTGCTCGACTATTTGGCATCCACGGATCGCCAGTTTGAGATGAAGACCTATGTGCTGCAGAAGCTGCGCATGCTATCCGAGATTTGTCCACGTTTCCGCGGCATGTTCAAAGCGGCTCTGGCCAAGCGTGCTCACATCAACAACTACCATGTGCTGGGACAGAAGGGTGAGCAATTTTTTAAATCTATTCAGATCAGGATTATAAATTGTAACTCATCCATTTCGATAGGTTTGACCACTGTGCTGACCCGTCAACTCTCGCGTTCGCCCGCCTTCAATGAGTCGCTGCTTAGCATTCAGGAGGTGAATCAGGGCATCCTCAAGCGTGGCTCAGTCGAGTTCCTTTTGCACGCTGGACGCGCTGAGGCGAGCAGCTTTAAGCTGGGCATCTACACAGCCGGATTGGGCGCCATTGTGGGCGATGGCGATGCGGATGGGGATGGCAACGATCAAATACCTGCAGATGATGAGCTGGAGAGCGATGAGACTGTCACCGCTGGCATGGAGATTAGTGTGCAGGGCGCCCAACTGCGACCGCTGGTGTTCTTCAATGGCCAAACACAGCTGATGGGCCATGTGTGGGGCGGCACCGCTTCGGAGCCGACGCCCGCCTATCAGGCAACTACAATAGCCCATGATCATGAGCAATACATTCTCCTCGCGTCGGGTGCAACACTCCACTGGCGTGTCCACGGCGCCCGCAGTGTCGATCTCAATGGCAAAGTGGGTTTCAGCCTTTGGAATCGCAATGCTCAAACGGAAATACAACAAAAGTGAGTTGAAAAATATGATTAAATTATATTAAATAAACATTACTCGGCACAATCATTGCAGCACTGGCAGCGCTGTTGTCTCCCACCTGGCTGTGGGCTTCACTTATGCCAAACTGGTGCAGGATTTGACGCTGACGCACGAGCCAAAGCTGAGCCTGCAGGCGGATCTCGATTTTTACAGCGGCATCAAGCTCTGCATGCAGCTGCAGCGACCCGAACAACAACTAACGTCAGTATCCAGATATATACTATATAAACATAATATATTTTTTAACAAAATCTGTTTTAATTTACAGTGAATCCAATACTCGCTCCGTTTATCTGCAATCCGTGGAAGAGACGTACGCAAAACATTTGCGCTCAACGAGGACGCATAAATCTCCTGGTTGCACTTTTGTTTTGAATCAAAAGAATAATGAGATGTGCAACCTGATATCTTCAGATTAAAATTGCATTTGTCTTTATCTATGCGCATATACATTCACAATTTAGAATTAATTGCAGAGATTAAGACTCCAATTTCGAGATTATTAAATTTATTATAAAAAAAATGAATTTAAATTGTGCAGTGCTGCAAAGCATGGGAATTCATGACGCGCGCCTCAATCAGGGCGTCAGTGTTGCACAACATTGCGAGGAGTATATTTGACATTCCGATGTTAACGTAACTTTTACAGTAGAGCTGCGCGAATGACTAAAACATTTTTGTTATTTTTAACTTTTACTCTAACAAAATTAACTCGTTTTTGTTTTATTAAAATTTAAACCATATTAGAAACTATTTGAGTTGATATCGTAGAATTGCACAATCACGATTTATCATGGTGACTGAGTGTAACATTTCTTCTGCCAGTTTTTAGTTCTGTTTACAAACAGCTGCGCTGTATGAGAGACTGTTAAGTTAACTGTTCGTTTACATTTGCTTGTGTCGCGGGCATTTATTAACTTGTGACAAATTTATAACAAATAATTAAAGAAAATCGCAACGAATATGCAGCACCTGGTGTGATAAAAGAGCTAAGAGGTAAACACAATCTGAACAAACGTCGCTTTTGGTTCGCTCTAAACAAAATTAGGCCAAATGTGTCGCTTTTCTAATGTGCGTGTAGCATGTGTGCGAGTGTGTGTGTATATGTGTGTATGTGTGGACAGGCCTCCACACAAACACTTGTGAACAGTGCACAGTCCCTAGATTTTTTCGTTTTAGGTTTCGTATGGGAACAATACACAAATATTTTCACTTAATATTAACCTCCGTTTGATGTATTTGTTTATTTTTACTATTGTCAACTAAAAGATGCGTTAATAATGAAAATTCCCACCGTCAGTGACAACTGTCGAGGCGATTTTTTGTTTATAGCCATGTGCTAACTAAATGCTTAACACAATTAAAATTCTCGCAATTTTGTTGCAGAAAAGATTTTAATTTTTTGCCCAGTCGATAACAACACATTTGCTCACTGAAAGAGCAAGCGAGGGAGAGAGAGAGAGGAATGTTTAATACTCAAAGCAAGTCGCTGTGCTGTTGTTGTTGTGACGTGTTACGTTTTTGTGTCCGTTTCAGTATTTGGTTGCCTGTGTGTGTGTGTGTGTGGGAATTTACGTTGCGTGGAGTTGCAATAAAAATCGAAATAAAAACCACGTGTGAAGAGCGTGCGCTGCAATTTGTGCATCGAGCAATTATTTGGCATTTATTTGGTATTCACAACACACAACGAGAGCGAGCAGTGCGCCAATAAGAATAATGACGAGTGTTTTGTTGTTGCCGTCGAAATTAATCAGCCGGTAAATTTCTGCACACACATTTCAAGAAAATAAAATCACCCACACATGTACATCGTTATGTTCTCCAGTCCACAGAGCTAGAGAGAGAGAGAGGGATGGGTCGCACACATAGGCACACACACGCTCACTTACGGAATTTTGGCGCTCTTGGGCCCTCGCTCACTCGCTTGCTTGCTCTTCTCTCCCGTAACGGTATCAACTGAATGCTCGCTCGCGTTACAGTCGTCGCCTGCTAGCCATAACAATTCAGTTGATTTTTAACGCTCGCATTGAAAGGTAGCACTTGCGGCAGTTTCTCGTTTTGTGTGAAATAAATAGTCCCAACGTGCATTAATTCTATTAAAACCAATAACAAACAAAAAAAAAAATCGGAAAGCAGCCAAACAAAAACCAGCAAATTAGTTGTGCTCAGACAGCCAATAAAAAATCTTTCCTTTAACCATATTCCCTGACATAGTTGAATTTACCTGTGAAAGTGAAAACGCAACGAACGAGGCAAGCAAAACAAAACGCGTGTGTGCAAGCAGCAGCAGAATATAAAAAAAGGAATCTGAAAAAAAAAACACACACACGTCTAACAGAGTGTGTGAGTGAGAGCAAGAAAAAGAGAGAAAAAACAAGAGGGCAATTTAATATCCCAAAACATAACGAAAACAATTATCGACAACTGCAGCATCGCAGCAGCAGGCAAGAAAGGGAGAGAAGCAGACGACGAAAATAATCGAAAATAACAAACAACGAGCTACATAAAAAACTAAGCACAGGTAAGCGCATCATCTGCTCTCTCGCTCAAACCAATTGCAACTCCTTGTTAAGGTTTTACCAAATTGCTAACTATTTCTATGACTCAATTCGAAACGTGCAACAATTTTAACAACGTTTCCAATGACTCAATAGGGCAGGTTCTGATCATAAATATTTAATAATTTGCATCGTAACTTTTGGCACTTTTTTTTCATGCTCCCTACTTTTTTTTTTGTCATAGTAGATTCCAACATTGCACAATTTACGACATTTATTTTTTATTTTTCATATGAAATTTTAGTGTTTTATGATTAGATGGGTGCTTTAAATTAATATAGACGAGTCCGCTAATAATGATATAAACATTTAGAGTGTGCTTGACAAAACAGTTTGCGCTCAAATTAGTAAATCGTGCAGAAATTGTGATAACAACTGTGTATAAATATTTAGCAACAATTAAAAAAACTTAAAGTAATTAAATGTGTTTTTAGAATTTGTTTTAATTATCTAGCCTTTTTATATTTTAAACTAATTTTTCAGCTATTCTCTATATTGAGGTTTGATGGTAGCTTATTTTTCTTACGTTATCTTTGTGAAATAAACTTCATGCTTTCAATAAGAAGAAAAAAACATGATATTTTTATGATTTGCACTTATATGACTCATAAACCACAGTTTACTTATCTATTTCGAAATTGTGACCGCGTTTTTCATAATTTTATTTGAGTAGAAAACACCATTGTAAAACATGAACTCCAAACACAAAAATTCAGCTGAACTCGCAGAGATTGCACTAATAAATATTTGTTTCCTCTCAAATAATTCGAAAATTCTGCGTAATCTTTGCGTAAAAGATTTTAAGAATGGGGAAAAAACGTAAAATATGCTAAAAATCAATTTCTTTGGCAAATAACCCGACCTTATCTTATCTGCGCAGACGACCCAATTAAGCCATTTAGCAGGTTACGGCCAAAAATGAGATATGCATTTGTATAAATTTAGGTATATGAATAAGCCAAGAAAATGTTTGGCAAGCATACAGAACGCTTATCTGAATAGCATTGACTGGTGAGTAGACAAATTATGTATTGCGTAGCTGTCACAAATGACAATTGAATCATGTGCTCAACTCACAAACTAAAAAACTAAAATTTGAGCTACACAGAACTGGTTTTTGCATACTGTGAAATGATTGAAAAGGGTATGCTGAAGTTGTGCCAAAAATAGGTAACACGCAGACGGAAGCATCTCCCACAACATAAAGTGTATAGATATATATGAAATGGAATAAACATATGCTATACGCAAATCAGGTTTATTTTATTTTTATAAATAACTTCCCCGTTTCTCAATTAATAATTTACGATACAAACTTTTAAGCTACAGCTACCAAATTAACTTTTAAATATACCTTAGCCTATTGATATGGATTAAATTTAATATAAATTTAATTTATATCGGATAAGAAAATGCAGCTTTACTCTTATTACTCTATTAACTTTATTCATATTACTCTTTTGTCTAAAGCCTTTTTACTTGATTTGTATTAAAGCCGGGTAAAGAGTATCTCCTAGTCGAGTAGTACTGCCTTGCCTAAAGCATCTTTTTTTTACCTCTGAGCGGCGGTGGTCCGGTCGCTCACGTGATTTAGCCGTAAAACGACTTTTAAAAGATTTTTTTTGGGCGTCCGTTTCGTTAATGCTTTCAAAAATAAAAATACAGACTGTAAGCAATCAATTGCAAAAATATAGCAATTACCGATTCGATTTCGGTCAAGCGCATTATAAATAGTTAATAGTCTACACGAACAATGAAAAATGCTCTAATAAAGGGTATACAAAATAATACCTTATTAAAATAATTATGTGCTACTTTTTAAAGGAATTTTAGTTGAGAACCTCTGAGTAAAGAACTCGTACAGATTATACACAAATAAATTTTGTCTTGCTACATATTTCGTTACAAAATTAAAATATCCATATAAAAGTGAGTATAAAACTAAAATGGCGAATCGAATCAATCTCTAATCGCGAATTGGTGATTTGTGTACGTGCCTATAACCGATGACAAACCTGCGTTTATCGTTTTGATTTTTGCTATGATTCATCGTTTTATCTCAGTTGCAATAAATAAAAATCCCACTTAAAAACCACAAAAAAATTGCACAAATTGAAAGTACGTCAGAGTTGAATTTGAGTTAAGTTTGAGTTTATTTGGTGTGGTGTAAAGTTTTTTGACGACAAGCATTTGTCGGTTCATTAAACTTTAGTTGCTGAACTTTATCTATTTGTAGATTTCTAACAGAATCGACCAAGTAACCCAATGAAAAACGCACCCCAGAAAAAACAAAAAATATATTTAGTGTGTGTGCGTGTTTGGTTGACAGGTAAATGTTTTTTTTTTCTTTCACAAAATCGATAAGTTTTTTTTGAGTTACCATTTTGCTGGTTGTTGTTACTCCTATTTTGGTTGCCTTAAGTTGCTCAGTTCTACGCTTTATTTATAGGTGGGAATTGCCTGTTTGTTTGTTCTTTTTAGCTGTATTATATTAATATTAATGAAGGTACGATTTTTGTACCGTACACAAACCAAAATTAAGTGCGATAGATTTGATTCATGTTTGCTTTGTGTTTTTCTAGAGGTTTTACGTGAGTAACCTTTGCAAAAAAATATATATAAATAAAATGTTCCCTTGACGGCGCGGCTATGATTTATGTGTTGCGTGACCCATTGAAGACGGCAACTTTAAAGCTTAAGTTATATGTTACAGTATAGAATAGAGTAGATTTTAAAATATATATATTACAAGTGTCAACTATGCCTGCAAGCGTATTTAATCTTCGGTAAAGTTCTTTCATATTTATGATCTTTTTTTTCACCAGTGCAAAGCATAAAAATCGTTGTCGTTTTTTATATGCACCTGCCCATAAATTGGATAATAACTCACTTGGTATTGTGTAATGCATTTAATCTATGTCTATATAGATTACATTTGATTGCCTTTTTTTTATTTATGACACGTATTTCGTGTTGCTTAACGACTTTGATTCTAGATTACAGTTTTATGTTCGCGATACAAATTTTTGTTTTGGTTATTCACCTTAATCGCTTTTTATTGAAATGTTCAGGCTTACTTTGATTGAATTTAGTAATATATGAAATTATTTATTCGCTTTTAATGCAATTTATCATATCGATTGCAAAATGATGTGGATTTAGTTAACCACTTTAAATTAAGAGTACTTTATTTAATTGATTTAAAAAAAACCCACTGAATTTGTGCACATTTATCCACGCTTATTTAATGTAAACTGCATACAATTTAAATTGACCTTAATTGAGATGCACCGATTGGCGAACTATTGTAATTTTATCCACACTTATTCAGTATTATTTAACAAAATCGTGACGATTATTGCTGTGTTTTTTATTTGTTTATTTTTTTTGATCACATGATCGAATTACTGCTGAAACATATACTTTATGCAGGCTTTAAATTGAAATTTTAAAAAAAAATACTCCACACGCTCATAAATCCTAATCATATTTATCAAATCAAGTATAACTCATGTGGGTGTATGTGTGTGTGAGTTTGTGTGTGTGTGTGTGTAAGTAAGTGTGTTAATAGCGACGTGACAGAACAACAAATATCAAACGCCCACAATATCCTATAGCGAGAAAGCTGAAAGTAAATTTATAACAACAACAGCAACAAAGACAATAATAATACTCGTATTTGTGCATATATATAAAATACATATAGATATATGTAGATATATTTATACATCTATATTTATGTATGCCATGGCGCGTGAGATATCAAACAATCAATTGTCTGGCTCTGGTCCGGCTCTGATGTGGGTAATTGTGCGGCATTAATTTGTGCAAGTAATTTCATTGAGAGTTCTCCGACAACTGCAAAAATAAACGTTATACGAATGCACAAATATCTATAAATATATATATATATATATATATGCACTCATCATCATCAGATCATACATATAGTGTCTGGTGGGTTAATTAATAAACGTTAATAACTACACACTCGACATATTTACATAAATTTTTAGTAAATATTTTTACATTTTGCCTTGATTCAATAACCTTGATTGTTTTTTGTTTGTTGTGTTTTGCATATGTGTTATAGGTTATAGGAACTTGTAGTTAAGTTGCTTATTTATGATATTTATTATGATTATGATTGCACTCATTTTTGGGGGCATGTTTGCTTAATCCCAAAAATAAATATTGCACTGCTCGTGTAATCTTGAGTAAAACAACAATAATCTTGAGAGCAATTGCCTTATTTCAAATCTGTTCTTTTGCGTGTTGTAGTTAAATATATTTTATAAATACCTATATAATTTTTTTTACATAACTTCTGGTAATCTGTAGTCTTACATTTTAAAATACCTTATCTATTTGTGTTAATCTGAGCTTGTGTTAATTTGACCGGATAAGCTGTGTCTGCTTGATAAGTGTTTTATGAGCCCAATTTGCTGCAACATGCGATTCTGTTATCTGCGTTTGGAATTGCCTTAAGTGATTGCGTTAAAAAATGTCATCAACTGTTGTCATTTATGCACCACCGATGTGCTTTTATTGTTGTCGACAAGTGGCTGGTAGTTGGGCTTTTAAGTACATATGCCATAGGCCATTTCCCATTTGCCCATTATCCGCTGCGACATTTTCCGAATTAAGCATACGCGATATCAACGAGAGTCATTCGCTCAAATGCCTTTGTCACTCTTCATTGTGTGATATGTTTGTGCGCTCTCTGCCTGTTGCAGTGCCAGAAAAACATCCGGCTCAACAATGCAAGCAGGCAACAACCACCAGCTAGCCTGCCTCTCCGAGGTCGTTAGTGTGTTTCTCTCTCTTTGACGAGGCAAACGGCTTCAGAATGCGAGTCGCTCGACAATGGCGCGCAATTTTGCTTATTTCTGCCCATTGTATTTTGCATACGGGCATTTTTATTATATTATACTTTATTTGAATAAAGTGAATTACGTACAAAAGAAGCTCACCCGAGACCCACAAGAACAAACACAACAAGAACAACTACAGGCACATGAACGCCAGTCGCCAATCGTCAATCGCCAAGATCTGAGTTCTCAGTTGTGTAGAGTCCAATCGGCAAATGCGCGAGCTCTTCGATGTTTACTGTTGAACTTTACCCAAATCCCTTGCGCCAAAATCGCTTAATTGAGTTCAGCGCCGAATTGTGGCGTAGCACAAAGAACACTGGAATTTTAAGTTTTTAAATTCTAAAGCTTTGCTTTGTTATGCCCTGCACGCAGACATACTGCTGTGAGTATATACATTTTCTTGTTTAGATGCTGATCGTTCCGTCTTCAAGTCTGTTTTCATTTATTATATTTAATTTTTTTTCGGAATCGTTTCAGATTTAATTACTTAACAATTATTTTCAAGAGTATGATTTTTTCATTATACATAGGTCAATTAATAAATATTGAATATATTGTCAGTCCTTATTATTTACCATTTATTTGTTATGTAAGGCTTCTTTTTTTTCCATAGATTAAATAATCAATATTTAAATATTTTAATAAGCTAATCAGAATAAAACACACTTTTGCAAACACTCAATATTTAATCTTTGACTTACACGATAACCAATTTGGCACAGGGTAACTCGAAGGGCCTTATAAATTACTGTTCTCTTATTTGCTTTTACAAGCATATTTTATGCAGAGCTTCTGTACCTCTGCCTATACTCCTACCACCACCCCTGGCCCTACACTTACCCCTGCTCGATTACTGCCCAATTCCCTCGTCCGCCTTGTTTATTTTCTTTGCCGTCGCTTCTGTACTGCGCGTAATTCAATTTATACCTCGGCAACGTTCCACCCTACATCTTCCCCTCAATCATTTGGGACCCTCTTCGGTTCGCATAGACTTCTGGGCGTAGGCGTTCGTTAGTTGGATTTGCGATTTATTTTTATTTATTTTTTCATTCGCACGCCTCTTGATGATTTTAAATTTGTTTGTCGTTTGGCTTTCGCCTTTGGGGCTTTGGGTAGCTGTAATTGTCACGTCCGCATTTGTGTCAGTGGCCACCGGTCGGGCCACTAATTAATTAGCTCTGGTTTCTTAAATCAGCGTAAAGCACATCAAAAATAGTTTCCAGCAATAAAGCAATAAAATGCTATGCGATATTTTTAGAACCTAAAATATTTTATTGCGACATTTGGATAAGGTCTACAAATTTGGCAATCATCCACAGTTTTTTTATATGATTAAGTAATTTATGGGGGTTTTTTATTTTGTATAGCTTGGCTATATTACGACATATATATGGGTATTATCTTAGATGATCGGGTGTTGTTGGCAAGCTATAGTTTTAGCTGCATGTTAAAAATGAATTAGTATAGATATAGATTTTACAAATACTCAATTGCAGCATTCAATGCTCTAATTGCGCAAACGTTGTGATGATATTTTCCAAGGTTATTCATGCTATTCAGTAGAATTAGTATGTTTACTCCCGATTTTGAGTAGTTGAATAGTTTTCACCATTCGAATTCATTAAAAGCATCGCCCACCTGCAATGAACTCGATTTTTGGTCGGAGCAAATTCGTGCCTAACCTCAAATGGTATTGTATAATCCGCGACACCATAAACATTTAGAGACCGGCTTGTCCATTGTTAACAAGAAACAATAAACACAAAACAAAACAAATACATAAAGCGACTCGAAGTCAAACTGAGCGATAAGTCGATTATTCGTTTATGGGGAAGCACGTGATTGAGTAGCGAGTCTCAGTTTGCTGCAAGTCTCGCGCTTGGTGGCAGCTCTCGAATATCATTGAAGTTTGTTGGAATGCCAAACAACAGGTGTAGAACAATGGAGCAAATGGAGCCACACAAGCTGAGTCACGCGTGTGCTTGCCAGTCTTGCCAAGTGCAAACTGGCTAAGCAGGTGAAATGGTGAGAATTGAAAAGTGGATATTATTTTGTTTTATTTTTAATTTTTAGTAACAGCTTAACTAGTAAATTATTCATATTTTTCTAAATGAAAATCATTGACTTTGGCATAAATTATATTATCTAAGCGAAGCAGTAGTAAAAATAATTACTATTTTAAATATTAAACTCGTTGTAATCCTTAATTATTTTATTGTATTTTTTTTTCTACTTATTCTAACTGGCAACACTGCATCTCTCTGTGTTGCCTGTTTTCGTCATCGGATGAGTGTTCTTTGCTGACATATTTTGGCAACACACACACAACCGCTAAATAAATATGGCATAAGTACAAATGAAATAGCATCGTGATGACATCCAACCGGTTTCCCACAGTCGAAATAAATTTCACAATCAATCAACTGGAGATTAAAATAAAAATCATATCCAATTGATTGCGATAAAATCCGCATGCGATGATATAGCAACTGGCTTCTACTGTCAGAGAATTCCACGGGGCATGGCTCACAGTTGCACAATATAACGCCCAAATCCCCACTCTCCACCTACCGCCCCCCCTTGTTTCAGGTTGTAGACCCGCCTATTTCACATTGAGCTTTGCCATTGCCAAGATTTACAACCAATGTCAGCAACTGTGTCGGCTACTAAACATACTAAAAATAGTCAAACGCTGCTCAGCTGGCTTATGCCACAGATAGCGATGACTCGTGACAGAGCCGCTTTCAATGCTCCTCGCACCATGTTATTTAACGCGGCTTATCAATGAGAACCAAAAAAAAAAATAAAAAAATATAAATAAATAAACAGCGTCTACCAATTAAACCAAATACAAATTTATCTTTAGAGCACCGACAATTAAATGCTCTTGTTAAATGCTCTCTTAAAAATAACTAAAAAATAATAACTGAATTTCAATAAGCCCAACATTCCGTACATTTACAATGGAAATCGAAAGACAGCTGAATTCCCCATTTGTATTTTTGGAAGTGAGTAATAAAACAAATAAGTGTAAAACAGAAAATTCGATATATCAATGCAAAAAACACTATTTACTCGAGACAAACTTAAAATATTCACAACATCTTTTCAAAGTACAGAATATTGTTCGCTATGAAAAAATTCAAAATATAATAAATTATGATAGCGGAAACCGGCTATATATAAAATTAATAAATCAGGGAACTTAGTTTAAGTCTGCAGTCTTTGGCTAGTAAGACAATTCTAATACCCTTTGTCAGATTAGAACATAAATTGCATTACGAGAGCAAGCCACAACCTTGCCAAAAATTATAAACTTTTGCTTATCAGTGAAATTTGTTTAATTTAATTTGTTTCTTTTTTTTTTTTTTTTTTGGGTGCAAACCCATGTTGTTGTTTTTTTCGACTTTACCCACTGCCCCAACTAATATAGATAGCTGCACGAATACTCACACTTAAGTGTTAAACATTTAGACGTCTATCTTATCAATCCATATTCTCGAATAGTCTGCATAAATGTTGGTGTCCTCGAGAAGCGTCTTAACTCATATTATATGACTCAAAAACATGACATTTGATTTGTTTGAGTGGATGGAAATGTTGACTGTTAAATGTCTGAATAAGTTTAACACTTGTTTAACTAAAAATATAAATAAATATTTGTCATGTTAAATGTACAATTTAGCTGCTTATAAAAAAAAACAGTTTAATTTTTTAAATATACTTTTGAGCCGTGAATCTTGGCTAAGCATTTAATTAGAATTTGTTATTTATACGCAATTATTGCCATATGTAAAAATAAACTAAAACCGCTTTTGACTGGTTCCCATTGAAAACTGCTGATCGGTTGAATTAATGCTACCTATTTTCATATTGGGTTTATTTCTTTTCAATTGTAATTTGGATTTATGCAATAATATTCGCTGTTATGTTTCCGCTGGATAAGGCTGCAAATTAATCAGAGCACATCGCGCCGCAAGTGGAATAAGAGGTTTAAGAGCAAACAATAATAAAAGATTTTTAACGTGGTTATTGGAGCAGAAGTACCTGAAATAATTAATACAATTGTTGCGTAAAAGAACAAGTTGGATTATTCAATATTGAAAAAGATGCAGCTGAATAACAAGTATTATTCACACTTATTCAAGGTATTTAATTTTTAATATCCAATATATTTATGGATACTTAATGATTACTAAAATTGAATTATAAAATTTGACTAGCTGCTGCTTGCAATTCAGAAAAATTCTTCAATTCTGCTTAATTTAATGTTTTGCTGCTTGTAAAATGCTTGAATGTGAATTTTTATAGCAATTACTACTAAATTATAAGTATTGCGCCACATGCAAACTTATGGCTATATCTTTGCAATAAAAATTTATGGTTATTCAATTTATTGAAACATTTTTCATGTAGATTTTGCTGTGCTGCAACTGGCAAAGTGTAAACAACTTGCAACAGGCAAAAGGCCCTGCTGTTTGTTCTTCCCCAGGCAACGCAGAGACCACCCCCCATCCGCCACCTCCACCATGTCTTTCGATATAGGCCACTTAGTTTTACATCATTTAGCTTTACTGTACTAAGTTACTAAGTACTCTCCCGTGGCTCTTGGCCTGTAACAATAGCGTCTGGGTTTTTTTTCCATTTTGTTTTCATGGTTTTTTTTTTTTTTGGGCCATTAGCTTTCCTTGGCGTGGCGACATATGGGGCCTCTCATATGGGGCGTCTATTAAATTCCGTAAATGTGTGTAATTAGCTGCAATTTGAGTGGGCCAACTGGCGCAGATGATGGTATCTCCATTCACATTTCAATTGACCACAGCCAAATGGCCTCAAAATGTGCACTTAACATATTTTTATTTGATTAGCAAGTGCTGAGAATTCCAGTAACATGCAATTATTGCCAATTACTTTGTGGCTTGCGTATTCCTAATTGAGTTATTAACATATGGAAGCATTTCTAACTAATATTATGGCTAGTAATGACGGAGGTGCGTTTTCATCGTAACTAAACATAAATAGAAACATAAACAAGAATTTTAATTTAATAACTAAACATAAATAGAAACATAAACAAGAATTTTAATTTAATAAGTTGATTAATCCTTCTTCTACAAATCGATAATAATTTAAATGTCAACAATTTTTCAGTAAATGTTATTAATAGCAAACATTGAATTGTTTGGTACAACACATAACACAACAATGGCAACAATAAAATTCTTTATGTCCAATAAATTATTTAATGGCTTCCCAAATTATCAGCCATATTTGTATTTTATATTCATTAACATAAACATGTGAAATGTATATTTAGACGACTTGTTAAGAATGTTTTATCAATAATGTATTTGAAGGTTGTTGAACACTCAAAATTAAATAATATTATCATTACAATTGTTGCGCTGTCAACATGACGTATGTGTAATGATTATTGATACGCCACGTTGTCCGCTAAATAGATTTTATACAAGAGCATAAAATTCCACTGAGATTTTCATTTTATACAAGAGCATAAAATTCCACTGAGATTTTCATTTCTAGCTGACACTCTGAAATTCCGCGATGATTCATGTGTTTTGCCAATGAAAAAGAATCGGAGGAAAATATATATATATATATATATATATATTGCTGCACTAGCAAGCACTGCATATTGGCCACAGTTGGCGAACTTTTGCCAAGCCAAGCAAATGAAAAGTGGTTACGAATAAAAATCGAGAAATTGCGCACTTACATAACAATTGTGTTCAGACAGCGCCAAAGAGCCAAAAAGCGAGCTGGCTTCAATGTTGCATCGGCTTCTGCTGCTGCTGTTGCCTTTGTTTGGCTAACTGGCTGCTTCATTTCGCACATGCAACATTGTTGTGCATGTCTGTGTGTGTGTGAGTGTACGGTATTATACCCTGTGCCCATAAAATGTGTAAAACTGGGTGGAATAAACATCTGCTAATTAAACCAATAACTTTGCACATATAAATTATATAATTATATATTCATATTCACATAAACAAGCTGTAAAGTTTATTTGATATTTCTTCGACTATTAAAATTGATAACCGCAACTTTATTTTTCTACAGAGTTTATCTAACATATATTATATACACATACTGTATTTGAAATTTAATTGTTCATCACAAAACTTAAGACATTTTTTCATATTCAAAGGCATAAATTTTGTTAGCTTATTTTTTTTTACATATTAAACATTTGTATTACACAATAACTGACTATTAAAGTACTACCTAAAAAGGTTTACGACTTTCAAATAGATTTATTTCTGAAAGTTCGATTTAATAAAAATGATTTAAGATTAGAAAAAGTCAGCGCAGCGAATATGATTTATAACACTGGGTATATTCTCACATAGCTTTATTTCTCGACAGTTTTTTTTTTCTGGCAATTGCTTTTCCTGTTAGCTTTCTTGTTTTTCTTCTGGTAACGGACAGCGGGGGTGAGGAGGGATGTTTGGAAAAGGGGCAAATGGAGAAGAGATGGGGCGCGCTAATAACTGTGCCTTGGTCCGTTGCACGTGATTTTTCTAGCCAGTGCGCTTACAATGCGCTTACATATATATTTGCCTCGTATGTAATTATTATGAAATACACAACAACAAAAAACACACACACACACAAGAAAAAAAGAGAAATAAAAAATGTTGCTGCTGCTGCAGTTGCAGTTTTTCTTATTTGGTTTTTTTTTTTGTGTTTTGTGCCACGGTTCAATGACCTGCATTATTGTTGCTGCTGTTGTGGCAAGTGCATTATACAGGTTTTCCTTTGTATTGCCAAAATAAAAAAAAACGAAAAAGAAAAATAAACTATCGAAATAAAAGATAAATAAGAAAAAAACCTTGCGTGTTGGCATTTTCAGCGTCGCTGAGTCTGCCACAAAACTTGGCCAAGTTGGCGCACAAGCTGACATGGTCTGCTGAGTGTATTGTGGGACCGGTACAGGTTGCTCTCTGTAAATCAGGTCAATCCTGATGACTTGATTTAGCCTTTGGCCCGTCTGCATAGATCTGGTTTTTTTGTTGCCCTCTTTTTTTTAAATGTATATATTTTGATATATATATTATATATATATTTTTTTTTTACTTGTGTTTACTGTGTTGATATAAATTTTCGTGTGTGTCCTTGCCAGCAGTTGACAAGTTGATTTCCTTGGCGCCGTCTCGTTTATGTGTCCTCTGCTTGCCCTTTGCCTCTCACCAGGCGGCCCGAGCATAAATTGATTCAATAACTTTTCGTCTGTCGCCTTTTCTTTTTTTTGCATCTAGCTCGCACATGCGTGTGTGCGTGTTTTGCTGTCTTCGTGTGTGTGTGTGTGTGTGCGTGTTCATTCATTGATTTACCCAGCTTTAGCACGCGTTCTCTCTTCTGCTTCTCTTCCTTTTTTGTGACCACTAAACTCGCTCTCATTTATCAACTGTTTAGCTCTCTCGACCCTCTCTCCACCGCGTATTTGTTTTACCACGCAATTCTATTTGCAGTGTATTTGCTCTGTCGCTGACGTAAAGTGTCCTTACCAGCTGCCGTCACTCGCACCGCGCCCAGAAATTTACCACACTAGCCCCCCGCGCAACACGTTTTCACTCCCCACAGAGAGCTGGCTGGCAACACCCTCAATGTGCTTGCTGTTGGCCCACATTGAGGCACTCTTGTCGTGGTGTACTTTAAGGGCTTACGATAGCATATGATGGCATAATTTCTATTTCGTTTTCTTTCCTTTTCCTTTTTCATTTCTATTTTTTTTTTTTTTTTGCAGCAAAAAGCAAAATTGACACCATTTGTTTTTTTTTTATGTTTGGCCCTGATGAGTACGTGGGCTGGCTAACAAGTCGTTGCACTCTAAGGACAAGGGTTGGGAGTAGTGACAGCTGCCAGCTGCTTACCCCAGTTTAGCAAGTCGAAGCACCACTCGTAAACGGTTTTTCTCATATTCTCAGGTTTTCCCATTTTTCCAGGCGTGCCCCAAAACTTATACACCTCGCATATCATATGCAAATTTGACTCAAGTGTGTCTAAAAGTCATAAAACGTTGACAGTTTAGTTTGCCGTTGACCTAGTTAAGAACTTGTAGTTGAACGCCACTATAATTAAGTTTTATATATACAAAAATGAAAATGTACTCGAAAAACACACACACATTTTTCACTTAAAAATATTAGGTGGCAAGTTAATAATTACTTTTTCAAAATGATTCATAGGTAACTACGAGAATTGATCGTTTATTCTAAATTAAATATTTCTTTTGATCTATGAGACTTTTTGAAATATGTTGAACTAAAAAAATACTTTATTTGAATACTATTTCATAGAGCCAATTTAAATGTGAACAAGTTGAACCAAGAACCATTTCTGACAACCAATAACACTCTTGCCAGTATTAATATTGATGGAGCATACTTGACTCACTTAACAGATTTAGTTTGGAAAAATTCCCAGTCTCGGGCATTTTACTGCTGCACTTTGACATTTTCCAATATCGTCGTCATGCATCCGCAGTCTAATAACATTCATAAGTTGGTAAACAATGGAAAGTTTTACTACTGCCATCAAACATCTGCAAGACGAGTTAAGTTTCCCATCTTGAGTGCCTCGTGTTGCACTTACGTCATTCGCGTGGGTGGACAGCGCTCGCGTGTTCTGGCAATCAGCTTTTGCCTGTGGCTGTGGCAGTGGCTTTGGCTGTGCAATGTGGGTTAAGTGCTCGTCATTTGACAACTGATTAGTCGAAATGAGCTCTTGATTTGTGCAGTGCTTGCAACCTGTCTGGCTGCCTGTCCACAAATAGCATATTTTTTTTTGTGACCAGACAACGATCTATTTGTGTCTCGCTCCCGCGCAACGCAAATGAAATCTAATTAACTTGTTTATGCTGCGGCCAATAAAAAACACTTAATACGCACTGACACATTGCCACTGGCAACCGCCATGTTTAATCTGTGCAACTGTCGACAGGGGCAGATAGCATTATTTAGATATGGATATTTGCCGCGTGTCGTGTTTTCACAACCATTCAACATGACTTTTTCGTGTCACTCTTGATGCTAGTTTGTAAATAGATAAAAAAAAAAAAGAGAAGATCTGATAAATTCAACACGTTATCGAAAAAATTAAAATTGTTTATTCATTGTAAATATAAATTTAGAATTGATTTTTAAAATTTATTGAGAATGAGAACTAAACATGGCAATAACAATGAGCTGGTGAATAAAATTAGTTTTCAATATGCGAAGTTTGCACAATATCTAAAATTTTGCAGAAGCAAGAAAAATATTTAAATTATAACTAGAGATCAAACATAAAAATACATTTATAATTATGAAATATTTGGCACTATTTCAACTAAATTTAGAGTTGTCTTGTTGAAATATTGAAATGATGATGTCGACTTGAGAGTGGGTGGCAAAGGGGTGGTGGTATATTTAAACTGACCTCCAATGAGGCATATGACAAACCGTGTCATTTAATTTGAAAAAGCATTTTAATTAGCTACATTTTGTTGTGTCTGTGAATTGTGGCGGCTTCTCTTGTGGGGGCTGACTAATTAAATCATGTAAAATTGTCTTTTTTTGTTGTTCTTTTTTTTTTTTTTGTTTGTTAAATTGAATTCAATTGACTTGCAACCGTCGTTTAAAGTTGTTAAGCTGCCTGAGCACTGATTTTATTTGATTTGCTTTCATTTACTTAAATTACCCTTTTAACATTTGAGGCTTTGATAAACAATATTATCCAATTGCATGCCTCGATTCAACAACAAACAAAGAAAAGTCTAAAAAAAATAAATTTAAAAAAATACATTAAACAAAGTGTAACATAAACGTTTGTTAATAACTTAATAAACAAGTGTTTAATGGCTTTTCTCGTAAATGTTATTGACGACAGGCACCTTGAAATGCGAAACTAGACATTTGATATTTGCACATGGATTCTTCCAAGAAAGTTATATTTATGTAAACAATGCAACTAAAGGCAACTAATGAGGCATTACTTCACGCCAATTAAAATTGAGTGAAGCGATTTTCCGCTTGTTCGCTTATCAGTTTGCTATTAAATTACGACTCTACCTGATAGGCAAAAAAAAAAAATAAATATTGCAATATAAAAAACTAAGGAATTTTTAAGGTGTATTTTAAACAAGAAAAGTAAAATATTTCCAATTGTAAACAAAAATGTTTATTTTTGTTTGTAATTGTAATTCATTTAGTATGTGGCGTGCCAAAGAAATGAGTTATATTCTTTATCTATGGAACGATTTCATTCTTATGGCAGTTATATATTATATAAAAATCGGATCCGACCAGCTATGAAATATGGGCAGCAAATTGACACAAATATATAAAGATTCAACCTGAATGCTGCTGATGCTGCTTAGATTCTCTTAGAAATCTCTCTCAGTATTTTGCAAAATTAATCTCAGTATTTTAATTGTTCTCTTTTCGTTTGTTTTTTACACCTGTAATATCAAAGTTAGCTGATATCAAATTGGCTCTGGCACATGTGACGATGCTGCTCAGAAATCTCTTTCAGTATTTTGCAAAATTCAACAGAAAATGGCAATTTTTCTCTCTTCATTTGCTTTTCACATGTAATATCAAAGTTAGCTGATTGACTCTGATATTGACTGTGGCACCTGTCCTCGCATTCTGAGCATTCAACACCTCTTGTCACAAGTCAGTCGATGAACGCAGCGATTTATCAGACTTGTCTGCCTGTCTGCAGGCTAAATCTAAATGTTGCCGTTGACAAGCGCAATCATTAAAAATGTCAAATGAAACTGAAAGAAGTATTTGTTGTTGATCTCGCATAGTTTTTGTTTTTTTTTTCTTTTTTTTCAATACGTGCGCAGAATTCCAATTGAAATTTGCAATTCAATTTTTTTTGTAGCTGTGTGGAGTGTATTGTGGGGCAGGGCGGTGGCAGCACCCTCCTCCACTGCGCTATTTAGCATGCGATTTGCGGCACGAGCGTTAAAATGAAAGCACTCGTCGCAAAATTATACGCGTCGCAGGAATAAAAAAAAAAACAAAAAACAACAACAACAAATATTTTGTAAAATTTTGTACCTTTTTAGTCAAGCTTAATTTCTGTGTTGTTTTTGGTTTTTGTTAGTTTACTTAGTATAAGCAAAACACAGCTGGCGGCGTAGAAATAATTAAGTATACGCAACATGTGCGCCAATTCATATTGATTTGGATTTTGTATAGCGGATTTTGCCAATAATGTAGAACAATATTTAAAATGTTTTCGCTTACTTTATGCGCGTTCAATAAAAACAAACAATTCGCTAATTATGTCTATGCAGCTCGCAAATATTAATGTAAATACAAAAACAAATATAAAAGTGATTCCTCTGACTGAATTACTGAGGCAAAAAAATATAACTAAAAATTTATTAGAAAATTAAACAAAATTTATGGAAAAGTACATTTAAAAATTGTTAACAGATAATTCCACAAATTTGTTGTTTAATAAACACATTAAAATATTTGAATAACATTTTGTAATGGAAGCTGGCATTTGTTGTGTATGTAATTTTTAATGATTTGATACAAATACTATAAATCTTGCGTATGTATATTTAATACCAGTCGTTTTGTATATGTGACATTTTCGGGTTTACCAAATATTAATTAGATATCGAAATCAGAACCGGCTGTGCAGAATGAGCAAGTTGACTGACTCAGGCGACATTTGGGAGCCTTGTAAGAAGTAAATTCATGCTTTATTTATATGGCCAGTTTTGATTTTTATTGACGCTGGCTTTTAATGCCGTTTCATATATTTTATGGCCCAGACGGACGCCTGTCGGCCGGACGCCGGACGCCTTGTCTACAATCTCAATCTTATTATTGTAGCAGCGGCCCAAAATGAAATGAATTAAATTTACTCAGTTGTTTTTCATGCGTGTCATTGAACCAACCAAATCGAGGAATTCCGATCTTTGTGCGGGTGTGAGTGACAAGGACTATAAATATATATATATATATATAATGTATATCTGAAATGAACGAATGAATTCATAAATATAAAAGTTTATACATCAACGCACACCTCATCAGAATCATTGCCACTCAATTGTTTGGCTTATTCGTCCAACTGATGGATGTTGATTGAGTTAAACACAATTTGTTTTAATATTTATTTATTTGTCGTAACTTGGAATGCCAAACATTAAAGTTATTATAAAGAACCAGCTTTCAAAGCTGATCAATTTTTCTAGAGATATATGACTTGCAATTATTTTTCCAACTACTTAGTAAAAAATAGCAGGATTCTCCTTGGATTCAGTAAATTTTTACTGCTAGATTTTTTTAAACAAATTCTCTTTTATCAATTTTATTTAGTTTAGCTAAAAGCTTTTAAAGCATAAAACAACATTTGCTTTCGCACTCAATATTTTTATTTCATTTTGAATAAATCTTATTTACTAAAAATAAATATTTCATAAAAATATAAAAATTGTTATGTAACCTTACTAAAAAATAAATCGTTTTTTTCTTGCAGACTTCGAAGCGCCACTCCTTTTGATGTTTACCAACACTATGCACTCGCAGTATTGGTATTAATTTTGTTCACTATAATGAATTCGGCGCGGCATCATCGTATTGGAGTGTTTCTGTCTCCATAAATGCCACAAAACTAAAAAAAAAAAATACAACAATAAATCACAGTTAAAATACAAATCGAAGTCGATCTAGTCACAATTATAAATACTGCAAATCACTTTAGAGGACTGCACACAAATCAAAAAGCCAAGTTTTGCAAACCAACACACCAACAAACTAAAGAGGCAAACCCAAGAACGGACTCTGAGAAAGGAGATTAAACAGATTAAACCAGATAAAGATGCCCTATCATCGTGCGGATACTTCGGCTCAGGCCGACAAATTGAGCGGCATTGTGGAGGAGAGTGATTTGTACGAGGGCTTTGCGCCACATGTGGAAACATCCGAAATTAAAACACTCGATTTTTACAATCTACCAAAGCAAACTGGTGAGTTTATCAAATATCTATGCATTTTCTTGAAATTAGTCAAGTAAGAAATATAAAACTTGCTAAAGAAACTTAAATTCTACTTAATACGATTGTTTTTATATCAGAACATTTAAGAGGTATTTTTGAAATCCAATCCAATCAGCAGTCAATCAAATTGTAATCGGATCAATCAGTAAACAAGTAATTGAAAAATTCCGTTCATCAGGTGCAGCCTTTAAAATAAACAATATTGTTTGAGAATTACTGCAAATAAACAAAAAATGATATGCACGCATATATATATATATAAATATGTACGTTATAAAAACTGAACAGCAGGTAAACAAATTCTTTGCAATTTGTAATGAGCTCTTTTAGCAATAAACATAAAAAATAAAGCAAGCAAAGGTCGAATTTTAATGAAGGCAGACCAACCTACGCCTGGATCAAATATATTTGCACTAATATATACATATTGTACATATGATATATATGTAAATATATATAGCATATATACAAATCTCATGTAATTATATTTGAACAGTGCTGAACACAACACACGTGTTTTCATGCAAATGCTGCAATAAAATATTTTGAGTGAAATATTAATTTATGCATTGCATGAAATATTATTTGTTTGCGCTGTGCCACCGCCAAAAATACATTAATCAATAAACAGCAGCAACGAAAAAAACAAACAAAATATTAAACACAAACAGCAAAAAAAAATATATATATATAAAACGTATAAGCGAATGTCGAATTTTGTACAAGCAAAATAAATTAAATATAGGCATTTGTAATAATTACCGGCTAATATGGCTGGCCCGGCCAAACTGCAAAGCTGCCTCCACATTGCCCCCAAAAAAATATAAAAAAAATCAAATTAAAACGGCCTCTAAAAACTGACCGAACCGGCCAATTGGACGGCTCCGAACAGTTAGACTGGATTCCAGGCACTCAAACATTGATTTTACTCATTTTGCTTTTTTTGTATTCAATCGAACTGCTTAAATTACAAGTATTTTCGGACTATTTTAACACGCAAACAAAATGATAAATAATTTATACAAATAAGAAATTATGTCATATTATGCTAACAACTTTGTGTAAACATCAACATTGAAACAATAAATGAAGAATCATAATTGAATTTTTTAGCTGAGTTAGCTCGAACGGCAGCTGCTGCTTCAAAATTCATAATTTGTGTGTTCTTAAATTGATATGTTGTAGTATTCGATAAGTCAAAACATTATCTGCCAGTTAAAAATTTGGACCCTGCCTAAATGCGATTTTTTGGTGCCAATTATAGACAAATACAATATTTAAAGATCCATCTTCAAAATAGATTTCTATAGTCAATATTTTAATATTTTCTAATTGAAGGGTTAATAGTTAAATTTATCTGTTACACATAAATTAAAGCCAAGAAAGATACGAAAGCTTCAAAATTAGCTGACTATTTTTAATAGATGTTTTAAAAGTTAAAATATTCAAAAAATCAAAATCTTTATATGATTTTTTTGGTTCTGTTCTAAAAGCAACCTTTCAACTTTTTGATTACTTTAAAAAAATTTCAGCATATTCGAAAAACGCTTCATTGCACAACAAACTTAATATTTCAATATCTGACTTTTTTTTTTAGATTGTTTATGTTTACGAAATATTGAAAAGTTTTCAAATTTGTTTTCGCTACGCCCTGTTGGACTCATGTTAATTTAATTCGTTGAATTTTCACAGTTTTTCTTGATTTTGTTTTTTCATCTTTCAAAAATGCAAATCACAATTTGCATAATCTTTAATATGCAATTAAATTTTGCATTCAACTTTTTTGCTTTACGTGTTTGCAGAAAATGAGCGTAAAAATTGTTGATAACTTTGAAGTTGGCCAACAGCCATCGAGAATCGAAGCTTATCAATATAAATAAGAAACGTGCTGATAACTGAAGGATATACAACCAATTGACCTAGTTTATAAAGCGCAAAAGACAACAACAACAACAACAACAGTTGGCTCAAAGTGCTATTTTGTGGCAAGCGAATATCGTTACAAATGTCGATTAAATAGCAGAGGCAAATGGATTCTTGTGCCACATCAAATGAAATTAAATTTTGCATTACAATTTTCGATTTGCTGTTTATGTACTATAATCAGTATTTACCCCATTAAATCTACACAGAGGAATATAAATCTTAATTTATTTATATATATTTTGCATATTGAGTAGATAATATTTCGATTTATACTCGCTGCAAAACAGGGTATTTCATAGTCGATTAAACTAAAATCATTTTATTGAATCTGCCTGCTAGTTGAATCTTGTCAAAATGCCAATATACATTAAAGCCATTTGGAATTGCAATCGAGCCAATCGGCAAATCCATTAGTTGGAAAACGAAGAATCTTCTCTGAGCCGCTTGGCTGACATTGGCCTTGATTTTGAATTTGCATTTGATTATTTTATTATTATTTCTTTTACTGATACGGTAAACAGACCTTGAACACACACACACCATAATTACCTAAATATGTGGAATTTGTCTTGCTGTGCGAGTGTTGTTTGCATTGGCGCAATGAATATTTTGCCACATCTTTAGAACTCAGTGCGACACATGTGAAAAATTGTTTATTTTTGTGTTTAATTTTTTGGAAAATCCGATTTGCAATAACGCTGCATTATAAAGTATAACTAGATATTTGCAGATATATATTATTTTTATTATTATTATTTTTTTTTTTGACATAATGCTAAAGAATTTTGATTATATATTTTGTTGTTATTGTCGCTCGTTTTGTGCACAGTAAGCCAAATAAAACGATTCACGTTTTTATGGCAGCTGGCTTGCGGCCAATTAATTAGTTTAAAAATAAATGCAATTTTCTTGCCATCTCATTTTTTTTTCTTCTTGAATTTTTCTGTTTTATATAAATTCTGTTTGTTTTTTTTTCTTACGTTGTGTTTAGCTTTCATCTGAAACTCATCAGCCAAACATGTGATGGGAAATTATGAAATATAAGAAATGTGTTTGACGATTTTATGTATTTATAAGTTTTTTTTTTTATAATGCTTCCAATATTGTTATTCTGTTCTATTAAAAATATATTGATTTTGAACATGGATTAAATTTTGTCAATCTTATGACTGAGAAAACCTTTGACCCATATCTAAATGATAATAACTTAAATATTATATATATTTTTTTTTAAATTTTTAAACAAAATTTTTATGCTACATTAATATGGGATCTTTAAGCGATATTTTCCTGTTAATCATCGTATGTGATTTGTATTATTTATAAAGCCCGCCTGCCATTTATTGACGCTATATTTTTGGAACTTGTATACAACTTTCAAATAGTTTTTTTCTAAAAATATTTCATATAAAAATAACCTCTTGTTATTGTTTTGAATTAGAGAATGAGATTCTAAGCAAAATACATAATATATTTTATTATTTTGTATATATATTGCGTTTTTAAAAATACTTTAACAATATAGTTCTAATACACAAAACAAATCTGACAAATACACATAGTCAAAACATTTTTTTTAAAGTCCCCCTGTCACAGGCCGCGTGCCAGCTCTACAACATCTTTTATATATATATATATAAATATATATATATATAATCTATGTATAATATAAGTGGTGTTTGGCGTCAAGTTGATGGGCTTAAAAATTCATATTTATTTGTTTTCGCCAAAGCATCAACATTTTTGCTTACGCAAAACAGAGAGCAATGTTTTCTGCCACCCATGACGCGAATTGCTTAAATTATGTACGATCTGTATGTATGTATGCTACATATATATATGTATTTGTTATACGCTATGTAGAAATTGGTTTTTGTTTGGATTAAAAGAAAAACTAAAACGTATAATTCAGAATTTCGTTTATGGACCGCGCGGACCACTTCTAAAATAAATTATAAAAAACATTTTTCATATTATATGTTTTAATATGTTTTAAAATTTAAAATTTTCCATAGATTTGGATGCATGTGGCATCTATAGATGTACATAAATTTATGGATCGTAAGACCCACACGCGCTTGCTACCAAGTCGATAAATCTGTTGAGCTGATTTGAGTGTTGAGCAAAGCACAAAGCTGAATTGTTGCATGCCACTCGTCTTTCGCTCTCTCTCTCTCTCTCAGTTGAGCACGTGCTTCTTACTAAAAATGTGCGAAAAGTGCGTGAAATGCTTTTTGTAACTGGTCGAAACAAGTTTTGAAGAATTGTTTTGCATTTCGCTTTTACTCGGCGTTTTTGGTATTGTTTTGTTTATTTTTTTGATCTCATGCATTTTTATTTAAAGCGTAGGCGAATGCAATTAATTATATAATTAACTTTTTGTTTATTTTTATTGTTTTTAATAAATGTGTTTTTCTTTTCAAAATCGAAATGTGACCGATTTGACCGCTGTCAAAAACTGTCAGAAAGAGAGAAGGAAGAAGAGAGAAAAATCAAAGAAAAAACGAATTACAGATAAAAAAAACAGAGTATTAAAAATTTCTTTGTTCAGTTCTATTTTGGGAATGAAATTGCTTATTTTCGGTCGCATTCTTCGCATGATTAGATTAGTCGAATTAAAATGATTAAAAGCAATATGTGCATATAATTGCTTCTTGCTTCTGCTTTCTTTGTTTATTTTTGGTTTATTCTTGGCAAGTTCAGAGATCAAATCCGTTAAAATGACAAGACACGCCCACTTGTTCCATCTGTGGACAGCTTCACACGCTTTTTGTTTCTTTTGATCCGCACTCGCATAACACAATCAACGCCTACAGTCTGTTGGCGCAGGGGGGGTAAGGTGTGGTGTATTTCTTAATAATGACAGCCATAAGGCGCATTTGTGTATGTGTTTTTTTTTTTGTGTGCCAAGTCACGAAAGCTTGTATGTGAATTCCTCACGAACTTTTGACTTGTTCTCATTGCTCTTTGCAAAAAAAGTTCAACTTAGCTGTGAACTTTAACTGCTGTTAAAGTTGCTTACTAAGAATTGGCATTGCATAGAGATTCAAATCTCCAATTTTGTATTGATCAATTTGATATATTTTATTGTAAACAAATTGATTTCGATTTGTGTTTTCAATTCGATTGAAATATTTGAAATCTAATGCAAATTTTAGGCGTTTTTAGAATAACATCAAAATACCCGTCTAATTGAATACCATAAATATTTATAGTGCTTGACTGTTGAAGAACAGCTGTTGAAATATACCAGCTGCCTCCACTGATTGATGGCATTGAGGCGATTCACACTATACCCCACAATACCCCATTTCAGACCACATTAATTTGGCTAATCCATCACAAAAACAATCGATAAATGTTGACCATTAACATTTAGTACCCAGCAGCAACAGGCAAATGTTAAACAATTTCATTCGTTTTTTTTAGGTCTCACTGTCAACAGCAGCGCTGCTAATTACAATTTTTTTTAATACACACACATTTCACTGTTTGTGTGTTTATGTCAACACTGAGGTCAAGCACTAAATATCATCACATGTACTCGGCCAGAAAGCTCTCTCAGCGGCGTTTTGTTTACAAGCTCTTTGATTTTCCAATACTCATTGATATCAACAGCAATCGCAGCGAACGCAACAACAATGTTTTAATTTTAGTTACAAAAGCTGACAGCTATCGCAGTAGTCTTCTCTCTCCCTCGGTCTTTCTCCCTGCTCCTTTCTGTCTCTGTCTCTCTGTGTACTTCAAGCTTTATGTGAGCTCTCTCATGTTTACTAGATAACATTGTTTGTGTTGCGGCGAGATAACAAGAAGAAGCCATGATGAAAGGGTTGAGCGAGTGTGTGGAAGCTAAAAGCAAACAACAACCGTTATCATTTCAGCTGTTATTTTTTTTTGTTTGCTTTGCCCTATTTACATATGTATGCAAATACCGTTTATATGTTAGCACTTTGTGTTTACGTCCGCTTAAATATTTAGCAGTCATTGTTTAACAATCCTATTTATGCCTGAAAGTATGCAGCGCGTTGTCAAAAATGATTGCGTCCTGTATCAATTCGCTTTTGCATATCAGCCTGAAAGTATGCTTTAAAATTTAAAAGAGCAGCTGAAAACGAGCATAGCTGGTACTTTAAATATGGGACGCCATTGTTGGCACACATTGATGACAGTGAAATGTCTGAGAAAATTGAGATAACTGAAAATAAAACTATGCATTATGTTAAATATTGCAGTAAAGACTTTCTAATTGACTAACAACTAGTTTCCAGCTCTTTATGATGTATTTTTGCCTTTTCATGAGCACTTTTGCGATGTCGTTTACAGTTTGTGGACTGTCAACTACATTATTTATTGTCGCATGCAACAACTTTAATGCAAAATGACATCAGCAAGCTCTGCTGATCACATAATGGGTTAAGTTAACTGTGTCTAATACACGCTTGACTCATTTCCATATCGCTTAAGGCGCGAATCAATTATTTATTGTAAAAAACTGAAATTCCAATTTTTATAGCTTATTGAAGCGACAATTGCTCAAGTTAACAATGAGCTTTTCCGGCAAGGCATGTACGAAAATTATTCACTCATTCATAACTGTTGAACGTCTGAAGTTGAACGAACTGAACGACAGTAATAAGAAAATCGACAACTTCATTTGAAATTAGCAAAGCTTTTAACTCATTTTAAAGAGAGTTTTGTGCTTGCCATGCATTTGTTACTGATGTAATTAAAAGCTTTAGCGCTTGTGCTTCCTACGACCGCCCCAGTGTTTGGGTAAACTGATTGATGCGCCGCTCTACAATGCACCTGTGCTTGGTGTGCTCGGGATCGTAACTTGAGCGCAGTCGGTATGTGTCTCTTTCTCTCTCTCTCTCTCTCCAACTCTTGCATTGCGCCGAGACAGCAGAACGGCGTCTCTGACGATCGAATGCTGTGTGCGCTCAGTCTAAGTTCAACCCTCGGGCGTAGTGGTTTAATTACGTTCGTCACTCTCGCTGCGACACGCGCGTGCTTGCCTTTGCCCAAAAGTTGTCAACTATCCAACAACAACAACATTAACTCAACGATACTTTTTAACGAAACGAGTCGCGTGTCCATCGATTGCTGTTTATATTGCAATACGCATTTAGTTTATGTGTGCGTGTGTATTTAATATGTAAATACGTGCAGCTGTGTGTGCGTGTGTGAGTGTATGTGTGTGTGTGCAGCAACCTCCAAAACTGCAATCGCCATACACATTAAACCAAAATCGGTTTTAAAATCACAACTTGTTAATTATCGCACCTAGACGTGCGTTGTGGTTTTTTTATTATCTTTTTATATATTTGTATTTGAACATTTTAGGTCTCGTGCGTTGCGTTCGTCAAGCGTTCAATATTGAAACAATCGGCCAAGCAGTCAATCAGTAAATCAGTTGAATCATTTTAGCATAATATTACGCATACGTCGCATATGGGGGCAGCTGTTTATGAGTGTTTTGGAATAACTGAATAATTTTGAATACATAGAACAAAGCACTGAAAACCTTTCATATATTAAACTCAAAAACAGTCTCGACTCTGTTAGACTACAGGATGCCCTTTAAAATAAATTATTATTTTAAAAAATTAAAAAATATTATCGTTTTTTTTTTATTGATTTGCCAATTTTTATTTTTTTATGTGCAATATACAAAAGCCAGTAACTGTACGCTTTTTGAAAGCCGCTTGCTTTAAACAAAACAATTAATAATAATCATAAATGAGGGAAAATCGTAAAATAGATTTTATTCGCTGCAACTTACAGTAATCAATATGAAGAACTGGTTTTAAAAAAAAAAAAACCTCAACTAATTTCTGCCTCTGCTTTAACATTTCGCATTCGCTGATATTGGGTATTTTATTGCCTTCAGTGCCAGGCTCAAAGAGGCGCAAATAAGTAGGAAGCTATTAGATTATTATTTCTTAGCGCTATAAACTAATCAATTGTTTAACTTGTTCATTTCTGTATACTAAATAAATTTGATTATTTTTTATATCAAGTCCTAAACAAATTGAACACGGCGCACGCTCGTGGCTCGAGATTTTAATCGAAATTCAACAGTTGCAGCCCACTTAATGCGCAAATTTAATTAATACGTAAACGCAAATCAATCGAAGAATGTCCGATCTGCTCGGCTGCTCTGCTAAATATGTCATTTCACGCGGAAAACTACCAGCAAGTCAAAGACGATCCCTAAAATTCCGTAATCGTAGCAAAAATTGCAAAAAGAAAAAGTAAAGAAACAAGTAAAAAAATTTCGAATCGAGTGTTGTAGACTGAGAGTTACCCTTTATCCAAGTTATCGATAAAACGATATTAAATTTTATTCCAAATTTTAAGTCACCATTCTTTAATATATAAATAGATAAATCAAAATTATCTTGTGCTTGAGTATAATTGCTAAACTTATGCAGTTATATCGATATTTGCTGTTATATCGATAAATTAAAATAAACTAGGTTTTCGTAGCTTATATTAGAACTTTTGTTCGAACTATAAACTCACTATTTCTTATAGTATTTGTAAGATAGATGGTTATAGAGGATTCTCAGTTATTCTCTAGTTATCTACACTTGAACAATTTCATTATACACTTTTTAATGGGTTAAGTGTATAAAAAGATTGCCCAGTCAGTTGGTATAATTTTTTTTAAAATTTGTCATGTGCTTTTTGTTTTGGTTTATGGCACAAAAGCGTGCTAATTGCTGCTCCTCAAAACGTTCCGCTCGATCGGTGGCTTTATTCAATTTCATATGGTGTCTGGTGGCAGAGAGTGTTTCTTTTGTGCGTAAACTATTTTTACAACGTGCTAAACATGCAGCAGACACCGACAACGATGGGGCAGCAGAAATCGCAGCCTTGTTAAGAACCGCACAAAATTTAATTGATCAACAAATCAAAATCGTGCAATTTACAATATATGCGACATCCACGATTCTCCAGTCAGCCTTTTTTTTATATCTCTCTTGCTATTTTTAGAAACATGAGTGTATATTTTTGTGTCAGGTGTGATAAATAAATAAAATAAGTTAAATTTGATTAACACATGTAGAACTGATATCAAATGTGCATTTATTTTTAGATTTGATTTTCTTTAAATTAATGTAAAATTAACTTTGATTATGACATCGAAATCTATGTCGAGTTTGATTTTAAATCAATCATTCAGTCAATCAAAGATGACCTTTAGAATAAATCGATTATAGACTGGAAAACTATATCGAGTTTAATTTTAAATTAAAAATTGCTGATGGAATAAATCAAATATAGATTTGTGCGTAGCAGTTTTCAAATTTTTTAATGTACTTTTATAAATTTGATTTAAATATTGGCTATGAATTTGCAATTTGTAAGGTCAACTCTTTCAGCAAATATCTATATTATTTTTTTTTTGTTTAATTTAAAGTCGAATTAAATTTTCACACACATGCGGTGCCAATTAGCAAACTTAAACAACAACAACTATTATGCACAACAAAACACAAACCATCAACAACATGAACTTTCTGCCAAAAAATGCAAAAAGAAAAAAGAAACAGCAAGAAAAAAATAAAATTGATTGAACGTGTTTTTTGTTTGCGGTTGCAAATTAAATTTAGATGCAGCCATCACTAGTTATTGTTGTTAGTTGTCGTATTAGTTGTTGTTGCTCTTGTTGCACATGTTGCAGTTGCCAACAAATGCAGTCGCAAACAGTGTCGTCAACCGGCAACCTATCGGAAAGGTCTAATAAATTGTATTTGCTCAGAGCTGTGACCTCTCCTCTCTCACGCCAAACACTCTGCTCCTCTGTACCTCCCTCCCGTCACCTTTCTATCCACTCCCATCACCTCTCTAACCCCCCTCGCGTTCCCTCAACTCACGCCTTTAATTGCTCGTCTTAAGGTTTCCTGCCACTGGCTGCTTTTCGTATTTTGCTTTTTGCGTTACATTTGTCGTTCTTTGCATTGTTTCCGCTTCTCTTTTTTTTTCTTCTCTCTTTTGTCTAAAAATTGCCGATTAGATCATGTCAGAATAATTTTATTTGATTGTTTGCTATTATTTATTGTTGCTCTTAGTTTCAATTGAAAAATTGTCTGCAATTTGCTTTTGGCTTGATTTTTTTATTCTAAACTTAAAAAGTGCAAATGCTCTTCTGTTTAAATTAACAAAATATAGATTTTGAGTAAACATTAAAAAAAAGTGCACAATTCCATATTATTATCGACGTTATAATTAATTTTATGTTTAATTAAAATTGCCATAAAACTATTTTCTATTTGCATATCAAAAAATGTTTGTTGTGCAAATAAAAGATACAAATTATTGGATTCTTTTAATTAGGTTTCTATAATCGATGAGTCACTAAATCTTTGAGCTCATCTATTTCTCATTGGAGGCTTTAAATTTGATTTTGTTCTAACATATTTATCACTATTAAATTCTCAAATCATGTGCGTCTGTCAATTAACAAAGCTAGCAAACAATTTGTGAAGAAATCGTGAGTTCTTATTTAGAATCTGCTTCTAAATTGGTTAATAAACTACGTCAATTAGAATTAGCGCCCATAATTTGGGACTGTGAACATTTTTCATAATATTATTCAGCGTAATTTATGCTATATTCTCGAGGTGACTTTTCTTCCACACAAATATCATAGTTTATAAATTGTCGTTATTTCAATTAATCAATTAGTTTTACGACGCACTCAGATTAATCGATAAGTGCCTTTAATTTATATAAGGCAAACTTTTTGACTGATAAGTGCGCATTTTGATATTGATATTGAAGACACTCAATCTTTGATGTTTCCATAAATTAGGTCGAAAAAAATTATATTTAACGTAATTACTTTGACGTAAAAAATGATATATTATCAGCTATAAACGATTTTCTCATTCTCTCCAGTTATAAAATAAAAAAGCCTTCAACTGATAAGAGACTTAATACTCATAAAATGTTTTACATCTCTGTTTGACTAGTAGAATAAAAAATCTATGTTTGACTAGCTCCTATCTAGGCGCAAATTAGTTATAAACTTAATATGTGTCATTTTATATGCATTTTAGTTAGTTTTCCCAAGGCAATTCCTGTTCAAATGTGACGAAAATTGGTTGTTTACGAGACGTTTAATCACACAGGGCTTATCTACACATCGACTCATCAACAGCAAGTGTACTAGATATGCCATATCTCAACGGAGGCATATATATATATATTTTATAGAGGTGTTGGACAAAGATATATATCTTCTCTGCTGGCGGTCGCAAAATGTGGCTTGACGCGGTTGCGTCAACAAATTTAAATGGTATTTTGTGTGACTGATACAGGCATTTCTACAAAATTGCCAATGTTTTTCTATATTTATATATATATAAAGTGTTGCCCAATTAATCATTTGACTTTTGTCTGTTTCTTCTGTTTTGCCTGAAACACCAAAGAGCATAATTTTTCACATTGACCACGCGTTGTTTATTTTCAATTTGAAATTTTCTCATATAATGAAACGCTTTTCTATATATAATTAGTATATATTCTGCATATATATATCTGTATATATATATTTTTTTCTATTTATTTATACACCTTGCATATGTAAACAAGAAATTTGATGTTCCTTCACTGACGAAACATGTGAAAACCCATTTTATATTTAAGAATCGTATAACTAATGCAAAGAGGTGCAAAAATGAAATGCGCACAGCAAATAAAACAAATTTAGTTGCTTTAAATCTTGTATTTGTTGTTGTGGATTTTGTTGTTGTTACTGAAAAGTGTTTCACAGCACAGGAAATAGAAAAATATCACGTGAGGTTAAACAAAACACTGGCAATGTTTACTTTTTGCGTATTTTAAGTGAATCAAACAATAATTATGGGAAAATATGTGGCACTATAGAAAATTTGTGAATGAATCTTAGTTTATTTTGGGTATTACTGAACAATAGGTTTCATATGTTAGAAACTCGTAATAAACGAGAGAAAATTTTGAGAATTGCAATTATTAGTTGAAATTTTAATTTTAATTGATTTGGAATTATAAAGTATTTTTACATCTTTAATTGTTTAACGCATCTTAGCCTTGCCTTAGAAACTCATCCAGCCGCTGATGCAGAAAAGTTCCACAAATATTTCAACGATTTTCTCACTTTCCCACCAAAGCTCATTAATCTAATTTGCGCTGCCGAAAATAAAATTTGGCCGTAAACAAATATCATGAGGCATTTCTCAACCTGAGCTCATTACGCTAAGATGCGGGCATTTTTTAATTTAATTTTTGTTTTTTTAATTTTGGTAGCAACATTCTTGCGGCTTTCTTGTGTATGTTTGCATTGTTGCCAAATCGCAAGCTTACGAAATTTCGCCCACTTTGCATTGGGTGTGTTATTAATAAAACCGTTTACACAGAGATTCGGGTCGTGCTCTCTCTCTCTTTCTCGCTATCTTTCTCTCATTCTCTTATCTTCCAAAATGATGGTTATATTTAGGGCGAGCAACAGGCAGTCTGAACGAAAACAGAAAACAGCTGTTCACGCTGTCGACGTCGCTGTCAGCGTTGTCGGCGCCACAAAAACAAAACTCAAATAAAAAGAAAAACCAAATAGCGAGCGCATCGCCACAGCAAGCAAAGAAGAAAATATAAACACACACCCAGAGAGAGAGAGAGAAGCTAAAAAGCTTCTGTGAAGCTTGCACGCGCCAGGCTGTGATCGCACGCCGCTTTGCCGCTCACCCATATCTAACGACAACATGCTCTGCTGCTCTCACTAACTGGCTGGGCACGCGCTCTCTCACCCCATTTTGGGGGAGCTTTCGGTTTCATTCACTGCAAGAAACCGGCCTGCCCGATGAGAACATTAAACGCATTCGAACGCGTCGCACGTAGGCCTACGGAATTTTTGAGTTTATAGCTTTTCAATTCATTTCAATTTCGTTTTGATAAATCGTACACTTTTTTAATGTAATTGTTCAACTCGTGCACAGGACAAGGATTATAAAATATATAACACCAAATTGAACGCAAAGTTATTTAAAGCATTGATGCCCAAAATGAAAATTAAATAAAATGTGAATTGATAAATTTGCATGCGCTGCTAATTAAATTCAAGTGCTGCGCCGCTCGCTCGCTCGCACGACGAATAATAAACGAAGCAGGCAAATTGCAGAGCGCAATTAATTCAAAACAATAAAAACACCCAAAAATCTACATAAATGTATTTGTTGTGGCTGTGAAACAATATCAAAAACACAAAACGAAAAAATAAACGTAACTAAAATAAGGAAAAAATACACACCAAAACAAGCAAATTAAACCAAAAAAAAAAAAGAAAAGAAAAGATAAGGAAAAACGACAAATAAAATAAATCAAAGATGGTTGGCAAAGTTTTGGGCATACGAGATTTGGAGCAGTTAAGCAGTCGCCGGAGCAGCGTCTACGTTGATCCCGAGTGCGAAAAGTTCTTTGAGCTGCCCGTTTTCATAGCGGCCAGCTCGAATGATATAACAACCAAGTGTCAGTGCTGGCAGTTCAGTCCAGGTAATAATAATAATAAACAATCCACACATCAGTATAAACATTAGCGCCGAGCAAACAGAGCCAAACACACACAATAAGTAAATAAATTAATTAAGCAAATAAAAACATCTGCTATTAAAAACTAGCTAATTTCAAGTGTAAACACAATAAATTGCTTAAAGTTGTAACTTAATAGAACTGAGCAACCAGGCTTAACTTAAATGACTTGTAAACTTGTCAGAGCTTGTTGAAGTTTGAGCAGCTGTCTCAAATGACCAGTTGAAATATATACCAAAGCTGCTCATTTATCAGTTTTATGGGATTCTACAAAATCTACACACTAACAAAACACCTTTTTTATACGTTACTTTAGATTGAGTTTTATTATTTTATAGAGTTGACTAAATGACTTCCGATACCAGAAATCAAATAAGTAATTTACTCATTTCATTTGATAAGATAAAATCTGTTTCATATTATAATAAACGAATATTTAATTTAAATACATAAATATTACGAGATTTCATCATTAAAACTCAAATCACGTTTATTTCTTTCGATTGCACAGCTGCTGATTGACATATAAACTATTTTGAAAATGTTTAATTTTTAAATGTGTAGCAACTAATTATGAATCGCTTTGTGTGTGTGTTTATATTTCACACGATTCCAGCAACATCTGTTTAGTATTTTGCTTACAATGAAATTGATTGTGCTGATAGGAAAATTACCGCATCAACAGTTGTATGAAATCAGGCAAAAACGTATGGGTTTCTATATCTTTGTATACCTTTTTTTTTTATATCTGTGATATTCTCTCATATTCTCATTTTCATATCGCGTTCGTTTCAAATGCAAATGTGCAGAGGCGTAGATTAATTACACACACACACACACACATAAACACACACACACACACACACATAAACACACACACACACACACACATAAACACACACACACACACACACATAAACACACACACACACACATGAGTACTATAAATGCAAAAGATGCTCGCACAATAATACCAGTTTTTATTGTTATAACATTTAGAAAATTATACACCCCCCCTCCCCCCCCCCTCTCAGACCCATATTTAGAGCGTCACTTGATATTTGCAGTTAAGCAAATTGCCCCAATAAGCCACAACCAATTTTGGTTAAGTGGTATTAATAACAATTGGTTTTTAAGGCGCAGTATTATTAACAAAAAATCAAAAAAAAAATAAATAATAGTCAGGCTCTGACTGTAATTTGTTGTATCTGTTGTGATTCGTGAAAGATTAACAAGTTGACCCTCGATGAGGGGCGCTGCGTTTTGCTTTGCCACGTTATCAGTACGCCAAGCGGACCTGGGGCCAAAACAACAACAACAACAACAATAAGAGTAACAACAACAACAATAAGAATAACAAACAATGCGATAAGCGGACGAACGACTGGCATGCAAAAATCGATCAGCTGTCGTTTGGCCACCTAATGTGACTTGTACCTAATGCACAATCAATTACCGATCGCCTCCATAATCAATAATCAATATGGCAGCTCCATTTCAAAAAGCGTCTCCTCCTCCTGCTGCGCCGTCTTGCCACCCACGACATGGTCGCATTGAAGTGCTGCGAGTCTTGTGCTTTATCGAGGAGGTTCCTCGAAAAAACCAGCTGACCAGCAGCGATAAGTTTTGCATTAGTATTAGTTGACCACAAAATACTCGAAAAACATCTTGAAGAAACAATCGATCTACAAATTTTTTAATACTTGACATTTATTTAATTAGTTAGGGGAAAGTGCTAAATTATATTTATATATTCCCTTAAATTTTTCATTTTTATTCATTAAATAATAATTGTTTTCTATCTACTTCAAACGCTTTCATTAATATTCAGTTTTAGATTTTTGCATATTTAATGAATATTTGAAATGCCTTATAAATTACACGTTTAGTTTATATGCAAATCTCATTAATTATCCGCTAATTACAATAAACCACAATTTAATACTATCATTAGTCAACAATTTCGTCATTGATATAATATAATTCAGTCTAATCTGAATGTTTATTGTGGATTGTATTCAATGCAAAGAATGTGATTAAAATAAATACAACTAATTTTATCGCTATAAGTTCATGAATAACAATGTTGAATATTTTGATTTCAATTAATTTCATTTCATTTACTTTTCATTGATCGTTTTTAAATAATTGTTGATTAACATTAGCAATTGTTATTTATTTATTGCAATTCATTTAAATATACTCAATCGTAATGGCATTCAGAAAAGTCAAACACACACACACACAAACACACACTCTGATATACACACAAATGGATTGCAAAACTCAAGTATTTTATTTGGCACACTGGCCGATCGGGCGTATGTGTAATATGTGTAATATGAGTAATAAAGTTGCTATTTTTGATAAATTTTACTTTATCTGAGCTCAACTTTGCTTGATTCTATGGAATTTGAGTGCGCCGCAGTTGAAGGCGGCCTCCGGCTGCAAGTTCAAATGGTTTGCTATGACTTCAGAGCAACTGTTTGCGGCAAGCATTTTTTCTTTTTTATATTATCAGTAATTATGTCATCAAAGGACTTAAGTGCTTTATAAACCGCAGCAGCGTCAATTGACCAACTCTTATCAGCCGCCACTTGAAATGACCAACTGACTTATAAAGTAAAATGTACGAAATCAAATTCCTAATTATATACTAAATAAATTTGTATATGTTTACTTAGGTATAACTAAATTCTTGAATTTTTGGTTTTATTGATGTTTTTTTATTGCTCTGCTAACATAAAATTGCTAAGGAAGGTCATATTTGGGTCTCAGCTTTGTTAAATTAATTATTAGGAACTTTAATTATTAATAATTATAATTACTAAGAATTATAATAAACTTAATTGATAAAAGTCGCTTACATGCATAATTTTGGAATGCGTCATATTTTTTTTTTTGTTACATTTTCATATGCATTAAATTTAGAACTAATTCGTAATACGAACTTTTAAGCTAAATAGCACTAAAAAAATAGGAATAAGCGCATTCGGCGGAATAAATAGAGATAAGCTAAATTGCGCTGACTTTTTGTATGTATAAAATACTTAGCATATACAACTTAATCAGTAAAACTTATTAAATAATATTTAATATTGCGGAACAGGGTATCCACTAGTCGTGCTCTAGTCTTTAACGAAATATGTATTAGTTTTAATTAATTGTTTATTGTTAGACAATAGAGTTTGTGACCTATCCTAAGTGGAATTCACTTGAAATAATAGTTAATATTGCGGAATAGGGTATCCACTAGTCGTGCACTAGTCTTTAACGAAATATGTATTAGTTTTAATTAATTGTTTATTGTTAGACAATAGAGTTTTTGACCTATCCTAAGTGGAATTCACTTGACTGACTGATTAAATTGTTTGCATTCTTTGGTTTTTCAGGTAAAGAGCCGGCGTTGCGCTCATTCACCGAAATCCAGCAGCTTCTGCAGCAGTCCAAGAAGCGCGATGTTAAGAATATACTCAGAGAGAACTCTTGGCCAATTAACTCGCCGATACGCTCACAATTATGGCCAGCACTGTGCGCCCAACACTTGACCAAGCAGAGTATGCTGGATGGCTTCTACTGGGAGATGGTGCATCAGGTAAGCCAATAAAATTGATTATTTTTCATTATAATTTCAACAAATTAATGTCCCCCTTTTTTTTTTTAGGTCTTTGGCACCACAGAACTGTCGGAGAAGCCGATCATGTTGCCCGCATTTGTGGATGCCACACACTGTTTGCCGTATCATCTGACCAGCACGGGACGCGCCGTTGCCGATCGCATTGTGAATGTGCTCGGCTATGATTGCCCCGATATTACCTACAGTCCAGTATTGTATCCGATTACATCGTTACTTTTGCATTTCATGTCGGGTAAGTTGTTCAACTCACGTGACTGAAAATTATATATTTTCTATATAAATGCATATTTGACTTTGAGTTAGAAAAACATTCGATTTGCTTTTGTTTTGTTTTCATTTTTTATTCGTTACAAGCACTTTGAGGCCTTAGCAAAGCACTCATTTTTACCATTTGCTCATTCGATCATTTGCTCATTCACTCAATTTCAGTTTGTTCAATATTTGTTTTGTTGCTGTTGTTGCTTTTATCGCTTCAACAAATAAATAAATACACAAGTAATTGGCACAATTGTATATCGAAAGCGTTTGCTAGCTCCTCAAAGTAACTCGCAGCTTAACGCAAATTGATGTATCGTGATTTTTGTAGCTAATTGTTTTGGCCAACAAGCAATGAGCCAATAATTTTGAGCAATTTCAAATACACTCCTTATATCAACAACATGCGACTCTTAGCCCTTTAAACATGTGAATTCTATTAATAATATTATTATTATCGACTACAAATGTGACCTTTACGGAATTGAGTTATTTTGTATCTTGTTTGTTTAAAGATCTCTATTTGAAGCTTAGTTTTCCTATGAGAAAACATTCTTAAATTAGCAGTTTTTTCATTTATTACGCAACAAATCTTGATGTGTTTAAGTTTGTCTATTTAGGAAAACAATAAAAGATTAATAAATTAAATCTATCACCTCATTTCATGTGAGAATTTGTTCAACAATGTATTTGAAAAGCGGAAAAGGTTTACCAATGACAACCTTTTAGTTGTTTTGATTTCGATTTCCGCAGCAATTATTAGATTACAAATGACAGTTGCAGGTCCGCCCAAAAGTGACATTTAATGTTAATCATTAGCCGGAATAAATGCGACGTATGTAATAATAAATTAATCGTTGCTGAACTCTGAACACCCCCAACATTTGTAGTATAAGTTCTAAAAAAAAAAAAAAAAAACTAAACAACATTTGAGACAATCAAATTAACTCAATCTGGGTTCAAGAGTTGTTGTGCACTTTATTTAGAATATTGATTGTAATCGGCGCAAAACAAAAAGAGGGCCTAACTAGACTTGGCTGGCTTACGATTAATGTGTGTGTGGCACGTTGCTCGACAGGAGAGGCACATGGCTTCATCCGCCTGATAAAGCTGTGCCTGATAAGCCCGCTTCGGTCGTGGGGTGAACGGAAGGAGATTCTAAAATTTGGACAGCTTCGATTTTTGTTTTCCTTCTGGTTGACTGCGTCGCAGTCTGTCTGCCATTTTTGGAGGTTTGTTTACACGGCTCAAAATAATATCAAAAAAAAAATTTTTTTAAGCGTGTGGGGATTGTGATTTAGCGGCAGTTTCAAGGTTGTCGCCATAATCGCTATAAATACTTTGCCAACCCACAACACAGAACAAAGGTTCGTTTGTTTATGTACGAAATAAATAATGTAGCAAATATAAAAACCCGTCGGAATCCTGAGAAGGACATTCGGCGCAGAGCCTATATAAATATTCCACAACATTATCGAGACAACAAACAAAAATACTGCATAATAATTGGCAATACAAAATTTGAGCTGTATTTTCAATAAGCATTTTGTGCAACAATTCAAGTTCAAGAATTACATAAACAAAGTGTAAAACTGTTCGAGACATTTGTATATAAATGATATATCTGTGTGTTTGTGTCTATATATATATATATATATATATCGGTATCAAGTCCATATTGACGATTTGTATTACTTGTCGACAATCTTGTTGACGTCATTGACTGGTTATCGTTGTTGTCTTTGTTGAATTTTATGCAAATGTTATTTTTTTTATTATTTATTTCGCCACTTAAATAAATGTAACAGATCAACGCCACAAGACTGCAAATTTTTTGCAGTACAGTAGTTACTCAAAAGATGCAAATTTTTCGAAAGAACGACTTGAATTTTTAATTTTTAATTTATACTTTATGTGGTTTGTTATTTTTACTTATTTACTTGGTTTCAAGCTTTTAGCTTTTATTTGCAGTGACCACTGTAGACATTTCTTCTCGTTTTGGCATGCGACACAGTTTTATTTTTCGCTCCACATTGCCCAAGATCTAGAAATTTAATTGTAGTTTATTTTTAGATTGTCGTTTCGAGCAAGTGACGCCAACACGTTAGCATAAAACTCACATAAAATTAAATTAGGCAAATTCATTCATTTGCGCATTCGCATTCGCATTCAGATACCGCCATATCCCATATCAAATATACTCATTCCCGAACGCAACGAAGCCAAACAAATGAGTACGTTTCTTATACATATATATATATATATATATTTATATTATATCTTTGCGAGTGCGTTTGCTTTTGTTTAATGACTGTTTGTTATTCTGTTATTCTGTTGCTCCGTGCTTATGCCCTACCCAAACATTGTCGAGCTATGCATATTTGTTTTTGCACGGCCTTTTTTGTAGGAGCGAACTGCTGGCTGGCAGCACAACCCACCTTTCCTTTCTACAAATATAACTTTGTGCACTACGTGCACTGTGATTTGATTTGACGCACTGAGCACTTCAACAATGTATAGCTTAAGGGGTAAAATTGTGCTTTCGATTTGCATATTCATTAATTCAAATCTGCAGCAGCTCAAGCGCACTAATACCAACGCACGCATTCTCTCTCTCCATCTCTTTCTGTGCAGTACTGCAAATTGGTGTGTGTGCAGAAAGCTTTTCCTAATACTTGAGTAAAGAGAGTGCTTTTGCATGATTTATCTATTTATGTCACGGAGTTTGCTGTAAATGTACAGAAATGTAAACATCAACTGAGCATCATCTAACGGATTTATTAATTTCTGTTTTCATTAAGGCAACTTAAAAATTATTAAAAATAAATAAAAAAAAAACCCATGAAAGTTCAACTAAAGTAAGACTTTCCAAATCTTAAATTAATTAACGTATAAAAATCTTCATAAAGTTATTAATCTGAAATTAAATGCTTACTTTACAGAGTATTGCAATTTCCACCATTTAAATTTCATTTAGCGTCTAGCATAGTAAAACAGACAAATTTAATTTTTTTTTTTAAATGTTGTTTACACTTGCCGCATCTATTTTGGTCTTAAAAAAATTGTACATGTTGTTCTTAATTTGTAGGCAGCTGTTTTATGCCGCCGCATAGTTAAAATGTTGGTTTGCAGCAGTTTATTAAAGTTGTCTATAATTGATTAACTAAGTAAAAAGTACAATTTCTGCTTATACACTGTAAACGTCTAAGTTTACTGACGGCCAATAGGAACGTGACACGGGCTGCGATTTGGTGAACCAGTTTTATTATAGTCGTGCTACTGCCCGCTTATCTTTTCAATTGGTGTCATAAAATTATAGTCGGTACAACCAATCGCACCCCCCTCTGGCTTAATCAGGCTATTGTCTGTAGACTGGGTGACTATTGCATCTAATAACTAAAACTGTTTTACTAGCAAACACAGCAATTAACGTCTAAAGCGCAACGATTAAAAAACAAAACTCAAGATAATCTCAGATTACGCTTATAAAACAAGTTAGAACTGTGCTTTAAATAGACCCACATAGCGATTATAAAATGCGTGATAAAAATACGCTAAACAAACAGTGCAGTGTATGAAGTTTCTTATCAGAGATTTGTGTGGAAGTTTCCGCAAGCGATAAGCTGGCAACTTATAGATACCGAAAGATATATATACATTTATATATAGACAGATACCAAGAATGAAGTACAGCTCCATTTTGATGCTTTGTGTCCTACAACTTTGATGCGTATCTTTGAACAGTTTGAGCAGTTTGTCACAGCAAATTGATAACATTGCAAATAATACAATTGAATTCCTAAGGGCAATCATTAACTAAGAGAAACTAACTAATACCAAAATGAACCGGCGCAAACTGCACTTTGTTGCTGATAAGCCAAGCCGCCTCAGACTGATAAGCTCCTAAGGCGGGCTGCTGTAGGAAATTACTTTGTTGATGTGCAAATCAATGCAACTAATAAGTGGCAGCTCTTATCAGTATTGACTTATTTTTTTTATATTTTTATTATTACATGTCACAAAATGTTAAGACAAAGCGATAGGCGCCCCAACCGCACATGATTGCTCATTTAATTAGTCACCAAAAAAAAACATAAATATATAAAACTATAAAAAGCACTTGAAATATGTAATTTAAAAGCAACGCAAAATGTTTAATATTGTTTTGTATTATTTGTCAATCGTTTTGTGCCCAGTTAACACTGCTAATGAGCCACACACGAAACGACACACACGAAAAAAAAATACAAGAAAAAAAATACAGAGCTAAATAAACAAATCGCACATCTCTGGAGATATTTTTCACATAGTTGTTTGCACTCGTCTCGGCGTTCTTTACATAAATCAAGTTAATTCGGGTAGTGCGAGAAGCGTCACAACAATGACTAATTTGATGAGCAAATTGTGTGACACTTAATTATGTCAAGATCGCAAAAGCAAAACATTTGAAGAAAGTAGTTGTAAAAAATTAAGTAACTGTTTAAGCTCTGCTCTCAGTTCCGCAATGTCAAAGCGGTAAAAGTGCAGGACACAAGCCAAATTGCTGCATTTATTTATATGCTCTGGAATCCGTAAAGCTAAATGGGGTATTTTGATAGGGTAACTTTTTAATGAAATCATTTAACAGATTTAAAGTTGAATAATTGTAGGTATTGCTTGTAAATTATTTCCATTTAACATTTTAGTTCTGATAAAAAAATATACTCATTTTATTGCTAGAAAATTGCTCTGCAAATTATGCTTCTCAAATTTGCTCCTCAAAATGTTTTTATGTTTGAACTAACTTTCCTCTGCAAATTATCCTTTTGCTTCTCAAAATATTTTTATGTTTGAACTAATTTTTGCTGTTGTGCTGAATTCTGCCCAATGCATTCTCAGATAAATGCTTATTTTATAGTCAATATACAGGGTATATTCAGTGTCAAGCGCTTTCCTTCATCTCGAATGTGTATTGTGGCAGTGCATTAAAGTGCTGCGTCATTGCTGCAACGCCCTCGAGGCACTGCACCATAACCGCAATCACAACCAGCAGCACCTCAAACCGCAGAGCGTTGCGACGCTGTGCTTAACGTGAGCTGCAGTGAAAATTACAAATTTGAAATTGTGCAATTCAATTAGAGAGACAAGTAATACACATGTATGGATGAGGGGGATGGTAGCGTAAGAGGGGGTCAGTGAGTGGGCTGAACTAAGGTTGGGCCTGTTATTAAGCCCACATTATAATTGCCGGGCGAATGCAATTCAATAGCACAAAATAAATATATATTTACACAATCTTACGTGATAATTGCAGTGTACACAAAACACAAAATTAAAAATTAAAATATCAATAAAAAAAATCAAATAAATTATTTTTTTCTTTATTCTTATTTGCAGAGGAGGAAGCCTATGTGTGCCTGGCCGGACTTGTGGCCAGCAAGGAGAAGACATTCATCAATCAAACCAAACTGCAGAACGAGGTCACCTGGAAGACAGTCATGCAGATAGCCAAAAAGCACACAGTATGTGTTGTTAATATATAAAATACTTAAATATACGATGATTAATATTAATTGTGATTTTTATGAATTTGCAGAAAAGTGCCATTGCGTATTTTCAACGCATCTGTCCGGGTCAGAAGCTGGAGCGCGTCTTTATGGACTGGTGCTGGTGGATATTAGCTGGTCTACCGTTTCAGCATTTGGTGCGAATTATGGATTGCTATTTCCATGAGGGCATCAAGGTGCTGTACCGTGTCGCCCTGGTCATACTCAATCTCTTTCACAAGGAATGCCAGTCAAACAACGAATGGAGTCCGGATAATATTAAAAACGACATTGGCAATGCGCTTATCAAGTTCTGCAAAAAGATACCAGTATCGCCGGCGAAGCTGCTCCATGCCGCTTTTAGTATTAGGGGACTCAGGTATAATTACTTTTCTACTTTTGTTATAGAAATAAATTAACCTAATTTCATTTTTTTTTTTTTTGATTTGCAGTACCCAGTATATTTCTAGAATATTTATCAAGACTGAAATGCTACTAAAAAGCCGATCCGTGCTTAATAGCGGTTCGAAGCAATTAATCAAATCGCGTTCAAGTGATAATCTGCCCACTAGTCAGTCGCAGGTCAACATCCAAATGATGTCACACACATTGACCATTCGTGAGGTGAGTTGACCACAAACCAACCCCCTTTGCGCAACACACCACACAAACAGAACCCGACCCAAAAAACTCAACAACAAAAAACCACACAAACAACCAGGCTAAACATATATACATAAAAAAAAATATATAACCCAATTAAACCGTCCTCAAAAGGCCTTTGGAACTGCACCCAATTCAGTTCGATTCAATTTTTTAAGTCTTTAGTTCAACATTTAGCTTTAGGTTTTGAGTAAAATACAGATACAGATACAGAAACATGGTTATCCTTTCTCCAAAAACAGCACAGCACTGCACACATATATTTATAACATATAACTGAATATTATGGTGAAACTGTACAACTTTTCTATTGATTTATTGTTTTTTGTGTTCTTCCAAAACTCGCACAACATCTACAACAACAACTCAACTCAATTGATAAAAAAAAACAAAAAACAAAAAATGAATTGAAAAACAAACCCAGAAGCTGCACTCCGAAAGCTGTCGCAATTTGGTATGGGGCTAAAAATTTCTAATAGTTTTTTTTTGTCATATATATTACTATAAATACTATATGATGATAATGCTGACTGATGTTCAAACACTGCTTGTTTTGTTTTTCATAATTAATTAATTAAAAAAAAGAAAAAAAATACTAATTTTTGCGTTATGAGTTCTGAGTTTTACAGTCATGTCCTTTGCATGTTATAGCTTTTTCTAGCTATTTAATAGCTAAATAACATGCACAGAACATGCCAAAAATTAATTAAATTCTTTTCGTTTGGTTTTTCAATTGTTGGTGGTGGTAATTGTTATAGATTAAACTGAAACTTCGAAACTCTTCGAGGACTTTTGGTTTTTGATGTAGCAGTTTTCCCGCCAATTGTTTGTGTTTTCTACTAAAATTTGTGTTTAATTGCTGCAGTTTTTGAATGTTTCATGGCAAAACTAAAAATCAATGTTATTTCAAATGCAGCTTTTGAGTTTTTTTTTTTTACTTAAGTTTTCTCAATGCATAACAAAAACAAAACAATAATCGACTGCAAAAAAAACCGCAGCTTTTCATTTTCGTTGTCTAACACAAATTTGCCTTTTAAGTTTTAATTTTTGCTTTTTATTGTTTTTCTCACTTGTTTTGCACTTCCAAGCCAAATACACAATAGAAAACAAACAAACAAAAATAACGCACAAAATTGTTAAATAAATATTAACTTTCTAAATATATTCTACATATATAAAATGTTATTTCTATTTTTCTTGTACTTTGCGCTGCCAAACTTTGAATGAACCAAAAAAAAAAAAAAAAAAAAACCACTAAAAAATAAAACAAAATTAAATTAATAATAATATTTATAACAAATACAAATAAAATGCGTGCGCTTTATCAACATGAAATATTTCATCTCTCTCAAAACTGACATAAAAATCATGCATATACTGAAAATACAAATGTATATATATAAATATACATATATATATATATTTATGTATAGGGCGAAAAGTCGCCCGGTCATAGAGCCATCGCCATGGGCGTCTATCCCATACACAATCTCAAAAGTCAAGTCTGTAAGAACGAAGATGTAAGTCCAGTAAAAGCCAAGACAAAACTCGAAACTCAATGCTATTTTGCTAGCTTATCCCCACTTTAGTTTTTTTTTTGTTCTTTCTTTCGTTTAGTAATATTATATTGATATAATATTGTATAAGCACCAAGTACAAAAAACATATACGCCCAAGAAAACGGAATGCTAATCGAATTGCACCCAAAGATGTCTCTTTTTAGTACTTTTTAAACACAAACACAGCCCTTGCAACAAGGTGCCACTCCCTCCAATCCTTCACTTGTGCATGCTTTCCGATGTGTGCAATATAATCGAATTTTTGCATATATATATATATATATATATCATATTTTTTTTGGCATTTTTCTAGCATATCTTTCGAAATTGTTTTACATTTTATTGTTTTTGTATAGTTAGTTGATATTCGTTTATTTATAATAAAAAAAAATAATGCAGTTAACGGTTTTATGAGCAGCTAGAGGGCCCCCTCCAATTATAATTCCATACCACCTACCCACCCCGAAACAACTGTAAATCCCCATGTCAATTTTCAATCGATCATAAAAATCGAGTTGCATCTAATCTTGACATTGCTATATATCATCTTCTTTCATAGCATTTTGGTTTACCGGGCACAACGAATTTCATTAAAACCTGGACGGATAGACAATTTGTAAGCACATATCAATTACGAGCCAAAGCTTTTTCAAAAACCAAAACAAAAAATTATAATAAAAAAAAACAAACCACAAAAAAACACACGTGAATGAACACCACATCCAATGATTAATTCCCACATCCAAAGTAAACAAAAATGAGTTATTTCTTGTGCCGTTTATTAGCCAATTTAACAGTTTCCCATAGCGCTATATAAATCTCTTCACTCTCTTCCAATATTTCTCTCGCTATCCTCCCTATTTAATTGTGTATTTGTGTGTGCGTGTGTATGTGTGTGTATGTGCGTCCTTTGGTAAACTTAACCTACACAGATCGCAATCCAACATTCCATTCAGAAAGTAGACAAATATGTCGCAAGTATTCTTCGGGCCATTAATGCATTTTCTAGTTGGGCAGACCGACAGTTTGACAGTCATAGCATAACAGTTTGACATGCAATACGCTGCTGCAAATTCATGCGTTGCTGCTGCTGGCCAACAAACAAACTAAAAAAAAAAAAATTCCAACATCCAAACAAAAAAATAAAAGCAAATTGTATTTTTGTATTTGTATTAATTTATTGTAATTTTTGCTTTGACAACTTTAACATTTTATGTACACTTTTTTTTTTGTCGTATGCTTCTAGTTGAATTTTGACCTTTTAGCTTTTGTCTCTGTGTATTTCTCTTTTAGTCTCTGTTTATCGCTCTGTAATTACCCTCCGTCCAAAAACGCCTAATTATGTTTTTTTTTCTATGTGTGTTACTTATATTTATATAATATACATAATTCCTTTACCTGTTTTTAAACATTGGCTAATGCTATAATTTTTTAATAGTTAACCGTAGTTATTTTTGCCTAATAAAATGATAATCTGCCAATTTGAAAAATCATTACTGATTTATAACTATTGAATCCCTACTCCTACTCATAGCTGTTCACGCTCTGGTCCTGGCTGCCCGTACGCATCACCATGTACCAACCGGTTCTGCTGTACACCACCGAGGAGCATGGCTGCTCCCTGACGACCTTCTATGTGCGTGTTGAGCAGCACGAGCCAACGCTTCTGATGATCAAAACGTGCAACAATGAGGCAAGTTTACATTTGTATTTATATTAATAGAAACGTTTTATAAATATTATTCTCTGTTTTTTCTTTAGGTATTTGGAGCCTATTGCTCGTCGCGCTGGTTTGAGCGCAATGTCAAGGATGACAAAGGCCAGAGACAGGCCTATTTTGGCACCGGCGAAACCTTTTTGTTCTCCCTGTATCCCGAACGGGCCAAGTATCCTTGGGTGGGCATCGAAGGTGATCGCGGTCTGGGCCACAGCTCGGAACTCTTCATGGCAGCTGATTCCAAAATGATAACAATTGGCGGCGGGTAAGTTGACTTTAATACACTTTAATTGTATTCCAAACATTTATTAACATTTCTATTATAATTTACAGTGAGGGCCAAGCCATTTGGATGGATGAGAATATACGATTTGGCAAGACAGACGGTTGCAAGACCTTCAATAATCCGCCATTGTGTCCGTCAGGTGACTTTGAGATACGTGTTCTGGAAGTCTATGGATTTGTGGGCATCTAAGGCCATATAAGCACCCAAACAGGGTCGACACTCAAAACGAAACCAAATTGCCCGCCGATGATCAAGTGCTCAGCAAAACCCGCACCTATGCTCCTCTCTCAGACTCACGCATCCACAATAAAACCCACACACAACAACAACACCACACAAGCACACACAACACATATACATTTAACCAAAAGCAAAAATATGCAAATATACAATGCGGAACGCTTGTGTTTCCGCTAATACCGGAAAGACAAGGCAGGCAGGCAAAGATGTTAATGAATGAAGAATTGTGTAAACAACATTTATAAAAGCTTATTTATAAAACTGTATCTTAAAAAGGCAGGCATCGTTGTCGTCATTGTCGTTTTAATGTTAAATGTTTAAATACCATGCGAAAAAAACAAATTATATATTATATAATGGAAATACTCTGTGAGTTAATGTTTCAAAATGAAAAAGCTTTGAAATTATACATATATATTGTTATTCATACAAAATACAAACTTTATACAAATAAATATATATCTATATATATATATATATATGTGTATATCTAAATGTAAATCGTATAACGTAAAACTATTTCTATATAAATATATAACGACTTTAGAAAGCAGACAACCAACAACATACAAAAAAAATAATATATATATTCCTTAAATGAAAAGAAAGCGAAAATATTAAAAACAAATTTCATGTTACATTTTTGTCTGTACATTTGGATTATTATTATTTTTATCATTATTATTATTATTATTATTGTATTACTTTTATGTTTATTTTTATTTTCTGCTTCTTTAAACCAAATTTACTGACTTGACTGAATTCGTTATAAATGTTATTAATATTATTATTATTACATATGTGTATAAATTATATATTTTGTAAATTGCATTGGAATCCTTTTTAATTTTTTTTACTAGGCATAGTTCTTATATAAATAACAACCTACCAATTTATATATCAAACTGAAACATGCAGCATACATTCAAATGCAACTCACAACACACAACACACAACACACAACTTGCAGTACAGTGTATTAGTGACAAAAAAAAAAAAACACAGCTATTTGCTATTGCTATAAACATATATTGTAATAAACAATTAGAAGCCACACTAAAGCTAATTGGGCGTGCGCAGAAAGGTTCGATTGACGAATGGCGAGATGGAATTTGGAAGGGGGGGGGGGGGGGGGGGTGCGTGTGCACACATGACAACACATATTGATCTCATTTATGCTCCAAATCCAAAGCTTCAGACAAATTCAAAACTTTATTTAAGATTCATTCCATTTTCGCATTGCTCAAACTCCAATATGTATATTTTTTGCTCAATTATTTCACAGACAACGATAATTTTTGTTACATTTTTTTTGTTGTAATTTTTACCTAATTTTCTATCAATTTTTCTAGTCACAGAAAAACGAAAAGAAAAAAATGTCAAACATGTCGTGCACACAACATATATATATATATATATTTTTGGTAGGCGTTTACGCACGCCCATTTAGCGACTGCTCTTAGCACTACTCAAGCGAATTGTTACAATCACAACGAATACCCATAAAATACATATATGTAGAATATATTATAACAATAATATAAATTGTAAATTATGCCAAAAATCAGCAAAAAAAAAAAAAAAAACTAACTACGATTTGCTGTTGCTGCTGCTGCGATAGACTCGATATTCGATATTCTGTGCGCAACTCAATTGTATTTCCCATGAAGCGCATGGATCGAAACACTATATACAAATGACTCAACACATTTCGGAGCTGGTACTCCAATATGAAGAAACACCCCCAACACAAACATTTGCAAAAAAAAAAAAAAAACTACACTCGACGCGTGGCACAGCAGCAAATTGGTTACATTTTTGTGGCAGACAAAAAATAATATATTGATACATATATATCAATATAAATATATAATTTTAATTATGTTTTTTTTTTTTTATATTAAACTCTCTGTGTTGTTGAATGAATTGTGTATGTAAGCAGCATTAAATATGGCATCCAATTGAATGCTATAATTCATACTTATAATAGCCTAGTAGAAAAGTTTGATCAACACAAAAAATATTGAAGAAAACGTAAAAAAAAAATAGATTTATAAATATATTTGTTACTTGTTTCTGCGCTGTTGATTAAAGTTTTTAATTTACTTAGTTGACTATTAATACAAATTCTCTGATGATAATTGTTGGGTTTCATGCCTAGGGGAGGAGTTGCGGGTGCGCTCTTATATTATATATATATATATATATATATATATATTTGAACAGTATTTGGCAAATGGCAAACCAAACAGTCAACTAATTCATTACGTGTTGTACACACACCCACACACACACGATTGTTTACACTGTTTTTCTCTATATATATATAAATTAATTATACTATATGAATTGTTCTCTATGTGTAGTCGCTGTTAGGTTTCGATCATTCAATTTGTACAATAACCAACCGGTTAAATCTAAGTGTGTTATACATATACATATGTAAACAATGATAACCCAACTGAAGTTATATTATGCAAAACAGAAATATTACAAATAAAAAACCATATATGAATAATATACAATATATACATAAACTGTGCGATATGTTTGATAAATGAATTAAAAAACGTGTGGTTCATTTTCATTATATTATTATTATTATTATTACATTTGATCGATTACAAAAACATACACACACATACACATACAGTAATAAACAAATACAATTGAAGAATATGCCGAATTCTATATTATATATTTAAAATGAAAAGATATATATTATTACATATATATGTATGTTAAATCATTTTAGTGGATGTATAAAAAATAAAAAACAAATAAAATCAAAATGTTGCAAACAATGTTTTATTTTCATTTTAACTATTCAATTTGAATTGATGAGTGAAGCCCAAAAAACAAGGATTACACCCAAAATTGAGCTGGAGGCAAAGGCGCTTCGCGTGCCCAAATTGCACAAATTCTGATGACAGAAGACACAGCCCAGAAATTCGAGTTGCGGCATTACCGAATCCGGCTGCTCATCGCAGACAGTCAAATCACCAAAGACGCAGGAGCGACGCACAAACATCGATTCATCAGTTGCTGGGATTATGAATAGATTTATTATATTCCGCGAAATTATATACAGTTCATAATCTGGCTTTACTCACATCCCTTGTAGTACTTGGTGAGGCATGCTGTTTCTGGTCTTTGTAGATAAATGGGACGCAATGTTTCCGGCAGCTCCAAGGAATCGCAATCCGTTTTGGCAATGTTATCGGGCTGAAAATCATCGCCGCAATTCGAATCGTTGACAGAATCGCATTCATAGCAGCTAACCGCGAGAGCTGTGCTTCGTCGATGACGTAATATGCGCGCATGTGTGTGTGAGTGTGTGTGAAATAAATTTGTGTTAAATATGTGTGTCAACAATGTATGACACAGTCGATGCGCTCACCTGTGGCAGACAGCAACACAAGCAACAGTGCCAAAATCAACACCCAGCGCATCATCCTCTCATCAATCCCAACTGTTGTTGGTCGAGTGCTGAGCACAGGTATGAAAACAGTTGATGGATGTTTGTTGATGGTTGTTTTTGTTTTTATTTTTGTTTTTTATGAGTGCACACTGTATGGAGGCCCGTTGATCGCACCCAGAGCGTCACGTGGCCGAGAACCAGTCGGACGAGCTGCACACACGAGACTGAGCCCAAATCCAATCGCATTCCGACTGATGAGATTTTTTTTCATTTTCTGTGTGTAATTTTGTTGTTCTTTCTTTTCGTTTTTACTTTGTTTTTCGCGATGCTAATTTCCATATAACACATTTGGTTTTAATTTTGACTGACCGCGTCTATATGAAAATTGAAATGGAAATGGAAATGGTGTGCGGCATTTTGATAGCCCAAAAATAAATTGTCCGTTGACATGAACAGGAAATACACGGTGGCTATTGTGTAACTATGTGTGTGTGTGTGTGTGTGTGTGTGTCAGTGTGTAGGCGTTGCGCCCTTGTTCAAATGCCACTGTGCCTCATAAAGTTCATTGCGCGCAAAAATAAACAATTTGCGTTTTATTCTATATTAAATTACTTTTTATTGGCTGACCATTAAAGCTTTCATGCATTTTCTTGGCCATGGCCATTTACAAAAAAACATCTTATTTACTTGCCGTCACGTTGGCCAACTCGAAACAGCTGCGACGCCGCTAGAAATTCCCCTCCATCTGATCGGCTCCATTGCAGAAGTTCTCGTCGTCGCACACATGACAGCTGGCATTCTGCACGGCGACCAGTGTCGGGTCCAACTTGCAGCCAATCTCCGTTTCGTTGACCTCGCCAAAGTAGCAGCCACGCACAAATTTCTTGACGTTATTTTCTGTTTGAGAGTTCACAAAATCAAACAATTAAATGCCAAAATATTGCTGCATACTTTTAGGAGCAATAATATTTAAGCCCTTCAAGAAAAGGAGTCGTTAACTCGACTGTAAATTAAGTTTATTATACTAATTAACAATTTGAAATAAAATAGAAAATGTAATTTTATATTAAGTGAATAATATATTATCAAAAAGGCACTAGCTGCACGAAGAAAAACCGATTCCAAACTCAGTTTGTATTCAATATGAAAAAATAGATTTACTAACATGATTTGTGACTATTGAGGTAAACCAAAAAGGAGTAGCTGCAAAAATAAGTGCAGATTTTCGCCTGTGTTTGTATGCAAAATTCAAAAAGATTTCTCAACATGATTTGTGAATATTGAGGTAAGCCAAAAAGGAGCTAACTGCAAAAGGAAGAGCCGATTTCAAACAGTTTTTGTACTCAATATTTAAATAGATTTATTAGAATGATTTGTGAATTTTGAGATAAAGCAAAAAGAAGCTAACTGTAAAAGAAAGAGCAAATTTCAGCCTGTATTTGAATTCAATATTCAAGTAAATTTCCTAACGTGATTCCCCGCACTGCTCTACATCGTTTATTTGAAAAATACCCTTAAGCAGCTTAAGGCTCCTTCATGAGTGAAAATAAAGTTAAACTCAGGAACACGCTTTATTTATACTCAAGTAAACTGGTTAAGGAGCCGTGAGAAATCGATTTTTTTCTTGTATATACAAAATGAGGTCACATAGCGCAAAAAAAAAACATTTAATTTTAATCGTTTTCATTCATGAGTGTAATCTGGATGTGGTTGAAGAAGAAAATACTTACCGCTAAAAACTCGCTTCAGGCACGCGGTGGCATTCTTGTTGACCAACTCAATGTCCAGGAAACGGGGAGGGGCAATGAAGGCGCAATCGTACTTAAAATGATTCTCAATTTTGAAATTTTCTCCGCAACTTTTCTCGTAAACCGACTCACATGAGTAGCATTTGATGGCGTAAGCTATTGGCATTGAAATATACACAAACACAAACATACATATATATATATATATATATATACAAAAACATTTTTGAGTTAAAAGGCTAAAGACATAATGGTCAAGAGCAAACCTGTGGTCAGTATCGTGAGCATGGCGCCGAATCCAAGTAAAAACTGCATTTTTCCGTTGATGAAATACGAAAGAAAAAAACTCAAAGCACTTTTCACAACACGTTTTATATATCCATTTATGTAAATATCGAAATTATTTGTATTTACGAGCCAAATTTTATACTTTATTTTAATTGCCGATTTGGCATTTGTTGTTTTATGGAAAATTCTTGTGATGCTTTTCTTCTTGTATTTTTTTCCTAATTTTTTCTTCTTTTTGTTTGTATTTATATCTTGTTCACTCAGCGCTCGGCCGCAATTGAAATGAACGAATCGGTTTTGAAAGTGTTTCTTATATGTTCGCCCCTAAGTTGTGGGCATCAAGAAATTTATTTCTATAAATTACTCGTATTTTTACATATTTCTTATATTTATATCAGCTTTTTTTTTCTTCAGGCGTTATTTGTCGGAATCTTGATTTTAGCGTGTTCTAAGACTGATTTTTACGATTAACTTTTCCACACCGATGATTAACAACATTCACCCGCTCTGTCCTCACTTTAAAGATTTGAATTATTGTTGTTGTTGTCGTCGATATTTTCCGGTGTGTTCTGTTTATGAAGCACAAATCGTTTCAACCGTCTGTCAGTCGACGGCCGCGTTCGAAATTATACTGAAAAATGCCAAAGCGTTTCCAAATTTTACTACTCAGCAGCTCTCACTCTTTTCCACTTTTCCTCTCTGCCTCTCTGCCTCTCTCTCTATCTCTCCATCTCTTTGTCAGTCGCTCTTTTTCATGGCAGTTCCTTTCTTCTTGTCTGGGCAAGTTCTGCGGACACCTATCGAAATAGTCTAATTTTAATGAATTTCCCTCCAATGCTGAACATAAATTAAATGTATTCTAGACACAATTTATAGCACACATATGGAGACGAGACATCAGAAAATTTGAGTTGCCTCTTAGCCCATTTTTAACCATAGCCAACAAGCCAAAGAGAGCTGGCCAACTTGCCAAAGAGCATTCTCTGTGTGTGTGTGTTTTAATTATAATGTTGCACTCAAGGACGATCTCAAAGGACAGGTTAGGATAGATAATCGGTTTGGTATGCTAAACGAAAACAATTTTAAAATAATTACTGCATTTTTAAACGGATTTCGAATGTAGATCGGAATAACAAATGAATTACATTTACATTTGAATTTAACTTGATATATTTATAAAATTTATGGAATTTTGCTTTTGGAATGTGTTGAATGTGTTTCGCTTTTTCTTACAAAATTCAATGAAAATTGCACAAATTATATGACAAGCTTTGATAAAACATGTGAAACTTATTAAATGTTTCAGGTATAAATTTTAAATGACTTAATCCAAGTTTAGGACAACAGACGGGCCACGCCAAAGAACAGCAGAATGGCTCCAGCGATGGGGGCAATGGAAGCGGAACCGTTGCACTTATCATTGGTGCACACTTGGCAGCTCAGCAGATTCAACTCCAAACGATCCAGGCAGTAAGATATTATGTCGGTGAGCGCACCAAAGTAGCAGTCGCGCTCAATTTGTGGATTTCCGTGAACTGCAAAGGAATACAAATCTTTAATTATTATCAGATATTTGTAAAAAAAAATATGTGCACCACTTTTTTTCTTGAGTTGCTAATTTTGCATGCAGTTCATCAGCGGAATATTGTACATTTGTCACATAGTAGTAGTAATAAATGATAAATGAATTTCACTTGAAGATCTGTTACTGTTTTAATATTCTTCATTTGCTATTCAATATTTAATTTACATTTTTTTTCAGGTAGCTATTGTAAGCCTAACCACAATGCGCACTGCGCAGTTTTTTATTATTAAATTTAAATGACGTAAAAAGTAGTCATAAATGATTCAAGCAGAGCATGTAGAAAAATAAGTTTAAAAAATCAATGACTAATTTTTAGAGAGCGGATCTGTTTTTCTTCCTACAAATCGATGTGTTCATTGATAGTAGATTTAATTAGATACAATTGTTGGTGATATTGTTATTTTCCACCTTTGCTATTTTCCACATTCAGCATCAAATTTTGGCTCATAAAATATAAAACCTGTGGCAAAACTTTTTTTAAAATGGGTCTTTATCGATATGTAAAAATTTATTTAATTCTATATAAGCACTTCAAATCTGGCGATAATTAAAACCTCAATTTCTGCTGCTGCTTAATAATAATAATAACACTAAAAATAAATTACTGATTCTAAAATTGTATGTGATCCATTAATTGCTTTTAATTAGTTGGAAAAGCCCACAAATAAATCAAACAATTAATTTAGCAATTTAAATGACAAGCAGGAAAACAATAATTGCCATAAAATGTAAATCGTAATGATTTGCATAGATCACACGATCTTCGCATTTGGGCATAAATAGGTTTATAATATATAAAACAAAAACTATTATATTAAATACAAATTCCTTTAACATTTCATCATTTCTCTTTGGTGATAAAAAAATACAAACGGATATGATGATAATATGTTTACTTTGCATATATATATATTTATATATATATATACTTTTAAGAAATATATTTCTTACATAAAATTGAGCATACGCCCAGTCGGTTAATTGTGCGAGCAAAATAATGGACATGGGCGACGCCCACTCTGCTTTGCTAATCAAGTTAATTAAATGCACAAAACCACTGGACGCGTATGACATCATTAAAAAACACACAGAACGGAAGAGTAGTTTTGTGGATGGGAATGGGATGCATAGAACTTACCGTCATCGAGGCCCGTCGTAATGCAGCCGGTGGCATCGCAATCCACCACAAGATCGGGATCAGCCTCAAAATGTTCGCCACACTTGGGATTGGTTAGAGAGTTGCACTTATAGCACTTGATGGCATAGCCTGTAAATTGAAATCACAATCACTATCAGAGAGATCCTCCTCTAAATCTCGCTCAAACCGATGCGTACCCGTGCAAGCCAAAGCGGCCAAAATGGTCACAGCCAACACATGCCCGGCACTTGACACCATTTTGAATCACTCAAAAAAGGGGTTAAAACGACTTGAACAAAAAGGAATAAAGCAAAGTAAACTTCTTTTTAGGTCTGAACGACTCGGCGACTATTTAGCTTCTGGTTTCTTACATTTTGAATAATTGCCAATGCAATCGCTTAACTGTAATCGCACTAAAAACCCATAACCATAAATATAGAAAGGCACACTCATATTTACACACTATACACCCTTTTTTATAAATATTATGAAATGACTGTTTCGGTATTTTAGCCATATTTCATTGTTATAATCATCTCATTATTATGCGACACTCTTAACTCAAACGTGTTTTATTTTAAGTTTTATTAAATATCCTATCCTAATAATTATATAATATTTAATTTCTTGAAATATTTTATAATAATTATATAATATTTATTTGATGCAGTGTCAAAATGATAAAAAAAAAAATCATATCTTGAAATATTTTATAAATATTAGGACTGTATTTATTTCTTAGTATTAAGGCTAAAAGCAAATTTTTTACAATTATCAATTATCAATAAAATTTGTACTTTTTTCATTTCAGTGTATGTATTTAAAAAAAAAAATAACACTCACTCAATAATTAATTTTTAAATATATTTGATATTTCATTAAAATTTTTAATAGACTTTCATATTTTTATTATTATAACATATATTGTAATTTTTTCAAAGCCGAAACATTTTTAATTAAATAACATTTTAAAATAACGACAAGAGAGAATAAGTCACAAAATCTGAAAAAAAAAAATTATTTATATGTCTTATGTGTTTACCACATTGATTACAGTTTAAAGAAAACCACTGCCACTTGAAACCAACTTTTTATCTTGAACACATATTTAAAGCCTGTAAAACATTTAATTTCTTTTTTTATATCCTTTTTTCACATTAAGTACAATGAATCATTCAAAGCGATAATATTTTTGTCCCACTATAAAAATTATTTTAAATTGCTAACAGGCCTTATCCAAATTCATAACTACGAGTTCAATTTGATTTATGAAAAAATTATTTAGCATTTTAATTCGTAATAATATAATCAGTAAATTTTCTAAAGGTTTGTAAATTTCAAACTGTAATAATTTACAGATAAGACAAACTAAAATGTTGCATATCTGAAAAGTAAATAAAAATTTGTTGTTTTACAGATGAATCATAAATATTTATTATTGCTTGCAATGGGATATGTGGGATAGGTTCAAATTTAAACGAGAATATTTCACAACTATGAGAACAAATCAAAATTGCAGTTGAAACAGAGATAGATGCTTATATATAACCAAAAGTTAAGAACTAAAGCCACATTGTACACGAGATCTAGGCCAAAATGCGGTCAACGCCAAAGAACAGCAGAATGGCTCCTGCGATGGGGGCAATGGATGTGGAACCGTTGCACTCATCCCTGGTGCACACATTGCAGCCCAATTGCTCGACGAAGGGCAGTGATGGAACCGACTGGCAGTAATTCTGAATGTTGGATACATAACCAAAGTAGCAGCTGAGCATAATATGTTGATCTCCGTCAACCGATAAGGGATACAAATCTGTTATTAATATGACATATTTTTAAATTAATATTTGTGTTGAAAATTATGTTATTTTACAATCAATGCAACCGTGCATATGTTAAGTCTCTTATTATCGATAGTTATAATGTTAATTGACAGTCTTGAATAAACTTTGATTGAGTACACAACGCTGGTGGGACTCAGTTTTATTATCTTATCTAGGCATTCCCTGACGCGGGGAAAGGATTTTCGCTCCAACATGTTATGGACCCAGAGCGCGTGGCCTGATAAGATTGTTTACGGTTTATTTGACTCGATATCCAGAGTTACGAACTCGGATAAAATAAAAGACAAATCGGCAGTTACGTGTGTGTAAAAGTAAAGTGCGTCGCAAATATAGAAACATGAGTGAGCCGTACCAAATTGAGAAGCTTGAAGAAAAGAATTATGACTCTTTGAGCATACAGATGCGAAGCGTGTTGTGTACATGCGGACCTATGGGATGTTGCGTCGGGGGATTTACAGAAGTCTGATGTGGGCGAAAATATTAACTGGAGTGCGTTGGATCGTAAGGAATTGGCAACGATCACGGTAAGTGTTAAGACATCGCAGTTGGGATACATCAAGAATTGCACAACGGTGCAGGAGGCATGGATTAAGTTGCGCGAAGTCCATTAGCCAAGCGGGCCGGTTCGTAAAGTCTCGCTTTACAAAAATTTGCTCAATTCTCGCATGGCGGAGGGGCAAAGCATGGCTATTTGATCACATTTAACGAAATCGTGGATCAGCTTGTCGGAGTTGGAATAGAAATAGTTGACGAGCTCAAGGTCAATATTTTCCTTTCCAGCCTTCCACACATTTATGAGAATTTCGTTGTCGCCATCAAACCGCGCGACAGTCTGCCAGCATTTGAAATTCTGTGCAATAAGTTGAATGAAGAAGGCGAGAGGAAAGAAGGCGCAGAGAAGCAGAGCGATATCGCGCTGGTCTTTACAGTTAGATAACGGCATAACACTAGTGCGACGGTCACCACAAAGAAGAAACTGAAAAAGGTCGCCGTTACTAATGTGGTGAAATAGGGCATATTAAGGCGAATTGTCGCAGATTAATTGCCAGAAATGGTGTAATAGCGACCGGACAAAGGAATTGCAGCTTACTGAACGCATTGGATGCAAGCAGTTATAAGAAACTCGGCTGGTGCTTGGACAGTGGAGCAACAAGTCGTATGTGTTGCGATAAGCAAATGTTTTCAAAGTTTGAGGCGCATACCGAAACGATCTGTTTGTAGGACGCCGGCACCTTGCCAGCCGAGGGCAGAGGTGAAGTGAAAATGAAAATGATTTGTGTTCACTGGTACTAAACAACGTATTGTACGTAGCAAAGAAGTGCAAGGTCTATTTCGATGCAAGCAGTGCACGAGTATTCCAAGGCATCGAATGTATACTCGAGGCCAAACGAGTAGGAAATCTGTATACGTTTGAAAGTCATCGTAACAGATGTTATGCAGCTGTTAAGTCGGACGGCGAGTTGTCGCATAACAGATATGGTCATCTGAACTATGACAGTTTGTGTGAAATGGCAAACAAGGCGCTGGTGCGAGACATGGAAAATGTTGACGTGTTGCAACGGGTGTCGTGCAAGACGTGCATGCTGAACAAGGTTCATGTGCATGGCTTTTTCATGGCTGTTCCTTTCTTCTTATCTGGGGAAGTTCTGCGGACACCTATCGAAATAGTCTAATTTTAATGAATTTCCCTCCGATGCTGAACATAAAATAAATGTATTCTAGACACAATTTATAGCATACATATGGAGACGAGACATCAGAAAATTTGAGTTGCCTCTTAGCCCATTTTTAACCATAGCCAACAAGCCAAAGAGAGCTGGCCAACTTGCCAAAGAGCATTCTCTGTGTGTGTGTGTGTGTGTTTTAATTATAATGTTGCACGCAATGACGATGTCAAAGGACGAGTTAGGATAGATAATCGGTTTGGTATGCTATGCGAAAACAATTTTAAAATAATTACAGCATTTTTAAACGGATTTCGAATGTAGATCGGAATAACAAATGAATTACATTTACATTTAAATTTAACTTGATATATTTATTAAATTTATGGAATTTAATTTGGTATTTAAGCTGTTTAAATATGCTTTTGGAATGTGTTGAATGTGTTTTGCTTTTTCTTACAAAATTCAATGAAAATTGCACAAATTATATGACAACCTTTGATAAAACATGTGAAACTTATTAAATGTTTCAGGTATAAATTTTAAATGACTTTATCCAAGTTTAGGACAACAGATGGGCCACGCCAAAGAACAGCAGAATGGCTCCAGCGATGGGGGCAATGGAAGCGGAACCGTTGCACTTATCATTGGTGCACACATCGCAGCTCAGCTGCTTCAACTCGAAACGATCCTGGCAGTAAGATAGTATGTCGGTGAGCGCACCAAAGTAGCAGTCGCGCTCAATTTGTGGATTTCCGTGAACTGCAAAGGGATACAAATCTGTTATTATTATCAGATATTTGTAAAAAAAAATATTTGGATCATTTTTTATTGTTGTGTTGCTAATTTTCAATGCAGTTCGTCAGCGGAATATTATATATTTGTCACATAGTAGTAGTAATAAATGATAAATGAATTTCACTTGAAGATCTGTTACGGTTTTAGTATTCATCATTTGATAATCAATATTTAATTTACATTTTTTTCAGATAGCTATTCTAATAATAAATAATTAATTCCGCAATGCTGACATAAGTTTAAAACACTCCCTTTTTAAATCACTCCACTATACAAATTTATTTAATTCTATATAAGCACTTCAAATCTGGCGATAATTAAAACCTGAACTTCTGCTGATGCTTAATTATAATAATAACACTAAAAATAAATTATTAATTCTAATATTGTATGTGAGCAATTAATTGCTTTCAATTAGTTGGAAATCGTAATGTTTTGCTTAGATCAGACGATCTTCGCTTTTGGGCATAAATAGGTTTATAATATATAAAACAAAAACCATTATAATAAATACAAAGTCCTTTAACATTTCGTCACTGCATATATTTTTTATAGATTATAACATTTGTTTATAAATACAAATATTTCTCTTTGGTGATAAAAGAATACAAATGGATATGATGACAATATGTTTAGAGCATTACTTTGTTAATTAAATTTACAAAACCAGTGGACGCGTATGACATGATTTAAAAGCACACAGAGCGGAAGAGTATTTTTGTGGATGGGAATGGGATGCATAGAACTTACCGTCATCGTGGCTTATCTTAATGCAGCCGGTGGCATCGCAATCCACCACAAGATCGGGATCAGCCTCAAAAAGTTCGCCACAAGTGGAATTGGTTACAGAGTCACACTTATAGCACTTGATGGCATAGCCTGTAAATTGAAATCACAATCACTATCAGAGAGATCCTCCTCTAAATCTCGCTCAAACCGATGCGTACCCGTGCAAGCCAAAGCGGCCAAAATGGTCACAGCCAACACATGCCCGGCACTTGACACCATTTTGAATCACTCAAAAAAGTTAAAACGACTTCAACAAAAAGGAATAAAGCAAAGTAAACTTCTTTTTAGGTCTGAACGACTCGGCGACTATTTAGCTTCTGGTTTCTAACATATTGGATAAATTGCAATTACAATCGCTCAACTGTAATCGCACTCAAAACCCCTAATCATAAATATAGAAAGGCACACTCATATTTACACACTATACACACTTTGTTTATAAATATTTTTGAAATGACTGTTTTGGTATTTTAGCAATATTTCTTTGTTATAATCATCTCACTATTATGCGACACTCATAACTCAAACGTAATTTATTTTTTACGTTTTATTTAAATATCCTATCCTAATAATTATATAATATTTTATTTCTTGAAATATTTTATAATAATTATATAATATTTATTTGATTTAGGGTCGAAATGATAAAAAAAATCATTTCTTGAAATATTTTATAATTATAAGGACTGTATTTTTTTCTTAGTATTAAGGCTAAAAGTATATGTTTTACAATTATTATCAATAAAATTATTACTTTTGTAAGTGTATCTTAACGTATATCAAAGTTAAATAATATTTATATTTTATTTGTTTTTATTTCATTTTATGTTCCGTATTTAAAATAAAACACTCACTCAATAATTAATTTTCTCAATAAATTTCATATTTTGATATTTAATTAACATTTTGAATAGACTTACATATTTTCATTGTTATGTGCTTACCACACTGATTACAGTTTAAAGAAAACCACTTCCACTACAGATGAATCATAAATATTTATTATTGCTTGCAATGGGATATGTGGGATAGGTTCAAAATTAAACGAGAATATTTCGCAACGAGTTCTAGGCCAAAATGCGGGCAACGCCAAAGAACAGCAGAATGGCTCCGGCGATGGGGGCAATGGATGTGGAACCGTTGCACTCATCCTTGGTGCACACATCGCAGCCCAATTGCTTGACGAAGGGCAGTGATGGATCCGACTGGCAGCCAGTTTGTGTGTTGCTGACATCACCAAAGTAGCAGCTGCGCACAATTTGTGGATGTCCGGGAACTGCAAAGGGATACAAATCTGTTATTATTATCAGATATTTGTAAAACAATATTCGGACCATTTTGTATTGTTGAGTTGCTAATTTTGAATGCAGTTCATCAGCGGAATATTGTACATTTGCCACATAGTAGTAGTAATAAATGATAAATGAATTTCACTTGAAGATCTGTTACTGTTTTAATATTCTTCATTTGCTATTCAATATTTAATTTACATTTTTTTTCAGGTAGCTATTGTAAGCCTAACCACAATGCGCACTGCGCAGTTTTTTATTATTAAATTTAAATGACGTAAAAAGTAGTCATAAATGATTCAAGCAGAGCATGTAGAAAAATAAGTTTAAAAAATCAATGACTAATTTTTAGAGAGCGGATCTGTTTTTCTTCCTACAAATCGATGTGTTCATTGATAGTAGATTTAATTAGATACAATTGTTGGTGATATTGTTATTTTCCACCTTTGCTATTTTCCAAATTCAGCATCAAATTTTGGCTCATAAAATATAATTCCGCAATGCTGTAATGCTGTAATAAGTTTAAAACACTCCCTTTTTAAATCACTCCACTATACAAATTTATTTAATTCTATATAAGCACTTCAAATCTGGCGATAATTAAAACCTCAATTTCTGCTGCTGCTTAATAATAATAATAACACTAAAAATAAATTACTGATTCTAAAATTGTATGTGATCCATTAATTGCTTTTAATTAGTTGGAAAAGCCCACAAATAAATCAAACAATTAATTTAACAATTTAAATGACAAGCAGGAAAACAATAATTGCCATAAAATGTAAATCGTAATGATTTGCATAGATCACACGATCTTCGCATTTGGGCATAAATAGGTTTATAATATATAAAACAAAAACTATTATATTAAATACAAATTCCTTTAACATTTCATCATTTCTCTTTGGTGATAAAAAAATACAAACGGATATGATGATAATATGTTTACTTTGCATATATATATATTTATATATATATATACTTTTAAGAAATATATTTCTTACATAAAATTGAGCATACGCCCAGTCGGTTAATTGTGCGAGCAAAATAATGGACATGGGCGACGCCCACTCTGCTTTGCTAATCAAGTTAATTAAATGCACAAAACCACTGGACGCGTATGACATCATTAAAAAACACACAGAACGGAAGAGTAGTTTTGTGGATGAACTTACCGCCATCGATGGTCTTCTTCATGCAGCCAGTGGCATTGCGGATGGAGAAGTTGCTCTGCAGGTAACGCGGTGGGGCAATGCGTGCGCAATCCAGCAGCAGACCGGGATCAGCCTCAAAATGCTCGCCACACTTGGGACTGCTTACAGATTCGCACTGATAGCACTTGATGGCATAGCCTGTCAATTGAAATCACAATCACTATCAGAGAGATCCTCCTCTAAATCTCGCTCAAACCGATGCGTACCCGTGCAAGCCAAAGCGGCCAAAATGGTCACAGCCAACATATGCCCGGCACTTGACACCATTTTGAATCACTCAAAAAAGGGGTTAAAACGACTTGAACAAAGTGGAACAAAAGCAAAGTAAACTTCTTTTTAGGTCTTAACGACTCGGCGACTATTTAGCTTCTGGTTTCTAACATTTTGAAAAAATTGCCAATGCAATCGTTCAATTGTATTTGCACTCAAACTCAAACACTCAAAACCTATACTCATCTGCATTTTGAGTGTTATTCGCTTTGTGTAATTTCGTTTGTGTGTGTTTTTGCACTTGATAGTTGTTAATTTAATTTTCTCTGTAAGATTGCTCGTTGACACACAAACATTAAATAATACACACACCCGCAACGTTTGTGTGTGCGGAAAACTTGTTTTTGGGTGATGTCAGACATATTTTGTCTTCGGTATTTACTTATTGCGTTTGACACGATGTATATACTGAAAGACTCACACATATATACACACTTTGTTTATGAATATTTTTAAAACGACTGTTTTGGTATTTTAGCAATATTTCTTTGTTATAATCATCTCATTATTATGCGACACTCATAACACAAACGTATTTTATTTTACGTTTTGTTTAAATATCCTATCCTAATAATTATATAATATTTATTTGAATCAGTATCAAAATGATAAATAATCAATCATTAATTTAAATATTTTATAATAATTATATAATAATTATTTAATTCAGTGTCAAAATTATAAATAATCAATAATTTCTTGAAATATCTTATAATAATTATATACTTTTTATTTCATTCAGAGTCAAAATGATAAAAAAAAAAATCATTTCTTGAAATATTTTATAATTTTTAGGACTGAATTTATTTCTTAGTATTAAGACTAAAAGCAAATGTTTTACAATTATTATCAATACAACTTTTACTTTTGTAAGACTATTTTAACTTTGACCATAAATAATATTTATAATCTATTTGTTTTTGTTTCATTTTATGTTACGTAATTAAAAAAAAAAAAAAAAAAAAAAACACTCACTCAATAATTAATTTTCTCAAAAAATTTTGATATTATGATATTTTATGAACATTTTTAATAGACTTACATATTTTCATTATTATTACAAATATTGTTATTTTTTTGAAAACCGAAACATATTCAATTTCATTTGGAGTTCTTTAAGTAGCATTAAGTGCATTTTCCCAAGCAGCCACTTAATAATCTTTTCCATTACCTAGATAATTTCCTATGCTCTTCAATTGGTTAATTTTATCAAATTATTCCAAATGAGTTTAGGTTAATTGTGGAGCAGCTGCTGCGGGGAGTTCAAGTTGCAGTTTCTTAACCTTTCCAACGCGCTGCGCATTGTAAATTGTGCTTAGCACTTTGTAAACTCGAATTCGACTCGGCTGCACATTCAAATTGAACTCAATTAAACATAATTAATAATGCAGACTCACACACTCAAAATACCCACGCACAGATGAGGGGGATCAGGGAGGGAGTTCAACGGATTTGGTGAACTTTTCAGTTTCATTGTTCAGTTTTGGAACACTTTTGAGCAGTTTTTATTGTTGTTACAACTAATTAGAATAACCAGGTGTTGGGCTTGTGCCGGTTTTTTTTTAAATACATTTTTTGAACATGCAACTCGAAATGAGTCATCAATTTAATTAGCTGAGCTCAACTTGAGCTGGACAGCCCGATAAACACGTTCTGAGAACGCGTTACTTTCGTAAATTAAATAAAATGTTAATTGTAAATATTTGCAATGAATATGTTTATCCTGTTGCAAATATATAGTATACTTAACCCTGAAATCTTCAATGTGTGTTTGTGTATATAATTTTACTTCGAGGCTGCTCTTTAATATAAGCAGCTATCTCATTGAAAACTTATACAAAAGCAAAATATTAAAACATTTTATAATAACGACAAGAGAGAATAAGTCACATTTAATTTATTTTTTATATGCATTTTTCTCCACATAAAGTATGATTCAATTCATTCATTCAAAGCGATAATAATTTTGTACCACTATAAAAAGCATCTTAAATTGCTAACAGGCCTTATCCCAATTCAAACGTACGAATTCAATTTGATTCATGAAAAAATTATTTACCATATTAATTCGTAATAATATAATCAGTAAATTTTCTAAATGCTTGTAAATTTCAAACTGTAATAATTTACAGATAAGGCAAACTAAAATGTTGCATATCTGAAAAGTAAATAAAAAGTTGTTGTTTTACAGATGACTCATAAATATTTATTATTGCTTGCAATGGGATATGTGGGATAGATTCAAATTTAAACGAGAATATTTCACAACTATGAGAACAAATCAAAATTGCAGTTGAAACAGAGATAGATGCTTATATATAACCAAAAGTTAAGAACTAAAGCCACATTGTACACGAGATCTAGGCCAAAATGCGGGCAACGCCAAAGAACAGCAGAATGGCTCCGGCGATGGGGGCGATGGATGTGGAACCGTTGCACTCATCGCTGGTGCACACATCGCAGCCCAATTGCTTGACGAAGGGCAGTGATGGATCCGACTGGCAGCCATTCTGAATGTTGGATACATCACCAAAGTAGCAGCTGCGCACGATCTGTGGGTGACCGACAACTGAAAATGACAATGAAGGTGAGAAAAACGGTGAGTAAAAACTTTCACTATTTGCATAAAAAACACCACATGTTAATTAACAACAAACAACAACAACAACAAAAGCGTTCATTGTTTGCCCTTTGCTGATAAACAATGGAATCAGTTTGTACATTTATTTATTTATTTTTTTTAAAAAAGGGTGGTAATTACTATATGAAAATTCGTTCCGATCTGTGACGCATTAAGGCAACAAATAAGGTAACTGCTTGAGTCAACCAACTTCGCAATTTACTGCTGGGAGCAGTTTCGCGGTTGAGTTGCTTCACGATTTGTTTTGGATGACCTCACGCCCATTATCGTCATTAAATCTCAAATAATTACAAGTCTTCTAGCAAAAATATACAATAGCATTTTTTTTTTAAATATGGAAATTTGTTTTAAGTAAATTGAGTTTTAACAAAAATTGATTTAATTTTATTTGTGTGTTGCAGCCGATCTTAAGTCGATTGGAAAATAATATGAACAGCTTTCATGCTCGTTTCCCATCATTATTATTATTATTATTTCCATAAGCTCTCGCATTAATCTTAAAAACATACGAAACTGCACGAAGCTGCCACAATGGCCACAAATATGCATATCCAGCAACTGCGCAAAATAATCAGAATAAACACAAAAAAAGATGTTCACTTTCAGCTACGTAAACATATAAAATGACATCATTATCGCAGCATAATGCGACTCGAATTGATCGGATGAGAGCAGAATTTAATGAATGCTACAAATTACCGACAAATATGTGAGATTTGAGAACTTACCCGATTCAAGTGTCTTCTTCATGCAGCCGGTGGCATTGCGCACCGCGAAGAAGTTCTGCAGATAACGCGGTGGGCCGATTCTGGCGCAATCCATCAAAAGGGTATCATCTGCCTCGAATTTCATCCCACACTTGGGAGTTGTCAGCGACTCGCATTGGTAGCACTTGATGGCATAGGCTGCAGTTCAGTCAAAAAAGTTAATTAGCTTCAAATTCATTTCTTTCAAATGTGCACAAAAAACACATGCAACAATATAATAACACACCTGTACAGGCCAAACTAATCATAACGGCCACGGCCAAACTAGATTTTACAGCAGAAACCATTTTTTTTTTTTGTTTTTTTTTTTTGGAAAACCTGTGTTTTGTTTTTCGACTTTGTATTTGAAATTTTCTGAATGAACAACACTCAACCAACGCTGACAATGTCTGTTGCACGTCTGACAAGTTTACAATTCTCATGAGCCGTTCAGACGTCTAGCTGAAGCAACTGCAACAACAGCAACAACAACAACAACAACAACCATCACCCCCATTCGCATTTTACTCAGTCAGCGTAGTTGAGCGCAACGGCGACAGCGCTGCTCGCTCCGAGTTCACCTCTGTTTTGAGTAAATATAACGAGAGATATTTCTTAAAAAAAAAAAAAAAGGGTTAAAACGGTTTGTGCCATTGTTTTGAATTATAATTTCAGCATCGTAGGTTTTATAGTCATGCACTAAAATAACACTGATATCAGAATTCATGTTTTTTTTTATAACAAATTCGCTATTTTTGTCACGATTTACACAACAACAACTTTCTGACTCCATCAAATTTTAAGTCGAATAAAAATTATAGTCTTATGTAACTCCTATTAACAGATGCTTCGAGTAAGCGTGAAACTGGTTTTTTGAGAATTGATTTGCTTTGAAGACGTAATTTTGTTTTCATGCTTATATGCTGTAGGCTTCTCATACTCTAAGAGAAACAATTAAAATATCAAATAAAATGCGAAGAGAGTATTTTAAAAAATAGCTTAGGTTCAGAAATTCAGCTGATTTATATATACAAGAAATTCATCACTTACTGAAAATATATATATAGTAAATAAAAATCTTGTTAAGCTATTTTCGCAGTGCATATCGAAGCTCTTAGTATGAATATTTAGAAATTTACTATTCAATTGTTTTAGATAAATGGCTGATAACTTAAATCACTTGCCAGAAAATATATGCTATGAATACTTAAGTTAAATTTATTCTATGGAGTGATTCACATAGTTTTCAACAAATTAGCATTAGAATGGGAAAAAAAAGTTGTCAACTTATTATTAACAGCTTTTGGAATAAACAAATATTCTTTTTCATATCCAAATGCTGTTGATTTCCGAAACTATTTGAGCCATACAAATCCTTAAGTGAAACACACTAAATTATGATCTAACAATGAGAACCACCTAAAAGTTTGGGGCATTAGTCTAAACATTTATGTATATATAGAGAGAGAAATTATCAGATTAAATTTTCTCTGTTTTGCTGCCCATGGGACCATGACAGGACCCCCATTTACACAGACTTAATTAGATGTGAAAAACTGTCACAGTGGGTATCAATTGCCTCATACCTTGTGATTGAGGGGAACTAAGGAAACCGTTGGATGAATTTGAAATGAGGTCAGCTTAGGGCTGATCGAATTTGTCAATTGTCGCCTAATTGGATTAGCCTTGGACTTGGCGACTTTAGCAATCAAGGACACGCTGACAAGCCATAATGTGGAGTAGCGTTAGATTTCTCCGAAAACCATTTCTGAGAAAGTTGTAAACACACAGCGTGAAATTCAATGAACGACACATCCTAAATGTCAAAATATGAGCCAAACAGGTTTATATGGCTTCCTTGTATACAACATTTAATTGACTTAAGCGTTTAAGCCGTAAATATTTGGTATATATGAAGTTTTTACTAACCATAAAATTATTTTTTGAGCGTGAAATATGATCACTTTATAGTAATTGTTGTTTGGTTGTTGTACAAGATAGCATGCGCACTACGTAGGTTTCTGCATTGACTAAATTACCCGAAAGCAACAAAAAGTTGCATACTTTTAGGAGCACTCGACAATATCATGATCAATAATGATATTATTCGCTATATCCCGGAGCTCACCAGGATACGGAAGGTTATAGCTGAACTTTGAGCAATTTTCTGTTATCAGAGCAATTTTGGTTATTTAGTGGTTAATTTGTTGCCGAGTAGTGGTTTAAAAATAATGTCCCTTTGAGAAAAATAATGAAGAATGTGGTGCCTTAGAATTGCAGAGAGGGTCAACAAAAAACCCGAAGACATGTAAAAATTTCACTTGAGTAGCGAACGAAAAAGAGTGGAAATTTAAGCAACATCTTTAACTAAATTGAATTTATTTGCATATATAGAAAAGATTAAATTATTATATACAAATAAGAACATGATATAAATTAGTGAGCCAGCTTTATTGTATAAAACTTGCAGTTCTTAATACAAGATCTAAATGAATTAAAATGCCAGCTGCTTGCAGTAGAAGGCTATTTGCCATTTGCATAGATTAAATAAGATATTGCCAGAACAGCGTTGACAACTGACAAAGGGGCTTAGATTGAGAGCACTGATTGAGGCACAACAAAGTGGCAGGCACGCAATGAGGTCGAAGTAAATTGTTTAAATTAAGTAGGTCGCTTAATTAATAAAAAGATTTGTTCGATTTAGTGAGATAACTTTTAAGACTTACAGATGAGAAGATAGAAGTAGCTGAAAAATTATACACAAGGATACAACTAATTTTACCTTTTTTTCTATCTTAACAAATCTTAACTTATAATTTGTTTGAGACTTGACAAGACTTGGAAAAAACTGCATTTAAAAAAAACCATGCCATAAATTCAAAGATTCTACAAACTGTGCAAAATAGACAAATTTTTCCTGTCAAAGCCTCATCTAAAAGCTGACATTTCACTTCTCTTAAGCAAGTCTGTATAGATAGATATATATATATATATATATATATAGATATATATATGTAGATCAAACAAATAAGCAACTTTCACATAGATAATGAACTTTATTAGGTGTTTGTGTGTTTGGTTTATACAACTGTGATAAATACATTGAAGAATGCATGCGGTGTTTGAATTGTACATTAAAAGATTTCTTGTTTATATTTATATTATTTTGGTATATGTATTATTTTTTTTTTTAATAGAACAGTGCTATTGTTGTTTTGTGTTGTTTGTTAATATTGTTGTTGTTGTTTAGCTAGTTGACTAATTTGTTTATCAGAATTGTTTATTATTTTATTTAAAATTATTTAAGCAAAATATGAAATGAATTTAAAATTATGTTTAAAAATAGAGACTTTTAACTTAGGTCCTAAATTAAAATAACTACAAAAAAGTAGGACTAAAACTAAACTAAGTAAAATTTAAATGTTAATCAGCAGTTGGCTTAGCAAATGTTACTTAACAAAATATCACGTTCCAACTAAAAATAGAGATGCAATTGTAGCTTGTCTGTCGCCTAGTTGGCCAACTGTTGGGCAACGGCCAGAACAGGCAGCAAAATGGCTGCCAAAATGGCGATAAGGCGAGGGGCGCCATTGCAGCGATCTGTGACACAATCCTCGCAAAATATTCGCCGTACATTCTTCTCGGGGCTGGTCACATTGCACAGGTCCACCGGATCCGACTTGTTGGTGTAGTAGCAAAAGCGTTTGGTTATAATCTTGCCATTAGCTGAAAGTGAGTAATAGTTATGAGTAAAGTAAACATTTAATGTTATCTGAAATGAACTAACATTCCTCGACAGTCTTGCGGCAAACTGGACGCTCGTGATCCGAGTTGATGGTACTGTTGCAAGAGCGCAGCAGATTTATGTTGCGCTCCTTGATCAGCTCCGTGGGTATATTGTCCTCCTGGAAGGTCACATCGCAAAAGTCCTCCGCCCCAATGGTGTCCGAGCTGCAGTGCCAACACTGCAAATGCTGATGTTCAAGTGCTGTGCGAGAGCAGTCAAGAAAAATCATTAGATTATTTAACTATTTTGTTTACCACACGACTTTTATAGTCTGACGACAATTTGATATAGATACTGTATGCGTATTCAACTTATCAACCCATTAGCCCACCCAGCGTTTTTGTAAATGTTGACATCATCATGCCCATTGCCAAAAACATTTCCAACTGATTTTTTTTTTGTGTGCCCGCAAACTAACAGTATTTTGGACCAACTCCCGCCTCTTTGGCATTGCGTAGCAGACAGTGAATTGTGCGTAGCGAGTCAAAGAGGCGCCTTCATTAATATTTTATTACAATCTCCCAACGAAATCCTAGTTGAAAACATGCGAGATTTAGTTACCAGTGTTTGGACAGTTTGGACGTGTCGTCATTTTGGTAAAGCACCAAAAACTGTTTGGGTTGTAAAACTTGCCATCAATTTGGTAATTGTCAAGTTGGGCCAAAGACGTGATATCATTTAAGAATTGTACTAAAAGTTTTTATATAGTAAAATAGTTGTTTATCTCATTTTTAGTATTTCAACAACGTAGGCAGACTTTCTATGGAACATGCAAATTTGCAGTATATATTAAAATAAATATAAAAATTAATTTTTATTTTTTACAAACAACAAAAACATAACTCCAAATTCGAAATTTAAACAACGAAAAATTCATAAAATAATTTCGGCATATTTTTGTTAAGTTTGGGAAAAAGATTTAGCACAATTTTCTCAGTTGTTGATTGATTTGCCTAAGTAACATTTTTCTTGCTGTGCGCTGTTTATTTATGTTTTCTTTATAATTTGCTTTAAATTAAATTTAATTTTTAGCAAACAATGATTTTAGAATAAGAGCTGTGCCACAAAAACAAAGTGTAAAAGTATTTTTCGAACTCATTTGTATAAAATTAAAAATTAATTAAGCCGCCAACAAACCCCGGGAAACAACTGCTCGTCAAAACAAACATGCAAATCCATTTATTTCGCCTTTTTTCCCCACTTGGATATGCGTGATTTGCCATTGTTCCAACGGCGCTAGAGATCAAGATGGTTTTTGGCCTCAATGCTTTTGCGTGTCTAAGGCAAAGTGGTCAAGGACTGGTTAGGTTCAAGGGGAGGGACTTACAAAGGGCAATGCATAAAAATTTCCATGTTTGGATTTCTTTTAAAAGTCACTTGCCATAAATCCAAAGCACATTTTCAGAGTTGTTGGGAACCTTGACACGCCTCTGAGAAGCCTGGCTTGGTTTGAGGTGTCAAAAAATATTGACTATAAAAACATTTGCATTTCATTTTGCAAATTGTAAGCATATTAAATTTCAATATTATGAATTGTTGTTCGACTGCAAGAATTTATGGCCAATTTGAACGTCAATCGGGCGACCTTCAAATGTCGGCCATCAAGTCAGCTGTGGCACGTGTATAAGTTAGTCAAGTTAGTGTTGTTATTGTTGTTATTGCCATGGTCTGCCCCTTTTAAACCAGACGCCCACGTTCAAGCCACAAGCCTGGACAGCTAACCAGCTAACAACTGTGGCAGCGCCATTCTTATGGGTTGAGTAATTGATTGTTGTACCTCAATGGATATTTTCAAAATTTACTTGCCCTACAATTAGGCAAAATGACTAAGTGGACAAATTGAAATGGTATGTAAAAAACGATGAGACTTTAAGTTATATTAAGTACCATCACTGAGAAAATTAATCTGCAAAGAGTTAGACTAATCCTGCTAAAAGGGACAGAGTAAACCACTTTGATTATCTTACATGATATGATATGTATATATTCTATATATATTATATAAACATTTTAAATATGATATATATATATATATTAATAAAATTCGAAATTTAAGAGTATTTCACTATTCGATCAGACTCATATTTAAACTTTAGCATTGAATAATCGAATGCTTGCAATTGAAAAAAATCAAGGAAGTTGCTTTCTCTACATGCAAATTTTTGTTATCTGATGTTTGGGCTTTTGCAACCCCTATCTTGAAAATGGTAAAAGGCTTCCGCACTTAGCACACATAAAAAAAAAATATATATAGATATATGTATATATGATATATATATATAAATTTGCTGTCAAGCAAAATGTGCACATGGCATAATTTGATACGCATCGGAAGTTTGTAGTCGCCTGCAATTAAGCAAAACCCCAGACAATGAGTATCAAACGTTGCCCGAATGGTGTGGCAAGGAACAGGGTGGTGGCAAGTATCCTGTGAAGCGTGTTCAATCTGCACATCCTGTTTGGCAGCTCATTTCAAATGACAGCAAGCCGAGCAACGCCTTCTCATTATCAGTTGTCCACAAATTACGCAATTCATGCCAAGGAATTCGACACAATCTCAGACTACCCCCACACACACACACACACACATACACACACACACACACAAGACAAGTTTTGGTCTGTGACATAGTTTCCACGTATCCAGCTGAGCGTGTCGGGAGGAAGGGGGATGGAAATCTCTGCTGGATGCCGAGAGTACAGTTGAGAAGAGTTTCACCAGACGCTGCTGGAAACTGGACCAGACGACGTTCTGGCGCCAGTTTGACATGCGCACTGTTTCCAGCTGATGCGCAGTGGGGTTCCGATTGAATTCGAGCCAATTAGATAATTACAGGGCTAACACAAATCCACCAACAGAGTTAACAAGTTGAACAAGCAACAGGATTTGCAACATTCGCTAAACTTATTTAACAAATAGCCTTAATTTAAATGAATTACATTTTTTTGTTTTGCTCATCAGTCAATTAATGCACAATTAAAAAATAATTAGAATAATTTTTGTTTACTTTATTTATTATAAGTAAATGAATATGCATTTTGCACAGCAAATAGCTTTGCAAAAATATTTTTGAAATTAAATTGAACCAACAGAAATATATAATATGCATTCCAGTTCCCTTTCCATGCCAATCATTGAACAGCGCAAAAATCACAGAAATGCCGCCTTTTAATAACACAAATATGCACATATGTTATACACATACATTTTCTATGTTTTTTCGTATAAAAAGTGTGCAAAATTTCTATAAGCTGACCCACAAAATGTTTGCGTGACAGTAAAAGGAATATTTTCTGTAATCAGCTGAAAGACTGCCAAGCCCCTAATAAAGTAAGACTTGAAATTGTTTTAGAGTTGTTTTAAAAGTAATATATAAAAAAAATGTGATTAAATGTGATTTCGCTCAAAATACTAAATGCAAAAACTGATTTAATTAATAGCACTTTATTATACACATATATCTATAAGTACTTCCAAACCTTAAAAATCAACACATTTCTAAAAATGCTCAAAATCGAAAAAAAAAAAAAAAAAGGTGCTTAGTCAGCCTTCATTTGTTTATATCATAAACTTTGCATGATTAATCAAAATTTGGCACATTTTCGAATGTTTAAAGATTAACTACATACATAAAAGTATTCCATAAAGCAATTTGTAAAACAGAAATAAATTTAAAATATTATGTGCGAAAACTTTTTAAACAGCTTCCGCAGACACTTAATTATTAATATTTGTTTTATAGCTTGTCTGAAATTAATCAATTTCGAAAATGTAGACTAGATGGAAAATAATTATGATTTAAAGTAAAGAGCAAATTAACCTATATATTATTCAGCAAGTGTAAAATCATTTAAATGGCTTTCAGTTGAATTATAAAAATTCTGCTGTCTGGAGTCTATTTATAAAATTGGTACAACTTTTGTAAACACCTCAAAAATCTCGTTAAAAATTCGCCACAAAATAAAAACCGAGCAAAGCAAAACACACAAAAATACATATAAACAAACTCAAAAGCCAATTGAAGCGTTTCATTCATTGAACTGAAAGAAGAATCGCACCTGAAAGCCAACTTTTCACTATGAGTATAAAATTGTAGAACACCCAAAATACACTAAAAGCGACCTTGTCTACATAGATGTAATTACACGTAAACATCCCATAAAATTAATAACAAATTGTTTTATTTTTTTTCGTTTTAATGTTAATGCACTCAAACCACGTGCAATTTGTGAAGATCGACTATGAACTCACCGCTGATGTTGTAGGCGGTTGCCAGCAGGCAAAAGCCAGCAATTATAAATTTAATGGGCACCGACATAGTTTGAAGTAGTTTTATGTTTCGCTATCTGGGTACAAATCTCTGCAAGACAGGAGGGTAGACGGGTTGGCGACACTGTGGCGCCGGCTTTTCGGTAAACAAGACACAATGCGAGCTATCGGATTCCTTGTGTGTATCCTTTGAGAGGCTTCCTAATGTGCTTATATAGTTTTTTTTTTTTTTTTTAACGGCTCGCGATGCAAACGGTTGCTCGACTGACTGACGACTGTGCGGGCACGGCGAGCCTCAGGCTATGCTGCCACACTGCCACAGTGAACGTTGGCGTCAGCTTCAACGTCAACGCCAGCGTCAGCGTCAACAGCGACGTTGTTCTGTCTGCGTTACAGAATATTGATGACGCTGCCTGGGGATGCCCCATGCTGCTGCCAACTAAACTAGGCGAGCCAAATTTTTATAAAGCGTGATTTCGTTTGCCAAATATGAAACTAGTGAAAATATTCATCACGCACTTTTTATAAGCTCTTTGTGCCTTTTTTTATAATCGTACAAAAAAAAAGTAAACTAGTTCAATCTTACAGTTCCACAAAAATACATTTTTAATCAACTTTAAAAATGTTCCATACCTTTTTTTTATTTAAGCAATTTTCTCAAGAAATTTTAATTCCTTTCCAACCTTTTGAACTTGAAATTTCAACACGCTGCTTTACAATTTCTATTGCATGGTCAACTTAGTGGTGTGAAACATTGCTAAGTTGGTGAGTAAAGCTTTCAGCTAAGTTTTTTTTGGCATGCTTGAGCTTATGCACAAACCGTTATTGCATTTTGTGCTTATATTTAAAGAAATTATGTTTATTGTACAGAAATATTAAGGAAACTAATTTATTTTATTATTATTTAATTCTTCTAATAATCTAGCTAATACTCTTCTAGAAAACTAACTTAATACATCAATAAAAAAACACCAAATTTTATCATATTGACGGAGTTAAATAACTGTTATTTTTATTATATCAATTTGAGTAATTTGAGGTTCTTAAATCAATTTTAGTTGATAAATGCTAGAACCTGAATGCATATAAAATAAATGTGTAGTTCGTTGGTTATTTAAAAATTGCAGTTTTTTGTTGAGTTACATTATAACGCCAAATAGAGAAAAGAACATATTAATTATCATAATTTTATAATAAGATTTAATGTTTAATGTTAATGATATTAATTTTGTGACATAAGCATATATTACAAGTAAAATATTTACATGAGCTAATGCAATGAATCAACGCATCGGTTTGTGATTCATTTTGCAGCCACGCACACATTTTGACCCATGTGACTCGAACAGTGAGCAGTATATGGCCAAATTGGGCAATTCTTTAGCCAAAATTGGTGTTCAAGTCTGTGGCACAGCCAGCAAATATATATATATATGATTTCATATGCAAATGTTGACATTAAGCTGCAGCATTAGGCAGCAGTAGCCGATTTACTCCTCCTGCACACGAAAAACACTTGACAAAGCGTGAAAAATGTGACTTGCTGAGTTGCGTTTTTAGCTGCACGCACATCAAACAACCAAACACCAAACACCAAATTAAACAACGATCAAGAGCGACGCCATCGCCGCACTTGGAGTTGATTGGCGGAGTGAGCCAAGTCGAGTCAAGCCAAGTCGAATTGAGTTGAGTTGGGCCTGGCCAGCAGCAATAACAACAAAAAAAAAACGACCAAATGTAATGCTTGAAGCGGATTAGGAGGTTAAGTCGAAGCCTAAGCCGCAGCAATAAAAAGTCAAATCACATCATAAACTCAAGTTTAGACTTCTAGGCTTAGAAAAAGTCAGTTAGCCAGCCAGCCGGCCAGCCAGCTAGCCAGCCAGCCGGCTAGTCGATCGTGGGGTCCATTGACAGCCAGCCTGGGGCCATTGGGGCGTATGCGTAACATTTGTAGCCAGCTGAAACGCTGAACAATGTCGATTTACAATTTTTTCCATGCCCCCTCCATGATAAATGGTCAGTTTTATTGCATAAGCTGTACGACATTTTCGCTGTACACGTCATAAAAAAGCTAAAAAAAAAGAAAAAATAATGCATACATTGCTTGTCTGTATTAAGCAAACAAAATAATAATAAAAATCATATCCAAACTGTGCGACAAGTTTAAATGGCCAAAACGTTTTTCTGGCTTAGTTGCCACCCATTTTTTTTAATATTTTTTTTTATGCTTCGCATGTAAAAAATGTGTGAAATGGGTTTCAATAAGTTATGTTAATATGTGAAATATGCAATATATGAAATTGTTGTGTTTCAAGCTTTTAAGATAACTTCTTCCTATTTGGAAAGATACTTTATCTTAGACCAAGTTGTGAGGGGTATCTGCTAATCGAGATATATACATTATTCTATCTTGTGTGTCTTAATTTTGTAGCCTGACAGCTTTTAGTTATTTTGTGTCTACGACGAAATTTATTGATGTTTGTTTATATTTTTGTAAGCGCTTTTAATTAAATATAATAAATTACACAGGCCACTCAATAACTCCCACAACAATGCCACAACAAAACCTGAAGACACAAATCAAAAACTCAATTGGCTCGGGTCAAATGTCAGCGATGGCTTTGACATATTTGCGTGGTCGTCAATTAACTAAAATTAACTCTTAAATGTGGGCAGACTCAGAGCTGAAATCATTTCCGCTCCGCTGCGCCGGCTGAGCCATATTAAATGACGCATCAGGAAACGCATCAAGAAATGGCGCAAGCATTGAGCATCCAATTTTGTATCTTTGTATCTTTTGTATTTTTGTATCTTTGTATCTTTGTAACTTTGTAGCATGCACAATGTCAAGCGCAATGATGTGAGACAATTACTTTTGATTTGCTTTTCAAATTAAATAATTTAAGGTTACGTGGGCTGGGCAAAAAATAAAAACGGGGAACTTTAACGAGATATTTTAGGGGAACAAATAATTATTTACTTTAAAGAAACGGAAGAATTTAAGGCGTTTGAATTCAATTAAATGTGAAATACATGAAAATAAAATGAAATTAAATTAGAATTTAGTTGTTAACATTACAACAAAAAGTATTTATATAATTTTAATTTTTTTCTTTTATCTTACCAGTTGAATGTAATAAATTAAGCAACATTTTAGATTAAAATTCTCTGATTTCATTATTTGAAGCTGCTAAAAATCAAATTTATAATAGTAAAAAACAAATAGGTTTTCGAATGTTTGTATCATCTAATCAATTTATTTGTAAGACACCTTAGAAAAGTGCTTTAATTACACTTATAATAAGTAATACAATATTACAAAGGTATATATATATATGTATGTGTGGGTGTGTGTGTGCGTGAGTGTGTATTTAATTAAATGTGATCATCAATTTATATGTAATTAGAATACAATCGTTGAACTCTGCGATCTGATTAAGTGAAAAGCGTTGAATGCTTCCCAACTATATAAAATGTACAGTTCAGAATTGTGTATAGTCTGTAAAAATGGTATATATATATATATATATATATATTTATAGAGCGATGAGTGACTGCGAGTTTTTTGTGTGTGCTGATAATTTGTGCATTTGTTGTGAATTTGTGTGTTAGAAAATTTCGCAGGCCAGAAAAACTTGAACAAATAAGTTAAAATAACGCGACTTAACTAGGCGAAACATGAATTGGTTTTTATTTTCAAGTATGTAATTTAGCTTGAAGGACTCTCAACTTTTAAATTCAGTTTTTTTTTTCATTTGCATGATGCAATTAAGTGCAGTCTCCCACCCACGACTGAATTTTTGCACTCATTTGGCTCATTTGCATAGCTGCCTCAGTGCGGCAAATAGTGGCAACACCAGCAGTCCCAACCAACCGGAGAGTCCTCCAGCCGAGTTGCAGCCATCGGTGGTGCACGTGCGGCAATAAACGGTCTTGATGTAGGACGAGGTGGTGTCCATTGCGCACTTGTCTGCCGGGTCATCCACATCCTCATAGAAGCACGAGCGTGAAATCACTCGTTTGCCGTAGACTGCAATGAAACGAAAGTCGAAATAAACTTTAAATACTTGTTCACAGCAATTTTAATTAATGTGCTCGTAGCGAAAAAAAAAACCAACAAATAACAAACAAAAAAAATGGCTGTACATTAAATATAATTTATGCGACTCGCTATTTGCGTGGGTTTCAAGTTTCACGTTTCGACTTGCTTTAACTTATCTCAAAAAACTGTCATTTCAAATGTCGTCCAAATCGTCGATCAGTTGGCTGGGCTAATGGCTGTCTGCCAAATAGCCAAGTTGTGTTGCAATTGCTTTAGTTTTAATATAAATAATCAGTAAACAAATAAATGTTCGAGAATTGCATGTTGCACTTTGAGTTTATGAGTTAAGTTGTTTTTTTTAATGATAGTCACAAAAGTTTTGCAGCTTATCTCTTTATGTTGCATGCAAACTGTCGATAATATTTTTTTCTTTGCCAAACACTTCTTAATAAGATAAAATAAATAAAATAAAAAATGGTGTAAATAAAGGGCATTGAAATAAACTATTCTGCTGGTATGGAAATTAATAACAAAATTTTTCCAAAAATATTAAAGCTAAATAAAAATGCACATTTCTTGATAAGATAAAATTGACTTAAAATATAGTTCGTTAACATCCATTTAAAATGTTTTCCATATCTTTAAAATTGGCTATTACAATTAATTTGAGTATATTTTTTTCTCTATTTTCTACTGCAGCTAAAAATGATTTTCTTTTCTCCACGAAATGATTATACCAATTATACCATTATTGAAGTATTTTTAATAGCTGAACTAGCTTTGTTCACTGCCATAAAATGTTCTTTGAAGCAGCCCCGAAAACTTTCAGCTCTCTAAAAGATTTTCCTCACTGTCGGATTAATGTGAAAGTTTATTAAATTTTACTTAAGCATATAATTCTTACGAATTCTAACTAAAACTAATTCAAAAGCAAACCAAGACCACTAACTAAAATGGGTTCAAGGCTTGCTGCGTGCAACGCATGCAACCTGAACAACCGTTTGCCCGGCCAGGCTGGGTTAGATCCGCGACTAGGCCCGGCCAGGCCAGGCTAGGCTAGGCCAGGCTAGGCTAGGCCATGACGATCAGCAAAAAAAAAAGTCAAAGCTGAAAATAAGGCTTGCAACTATGTCGAGATCTGGCTGCAACATACACTGCCAAAATGAACGCAAGACTCGGCAAAACGAGACAATTTGCAATCAGCGAAACGGCAAACGAAAACCAGAAAAAATGCACAACAAATTGCGTTTTCTCATTGCGTGTGTGTGTTTCGCAAACCAACAGAACACTGCAAAACAACAAGAGAAACCAACACACACAAAAATACAAAAAAAAAAAACAAAAACTATATAAAACAAAATCAAGTAAAAATAAATTGCAATAAAATGAAATAAAACTTTAAATGCGGCTCAAAAAGGTGCGCGTTGACCATTTTTGTGATTGGCTCCAAGAAGCAGCTGCTAACACTAAGTGCGAGCGAGACAAGAAAAAAAAACAGTGCGTGAATGAGAGATAGAGAAGGGGGGGGGGAGTGGGGGGTATACAGACAGATAGAGTACAAGTCTCTAATAAAATTGTTGACAATTGTCGCCTTATCACGGCCGCTGCATCAAACAAGGTACACAGAATGCAGTTTCCAGCTGCAGAGCCCATAGAAAATTGCAACAAAAACTAACAAAAAAAAAAACAAAAAGAATCCCAACAAAAAAGATAAACTTAAAAAAAAAAAATTGCATAGACGACGCGTGTGCGGCCAAGTTGGAAATGTTGCATTGTGTCATAAATTTAAATTTTAATTAATTTAATTATTTATTGGTCGAAAATTGTGTTTGGCAACATTTTTCACAGTAACAAAATCGAGAGAGCAACAACAACAACAACAACAACCAAAAAAAAAGCCAACGCATTTGAACAAAAATAGGCAAAAAATCGACGACAACTTTTTGGTGAGCCAAAATGCAACAAGTTGCAAAATATTTGCCCAGTGACGCACAGTGACAACTCAAAATGCAACACAAACTTAATGTTAATAGCTAATTGCTTGGCTTGACTTGGTTGGCTTTATGGAATTGAAAATTATGGAATACATTTTTAATTTGACATTTGCCAAAAGCTCAGCTCACTCGTCGGCCCAAACTTCATAAGCAATTAATTTAACGGCATATAAATTGACCAGCAACTGCAACAACTGCAACAACCATGTTGCATCCATTGCCTAGTTGCATTTTTCTCAGACATTTAACTAGCATTCTGCCTCCATCTCTCTCTCTCTCTCTGCATCAGTCTGTCTCTGTCACACTGCCGCTCAGATTGGCGTAATTGAGCGCTTCACGCTGTGCAACAACTTAATTAATTTATATATATTTTTTTTTTTTGTCTACTTTTCCAGCTTAGTTTATTCGGATATATCATTTGTGCTCGCATCTGGCCATTTGCTCATTTGGCAACTCAAAAAAAAAAGCAGTGTCTCAGTTTTCTGTTTTGTGATTTGCAGTTAGCCAGTTTGCAATTTTAATTGCCCAGCCGCAAAGCTTTTGCAAATATTCGCAGCGCCAATTTGTTGACGGTTGATTGCAAATATTTAATGGTGTTCATTAATTGGCCATAAGAAATTTGCTAAATGCTGCTCGCATAAGCCGGCACTTGATCATATGCCAATCGATAAGATTACAAATGAATGTGCAACCAAAAAACGTTTGCTGCGACTTTAATTAGCCAATTATTATTTGCCATTGAACATGGCCAAAATCAAGGATAAGTGTAAGAAATAAGTTGAAGCTTCTTCAATTTTAGCATTGCAATAAAAATGAGTACAAAATTTGTGCTGTCATTTTTTCCCTGTTCATTGTTCACAACTTTTGTGTGGTTGACCCACTTAATAAAAAAAAATGGTCTAAATAAAGGGCAATAAAATAAACAATTCTGTTTTGTATGGAAATTAACTGTCCGCAAATATTAAAGCTAGATAAAAATGCAGCGATACGCAACGTTTGGCAAATTGACCAGCGTACAAAAAAAAAACTCAATTTTGCTTGCCTTTATTTTTATGTGCACTTTTGTTTGTTTGTTGTTGTTGTTTGTTGTTGTTGTTGTTGTTGTTTGCTGGTTGTGCTTGTCAAATGCAAATGGCAACAAGCGGTTCAATTCGCACTCCCCGCCGGCTGAACAATAAAAAGCGAAAAAATACCAGAGCCAAAGATCGACGACTGCAACACGAATATCACTCATGCGCCGCATGTGTCGCCGTTCATTTTATCTCCCTCTCCATCCCTCCCTCCCTCTCTCTCTCTCTCTCTCTCTCTCTCACTTGCTCTTTCTCTGTCTCTTTGCTCGCCACATAAATTTGTTGAAAATTAGCAGCGCATGGAACTTGCCTGCCCCGTCTGAGGCCAAAGTGTCGTCGCCACTTGTGTGTTTGCGGCCAGCCAACAGCCACCAGCCACGCCTCCTTGCCAGCATCAACGCCCAGCACAGGTCCAGTTCCAGCTGCAGCGGCAATTGTTGCGGCTGCCTCTGTGGATTTGTATGTTGCACTTGTTGCCGACTTTTGTCAGGCCAATAAATCTCAATCTTGTTTGACGCTTTGTGGCAGCCAACAACAGGCGGCAGTCACGCGGGTGTTTTGTCTGCCACCGGTGGGTCTCCCCACTCACAACAACAACAACAACAATACACACACTGACACTCCAACGGGCCTAGCTGAATAATTGCCTATCTCAGATCTCTCTGTGGTCAATGGGTGGATTGTGGTTTGTTGTTGTTGCAGTTGTTGTTGCTGTTAGTGTTGCAAGTCTGTGGTTTTTGTGGCTTACCTTCCTGCACCAGTTTCTTGCAGACGGGTCGCGCATTCACCGATTTGACACCCACGGAATAGGTGCAGTTGACATAGCTCCAGTAGCGCTGCTGCTCAGAGATTGTGTCCTGCTGGAAGGGATCATTGCAGAACTCGCCATTCGACACATCTGTGGAGCAGCGCCAGCAGCGCAAAACACCAGAGGCTGAAATAGAAAGATTAAAAATTAATATATATTTTTGATTTATACTCGACTTGGAATACTCCAAAGGTATGTCAGATTGAGATCAAGTATTTAATGCACTGCAGCTGTCGATTCGGCTGTTGATGATAATCGGGAAAAAATAGATATATAAAAAATATATATGGTTTTTATATATCCATGTTCTTTCTCATTGGACTTAAACGCAGACTGCGTCAGTTGGCTTATTTGCAGCTCTTCAAAATAATCATCTATTTTGCTGCCACATTTTGTTCGACTGGTTGGGGCAGCTCTTAATTTGGAATATGGAAAAAAGTTAACCAGGTTGCCAAGAGTCTAATAAAATCAATCTTTCATCTATTTAACTTCAAAATCAAAGGGCTGCTTAATTTTATATATTTTTAAAGAGACTCAACATGCCTAATTATGCAGCACATAAGACCCACAAAACATTACTTTGAATAATTAAATCCAAGACTTTTTGTGCGTAGTCAACACGATGAGACGACTTTTAGAATCGAACTTGTCTGCTCTAATGAGGATTTCTTTATTTTATAAAATTGTAAATCCTAAATAAATATGCAGCCGTGTTCAAGTATGAACATGAGACGCTGAAAGGCTCAGCTATTTTGACTCCGTTAAGATAAATAAACATCACATGGAGTCGCCTTACAAAGTTTAAGATTTTTGTATAAAATAAAGAAATGCTCGTCAGAGCAAACAACAGATGAGGATTTCTTTATTTTATAGAAAATTCTATTTAATGGAGCCACTTGAAAGGTGACTCTATTTGATATTTTATTATTTAACAGCAGCCTATTGAAAGGCGTCTCTATTGATCCTCTTGGATATATGAAAATAGCTGAAACTTGCCGCGTCTCAAGTTTATACTTGAACACCTTTTGTCTACCTTTTAAAAATAAACTGAGTGAAAAACATAACTATTCAAGTCACGTCCCAAGGCTAAAGCGCAAATATAAAGGAAATTTATTATAACGAAACAATGTAGAATTTTTCAAATACATTTGAAGCAAAGCTAATTGAAATGCCAATACTGAACTAAGAATTATGTGAATGAGATAATCGTAAAGTAAGTGAGTAGTTATGGGTCTAAAAAACCATCAGTCGATGTTTTTGATATGCACTTGCATAAATAATGGGCCATCGGGTGCAACTAGCTAAGTTGCATGCTGCGATTTGCAGCAGTTTTTGGCCCCGTTGGCGGTGGCTTTTGAAAAATGTTGCAGCTTAAATTAATTAGACACGGGAGCCTTTTGGCTGAGTTATTTATGGTACAGTGGATGGGAAAACTGCCTTATAAAAGTGTCAAAACTTTCGGCATTTCGAGTGGTTTATTAACCGAAAAGATCATGTAAATAAATATGAAACATTTCATTTGGTGGCAAATAGGCGACTTAAGTGAGGCAGCTATTCTTAATTGGCATTTGGGGTTTATTTTATTTGGGGACACGGGACACGGGAGAGCGGATGTTGCTGACTACAATCGAAACCCGTTTTTGTGGGGCCAATTTAAACGTCAAACGTTAACGTTCAGGTTAAATGCACTTAACCAACACTTTGAGGTGCGTTTAAATGAAAGCTCAGATAAGCAGCAAGCATCAACAGTGGGTGGGGAGGGAGGGGGGCCTGGTTTAGGCCTGGTCGAGTTGGCCCGAGTTGGCCTATAAAGTGTGCCAAGCTTAACGCACTCGAAACGTGTTTTTATTTCGCCGCCGTCTTCTATTGCCTTTTAACTGTATTTGGCCATAAACAACAAACATAAACATTGCAATTTTGCGCATTTGAATAACGCATTTGAAGAAAAAAAAAATACGAAAAAAAAAATAACGTACCGACAAACCAAGTTCGTAGTTAGAAATTATTATCATTTACAATATATTGAAATTAATTGACAGTTGAATTGTCAGATCGTTGGCCAAATTGTTTATATGCGTGTAGCACTGTGCGCCGTTGCGCAGTGGCAGTGGCAGTTTACTAATGGTAATGACTGTAATTGTATGCAACATGAAAATTGATATTGTGCGCGCGTTTATGTCAAATGTTTTGGCAGTTCCAAGCAGCGACCCAAAAAAAAAAATACTTACAAAAATCTACCCAAACAGATTTTTGTTCAAATTAATCGATTCATAAAAGTTGCACTTGATTTCCAAAATGGTTGCCATTTTGAGGAGTAAAGTTTAATAAAAGTTCCCTGGTAAGAACAAGATTTTGTATCTAAGAGCAGATAAATTATGCTTAAAGATTTCTAATTCTAACATGTTCAATTTTCAACTGTTGAACTCTTTTTCAAGTATCCTAAATGTACATAAAATATTAATTCAATTTTAAGTGGAAAGGCTCTAATAATTTTCTTACACAATTTCTTATGAATTGCCTCAATTTGTTTAAACATTTTCCATGTAATTTTAGTCAGTTTTCTACACATTTTTCAGTCCAATTGCAATTGTCGACGCCTCATTAAACACATTGTTATGAAAATCCACTGAAATTGCAGTTACTTTCTAACAATTTTCTTAACTTTTCACTGAGAGGCATGGGCCGCGCCTATGTTATTAGCCAAGTTGAATGCACTTTGAGGCCCTGTTATATTATATCTATCAATTGCTTTTGCTAACGACATATGCAAAAGTTTCCAACAATAAACTAAAACTTGGGCATGTGACTTTCCCATACACACACACTCACACACACACACACACACTAAAACTCGAACACACACATGTTAAAGTTCACATGCAACTTTTGCATTAGCTGGTTGCGATTTACTTGGAATTATATTTGGGAGCTGGTGTTGGGATTACGTGGCGCTTAAGAGCCGTAAAAATGTGTAGATTATCAGCAATCTGGCAACGCCACAAAAAGAAAGAAAAGCCAAACCAAAGTCGCCAACATGCCGCGCCATATCTTAGCCATAAAATCGGCAACTTACGAGTGTGGCCCTAACGAAAAAGGGGAACTCAATTTTGGAACCCCTCAAAAGGGGCGGTAATCGTGGCATGGGGCAAAGAGACGTGGCTGCATTGACTGACATACAATCAAAGTTCGTTCAACTGTGGCTGAACTGCAAAACTGAAACGACAATTGTGACAATTTGTCCAAAGTATTTGAAATTGTTTTGTAGTTGGCCCAAATGCTTCGATAATTGTACAATTGTACGTGCATTTTATGGAAATGTGATGTAAATAAAATAGCAGCGTTGCTTTTGTTATTTACACAGGGTTAATTTGAATGCAAGTGAATATCTCATATGTTATATTATGAGGATTAATCCAAAAGCTATGCACTCACACCCAGAAATATGGTATGAAAATACACTCATCAGCATAACCAAATCATGATGGAATGTGGTACTTAGTCATGCTCAACTTGAATATACCCTGTTCATATTTTTACAACAAAAAAGTCAAATCTATAAGTTTTTAAAATGACAATAATGTTAGTAAGATAGCTGACATTAAAAAATATTTCCCGTATTTAAAGTTGTATCTGAAATACAACACAAATTTAAAGCATCTTCGGCACTGTTTGACCTGTGAATATTGTTTTTCTAGTTATTATATATTCTATATATTATAGATTATACGAATTTATCTGATCTTTCATGTGTTGTATACCAATTTCTAATGTCAGCGTATTATTAACAGATTCCATCGCAATGCTAGAAAATTTTTAATGACTTACACGAATCGGGTTAAAAGTGATGACATTTTTTCATGCTTTTGGGGACTGTGGGTGTGCTTTTGAGGGATTGCTGGGTTGCTTCGCATTATAATGATTGCTCCGATTGTATCTCAAGCAATTTGCTCTAAACACGACATTCATGTCAAATGAAAAAAATAGTCAGCTAAGAGTTTTAACTTCTGTTTAGCACCAATCAAGTTTGCATATATACAGCGATTATATTAATTATGAACATTTTACGTAAATTAGGCTGGAAAATACTACCTTGTTTGGCTGGCATTTTTTTCAGAAGATTAAGTAAATGACATGAGTTAGCTAAGCGTGTCCAAAAAGCACAAAGCACATATTTTCTTGCCAACGAAAATTCGGAAATTCGTGCGTCGAAATATAAACAATTATTTGAAGGCATCACAAAAAATAACAAAAACATAAAACAAGGCTGCAGACTGAAACTGTCAGTGTCCACAATTTTTATTGAGGTGTGTATGTCAAATTGGCCGAGTGGACAACATAATATCAAATTTGACCCAATTTTGAGGTGAACGCCCAAAAAACTTCCCAAATTAAGACACACCAACTTTAAATAGCAGATATGACGACATCGTGGATTGCGTGCCACACATAAAAAAAAAGTGAAATGATTTGCAACAAATATATTTATCTTATTAGACAAATGATATTGAACGAAGTTTAAATTTATCATTAATAAACTATTCCTTCGTATAGAAAACATTTTCTACATTGAATATTATCATTATTTCTTGTTGAGAGATAAAAACATTTCACATACAAAGTGCATTTGCAACTTTTAAAACGTTTACTTTTTTTAACATATTAATTCAATTAAATTGTTGCCATTTGTAGTATGCCTTAATCAGTTGAGGTCTCTAATATTAAAGTGTTGCAAGGAAAATGGACTACTGTTAATTTATTGCTTATTTTCTTGAGAGTGACGAAAATGTAAGAAAATTTATAAATGGATACATACAAATGTATTTTCATGTATATATCCACAATTTAGCCTCATTTAATGCGCTATATTTTAAGGTTGAGAAAATATTTTTCCAAATGCCGCGCAGCCTGCCACTGTTGCATGTATAAATAAATACGTTAGCCGACAAGCGCATAAATAAAAATAAATCATGAAGTAATCTGTTGCAGACACTTCAGACAATGTGCACTATTAAGTATACGCCCAATCGGGCGACAGGCAATCAACAGCGAATTGAGAATGGAATTATGGAGGCTGCGTTGCTGCCCAGACAAGTGCATCTTAACAATAACTGTGATAATGATAATGAGACAAAAAGTGCCAGCTGAGACTTAAAAATTAGGGTCAACAATATAATTGATTATGGCTTCATAATTGAATTTAACAAATGACACAAACTGAGAATGCAAAAATATTATCAATAAAAACTGCGTCTTTAATTTTCTGATTTTATGCACGGACTGAAAAGGAATATTTGAGTATATTCTCCTTGGAGGTTCGTTGGTTCAGTGAACCCACTCAACGCTACAAAAGCACACACTTAATTAGCAGGCACATTCAAGCAAGTGCACGCACAGGATCTGGGCACCCACCTGCATTAAGGCTTAGTGCCAGGGTTAGCAACCCCAGCAATATTATGCAGGTGGCATAGCGCGACATGACAAGCAAAAAGGGTTAACAACTTGTTGTTGTTGTTATCTGTGGTGGGTGGGTCGCGTTGTCTGTGCAATTTGCTTAAGCTGTTGAACAATACACTTTCCGTATATTTATATTTTCACACAGATTTTCACTTTGCACTGCTTTCGTATGTTAATTTCTGATTCGTAGTACAAAATTCGAAAATATTTCGTTTAACTCTCAACACGCGCATGCGACGCGTTGACAAACTGAAAGCGAACTGAATCAAAACCGAACGCAAAAAGCGCCACAAGTCGCATTCAGCAGCAGCAGCAGTTGAAAACTAAGCGACAAAACGAACCAATAACAAAACGAACGAACACAAAGCACAAGCAAGTTAGCTAGACCGAAAGAAAGAGAGAGGGAGATACAGAGAGAGGGAGATCGTTCAATGAACGTTTGAAATGAGAACTGCACGCAGATTGAAAGACATATTGAAAGACTAAATTGAAACAGACATTTAGAGAGGGGAACGGGTGGGCTAACGAAGATACGCATAGAGTGAGGTGAGGTGAGGCTGGATTTTATAGTGCAGTTAGTTTTTAGTTGGGTTTGGGTTGAAAGCAGATTAAGCACTCGTCTATTGCAAGCTCTTCTAAAAGTTACCGCAAGAAACACTTGCAGTTTCAAATGCCGCACAGTGGAACAAAAGCTAAGCACACATTTGACTTATTAAAAGGTACAAAAGCAAAATAATTTTTGAAAATGTATAATTAAATTAAGCTGATAATTATTAAACTATTTCTGTTTTGAACAAGTCATTATACGATATAAGATGAGAAAAACTTAATTATATCTGCAAATCAATATACGTAGAAGATTAAACGTTCTTCAGAGGTCAGCTACAATATTTAATTTAAACATTTTGCCAGCAATTGTTCCACTTTGCGCTAAACCATTGCGTTTTCTTGCACTATTAACGTTCAAAAGACTGTCGCCGCCTGTCCTTTTGTCTAACTGTCACTTTGACACTATGTCAGTTTTCCAGTGGTCGTCTGTGGCAATTGAATGTTAACTGCGTCCATGTCGTCCACATTGGCATCGTCGCCTTCTAATCATGCGCGAGTTTTTGATAAGAAAATACAATGTTGACGCTGGACTGCATATCAAGCAACCACTTTGCCGAAGAGGAGGACGCCAGCTTGGATGTGTTTTGCAAATATTTTATGCGTTTCCTATGGCAACCAGATTTGTCTTTTATTATTTTGCTTTTATGATACTGGGGAAACGGGAATTTTATGAGGAGGGAGTACTTTATACTACGATAATGGAGTACATTGACTTATGAGTTATACTGCTGCGGTTAATGAATTGGGTTTGATGTTAAATCCATTAAACTGAAGCAACAAAAGAGCTCAGTAAATGTTGGGGTATTACAATTTGGAAGAAAACTTTGAGAAAATAAATTTATAGTTCTATAATTGTTGAACAGAAACAAATGGATCAAAGTTTTATATTTACTTGCATATTTTAAAATTGAAAACATCGTTTTAAATTAATAAAAATGTTGTCTTTTGCTAAGTTGTAAATAGTTTTGCCAAATTGATATGTAGGCATTTTCATATTTATATAAATATATATATAAACTGTTGATTATTGTTATACATGTTTAGTTTTATTTTCTATATTCGACGGTTATTATTGGTATAGTCCAGGTTAATGACCAACAAAATAATTGTTAAGCTGCCAACAACCTGGACAAAAGCCAAACAAACCCAAACCCCAGAAGTACTTACTCCATCAATCCATCAAATTAACTAGAAAGTTCCCCGAACGTAACCCCAATTCAAGTAAAGCCAATAAACTACGCCCCAAGTCGATGACAATGCACAACTTCGGAAGACAAAGAAATCCGATTCTTAGATAGTTTTTAGGCCGTTAACTGGGGGGAGTGAGGGGAGTGCGGAATGCGTAAGGTGCTTAGCAGGACAGTTGTCCTTCTGGTGGTTTTAATATTTCAGTGTACTTCGGCTTGACAACTGCATACAAATTAGAAAATAATTATAGTACAGCTATTATTTATATTTTATGCGGGTTCAGGAAATCGATTAGGGTGTCTTAGGCCTTATTTCTTAGAACTTCATAGTTGTATTTATGTTGAATGATTGGTGATTTGGTTAGGGTAATTAAGTGGAGTAATTACGTACTACAATGCTCAAAGTAGGCTAACATTTCTTAAGAGTAAATGAAAGAAAGTTAGAATAACTAAGAAAAACTTTTATGAACTATTATTTTGACATCTACTCTAAACTTAAAATAATCGCAGAATCTTTACGCTTTCGTTTGCTATGACAATGTCAAGCAAGTTCTCTCAATTATTTCAAGTTGATATTAAATATAGTTACGCCAGCTAATGTAAATAATAAGCTATACTTAATTATGGGTAAGGTATCTCAACGGCTTTGTTAAAATCACAAGTAAACAATTTGAGCACGTATTTTTTTTAAAATAATTTGACTTACAGCAACAAACAGGAAATAACTTGAATAGTGCAAATGTATAATTAAAAAATTAAGGTATGAAGATAATCTGTTCATAGGAAACACGAAACGCTTTCCTCTCTGAAATTCGAATTAGTTTTGTCAATTATTTGGTTAGTCAATTTTGGCACCAGTGATTTACCCAATACACGCACCACAAAGAAACTATTATTTGCAGACCTTGTCTTATAACCGTTGCCACAACAACAACAACAATTTCCATGGCAACAAAAACGTAAACAAACCAAACACAATTTTCCATAAAAGAAGCCAAAAATAAACTATACAAAAATCTAATAAAAAATGAAACTTAAGACGCGAATTTGCAAGAGAAGTTCGATAAATACAACGGAAACCCCGCAGGAACGCAGTCCACAATCCTGTAGCTATCCGCTGAGCTGTGTGGACTGGAGCAGCAATGAGGAAATCTATTTTGTCAGGTGTGCATTGAAAACAACTTTGTCAGCCAACTTTAAAGTAAACATCGATTCAATAGCGATGATCATCAGATCTACAAGTGGAGCGATATTAGCCGCGATTCAGTGGAGGTGGCCAAGTTGCCCGATGACTTCATACCCACAGATATGCACTGGCTGCTGCTGGGTGGTCGCAGCAGTGGCGGTGGCAAGGGCAGCGATACGCTACTTATCTCCAGCAATGACGGACGCTTCATTATACTGAACAAAAGTGCGCGGGTGGAGCGCAGCATATCCGCCCACACGGCAGCAATTAGTTCGGGTCGCTGGAGTCCCGATGGCGCTGGACTCTTGACGGCAGCAGAGGATGGTGTCATCAAGATCTGGTCACGTTCCGGCATGCTGCGCTCCACAGTCATACAGAGTGACGAGGCGATACGCTGTGCCCGCTGGGCGCCCAGCTCAACGGCAATTGCCTTCAGTCAGGGCGGACACATTTCCATCAAGCCGCTGGCAGCCAACAGCAAATTAATCAGGGTAAGTTGGAGTTAACAATTAGTTGCCGAGTAGTTAATTAAATTATTTAAGCAATTTAAAATAAATGTGTGGAAAATTAGTAGTTGTATTGACTAAGCCAGATATCATTTAGACATTTTTAAACATATTAAATATATTATTTTTTTATATTTTATTAATATTTCTGTGTTGTTTATCAATTAATTTGTTTGGTTAAGATAGTTAACTGATTTAAACAGTTCAAAACAGTTGTACATTTTTAGTTGTTGTAATAAACAATCCAGAGAGTTTTTGAAATTTACTAAATATATAAATATTGTATTAGTAAATTTAATATTTGCTTAATATTTCTGTGTTGTTTATAAATTTCTTTAGTTTATTTATGTAAATTATTAGTGGTTGTAATAGGTACATATTTGATATATATTAAATATTGAAAATATTGTATTAGTAAATGTAATATTTTTCTGTTATTTATCAATTATTTTGCTTTATTAAGATTGTTAACTGATTAAAATAGTGCAAAATAATTGAGAATTTTAAGTGGTTGTCATAATTAAATCAGAGATAGATAAGAAATATTTAAATAAATTAAGTACAATATAATTTTATTTGTAAATTTAATATTTGCTTAAAATTGTTTTGATCTTTTTCAATTTATTTGCTTTTGTTAAGATTATTAACTGTTGACGGTTTAAGCCTGACTCGATTTCCATAATACTTGCCAGTTATGATCCCACGATATATTCAGTCCATAATTAAATATTATAATTTATTATATTAGATTACATATTACACTTAAAACTTGAATAACCTCCCATTTCAGTGGCGGGCTCATGATGGTCTGGTTCTATCGCTAAGCTGGTCAACCCAGTCGAATATTATAGCTTCGGGAGGTGAGGATTTTCGCTTTAAGATTTGGGATGCACAGGGCGCCAATTTGTACACCAGTGCGGCTGAGGAATATGCGATAACAAGCGTGGCCTTTAATCCGGAAAAGGATTACCTGCTGGTGGGCACCTTCAACATGCTCAAGCTATGCCACAGCACCGGTGTAAGTTGACCTCCAAGTAATCTCATCCATTCCATTAAAAGTAGAGTCTTTTAAGTGGTCCTACAGCAGCGCTCGTTTTACGGCGCCCAGTGTTGGCTCCTTCTACACGTTGGCCTGGTCAACAGATGGCACACAGGTCGCCTGTGGCACCTCCACCGGTCAGCTGATTGTGGGCTTTGCCGTCGAGCAGCAGCTCATCTCACGCAACTTGAAGGCGACGAGCACAGGACGCAAGTGCATTGCGCTGCAGGACATTGCCACAGGCACCAGGGATGTGCTGGAGTTTCCGCAGCGCGTCATCACTTTTGCCCTGGGCTACGGACATTTGGTGGTGGCCACCACCCACCAGCTGCACATCTACAATGAGAAATATGTCAACACTCCGATCATAATTGATGGTCGCAACGATGTCCGCGTCATGGAAGTGGGCAAAAAGTGAGTGAACTAAAAGGCAAAATTTACATACACTGAGAAAAAACGTTGCATGAAACTAATTGAAATGCTCAGATTTCATTTTGTATTTTAAAAAAAATATTCCTATTCTAAAAATAGCCACAATATTTTTATAAAATTTTTCATACATTAAGTTAAAATTAGATTTAAGTTTAAAAACTATTTTTTTGTCTTGCATTGAAAAACTGAGTTTTTTCCATTTGCAAGTTAAAAAATGTATCTTTTTAATAAATCTCTGCGCACTTTCAGATACTTTATGGTGCTCGATTCCTCCTCCATTTGGGTGTACACCTACACGGGTCGCCTGCATCTCAATCCTCGGTATCCGGGCTCTCAGGCGCAGCTGCCACTGCTCAACTGGCGCTCCATTTCACTCGGATTGGATGTGCTGGCCATACGCGACAACTCGGAGACATCGCTACTACATCTTTTCGATCTAATCCCCGGTGCTTCACGTCAGTACGAACCACACTCGTTGCGGGCCAAGCAGCAGCTGGCCGAGATTGCCGCCTGTCGGGCTGGCAGTGCGGATGATCAGTTCGTTGCCTTCATCGATACCAATCGGGAGCTGTACATCAGTGAGACGCGCAATTTGAGCGGCAACTCCAATGCCGGAGGCAACGCAGATCGTTTGGCCAATGGCGGCGATGAAATCTACAAGATTGGCACCCAGCTGACGTCCATCATGTGGGCCAGCGAGGCAAACATATTGGTGGGTGTGCACGACTCTTGCTACAGCATTTGGTATTGTCCTGGCGAAGGTGCCGCCGATCCGACCATCATTGCCCTGACGACGATAACACTGGACACGGCGTTAGTTCTGCATTTTGATCCAAAAAGTCACCTTTAAAAATTTATATTTGTCTCTCCCTTCTTTCAGTGAGTTTGGCAAGCAAGTGGCCATCGATAGCTTCGAGGATGCAGTGATCACCTTTCGCTGTGCCGGCGCCCTTTTGCCCATAAATGTCAATGTTTATTGCGAGGTGCTGCATCGCACCCTGCATGAGGGGCAGTGGCAGCAGGCGTTGAGGATTTGCCGGCAGGCGCAGCACACGAGTCTGTGGGCCACTCTGGCTGCGGTGGCCACCAGGAAGCATCAGCTGCAGCTTAGTGAGGAAGCCTATTCGGCTGCCCTGCAGATCGACAAGGTTAGCTATCTGCAGCACCTGAAGACCTTGTCGCCATCGAGCGCTGAGCAAATGGCCGAGAATTCCCTTATGCTGGGCAGGATGCTCGAGGCGGAGACCATATTGCTGCACAATCGAAAATTTGGACAAGCTGTGGCTCTGGCTCTGCGCATGCATAACTGGAAACGTGCTCTGGAGATTGCCCAGAAGCATCAGTCGGAACACACCGATGTGGATCTGTTGCAACGTGTGTTGGAGGAACGACGATATTATCTGAAGGCCTTGCAACGTGAGGAATGGGATACTATGTATCTAAGTCATGTGGTCAATGATGAAAATGACAGTGAATAAAGATAAGAATAAATCATTGTAAAATAATGATAAAATCGCGATTCTTAAAATATAGGTTTATGTAATCCTGTCTGATTTTTTTCTGACAGAAATGCCTAAACAATTTATACATATCATTTAATATTATAATATATAATATTTCATTCCACAAAGTGGAAGGAAATCAGTAGGCTGACCGAATCATTGGTTTGCCTTCAATCGCATTGATGATATTGTTGGCTGCCAGGAGACTCATTTCGATGGTCGTCTGCATTGTCTGCGTGCCCAAATGGGGCAGTACAACTGTAACAAAAAACCAGTTAAGAACACTTGTAACAGACTATAATTAGTTAAGTACACACCACAATTGGGCAGCTTCAGAATGGGATCAGTGGCGGGCAGTGGTTCCGGAGTGGTGACGTCGAGGCCAGCGGCAAAGATTTGACCACTGGTCAATGCCTCATGCAGATCACTCTGTTTAACGAGACCTGGAAGTATGAATATAGTTAGTACACAGCTCCTTAATGAGACACCATCCACTCACCTCCCCTGGCCACGTTGACAAAGACTGCGCTGCGTTTCATTTGCTGGAAAGCCTGTGCATTGAATTTCTCACGCGTTTGATCGGTGAGTGGTGCGGCAACCACCAGGAAATCGCTCTCCTGTAGCAAACGATCGAAGGGCACATGCTCCGCGTGGAAATCCACATCGTTCTCCTTGCGAGTTCGCGTCGTGTAGAGTATCTTGGCCACATCCCAGCCCTGCAAACGCTTTGCTATGGCCTGACTAATGCCGCCGAAACCGAAAAAACCTATGACCGAGTCTCGAATCTCTTTACCCATTAGCCAATCAATTCGCTCCGTTACCCATTGTGAGCTAAAAAGCAAGAAATGCAACTGTTATTAACAATTTGAAATTGGTTTATAAAAACTTGAATTATTTTAAAGCATTATTTTGCTTTGCGATCACTTTTTGAAAGCGTTAAGCAAGTTGGCAGCACTGCAAAACGCGCGAACTGTGCTTCTTGAGCTTTCACCTCAAAGCTCAAGCGTAAGCTTTTGCGCACAGCTGATACTCACTTTTCGATGTTGGTGCGGCCCGCATAAAAGTGGCGACCAGCTGCAATCATTAGTCCAATTGCCAGATCTGCAACTGAATTCTTCACGACGCCTGGCGTGTGTCCCAACGGAATTTTGCGGCGCTTAAACTCAGCCACATCCACAAAGTCTATGCCCGAGGACATGGTGCTGACTGCCCGCAGTTTGGATCCAGCTGCATCGAGGATGACGGCATTAAGAGGCTGATAGTGCGCCCAGTAAATGGCATCGACGCCGCCAACCTTTTGCAGAATCTCATCACGCGACGGCGGAACACTCTGGCAAACGATAGTTTCGGCGCCGCGGGAGCGAAGCAGTTCCAGCGCCGGCAGCGGCACCTGCGGATGCGTGACAAGCACCTTGAATGCCCTCGATACACTCATGTCCAACTAAAGTGGCCGACTGCCAGCGTCTAACTAATGCAAAAATTCAACACAAACATGAAATGAGCTTTTTCTCTCTCTTTCTCTCTCCATCTCTTTTCTTTATATCTGTCAGCTGTTTTTTCCAGCCTTTTTTGAATATCTGATTACAGTTAAAATGGGCATTTAATTGATTTTTATTGAAATTGCCTGCGTTCGTATGGCACAATTCTGGAAGAATTTTATGTGAGCAAGATTAACAAATGAAATATGGAATTACTCTGCAAAATAAAGTTGTTGTTTAAATTTGTATACACAATATGGAAACTGCACCTTGTTTGTTGCAATATGGCAACATGATGTGGAGTTTCCATATTTATTCCATGATTTCTTAATAGGCAGGCGACATCATTCGCTCCCCGGCCAAGCCTCGCAGCACATTGTGGGCAGCAATTGTGGCCATCTCGGAACGGGTGCGATTTGTGGCCGATCCAATGTGCGGCAAAATGACTGAAACGAGCAATAAATTATACAAAAAGTGAATTGAGTTTACCTTCAATTATACACTTCCAAGCAATATATATATAGGCAAATATCTGAGTCAAGCAAACTATTTTTACAAATGACCTTTTCAAATGCTGGCTTAGAGAGAAAATAAGTTTTACTTTAGTTTTTGCTGATTTAATTAATGTATAACAGTAAAGCTGGAATATTTACTCACATATCTTAGATTAATACTTATCATGGTATACACTCTATATATAGATATTATTTTTTTAAATCCAGACTTTTTTCTATTAGCCCCATAATATTTAAATGTTAATAAATTGGAAATCATCCACTTATTAAAAATTTCACAGTTTTATGAATCTCTTCTTGAATTCCCAAGGGAATCAAAATCACTTGCAATAACAAATTAATTATTTATATATATAAATTAAAGAAAAAAAATCATAACTTAGACTTGAGTTATCTGTTAAAGCAGGTAACTCAACAAGCTCTGTTTGAAGATAATTTAATATTCCTAAATTAAAAAAACTGATAACCTACAAATAACCTTGACCAGCACAGAAAACTACATGTCTAAAAGCAAAGCTGTCAAATATTTGTTTTGAAAACAATCGCTAAAAAAAAAAAACGAAGATAATAATAATAATAATATTTCATCATGGAGAGCGATAAGAAAGTTAACAATTGTCTTTAAATATATAAACAGACTTGAGATATGTATACATATATATATATATAGATATACTTGGAATACCACTCACCGATATTGTCGAGGGTTAGCAATTTGTCATTGGGTGGCAGTGGTTCCGGATCTGTTACATCCAGGCCGGCGGCAAAGATTCTGTTCGACTTGAGTGCATCATACAAATCATCCTGTTTGATAATCTCTGCAAGCAGAATCGGTTAAATGAGACAAGGATTGATTGTCTACCAGTTTGGAGCTACTTACTGCCACGTGCTATGTTGACCAGGACGGCGGTTCGCTTCATCTTGTTGAAGGCGGTGGCATTGAAGACACCCTGCGTCTCGGCCGACAATGGAGAGGCAATGACAATGAAATCGCTCTTGGTTAGGAGCTCATCAAAGGTGACCTTTTTGGCATTGAGCTCCTGTTCGATTTCCCTATGGACGCGAGTCCTTGTGGTATAAAGCACCTGTTCGATATCGAAGCTGGACAGGCGCTTGGCAATCGCTTGGCCAATGCCGCCAAAGCCATAGAACCCAATAACAGAGTCACGCACATCCTGGCCAAGCATCCAATTCAGATGATAGTTCTCCCAGTGGCCACTAAAGAAGGCACATCGATGATTGATTGATTGATTGATTGCTTACTCAATTGCCTCCACTTACGTTTCAATCTTCTTGCGCCCCTCGTTAAAGCGACGACCGGCTGCAATGAGGAGACCCACCGCCAAGTCGGCAACAGCTGGATTCAGAACGGTGGGCGTGTGGCCCAATGGAATCTTGCGACGTTTCACCTCAGCCACGTCGACATAGTCAATGCCCGCTGACATTGTCGAAATGGATTTCAATTGTGGTCCAGCCGCATCCAGTATTTCAGCATTGAGGGCTTCATGTCCACCCCAGAAGATGCCATCGACGCCTCTCACCTTCTCCAGCAGCTCAGCGCGACTTGGTGGCAAACTTTGCACCTGAATCAGCTCACAGTTCACCTTAAGCAGATCGATGCCTGACTGTGGCACCTCGGGATGCGTGATGAGTACCTTGAATGGCTTCGCGGACATGGTGCTGTTCTTGGCTCTGCGAGATTCAACATTGGGTGTTATTAATAGTGTCACCAGACACAAAAGAGGAAACAACAACTTCATCGTAGACATTGTGCTCGGGGCGACGCTCGGCAAGCAACTGAGTGGCAAACAAAGCCAGACTTACGCATATATTGAGAAGATTGTTGGCCAGATAGCAACCCGGCTCAAGCTGCCACTGATTGACGATAAACTTCTGAACCTGTTCAGCATTCTTAGCGTTCTCTCTTTTTTCTATGCTCCCTTTTTTATGCAACAAAGTTGCTCACTCAAAGATAATTTACTAAGCGATAATAAAGAGCACTTTAAGAGACTCAACAAATGCCGGTATTCTAATTGAAAATTTGAAAAGAAGAGAGAATTTGTTTAAAAATGCGAAAGGTGCTGTCTGATTTGATATTCGCGAGAGTCTAGCGTTGCTTGAGGAAATTGAGAAACGTTCACTTTAAAACACAACAGAAAAATACTTATAAAAGGCAAACGCTGCAAAAATAATTTATAAATGAACTCAGTTGATCTAAAACTTGTTTTTGTTCACTTAAAACATTTTTATATTTTAAGATTGATTAATGATTAAGAAGTTGACTTCAAGTTGTCAGATTTCGATTGCAAATGGTTCTGGTAATGGAAAAATACCCAATTAATGCCAAAGAAAAAGAAAGAATATAATTTTCGCTCTCTTCGCGGTTAATAAGTGAATCAGCAGGGAACAAAATAATTATCAGCTGACAAAAAAATTAAATAAAAGCTGGTTCGCCTTTCGAACAGCTTTGTATATATTTGGAAGATTGCGGACATCTCTTAGAAGCTGTGTCACCCAGTTGTGCCGCCGCTCTTACTTGGATACTCACACTCTATCAGTATCGGTCTCTCTGGCAAATTAGAAAACGTTGCCGTTGGGCGGTTGTAGCGCGACTAAATGCAAGTCAATCAAACGATAGCATTTTATAGTTAGTAATTTGGCAAGTGCCAGAAGTGTGTTTTTTAAGCGATAACAATGATTGATAAAAGCTTTTATTAAAGTAATCGCTAACCAAATAAAAAAAAACCGAAACTGCTTTTGATAAATGTGATCGGGTCTTGATGCAATTGAAAAGTGGCTTATCATTTTCAACGATCAGCAAAGACAACAACCCTTTACCCATTCTTCTTACAGTTGACTAATTCGTGGCGGGACATTTTTCTTGTTTATCTCGCTCCCATTGCACATTTGCTGCTCTTTGCTTATCTCGTTTCGTTTGCGCCGTGCTTCTTATCTCATTGGACAGCCAGCCAAGTTTGTTCTCCTCGCTATCCCTGTCCCTGTCTCTGTCCCTCTCTTCGTTTCTGTCTTTGTCTGTCTCGACTGGGATTGCGATTGTGTGAACTCTTTGGTTGTTCTGGTGCTGGGCCAAGCTGTGCGCCTGCTCAAAATACCAGTTGGGGATTTTTTCCCATGTCATTTGGTGTGGAGCTCGCGTGCGAGCCAATTCCAATTGGAACGGCTCGGTTACCTCCAACCGAGCTGCGCAGTGGAGTCGAGCCCGCTTATTGGAACTTTGTGGAACCTACCAGTTCGTCACTACTACTTGTCGCCGCAAAAATGCTGCCTGCTTTTTTTGTGAGCGGATCTGCTCAAATTTTGTCCGCAAAGCAACAGGCGCACAGAGTCGTATAGCTGCTCTCTCTCTCTATTCCATTCCGGTCCCCGCGCGCTCTCCCTTTTTCACTCTCTGTCTCTCACACAGTCATACTGATTCCATTTCACTGTGAAAGCAGCAAAGAAACGCTGACTCTGCTGCGACTCTGGCGTTTTGCGTTGGCGTTTTGCAGTGTTTCGTGTGCGTTTGTATGGATCCAATGAGGGGCAAACGATTGCTTTGCAGGGCTGTCCCCAAAAAACACTTAATTATACCCTGTTTGTAGCTGCGAGCACAGTTGGTTGCTTAACTTGCTAAATTCCTCAAATATAAATTAATATATTTGAAATTTACTAGCACAAGAATTAGTTTTATTTTTGTATATTCTCGTCGTTTTTTTATGTTCGTAAGAATGTTAATTAATGTTAAATTAATCGAAATTTATATTTAATAATATTTATTTATATTTAGAGAGTAATTGCAAGTCAGACGTTCAGCTTGTAATGGTAATTGTAATTACGACTCTAACATTTTTTCGAGCTGAGACTGAGAAGTTGTTTTTGATTGCACTTTGGAGAGTTTTTCTAGTCGCAGCTGCACTTTGCCTAATTGCGAAAAGGTTATTGGCCCGCCAGAGTTGTCAGCGTTGCCAGAGTTGCCTCGAAAGTTGCGAGGGTGGCTCGATGTGGGCGCCAAAAGCGGAGTGTCGCGTGCGCTCTTTGTGGCTGCTGTCTGCGTCTGCTGTTTGGCGTCGCTGTCGTTGTCGTTGCCGTTGTCGTTGTTTGGCGTCGCTGCTTGCGCTTTGTTCTTTTGTTTTGTGGTGATTTTCTTTTCTGGTGGTTCTCGCTCCAGTAGTTGGCGGCGACGACGACGGCGACGGCGACGGCGACGTTGTCGCTCGTTGTCTGCTGGCATTTATGCATTCCTGTTACCAAAACACGATGCGTCATTTTGACTGACGTAACCAGGAGACAGCTGTCTATCAGATGGGACCGTCGTCGTGCCTGCGACGACGGCGGCGTTCTCGTTTACCGTTACGCCCGCTGCCGATGGCAATGCCAGCGCTACCTGCGGTTTTGCGAACAAGTGCACAGCAATCAGCAATCAGCGGCCGACGCTAAGCAAATCGCACATAAAATGATGACTAAACACACACATATACATATGCACACCTACATACATACACATACGTACATAAATAGAGACTTCCACAATTACATGAAAGATAGCGTGGCGCCCTTTCAAACTAGAGTTGGTCGCGTGTGGCCTTTAATTTGCGTGACACGCACGGTTCATGAATTATTTTGTATAAAGAAAAGAATCCAATTGAAATTAAAATAAAAAATATCTTATCCATACACAAGTGGATACATATATGTAACCACAGAAAAGAAATGATTATATATTTATTATCTGAAAGACAATGCCCAAAGCTACAAAATTTCTCCGTAATTCCTCAAGTTAAATAAATTGCTCAAAGTAAAAATCCGCCACGTGCTCATCTCTAATACAAACTTACAGTTATGTCTGCGGTTTTAACAGAGTGTAACAGCGGAAAAAAGCTCGCTGATAAGTTGATAAAAAAAAACGAAAATAAATACCCCGCCCCTCTCATTCGATCAGACAAATGTCGCTGACTGCAGCATCCAGCTGTATTCGCATTATTCTGTTTGCTTCATAACCAACTACAGCTGGCACCGAAATCTAAAATGGTGGCCAAGCTGCAAGCTACAAAGCTGCAAACTCTCTAGGCGAGGGCTTTTTATTTGTCACAGCGCAGGCGCCAAAAGACGAAGCGGCGCCTACAGCCTCAAATGGGCCGCTGCCTGCACAACTCCCAGAAAGAAAAAAAAAACTCAGGCCCCAACAAGCACTGTTAATTTCGTTATGCGGTAGGCTCCCCAATGTAGAAAAAATGAACGCGCAGCATTGAGGCAGGTCCCTCTACGCGATACGAGGGAACAGGCGCACAAGCAGCAGCAGCAAGCGATGCAGCGCCAGCTGAGCGACTGAAAGCTATTTGAAATGTATGCTCACATGTATATATGTTTTGGTTTGTCTGTATGTGTATGTGTGCGAGAGCGGAGCCAACGTAAGCGGGCGCCTACGTCACAGAAGCACATGAGCAGACAACAGCAAGCGCAGCAGGGAGAGAGGGAGAGAGAGACAGCGAGAGTGAGAGTGCACGCGTATATATGAAATTAAGAGCAGATAGTGCAAGAGCACCTCTGGTGCTGCGTGGGCGTGTATTGGGGCACTGTTGTGTGTGTGTGTGTGTGTTGTTGAGTACATACATGCATACATGCCTGCATATATTTTGTTACTGTCTGTTTTGAACACTGTGCTTTGGATTACCGTTGCATGCACAATGACTGCATGCCTTTTGTAATGATGTTAACATTAACTGACATCAGGCACGGGTTGTAATTTACATGTCTTCTGTCCGTGTACTGTTAGCTCTCGCAGTTTGTGAGTGAGACAAAACATTTCGTGCAGTTTGGCATTGTGGAATTGAGCACAAGACTCTGAGGCATTTTGTGCTTGCAAACGAGTGGAATTCTCATGTGCGCTGGCTGCAAGCAATGTTTTTCCCATCAGAAGTTCTTTCAACACTCTAATAGGGGCACATTTTGCAGCACAGTAATTATACAACAAATATTTATTAGTTGAATGCACATTTTTTTTTCGCCATATTCACAAACAATTTAAAGTTATGTTGCAATGTCAATTGCCAATTTCGTTAATACTTGCAGACTCGTCAGCCGGTTCAGATGTTTCAGCTGTTCCAGCAACTGGTGGTGCCACAACACCCGCAATACCAGTTACAACTCTATAGGGAAATGGTCGTGTTAGCGATCGGTCAAAAGACTGCTCCCGCCCCTCCAAGGGCACCAGCATGGGCCAGAAAATATTATGGAATAGGCTATCGGTTAAGATGCCGCCATTTCTGTTAGCTGTTCCCCGCTCCACCGAATTATGCTGGGACTAAAGTGAATTATTTTAGTGATGTGGTTGCTTGCAAAATTCTAATTTGCGAGTGATCACTGTATAGCCTATAGTTACCTGTAGCAGTGTGGAGTACATCAGATCGGCGTAATTCAACAGCACAGCGAGTCCCTCGTATTCTGGGCCGCGTTCGGGATGATGAAGCAGTTCGTGGGCAGCCTTATTGCTCATGCGGATTAGGATCTCTGTTACGGTGGAGAGACTGTTGACCAGACGCCTCATATCATTGTTTGCATCCATGATCTGTGGCACAACAGACCACTCGCGCGTCTGCCGGGTGGTGATGCCTCGGCACTTTGTGTACCGCTTCATCCGAGGCTGAACAGTCGCAATGGCTGTGGGATCTGCCTTTGGGAGCAATTAGGATAGGCATTAGCCGTCATTTGAGTGCTCACTGTGGCGTTACCTGCTCTCCATCTTCGGCATCCTTGCGATCTGCAACAATCTCATCAGCAATGGAATTGGTTGCCTCAGTTTTGGCACTGTTTGTTTGATTGCTGCACCACATTTTTTTTTTGTTTTTTTATTTTCAAATAATTCAGATTCTAAACACGTTTTATGCATTTAACGCTTTTCAATCAATTGTAAAATGAATTTTGCTTAAACTTTTTCACAAGTCCTGCTTTGATTCCAAAAAAAAAAGATTATTTTGTTCCTAATTGGAATAGCAAATGAATATGTAAAAATTTGAGCCATAAAGCAAATATCTGCTTTGTAATTTCATATATTCAAGTTTTTATCCTTAACTGTTTGCAGACATAGAGAATCCTTCACAACTTGGCTAAGAGGAATACACAAGACCAAAAAGAAACACGGTTTTAGTTAACGTTTAGCTACAATAAAATTTATTAATACCAGACAACTAAATTTGTGTATATAGATATATATTGTATATATAGGGTTGTATTTGTATTTGTTTTTTTTTGTTTTTTGTATTCGTTATTTTGTTTTTAAATGTTCATTTGCAACTGCAAAAACTTTCATATGAATTGTCATAAATATTGCAATCGCATTGACATAAAATAGTTCATATACATATACACACTATTTACTATATACTATATAATATATATAGATATTATAACTCTTTCTCTCTGGCTTACATAAAACATTCGTTCTTAGCTTAGTCACTAAAAGCTGGAACCGTCCTGTTTATCATATATCATATCGCATCCTATGACTATCCCTAAACATACCACTTAGATACACATTCAGCCAATTCGTTAGGTTTTTTTTCATATTTTTTTGTTGTTGTTTTGGAAGAAGAAATGTTATAATAATAACTAAAACTTTATACATTTTGTTTTTTTTACACATACACGTAAAAAAGCAAATAAGCATAATAATAATTATAATAATCAATTTATACTGTCATACACATAGAACAAAAGAAATACCTAAATCTTATAAACTTAATATTAATAATATCAATTTTAAAGAAAATTTAACACTAAGTTCTTCAAGTCATTGCGAAAAGAACACTTCGAAAAGGGTTAACACATTTGTAAACATTAAACGTCCAGTTAATTAAACAGAAAATTTGGTAAGGTCACAACTAAGATTAGATTAGATTAAAGATTACAGATTTCTTGTATGTTTTGTTGTTGTTGTTGATGTTCTTGTTTCTATTCAATTGGGCGCATTTGCCGTGCGCAGTTTAGCGCGCACATTTAAATACTCTGGGTTGACATATTGCCGCTCCTCGGCCTCCTCCGCGTCCTGTTTCTGTGATGCCGCCTCATGCTTCTGGGCACGCTCCATAATCACGCGTCCCAGCTCACCCTTGAGCCCAGCCAGCTCCGTTTCGGGTGAATGCTGCAGTTCAGCAGCCGCATGACGCTCCTTCTGCTTCTCGTAGGCACGCTGCAATTCCGTCTTCTGATTCAACACACTCTTGCCACTAATTGAGGTAAAAACAAATTAGATAAGTTTTAGCTTGAGCTGCAATTAATATTCCATTTTTCTTTTTGACTCACATGCGTGCATTGAATTTGAGTTCGCGATTCAGCGATCTGTGATCTGTGTTCTCCAAGCAGGGATTGATCAGTTTCTTTGGCAATATGAGACCCTCGGCATCCGTTTGGACGCCGGTGGGCGTCGCTGGCGGCGAACTGGTCATGGACATCATCGTATCCGCTTCCCTCTCAGCCAAACTTTGTGTTCGAGTCGTATCTGCAATAAAGTAACAAAATGCAACATCGATCAATATAAATCGCTGACATGTTGAACTTTCTACAAGACAAAACCAAAAACAAAAAAAAAAAACCAAAAGTAAGAATAATACTAAAAAATCTTTGTAAGTTACTAAGTTTAATTGGCACTTGGCCTTCGTTCCATAAATCAAACAATGCACACAACAACAATAACAACAACAACAGCTGATGATAATTTACAGCTCGACTCGGCTCAGCTTGACTTGGCTCGGAACAACAATGGAGTGGCAAAAAATAATGTCTTGGTCGACGATGTCTTTTCGACTTGAGTTGGCTGTCGCCTCTCGCTTTATTAAGGTTAAATATTTCTTTGCATTCATGTCATTGTCAATTTCTTGTTACACAAAATAACAATAACAACAACACCAACAAAAAACTTGGCACAACTGCCTATCTGTAACATAAAATAAAAAAATTTAAAAAAAAAACAAAAATAACCGCTTAAAGCCAAAAGCAATAACAAACAAACAAGCTAAAAACCGACCAGACACACTCAATTTGAAGATTCTTTTCTTTCTTTGGCCGCAAACTGCTTTTGTGCTCGACATCGTCATCATAACCCACATTTGGGCGCACATTTTTAGTGGGGCAGACGCCAACAAAGTGGCAAAGACTTAAAACTTAAACAGAAACAGACACAGACAGAGAACCAGAACCTAAACCAGATTAATAGGTGTTGATAAGAGACAAAGAAGCGTCGCATTGCTAAAAAAATATATATATATATATATATATATATATATAGAAATGCCGTTGAAAATCGCTGATGAGACAATCACATTGTGAAAGTCGTTAAGATGGTTTGCGAATCTAGACTTGTTATGTCTTACAACACTAAAGAAAAAAAAAACAATAAAAAAAAACAACTTTTCAGCTCATAAAAAGCGTGAAATCAATTTGAAAACTAATTCGAATCATAATGGTAACTTTGAATTTGTATGCGCCGCAAAATTATGTAAATGTGTATAGGAAATGTAATAATTCAATGGAAGGGAAATACAAATTTACATTTCGCCGAGTTCACATTTCTTTGAACCGAATGGGAATAGTGTATAATAAGTAATATTTGAGGGAATGAGAAAGTAGTTTATTACAGGAGATAATACACTACATATCTAGTTATAGCTAGTTATAAACTCCAAGTCTAGCTAAAAATTAATTTAATAACTACTGATTTAAATGAAAAAGGAACATATTTATTATTATGTTTTGATATTCTGTATATATTGAATAGGAAAACACTTAAAATCTATATAGATATAGCTTGAGATTAAACTGCAAATCTAGTTGGATAAAGTTTTTATAACGGAAAGTTATAAGTTATTTTTATAATTTATTATTCTGTTTTTATTTAATATAACAATAAATATATCTTATATCTTGAGAGTTAACTACAAATCTAGCTTGAAATAGCTTTATTAATTACTGATTTAAATGAAAAAGGAACTTATTTATTATTATAATTTCCTATTCTGTATATATTGATTTTGATATAGCTCAAGTATAAACTCCAAATCTAGCTAGATATGGATTAAGCATAAACTCCAAATCTATCCAGATTTAGCTTTAATAAATACTAATTTAAATAAAATAGAAAGTTAGTTATTATTATAATTTTATTAATCTGAATATATTGAATAGGAAAACCAAGAAATCCATCCGTACACAAGAGTCTGCAAAAGTCTGCAACCCAAATTTGCTAGGGTTTAATTATTAAATCTACTATATATATATATTTATAATTGAGTTAAAATATAAAAAATTTAAGAGTTTAACGAAGCTATCCATTAAGCTTTAGTAAAAACACTTTCAATTTAAGTATTTTAAATTTTAATAGTAATGACTAACTTTTGCTGAAATAAATGATTGATTAGCACTAATTCTGGTAGTCGCTGAGGCAATCAACTAACTTATAACTAAGAAGGTCTACCAAAATTCCTTAGAAGTGCCAAAAGCAATTCGCTTGCAGGCATTTGGACTGGATTGAAAATAGTTATGAAAAACAATGGTTGGTTTTCTTTTTTTATCATTAACCCATATACAACACTTTTAAATAATGCTACATGTCGCTGCTTGACATATGACTGACTGACTGACTGACTGACTGACTGACTTATAGTAACTGTACTTGCATGTCATGCGTTGTTTAACTTGAGTTCTATTAACTTTCTTGCAGTGCAGGTCATAAAAAATAAACAGAAAAATTTCCCTTGCTGTAAACTTGTCCCAAGGCACACAAAAAACTTTCATTCAGACACCAAAATATAAAAAAAGGGCAGACAATTTGTGTGTGTTTGTTTGCTTTGCTTGCTTGATAATATTACAAGTTTTCATATGATAAATTAAATGCACACACTAACACACATAAGACTTGGGTGTGCGTGAGTGTGTGTGTGTGTGTGTTTGTAATTGTGTAGTTGCATTTGTTGTCTGGGTCGCATTGGACTTGGAGAAGCTCGATGAAAACAAATTGCATCTAATTAGTTTGGCATGGGGGTCCCTTATAAAGAGCGTTGACTGTTATTTCATTTGACTTAATTTCACACACACACGCATACACACACACACACCAACACAAGCCCAACTCATTACAGCCCCTTTCGACTGAGACTAATAAGGCAGCCAGCCAGCCAGCCTGGGTTTGAGTTGGGGGCATTTGCGGCAAGTTGCGCAAGTGAAAACTTGTTAAACGACTGGTGCGTAATCGCCAACGTCATCGTCATCGTAATCGCAATCGCAATTGGAATTGGAATTGGAATTGAAATTGGAATCGCTTATGTCTGCATGCCCATCTATGGCAATCATTTATAGTGTGTCTGCAACTTTTGTTGCATTGGTTCGGTTTGCGGGCACCGCCCTCCAAGTGGGCCTCCTCCTCAGAATGTTGTGGCACCACAACCCCAAACACAGTCATGTTAAATGCAAAATCATATGCCAATCAATCAAGATTTGCATATGATATCCGATTGGGACACATGACAACTTTATTAATATCTTTGCCAATCATTTCATAATGTTAAAAGGTTAAAAGGTTAAATCTCTGTCGGTTTCATGGCCAGCACACTCAACAAAAGCAGCATTTACAAACTAAGACTTATTGTTAAATTGATAATCATTTGTTGTAAATTTGTGTGCAGCTTCTTTTCATCAATACGGGTTCAAAAAAAAAAAAAAGATGTCAAGCCAAACTTTGAGTTGATCAATTGAGTCCCTTTGTTGATGTCTTCACTGAAGTTTGCATTTTAATTAATTGGCCCAATTGACGAACATCTCTCAATTAAAGTGTCTTTTAGAATGAGCAAAGTTCATAAACTTTTAACAATGGAAGTCAACGAATTGTTCAACTGATTACAAAACTTGAACAAAAAGCGATATGTTTCAGCCAAAACTTTTAATTTTCATTAAACTTCAAAATTACTTATCGGCATTTTACAGCACTGCAATTATGGGTAAGGTTCAATAAACCAACTGGTGTTGCCAATTGAAAGTCACTTTTATCACCCAATATAAAACCAAATTCAAATCAAAACAAGACTCAATGAAATCCAAATTGTATAATAAAAGCCAACAAATGAAATAATAGTTTGAAAAGTGAAAACGCTGCCTGCTAAAAAGAAAGGAAATCTGCAAAGCATTTCAAGAAAAATTACTAATAAAATGCTTTACAAATTATGCGTAAAAAAGATATGAAAAGCGGTTTAAAATGCATTTTTTGCTGCAGCTTTTGTGATGCAGATTTCAATTAATTTGAAGCAACAAAGCGAATTACTTTAAGTGATGTAAACCAATGTTTTTAAAACGAACATAAGATGTATTTTTTAAAAAAGTCTCGCTTTCAAGCAGTATTTTTTTTACTGCCTATCAAGATTATTGTTAATTTTGTACAATTGAATACATTTATCTTTTTTACACGAAAATATCTTTAACAACAATCTTGCATATTTCGTTGACTTCAAAGACAAAAAAAAACACAAATCTTTTTCAAGACAATATCATTTAAGAGATCTAAAACATGCTCCAGCAAAACTGCGATTATTTACGACCTGGCCAACAATGATTTCACCTGCACAACAACACACAGCAAAAAAACACACTTCTTTTGTGGCAAAAGAATGTTGCATTTGAGAAGATTTCGAATTGGTTGTTAAGACTCACTTTCAAAGATCGACATGCGACTCATGATGCTTGTGGAAATGTGCGGCGCCGGGCGTTGCATGCTTGTTGATTCCTCCATGCATATATATATGTAGCAGATACACCAGATAATAATTTGAATTTGATTGAGGTCTATAATATTTGCTACAACACAAAAAACGCCAACTGCGTTTTTGATTGCTGTCAAATTTCGAATCAGCTGTTTACTTTTTGTTGTTGATTTTGTTCTAAGTTGCAACTAAACTGTGTCAGTTTTGAGTTGAGGTGCATTCACTCGATGAGATTAAAACACATTTGCCACTTGTCTTTTCAACTTCATCAACGGGTTTCGGTTTTCACTTTCGATTTTCTTTTTCTTTTTTTTGTGTGTGTGTGTTGTGTTGTGCTCAGCTTGGTGTTCTTATCAATGCGACTTATGGCTTCAAACTGGCCCGGCCAGCCTAGCCGGACTCGACTCGGGACTTGGACTATAGCTGGCTGGCCGTTTGCAATCGATTACCAGCTGCTGCTGTGGCAGCAACGAGTGCTGCGACCAAGCCAACGTAATGCGGCTGCGTTTTTCCGATTTTTACTATTTTAGGCTTCCTCGTTTTTCTGTTGCAACATCGCACCAGAGAGAGAGAGAGTGACAGAAACAGAGAGAGAGAGAGAGACAGAGATGTACAAATACAAAGTGTGGGCGAGCAAGAGAGAGAGAGAGAGATGGAGAGAGAATGGGTGGCAAGCGCTGGGCTTATGCAATTTGTCGCGCCATTGGGGCTACAAGTGACCTAAATTTGTGCAACACAAACAAAACTTGCTGCGTTAGCTGGCAACATGCAAAAACGCATCCATCCTGGCTGACGAAAGCGAAAGCTTTTGTTCCTGCAACCGACCCACACACACACACACACGAAACCGAAAAATGACCCAAACCCCAAATTAAGCGCAACCTCATTGCACACATTTGCAGCTTGCAGCATTTCTACACGCACAGAAATTTTGGGCACATTTGAAACCATAACCAAATATTCTACGAGTATTTCAATTGTGTGGTTAAATAAACAATATTAATAATAATAAAGTATTTGATGACAACTTAAACAATTGACGAAGTTTGTCACTGGTTCAATATGTTTTTTATTTTTAATGCAACTTATGGAGAAGAAGTTATAGAAAATATCTTATAATATAAATATAATAAAGATATAAATATAATAAATATATATATATAAAAAACATATAAATATAATAAACATATAAATATAATAAACATAAAAATATAATCAAATATAAATATATTTTTTTAATTTGAAGATTGCAGTTCTAAAATTAATAAAAACATCTCTTATAATGTTTATACCTTTAGATAATTCAGTTTGGTTAGAAGAACAAGGTACGCAAAAAGTTTTTTCAACAAGAACTCATCTTTCGACCGATTTATCCAATCGCAGCTATATGATATAGTTCTTCGATCTGACAGACCCCGCTATATGCACTGTGTACGGCCCAACATATGTCAGCAATTTGTAAATTTCCTATAATACATAAGTAAAATGATATCATCATAAAAAATATGTGAACTGAATAATTGGTTGCCTTATCTCTTGTTTTTGGAAGTGTACGAGGAGTCTGCAGTCGGCTGCTCGTGTGGCATGCTCTATTGTTGCGTTGCCTTGACCTGCAGACAAAACTGTTGCGACAGCTGCTGCTGCTGCTTTTGCTGCTGCTGTTGATGTGAACACGTGGACAAGGCCAAAGCTCGATGGAAGCTGCGTGTGCTATTGGCTGCCACGTGCCACACGTATACACACCCTCTATGAGCGTGTGTGTGTGTGTGTGGGAGTATCAGATTTCAGGGGCAAGCGTAGGAGCAGCTCTGTCACCGCCGACGAGGTCTCGCTGGAAAATCACCCAAATGGCAAACTGGGCGCTGTCTCTGCGCTTGCTGTTCGCCTGGTGCTAATTGGCTCCATGGAGAAAATGGCCGCTTCACGGGCAATGGAAAAACACGCACACACAGATGGCCTGCCCCCAAAAAAAAAAGCAAAAACGCGGAGCAGCGGCAACAAGATGGCCGCAACAACGTCTAAGACATTCAACTTCTTGGCTTTGACTCCAACGCCTTTCCCCCATCCCCCAGTCGGCTCAATACGCTCAATCCCCACATCAGGCCAAGCGACTCCACTTGCAAATTTCTCCAGGACACGGGGGATGCTGTGTGTGGTGCCAAAGTGAGTTTGAGTTGTGATGTGATGTGTGTGTGGGGGTTGGGGTTGGCCGGGGAAATGGGGGAGCAAAGCGAAGCGCGCCATTCAACAACTCTAACTCAAATACTCCGCCTCAAAACAACAGGCGCACAGCAAGGATGAAAAGGTGACTTGCAGGAGCAAGCAACAGGAGCCACCAAAAACAGGAGCAATGACGTCGTCGTAGTCGCTGTCGTTGTCGTCGCTGTCGTCGTCGTCGCTGTCGTCGTCGTCAACAACCAAGAACCAAACCCACACATCAGTTTATTTTTTCAGGCAATACACACGCAAACACAAACAAATGACGAAAAAGCTCAGACGACAGAGCTTAAAAGCTTTCGACGCTCTCCTTGCCAGTGCAGGGGTCGCTATGCTGCTGACGTCACAAGTCTGCCAACGAAAGAAGAAGAAGAAGCAGCAGCAGCAGCAATGGCTGCCCCGCTGCACCGCAATTTCAACTTGGCGAAAAACATCAATAAATAGATTTCCCTGATTTTTCAACAGGATAGCAGAAAACACCAACAAGTTGCAAGCCAACACACAATTCACAGGAGCTTTGTTGTGCTGTTCTCTTGCGGGTGGATGGACTCATTCCAGAAAGGTGACAAGGTGGGGCGAGTGGGTGTGTTTGAGGGGGGGTGGGGGCAAGGTGGGTTTGTCGTAAATTGGCTAATCAGCTGCGCGCCTTGCATAGTTGTGTCTAGCCCAGAGCTGAACGTGTTGCGTTCCAATTGCATGTACATAAATATCTAAATATGTATCTATTTATGTATATACATTTATATATAGACTCGTACATATATACTTATATTTATGTATAGATAAATATGTTGCTAGTGAGGTGAAGCGTCTGGAATTTTGCTCGAGTTCAAATATTTGCGCCAGCTGAAAGGCATTTGAAGTGCTGAACGAAGCTGATCAATAAACATTTAAATTCTTGTGTTTATTTTAACCCAACTGCGAAAGTTTATTTTTTTTTGTCTCATGATTTTACCACAAGCATTTTGTTTACTTTCAAGCAATCGTAAAAGGTAAGAATTCGAGAAAGTTTCATTATTTATGCACGTTGTTTATCAATAAATATTACAAATATTATGATTTTTGGGAGTGGAAAAAGGCTTGGAAACGAAATATAACAGAGAAACAATGAAAATGTAGTTACCATGATAACATAGAAAGTAAGAAAGAAATTATAGTTCAGATATCGTTGCAAGTGAAAAAGAAGTCTTAGTAAATTATAGAACATTTTATATATTATAGAAAAAATGTTTATTAATCAGCTTCGTTCACTATATTCGTAAAGAAGAGATATATAAGATACATAAGAGAACAAAGAACAGATAGGCACAAAATCATGGAAAAGAAAACTACTATTATAAAAAAGTCTATAATAATATGAAGTTTAATTTGATTTAAATTTGAAATCATGTTTCTAAGACAAAAATTTCTATAAAAATAAGTTTGGAATTGTTTTTAAGAAAACTAAATTATATACACATACATAAATTCTTCATTTGAACAAAGGAATTTTAGTTGAATGCCTATTTGAAATCCGAAAACATCAAAAAATATGTAAACAAATTACTCAGCTTAATCTATATAATATTTTTTCTGTGAACTGTAAAACACAATCTGAACACCAATATGTAAATGTAATTTGACACTATCTCAGTTTTTGTTAGTTTTTAATGAGTAATTTATATTTTTGTATATATGTTAAGTATTTTAGCTCTGACTAAATGTCCCCATTGCTCATTCCACCGGACATCGTCGTGTTAGTCATAGTCATTTGGAGTTAAGTATGTATTTACAAATTGTATTTCTATTTTGTTATAGGCATTGTTATTGTTATTGGCTTGTTTGCCTGCCTGACATAAAACGGGCCGCAACGACACGCGCAAGTTCTAAAATGCCCCAATGCAACGCCACGCCCACCCACAAAGGCACACACCTTATGTGGTTAATAGCGTTCATCGGCAACTTTTTATACCCTAAATTCATTTCGAAATGGGTATAATGAAAATGTGCAAAAAACGAAGGAATCCATCAAGTATATATAAAGTATTTATAAGATCAACAGTTGAGTCGAATTAGGCATTTACTTCGACTGTCTTGATGAGGTTATTTAATTTTATCGATAATTACTCATGTTTCGCGAATATTTATACTAATCGATGTCCCCCAAATTTGTAGCTAGAGCCTTTTATTCAAATATCATTACTTAGCTAATTATACTTTGTGTGCTTAGAGACATTATCGGTTCCTTGTTATGTTATTAAACAACTGCACAGTTCGACTGCATCAATATTGCATAAAAAACCGATTTTATTAAATTACTATTAGTAGTTTTAATTTAATCAGGAAATATCTTAAGCACAGAGCAAGATAGATATATAGATATATAAGGATATTTTATACAAAATACAATATAAGCACACACATCTTTAGTTGACTATAATCGATTATGACAAGCTGACATTGGGAAAATTAATATTAACCTGATTTGCTGTCAATAATCTTGTTTATTTTTTTAGCAATATAAATCATCAAGATATGTGATAGTTTTTTAATATTTGAAACAACTTTGAAATAAACTAATTAGGTTTAATGTTTTCTATAGACATCAAAACTTAACTACACAAAGTTTGATCAATCATAGGTTAAGCATAAAAATGTTATCTAAGAAAATCTCATATATATATTTTTTAACATATTTTTTTAACTTTAAGCTACAGGCAAACCTCATTGGGGAATTTGACTAAATTTAACAAATTCAAAAAACCATTCACAGCATAAACTTTAAAAGACAAAAAATAGAAATGTTTTAAAAGGTATTAAATTGTCAATCACATTTAAAATAGAATACTAAAAGTGTATTAAACTAAGAACACAATAAAAATAGATTTTGTTGATTTAGTTTCGGCTCTGCTTTGTGTTAGTTTTTCAATTTTTGGTGGCGTGTCAGAATTTATTGGCTCGTTCATTTTGTAGCTAATTAGGAAGGTCGGGAATTGGTTTGGTGGGGTTGGAGGTTGCTCATTTATACGCTCAGCTGACTCATGAATGGGAAATAAACTGTTGCCATTTGTAATGGGATGTCTGGGATGTACAACTGTTGCACAGTGGGAGATGTGACTGGATATGCAGCCACTTCACTTTGGCGGTGGCACCACAGGAAGTCGCATTCCAAACAAGCATTCACAATTCACAATGTAAGTCAGCCGTAAAGTGGCTTACTTGGCTTTCACTCTCTGCAGCTACTTACACACACACTCACTTGCACACTCACTTGCACACTCTTTCGCACACTCACTTGCACACTCATTCATGCAGTTTCCCGCGACGACATCGTTTGTCGTCTTGTTGTATTTTTGGTACGCGCATTTAATAGCAATTTTCAGTTAAATTTGTGGCCAGTTTTTTATTTCTTTTAGTTTTTTGCCAACCACTTTGACAACAAGTGCCAGGCAAAAGAAAATGTATAGTTGTGAAAAAAAAAACCGGACACATATTTTAAATTGCGCAATAACCAGAGACTTTAACTGTCCAAAAAATTAAATATAAATAAAAATTTTTTCGGACTGACCTTTTCCGCGAAATAAATTACTCAAATTGTGGCTGGGTGGGTTTTAGTTTGCATTGGTTTGCTTTGCGTTTTGTGGTTGCTTTGGGTTGGGTTGGGTTTGGTGTTTGGGGTTGGGGTTCTCTACACATCAACACGTTCCACGAACTGATCTAAAAAGAATTCAATGGCTTGTTTATACAAAGCAACAGTCGACCGCTGCTTGGCTCCCATGTGGCGTGCTCGGCATTCCCCATAAACAAACCGAGCAAACACAAAGCACAACTAAAATGCGGCACAGCACAACATTTACGATAAACAATTTAGTGGCTGGCAGCACGTTTAAGCACACATGTGGAGCGACCAGCAGAGTGTGCTCCTACAACTAGATGCCCTAACCTGTGGCTTGGACTTTATAATATATTTAATCTATCAAGGTGCTAATTAAATACAATCCAATAGGGCGATAATAGTTTTCTTATCCGTGCATGACCATGGCAATATCACTTCCGAGCACTTTAATTGAGCTGACTCTTCAAATGATAAGTATTTTAAAATACACTCCCAGAAAAATTGCGGGGAATACAGCTTAAGGCGCTTCTCGAATTGTCGTATTCATCTATACTAAATGATTATAAAGTTTATAGTCTAAAAGACTTGAATTTTTTAAGTTTTTTTTTATAGTTTTATTATTATATTTTTTTCTTTTATCTACTAAAATAATCAGATTTGTTAGGGGCTGCTTAGCCTCTTAGCTTAATTTCTTATCTGTTAATACCTATTTAAATATAACTCAGAATTTACTGCATAAATTAAAATGCCCACTTTACCAATCTGTTTTTTATTCTATATTTTATTCTCATTAATAAAAAAAAATTTCGTAATCTACGCAGAACCAGCCAATCAACCAAAAATAGCTAATCATGCAAAATTCATATCGGTGCGAACAAAAAGGGAAAAAAGTATAATTATGCTCAAGAATTGCTACATTATCAACATCTGTGGAAAACGAAAATCAATTAGTGAGTTTTAATAATAATACATTTTTTTTTTTTTTCAGAAAATTAAATGGATCTCGAGGGAAAAATGAATAAATAAAAATACGTATTTCCTATAAATATTATCTCAAGTTGCGATAATCTCATTATGGTTGAGTTCTCTTTTATCTTGAAGTAAATATTTGTGCGGTCTTAATAAATAAAACATAATAATGTAGACCTAATGACAGATAAGAGGCTTTTATAGAGCTCTTTACAATCCACAGACAACGCAAACGTACGATTATTAAGTAATCGCCATGTGGCAAGCAGCCTCTCAAGAACAACAAGAGTGTAAGATACAAATTTATTTCAGTTTGGACACGACCAAAAAGATTTCTCGAAAATTATAATTTCATAAATCAAAATGTTTTTAAAAATGTTTTTCGCTAGTAAAGCGCATTTCTTAGCCAAAAATTTAAACAGAAATTTGATAGCAAAGGTAATTTTATGACATATAAAAGATATTTTTCTTTAATTAAATTTTTTAGCACTATAATGCGATATTCACCTGGCAAACGTTTCTTAATACATAAAATCTCAACAATTTCGATGAGATCCAATGCAAGATAACTTACGAAACTTACCAGAATTAATATTTCTTATGACGAATATGCAATGCAATTTTCTTAATTTATTATTTCTCGAAATTTTCCTTCGTTTTGCTGCATTGCCTTAATCGAAATTCGTTTAACGATGGAAGATTTATGGCATATAGCCAATAAAAATCAGCTTTGCGATCAAATTATCACTATAAGAAATTTTACTGCATATTACAAATATGCCTTTCGCTGTTCTGCTCAAGTACAAATTGCATATTTTTATGACTGGTTGTTTGCAACAGTAAGTAGCATGTAATGGCTAAGCTCATTAAAGAAACTCACACACTCTATAAATGAAGTATGAACAAGATCATTTATGGTTGTAGGCAATAAAATTCACAACTTGATTTCCCTCTGGAATGCCTAAGCAATTACATAATGTCCATTAGGCATATTTGAGACGTTTACGAACCGACCAAACTTGCCACAAGCGCCACAAACTCTCATCCCCTCCCCACCTCCTCATCGAAGTCAGTCGTCATCACATAATTCGGCGTCTTTGAAAGCAATATCTTAAATCATAATGCGTGCAAGTGAGCATTACAACAAATGGCCTTCGTGAGGCGGCTTTATAACCCAAAACCACATCACAAAACAACACACTTAAAATTAGCCAATCAAAAGCTTAAAATGTAAACATTCGGCTTTTAACAAGAAATGTTTGCGACAGGTGTGCGTACGTGTGTGTGTGAGTGAGCGAGACGAAATATAAGAGACACATTGCGTGGCAATTTATGTAAGCAGAAGCCGCGAGACACATAAAAGTGCAACACATAACAAAATACAGCTTGCAACAATTCAAGCAAAACCATTAAACAAAATGCACATAAAAGTTACCAAAACTAATAACAAAAACAAAAAAAATTCGCGCACTTGGCCTTTCACTTCGGTCAAGTTGAACATGAGCTTGCAAAAAATGTAGATAAACAAAATATATCTAAAAACTAAACATTAGTTTGGATTTCGTTAGCTTTAAACTTAATATAGAACTAACCAAAAATTTATTACATTTTTTATTTTATCTTAAAGCGCAATAAGAAAATTTTCATATACTTCAGATGTATTTCAAAGAAATAGTATGTAAGAGATTAATAATGAAATACAAATATTTACTGCAGTCCACAACAAAAACATCTTAAAGCTCAAACTGTCATTCCAGTTTGACAGCAAATAACGGAATTTATAAAATGCTTCCAATCGCTCTGATTTTGTGAGGGGAACACACTTTAGAATTTGCTAAGCCTATTTATAAACTGTATTGTGTTGTTTTTTATTGTGTGTTGAAAAGCCATTAACAGCAAGCACATTAACATGATAAGCACACAGCAAACATTAACAGCCAGAAAGATACAACAAAACAACAGCAGCAGGCAAAAAACTCAGTCTATCTCTGTTGTGTATCGCTCAAAATGTTGTATCGCATGCAACAAGTCGTTTTACATTGAAATATCCAAAAGTTCACAGGAAATCATCAAAATGTGGAAGCGCAAGTTGAATATACATATATATGTATCCAATAAGACTTTTTGACTCACACACGAAACAAAAGAAAACAAAACAAAACAAATAAACGCGCGCTGCTCTTGTTGTTGGTGTTGTTGCCTTTTGAGTTTAGCTCTCTGTGGTGCCAAAGGGGACTGAGCAAGAGAGAGTGAGAGAGTGTGCAAAAGTTAGAAAGAGAGCTAAGCATCACACAACTACAGCTGTATTTGCTTATTTGTTCGCTTTTGCCCCCTTCTTCTCAAATTGGGTGCTGTGTTTGTTACTTTTCTGTTGCTGCCATTTCTGCGTGCGGGGTTGAAAAGGCAAGAAAATCGAAAGCGCCATCGCGACGTCAGCGTCAGCGTCAGTAGCCAGCTGCCAGTGGTTGCTTTGGACATTGTACATTGGTTGCACACAACAAAAGTCTATGATTAATTAATATGTATACAAATATTTATATATGCTCATTATTTATTAATTTATTTAATTTCAACTAAATTGAAAATAAAATAGATTTAACACATTAAATTACAAACTAGCAATGTAAGAAAATTTTTTTTAATTTACCCTGACTTTGTACCACTGTGACTACTACTTTTGCTGATTATGATTATGATGACGACAGGCGGCGGTTGAAAAGTCAAAGTCAAATGCAAGACATAAACAACAACAACAGAAGCAGCAGCAATAGCAGCAATATACTATGTACACACGATACATAAACAACAGCAGCAGCAGAAAACAAAACAAGTTTTCACTTTTATTTCTTTTGTTTTTTCCTTTAGTTACTCAGGTTGCTTTGGGGAGTGCATGCGAAAAGCGCGGACAGAGGGAAGGGCACGGGAGGAGGCCGTGTGGCATTCATTACCAAACGACAATTCATATTGCAACTTGTTGTTGATGATGATGATGATGATAATGATGAATTGCATAAGTCGCGATTGCAATCATAAATCCTTCGCTCATCCGCTTTTGGTCAAATACAAGTGAGCGAGACAGTGAGGAAGAAAGAGAGGGATAGTGACGTTTTTTCTGTATTGCTTTGCATTAAAAAAACTGCTGGTTTTATTACAGCGCAATTGAAAATAACATAGAAAACATGACCAAATAAAGAGTAACAACATCACCGCCATTCACCAATTTCTATTTACGGTTAATCAACAAAATTATGATATGTAATCAAGCAATCACATATACACAGATACACCTATAAGAAGCACGCACCCTTATAAATAACTCACCCAAAATAACGGTTCTCGTGTGTACATATTTCATTCATGCATTCGCACTCTTTCTCATTCCCATTCTTTTTTATGTTTTGCCTATTGTTGTGAATGGCCTTGCCTTGGCGCTTATATTTTTTTTGTCTATTTTTTTTTCGCGTAAATCAAATTGCTATTTTGAGTTGGGTGAGGCGATGGAAACATTTGGTTATTTTTGTTGCGCTGGTAATTTTGGTACAGAGTCCGAGCTTAAGCTTAAATGCGTCATTTCCATCAACAACTGTTCAAAGAATGATACCGAGTGGTTTATGTATAAAAAAAAGTTTGTAAATTAATTGACGGAAGCAGTCAAGGAAAGAACACACACACACGCAGATACGCACACATGTGTATGTCATGTAATGCCTAATTTAATTGATGGTCGTTATTGTGTTTGAATTGGTTTGCCCCATCAATCACTGGTGTCGTTTAACAACACTCAATTTAAAAAAAAAAATAATAGCACCAATTACAAACTTATTGACAAAAATTCATATCGAGATGAATGGAGTGAGTGCCCCTATGAGTGATTTTGAAAGGGCTCTCTCACTCACATACACAAATACAATGAACGTGCCCGCATGCTAATCACAATACGGAGAAGAGCAAAAGAGAAAGAAAAAGAGCACAACAGAAACAGAAATAAAATTAACAACTCGCCTGACAACAGACTGGAAGTGTATTGGGGCACAACAAATGTGAGCTGCTTGAACTTGCCGTTTTTCGATGAGTGTGTCGACTTGCTGCCCTTTGCTTGGCGCCTGTTCAAATAAGTTTCAAATTTTGACAAATAAAACCATGGTTTTGTAATTTACGAGCCGCTTAAATTTATTTGCAGGGCATCATCATCGAGGCGACCAATATTTCTTGATGTTGTTGTTGGTGAGTGGGGATTCCCACGCCCATTATTCACACTCACAAACAGGACTCGAAACTCTTCTCTCCTTCTCTCTGATACACTTACACATACAAACACACACAAGCTCACTCCTCTCTCTAGCTTTTTTTAAACTTCATCGTGGTGAGAGTGCAATAAAAAGGGATTATGTGCATGCTGTGTGCGTGTGGGTCTGTTTTTGGGGTTTGAGTGAACCGAAAGAGGCAGGCTGCAAACAACGTCATCTCCCCGTCTAGACCTTTGATTACCGGCACACACAAAAACATACTCAGACGCAGCAGCAGCAACAGAAGATGAAGATGATGAAGAAGAAGAAGCTGGGTACAGTGAAGTGAAATGTGTTTTGATCGTCCCCAAATGATAATTGCTCTTTATTGGTTTGGCTTTTTGGGAGTGTGTAATGAATGTGTATTTATTCGCTTATCAGCTATTAAATTAATTAAATTGACATCGTGTACATTTTTTATGTTAATGTGCCTCAGTCTACCTACATGACAAATAAATTGTACAGATTTAACCGAAGTTATATGGATTTATTTTTTTGCAAATTTTATTGCATATTAAGGAAATAAATCATAAAGATATATTGAACTCAATTTTGTTTGCTTGTTTCAAAGAACAACTGCTTTTTATTAACACATCTAACATAAAATCATTAATATTACTTTTTTAAAAGGTATTTGACTAAACGATATCTTGGTTTGTATAATTAGCTATTTTGTCTTAATAATTAATTTCAACATAAGCCACACAGCTTATAACTTATCATAGAACTAACATAATCCCTTTAACTGTTTTTTTTTTTAATTTTTGTATGTATTTCAAAATATATTTTCATTTCCGTACTATATTATTGCTTCTCATAAGTCCTAATGCAATGCCTGATTCTTCTAGAAGATGAAACCTTCTCATTGTTATTCTAGAAAAAAGCAGCTTCCTTCCTTTATTACACAAAAACAAATTCTCGTTTTTCACTGCCCATTCGATACGGACATTTTATGAACAAAGGGCTTAAGAAAGAAAATCTAATAACCGATCATTTATTTCTACCTGACTAAGCCAGTCATATACATTTAGGGTTGCGGATTTGTAATCCTATCCATTTGTCACCCGATGAGGCAAACGTTTCATCACACTGCATTTATCATCATTGTTTATTTTTTTCCTTCACTTGTGCGCATTTCAAATGACGTTGTGCGGTAATAACAAAAATCAGATTTAAAGGAATTTCGCAATATTTGTTTTAGCACGCACGTAACCACTGTGCACAAATAAGACGTGCGGGGAGAAAGGAGATGAGAGAAAGGAAGAAGAAGAAAGACAGGCTTGTCAAGGACTGAGTGCCTTGAGCAGAACACTCGATGTCTGGCAAAGGTCAAACAATTGGCAAAAGGAAAGCAAAAAAAAAAAAAATGGGAGCCTTGACTTTTGCACTTTCGTCAAATGCTTTGCGCAAAAATAAAATCAAACACTGCATTTGAAAAGAGACGCGTAAAAAACTCACCACACACAGCCAAATACTTCAAGTGTCGTCGTCCTTTTCGTGCGGTGGTGAATATGATTTGGCCGTGAGATGAAACTGGAATCTTTTTTGGGACTGCGTCTTATAGCCAGCTTCTGTTTTGATTTTGCTGCTGCTCCTCTTATTGTGCTTCGTGTTGTTGTATCGAATGCGCTCTCAGCTGCTTTGCTTGTATTGGAATTTTTTTATATTTGCTGTTGGTTTGAAAAATCCTTTTGTTTCGCTGATGCTGTTTTTTGGCGCGCAATTTTCGTTGTTGTTTGTTTTGCTATTTTAGTCGTCGTTGCCTGACTTGTTATTATTATTATTATCGCTGTCATTTACATATCACGTTTTGCTGCTTGCCTAATACAATAACAACAAATAACAGCTAACAACAAACAAAACAAAAACACGCGCAAACAAACACAAGAAAACTCCCAAAAGGAAGCTGCGACTGTTTTTGTCTTTTCACCTATTGCACTCTTGCAATTAACTAAGCAAATAACAAACAGTTTGTCTACTTTTTTCCTAAACTCATTCAAATCTGAATCTGAAGCTAATGTATTATTTTTTTGTGGCTGGGGCTCCGACTCCGAGCGACGGCGACGCGTTGGCGACAATCGAGCGACAGCGAAAAATAAACGTCCGTCTCGTTTGCACGTTTTTAACGAACTGAGCGATGAACGACATCGGCAAAAACAACTAAAATATTCGGGAGAGCCCAAAGCAAAACAAGCGGCTGCTTTTATTGAGTCGATATTGCGATACTCTGTTCGCCGTATATATTCTGAAAAATAATAAATTACTGTATTCATAAACGTACTCAATTTAATGGTGAGATTATATTAGCTCAGTTATTAAATACATCTTCAGCAAAGATTTAATATTTATAAATATAATTATAATATATAATATATATATATATATAATTTACCTTATATATAAAAGCCAAACAATAGAACTTTTAGCAGTATTTGAGTTTTATTTGATTTTTAATTTACTTAAAATTGAAATATTAATGTGTTAATCGTAATTTTAAACTAAATTTTGGCACTGTTATTTATATTTATTTTTAAATAAATTTATTATTTTTCTACTATAAAGTCAAATTTTTTTCTTGCAAAATAAAAGCAATTGTGAATTATTTTCTATGTGCAAAAACTTTATAGACACACTGTATATACGTATATAAAATCAACTCATATAAATACTCGATATTTCTCCAGCTCTAACGCCTGCATACGAATGTGATAGTATCGATAGCCTATCGCCTAACTACAAATTTCATACGAATATGCTGTTATCGATATCTTATCGAATTGGACGCCAAACAGTCGGCGAGCGCGCATTGCAGTATAGATTTTTTTTTCTGTTTAACGTCAGAAAAAGCTTATGCCGTTCAATATGGAGCGCATGAAAGATGGCGATAAGTATGAGGTTGCTGACAATAATGCCGATGTTGCGAATAGCATCAGCAACAACACCGCTGCACTGAGCAGCAGCAGCACCAGCAACAACAGCGATGCAAACAATGCCAGCAACGGGCTTGCCACAATGGCGGGCGGTGTGCGCACCACGGGTCGTGTAAAGGTAAGTGTTGATAATGTTGCACTGAGTGTGTACACACTGCTCTGACGTTTGGTTGCTTACAGAAACCGAAACAAGTCTACGATCCGTCGGATAATTACATATCGCGCGGTCCTCGGAGCAGCTTAACAGCACCATCGACAGCACAAACGCAACCACAGCCACAGGCACAGGGACCGTCACCACCACAAAATAGTAGTGGCAGCCAGCAGCAGAAGCAGCAATCGCCGCAGCCACCGCAGGATGCGCCACCAGAAAAGGCGAATGCCATCGTTGAAGAGGAACCACTTGATGATGATGTGCCAGGGCAAAGCTTGGACAGGCGTTACTTGGACAAGTGCATGACGTGCGACAAGAGCGAGATAAGGCGTGGCTCTGGCTATCGGAGCAATTTTCTCGCCTGTAAGATGTGCGCTTTGAAGTGTAAGCTGGCTGGCTAAGCAGACAATATTATTAACTGATTCATTTTGAATTTATTGCTCATTTTCATTTACAGGGCACTTCAAATGTTTGCCAACGAAGTTTGAAGTTCTGACGAATGCACGCAGGAGATACAAGTGTGTTGCATGCCGACGCTGTAGCAACTGCAATACGAAGAGAGCCGAGGAGAAGCTGGTCATGTGCTGTGCCTGCGTTAATGTCTATCACTTGAATTGCCATTGGCCGCGTATAATGCCGCCAATGATGGATAACATGCAATGGAAATGTAATAGTTGTGATGACACTTATAATCAAAAAGAATTGGAGGACTCAGAGACAAATCTGATGCCCCGTAAAGCCAAAGCTGGACGCAAGAAGCGGGTTATGTCCGATCCAGTTGAAACTGGCATTGTCAATAAACCATTGCCAGACGACAAGCAAGTGCTGAATAAGAGTGACGATGACGACAACGACGATGACAACGATGACGGTGACGGCGACGGCAACGACGACGAAGATGAAGATTACATTCCTCGGACCAAGTTTAAAAAGATTGTATCCAACGTCTCAGAGAAAGCAGCTACAATCAAGAAGAAAAGGTTGCCAATGAGTGAGCATAAGCCGCCAATGAATGCAGTTATTAGCGATGAAAACAAAGCCAGCGATGACAGCGAGCAATTAGAGTTAAACACTGGACCATCTCCAACTCTATTGGCGCCGGAGGCTTCTGACGCTGCTCCCGCTGCTCCTGCTGCTGTTTGTGATTCTACTTCTGCTCCTGCTCCAGCATTGCCAAGCACAACTGAGGACAAAGAGAATGGCGTCAAATCGTGGTCCGTCAATCGGGTATATAATTATATGAAGGAGCGTTGTCCACAGCACGCAGACATGTTCGTAGAACACGAAATTGATGGCGGCGCATTAATGGTACTTACACGTAGCGACATCATTAATCATTTCGGCCTTAAGTTCGGCCACGCCATGCACATCTACGATTTAGTCGTCGGCTTGCAGCATTCTAGCAACTATGTCTGCCTCCGATGGTGTGATTAGGTTATATCATAATATATATATATATCATATTATATTATAAGTCATAGTCATAAGTCATTGATAAATTCAATCCAATTCGAGGAATAACAATAATACACATGATCTGTATATCAAACTTAACGCGGTGTGACCAGATGCACAAAACGTTGAAAATGCCATTAAATACTAAACTGAGTAAACAAAAACAAACCGTACTATTTTCTTCGTCACCCACATTAATTAAATGTGCATTTTATTGTTTATGCAGCGGGCAGCGTACAAGCAAGTGCAGCGGACAGTGGTGAAAACAATAAGTGGAGCGAAATTCTTTTGGCCCGATTTTAAGTCACACATGCGTATGCAAATATACACAAGAGTTTGTGTGTGTGTGTGTGCGTGTTACTTGTTATTGTTTAGTAAAAGGCTGCTGCTGATCAAGTAATACAAGGTCTAACGCAAAAACAGCTGACTGAATAACAACAGCAGTAACCACAACAAGAATAATAATGCGACGCAACGAAGATGAGCAAAGACTGCTGGAAGGACATCAGGATGAACAAGAGGATCCAAATTCAACAGCTGCTGTTGATAACGGTAGTTTTGTGCCCGCATTTTCACCACAGTACAACCTCGATAATGATGATGAACGCTGTCTGCTGCATCAGGAGCAGGGGGATGAAGTTATCCAATTGACAAATGCACCCAAATCAGGCGCCTCGTTAACCTATTGCGTTTTCTATCTGCTCGGTATTGGCACAATGACACCATGGAATTTCTTTGTAACAGCCGAGGATGTAAGTATAAAGGGGAATAAAGGTCCCCCAACGTCGCACTCTACTGCAGCAAATGTACAAGCTTTTCATTTGCATTGCTGTTTTTTTTCTTATCTCCGTTTTGACATTGTGTTTTTTTTTTACTATTCCTTTATGGTTTTTGTTCTCGTTCCCATTTTGTTGTTGTTGTTATCGTCTTTAGCTGTGTTCTTTGTTTAATCTACTTTAAGGTTGACTCAGTGCACCCCTTCAGCCCCAAACCTCTCCCTTTTGTTTTTGCCCCTTTGGACTTTAAGTAAATAATTTGAATAGCAAATCACAAAACTTACAATAAAAATTATGCAAGAAAAATGATTAAAATTTTTTTTGCATTTCCAGTATTGGAAATACAAATTCCGCAACACGACGGTAAATGGAACGATTCCAATGCTTGATGAGGAGCTGACGCCGCTGCAGAAGAGCTTCACATGCGATTTGGCGTTGACAGCAACGATTTCCGGCACAACATTCCTGCTGCTAAATGCCATCTATGGCCATCTGGTTACGCTACGTGCCAAAATGCTGGGCACACTGGTCACCATACTGGTGCTGTTTCTAGTCACAACGGGATTCGTGGAAGTCAACACGGACCGGTGGCAGGAGCAGTTCTTTCTCATCACTCTCATCATTGTGGTCTTACTCAACAGTGAGCAGTTGCAAGATGCAAACTTCGATTCGCTTTAAACTTCATTTATCATTTGTGTACTCATTTCAGTTTCGGCTGCAACCATGTCGGGCGCTTTATACGGCGTCGCCGGCCTCTTTCCGTCCGAGTATATGACGGCTGTGGTCAGTGGCCAGGCGCTCGGCGGCATTTTGACTGCACTCGCATTTCTTTTGGTGCTTGCCTTCGATGCAGGTCCCTCGGCAACGGCATTTGTCTTCTTCATGATGGGCGCCTTGCTGATCTTCGGCTGCATCGTTTGCTACATGTTGGTGGCACGCCAGGAGTTCTTTAAATATTACCTCGCTGGTGGCGACAAGTTCAAAGTAATCTGTGCCCAGCCAGCGCACAGTCGTAGCACGGCGGGCACGGACGATGGAGTGCCACTCGAACCGTTGCTGCGACATGTGATGGGCAAGATATACTTGCAAGCCTTTTGCCTTGCCCTGTTGTATGCCACAACGATCGCGGTTTATCCATCTGTGACGATCCTCATGCAATCTGAGCACTCAGCCAGCCACACCCAGTGGACAGGTATCAATCGATCTTCATAAAATGGATTTGTATATGTAATAATAATTTATAATTTTTTTTAGATGTTTACTATTTGCCTGTGGTGAATTATTTAATCTTCAATTGCGGCGACTATTTTGGGCGATTGTTTGCCGGCTGGCTGGAGCTGCCGCGGAATTCACAAACGACGCTGCTGATCACCGTCGTGCGTATTGTGCTCGTGCCCCTATTCCTGTGCTCCAACAGTGATGTGCATCAGTTTCTGCCCACGCTGGTGAAACATGACTACACCTTTATGGCCATGATCGCTGCCTTTGCGCTATCCAACGGTTATCTGACCAACATACTGCTCATTATGGCGCCACGGTTTGTAGCTAACTGACAGCCAGACAGCTACTCTAACGAGACTAATCCTTATTGTGTTATCCTTGCAGAAGCGTTAAGCAGCATGAGAAGGAGCTGGCTGCCTCCATAATGGCTGCATCGTTGAGCGTGGGGATGGCTGTTGGTTCTCTGGTCAGTTTGGCATTTGTGCAGATGCTGTGATACCATCCACCACCGCCTTGCCACGCCCCCATTAGTGTCATTTCTCAATGGTGCCTTTAGAACGCTTTGTTTTTATACTTAGTTGATACGATAGCTTTTAAGAATTTTATCCCTAGATATAAACATGTGTTTTATTACGTTTGTAAGCATTTTTGAAACACGCTCGAAAATGTGAAAAAATATTTGTGAGATTTTTTGTAACATATCAAAAAGTGAAATTAATTTTTTTGTAAATTTTACTTGTTGGTTGTAAATTGATATAAATGCTATAGCAAAATAAATTGTAATTATTTGTAAGGTAATTCTGTTTGTTTAACGTTTATTTTGTAAGTTTTCTGCAGATCACAACAACAATGTGGATTAATTCGATTTAAATTTGGGTTTTAATTCTTGTCTATTATATTTTGACTTATCTTTTGTTTTTTTTTCTTTGTTTTTTAACTAACGAACTCCATTGTAATTATGTATATTGTATTGACACTGACAGCTTTTGCACATTTATTTTGAAAATTACATTGTTTTATTCTTTAGTATTTTCGGATGTATTCCATTTATTTTATATGCCCTGTGTTTATTTTTAAATTCAAAAATTGTGGCCGCCAAACGCGTTGCCAACTGAAATGCATTGATATTTTCGATCAACTGGTTGGCAACGCGGTAGTTTCTCTCACTACTTGAGTGTAAATTGAGCGGCTGCCATTTTGTTTTATGCTGTTGCACTCAACCTCAATACGCATCAAACTGTTGGTTTTAGAGGCACAGGGCGTTCGAATACATTAAATGCTATTTTGTTTTCTCTTTTTTTATGGGCTTAACTTGAATGTATTTTAGTGCATAATTGTAAAACACGTAATGAATTTCTTTACTTTGAATTTAACGGTATTCAACTCTGCTTGACATTTAGATATCGCATCAAAATTGTTAACTCTTTAATTGATTTACCAATGGGTTCGGTTTGGTTCTAAACATTTAATTAGCTACGTATATTTTTATTTTATTTATGTATGATTTTAATACTTATATGCAACAACAAATTCGTTTTTTTTTTGCTGTTTATATTCCTTTACTTTCTCTCGTTTATTTCTTCTTTTGGTTATTTCTCTTGTTTTCCATTCAAAACATTCATTTTCTTTTTTGTCTCCTTTCTCCTGGCCTAAGTTTTGGTTTTTATTCATTTCTTTTTTTGGTGTTAAACACCGTTTTTGCTTTTTGTTTTTACTTTTCGTATGTATATTAATGTTTTTTTGTCTACTAACTTATTTATTTTATGAAACGCACAACAACAAATACTGATTAAAGCCTGTCTTTAAAGGAAAATAAGTGTGGCAAACGCATGCATAATTTTATTATATTTTTTTTTAAATAAAAAACGATTTTTTAAAAGCGCTGCAACTACAACATTAATGTTAACAACAACAACAAACAACATCAACAACAACACACAGAGATACTGAATTATTTTGTGCCTACGGACAATTTTTTCTTATTGTACATACAACACCAAAATATCTATTTGATAAATAATTTATTGGGTATTTTCTTGTAATTTTCAACTATTTTCTACTATTTGAATACTGGGGGCCAATTAGATTGTTACCAATTAGATTCTAACATACACACATATATGAAAATACTGAAGCCAATATTGCAATCGGATTTAATGGGTAAACATCAAGAATATATATATATATATGTAAATATATAGACACTTTTGACTATTATGCAAAACATCGACAACAACATAAAACACACACATCTATTTTCTTATTTTTTTTAAATATTGTATTTACCTATTTGCGGACTGTTTCTTGTTATTTTTTCAATTAATTTTTTTTTGAGGGTATTTTAGGAGTCGTATTGCTTGTCGTTGCTTTTTGTATCATCTCTGTGGATTGCAACGACAAGTTAAATTCTACATATTCAACATATACACAAATTACAACATCAATTTAGGCAAATGGGGGTGTTACTTGGGATTCTTCAAATTGGTCTACACGAGTTGGGGATTTCATTTGGGTTTTGAGTAGCTCGGAAAAGTATTTTTAGTAGTAGGAAATTACAACATCTAAGGTGGTTTTGCCGTCCAGTGAAATGTTCTTTCAACTTGTTCAATGTTTTTTTTTTATCATCGTTTCTTTTTTATTTTTTGTTTTTGTTGGTTTTTTTTTTTTTTTTGATTTTGTTCTCATATCATGTTTGCATACATATATGTATATATGCATATGTATATGTGGTAAAGAATTCTCGTTTGTTGTGTGCTGAAATTTTGGATTTCGTTACAAGGCAGCTTGGGTTTACCTAAAAAAACAAATAAAGGTTTGATCGATTTGATCAACAATTAAAACTTGTTCATTTTTGATTGTCGTTAAAAGCGCGCACAGCTCAGGCACAGTGCTGCTCAAACTGTGCGAACGCCATTTTTGTTATTTGGTGTTGTAGGTTGTGCGTCGTCTGTGTGCGTGCGTACGTGTGTGTGTGTCTGTGAGTTTGTTTGTGTTTGTGTGCGTTAGTTTACAGAAAGGGTTTTGAATAGAAAAATACAAAATAAATATATATATATAAATAAATAAACTTAGTATTTCGACAGCGAATTTTTATTAGAGCCTTGAGTAAAAAACTAAGCTAAAATTAGGTTTGTAATTTTAGTGACTATAACAAGCATAAATAAATTGATAAACAGCCAACCAATAATAAAAAATGGACTAAAATGTTGGCATAGGTTTTGTGCTTCTTCTTCTTCTTCTTCTGTTTCTTCTATGCGCGAGATTCATTTCACATTTTGTGCGAGAGCATTTAACAAATATGTATAATATAAATGTAAATATATATATTTATATATATGTATATGATGTATATAAATAATTAATGTAAAAGTAAATCTGATATAAAAAGTAATACACACAACCACATTTAATAGTAGAAATGGAGCACGTGACGAGGCCTACGACCAAAGAGAGATTGAAAGAGAGACAGAGAGAGCGAGCTAGAGCCGGAGAGCAAGACGGAGAGAGAGAGAGAGAGAGAAAGGGTGCTCTCTTGCTCGTTTTCTACTCTTTGCCTGCGTCACTTAACCTCACAAATTGAGAGGCATTTTTGTTGTTGTTTTTGTTTTTTTCAACTTATTTCTCTTCTTCCTTTGCTTCTTCTTATTCTTCTTCTTCTTGTTCATCTTCATTGATTGAGTTAAATAAATAATATAAGTCTATGCTTAAGGATTTAGACACTCAGAGTTTCAGCATAGTTCGAAATAGGAAGAAACCGTATTAAGTTTCGGTCTAAGAGATAGAATAGAATTATTTTTTTAAGTATCTAATCGATAAACATATGAGTCATTCACATACATAATAAATACACCAACTGTTACAGTTACACAACATAGACACCTATGTAAATATATATATATATATACATATTTGTATATATATATGTATATATAGTAAAGATTAAGATATTCATGCGCTAAAGTACAGCTAGTTTGTTCAGATAGAAAACGCATTTGTTTTTTTTGTTTTCAATTACAGTTACAGTTATTTAGATCTATAAAACTAATTGCTACGAAGATTATTTCTTCATTTAATTTTCTTTTACTCTTTCTATTTCTTTTTCTTTTTCATTTTGTGTTTGTTTCTTTTGCTCTTGTTTTTTTTCTTAACACAACTGTCCCAAATACTGAAAACCTGAAAAACAACGCGTCCTGTTTTTTTCCGATCCTACTCCAAATATTTTAAATTATTATTATTTTGTTTGATCCTTTACGTCTTCATCTCGGCCGTAATGCTATTGTGCGACTTGGCTGGCGATATGGCAAGCCCAGCACCACCGCCAACACCACCGACAGCACCACCGACAGCACCACCGCAGGCACCGCCATCCAAATTGAGTGAGAGATGGTTAGCAGAGACTGGCCGGGATGCGGGACAGCTCTGATGATGAGGTGCATGGAAGAGCACCAGGAAGCCATTATTAGACACACAGCTGCGAGATTCAGCGTCCTTGTCGAGTATTTGACGAGCCTGTTGGGAAAAGAGGGAATTATTGAAAAATGCCACAAGAGAAAAGGATAAAGTTTGAATTCGATTGCAGACAAAAGACACTTGGAAAAAAGTTAACTGCGGTTTAATTTTTAATCTCCATAAGAAGGCTAATTTACCTTATAAATCAGATAGTAAAATCAATGGTTACATTTTTCTATTTATCTTTTCTTAATGCCTGTCAAATTTCAAGGACTTAGTATTTCTTGTCTTAATTCCAGTTTACATTTATCTTAACAAAAAGTTGTCTAATTTCCAGACGATTTTATATATGTGTAACCAGAACTTCTAGACAATACTTTTTATAGAAAAAATAACTTTCTAAATTTAAGAATAAAATGTTCTATCGTTGAGAATTAATTACCAAACTTATTTCTCAACGATAGAACATTTATCTGGTTTTCAGGACTATTTTTATTTTATGTCGATTTTCTTAAGTTTAAATAGATTTTTTTATAGCAATCATTGTTACTATGAATATAATTCCTTATAGAACAGCTATTTTCTAACGAATTTTTTTTTGAATAAATTTATAAAAATATTTAATAAAATAATATTTAAGGAATATTATAAAAAGATAAATAACCCATACCAAGGCAATGAATAAATATGATCAAATAAAAACACAGATGATAAATATATATATATATAGTAACAAGATAATTGACCCACCCTGGAGCGATGCAAGTCGAGTTCGAGGCGCACCGCATCGTGATGCTTCTGCAGCTCATTCGTGCGGGTTTCGAAGGCCTGCTTAAGGCGTGTCCGCTCCGCGACGCCACGTTCCACCACAGAGCTGCGCACCTCGCGTTTCATTCTGTGGCAGGTTGAAAGAAAATGTTTTTTTTTATGATGAATTTGAATAGATGTGGAATAGACGCTTACCTGACCAGCTCGTCGCGATCCTTGTGCACCGCTGCGATCTTCTTGACCTCATTGCGTCGCGCCTCCTGCAGCTGATGCATCACCTCACCCGCCTCCTTGTCCAGCGAAGCCTTCATCTGTTTCATTTGACTCGCTTGCGAGTTCTTCAGCACCTTCTCAGCGGCTGTGTAGATGGCCTCGTGGTACTTCTCCTGCAGATCCCGATACTGTGTGGTATACTCCCGGCAGGCGTGGCGCAATCGGGTGCCGAGCGATCCCTCCATGCTGCAGGATGCTCCCTCATCGGCGGCACCGGCGCTCTCCTCGCTGCTGTCGCCCAGATCGATGGGGCAGGCGGGCACCTCGACATCCGGTTCCCTGCGCGTACAGAAACAATTACTAATTTAAATGGCGTCATCAGAAACCATAAATAAATCGTTGAAGCGTCGGACACTTACAAACTGCGGTTGCTCAGACGCTTCACCAGCTTGTTGGTGATGGTGAATTTGGTCTTCTTGCAACCGTCGAGGGGACTCGACTTCTGGGCAGCGATCTTGAGCTTCTCCTTGTCGTGCTTCTTGCGCGCCGATTCCAGTTTCTTTTCCATCTCCATACGCTTCTCACGCACCGACTTGTGCTCGAGTATCTTGTCCAGCGGCTCGGCCATCAATCGATTCACATCAAACTGTGAGGTATCCACCTGGCGGATCGATGTGCTGCCCGATGCATCCAGCGAGCTTTCATGCTGTAAAATGACAATGCTGCTGTCCTCATTCCGTTGACCTTCCGTGCGATCTGTAGGCAGATCCACACTGATGGTGGCCTGTGCCGAGATGCTGGGACGCGGTTTGGGCGATGTGGTTTGCGGCACCGGAATTAGTTCCTTCTTTTGGTGACCTACTTTAACGAAAACGACTGTAGAATCAGAGACAATCGGGCAGAAAGCAGACAGGGACAGCGAGCGAGAGAGAGATGGATAGAGAGAGAGCGGAGAGAGAGAGAGAGAGCGAGAGAGATCGAGCGAGTAAAAGTGGAATTGGGAAAAGGGTTTCAGGGGGTTTTCAGGGAGTTTTCAGGGTTTTTTTCAGGGGTTTTTTTTTTTTTGGTGCAGTTTGTGTGTCCGTTAACCGTTTTGTGTGGTGGTGGTGGTTTTTTTGGTGGTGTTGTGTGGTGGTGTTGGTTGTTTTTTATTTATTTTTTTTTTTTTGTTTTTTTTGGGAGGGAGGTGCGTGTGCGTTTAACCAAATCCAAAATCCAAAAGTTTAACCGAAAGTTTACATTTGAACATACAAAAGAAAAGTAGAAAGAAAAGAAAGTAAAATTAAAACGCAACTCGAATGCTACAAAAGGTAATTCATCTTCTTCATCCAGGGTCGTTCTGCCAACTAGTCGATGGACAAGAGGAACTTACATGGCTTGGTCAAATCGTCGTCGGCATTGGCGACGGCATCGGTGCCATCCGTCAGCACGGACAGCTGCATTCCGCGCTTCTCCTGCTCACTCTGGTATTTGATGGGATTGGCGAGTGCCTCGGCGAAATTGGATAGATCATCGGGCACATAGTCCTTGACGACGACGCACAGGAAGAGCGAGGCGAGCGCAATGGGCTGGCCCACCTCGGAGCGTAGATTCACATGACGATAGCCGGGACACAGACCAATCACGGGCAACACCCGATGGCCGATCAGTTTGCCACCCTCCTCATAGGCAGCGATCCGCATGCTTGCCAGCTCCGGCAGCACCACCTTCTTGAAGACAAAGGGCTCCTCGTCGTAGACGGGATTCATGCCATTGTCACGCACCGTCTTGGTGCGAAACTTCTTGCGCACCGTGTCCGCCGGCAGGCCAAACATGTCCACCTCGACGAAGGTGTTGACGCGCTTATCGGTGAGAAATTGACCGGATAATACGGTAATCGAGACGGTGCCGGCAATAATGCCATCCACGGTGCTCTCGGCAAATGGATCAAGGCGACGATCGGAGCGCCGCATGAACTCCGGCTTTAGCAAATAACCGGAGCGGGCGTTGTACTCAAAGATGCCCAGATTCAGTTGCATGGCCAGATCGAGGGTCTGAAAATTCAGTGCCACCAGCTGACAGCCGGCATTCCAGAACACCTGCGGCATAAAATTCGAGCTATCAAATCGTGTGCCAGCCGGATAAACCCGCGACAACTGATGCTTGTTGTAGTTGACGAACTCAATTGGCCGATCCTTGAGCAGTGTCATCGCCTGCTTCTCATCGAACGAGGACATCTCATAGCAGCGACCCTTCTCTGTGTAAACAATTGAATATGAATAAGTATCTCAATGGATGCGAAGGATTTAGGATTTATTTAGGTTTCACTTACTCTCCGCTGACTCAAAGGAGCTGAAGTGGATGGGTTGCACATAGTTGACTAACGCTGAGATCTCGGCACCCGCCTCCGTTTCCTTTTGCGCCTTCTCCGGCTGTGGTTCATTGCCACTGGGCAGACTGGGTGTTGTATTGGGCAGGGATTCATCTTCGCTCGAACTGTCCGAGTCGGAGGAGCCGGTGCTATCCTTTGAGCTCTGTCGTATTTGCTGAAAGTTTGTCACAATTAAACACATTCAAATTATGCAGACAATTAAATCATCCTTTCAATCGGAAAATATCTAAAAAAAAAAACTTTTTTAAATAGAGAATTCTTGGCATTAAATTGTCCAACTTTTTATGTTAATTATTTTACTAATGGCATTTGCTATGCGATAAAATAAAGTGGTCAACAAAATGTGTTCAACTCCATTGGGAATAGTTGGCAAAACACTGAAAGCATTTGCATTTTGTAGCCAAGGCTAAAAGCGTCTAGACAAATAAATCAAATTGCCAACAATTATTTTTAAATATTAGAAACACTAAAAATGCTTTCAAAATGTGTATATATAAAATATTTTTTTGTAACTAGACTGATAAAAAAAATGAACAAAAAATAGTTGTACAATATTTGTAAATAAAGTTAAGAAAATGTCAAATATAAATAAAAGTAAAAGTAAATCTCATTTATATATATAAAACAAACTCAGCAGAAAATGTTAAATTGAGGAGAACCATTGAATCTGGCAGCAATTATTAAACAGTTGCAAATTAATAACAGAAACTTGAACAAACTTTAAATTAAACAAAAGTTGAAAAATAATTAAAATTGTTGCTCTGATTTATCAGTATATATAAAATACATATCAGATGCATAATTAAGGCAAAAATTAATGTATTTTTATGTAATGTATGAGCATATATTAATATATATGTATATAAATATATATTTATAGACGACAGCTACAAAAAATGGCAGACATAATGCAACTTGTTGCATGTTCTTTATGCAATTTAATAGCCATGCTCAGCAGCTGAGATTGGCGCAGCTGCCAATATATGAAAGCCTTTTATAATTTTGCGTTGTTATCGCTGCAACAGATTTGACAGACAGACAGCTGGACAGATGGACAGCTGGAGGGACACATGAGAGTCAATAGAGGCGGTGTCAATAGTGCAGGCAGCACACAATGCATAATGGCAAGAAAATGGCGTAGATTATGTTTCCCAGGGGGGAGGAGCAGGGGAGGATGCACTGGGGGCACAGATGTGGCACTGCTCACAAAGGACGGCATGTGACTATTGTGTTATGCATGGCTGCCATAAAGTTCACTCACAGCAATCTCTCAGAATCGCTTGCCCCCGCCCTCCCCATTTCCCTTTGCCATTGTGCCTTTCAGCCATTATGCATTATCCATTGGCCGTTTCTGTAGTTTCCAGTTTCCATTTTCCATTTTTCAGTTTGCGTCTCGTTTCGCTTGCAGCGGACAAACTAATATAGACATCTCAATGTGTCATTCCATCAAACTCAAGCCTAATCAGTCCAAAAATATAATGCGCACAATGCTGCTCAAACTGTATACGCTTATTGCTCTTGTTTGGCTTAATTAGAGTCTCATCAGCAAACTGGACCAGTGGTTGATGATTCATGGTCCTGCCCCATTCGAAATCACAAATAATGTTGCTTGCCCCAATAGTCAAATGTGCAATTAAATTCAGATGCATTCTGCTTGTGTTGCACATGCAGCAGCTATTTAATCAGGCATTCGACAAAGCATTTATGGATGCAAAGCCTCTGAGGCTGTTGCAATGAAGTTGACCTACAATTTTGCAGAAACTCATTAGATATTTTGAGGAATTCAAATAGAATGCATTTAGCTTTATTTTGGATGTATATTAAGTTTAATTAAAATGTAGATTGTGACTTGAGGGATTGCTAATAATTCAACTGATTTAGAGCAAGTTGACTGGAGAAATAACTAAAATGAATAATTAAGTTTAGATATGACAAAAAAAAAAAAACAAAAAACAAAAAACTAATAAATAATTGAGTTTGCAATTTGCAAATTAAACCAGAAGTAACTAACATTTATACAATTTCATTAATTAATCAAGCTAAATTTATACAAATTTTGATTTCCAGGCAGTTGCTAATTTCAGATGCTTTTTTTTTACTGAACTCAACTCAATGATTTAAATTGTATATTTAAATTCGTTTGATGTTTTGATAGGCTGATTAGCGCTAAAGCAAGATTAAATGTGGTTGAATTTAAATAAAAATATGTTAACTATTTAAATATATATATTTATTTGAATTTATCTATTATAAATAAATTTGTTTGTATTTATCTATTCCAAGTAAGTTTATTTGAATTTATCTATTAAAAATAAATTTATTTGAATTTATCTATTATAAATAAATTTATTTGAATTTATCTATTTATTTGAATTTATCAAATTCATTTGTTAGTGCAGCTTACAGCCGCTCTAAATGCGAATAATTGCGAATAATCATAATAATAATTAAATTTTCATTAACCACTAGTTTATTTTCAATTTCAGTTAGTTTTAATCGTCAAATCCACAATATTTACAATGCTTAACAATTTTATCGCCATGAATTGAAAAGGAAACCATTTTTATTGTTCTGGTTTACATTTATCAATTCAAACATTTATCCAGCATTTCATGCAAATGTGTGGGTTTATCTGTATTGTGTGGGTATTTGCATATGTATTTATGTGTGTGTGCGAGTGTGTGAGAGTGTGTTATTATTACGACGTATGTAAACTCAGAGCGTAAACACAGCAATGTCGACAATCAACACTAGAAACAACAACTGAAATGCCTCCATCTCTTTTGCTTGTGGGAAGTAGGGCGTAGGGGTTGCGGGGGGTGATTGCTGCGTGTGGGGTTTGCCTAGGGGCAGACAAACAATGCGACAAGAAATCAACCGATTCCTGCAGAGTCGAGTGCCACCAAACAACACAAATAGTGTTGTGCTGTGTGTGTGTGTGTGTGTGCTGCCATTAAATGCAATTACAGGCATGCCAATGCCACGCCCACACGCCCACACACACACACACATTTACCCTTACACATTATATATATATATATATAACATATACTTACTTGCAACGGCGGCGCATGTCCTCCGCTGACAATGTCACCATTTGCGGCGCCTGTCATTGTGCGTCCTGCTGCTGCTCCGCCACCCCCTGCTCCTGCATCGTCTTGCGCTGCGGCAGCCACTTGTTGCGCATTGGCAGCTGCTGCCGCCTTCGCTGCCGCATCCACTGCAAATGGAAAAACCACGCATTAAATAAATTGCAGAATTGCAATACAAGAAAATAGAAAATAGTCAAAATGACAATTTGAGTTGTGCAAAGTTTATTCAAAGTTCAAATTCCCTGTTTGTCTTTCAACTGATGATGAACATTTTGAGTCGGGCTGTTTCAGAAACTTTACCATAAAGCTGCTTAAGGAAAGAACCACTTTTTTTCCCCAAGTCATCCAAAACAATTATATATTGTTTTCCACAGTTTGATTGAAAATTATTAAGAACGAACAACTATTTTCATTAGTTATGGTTTTTTATAAAAATCTCTTGAGTTCTATAAGGAAATTCTAGAAGTTCTTATAATAATAATAATTTTGTTTTTGGATGGTAGATAGTTTGTTAGATAGACGGATAGATTTATTTATGAATAGATGATTGATTAGATACAAAAAGTAGATGTAGATAAATAAATAAATAGATTGAGTTGATAAATGGATAGATGGATGAATAGATAGATATAGAGTATAGACAATTAGATAGAATAGATTTATAAGAGATGAAAAACATTAATTTTGAACAAGTGGAACCAAATGACAGTCTATTTTAAGCAATGATATAGTATCTAGAGTATAAAAAAATAAGATTATAATGCAGTCAGAAACATTCGAATGTTTGATTTAAGTGCCTTGTAAAACAGATTTATGTTCAGCCAGACAAAAGTTTCTCAAATCCTCAGGCGAAACACTTTCTCATCTTCCGAAAGAATGTTTTCTCATCTTACCAAAAAATACTACTATAAACTTTACATTTAAAAGCAATGGCGATAAAATCGTGATATCATCAAGAGCTGAATAAATTTAAAGGACCAACAACCAGTTAAATATGTGCACATTTATAAGTAACCAAAAGTTCAAATTGTATGCAATTTTACAACTTTATTTATTACTCATTCTGTATCAATTTTTATTAAAAAAAAATGGGGTTAATTTATGTATGTCCATTTACTTTAAAGTTTTTTGGACATACAACAAATGACAACCCATTAAAAAATTGCTACCCATTATGCAATATGCATGGTTATAATAAAAAACAAAAAAACAAATTAATCGCATTTAGTAAGAGGACAAAGTTGAAAAAACAAATGAATGCCAAGAGACGCTGGCAGTGCCAATTGGCCAATTGCGCTGGGATTAGGTTGAGAAATGGGTTGGAGGAGCACGTAATGCGTCTGGGAGGAAATATGACTTTTAAACATACAGTGGAGAAATACATGATTATATTCACTGGCCAACTATGGTAGTAAGTCCAACTATGATGGTGCTCAGCTGGGAACTGTCCAAGTTTGCTCCCAGTTGACTCCAGCGCCATCAAGTGTAACTGTGACGGCGACGGCGATGGCGACGGCGGCTGCGACGTCGACTGCAGCCAGTGGCAAAAGTCATTTGCATTTATAAATTGGCTTTTTGCAATTCATGAGCAAAATGTCAACGTGCAAAGGGGCATTGCGGGGGCGCAAAATGACACAAAATGGCGTTGAGTGTCAGCCATGGGTAAATTGTGCAGTTGTGCATGGAAATGGATCCTGCAGGACTCGCAGCTGTAGCAGCAGCAGCAGCAGCAGTCTGTGGCCCATTAGCCAGCGGGGCGGGACGGGAGGGGACGGTGCCAAAGTAGACAGCCAAACACATTTATATGCTAAATACTAATAAAACTTTATACGAGTGCAGAGCAAACGAAACGAAATGAACCGAATAAAAATTCAACCGAAACGAAATATTCTCCTTAAGAGTTTCACACACAACATATGGCAATTCCAGTCAAAGATATTGATTTTTATCTAAATAATCAACCATAATGCATAATTCGAGTTATCATGACAGCATTTCATATGTTTGAGTGGAGTTAAGTGCCATTTCTATGCAGAACACAAAATATCCATTCAGGCAGAGATTGTTTTGAATTTTGATTCTATTAGGAATTTATAAGCGCAGACAAAAAGAATAGACGACAGTCTTAGCCATATATAATAATTGATAAACATAACTGAATCGATTGTGGCTAAGAGTTTTTTTTTATTAATGTGAAACGGAGCACATTAAAATCATTATTGCAAAGTGGCTTAAATGAAGAGTTGGAAAACAGCTGAGATGAAATTCACTTGCAATTTAAACTCGTCAGTTGAACATTTAAACAATTTAAATTTAAATACACAAATTGAGTTAAATTAATGCAGCAAATGGACGAACACTGTTTACAATAACTTGGCTCATTGCCATTGAATTAAGTGTAATACAAATGCAAACTACAAAGTTAAATTTGCTGTTGTCGTCAAAGCCGGAAAAGGAAGGTGAAATAAAATTAATGAGTTTCAAATGGTAAGTCGAATGAAACTTAAAGAAAGGTTTAGCTTTGCTTTAGATTATTGCTTTTGTTGTTGTTGTACAATTTTATTATTAATACTTTGATTTTTTTGAACTCTGTGCAGAGCAAAAAGTTTAGAGGAAAGGTAATTAATTTCCATTAGAGTTGGTTCTGATTCTCTTAAATTTATACAAGAACAATTTTCTACAACTTTGAGAATTACAATTTATATTTATTATATTTACATGATTTTTAATAATGAGCACTTTTTATATTTATATATTTATCTTTATCTACTCCATAAAATCAGACTTGATTATTTACATTGTTGTAAACCATTGTCTTTGCCCCGCGGCACAAAACTTCCTTTGCTTTTACAAATAGTTGGGAAATGAGTTAAAAAAAAGTTGTTGCCTTTTGTGGCAAGTAGGGCAGGAAGACAACAGCTGCAGCTTATTTGCATTTAGATGGCAACAAGGGGCAAATGCAGCACAGCACGGATATTAAGCAAAAGAGTTATGGCTACAACAACAACAACAACAAGAGAAACACACACACACACACATTACGCATTACGCATACGCCATGTGGCATTAGAAATGAAAACGAGGCATATATATATATATATATATTTTTTTTTTTGTGATTTGTTGTCTTACCTGAGTTTGCCGATGTGAGTTTATTGCCAGCAGCTGGTGTGCCCAATGCAGATGGCTTCTTGTGATGATGGTGATGATGATGATGGTGCTTCTTCTTGTTCTTAATTATGATCTTGCGCCGCAACATCGATGGCGGCGGCAAATCCGCATTTGGCTCCAGCGGATGCGAATCGAGCGGTTTGTCCAACAACATATCGCCAAAAATTTCGCGGCAATAGTTGGCTATCTTTGCCTGAAAGAAAAACGAAAAAATTGTTACATTTTACTAACTGAAATTTGATGAGTTAATATTCCCCAATCTGCTGAATCGACACAGACAGCAAAGTTGCTTGCAACTTTGATAAAAGTAACTAAAAACGTGGCCAGTCTGTCTGCCTGTCTGTGTGTGTGTAGTGTGTGTGTGTGTGTCTGTGGTGTGTGTGCTAGTCTTACCTGTTCCCCATGGCAAATTTAGTTTATGTAACTACTTTTAATGGTTAAACTTTAGCCAGCTGCCTACTCGGCCTGCCCCCGTGCCACACAATGTGCCCCCTTTTGCGGGCCGTTTGATGCGACTGCAACAACAAAAAAAAAACTTTGCCTTTGTTATTATCTCGTGGAGCTGAAGCATCAGGCAATTACCTTTCGAGTGGCTTCTGAGATTTACCTAACCGCAGCTTGTCCATATTTGAGCGGGGTTGGGGGTTGTGCAAGGGGGCAGGCATTGTGGCAGCCAGATAAGGTAGACAGAAAGTTTCGACTCCCTTTTGGAATGGGGGCAACACACACGTGCAACTGAAAGTTGCTATGTTTTGCCTCCTGACGCATTGTTTGAGCGGGAGCAGGGCATGTTTTCAAATTCGCAACTTATAACAAAAATTACAAACACGATATAAAAAAAAACTAAGTTTTCTAAGTTTGTTTATATCGATTAGACCCTTCTTGAGTCGGGATTGGTTTTGCTTAAAGTCAGTCAACGATTTAAGTTAGTTTTAAAACATTTTGAATTGATTCAATTTGTGTTGAGCTGTGTCAAAAAGTCGAAATTGTATACTCAGGAATTTAAGTTCAAATTTATTTTATATTGATTTAAGTCGTGATTAGTATTTCTTAAGTCAGAAGCTATTATAATAGAATTGAGTCTTGATATGTTCCGTTTAAAGTTCAGTTTGTTTTTAATAAAATATTCTTAAGATATTTTGGGTTGATTTAGCTCGAACTGAGTTGTGTTTATGGTAGAAACTTAGCTTATATTATTTTAAGATTATATTATTATTATTTATTATTTATTATTTATTATTTATTATTTATTATTTATTATTTATTATTTATTATTTATTATTTATTATTTATTATTTATTATTTATTATTTATTATTTATTATTTATTATTTATTATTTATTATTTATTATTTATTATTTATTATTTATTATTTATTATTTATTATTTATTATTTATTATTTATTATTTATTATTTATTATTTATTATTTATTATTTATTATTTATTATTTATTATTTATTATTTATTATTTATTATTTATTATTTATTATTTATTATTTATTATTTATTATTTATTATTTATTATTTATTATTTATTATTTATTATTTATTATTTATTATTTATTATTTATTATTTATTATTTATTATTTATTATTTATTATTTATTATTTATTATTTATTATTTATTATTTATTATTTATTATTTATTATTTATTATTTATTATTTATTATTTATTATTTATTATTTATTATTTATTATTTATTATTTATTATTTATTATTTATTATTTATTATTTATTATTTATTATTTATTATTTATTATTTATTATTTATTATTTATTATTTATTATTTATTATTTATTATTTATTATTTATTATTTATTATTTATTATTTATTATTTATTATTTATTATTTATTATTTATTATTTATTATTTATTATTTATTATTTATTATTTATTATTTATTATTTATTATTTATTATTTATTATTTATTATTTATTATTTATTATTTATTATTTATTATTTATTATTTATTATTTATTATTTATTATTTATTATTTATTATTTATTATTTATTATTTATTATTTATTATTTATTATTTATTATTTATTATTTATTATTTATTATTTATTATTTATTATTTATTATTTATTATTTATTATTTATTATTTATTATTTATTATTTATTATTTATTATTTATTATTTATTATTTATTATTTATTATTTATTATTTATTATTTATTATTTATTATTTATTATTTATTATTTATTATTTATTATTTATTATTTATTATTTATTATTTATTATTATATTATATTTTTGCTACTTTCTTACTTATTATCGCTTATTACTTTAAGTCAACTTGTTGTCTAGTTTTAACTCATTTTGAGCTGATTAAAGTTGTCCTTTAAGTCGTTTCACATTTAGTTCCCTAAATTTAGCCCATTTTAAGTTCTGTTTAGTCTTGCTTTAAGTTGTGTTTGCTGCTTTTTGGGTTCATTGTTTAATGTAGCTTTTTTCCATTTGCCAGGCTCAACACCAAACCCACCCACATAGCCACGCCTTCTGCCCATTTGATATGATGTACAAAGGACTGTTTGAGTTAACTTTTGGCTACTATTAGTTTAGGACAAGTTAGTTGCTGCCAGGCAGCTGTCGAGATGCGGGTTCCAACTAAATTCAAAATGGCTGCTGTGCCGATTTTTGCAAATATTTGTATTTTGCTCACCTGTTGCCGGGGATTGCAGTGATTCTCGAAACTCAATATCACAGGGTATTCGGATGTTTTAAATGCGCACTCCGCGATTGCCTCGAGCACGTCCTTGGCAAAGATTTCGGGCACAAATGTGTAGCCATGCACAATGACCGGCTCCTCGGTGCGTCCATTCCAAAAGTCCAACTCGACGCATCTGCAGAAGACGTTGAAGATGAGGCAAACCATTGCTTTGATAAGTACATGATTTATAAGAGTGTAAAAAACGCAAGTGCAGCGATAAAGTTAACTGACGCAAATCAACAAAATGGCGGCGCATAAAAAACTGTTTATCAGTCAATGCGAACAAAGCCAGCAAAGAAGCAGCAAACAATAACAATAATGGTAACAGCGTATCCCGACATATCCTTGGTTTACAAATAACTTTTTCTGATGTGTGGCATCATCAACGACAGCAGCGACGGCGACGGCAACTGCGACGGCGGCAGAGCGAAGCCATGTTGATGTTGCTGGCGGTAATAAAAATGGCGTCCATGCAATTTCCGTTGTACTAAAAAGCAACGCAGCGGCAAAGAGGCAAACACACACACACTCACACACCTGTAACTTTTTGTGTGAAAGTGTGTGTTATAAATGAAGGCCATTGCACACACACTTTCACACACACAATGAAATTAATAGCATGACTGCAACAAGGTCACGGCTAGCATCCAAAAATATACGAAAATGACCACAACACACAACACACACACACACACATAAGCAAATTGCGTAATTAAAATAGCCTACAGCATCGCTTGCCCCCCCAGCTCCCCCGTCTACACACACACACTCACCTGCAGCCAGCGAGCAGGCATTGCCTGTATATCTCCACAGAGGATTTGCCAGTTATCTGATGTCCCGTTAAATAGGTATTATGCGATGAGTTGATGAAGTAGTGCGACATCGGATGATCCATATCATCGCAGAGATCAAGCTTATTGGGCGCCATTATTGGATTGTCATCGCCCATGAGATACCTGAAAAAAAACACACACACAACGAAAATAAAAATAAAAATTTTTGTTAAAACTGCATTTTATTTATGGTGTCAGCTGAAAGCGAACTTTAATGCATTTCCAAAGAGTTATTAGCACTTAAAGCGTAAGTGCAGCTAGTTCGTAAAATTTATTATGGATAATAAAATTTATTTTTACAAAAAAAAAGGTGTTAAATCAATAAAAAAACACGCTCGCTAAAAGCCTTTATGTGTTTGCACAACAATTCTAATTTATGTAAATTTTATTATTTCAAGCGAATGTGTTTTGAAGCGGGAGAGAAACTGGCAAAGTACTTTTGGCACAGTTGTGATGCCAACAATGATAACTTGGCAAAGTTGAAATCCTCTTGAAAATGCGTTTTTCAGCTTTCGCTTAAGAAGATTTAATATATTTTAATGAGCTTAACGATTTTGCTAGCTGAAAGCTTTTTATGCAGCTTTTGTTATTTACAAGCCAATCTATGCGGCACAACCGATGGTGGCAGGCAGCACGCGTTGCACATTTTGCGCTTCTCTGTTGTTGTTGTTGTTGTTATGCATTTTTCGCTTTTTCATTTGCATATGTGTGGCAAGGACACAATGCGAGGCGCCACTGCCTGCAGCAGTGAAGTGTGCCGCTGAAGCACTCTGCCTGCTGTTGATGATGTCGTCTTAGCACTCGCGAGTTGGCCTGGCTTGGAGTGCAGTCAAGTGACTCTAACAGGGCGCTAAGCGCTGTCAGGTTCAGGCCAAGTCTGAGTGTCCAACTAATTCTGGTTGTTGTTGCAAATGCATTTTTGGTGGCAGGCAAAAAAAAAAAAAAAACACGTACCTTAAAAAGCCATCCAAACTGAGTTGGCCCTTTTGTGCGTTGAATTTGTTGGGCTCATATTGCTGGATGAGCTCCTTGGCTCGTGCCGGATTCGCATAGGGATAGAGTATCTCGTTAAGACGCGGATCGCGTTGCGTCTTATTGAGAAATTCCACCAGCTGCGCTATGGACATGCACTTGCGCTTCGAGTTGCCCACGCTGCGAGTGAGTTAGCAAAAAATGGGGGATTTGGTGTGGATAACGGGTATTAGCTGGGGCAAATTGCAATTGAATTGATTGGTTGCCACTTACATGCTATCGAAGAGGCGCTCCACCTCGGAACGCTGAGTCAGATATTTGTACAAATTGTAAAAGTCCTCAAATTGAAATTTCGACACCGATATGCTATCAACTTTGCCCGATGGCAGACCGGTCACGTCCAGCGCCTTCTCCACACGTTTGCGATCCTCCTTATTTTGTGCAAAAAGTTTAATGATGCTAAAGTGGTCACGACCAGCACATTATGACAACGAAGGGATTTCCAAAGAGGTTGGCCAGCACAGACAATGTGGTTCGTGTTGATGATGTCAGTGATGCATCAGTGTGCCATGTTCCAAACAGTATTCAATTGTTGCGTTCCATTGCCAGACAGTGCCAAACAAAAGGAGACAGAGAAAGTGTGCAGGGGGAGGGAGAAATGTGAAAGAGAAACTGGCGTAAATTTCAATTTTCTAGTCAACACTTAACAAATATTGTCAAATGCTTCAATACACAATGCACAAAAGCCAAAAAACTAAAAAACTACAAAAACCCCAACAACAAAATCCTACTTCAACTCTGACCCCAGCGAGGTGAGGTCAGCCAGGATGTTGGTGTTGGTGTTTGTTACAATGGCAATTACTTTTTCACTGGAATGCGTCCACTTTTGTCCACCTGCAGACAGAGTTTTGTGTGCGCCTTCAATAGAAACATATTCGCCGACCCATTCAGCTGGGACAAACTGTAGGCCAGCTTGATGAGGCCATCCGACCAGATCTGCAAGTAGACAATGCAAAGCCAAAGGTTAGAAGGTCATCACAAAGGTTGCACAACAAAGAGAGTTAGTTTTTTTTTTGTGTGCGTAAAATGAGATTTGGAAATCAAATACATTTTTCCAAGGATTTGTGGCCAATAAGCGATTGTCTGAGATTGATGTCAATCTTATACAATTGTAATTATACTTCTGTCCGACCCAACAATAAATTGATATATTATTAAAACGAAAGGGGAGGGAAGGAAGGGCATATGTTAATAGCAAACAGTTGATATATGCAAAAACTTTGAAATAACTAAGCAAAACTAAGCCAGACAAAGCAAGGCAATTTTTAATGATAAAGCCAAAAAGTTTTAAGATTTATCTATTGACCACAGAGGGGGATGAGAGAGGAAAATGAAATGTAAAAATAAATATTTGAAAACTTAAATATATTGCAGTCGTAGCTGATATAAAAGAATAGCTCGTATTAAACTATTTGTTTGAATTCAATTCGATTGAATTTGCAGTGTGAGAAATGTGAGCAAATTTTGGTTACTGCCCTAAATGTGAATTTTGAGGTTTTACACGAATTTCGAGCAAACATCGTGATTTCAATTTGAAATATAATATTATTCTGGAGGTCAAGCCAAAAGCAGCTGGCCTAGTTTTTGAAAATTGGATCACTTTTGACCCACCCAAACATATTTTTTAGGGATTCATTTTAACAAGAATATTGAGTAAAATGCACTATTTAAATTTTGACAAAGTTATGGCTCTGGAAAGATGAATCTTTTGCTGACTTTGCTACCAGAAGTATTATCATTTATTTTATATTTTAATTAAGAATCTTATAAAATGATAAAAGTGATTTACATTTTGAGGCAAAGTTTGCAAAACAATCTTTTCCAGTGGAAAAAAAAATCATTTAAAAGTCGAAAAATAGCAAAAATGCACAATGTGGGAAACCAAACTTAATTTGTAACTTATTAAAATGTGTTGTTTAAATCTTTTGTACAATTAAGATTTATATGTTTGACTTAAGAGAAAGACTTTTGCACATATCCAATTTTTAATTACATTTGGCCAAGTTTGGTCCACAAAGCGTTTCTTTTGTTTTTATTTGTTTTGCGGATTTTCAAGTTTTTGGGCAACATATATGCCAAAAGCAGCATGTTTATTTATTTAGTGCAGATTATATTATTGTTTAACGAAATTCCGTAAAAGTTTATGAAATGTTGGCATTCAATTTTGTTTATAGAATCGTTTGCGACGCGTGCCAAAAATAATAACAATAATATGAATGCACGCACATGCCACAAAATCAGCTCTCGTCCGTGTCCGTGTCCATGTCCGTGTCCGTGTCCATGTCCGTGTCCGGCTATGACTCTGTATGCCACCGGATAGACGCGCCCGTGATAAAATATAGAACATTGATTTTGACCAACCAAATAGCAGAATGCTGTTCGCGCCAAACAAGAGCAAGGTCACCTCTGGGCGGGGTGTGGCCTTATGAAGGGGCAGACTAAGACGGATGGGGCAGGTTGGTCGGTTTGAATGGGAACAGCGATTCTGAAACGTATTCGGATTGCGTTCAAGCAGGGACAGGGATAAGGCGTGGCACACCAGCCCTCATGCTAAATCAATAAAATGTGTCCGATAGTCATTTTTTTTTTTATTTTTACGCGCATTCGGCTAACGGTTAAAAATAGCCACCAACCTGCGACAGGTGTGTCCCAAAATGATCCTAATGACTGCCAGGTGAGTATGAGTGTGTGCGGGTGTGTGTGTGTGTGATGGTGTGTATAGAGGTAATAATCGAGTGTGTTTCGCATTCCGCAAGCTCTTAAAATGTGTCAATGTTTGATAAACATTTTTTTATATTACCGATTAAATTGTTTTTTCTTTTCTCGATTTTTTATTCACTAAAATGCTTTCAAAACGAAAACTTTTCACCAGTTTAAAGCACCAAAAATTGAATTTTTGCAAGCGTGATGTAATTTTTTTTTATAATTTTCTACTTGTTCGCTTATTTTTTACATTAATAAAATTTATTAATAAATACTAAAATGGATATTTTGAAAATAATTTCAAAGGTTTTTTATGTCACAATATCAAAATTCATTAAATAAAATGAGATTTCAGTAACAAAAAAATTAATATCAAAATAAAAATTAAATAGTCTTTTTGGATTATTCGCTATTTTGGCAAATTTGAGTTAAATTAATAAAATAAAATTGGCAAAAGTTACAAATTTTAATTTTGTTGACGACATTTAAAAATCTTCAAAATTGAAATGTGGAATATGCCAGTTTTTATTAGCAGTTTCGACCCACTTTTCAATACACAAATTAGTTTTTTATGTGTGTGTGTATGTGTGATGAGTGTGTGTTGAGTGTGTGACCCACTTTTTGGGTTGCAAATAGCTTTTGATGCCCCTTCAATGCTCGCATTTCAATTGTTGTCAACTTGTCAATTGGCCATAATGAGCAGCTGTTGGCTGTTGGAATGTTGCCAGTAACGCGACCGGCCAGCACCAACCCACCCCCTCCGCTTGACCCTTGCGCGGCAATCCCCCCCCCCCCCCCTACCCCTTTGTCGACAAACCTGGGCAATGTCCCGGCGTGTGCAGCAGAAGTTGACAAATGTCATGTTGACAAAATCCGAGCCATAGCAAATGGTGACGGTCTTCTCCTCCAGCGTATCCTGCGGCCCCATCGTCACAATCTGGCGCAGCTTAGCGTCCTGCAAGTAAATAGACAAAACAAGCAATGAGTATTATTAATTACCAAGCATGGCATAAAGCACACCCCAAAATGAAGTTTTATGGCCAGCGATAGCAGCTACTCTGTACTCGTAAATCGAAGCCATATCCTTAGTCCTAATCCACTGAATGTGCCCCGGACAAAGCTCATTTGGCTGCTCGTAACTCAGATAAGTCGACAGGCAGGACGCGTCCACAACTGCGTCTACTCTGTGGGCGCCATATTTCAATTAAATGCCACAAAATGGATTTACACGGGTTGCGTAATGCGCCCACAATGGACACACCCAGCAAATCAACCGGGGCAGCCACGATGAGTTTATGTGTGTGTGTGTGTGTGTGTGTGTGTTTATAACGGAACTGCTTTCTCAGAATGATATGTTGACAAATATTTAATAATAATAAAATAATTAAATGCTTGTGTTTATTATAACAATCTTTAATATAATCTTGGCACTTTATGCGAAGCTTTATTAAATTTTGTGCACTTAATTAATATTATATTTGAGACCTCAATTTGGAAATGTTTTTAAAACCATTTGAGTTAACTTTTGTTAATTTAAATATTTATTATGTTTGTTTTACACGTGTAAATATTTTGTAAACTTTGTTACATATTATCTTGTTTTTGCCTAATATTGAAATTAACCAAAATGGACTCAAATGTTTAAACTTGTCCTAAACTTGGCGTGTAATTTTCATATACAAAAAAAAAACATTAAAAATATGTTTGCTTTATAATCCAGATAAGCCATGAAGGTTGTAAGGAAAACATTTTGGTTAAATGCAAATCAGCACGTTGGCCAAATAATTCCGCAACATGGTTAACAAAACTTTAAAGGGACAAGCGAAACTTTGGCAAGACAAGGAAAATGTATTAGTTTTGCCTTTGTTGTCAGTTTAGCAGCTTCCATTGTCTGGACTGAGCGGCAGTTGCACACACACTGAGTGGCAGTTGCAACGATAGAGTGGCAGTTGCCACGGCAACTGGCAGTGGCAGAGCTTTCCAGTTTCTTATCTGCTGCAAAACTATGGACAATATTGTTGTCAACCCTGCTGGGCGTTTAATGGCAAATCCAAAATCAACTCTAGGATTACCAGCGTCCTTTTAAAATATATGACACAAGCACAAGCACACAAACACACACACACATGGTGGGGAGGGGAGGGGAGAGTGCAGCATGGATTTGGTATTAGTTTTGAGGGGAGTCTTGACTTGTCTTTATATTTTCAGTAAGCCAAGCTGTGTGTGTGTTTTCTTGTCAGCTCTCCTGTTGTGTCCCGGCGACTTGGCCACATTTGACAAACTGCTGGATAACTGCAGACAAATGCCCTTGGCAAATACATGTACTATTTTTCTATGTATGTGCACACATGTGCATGAATATCTAATGTTTGCAATGTATTCCAAGTACAGCAAGAAAAAAAATATGGCTTATTAAAGAAGACCACAAAAAATGATTAGCTGCCTGCATATGAAATATTAATTTCTTATTGAGTAAACTAAAATATTTTCGCCACTGGCAAGTCATAAATTTGTGCAACGCCAGATAAGAGTACTCAAAAAAAAGCAATAAATAAAAGTGGATTTCACAATTCAATGTAAAGACGAGTCGTAAATTTGTTACTAGCCATAAATGAGACGCTCTATTTGCGCCATAAAAATCAATGCAATGAAAATTCGAATTTAACTGAGCATTAAACTGAGGCAACTAACGATAAACATTTGCAGTTTATGTGACAAAAAAGAGAGAGAATTTTAAATTTGAAGTTGACAAAAATGTTGCAACACAATTTAAAACTATTAATAATTTAGTAATAGCATTTTGGTCAACTTCGATAGTCGAAGGATTAAACTTGACCTCGACCCAAGTCAATGCCAAGCTTCAATTGGATTCGATTAGCCAGCCAAAAAGGGCAACTTTTGGCTTTGCCGTCAAAATAGATTACAATCTGATTGAGTTGTGGCCAGGACAAAGCTGATTTAAATGCATAACGAAAACAATAAAAAAAAAATAGTATATATCTATTATAAAGATTTGACCTAGCTTAGACTTTTTCCGATTGATACAGTTAGACAGACCAAACCGACTCCTGCTGCTGCCAACAGGACTCTCACAGGACATGGCTATGACAATTAAAGCGTCATTCGCTTTAATCGCAACTCACAAAACGCATCCTTAACACGTTCAGCCATAAAAAGCTTTAAGTGCTGTCCTCCTCCCCTCTGTCCTCCCCCGTCACACGTGTCCTTTGCTTAGCTTATCTGGGAGCGGCATAATTTGCTTTTAACTAAAAACTAATTCTGGCAAATTTGTCGTACTGAATAATGTAAAAGTCGCGGATAAAAACACACACACACACACACAGGTAACGCTTTGAAGGACTTTCGAGAGGAAGAAGCAGAAGAAGAAGCGTAAAGCGGAAATGACTACGGTGATTATCTTAATTGCTTCACACGCTGCTCGACAGTCTGCGTTTTTTGGGGCTTGGCACTTAACTGTATTTAGTTGTGGGGTTGGGGAATGGGCAGTGTCTGTGCTGAATCCAGCTAATCCTTTAGCTCCGGCTGAGTAATATTAATTTTAAGAGCCCTCATTATGTTGGCCAGGAGCGGAGTGAATCTTCGCAGGATGCTCACGGTTTGACTTTAATATTGTGTCAATTTTAATTTCAATTTCACAATTTTGTTTGTATATGAAAATGAGCAGTAAATCGATATTTTTTTCGTTGACATTTCGATTTTATTGTACAAACATTTAACAAAATTATTGTGTAAAATTTTGTAATTATCCAAAAACAAAATGCGTAAACATCGAACACAAACTTCGCAGGAGTTCAAATCTTCACAAAAGCCATCTGATCGGAGCCAGAATTCTTTGAAAGATTTGATGCGAATACAGAACTGCAAAAACTATAAGTTTCGAAAGAACGAAATCTATCCAAGCATTCGTCCAGCCGTATCAAAGTGCAATCCTAACTCGACGTCTGCTCGGCTCTCGGACGCAATGAAGATTAACTGTGGACGCTTTGTTCCTCAGGCATTGAAAAAACCGAATCAGCAACGGGAAGAGAAAAATTTAAATGTACCTTTGAGCAATCCCAGTAAGCAAAGGGAGCAGCATTTACCGGAAATGGCGCTTGAATGGACAGATTTGTCGCCATACGATGTGATGCGTTTGCAGAACTGCAAATCCTTCAATGTACTCCAACGTGAGACATATCCGAGCGTTCGACCAGCGGTGTCCAAATGCAGTAATTACCAAACAGCAGAATGGTTAGTCGATGCCGTTGAGGGTGCTGGCTGTGGACGATGCTTTGACATGGAGCAGGACGATGTGATAGAGGCGTGGAAACAAAGCCCAGATAAGCAGACGCTAAGCTATTACGGCGTGGGCTCAAAAGTTTACGAACCAGAGGCGATAATGTTTAACCAGGCGATTTCGAAATCCCTGCACAAAGCCAGCGAAGTCAAACAGGCAGCAAAACTGGCTGACTTGCCAAAACCAGCAATCATTCCGCATTCCACAGGACCATGTGCACCCTTTGTGCTCAATCAACCGTTGCTGCAGGCGAAGGTCACTCGGATGCCCACTGTGCAGAGGAAGCTAGATGCACACGATGCACTCACTTGGCTCCACTGCCCCAATCCAATGGCGAACAAACAGCCGTTCGTCGAAGAGCATCCTCGGATACCACTCGCAGTGTCCCTCGACATGGAACGGTCAGTTCCGAAGTCAAAACATGGTCTTGGACGGAGGCACCTCTACTGCGATCGGCAATGTGCGATTCTGCAGAACCAATGTACGGACTACGAGTGGAGGAAATATGAAGAGGATCCCAAACCAGTTGATTTGGTATTTAAAGCGGAACTGGCACAAATTGAGGATAACCTTGAGCCCGAGCCTAAAAACTACGACGAGCTTTATTCCCAACTTGTCAGCTGCTTTGAAAAGATCCCGGAAGAAGAACCATTTTGCACGCTTTATGAAAAATGCTGTAAGAAACACTCAAAAGATAGTCCAGATGTTCCTAATTTAGAGAAGAGAAAGCCAAGTATACCTGCCCCACCTAAAGTAAAAGAAAGTGGTGGGGATAAACCAGAGGCAGAAAATCCAGATAAGCAGAAGCCAGCGAAGGAGAAGCCAGAAAAAGAAAAACCAGAAAAAGAGAAGCCAGATAAAGATGAAGAGTCTGGAAAACCGGAAAAACCAACTAAGGAGAAAGATGACAAAAGGCCTGAAAAGCCAAAAGATAAGGATGAATCCACCGAGGTACCCGAAAAGCGCAAAAGGAAACCAGACAAGCCGGACCAAGCAGACAAGCCACCATTGGATGAACCAACAAAAGAGAAAGGTCCACCACTTGCTTTGATTCCAGTAACTGATAAGCAGGACAAAATATCAGAGCCAGATAAACCACCCAAGATCGATGTACCCCGCAAAAAGCCAGATCCTCCCAAGCAAGTCGATTTCAAAAAGAACAAACCCGATTGTCCTTGTGAAATATGCGAATTCATGAAACGACGACAAGAACCAGACTCGCCGCTCATCCGTCAAATGAAGCAGGAGGAGAAACGACGCCAGCTCCGTGACTACTACAAGCGAATGCGTCATCTGGAGTATCTCAAGTGTCGCCAACCCGAGTATCGAGCACCACAGCACAAGTGTGATCCCATTGTGTGTGACAACTGCTTCTGTCGTAATCCCAAACTGGGGGAGTATTGCGACTGTTTGGATGCCATGCAACAGTTACAGAAGCTGCTCGGCCCGAAGCATTGCATTGTCAAGAATGAGCTGATCTTTAATGTGGAGGATCTCAGACGTCGAATATGTCAACGCCTTTGCAATTGTCTTCAATGCAGTTAGCTAGCAACCAAAATAGTTGGAGTAGCCAAGTCGAATGGATTTCTGATTGTTAGTTTATATTGGTGTAATTCCTATGTTGAAGATTTATTATTATTTTTCCTCAAAAACCAGATTGTAGTATCGATGAGCTTATAGCTTTGTATAAATAAATGGATAACAGATACAATAAAATATCATAGGGATACAGATAAATATAAATTTGGGTGTGTCTGGCATTGTGTTCATCTTAAATTGTTATCGAAAGCACTTCATTTATTAATTCAAATTAAGAATCGGAATCAGAATCTTTAATTTTAATTCTATTCTAATAGCGAAACAGATTATTTTTGTTACAAAAATATGGTATTGTAAGGCAGATGATATTTAAGTGCTTATCTAAAAGTAGAACCAGTAAATTTCTGGTAATCGATTACCGTAAAAAAGATTGGAAACGCACCACAATCGGAATCGGGACATCATTTATTTCCAGCTCATAAATTGCATAGTCTACTTGAATGTTATAGTAAAATCGAGGCTATGACATTTGATAGCTTCAAGTTTATTATGTAAAATGATTTGAAACAAACACAAATTTTTTTTAAAAAATAAAATAAAATAAAAAAGATTTTATAAATTTTATGTTTAATTAGACTATAAATTTTATGCAATTAAGAGAAATCGAAAATAATGCATCGTCACCAGGAAAATGATATGTCAGTCTACGATGCAATGCGACTGAAGAACTGCAAATCCTTCAACTATCGATATAAGGAAACGTATCCTAGCATTCGACCACCAGTATCTTCGTGTAGTCCTGATCTCACAGCCCAATGGTTAGCTGATGCGCTCGAGGACAATGGTTGCGAACGCCTCTTTGACATGGAGAACGATGATATCGTTGAGGTCTGGAAGAGTAGCCCGAAAAAGGACTCGCTACGGTTCTATGGCATCGGATCAGCTATTCACCAGCCGGAAGCAATTGTTTTTAATCAACTAATCTCAAAATGCCTTGATAAGGTTAACCAACCCAAGCGGAAAACCGTCAAACCAAAAACCATTTCGAATGAGAATGAGGAGAACCAGGAGCGGACTTCTGGAAACTATGTTCTTAATCGAGAGAAGTTGCACTCGAAAGTTGACAGAATACCCACTGGAAGGGAAGTCGTAGATGCAAGCAATGCACTCAACTGGCTCTACTGCCCCTTTGTCCAAACCCAACCTAAAGTCTCACTTCGAAAGGCTCTCGGCATGGAACGCCCAAGTCCCAAGCCCAAAAATGGTATCCAGCGCAAGCAGAAGTACTGCGAATTGCAATGTGGAATTCCTGAGAATAAATGCACGGAATTCGAATGGAGTAAAAGTCAACAAGATACCAACGCATATCAGGAGGCATTCAAAATAGAATTGGAACGTTTGCAGAATGAATGCGAAGCCGATCCACTTAACTACGATGAGCTATACTCGGATCTGTTGACCTGCTTTGAAAAGGGCTCAAAGAAAGATCCACTTTCCGATGTTTACAAAAAGTGCTGCACGAAAGCTTATAAAAAGGGTGGATCCGGAAAAGGTGAGGAAGATGACGATGGGGAAGCTGAGGAAGTTACAGATAACAAAAAAGAGGAAGTGAAAGACAAGGGAAAAGGAAAAAGAGAAGAAAAACGTGTGGATAAAGAAGATACAGGCAAAGGCGCAGGTGGAGATGCTACTAAAGGGGCAGGTGGAGATTCGGGAAAAGACGCGGATCGAGGATCTGGAAAAGGAAAGGATGAAAAAGGCTCGAAAAAAGGAGCGGGTGGAGGCTCTAAAAAACGTAAGGATGGCGACTCTGGAAAAGGTGCGGGCGAAGATACAGATAAAGGCAAAGATGACCAGCCCGTAGAGCCAGATAAAAAACCAGAAGATGCAAAAGAGACTAAAAAACCGGACCGTCCCAAAACTGTCACACCAAGTACAGAAAAGGAAGAACCAAAGATTACAGTTCTTGATGAGAAGCCGGTTGAGGATTGTCCCTGCGAAATCTGCGAGTTTATGAAACGACGAGAACAAGAACCAGATTCTCCGCTGATTGTACAAATGAAAAGAGAACAGAAACGCCGCCAGCTCCAGGATTACTACAGACAAATGCGCCATCGGGAGTATCTGAAGTGCCGCCAACCCGAGTATCGAGCACCTCAGCACAAATGCGATCCCATTCCATGTGACAACTGCTTCTGTCATAATCCCAAACTGGCCGGATATTGCGAAACTGTCGATGCCCTGCAGAAGCTACAAAAGTTGCTAGGAGCAAAGCATCGGAAAGTAGATAATGAAATAATATTCAATATAATTGATCTCAAGGATCGCATTTGCAGACGGCTCTGTGAATGTGTCTAGCTACAAAGGGGGATGAAGAAGAGGTGCAACAACGGGTGCACTTTTAACTTATGTAATTAATTGGCAACAAATGTAAATTTATATTTTTTTTTAAATTAAAATATGCGAACTTGAAATGGACTGTCTTTCATTAATTGCCAATATATTACTTGCTGAAGGGAAAAAATTCTAGGGACTCCATTGGATAATTTCTTTAAAAAAAGTAGCCTATGTCAATTCCAATCCATTTGGAGCTCTATTAAAGCAAAGCCTACCTCAGCACCCATCGAAGTTTATATTTATTTTAAAATGAATTTCAGGTTATTCTTTAAAATGTTTTGAAACAAATATATCCAAAATTTCTGTCACAAACATAAAAAAAAATCCTCTAAAGGGTTTTACTGATTTTAGCAATAGACTTGGCATCCTCATACAATCCACTAACCAATCAAAATGGACAGCCACCAAGAAGAGCCCAAGCAAGATGATGGGGATCTTAAGCAGTATTACTCTGAACTTAAACCCTACGATGTGATGCGTATGGAGAACTGCAAATCCTCCCGATTTGTGAATAGAGAAACATATCCCAGCATCAGGCCACCAGTGTCCAAGTGTAGTTCACAACAGACCAAGACGTGGTTAGCAGATGCCGTTGAGAACATTGGCTGTGCTCGTCCATTTGACAACGTGCATAATGATTATATTCTGGATGCTTGGAAGCAAAGCCCCAACAAGGAGTCGCTCAGCTGTTATGGGTTAGGAACACGTGCACGAGTTTTCAATCAGGTGCTCCTCAAGTGTCTTGATAGGGTCAACGGTGTGGAACGTTGCAAGAAACCAAAGTGCCCAAAAAAATGTGAGAAGAAACGAGCCAAGCCGAAGGGTTCCTATGTGCTCAATCGCAATGTACTGAAGTACACCATCGACAAGATGCCCACAGTGATGAGCAAGACGAGTCCAAGCAAAGCCAATACTATAGCGTATTGCCCGGAACCTGAATATCCGGAGGAACCCTTCATAGAAGATGAACCCATTTTTCCCCTACAGCGTGCTTTGGATATGGAAAAGCCCATTCCAAAGCCTAAGCATGGAATCAGGCGCCGGCACAAATACTGCGATCGGCAGTGTGGCATTCCGCAGAACAACTGCACCGACTACGAGTGGAGGAAATACAAACAGAATCCTCTGCCATATGAGGCGGCTTTCGAATCAGAGCTGGCCGAGCTGCAATGTCCAGTGGACCCCGAGCCCCAAACTTTCGACGAGCTTTACGTAGAGCTGATCTCCTGTTTCCAGAAGAATGAGTTGCAAAATCCGTCGTGCAATGTTTACGCGAAATGCTGTGCCCGACCCGCGGAGCGTCTGGCCGGGATTCAGGGTTGTGGAGAAGACAAATTATTTAAGCACTCGGGTAAGTTTGAAAAATACTAAGGATGTAATTTGGAAAGATTGCCAGAACTTTGCTTAAGATAGGGCAAAGAAAACTGTAGGCAAGCAAATAAAAAAAGCGATTTAAAAGAGGGAGAAAGAGATAGTTAGACAGAGAGATAGAGAGAGAGAGGGAGAGAGGATAAAAAAATAAACAGTCTTATCTAAATATTTATTTTGATAAACTTTGAAGCTAAATATGAGTTTGAGCTGCCTTTTTGACATTTCTGTGCACCCTTTTGCCATTTTTGCGATTTTATTGCATAATTCATTTAAGGATGGAAACCTTTTTAAGCGTGTCCGAGTCTCATCCTTCTGTGAGGATGCCCCCCCCTTGGCATCCTCTTCATTGCTCACGTTCCACGCTTCAATAAATTTTAATAAAATCGCATTTCGTTTCGTTTCAATGCAACAAGGCGAAAGTAGCAGCAAAAAAAAAATATATAAATAATAAAAACAAGTAAAAACATTGTGCAGAAAATTTAATGCCCTCTCAGGAATGCAGTGACTTTTCCAATGTGCCCCTTATGTTGCAGCAACATAATTTTAAGGTAACTATATTTTATTGTACCAATCGATTTCAATATAGCCTTGCAACAAGTCGCACTTTTTCATATATTGCAAATTTAGCTTTATTCATATTAAATAACTAAATTAGTATGCCGTTTGGGCAAGAGTATTAAAAGTACATTTTTAATCAACATACGGCAAAGGGAAAAATAAAAGCGAACCGACAAACGACCACGCCCACATGCCACATGCCACAAGTACACACCTACACATGATGTGTAGCCAAAGGGTGGCCTTGCGGCAAGGATGATGGTGAGTTTTTTTCACTGTTCCTTTTAACTTTGAGTTGAGTTCTCTTTTTTCTGTTCTTTTTTTTTTACGTAACGTTCATTTTTAAGTAGATTTCATTGACCGCAAAATATGCAGCACTTTTTTGCAACTTTCCAAAATAAGTTGCATGTCAGCAGAGTGTTCTCTCTCTGTACTGTGCCACACAATTCTCACTACTTTTTGCAATTAATTAATGCAACAATTTTGCTGTTTCACTTGTGGCAGCAACGTGAAACTAATTTGGCACAGTCTTTTGGCCCATTAAGCGATAAGGGTGGAGGTGCAAAGGATTTAGTGCGGCTCAACGCTCGGTCAGCTAGTCCAGTTAGTTAGTGTGCGACTGTGTGTGTGTGTGTGTGTGTGTGAGAGTGTGTGGCATGAGTTATACGCGCAACACATCAAATGCCTGGCCCATTACTTAGACTTAGGTCAAATATGCAGCTCCAAATGTTCCTCTATCAAAGGGGCAACAAAAAGTCAGTGTTTTTGCTCCCAGCGCAGTTAGTGAAAAGTCAGAGCAAAAAGTCGAATTCTTTGTTGTTTTTTTTTTGGGATTCATTGTTGCTGTTGTCGTTTCCTATTTGCTGTTGGCAGGATATGCTTGCCGGCTGGTTGAAACGTCTGTCCCTGCTCGGATGCGCCCCCCTTTCTCTTCATCCTCTTGTTTTTTTGGCAACGTTACGTAAAATTTCTGTTAAACTCAATTCCTTGTAAAAACTGTGACAGAAGTTGGTAAGGAGCATGTTGCCGTGTCATTGCAATGATAAATGTATTGGGTCACACACAATCACACACACACATAAAAAAAACCACCCACCCACCCACACACACACACATCTGTGACACTCTAAGTACACACAATGAAAATTTTTCGCAATGAAAAGAAAATTGTGTGAATCGAGCTAGAAGAAGCAGCATAAGAAAAGCTGCAGATGGGGCACATGACACACATTCTACAACAAAGCAAACAAAGAAGAAGAAGAAGAAGTAGAAAAAAATCAAATCTAGCAACAAATATGGCGACACACAAAACCAAGCCAATGAGCAATGAACACACAACTGGCTACAATTCAAATAGTTGCTGGCTAAAAATGCTGCACGTGACCTGGCCAAAACAATCAAAAACAATCGAAAGACTTTCGCAAATATAGCCCAAAAGTTGTGGATTATGTGTGACTAACTGAACAATTTGGAGCCGCCGAGCCGCATCTTTCCCGCAACATGTTTAATTGGATTTCCAATCCAAATGCTGACTGAAATTCAACGCAATTTTTATTAGCTTATTGGTTGGCCAAATGTTTGTTGTTTTCATCGCAGGTGCCCAAACTGATTTCACACAAATATACAAATGTGCCAAAATGTTGTTTGTTGTGTTGTGCCTTAGAAGCGGTGCGCGAATAATTAATGTTGCGAAAATATGTTTACAAACAAACAAACAAAAAAAATTGCTTAAGCAGAGCAAAATAAACTTTTCAAAAACCAAATGACTTCAACTGAGGTTTTGAGATGCCATCTGTGCATTTGGAAAACAATTTATTGGCTTCTTATTATTAGCTTTTGGCTTCAAATGTGCCGGTGATGACTGTACACAGCAAAAAATTTTCCCCTTCCAGCTGATTATGAAGATATATGCTTACAGTTAGGAAGTAGATGTTTACGGCACTTAAATCATTCATTTGAAAACGACTTACAAAATATTAGACAAATGTGTATTTTTACAAAAAAAAATTGTATTTGTTGATGCTTTACTAATATTTACTAATTTTCTTTAGAATGCACTTGCTGAGTGCGAATGATGAAATATCGATGACATTTAATATATATAAAATATATTACGCATACGCACCTTTGGCTTCTTCGCATATTGTCCGGTGCGAACATCGCGTATTGTGGCTATATCCAATATGTCGAGCTCATTGTTTTGATCAATCCAATGGAGATAGAATCCCTTTGCATCCACACGCATTGTCACCGGAGTCCCGTTGCCGGAGTCCTGCAAATACAAAATAAAATATATTTCATATCAAATCATTAACAAAGTCTTCAAAGAATATGCCAATTAAATTGAATACAAATTGTACATTAGTCATCAAATGAAATATAAATTCTATATATATGATGTTTAATTTTACGGCAGTTTTTCCATCGTCTACGGCACATTGAACTCACCCGGGAGAGTGTGTGTAATGAATTTATTATACCGAATTTCGCTTTTCAATCGGCCACAAAATGACCAAAAGCAAAAGCAAAAAAGTCATCTGTGCTTATTATTTAAGTCAAATGAATATTGCCCTGTGAACACTGCATATGCCCGCCATTCCCCCATCCCCCATCCCACATTTCCCTCCCTTGCCACGCTCAACTGCCATTTGCCATAAATATTTTAGCATTCATTCATAAAAACCAAAGAAAAGAATGCGAAATTTTGCTCATTTTGGCCGCAGCTGGCTGCCGCTTGGCAATGCCAAACAGATGCGTTCAGATAAAACATCGCTAGCCAAAAATGAAATATGTATTTTAATTTTTTTCTTTTATTTTATTTTATTTTTGTATCGTGTTTTTTTTAATATATTTTATGCAAAACAGACGCCACAACTGGTGAACCAACACCAACAAACTGAGGAAGCAGCTCATTCAATTTTCTCGGAAGGCGTAAAATGGCGGAAAAGAAACAAATGCTTATCGCTCAAACAGATTAAATATATATAATATATATATATATGTTTATATAAATATATTGCTTAAAATTTCGAAAACGGAAGCTGATAAATAACAAAACCGACAGTCATAAAAAAAGAGTCCACTTTTAACGTCACATTGATCATTCATTCAAATACTAGAAAAAACATTGAATAAGAGATAAAAAAGATATGCTCTGAAGAGATAATATTCAATTGTCTGTATTTTGACTGAATCTGAATTTGAACATAAATTTTGTTTAAGTAAAAGAAATGTATATTTTATAAAGTAGAAAGAGAACATTTTCAATTGCTGTAAATTTGTATAGAGAGTTCAGTAAACTGACGATTTGAGTAGCGTGTGAAATGCCAAGCAGTTATTTTGACATGGCAAACAAACCCCCGAAATATGGCTATTAACATTAGCAGTTAATAAGTGTTATTTCGCTGCAGAATTGATGAGCACTGAAATAGTCGTAATGGCAAAAATTTAATTTGCTGTTTAGAGGAGTTCATTAGCCTTTGCTGAGGTCGGTTTAATGAACTCACAAGGTGTCAAAGTGGTTAAAATTTCTCTTTGGGGACGGTCAACACACTCTCCTCCCGACCTCCCCCCACCCATACCGTAACTGTAACTGTAATTCAGGCATTTCTAATAATTAATATTGAAAACATTTACTTGCAGCGCAAATATGCGCAGCATTTGCCTCAGGGACGTTTGAGGGTCATTGGGGATTTGAGCCCGTTGTTGGTTTAGTTCCTTCCGTTCCCGTCTTCACCGCAGCCACTTTAATATTCAATTAAGCGCATATTTTGTGGAGATTTTTTGGCATGGCCTCGCAAAAAGGGATGCGCTACGCTAATTGGACCACAGTTTGACCCGCGCGAGTGCTTCTGCCCTTTGAACGGTTGCCTGGCCTTCTTAGCCCTGTTTTTCTAATTACTTTTTTTTTTTTACTAATTGAGCTGCTTCGCATGTGCCAAATTACTAATTTGTTTTCAATATGCCAAATTTTGGTGTTATTTTGTTGCAGACAAAGTCTTTCGCATAAACACCCAACTTAAATGGGCTGCAAATCAACAGTATCCAAACTGGCAACAGTCGACTATCTGTCAGACTTTATTTTGTGTGCTATTTGGCCAAAAGCGATTACATGCATAATTCAATTGATGTTAAAGCCGTCTGCACCCCTCCATAAAACGATAGAGCTGACAAGCTGCGAGAAAAAGGAAGTTTGCTGGGGATAAATGTTGAACGGAAATGTGCCCCAGCTACAGCAACAGATACAGATACAGTTATAGATGGAGATACAGTTGTAGATACAGCTAGAATTGTATATGCTATATTCATGTATTGTCAATCATGCTTAGGGGCCTGCCAATAATAACGGCAATTGCGTGTTTAGCTCAGTTCCAGTTGGATTTATGCACTGCTTTGGGGACTATGCAAATGCTATTTGGGATTACACAGCTGCTGCCAGGCAATTCTATGTGACAATGTCTTTGTGTGTGTTGTGTGTGTGTGTTGTGTGTGTGTTGTATGTGTGTGTTGTGTGTGTGTGTGTGACAGGGTTTTCTGTTACTCCTTTCATGTCTCTTTTTACTTTATTTGGCTACGAGCAACTACTGAAAATAAGCTACAGTTTTCATGTGGGTCACATACTATATATATATATATATATATATAAATATATATATATCTATAAAGCTGCTACACAAATATTTGCAGCATATGCTTGGGTCGTGGTTATACACTCATAAATTACAAGTAGCTATTAGCCGGTTTTTATCTGCACACAAATTTCAGTTAGTACGCGCAATTTCTTAGCAATGAAATTGCAATAAGTAATACATATATATATATATATATATACGCTGATAACTTGGCGACATTCACACTTGAGCGATAACAAGTTTTAAATCTTTATTGCACGCTTCAGATTATGGACTAAATGCTGTGTTTGTTATGATTATGCATTTTTTTTTTGGGTACAAAAAAACTGTTTAAATATAAAATGTAGGTATTTGGCATAATATATTATGTATATTTTTGTTTTAATTTTTTTTTAACAAATTATTAGCAGTGCATAATCAATTTGTATGGTTAATCAACCATTTATATATTGTTGTCTGTCTTCCAGTTAAAACTCCCCTTATAGCCCGTTTTCTAAAGGGTAGACAAATAAACTGCAGCTGCAACTGCAACTTCAAACTGGATGCAAATGATGTCATAAAAATGTAGACAGTCTTCGCGCTTGTCACCTGTGCAAAGTTTGGCAAGCACTCAAAACTTGATGCTCGACTTGGCGCTTGTTGGTTTAAAGTTTTGCAGAAACAGTAAGACAAAGAAGAAGTAGAAATAAAAATAGAAGAAGAAATAGAAGTGGAATCAAAAAGAGCAATAAAAGCAATCTTTGTCAACGTCTGTCACAGTAAGGCGACATTTGGTCTCACTTGGAGAGCACAACTGAAATTAAGATTGATTTGCAGACAAGAAAATCTATACAGTTGGAGAGCAATTGTAAATGGACCCTGAACTCGAAGCATGTGTGTATTCAATGGCTTACATAATCTAGAATCCAGCTAAACGATTAGTTGGTAATCAAACTGATTCTAATCGAGCAATTTGAATGACCATCGGCAAAAAGTGTTCCTGATACTTTGTAGACGATAAACATTCGATTAGATTAATAATTGTTTGCTTTAATTTACGACAAGTGCATTATTAGTGTAATAATTTACAGATTGGCGACTTCTAGTTGAGCTGATAGTAGGCGCTGATCACCTGATAGATCCAATGGATATAGGCAGGCACCGATGTGAACACCGTCGGCCGTTGGGCATAGCCACAGGGCATATAGCTCCATGATCCAAGACCCACCAGCTCAGCCACGCCTTCCTTTGGCCAGTAAACCAACGGAGTGCCACCATCGCCGTAGCAAGCCTTCACCTGGGCGCACAGCTGATTTGTTGTCAGTGGTGCATCCGCTGGCATCGACCTGGCGCATGCAACGCTATCGAGGACCTGGGCAAAACTATATTGCAGCTCCTTGGAGTATTCATCGCCATCGGGATCGGTCAATCCCCAGCCGTAGATGGTGGTCAACTTGCCTTTGTAGTCATCATTCGAATCGGGCAATGGTATTTGTTGCACACGTGCCGAGTAGACAAATGACTCAGAGACATGCAACAAAGCAATATTGTCGCTGCCCGCTTTGCCATTAAAGGAGCGATGCGACGAGGCAAAGTCCACGTAGCGCACCTGTGCCTCCTCCAAGTGATTACGATTCGTGAGTCCGGCATAGATGGGAGTGCCAATGAGACCGCCATTGAAGCGCTGCAACTCCTGCAAACAATGCGCCGTGGTGAGTACCCAACGCTTGCCAATTATGGCACCGCCGCACTGGTGTGTGTAGGTCAACCGGGTCAGGCTGAGTGAGACGAGGTAGGCTGCATTATCCACACCCTGCACATCGAAGCCGCCAACAATGCGTGACGACATCTCGTCGGAAGTCTGCTCAGCATTGACCTTCTGCATTGCACGTTCCACAATGTTTGGCATTGACTTGGAGTTGACCAACTCCTCACCATGACCGTCCTCAATGCGACCCGACAGCAAGTGCTGCAGATGCTGCCTCTGAAATTGGGCGTTGGCCAGCGCCAACAGGCCCAGCAAACTTATGAAAATTTTTACCGTTAACATGGCGCTACGATATGGTCGTCTTGCCAATTGTTTGTACTGTGAAGGGGTCCCGGAAACCCTCGAGACTTATATGTAATCGCACATTAAAGCTTTGAGATAAGCAATTGGAGTGGAAACAAGTTCGATAACACCACAAATAATTGGTGAGTGCCGCAGAGAGCCAGAGAAAGATTAGGGATGGGATTTGTTTTTGAGTGTTTTTTCTCACGACACGAGCAGCAAACATTTGATAATTGTTTTTTTTTTAATTTTTATTTAATATATTATATACTTAAATAGATTAAAAAATATTATTAGAATTTCTCATTTTAAAAGCATCGCTAAAAATCGATCATGGCATAGAATAAATTCTGGCTGCACAAACTTTAATAAAGAAGAAAAACTTCAGTCAAAGAAATTTAACTTTAATCACTAATTTTGTAATTGAATATTTGCCTAATTTCAAGTTTAGCTTAAACCTACAAAGCGCTTTCTATTAAAAGTTCTTTCATTAATTGAATCATTTATTAAATTGCTTTTAACTTTAGAGAGTTAAAATTTCTGTAGATTATTTAACCTAGTCAAAGGGATATGCCGCTAAATTTAATTTATCTAGCATAATTTTTAACACATATTTAAAGGGTATTTTCCTGGTCATTAAACTCTGCTTTCAAAATAAAATATATTGCCTCATCTCATTAAGAATTGATGTGTCTGGTCTAAATTGTATTAACATCGCCAAATTGGACTTTAAAATGGCATTTATGGTTTGGATTTTCCCGCTGTTGGGATTTTCCATGTTCAGAGGATATTATTATTGTTGTTGTTGTTGTTGTTGTTGGTAACGTTGTTGCTGTTGTTAACGTTGTTGTTTTAAATGTGGGCACAAAGCCCGCAACGGCGTAAAATATGCTTTTAATTGGCCAAGTCCGCAAAATGGCCGCCAACTGCCGCAGGGCGAGAACACTGGACGCTGTCCACTCTTTTATGTGGAACCAAGGACGCGAATCCCTTTATAGACAAACATACACATTAACATACAGACTTCAATGTATTTTTAGCAACCTTTTGTAAGAGGGAAACTTGTGCACGCGCCGACCTTGTACGCGTCGCTTGTCGATACCTTATAGCACGCACACACACACACACGCACGCACACACACACACACACACACACACGCACACACACTCATACGCACAGCCATTTCGCACTTTAAAAATACAATTACGCACTAAAAAAGATACAATCGATTTACGCATATGATTTTAATTGTTGGCCTTTAAATACCTTATCGTTATCTGGCGTACTTGGATTAGCTATAGTTTCACTTGATTTGGGAAAACCACAATACGCAACACATTTTTAATGCTTAATCAATTTTATAAATCTATCTGCCAATTGGCCGATAACAACGCTCGCCAAATGCAAGTATAAAAGATCGCTGCCAATCAACGAGTCAATCATTCCCAGTTAATAGTCTCAGGAAATAGAATGAAAGTGCTTGCGATTACCCTTCTCGCCCTGGTGTGCGCCAGTGCACAAGCTGGCAAACTGACCGAAGGTTTGAACAAGCTAATCCCTAGCTTTGCCACCGGCTTTGTGATCAACGGCACCGAAGCTCCGCCCCACTCAGCTCCGTACATTGTCTCCTTGGCAAGAAGCGTCGAAAACCATTCGCACATCTGCGGCGGAACCATCATCAACAAGGAATGGGTCCTGACTGCTGCTCACTGCATCTCCAACCCCGTCGGCATGAGCGTCATCGCTGGCCTGCACACGCGCGCCATTGTTGATGAACGCACCCAGCAGCGGGCCGTTGATTTTGGACGCGTGCACGAGTTGTACCCCGGCGGCGTTGGTCCCTACGATATTGCCATTCTGCATTTGAATGCACCCTTCGAGTTCAACGAGTACGTCAGCCCAGCTACTCTGCCCAGCCGTCAGCAGGTGCATGAGGGAGAGACCCATCTGTACGGTTGGGGACAGCCCAAATCTTATATAATGTCGGCCTCTAAGTCTCTGATGACCGTCACCACTGAGATTGTTAACTATGAGGAATGCAAGGAAGCGTTGCCCGAAGATGCCCCCCTCGCTCCTTCTAACATCTGCTCCTCCTCTCTCCAGCAGAGCAAATCCGCTTGCAACGGTGACTCCGGTGGCCCATTGGTTGTTGAGTACCCAGATGCCTCCTCTGAGCTGATTGGCGTTGTCTCCTGGGGCTACATTCCCTGCGGCGTGGCTAACAATCCTTCTGTGTACACCCGTGTCTCAGCCTACATCGATTGGATAAGCAAGATCCAAAATTCATACTATACATTGTTCTAAGTAGTTATAATAAACACCGATTTAATAAACAACTTGATTAAAAGTCAAGTTCAGTTTTCATTAAACCAATATTTTTGTCTTTCATTGTTGCTCTTTATAGATAATGCGAAATTAATTTATCATCAAGATTGGTTTAAGACTAAATGACAGAATAAAATGTGCCTTATCATGGTCAATGCGAACCTTGTTTATTCACCTTGAACCTTGTTTATGCCATTGATAACTAGTTGGAAGCTTTGGCGTTCTACCAATCAGTATCCCAAATTGATAGCTTCTGATACTTCGGAAGTTACGCCCATTTTTGCTTTGATAAGCATGAATGAGCATACGTACTAAATAAATAATGCACAAACTCAAATCGATTTAAGATTGCATACTTTAAGGAGTCCCATGACTCCACATTTAAATTGATAAAAGATTGAAATCAGATATTGATATTTGATATCATTTGTAAAAGCATTTCAATTAATTTAAGCCCAAAAGAAGTAAGAATGCTCTAGAGAAATGCCATATATATAATTTGTGATTAATTAAATGATAAGCTTATACCCTGAATTCAGCTGTTAAATTTATGTTAATTTGATTGGCGAAAAAGTTTTGCATCCAAACCTGAACATGCTGCAAGTGTAGTCGCTTCTTATAGCAAGAACAGGCACTGGAGTGAGAACTGATCTCTAATTGGCTGGCTAGAAACGCGTGTATATTCATGTGTATGTACACATACATACATATATACGAACACGCAATTGTAAGTAACGGTGTTATTCAGAATGCACACATAAACAAAATGACGCTCGCATCAAATATCATGTCATCCCTTTCGCACACATGCGCTCGCATTTAATGCATACGAAAAATGCTTTCAGCTGCTGGTAGAAATGGGATCAATATGAGAATAGATTTTTCACCATAACTTGAGTGTTTTCTATCGTATCTTAATGAAATTGGGGTAGTTGATTTATAATATGCATATATATAACTCATTATTAATTAGGCGATTCTGCCTTTAAAATTGAGGCATTTATTGCTATTGGAAACTAATATTTATCGATATCGATAAACTGAGGCAACTTTCGATAAAATAAAGCAAACTTGATTTAAGCCGGATATAACGAGAATATATATTCCAATATACATTTTAAGACTCCAGCTCTTATTGTCTCTCAGATCCGCGTGTTCATTAAGACAGACAGGCGGACGGGCAGACAGGCATGGATATATCGACTCAACTGTTGATCCTGATAAAGAACATATATACTATATGGGATACTTCCTTCTGCATGGTACATACACTTGCACATAAATATAACGAGAGCAGTGTAGCATCGAACCCATCATATCTGTGTCCGCTACTTCGAGGCAACTAATCAAACCAATTCAAAAGAATTAATAATAATCAATAGCTTTTTAATTGGTGTCAATCTCATTGATAAAGCTAATTTAGTATATACGTAGTAAATCTATCTATAGTGAACAACAACGATAACAAGCTAAAAACTTTTAGTACAATTTATTGCCTCAAATAAACAAACTTTCCCATTTGATTTATACAAAACGAACAATTTTAAGATTATCAAACGTCTCGGGAATTTTCGTACGCAAGCCAAGTTGACTATGAATTAACAAATTTTAATCGGACATTTGAATGGTTCAAGATTAAATGTGGATCGTGTAAGCAAATAAGGAACTAAGAAAAAAAATCACTACCTACAAATCCTCCAACTATCGCAAGGTGAGAAGACTGGATTTTGTCCACTCTTTTAAGTCGCTACCAAGAAAGTGAATACCCTTATCGAATAACAAACATATTAATATCTGCATGTATGTACAGACATGTATGTATTTTGCCGACCTTGACCGTGCTTTGTTGACACTCATCAAGCACCCTAAAAAGATCGCAATTATTAAGTATAGAGTTTTAGCGTCTGAGATATTTGTACCTTATCGTTGATTACTTGATTTGGGAATAACCCAAGACTTATTAACTCATAAAGCTTAATCAATATCATAAATCTATCTACTAATTGGCTGATAACAATGCTCGCCGAATGCAGAATGCAAGTATAAAAGATCGCTGCCAATCAACGAGCCAATCAATCGTCTCAGGAAATAGAATGAAAGTGCTTGCGATTACCCTTCTCGCCCTGGTGTGCGCCAGTGCCCAGGCTGGCAAACTGACCGAAAGTTTGAACAAGCTAATCCCTAGCTTTGCCACCGGCTTTGTGATCAACGGCACCGAGGCTCAGCCCCACTCGGCTCCCTACATCGTCTCACTGGCAAAGAACGTCCAGAACCATGGGCACATCTGCGGCGGTACCATCATCAACAAGGAATGGGTCCTGACTGCTGCTCACTGCATCTCCAACCCCGTCGGCATGAGCGTCATCGCTGGCCTGCACACGCGCGACATTGTTGATGAACGCACCCAGCAGCGTGCCGTTGATTTTGGACGCGTGCACGAGTTGTACCCCGGCGGCGTTGGTCCCTACGATATTGCCATTCTGCATTTGAATGCACCCTTCGAGTTCAACGAGTACGTCAGCCCAGCTACTCTGCCCAGCCGTGAGCAGGTGCATGAGGGAGAGACCCATCTGTACGGTTGGGGACAGCCCAAATCTTATATAATGTCGGCCTCTAAGTCTCTGATGACCGTCACCACTGAGATTGTTAACTATGAGGAATGCAAGGAAGCGTTGCCCGAAGATGCCCCCCTCGCTCCTTCTAACATCTGCTCCTCCTCTCTCCAGCAGAGCAAATCCGCTTGCAACGGTGACTCCGGTGGCCCATTGGTTGTTGAGTACCCAGATGCCTCCTCTGAGCTGATTGGCGTTGTCTCCTGGGGCTACATTCCCTGCGGCGTGGCTAACAATCCTTCTGTGTACACCCGTGTCTCAGCCTACATCGATTGGATAAGCAAGATCCAAAATTCATACTATACATTGTTCTAAGTAGTTATAATAAACACCGATTTAATAAACAACTTGATTAAAAGTCAAGTTCAGTTTTCATTAAACCAATATTTTTGTCTTTCATTGTTGCTCTTTATAGATAATGCGAAATTAATTTATCATCAAGATTGGTTTAAGACTAAATGACAGAATAAAATGTGCCTTATCATGGTCAATGCGAACCTTGTTTATTCACCTTGAACCTTGTTTATGCCATTGATAACTAGTTGGAAGCTTTGGCGTTCTACCAATCAGTATCCCAAATTGATAGCTTCTGATACTTCGGAAGTTACGCCCATTTTTGCTTTGATAAGCATGAATGAGCATACGTACTAAATAAATAATGCACAAACTCAAATCGATTTAAGATTGCATACTTTAAGGAGTCCCATGACTCCACATTTAAATTAATAAAAGATTGAAATCAGATATTGATATTTGATATCATTTGTAAAAGCATTTCAATTAATTTAAGCCCAAAAGAAGTAAGAATGCTCTAGAGAAATGCCATATATATAATTTGTGATTAATTAAATGATAAGCTTATACCCTGAATTCAGCTGTTAAATTTATGTTAATTTGATTGGTGAAAAAGTTTTGCATCCAAACCTGAACAGGCTGCAAGTGTAGTCGCTTCCTATAGCAAGAACAGGCACTGGAGTGAGAACTGATCTCTAATTGGCTGGCTAGAAACGCGTGTATATTCATGTGTATGTACACATACATACATATATACGAACACGCAATTGTAAGTAACGGTGTTATTCAGAATGCACACATAAACAAAATGACGCTCGCATCAAATATCATGTCATCCCTTTCGCACACATGCGCTCGCATTTAATGCATACGAAAAATGCTTTCAGCTGCTGGTAGAAATGGGATCAATATGAGAATAGATTTTTCACCATAACTTGAGTGTTTTCTATCGTATCTTAATGAAATTGGGGTAGTTGATTTATAATATGCATATATATAACTCATTATTAATTAGGCGATTCTGCCTTTAAAATTGAGGCATTTATTGCTATTGGAAACTAATATTTATCGATATCGAGAAACTGAGGCAACTTTCGATAAAATAAAGCAAACTTGATTTAAGCCGGATATAACGAGAATATATATTCCAATATACATTTTAAGACTCCAGCTCTTATTGTCTCTCAGATCCGCGTGTTCATTAAGACAGACAGGCGGACGGGCAGACAGGCATGGATATATCGACTCAACTGTTGATCCTGATAAAGAACATATATACTATATGGGATACTTCCTTCTGCATGGTACATACACTTGCACATAAATATAACGAGAGCAGTGTAGCATCGAACCCATCATATCTGTGTCCGCTACTTCGAGGCAACTAATCAAACCAATTCAAAAGAATTAATAATAATCAATAGCTTATTAATTGGTGTCAATCTCATTGATAAAGCTAATTTAGTATATACGTAGTAAATCTATCTATAGTGAACAACAACGATAACAAGCTAAAAACTTTTAGTACAATTTATTGCCTCAAATAAACAAACTTTCCCATTTGATTTATACAAAACGAACAATTTTAAGATTATCAAACGTCTCGGGAATTTTCGTACGCAAGCCAAGTTGACTATGAATTAACAAATTTTAATCGGACATTTGAATGGTTCAAGATTAAATGTGGATCGTGTAAGCAAATAAGGAACTAAGAAAAAAAATCACTACCTACAAATCCTCCAACTATCGCAAGGTGAGAAGACTGGATTTTGTCCACTCTTTTAAGTCGCTACCAAGAAAGTGAATACCCTTATCGAATAACAAACATATTAATATCTGCATGTATGTACAGACATGTATGTATTTTGATCTCCCTTTTGTGGGAGTGAAACTTTGGCACGTGCCGACCTTGAACGTGCCTTGTTGACACTCATCAAGCACCCTAAAAAGATCGCAATTATTAAGTATAGAGTTTTAGCGTCTGAGATATTTGTACCTTATCGTTATATGGTGTCCTAGGATTAGCTTTTTAATTTTACTTGATTTGGGAATAACCCAAGACTTATTAACTCATAAAGCTTAATCAATATCATAAATCTATCTACTAATCGGCTGATAACAATGCTCGCCGAATGCAGAATGCAAGTATAAAAGATCGCTGCCAATCAACGAGCCAATCAATCGTCTCAGGAAATAGAATGAAAGTGCTTGCGATTACCCTTCTCGCCCTGGTGTGCGCCAGTGCCCAGGCTGGCAAACTGACCGAAAGTTTGAACAAGCTAATCCCTAGCTTTGCCACCGGCTTTGTGATCAACGGCACCGAGGCTCAGCCCCACTCGGCTCCCTACATCGTCTCACTGGCAAAGAACGTCCAGAACCATGGGCACATCTGCGGCGGTACCATCATCAACAAGGAATGGGTCCTGACTGCTGCTCACTGTGTCTCCAACCCCGTCGGCATGAGCGTCATCGCTGGCCTGCACACGCGCGCCATTGTTGATGAACGCACCCAGCAGCGGGCCGTTGATTTTGGACGCGTGCACGAGTTGTACACCGGCGGCGTTGGTCCCTACGATATTGCCATTCTGCATTTGAATGCACCCTTCGAGTTCAACGAGTACGTCAGCCCAGCTACTCTGCCCAGCCGTGAGCAGGTGCATGAGGGAGAGACCCATCTGTACGGTTGGGGACAGCCCAAAGCTTTTGTACTGTCGGCCTCCAAGTCTCTGATGACCGTCACCACTGAGATTGTCAACTATGATGAATGCAAGGAAGCGTTGCCCGAAAATGCCCCACTCGCTCCTACCAACATCTGCTCCGCCTCCCTCCAGCAGAGCATCTCCGCTTGCAACGGTGACTCCGGTGGCCCATTGGTTGTTGAGTACCCAGATGCCTCCTCTGAGCTGATTGGCGTTGTCTCCTGGGGCTACATTCCCTGCGGCGTGGCTAACAATCCTTCGGTGTACACCCGTGTCTCAGCCTACATCGATTGGATAAGCAAGATCCAAAATTCATACTATACATTGTTCTAAAAAGTTCTATCGACGATTTAATAAACAACTTGATTAAAAGTCAAGTTCAGTTTTCATTAAACTAAGATAGCATACTTTAAGGAGTCCCATGACTCTCCATTAAAATTGACAAAAGCTTCAAATCAGAAATTGATATTTGTTATTATTTGTAATTCACTTTAAGTAAGATAGCTCTAGTCGAGAGAGTTCGACCTCGAGATAGCCCGCACCAATATATTAGTCGATTTTGGTAGATTTACTTAAAGCGAGAAAATTATCAAAGAAATAAAGAAAGAATTGAACTTTGGCTGTTATTCGAAAATCGCAATCTACATACAGAAATGGACAGTCATGGCTAAATCGACTCGGTAGTTGCATGTTTTATACTTTTCTACAGCTTGATTTATATACCTTATTACTTAAATGATAAGCTGATTAGCCGACAATTTATTAGACTGTTTACCTGAATAAATAAAAATAACAGTGTAGTTCTATATGTACAATTTTAAGGTAACCAATTTGACTCAATCAGAAAAATTCGAAATTAAACATGTTTATTGACTTTAAAAAGAAAAATCTTTTCCTTTGTCAATTGAACAGATTTTCAGATTCGCAGCCTCATTCGCAGGATCTTATTTAGATTTTCAAATTATATTTAAAATTAAATGGATAAATTTCGAATGCAGACCGGGGTGCAAACTCTAGTTGAGCAAATACTTTGAGTTTCAAGAAACCAGTAATTGGTAATCATTCGCTATCTGCGACACCTTTTGTCTAATTCGATTGAAGCAGTTCAGTTAGACTGATCATAACTCAGTTCACCTGCAATGGTCAATAACCGCACTGATCTAAAAAAAAAAACCGATAATTTCTTCTTGTTTATTCTGATTAGGTTTTTATATGGTTGTCAATAAAACCAAGCCGTATTTAAGATTTATGCTTCACTTGCCACATTTTGAGCTATTGAGCTATTGGAATCAACATGACTTGCACACTTGAGATTACACTTGAGACTGATTACACTAATGATTGCCATTTTGCCACTGATATGCGAGTGACAGCGTCTGGTATTGATAGATCTGATAACGATAACAGTCAGATAAAGTCCACTATTATTAATCAGGACATGGCCGCAAAAACCTAAAGGCACCGCCAACAGGATCGTAAATTTGCAATTGAGTCGACGAGTTGCCATTAATTATTGTCATTTTAATATTGTGATAAAGCCAGCTGATAACGCGAGACGTTCGTTTTGTGGCTATAAAACACTCGGTTTGCTACTGTTAACAAACATTAAACAGTGAAATTAAGTGGAGTGAACATGAAACAATTCGTTGTGCTGCTTGCCCTGGCCATTGCATCGGCTGGCGCCAATCTGATCGGCATGATGGGCTTCCCCGAGGGACGCATCATTAATGGACATGAGGCCAGACCGAATGAGGCACCCTACATTGTGTCCCTGCAGACAACCAAAGGAGATCATTATTGTGCTGGGTCTGTAATTAATCCGCGCACCGTTCTGACCGCCGCCCATTGTCTGATCTATTCCGACTACTTAGTGGTTGCCGGTGTCCACAGCCGATCCAATAGTTCCGACGCGCAGGTGCGCCTGGGAAGCAGCAAACGCCAGACGTCCCATGAATTATTCCCTGGCGGAGTGAGGCCCTACGACATCGGTCTGATCTTCCTCGATACGCCCTTCGATCTAAGCACAATATCCCGTGATGGCAGTTCACCCGTTACAGCCATCTCCCTTCCCAGAAATCAGTTGTCGTCCAACAGTCGTGGTGTGCTCTATGGCTGGGGACGTGACAACTCTGGCCAGTTGCCCGAAAAACTACAGAAATTGGATGTGAACATCATTGGATACACAAGTTGCCAAGCTGAAATGCCACCTGGCAATAGGTTGCACCCGACCAACATTTGCACCTACACAGCAAATACCACCGATAGCCCCTGCAATGGCGACAGTGGCGGCCCCCTGGTTATCAAGAAGTCCGATGGCAGCTCTGAGCTAGTTGGTATTGTCTCTTGGGGTTATGTCCCCTGTGCTGGCACCACATTTCCCTCTGCATACACCTCGACGGGTGCCCATGCCAGCTGGATCAAGGAACATTTAAATGACTATTAAACTGAATGATTTTGAACTTATATATACATATATATATATATATAACTATGACTATATAAATATAATTGTGCATTACTTACATCGTCCCATTTAATGAACTTCTCGCCATCCTGCAGTGCCTGTGGCACCTCCACGCTGGCCGTCGATATGTAGGTGCCCCCGGCACTCATCATCCTGTAGGCTGGTTTCTCTCTGCTTCGTATTCTATTTGTGCTGTTTCCTGTTTCCTATTTGCTATTTGCTATTTGCTGGTTGCTATTTACTATTTGCTATTTGCTGGTTGCTATTTGATCTTGTTGTGCTTGTGACTTATTCAACTGTTGTGCGTTGATTTGGTTTTCAGGTTTTTTTTTTTTTTTTTTTTTTTTTTTGTGTCTGCTTGGTAGGTTGTTAACCACTGCTTTGCATTTCTTTTGTTGTTGAATTTGCTGCTCTCTCAACAGTGGTTCCTTCAGTGGTTGTCCTTGCTCTTGCTGTTGTTATTGTTTTTATTGTTGTTGCTGTTGATTTTGCTTTGCATACAAATGACGCCATTTGACCGTGTCCTGGTCCGTTGCCTCAATTAGACCAATGTTGCAACTGCTGCACGCTTCACCTGTTCGTGCTGCATTCTGCTGGCTTCGGTTCTGCAGCTTGATTAAAATTCCGCTAATGTTTGGCGAAACTAGCTGCAAAAAGAGTACAAGCAAAACAAACAATGATTTTTAGAGTGCTCTTATCAGAGACATCAAAAGTGTTTCATTTTTCCAATCAGCTTCAATTGGATTTATTATCTTTTAACCATGACCCTACCGTCCAAATACCTTAACACAGTTATTAACTTAAACACAATTGAAAACGCAAAACATTGAGCATACAATTTGTAGTTCTCAGTTTTTAAGCAGTTAAGTTTCTCTGATGTGTTTAATTTTTTGAATAAGATTTTGATTAATTTACTAAGAGCAAATCATCGAGTTGATGAATTTAGTGTTTTTTTTTTCGTACGGATTGTTTGGAAAATTGAAAAAAGCAATTTATGCAAAAGAAAATATAAACAAAAAAAAGTTTTTAGTAAATTGAAAAAGTGATTTTAAAGCTGTTGTTTGCTTTCATTTAATTTTGCTGTTTTGCTATCTTTATTACAACTTGACTAGCAAATCGAAATATTACGATTTTTTTTGTTTAAAATCCACTTAAAATTGTTAACGTTCGAGTTTGGTTTATAAATCAGAGTGTTTCTCGAGGACCTTTTTATACATATTAATTTTGCATAAAAAGTTGAAAATGCGTTAATTTTCATCAAGTGAAGAAATTAACGGTTTAACGTTTTGTTTCACATATGAAGAAATGAATTTAAATATTAAGTTTTTATTTCAAATTCGGAGTGTTTTTGCACTTTATATTTCTTTCTATGAGTTTGTGTTTTACAAAAAAACATGCAATTAGAAAAAAACGTAATGCGATTTTAGTTTTCTAGTTTTTTTCTCGACTCGTTGTACAATGCTATTTTTACGGCACATTTCTAGCATCGAAATCGTTTTACAATTCTACTTTGCATATTCCACTTTGAGTTTTTTTTTTCTATATTTGCCATCTTTAAAAATAACTTTGGATTGCGTTTGGCTGTTGGGGTCAAGTCTCATTCAATATGGTTTCCCCTTTGTTAGCCTTTTTTTTAGGCTGGCTCAGTGCATTGTGTTGTAGTAGTTTTAGTCGAGTTCGTCGATTTGTGCCTTTTAATTATGCCAAATTGGTTACGCTAATTTGGCACTGGAACATTTGGCAGCTCTGGTCAGTGCTCAGTTTTCAATTAGCAAAACCAAAATGAACTTTTGACCTATGGTCCAGCTGGGAGGCTGGTGATGCCGTGCAAAAGCGCTTTTGTGTACCGTTGGGCAGCTTATCGGCTTTCAGGCATACATCCGGTTTGTGGCACAGGCTGTCTCCGATGACAGCTACCGATAAATGTTCATTTAGAGCCCCTTTTGGCTCGTGAATCATTCAGAGCTAATGCTGTAAGTTTTGCTTAGAGGCAGACAGTACGAGAAAGGGAGACAAACAGTGGAGATAGAGAGAGAGAGTGAGAGAGAGAGAGAGCGAACCACACACGCGTGACTGTCGAACTAATTCATTTATAATTTCATTTTGGCCATGCCATAAACAATTCCGGCAATACATAAAATGAAAACGTTAGCAAAACTTTTGCAAAGTCAGTAAACCGCACGATTTTGACCAAATGCGTGTGCGTATGTGTGTGCGTGTGTGTGCGTGTGTGTTTTGTCTGTTACACTCCCAAAGAAAGACAATGTTTTTGTTAACGTCGTGTTTTTTTTTTTTGCAAATTATTGCAAATGGCATGTTTGAATTATCTTGCAACATTTTTCTATCCACTTATCTACGCTCAACATTTTTGCCACATGTGAAAATTTCAAATTGAGTTCGGTACGTCAAGGAAAAGTCGAACGTTTTCCGTTACGGAAGTAATTAAGTATTTTGTTTTGCATGCAAAATGTAAATGGAAATTGAAATGATTGGAAAATTGTTATGGTTTACGTAACAACAGAAGCGAAAGGGGAAAATCGAGTGAAAATTGCCAACGACAACGTTGATGTGAAAATGTTCCTTTCGTTCTAGTTTCCTTCAATTATTCCGTTTTTTTTTATTATTTTTTTTTTAAAGACGCACAAATCTATTTATGTTTTATGGCAAACGGGCAAAAAATTTATTGCAGGCAATTTGCAGATATTCCAAGAACTCTCGCAGGCCGAGTGTGTGGCAAGAAGACGTAGTCTGACGGTGGAGTATGGGGCAGGAAATCACAGCGGCAATACACAGATTTCAAGTGACTTCCTCTGCTTCCTTAACAACAACAACAACAACAAATTATAATAATAATAGCAGAGCCAGAACGAGACTCACATGAATCACACATGTGACACAGAACAGAACAAAATGGCGTCTCTATTCCCACACAAACGTTTAAGAAGCAGGAGAGAGAATAAGAGGAGAGGAGAGGAAGCGCCATAAATCAAAGTGACAGACAAAATATGTGTGCTGACTGGAAACTTAAAATGTGAATCAACACTGATGCTAAGCAAATGTTTGGGGTACATCTTGGATTCTTGGATTTGTGGCCAAAGTCAAGCGGACTTGAGTTAGGAAAAGTTGATCCACTCCACTCCACACCAGTGAAATGTGCTGTTGTTGAAATAATTTTAGTTCCACAAACTTTACACATCAAATTGAAAAATTGTCAATTCAAGTTTCTCAATTTGGTTTCTAGTATGCAATTTTGTCTTTTGTAATGGGGTTTTCCCTGTGTTTCATCGGGGCAATATTAGTGCTCCACTTGTTATGCCAGCTGTCAGCATATAATTTATTATATAAATAGCATTTATTATGTAATTATTTATATATGTAATTTCTTTTGAGCACAACAATTGCTACCCATTCACAGTTAAGTATTATATTTAGCCTGGTCACACACACAGAAAAATTCTTTAATAATAATCATAACCATTATTTTCAAGGTTATTGAGGGACATTCGTTTATTGTTATTGTTGAACGAAAAACATTGAGAAAACGAAAATACTCTTTCCGGGGCATAATCAAACTTTTTGCAACCGCTGGCAGATGCCACACAACGGAGTGTGGAATCAGCTGTTGTTTGTGTTGTCGCATGGACGCCATCGAGGAAGTTGCTTGTCAAATGGCAATCTTGGAGCACACGGACAAAAAAACGAAGAAAAAAATAAAAAAATAAAGAGAAGAAAACATGATAATCAAATCAAGGCGCCAGCTATTTGGTTAATGTGCATGACAGCGTTGCCAACGACAGCGAAGTTAAAATGCTTAAAAGCGAGGCAGCAGATGAGGCAGCAGATGGGGCAGCAGTTGGGGCAGCATGTGAGGCAGCAGGTAAGGCAGCAGGTGAGGCAGCTGGTGGGGCTTCAGAAGATAAGAGGATGAACAGCTTGTGGGTGGTGCTGACGACGGGTAGCAGTTGTGGTGTCAGGAGGGGGTGTGTGGTGCTTCAAAATGTGTGGCATGCTTTTAGGGGCCAACGTTTTTGTCGACGCGCAAATTGCAGCGACAGCCTGTGGCCTGCTGCTCTTAGTGTGTGTGTGTGCCTTAATGAGTGTGCGTGTGTATGTGTGTGTGTGTTGAGTGTGTATGCTGACTATAATTTCATTTGTGGTACATAAAACTTTTGCCATTGCCTCATCTTGCATTGAGCCAAAAGCCCTTAAGCGACCAAGTAGAAGACAGAGAGAGACAGACAAATGAGAGTGCGACAGAGAGAGAGAGAGATAGACTGAGAGAGAGAGAGAGGGTGAGAGCGGAGAATTACATTAAACTAATTGCTTTAGCTTGTCATTGTTGTTGCTCTTATGTATTTATTGTTACTAAGGCTTTTAGGCCAAAACCAAATTATGTTTAATGCTTTGAAAAATTTATGTTTGTGTGATGATTACAAAACTTAAAGCGACGCTTAACAAGATGACATATCCGTGCCAAAAAGGTGAGTGAGAGAGACAGAGAGAGAGGGGACACTGGTGAGTCCTCTCCAATTACCTTTGACCTTAAGAAGGAGAACTTAAACAAAATCAAATATTTAAGCCAACACACACACACACACAGCAAAAGTGGCATTAACAAGGTAGATTTTTGCGGTGAACTTTTTGAGTTTATTCTACAACAAAAGTGTTGAGTAATTTGCGGTTGGGCAAAAGTCCTTTGTTGAATATTTCAACACTGAGCGGTAATCATGTAAATTTTTGTTATTTTTAAAACAAGCCAAAGGCGGCGTCAACAAAAAAAAACACATAAATAAATAAAAATATTTATACACGGTGATTCACTCGCTTGGTATGTATATATATATATGTGTGTTTGTGTGTGTGTGTGAGGTGCAAGTCCTTGCGTCCTTGTGTTCGCTTTAATGAAGAAAGAAAAACAACATTTCAGTTCAATGACACCCAAAAACCAAAACCAAAAAAATCAACAGAGCCTTAGGCACCTCCATCAACGTCAAATCGAGCCTCTCCACCTACCCCCTCAGGCCCAGCTCCTCCACTCCCCTCGTCGTGCTACACATGCTGTTTCGGCTTTTCGCGGCGCCTTCAATTGGAAAACTTTTGTTACACTTCGTTTGGGTCGCTGGCAGTCTGCATTTTTAATTCACCCACCACCCACCCCCCAACCGATTAATTCTTGTGCCGCTGGGGAGTTTAGTGACCCAACTCTCCACTCCATTCCCATTCCCAATCCCATTCCCCAACCAGATAACGCCTGTCGATATGCAAGTATTTGTAAGCGAATTGTTAAAATATTGACAAAACAATTGATGATTTTTGCACGCGAATTTTCACCATCAATTGTGCAAACCCCCAACCCGCCCCGCACCACCTTACACTTTGCCACAAACTGAGTAAATAGCCGCAATTTTGTTTGAACGTTTATCTGTTTTTATTCTACTTTTAAAGTGGGGAAAGTCGAGGGGGAAAGTGCGAAAAGTTAGCATAGTTTTTGGGGGCGAAAAAGTTGTTAAACGCCAACAATTGAATTATCGATTAATAATGTGAAATACCATCCAGCTGTGATAATAATCGAAATTAATTAAAATATGGAAATTCATGGGGAAATAATTGGAATGAATGCGTAAATAAAAGCAACGAAAATATGTAAATATGTAACTGGAATTATGCAAAATGTTGTAAAATGCTTAAATCATTTCCATTTCTCAAATATTTGCTTGACGGAAATGAACAGAGATTAACAAAAAAAGGTTTTATTATTGGGGAAACTGTCATGAAATTAAGTGAAATGAAACCGAATTTATTACATTTTGTAGACCATCTTTTTGGCATATATACTTTTAATATATAAATTGATTTATGGAAATTGAAATGAAGCGACAAAGTATTTAATAAGCTTTTTAAACCATTTTTGAGTATATGTCAAAATTAAAAGAATTCATTTGTGGGAGATTGATAGCTTTAGATTGTAAATGATTGGATTAGTAATATTTAATTAAGTAGATGTCATAAAATTAATTCGTATATATTTTTACGTGTTTGTGGAGTGATAAATGTTTTATTTTATTTAATTATGTTAAATTTTTTACTATAATTTAGTATTTTCCGCTGGACATTCATCAAAGACTTGTTTATCTTGTGGGATTTTCTTTTAAATAACATTTCTGGTATACAATTTGAATTTGTATTTCAGTGTTTCCTACAAGGAAATGATTCTTAAAATTTTGATTAAAAATTGTTGAGTTTGAGGTATTTATAAAAAAAACTTTTTTACTTTTATAAATTTCGTATTACATACGTAAATATGGCTTTTCAGATTAAAACTAATTTATTTTCTCTTACATAAGCAAATATGGCTTTTCAGATGAAAACGAATTTATTTTTTTGATTACAAAAGAAAGTTAGCCACATTGAAGTTTACCAATTTATATAAATTCAAAAGAAAATCAATAAGTGAACTGTTGAATTTCACATTTCCACGGAAAAGACGATAAACTAAGAAAGAAAATCTCCACTTATTGTTGGTCAAGTTATATTTTTCTAAGAAATATGAAATTCAGAGTAATATTATAAGAATAGCTCTTTAAAATGTTGTTTTCTACTTTGTTCAGTCTAGCTTAAATAACCTTCTAAATATTTGAAGTTAATCTTCATAACAATCAGTTGTCAGCTGAAATCAGAACAGTTCATTATTAACTGATTAATTGGGCAAAAACCAGACAACGTTATCATATCTGTAACTTTATTAGATTTGACCAACCAAACCACAGAGCAGCGTTTCATTTAACCATCTCCCGCAGCTGTTGTGGCCAGTCAAATATTTCGCTTCAAATTTGACATTTTGGAAGGGGAAAGATCAAAAGTCAAATGCTTTCAATTTAAGGCCCCCCACCTCTAATCTCCAGCCCCCAATGGGATACGCAATACAAAAGAGCACGCGGAAAATCGAAAACAATCATAAACAAAACAGGTCATAAATCTTGTACAGCTTTTCATTAGGCCCAATTACGTGTACGGAGTGAAGGTGTGAGGAGGGAGGGGAGGTGTAGACTAAATATGCGTTGCATTAGCACCAAAATAAATAAATAAATAAACAGTAGCGTTAATTAAACGCACACAGGAACTGTCTAATGTATCATTTGTTGCATGTGTGTGTGTGTGTGTTTTTGAGTTTGAATTTAAATTTGAATGCCACATGTGGCATACCGCGTATGCGTAATGTGTCCAAAGTTGCACATTTGTTATCTGTTTGCTGTTTTGCTGTTTGCGGTTGACCACTGACAACATTTGGTTTGTTTTTGGCATTTGGCCACTTTATCATTATCTCTATTTGAATTATAATTATATTTTTTTAACTAATGAGTTTTGCATAAAACAAGCGCAGCGTTAGCACAAAATAGAGCAAATTCAAATTATTAATTAAAACCGACTTTCGTCGACAAAACATAGACAAACAAATAAACTCTTAGTTTATAAACCAGTTATCAAAATAAGAGCAAATAATTAAATATGATCGACTTGAAAGTACTCTAAAAACAAGTGAAATTTTTTATTTATTTACAGTTGATAACAAATTTAATTGAAAGTACTCTAAAAACTAGTGAAATTTTTTATTTATTTACTGTTGATATCAAATTTAACAGATGCTTTCCTAAGCTATTTTTACATTTTAATTTTCATCGATAATCAGAATCTGTTTCCCGTATTTCGCATAAATTTGGTGTTATGAAATATTCAGTGAAAATGTAAAGAACAAAAAATGTCTATTAATTATACATGCAACGCTTAACAAGGCTGTGCTCGATTCAGTTTCTAGAATATTATGTAACCCATTTTTATGTCAAAATGTTGTATTCTATGCCTATAAAATTAAATAAGCATTGAAAACACAACATTTACAAATTTAACCAGTTTTTATTGGATTTCTTTAGTGCTGTTTCTCTTGCTACAAATTTAAAAATTTGTTTGTTTATTCATCCCCGAAGAGGTTTTCTCTGACTCATTTGCTTTATCAAATTGCTGAGTCGTCTCGTCATTTATATAGTTTTGAATGTATGTTTTTTTTTTCTTTTTTTAGAGATTGTGCTTGCTATTGTGCACATCTGAGATTAGAAATTACACATCGAGATGGAGTCAACTGATGATGCTTATCAGGTTTGTTCAGTTTTGATGAGATTCTGTGTGCAGGGTATGAAAAGTGCCATTTTGCAGGTAAACTCATTCATATTCATAGCAACTTCCTTTCGCACACTTTCTCTCCCCCCTCCCCCTTCCCCGTCTCCAACAAATCAGCCAGCCCAGTTCATTCATTGCCCCCAGAGCCGTATTTGGCTATCCACAGAATACTCAAATATATTTTCAGCAACAGCAGCCACAAGCAGCGAAATGTCGCTTCTCATCTTTGTTTTATTTATAACGGTTCTGTTCCGTTGACTTGAGTTCGGTGAGGTTCAGTTCGGTTCGGTTCTCTGTTCTTGGGTCTCTCTGTTTAAATTTTGTATTCATTTTTATCGCGCTTTTATCTAGTTTGTCAACGTTATCAGGCACAAGAACGTTAACAGGGCGAGTCAGCAGCAGCAACATACGCACACACACACACACACACACACACACACACACTCACGCACACACACATAGCGTATTAACACACCCACCAAAACCGTGCAAGAAACCACCCAATACCCCCACACCACACCTTTCTCACACTTTGGACTACAGCTGGCAATGAAGGCAGTTAGTATTTATTTCCATATTAGATTTGACGCTTCTTAATAAAGATAGATTGTTGTGTGCGTTGGCGTATAATGATACAACAACAACAACAATAACAACAACTAGAAGCTATCAAACAACCACTACAACAACAACAACAACATGTCAATATGATGCATAATTCTGGCCAACTCTGCGTATGCGCAACTTTTTTTTTAACTTTGTAGCCGCGTTAGCATAATTTCTGTTTAATTAATGAGCTGCTTAAATGATGATCGTTGCGGGGTGGCATGGAGGTAAAGGGTGTTCTTGCGTGTGTGTGTGTGTGTATGTGTAGCAGGGGTTAAGCCGCGTAATGAGGCAAGTGGGAGCTGCGCGAAGGATATTAATTGCTTCTGGTTCTCTATTCCTTATCTCGCGATATCTCTCTCTCTCTCTCTCTCTGACTCCCTCTCTCTTTCTCTCTTTCTATCGCTCGCTCGCTTTGCAATTTATGTCTGTCGCTTTAAGGCCTTAATTGAGTTTGATTGATTGTAACTAGCGGTTCCTGAATGACCATCAACTGTGGCTGCTGGCGCACCAGAAACTTTTGGCAACAACGCAACAACATCTGCGACATGTGGCAACAAAAGGGCAAAGGTCATGCCGCACGTGTGTGTGGCAAGTTAAGCGTATTTGAGCTTAAAAGCGCGCATATTTCATAATGTTTCCCGTGCGGTTGCAATATTCGTTTGACATGGCATATTTAATTAATGACAACTTCAAAAGAAATACGCCAAACACAAACAGATAATTATAATTTATCATCAGTGCAATCCTTGCATATTTGCCAGGTTTAAATTAGGTAATTTTCTAAGGACCCTTAAGCCCTAAAAGTTTGAAAAAACCAACTCAACAAAGGCATGCCAAAGATTAAATGCAGACCAAAGTTAATCTGACATTTAAATTTTTAGTCCAGACACGTTTTAAGCCAATTTAATTAATTTATTTTCTGTTTCACGAATGTCTGCAAATTGATTATTTCTCATTTGAGTATTTATAATGTACAAGTGGGGGGAATATGTATATATATGTGTATCTATCTCAATCATATTAATTAAAACTTAATTTTTCCTCTATGATTTGGTTGATGTATTGATAAATCAGAAGGATATTTACCATTATTTAACAAGCTAGCTTCGAAATTGAGCCAGTTTTGCTTATACAAAAAATGGGTGTAAGAAATGTGCCTTTTAAAAATAATCTCAATTAGGATTTGTAACCCATTACATGAATGGATTTATGTCCGTACCTAAAGGGCAACAAATAAGCCAATAATCCTCAAAGGTTCGAAAGCTTATTAAGTCGTATTATGGATCATTTTGTTCAGATCCAGAATCTGCTATACTTTGCATGCGATAAAAAAAAACAACAATTAAACTTTAAATTTTAAATGACGCACATAATGAGCTTCTTGGTATTTTATATTGTTTAGTCAAAAAAGCATATGAACGATGTGATTAAGATTAGTGAGTTTGAAGAATTATTAATGCAAAATAACTTATAACAAATTTTGCAAGCAAAAATTGGCTTTGTATCAATTCTCATTTCAATAGCCAAGCAAATGTCTGCCAAAAAAAATATAATAAAAAAAATATAAATAAAGTCAAAAATTGTGCAGTACTTGTGTGGCACACATTTTTAGATACGAATGCGTATCTGTGAGATACTCGCAGTCAGTCACATTCGCCACGCGTTTGCCGTTGGCCTTATGAGTTCAAGTACAACCGGCGACGGGCAAACAGCAACAAAAACGGCAGAAAAAAAAACGGCAGCGCAACAAGCAGCAACAAAATAGCGTCAACTATTCGACACTCCAGCTATTCTCCCCCAACATGCCCCCTTTAGCCAATGTCAATCGCCTTGTTGGCTGTGCGGCAAACACACAGAGAAAATAATAGAACTTTCAACTTTTCAACACATTGCCACAAAAACAAATGTACACAAATTTTCTGGACTGGTCATAAATACGGGCAAATCTTGCCCAGAGACTGAAACATTTTTCTGCACAATTTTCAATTAACAACTGAAAGGCAGCATCAGCCGCCGCCTCTGCGTTTTACAGTGGAAAAACTTGTGCCAAAAAATATGATAAATTAAATTGAATATGTTCATGTGAAAAGAAAGCCTTAAAATTGTAAAAAAAAAACACTTTTCAGTTTCAACTTAACAAAAGCTTCTAAACATTTTTGTAAAAGTTTCGTTTTACGTTGTAAAGTTTTATTGCACAGAAGACTAAAGTTTTTCTCTAAAGTACTTTTGGTAAAAAGAATCCACAAAAAGTTACAAGCAAACTTCAAAAAACATAAAAACAGGTATTTTATTTAATTTCAACAAATTATTATGAAATTTGTGCGAAACCTTTCTTTGTTCTTTGATATTACACGTGAATTGCCTTAAATTTGCTCCACTGTAAAAATGTTTAACAGATAAATTAAATTGCATTAAAATTTATGTTGCTATGATTTGTTATGGATGAGATAAACGACAACGAAATCAAATTAAAAAAAAAAAAACACTTCGAATACAAATTTTATACTCCCGGAAGGTGTATTTCTCATTTCATTTTTTATTTTATTTATTTATTTTTTTTTTTTTGTTTTTATTACCTGTAGCAGCGTTTTTGACTTTTAGATGACAATCGGGATTTGGTTTTGGTTTTCCGTTGAACAAATTTCAATTACAGATTTTGCACCCGAATCGCAGTGAGTTTAAAATACAACAAATTACCGTTACGCTTTGTTACACAGTTCAACTCCCTGAAGTGTTCAGATCCGTCTCAAGATACATATGTATATATGCATACATGTGTATACATATGTATGTAAGAATTTAACACTCGGTCTTTGGGATGATTTACACCTGGGAACTCATCAACTCTAAGTATTTAAGTACTTTTATTCCTATCTCTGTCTGAGCACCAACTATTAACTTAGTCACATACGAGACACAAACGCACACTTGCACACTCGCACACACGTACGCGCGCACACACACACACATACACTAAGTGAAATACACACTGACACGCTTAACACTTCGCGTATTCGGATTCGGGAGTCTGTTTGAGTGAATGTGGAGCGGGAGCTGAAAGACTTTTTCAGTTTTTTGTCGAGCAGTTGAGCACTGAAAACGCGACCGAACGCTTTGGCGTGCGACGAATGTCTGGTTGGGAAAACGACAACGAAAATGCAAACTGAAAATGAAAATTTCACAGCTCTGGTCGAGAGAGATACTGTCAAATGAGAGAGCAAGCTAAACAGACACAGAGAGAGCGAAAGATTGATGAAGAGAGGGTGAGAAAGAGACAGGACGACCTTTGTTGGAGCATCGCATGTGAAGGTGAGCTGCTGTGTGATTTTGGGTGTGTGAGTGTGTGCTTGCAAAATGTCAAATTGTAAATAAACGAAAATGCCCAAAACAAACTGTTATACTAAGAAACAGAGACAGACAATGGGGATTTCAAGAGACTCCTTTGGGTGATAACCGTAAATGTCTCATCAGATGTTTTCAAATTTATTAGAGAAACACAATATTAAAAACAAAGTTGAGATCCATATTGCTTCTGATGCTTCGGCACTCAAAAGAGTTAAAATAGAGGAAAACTAATTTAGTTGCTGTTTCTTATTGCTTTTTATATTTAATATTTTAGTTGCATGTATTTTGGAAATAATAAATAACTAAATTTTTAATTATACTAATTACTTAGTAATTGTATTTGAATTAATTTATTACATATTTAATTTCAATTTCTTCTGGCTCTGCATTATTGTTAAACTAACACCTGCTCCTATAACAACCCCTCCCTCTTGAACAGCCGCCACTGTAATTGCAAATTTATGCGCGCCCACCCCAAAGCAAACGCTAACTGTTATACGCGAGCTTTTTTTTGCTAAGCTGCACACACAGTTGCGGCTGCTCTCACTCTCTCGCTCTCTCTCTCTCTCTCTGTTTATGACAAGAGCGGCTGGTGCGAGCACGGGTTTCCTCTCGCTGTCTCATTTTCGGTGAGCTATGTTTTTGTTTTGGAAAAAGCTGGCACTGCAAATCTAGCGTGTTTTGATAAGAGGAGCGCTCTCTTACTCCCACTCTCGCTCTCCCTCTCTCTCGACGCTTTTGTTTTGTTTTTTGTATTTTTGAATAAACAAGCGGCACAACTCAACTAAAAAGCGGTTACGTGCGAAAGGGAAGGGCAAGAGGAAAGGCATTTGATAATAGTTTTTGCATAGTCTTCGCATCTGAGAGTTGCGAACGACAAGTGGGCCCCAAAGTAGGCGTGTCAGTCAGTGCTGTGATGTCAACAGCGACGCCGGCATCGCTGAGTCGCCGCTGCTGCTGGCTAATCAACGACAAAAACGAGCAGAAATCAAATAAAATATACGAATTTGGTTTGTTTGTTTGCTTGGTTTGCCTGCTTGCTGGTGGCTTGTATAGCTACGTGTGTGTTTGTGTAGGTGTGTGTGTGTGTGTGTGTGTGAATTTTGAATTACAGTTTCAGTTAAGAATTTTTATATTTAAATTTAATTTTTATGTGTTTCGGCGTACGTGAGCAAGTAGCGCCAAATAACTTAACGAACCGATTGTGGAACGCGCGCATGTGCGCCACAAAATGTGGAGAGGGGGGAGGGGAATTTGGAGACACGATATATGATATATGATTTGCACCATTAACTCGATTGTAATAATGCTCGCATATGCGGGATGCAATGGGTCGCAAAATTCTCGAATGAAGAACGCCTGACCCACATTTCAGCTGATTGACAAGGTTTCACCTTGCGTGGATACAAAAAATGTATCTCACAGATACGCGTCAAGCACTTTTTTTTGTCATACCCTGTAGCCATTATTAATATTAATATTGCCAAAATGGGGATAGCCACATATACATTGTGGCAACATACAGATATGAATTATTTTTGGGAGCAGTTAACGCCATATTTACATACCCACTTTGGGGCGAAGTTGATTAAGACCCAGGATTACGAATATTTGTTCTGGCTTATTCACATGGAACGATGGAACACAGGAATGATAGATAATATAGATATGAATGTATTTTGAAGTAGTTCAAGCCATGTTTTCGTTGGTTTCCCTCTTTGACTTATTTAGTAATTATTTTTGGCTTATTCAGTTGGAATGATAGAGAAAACAATATGAATGATAGCGAATAATTTTCTGAGTAGTTAAAGCCATGTTTTCACACCTATCCCACTTTGCAATTAAGTTGGTTAAGACTACCAATTTCTGTGTTCCATTAATTTGATTAGGTTGCTCTTTAATCAGTTTTTCTGTTCCATGTTATAACTAAGAATTGTATTTTCTGTTATCATTAAACAAAAAATTATTTATCAATGTTTCTGAAATGCGTATTTATTTAAACACAATCAGTAAGAAAATACACTTAATTGACTCATTCTGCTCTTTACAGGGTATTTTCAGTGTCGAGCACTTTCAAGCACAAACTTGTTATTCTTTTTTATGAAAAGACACACACACACAGAGAGAGAGAATTGGTGAGTGTTGCACGGCTTTTAAGCTGCCAGCTGCTGTTGTTGCTGCTGATTGATTGTTGTCCTCAAGGTCGTCAAACGGACACACACAAAAGATATGCAAATCCAGTGACAGATTTTGTTGTTTTTCATTGCGCTGCCCCTAAAGAAGTAGAGAACGCACTTTAATCTTTAACCCCCCCTCTCGATACATCTCTCTTTCTCTCTCCCCACATCTCCATATCTCTCTGTGAACTATGCCAATTGGTTGGTATTTTTTTTTTTGCCCCGTAAAGTTGTCCGAATTATGGCACAAAGCAATTTCAATGCATATTTATTCGATCATAAAGTACATTAACAACAACAACAATAACAACAACAACAACAATAACAACAACAACAACAATTACAGCAACTACAACAATAATTATACAGAAATTCCATAGTGGTAGTTTGAAGTGAGGGGATGGGTTGTGTTTGGGTGTGTGTGTGAGTGTGTGCGTGTGTGTGTGGTGGCTAAGCTAACTAAATAAATTTCACAATTGTTTATTTTTTCCCAAACAAATCAGCGCACATTAAAAACAGCGAAGCGCCCACAAAATATTTCCCTAATAACATTAACATCCGGCGAGGAGTCCAGTTTTGAAAAACTTTCGGTTATTTTTTCTTGGTTTTTATTTTTTATTTTCTTTACGCTTTAAATCCAACCCAGGTGCTGTAAAAGTTATGCCAAAAATCACGTTTAATTCTTGGAACACTAATTTAGACATCAGTTCTAAATCATTAAACAAATATTTGAAAATAATACATTTTCAGAAACGATGCTGTCAGTAAATTCAAACAGATAAAAAATGATTAATTGTTTAAGACTATTTTTACATTCGAGAAATATTGAGTATATATCTTCGCAGTAAGCGGTTGAGTTTTATGGTTATAAATAAAAATAACTTGTAAATTTTGATATTTATTATTATAATATATAATATATTATAATATGTGTGTCTTAAAATATATATAAAAAAAACGATTGAACCTATTGTTTAAATAATTATTCATGATAATATGCCCAGTTAGTGTTGTTACTAAAATAAAAAACTTGACATATAACCGCAGGAATGTATATTTATGTTTGACACACTGTTAATATTATGTATGGAACCACATAGATAAGCAAAGAACAGTATATAATTAAATTACTGCAACAACTGATTTTCCAGCAATTATTTTTTCGTCAAGCCCATAGTTAAATAAATCCCTTGCCAAATTACGTAACGCTTTCTTATCATTCATAATAGTAATAATATGGAAAAAATAAAATGAAAACCCGTTTGGTTTTTGTATTCAGTAATTTAGACGTGTCGTATTCATTTACATTTGATTATATCACAATTGCCCCGAGTTTCTTATACACAATTACATTCCACTTACAAATAAGCATATGAAACTCAATGTGGCCAAAACCGCAAAAGCCAACAAAACATTCTGGTCGTCCCAGAAATAGTTGCAAATGTACTCATCGACCCAAGAGGCAAGTGAAATTAACATAAAAAACACTCGCAATTCTCATGATAATATTCTGCTAATAACGAAGTCAAATTTGTTAAAGGTTGGGCATAAAAAAAACTACACAAATAAAACACACAGTTTTTGACTTTGGAAGAGGAACATAATATTTAAGTATTGCACTTAAATAATAAATGTCAGAAAACGCAAAAACAATTGGCAAAATGAAGAGAAATGAACATTTTACGTGATACAACGTACAATTCTCTACGAAAGATACAAATACCCCAAAATAAACCTGAAAGGAAACTGTCCGGGGTGCAAATGGTGGTTGCGGCTGTTGGGGAGGCGGCAGTGGGGCAATAAACTCCGAGTGTTCGCATTTGCGCGTGTCGACCTGGACAAGAGAATGAAATGCAGGCAATAATTTCAAACAATAAAAAATATATATATATATATATATATTCTATTTGTAATAAATGATTTATTTTTAAAACACGCCGCTGACGGATGACGTAGCCGCAAGTCAAAAAGGATGGGAATCAAACACGAGCGCCACAAAAACAAAAGAAAAACAAACAACAGGAAGACAAATTTTTTTGCGTTTTTTCTGACTCTGATTAAATACTCTATATATATATATATATATATATATATATATAAAGCAGATCTAAATGAGTTAATTATTAGTATTAATTTGCCCACAAATATATAATGAAAAACAGATCAGAAAAGTCCACTAAATTATGGGGCTAGAGAAAAATTTAAACATTCTCATTTTGAAAAACATTTTATGGCAAAATAAGTCAATTATTTTCAAAGTTAATTCCTAGAAAAATATTTAGAATATCTTTGCTTTGAGGAAATGAGGATATCCTCATAAAGTGAAAAAGTAAGCACATAAAATATGCGAAAACACGCCGCCAGGTGACGTGTGAGTGATGCGTAGATTTTGTTAAAAAGTTGAGGTTGGGAATTCGCGGTGTGAAAACGCTTAATTTATTAATGAGATTTATTAATAGGTTTTGCTGGCAGGTTGCGACAGGGTTGGCGGCTTGTCAAGCTCCCCCAAGATTGAAGATGTTAGCAAATTACAAATGGTTTGCTGGTGTGTGTGTGTGAGTGTGTGTCGCGGTGTTATTGTAATTAAACTGAAAATTATGCGCCATTTTTATACACTTGAAATATTTGCGTGTGGTTTGTCCTCAAGTTCTACGAACTGGGTGGGTTGCAAGGTAGGTGGGCGATTTCCCCCGAAAATTATTTGCTTATTGTTTGGTCTGCGTCTACGTGGGTTGAGTGTTTGGGGGGTGGGCGGGGGAGTGTGGTTTTGGGAAAAAACAGACGCCAGCATTGGCGACGCATAAAACAAACGTGAGACAAGATAATGGGCGTGTTTTGCTGCTACACGAGGCATATGGCACATTAACAAAGATATACGAGGAGCCAAGTCGCAGAGTGGCAATTAAATAGCCACCTGATGCTTTCTAAATGATGCATTACCACCATGCATGCACCGCGCACTGGTGGCAAATGAGCCACTCGAGTGTTGTATTATGTGCATCATGACAAGGGAAGTGCCTCTAGGCAATTATCGCAAAGAAGCTCTTATCATCGAAATCATAGGTAAAAAAAAAACAGCCACAAATCAATAGTCTCAATGGAATTTCAAAATCGTTTCGGAGAAATATTAAAATAATGTAAATAACCAAAAATTCCGTAATATTTTCTAAAAAATTCCACAAATCTAAAAAAATTGCAAAATTATTATTCAATTGTAGAAGAATTTCGCAATATTTATTTAGAGAATAGTTCTCAAATATTAAATAGAAATGCTACAATTAAAAGGCGATTGCGAATCTGACGAAGACCAGAAACTATAATAATAAAATAATTGTGGTAGCGATAGGTCAGTGTCTGATTGCAACAATCAGTTGGCATATGATTAAACCTGTTGACCTTTGTCAACCTTTTGGAATACACGCATTTCTAATTATCACATTTGGTTTGCTCCACATTTTGTTGAAGAATACGTTTTGAATAATCTTTGCAATTAGCTTAGCGCTTTTGCTACTCATCTTGTAAGGTGGAATGAATGAGTAGGGGGTGGGGAGCTGTTCATATTGCTATCTGGCACTTAATTCGTTCACCTTCAGTGCGCAATGCATCTACATCCTCCCCCCCTGCTTGCTGTGCTCTATCGATTTGGTTTCTTTCAGCCAGATAAGGCCGGACTTAATCAGAAGCTTACAGAGCTTGTCTGCTGATTAAGCGAGTGCACGTAACATTAACATCTTGTCGCTCTCCTCTGGGCTGCTTGCTCAAGCGTGAAGAGAACAGCCACCCACCCACCCATAGCAGCGCTCTTTTACAGAGTAATTCATGTTAATTGGCATTTTATTGTTGTTGCCTGAGCAACAATCAACGAAAATAATACCAATCACCAGCAGCAGGAGAAGAAGAAGCAGCAGCAGCAGCTGCCTTAGCACCGGCAGCGATTACGGCATCTTAAGTTTTACTCACAACGGCAAAGCTCAGCTCAGCTGGGCGCGTGAGAGAGTTGATCAATTATGTGGGGAGAGTTATAGACTCCCTCGTTCTCTGACTCAGTCAAATTGTTATTGTTGGTGCTAGCAGTCTTTGTTATTCAATAATTTGTTTGCGTTCTAAAATTTGGTTTAATTTTCTTAAGCATACATATTTTAATATACACACAGATGTAGGCGCCGCACTTACTCATAGTTATTTGCCCATTTGACACTTAAATAAAATTAAATATAATTAATTACCTTTTGCGTAAAATATGCACGAAGCAGAGACGCAGAAGTGACAGAGCAGAGCCGGAGCTAGAAACGTAGACAGAGAAAGGCAGCGAGAGGGTTAGCCAAAGAGCTTTTGCCGCGGCTGCTGCAATCCTCCCTTTTGATGTGGCCGGCTGCAACTACGACGCTGGTGAGAGAGACAACTTAAGAGAGAAAGCGAGGGAGAGCGAGCAAGTGAGAGAGCAGCTGCTCTGCTAGTCTCTGTTATGAAGTAATAACGATGAAAAAATTGGCTCACTCAGAAACACAGCCACACACACAACCACACAACACTTTGTGCTTGTTTGTTGTTATTGTTATTTTAATGAGAATCGTTTTTATGTTTTACGTGCATAGCAGCAGCCGCCACCGCCAAAAATACACAAAAGCAAAATGCATATGCAAAACAAAGTTACTCACAGATTTTATTTGTATTTGCTTTTGATTGGCTAATTTTCTTGCGCACAATTTCTTGCGGAACTTACGAGATTTAATTTGATTGATTTCGTTTGACTTAATTCATTTTTTTTACTTTTATTCGTTTTGCACTTGAGTATTAGAAAGAGATTTTATTAAAACCATTATTATAAATTGTTAAAATCTTTGGTTTATATTATTGTTATGTGTACCACTGCGGCAGCTTAGTAAAAAAGCCTAAAAAAACAATAACAATTTTTAAATTCAAGAAAATAAAGCCACCACGCGACGACGACGACGGCGAAACGTCCGTCCACAGCAAAAGTTTCTCGCGTTTTGAGAGATAGAACGTAAACCGAAGCATTTTAACAGTGAATAAACTTAAGAGTTAAATTCACGGCTACAAAATACCCTGTCTGCAGAATTCAAATTTAGTGAAATAGGTTTCCTTATTTATGAACATATCTTACTAAAGGTATATTAAACTTCATTAAAATTTACGATTCAAATTTAAAAATGTTTCAATTTTGAAGTAACATTTTTATAAATTGTATTAGCATTAAAATCAGTAAATCAGTAATCAACAGATATATGAGTAAAACAGAATAAATAATATAATTATAAATTTCACCTGGAATATAAGGGCTTTTTTCTTTTGATATGCACATCATGATGCAAACTGTGTTCTTATTAAATATGCCCTTCATTACCTTTATTTACAGGGTACCATAAGCAATGTGTGTAACAGAGAGAGCATGCGCAGGGAGCAACAGTTGCAGCGAGTATAACATTGTTTTTGCAGACCGCTAACAGACCGCTTAGATCAGTTTTGAAAGTGGCTAAAACAACAATTGCAATGTTGATGTAAAAAAAAAAAATAAAACAACATATTTTTGTATATTTTACAAATAATATAAAATATAATTTATAATACAATTTAATAATAAATTATTAAACACACTTATACTAAACAATTTCGAGTGTGGCCGTATAATAGCTGAAAGCTCACCTTGTGTACATGCAGATGGTCACCCTGCTGGGCATGCGTGAGTGTGCATAAGGTCTAACTGTACAGTGTTGGGTAATTTCTGTTGTAGGTATAGCGCGAAATTTGAATCGTATTATATATTTTCCATTAGACGAAGACTACTTGTATTTTTATGCATTGAAAGATCTAGGAGATATTTCAGTTAAATTTGCTTCCGCTATCCTCTGTCTGAATAAAATGATTGATTAAGATTTATATTCAGCTGTCTGAGTTCCAATAATCCCTAAAGGCATTTTGATACAGTTCATCATTGCGATTCCAACGCAGCATGTCTTTTGAAAATCTGCAAGGATTTTGCCGAATTACACACATTTTCCTATCGTTGTTATTTGCCCCTAAAAGTATGCCACAATTTTTTGATTTGAGGCAAATTAAGTCAATACAGAAACCTCTTTGGTGTGACTGGTGCGTGTACATGCTAAACAGTAAATAAAAGTTTCAAAATAAAAGACAAATTTATATTTTTTGTACGTATATATTCCATATATTTTGCATATATATATTTATATATGTTAATTTGTTTGTTGTTTGTTTTGTTTTATGTTTTTTTTTAAACTTTACACAATAAAAATGATGATGCTTGTTCAACAAAAACAATTTGTGGTACTTATGATAGAATTCATAGATCAATTATATTTTCATAATTTGTGTCGAATAAGACTCGAAAAGAGCTCTTTATTTTTGAGTGCGTTTTTTACTAGTATATCTGAAAATCTAGCACATGCTTGTCTGGGGTTTTTTGTATTGTTTATCGATATCAGCATTTTTATTAAATAGTCATTAATCGCATAGTTAATTTTACGTTACGTTTAGATCGATGGATCGAGAATTATGCTTTTTTGTAAATAATATATATACAATGGAAGTAGCAGTTATTTTTATGTTTTTCTTCTTCTTTTTCTTCTATCTTTGCTGAGTCGTCCGTTTTGTGGACCACCGCTTCCAAACTTAAATATTTAACGTAATTCGTTAGAAGTATTTAAAGCAACTTAGACTTAATGTTAAGAGTTGGTTGGTTGTTTTCTTGCTTATTATTTATCGATTGCAGCTAAAAATTATCGAGTGTTTTAAACGTTAAAACATATACATAATAGATGGTGTATATCATACTATATATATATATATATTCATACTGCTATATAGTAATTTAGTAATATTTCGTGTGTTGATTTTTTTTTGTAATTGGTTATAAATTGCTGATGAGGTTTTGTGATGATTGAATAAAAAACGAGAGTGTTACTAGGGTTGCCAGGTGCGACTACAAAAAGATGTTGCTACTAATTTTTTTTTAAAATTGAATTGAAATTGAAATTGAAATTTGTGTTGATTATTGTAGAATTAATTTGTATGCAACTTTAACCTGTAACTGTAACTGTAACTGTGATGTGTACGCTAATCGATAGCTATCTCCCTCTCTCTCTTTCTACTTATGTGTAAGGATTATGATTTTGCATCTGTGGGGGGTATATTTTTTGGGGGTGTGTGTTTGGGTTAACATTGCGTTAAATATGCTTAAAGACTTAAATACTAAATATTTGGTGTAACTTTTTGAGTTTTGTGTTCTGTGTTCATTCGTTTTGACGTGTTTTTTTTTTGCTTTTTTTTTTTATAGTTTGTAACTGTTATACATATATAGATATATGTGTGTATGCTAACTGTAATAATAATTCAACTTCGCCTTCAGCTTCTACTTCGAACAGATTTTCTACGCTTTCTCTTCGAGTTTTAACAGCTATGCAAATTAATTATAATACAGTTATTTGCGCTTCGGGCCTGCCCCGTAACTGATCCAACAACAACAACAGAAAATAATAAAACGACGCTCCTCCAAAGTGTTATACACGGCACAGTGGTTCCCTCTGCATACCCCTCTCCCATCTCTCTCTATCTCTCTTTAGAGGGGTTTTGCCTTCCCCCATTTTTTATATGTGTGATTTTTCTTATCGCGTTAGACGCACTTTAGATGGGCGAAATGGAGAGCGGCGCCGTTGCCGTATCCGGCATATATTCCTTGAGTAGATCGCGTAGCCGTAGAATTTCCCGTCCAGCTGCAGCCAGATCACCCTGCAGCGAGAGTTCCCGTTCCCGCAGACGCTTTATGTCGCGTTGGCAGGTCTAAAAAAAAAGGAAAGGAATAAACCGTTAGTTGGCAGCTCGTTTAAGCCATTTGTTGCGCACTTTTCCACACTTACCACATTCTGACGCAGCAGATCGAGTTTGTCGCACTTGAGTCGCGTCACCTCCTGGGTCAGATTGTCGATGACCAAGATCGTCTCGTTGCTGGGTGAGCTGCCCATCATGGTGCTCTGCACACCGTCGAGGCACAGGGAGCAGGCCTTTGTGGTTGCCTCCGCTGAACTCATGCTCTCCAGCCCTGTGTCGCTGTCAATGTAGGCGGCGCCGTTATCCATGTGGCCCATCATCGGATCCAGATCGACGCTGTTCAAACTGGAATCATCGCTTGTCTCCGACATTGTTGCCACGACCACGCCCCCAATGCAACCATTCTGGGCGGCATTGACGGCAACGGCAGCATTGCCGCTGCCATTTTGTTGCACGACTCCGCCAGCTGTTGCGGCATGTCCAATGTTGTTGTTGTTGTTGTTGTTCGCCTGACGCGACGTAATGTCCGGCGACGAGGATGTGGATTCATTCGAGGATTTCGACTTTGATGACGACTTGGAGGCCGTGCGACTGCAGCTCTGTAAGGGAGGAAGAGCGGGGAAGAGGGGATTAGCAATGTGTCTAATGGGAATACAAAAGCTTCTACACATCGCATGCAACAACTGCAATGGATGCAGGATTGAGGATTAGTTGCTGACATTGTGGATATCATTTTTGTACTTACATTGAGATTGGGCGTTTGGGTCTCGGGTTGTGGCTCCTTCTTGGAGTTAAGGGTGCCACCCTTGTTGTGGCCAAGCAGTTTGTCGGGATGCGCACCGTTGCCGGTGTCCACGCTCTGGGAGCGCACACGCATGATGAGCGCCTTCTTGACGGTGTCGATGAAACGGGAGCCGGCATTGCCGCCACCGCCGCCGCCGCCGCTCTCGGATTTGGGTGTCTCCGGGGTGGGACTACCGGCGAGTGTCTGCGACAGATCGGCGCCAAGAAAATCGCGAGTCTTCTCCTTCAGCTCCTCGACGAGATTCTGGAGCAGTGAGGTGCGCGTGCGCAGCTCCAGCTTGGCAAACTTCTCGGCCTTGTAGCAGGCGTTCTCCGCATTGATCAGCTTGGTGAGCAGAAACTCCTTGAACTCCTGACCCTTGCGGAAGACGGCCGGACTAGGCAGCGTTGGCCCAAAGAAGGGCACATCATCCCGCGCCGCCACGCTGACCTTGTACCGGGTGTGCGGCGTATTCGGCTCGACCGGCTGCACCACGATGAACGCATGCAGAAAGTGGCTGGCAATCATGTCCGGCGAGAAGGGTGTGTTCGTCTCCTGGAAGACGATGGCGACGATGTCGTTGCCAATGTGCCGCTTGCGCTGCAACTGCTGCGGATCGCCCTCGGTGTGTGGCAGCAGTGTGGACACATGGAACATCATCTCGCGCTCCTTGAACACCTCATAGACGGCAGTGTCGCCGGTATGACCATTCTGGATATCCAAACCGCCGCGATATCCCTTGTGCTCCTTGAGCCGGATGCGCTGGCCGAGCACATCGAGGAACTCCTCAAAGGCCGGCGATGTCTGCTGGTTGCCAAAGAGCTCCTCCTCGGTGGTCTGGCCATATCTTTGGTAGAGCACCCCAAACTTGAAATGGGAGACGAGCACATGCTCATCGTACACCCTGATCAGTGACGATGCCTTCGGGCACAGCACTGGCATAAAATTGTCCACCTGAATCTGTTCGTTGAGCAGACGCACCATCTTGGCGGGACTGGGCTGGGCGCCCAAACAATAAACAGGCATCAGTTCGTGCATGGTGCCGGTGCGCAGACGCAGTAGGATTCGCAAATGCTCCTGATTCGCCACGTTCTCCGTCTTAATTGAGATGAGCACGGGACCCAGTTGCTCATCGTGGCCAACGAGATTGGAGTGCTCGCGTGCCGCATAGAAGCGTCGATAGCACTTGGCCGTGTCATCCGTCTCGAACTTGGCCATCCAGGTGGTTTGTGGCAGCTGCGGATTGCCGCGTGCATCATAGCTGCACTCGTGCTCGGTGCCATCCAGCCAGTAGCCGCCATGCAGCGGCAACAGGATCATTGGATATGGCGCCGGTTTGGTCAACGCATCCTCGAGCAGACGCTGCGAGGCGGGTATGGCCGACACGATCGATGAGTTCGACGACACCGATGAATGTGACTGATAATGGTGTCCATTGGACAGCAGCTGGCCACCCGACGCGCTCACCATGCCGCTCAGCTGTGGCGAGGCCGGTGTCGAGCTGGACGCGGAGCCGGTGATGGAGCTGCCCGATTGATTCATCGAATGGCGCAATGTTGGACGCGTACCAACGCCATTGTGGGCGCCACCATCGTGCGGTGAATGTGGCTGTGGCACACGCTCCTCACTCGCATTGCTGCCACGATGATGCTGCAACAAGAAGACAAAATCAAATTAGTTTCTCTGCCAAAACGACTATAATTACAGGGTAGATAACGGCAAACAGCTGCTTGGTCTGTGTGTGTGTGTGGGCAGTGGCACACTCCTACATAAGAGTGACAAAGAGAGGGAGGGGGGAGAGTGGGAGATAGAGAAGCAAGTCGCATGGCTGCATTATAATTTCATGCAATTATCGTCAAGGCACCTCTCTGGGGGCACTATGCAAATGCTGTGTGTGTGTGCGTGTGTGTGTGCGAATGTGGATTTGGATGGATTGGTTAATGGCAGCGCTGGGGCCCAGGCTGCCTGGCAATTTGCTCTAAGCAAATATGGGCAGATGTGGGCGGCTTTTGTGCGGTTTTGGATTACGTGCTGAATTCAAACTTTGTAAAACGGCATCGGCAACGGGACAAGGAGGGGCACAGGGGGGTAGGGGAGGCAGCAACTATGTATCAGGCTCTTTGGCACTGTTGTCAGTTAAATTTGTGGTTAATATTAAGGCAACATTTTGATTTGACATGCACATCCTTTGACTGCTTGCAACATTGCAACAACAGCGGCGCCAGCTTTTGTCTAGTCGCTGCCCAACCCAAAAAAAATTGTGTATAAAAACTGTTAACCCGTTCCCCCATCATCCCCTTTAAAAAGCGAACATATTAAAAAGTTCTTTTATTTGTGCTTTGCCCCTCAGCAATGGCTTTTCACAGCTGGCTTGCAGCCAAATGTGGCACGTAACGACTGAAAGAATAAAACTTTTGTTTAGCTAGCGAAGTGGAGACTGCTGCTCGCTGAATCTTTCTCTTTCTCTACCCCACTCTCTCACTCCCTTTCTCTGTCCTTTTACGGGTTCATCGATAGTTCGTGTCTTGATTTAATGGTCTGCCGGCTGCCAAATGAAACTGCTTGAAGATTGCCAGATGAAACGTGTCATTTGGGATGAGTCGGAGAAGGAGAGTTGGGGGAATCAGAGAAAGAGAGTTGGGGAGTCAGAAAAAGAGTTGGAAAGTCAGAAAGATAAATAGCAAAAAAAGATTATGAGTGCAAATCTAATTTAGAGTTTGGCAAATTGTGACTTTTTGACCTGCCTGATAAATTGATGGCCAAAACAAAAAAATGGTTCTATTGACCAAGCGAATTACTTTCAAGCCAAAAAAATGCTTTGCTATATAAATCGATTTTTTAAAGTAATTTATAATATTTAAAATAGACAAATATCTTCGATCTCTTGCTATAAATTAATGTCAATTTTAAATGCATTTTTAATGTGAACAATCTCAAATAAAATATTGCAAAATTATTAATATTTTTTTACCTTGATTTCGGTTCGATATGCGAGGTAAAAAAAACCTCAATTTTGATGCATTTATGCAATGCTAATATTTAAAGTGCACTTTAAATGCCGTTTTGTGGCACAATTTGTGGCACGCTAATGAGCACATTGTCAGTGCAACATTTGAGCGCGTGTGAATTGAATATGCAAATGTTGCACGACTTTTGATACACATCAATTTTCAATGTGGCAATTGAGGAAAAAATTGAATAAAATATTTCATTGTTGTTTTCCGTTTTAGTTGTAATCCGAGTTGGGTTTCAAATGCAGAGGATGATCCAACTAAACGGGAATTGGAATTGGAATTGGGATGGGGGTGCGGGTGCGGGTTCGGGTTCGGGTTCGGGTGTGGGTTTGTTTCTTTGGGCCCTGTCGTCACACGCTTAGTTGGCTTCATTTGCAGAGACTACCCCAGGCAGCCAGGCGAGTGAGTGTTGTTCCGAGTAGATAAATAGTTGGATAAACAGTTCCGACATTCAGACGCTGTTTGTCTGCTTTTGTCCAGCTTATTGGTTAGCCATTTAGACGGGGTTCGGTTCGCTCTTTGCATGACTCATCCGACACTGACCAAAACTTAATTTCCACTTTTGTCAGGAGTGGCAACGATGAGAGTGGGCGGGGGGTTTGTTGGTTAATTGGATCGGGGTATGTGTCAAGATATATGTTGAATCTAATTTGATGAGATTTCAACTGTCTAATGGGGGAACGTATGGGGGGGGGGGGGTAAGAGGAGGAATAAGCATGTCTGCCTTTTGTCTAATTAAAAACGCACGGATGGGCAGCAGTTGAAGGGAGCGGAGCGGAGTTGTGAGTAGCTCAACTGACACTCAAATGTATTAAGAACACAAGTGGAAAAACTCACAAACAAACAAATAAATAAATAAACTGAAATTGTAATGAATTTATTAAAGTGGGAAAGCATAGCGAATGCAACCAACAAACAAATACAAATAGAATCACACAAATAAAAAAAAAATACAAATGCCAAGAATGGGCAAAAGCAGAGAAAGACACAAAACTATGCACATACATATATATATATATATATATATATATATATATATACATACATACATACTTGACAATTATGATGATCTGGTGAAGCCGCTCATCATGATGTTTATGGCGCTGTGCCGATTCTTGAGAACTTAAGCGGATTACATGGAAGGCGAGCGATGTGAGAAAAGTGTTACAAACATGAAGAATGAAACCGACGACTTTTCGGGCCATATACGCTTTTGAGGTTAGTGGGGTTTCTAGATGGCCACATGACTAGAGAGGGGGGGAGGGTTAGTGTTTGCCAGACAAGTTGCAGCAACCCCCTTTTTGGCATTGAGCAGGCCTCACATAAAACTGAAGACGATTTGCATATGTCGAAGGGCAGGCAGCCTCGACCAAAAGACCCTGAACGATGATGTCTATATGGCCCCCCTAAACCCTACCCCCTTGCCATAAAAGTAAGCAAGCGGATGCTTCAAATCCTGTGAGTGAGAGATGGCAACGTCAACAATGTTGTTTGTGTTGCCATTGTTGGTTGCTGCCTCAAGTGCAGGGCCCCCGTCATTAAAAACAAAAACAAAAAAAAAAAAAAGAAGCAAAATAAAAATGTGCATTTTGCATTTGGCGGGGGCGTTGAAATCTTTTTGCCTGGCATTAAAATAAAAACAAAGTATAAAAAAAAAATAATAATAACAAAAAAATACAAAGAAGCAGAACAAGAGCAAGGAGGAGGAGGAGCTGAAACAAAGCACAGGAAGCTGACTTGTGCCATGTTTATACAGTGAAAATGAGCGGGAAAGGGAGGCAAACAGTTTGAGAGGCAGTGCTTGTGAAAACCAATGTGGCTCATCACACATGCAGCGCACATTTTTTTGTAAGTTTGGGGCGAAGAAATTGTGGCACATGATTCTAGCGAAGCGTAAAAAGAGTTACAAGCAAGCTGAAGTGATTGATGCATGTACATATATATATATCAATATGTATATATGTATATATATATATGTAATATGCACGCACGTGCAAAGTGCCAGACAAGTCTCCCAGCAAGGCCCAACTTCTTAGCCAGAGTCTTGGGCTGGGTGTCGCTCTTAGCCATAAGCTATGGGACAAATTCCACCCACACACACACACACACACATCACACACATCACACACACACACACACACACACATATGACACATGATTTATGTTGTGAGCCAGTGACAAACTTGCTGCAATCGAGTTATTTCTCAGCGCTGCTTGTTGTTCTTGTTGTTGTTGTTGTTGCCTTCTCCATTGGGGCACGCAATGATAAATAATATATGTGGCAGAATATGCATATATAGAATTGTACGTAGAATTTGTAGACGTTACATGCACCCAGATGTGCATAAATATATCAAATCAAAGTCGCATAAATCAACAACCAGGCAAATAAATCACAACAGCGACTGTCAAACCACGCTGACAGTGCAGCTCAAACTACATAGCGCCAATTTCAATTTGTTTTTATTGGAGAATTAATAAAGCTTCCTTGGAATTGTCACAAACTTAATTTAATTCACGTAAAAACTTAACTAAGACAAATGACTTGAAATTACATGTTGGGAATTAAGTAATTTAAGTACAATTTTTTTTGGGTTTGTTGCGTATTTTACACAGCTTTAGAGACCATTTCGAAAAAGAAATTATTAGCCCATTTTATATTAAGACAAACTTAAATCCAGCAATTTACAGTTGTAACCTACATCTTTAGCCACAAGTATTTGGCTATTTTCTCGCGCTTGCAAACCGTTTAAAAGTGGCATCGTTTTATAGTTTTTTTTTTGTGGCACGTTGCACGTGAGTTGAGTGCCAAAACAGTTGGCTATAAAACGCTTGCACACACACACAATTAACACACACTTGTGTGTGTTGTATGTGTGTGTGAGCACGTCTGTGCCGCTAAAAGGTTTTTATGTGTGTGTCTGCTCGAGTTTTGTTCCTCCGACTCTTATCGCGGTCCGCTGCTCATTATGGGATTTTGACTATAAACTGGCCCCCAAGTTGCCCCAATCAGTGTCTAAATTCTTGGAAATCTACTCTTAGAAATGTCATTTGCTATGCAATCAGAATGAACTCATGTCACGGCCAAGTTTGGGGCAAAAACTAATAAAAAATTTATCGCATAAAGTCATCGGTTTGCGCTTACAGTTTGAGCAGCTTATGTATTGTTTGTGGAGGCGTTTTGAGTAGCACTGGCTATTAAAAATCTAAATTTTGTGGTTTATTGATTTTATTTAGCGTTTATCGAACACCAAACACTGACCGCTTAAGGCAACTTGTCGCATTTGTTTGTCGTTGTTGTTGTTGTTGCTTTTGTTGCTGTTTGCGGCTTTTGTGGTGTGCGACAATTTCATTAGCCAAAAAAAGCGAAAGGCGCCTGCCAAATTTGGATTTGAAAACTTTAAAATGTCGAGCGGCGCATGACTGAATCGAATTTTAAACTTATGCAAGTCGCTGATTGATTTTCAAATGCCTTAATTACTTAATAAACAATTTGTCTTAAAAATAGACAGCAAATTACAAATTCAAATTGTGACTTTGTATATAAAATATTTTTTAATTAATTGGCCGCCACATTGTGCTACGTTGTATGCCACAACTCTGACCCAATTGGTGCGCAATGAACCCAACAAAATTTGCATAATGCAGGAGTCTCTTTTACTTCCTCCCTCTGGTGGCAAATGCCATGTTGTGTCGACTTCTTTGTGGCTGTTGTGTGTGTGTGTGTGCACCATGAAATTAGTTGCAGCAATTTATATATTAAAATATCCAACAACAAAAAGTCAAAGTTGTCTCACGCCCACGGCTAGTCTGGGGAAGACTGGAAGCAGAACCCTTCCTGAACACTTCCCCCCCTTTTCAATGCCCGCCTCACTTTGCGCGTCATTTTCTTTTGTCATGGTTCTGTGGCTGGGAAGCGATTGCCTCTCAAACTGTAACCGATCTTTGGCACAGTGTGACTCAATGCTGCAGTTGCACATTATTTATCATATATTTATAGTAAATATATTCAAATTAAAATGATTGCTTAAAGAGAACTCAACATATTTGTAATATTTAATTTCATTTTGTAACTCAATTTATTTATTTATTATAGCAATGATAAAATGTACTAAATATTTATCACTGTTTTAAGAGTTTTTATATATTTATTAATATTGATAAATGATTAAAGAGAACTCGACATAATTGTGAAATTTAAATTTAATTGCTCATCTCAATTTATTTATTTATTATATCAAACATAAAAGTTTTTAAATATTTTCCTTGTTTTAAGATTATATATATATTTATAAATATTGAAAGTAAATTTGTATATTGTTTTATATATTTATAAATATTGAAATAACTAATAATTTAAATTTAATTTAATTTTTCATTTTTTATTATATCAAAGATAAAAGTTATTAAATATATCTCATTGTTTTACGATTTTATATATAGATAAATATTAAAATTAAAGTCGTAATTTAAATCCCATAAAAGCAATTTTATATTACAAAACTTTGTCACATTCCTGCGACAGTTTTAGCAACTTTTGTGTCACTGTGCAATGTCGTCGCATTGTTTCACTCTTTTCTTGTACTTTGGCCACTGCGCGTCAATCAGCGACTTATTTCAATGGCCCTTTCGGCCCCTTTATATATATATATAAGTGTGTTTCTTTGTGTGTGTGTGAGCCCTTTTGGCTGCCTGCGCATGTGCATTGAAGCTGCGCAGTTTCCACTTGGTTGCACAAACTGAGGGCGACGCTGCAAGCTTGCTTGCGACAAAGAAAAAGAAGAAGAAAAGGAGAGGCGGCAGCGCTTCAGCTTCTTTTTATGTAAGTTGCGCATTTAAATTACAAACAGCTGACAAAAGTTTTGAGCGCTTTGCCCAATCTTTGCTCAAGCCCTCCGCGCTGCCCCCCGCTGCCATGCTCTGCCCCTGCCTTTTGCTTCCTCTTTTGTGTGTTTTGCCAAGTAGCTTTCCTGCTGCGCTTCGTTTGCTTTTCTCATAAAATTATTGCGCGTGTGATGAAGTTGATCCACGCTAGAGAATTACACACACAGTAAAAGAGAGTGAGAGAGGGGGGAGGTAAGAGAGTGGAAGCGGGAGCGGAAGCGATAGGGGTACCCCATACTCCATAACCCCTCACCTGGCTACAAAAAAAAGGCAACCGAAGCGAAGACTTTTGGCTTTCAGCTGGGAATTAAGAGGCGACTTTATTGCTGCTGTTGTTGTTGTTGCTTCTTGTCCCACGTTCTGCTGAGAATTTGGCAACGGAGCGTGAAACATGGAGTACAACAACAACAACAACAACGACGACTATAACAACACTCATTAGTTGTTGTTGTTAAGGTCTTCCCAGAAACTTACTTGTAGCCCAACAGAAAAATTTGCAGCTCTAAACTTGTAATTTGTTCAGCAACATTGGGGGGGGGGGGGGGGGGGGGGTAGGGTGGGTTCTGGCAGTTGTTACCTGGAATTCGCTGAGAAACGAATCTATTTTTTTTTTGTGTTCTTTGCTATTGTTTTTCATCTTTTTTTTGTTTTTTGGCCAGCTGTCATAACTTTTGCAACTCTGACAAACTCTTTTTTTTTTTTCTTACACTTTTAATTACACAGCTGCTGCGAGTGCTTCTGTGCCGTTGCACGACAATTAGTGCCGACCACGCCCACAATGCACAGGCAGTCAGCCGCATTAAGAGCATTTTCATATTGATTTAACAAGAATTGGGCGCAAATAAAGTGGAACGCGTCGCTGTTTATGTTGGCCAAACAAGCGAATGCGCCCATTTGCATCATTGATGGCGTTGGCAACCCTACCAACTGGCTAGTGGGGACTGCACTGCATGTACGAGGGGGTTAGGGGGGGTTCAAAAAGCCCTTGAGGCAGGCAGGCAGGCACTTCAGGTCAGCTGCCCCTGCAGCCTTTTTGACCCTGAGCCCCTTTTTTTCATTGCGTCAGCACTCTACACTGACTGCAAAATGTAAGTGCACCACACAGCTGACTGCATAAAGTGCCCTTTGGGGCATGAATTAGGGTTACATTTACTAAAGAAGTGTAACTCTTAAGCCATCATTTTATGAAACAATTTTTAAGTGCCAAGTTTCATTTTTTCCAAATTTGATGAATTGATAAACTTTTCAAAAATTATTAAGCCACATTTGAAATAGTTTGTGCAACCTTAAAAATTAAAAGTTGGTTAGTTCAAATTAACAAAATACCTGAATAACAATTATATAAAAAATATTAACAAGGCTTTTGAGCACAAAAAAAAGATAAGTTAAGCTATGTGAAAATTTCAAGTGAGGTTTTTACGCAAAATGTTCAGCTTTAAAAAACGAGAGCTATTTTTTTTTTGGTAACAACCAAATTGTCCAAGCGGCAAACTGACTATTTGTCTAAGTTCCTTTTGATTGATTTATCTATGGACCGTAGAGATTTCGCTGTAAATCCAACGTTTTTTGTGCAGTTTCCTGGCCACCCGCACAGCCTGCGTTGGCGTCTACCAAAAAAAAAAAAATAAGTGAAAAAGTACATTCACTTTTTTTTTTGTATTTTCCTCTCAACTGGCGATTGTCAACTTTTTCAACTGTAGCTTTGGCTGTGTGTGTATTTGTATCTGCATCTGTGTATTTGCATCTGTGTATTTGTATCTGTATCTGTGTGCATAACTCGTGTGTGTATCTCACTTTTTTCATATTCGCGTTGGTTGCCACAGTTTTGGTTATTTTTTTGGTTTTTTTGTTTTTTTTGTTGCGCTGCTTAATGTGGGTCAACGCACGTCCGGCTCCTCGTTGAGGCCCTCAACACTTGTGCATCGTTCAGCGTGTGCATGTGCAACTGTCGTCTGTTCAGTGCGTGCCAAACTGTAGGCAGGCTGTTGATTTTCCTTCTTTTTTTTTTGGTTTTGTACCCAGCGACAATTGCCACAAATTGCATATGCACTTATTTATTTCGCGCCGTATTTATAGCAAGTGAATGCCCACAAGTGTTGTACCCACTTCTGCACCCTCCCCCCCTCACACCCCCCGCACATAATGTCTGCCAGCCTTATGCTCGGCGCCATTGCGACTTATTGGCTGCACTATGAGTCCAAATCGAGTCGACGACAGACTGAGAAGCCAGACCAGATACAGCAATCGGTGGCAAGCAGCAGCAGCAGCAGACACTCGTTGACTTATTTATGAATATGTAATGAGTTTGCCATTTGGCGTCTGTAAATCTCTAAAATGGTGCATTAAACTTTTAAATGCCACAGATTTGAATGGATTTTATTTGCAGCTGACTCAGTGTCAATAGTCGGGGCGAAAGTGAGCAGAGTCCTCCAGTTGCAGGACATTGACATTTACTAGATCAAAGTCTCTATATGCTTGAAAAGATTTCAACTGCAAATTAATAAAATACACAAAACAAAAAAAAAAGCAAACAAAACAAAAAAATAAACATAAACAATAATTTAGCAAACTGCTCTAAATATGCAATGTATACCGCAATAAATTAACAGCGCATAAAATTATTAACAACAACAGCAAAAAAAAAAAATCGAGACAAGTGCAAAAAGTTGAACACGCAATGCAAAGTCAAGAAACAGTCACTGCTATCAATCATTGTACAGCCAAACTGACAGATAGAGAGAGCGAGAGAGAGAGAGAGTGCATTGAGAATGGATGTGGATTGGCATGTTGCATGTTGCATGTGGCCATGCAATTAATCACAAATAACAAATAAACCTATCAAAGACCTTTTTAACAGCAACCTGATAACTGCCATAACAACAGCCACAAAATTAGCTCAAAGTGAAATGCAAACAAAGGCAGAAAAAAACAACTAAAAAACGTTAAGCAATAAGCAAAAGCCCAAAAAAAATAAATATTATACGGTCAGCAAAAGTAAACGCAAATAGATAAAAGTTTATCCATATCTAAAATATATATACATAAATATATATATATGTATATTAGTGCATGTATATATGCATGTGTGTGTGTGTGTTTATTTACTATGCAATGCAGTTAACACTTTCAACACATCCAACAACAACAAACGATTATTTTGACTTTTGCAGCATGATTCACGTTTATTTTTGATTTGGGTGCGTTACAGTTTGGCAGTCATTGTCGCAACTTTCTTTTTACGAAATTTTTCTGAAGAAATTCGAGAGAAGCAGCCAAAAACACACAAAGCGAAAAAAAAAACAGTCTGAGCAATGCGATGTGTGATGAGCTAGTAGGCGTGGCACGTGTAGGCGTGTTAAAAATGTGTGTTTTTTTTGTTTTTCGTCGACATTTCTCAGACCAGGTCTAGAGGCCCTCAAGCGTTTTCGGCTATAGGTTGGGTTTTTGGCTCTGGCAGCTGTTGGGGCTAATGATTTTTTTGACACTACATTGCGAGCGATTCATTTAGAAAATCTACGAAAAGACTTTCTTTCCCAGCAAAAAACAAAAAACAAATTAAACATCAGCCTGCAAACTGCCTAAAGACAAAAAAAAAAGAGGCACAAAACAACTAAAAAAAAAAACCGGAACCTGTCTGCGAGGTATCTCAAGCAAATGTATCTTGTATCTTGTATCTGTAGCTGGTTTTGTTGTGCATATCTTATTATGTGTTTTTCTTTTGACACGCATGCGACGCTGTCATTTGTTGTGTTTGTTTCTGTTGTTGTTGTTGTTGTTGTTGTTGCTTTGAACCTTGGCTCTTTTTTTTCTGATCTCAGCTGAAGTTTTGTTTGTTTTTGAGCTAAAAAAAGAATCGTTAACCAAAAATTGCTGAAGTTCAATTAGCAAACCAAAATAGAGGGAAAAAAGTGACGGCATAAGAAACAAGAAACAAATTCAGATTTAATTATTAATTGAACTACAGTCAAGGCTTTTGCATACTATTATTATTATTATTATTCTTGTAAATATGCACAGAAATTTATTTACATACAAACGTAGTTCATTTAATACGACAAATGAGGTCAAGTAATTCCAAATCATGATCATGCTAAAGATCATAGTTATAAAGTGTGAATAATATGGCAGTAAATCTCAAGTGACAATTGATGTGTGTTGAGTAGATTTGAAGAAGATTCCAAAAACAGAATCGACTCATTCAAGTAATTAGTTTCTCAAGCAATGCCAAATTTTTTTTTGTAAATTTCGGACATGGCAAATGATTTATGAAATACCCAGAAATGTGACACATTTGAAGTGTGAATTGCACTTGAAGTAATTTCCATCAATCAAATTGATATTGGATATTGAAGCATATCAATTTGAAATACTCAAAAACGAACATTTGATGTGAAATATATACGATTTGTTTGATGGAAGAATGAAATTATTTGTTTACTTTAATTATTATCATAAAATAAAAAAATATATATATCAGCTTAGACTACAAACTTTACAGAATTGAGTTGAATTATATATTTAAAATGTCAACAAAAAGTCAACTGTAAAATTATTGCAATTGAAAAAAACGCATAATTTTAGAACTGTCATGCGAAAGGCAGTTTTGCTTTTAGCCTTGGCTTAGTTGCTGGAATTTTGCAGTTAGCATTTTGATGACTTTGCTGAGTTGTTCAATGCAAGTCAGTGGCCAGAAGGGGGGTGGTGGTAAGTGTTGTGGCTAAGACACCAGCTAACCAGCTAAGGTTTCTCGTGTTTTGGCCCCCTGTTGTCTGATCCGTTTACACAAAGCCTAAGCTTCAACGCTCTCGAGTGCAAATGCTTGTGGAGCTCAGCTTACTGTAAGCCACAACCAGTTAACCAGATTTAAACCTTAGAATTGAGATTTTCTTTGCCAACTGGTTTTTTATATTCTATTTATTCTATTTTTTTTTTGTTTTGAGCTCAACTTTCAGTTTTGCTGCGTGCTTGGAAAAATGACAAGCGGAAAACGAGCAAATTACAAACAAAAAAATTACATCTGACAATGATTATAAAAATTAGCAAACAAATTATTTGAATTATTTATTTATTCAGGGGCGTGGCAATTTAATTAACATATCAATGCAAAACTGTTTACAAAAATTGCTGCTTATCCACCTGCCTGAGACTTTTTTTTAAGCCATATTTCTTTGGCCGACATTTTTATGGTTTCATTGACTGATTCATCGATTAGTCGTCATATTTCTTTCTTTCTTGACGTGATTGATAAATGTTGTTGCCAGTTTATCTTTGAACGCCTCGAAATGTGTTCGGCTTTAAAGTGTTTTCTATTGTTTCTTTTTCTGTGTTCTGTTTGGCTGTTAACTGCTTTATTGCCGTTGCTTTGTTAATGCTGTTAACTGTTATTCACTTTTTTTTTTTATTGTGTGTTTACCTATCGACGCTTCGATGACCTTAAGTTTAATTTATGCCACACAAGGAAGAACAGCAACAACAACAACAACAACAACAACGGTAATAAACTTCATGGCCTTGTAATGGTTCTGTACTCGCAAACTCATTGCATAAAGTTGGCTAAAACACTGCTGGCAATGCTGCTTTTAAACCCTTTACAATTGGGTTACAAAAACTAGGTGAAATGCAAAATATCAGTCAAATTTCAGCAATCACAAATAATTTATATAAATCAATAAAAGATGGCATTTTATAATTTAAAAGTTTCTAAAAAATCTGGCAATAAATTTAAAGCGAAAAAAGTTGAGTTTTACTTTTGACTTTAGTTTTTTTTTTTTGCTATAATCGAGAGTATTTGCTGGTTGAGCGCAGTTTTGCACGTATTTGTTTTTTGTGTTTGTTGTCGAATTTTTGTGGCCAAAAAAGTTGCCTGGCATGTTGCACCACACTCTCTCTGTGGCAGGCCGGAAAAGCATTGTTTATTGTTATTTGTTGGCTTGTTGCTGGCGGCTGTTGCCAACTTTCGCTGTCTGAGAAAAGTTGTGTGTGAAAATCGCCTGTCTATGTAAATGCTCTATCTGTGTGTTGTGTGTGTGTGTTGGTGTGTGTGTGTTTAAGCTTGTCTGTGTGTGTTTGTGTTTTGATGGCATTTGCAATAACAAGGCTATAGAAATTAGCTTTGACACAGAAATACTGCAAGTAACAAACCGAGCCATTTGAGCATGACTATGAAACCAATTCAAAATGATTTAAATCCAAGCCAATAGCATCAACTCCCCCCATCTCCCCTCTAAAGTGCTCCGGCACCACTTGTCACCTGTTGAAGGCTGTCAGGTGAGCGAATCAATGGCGGAATGCCCCAACTTGTTTGGCAAACTGTGCAAAATGATGATAACTTTGACATTATTCATCGCGAATCGAGAGCATATCAAAAATGAGCAGGCAAAACGGGTTTGCTCCCAAAATAAGCAATTCGAAAGGCAGCGCATTAAGCATTAAGCAACAGCTCAGTGCAACTCAAACTGTGCTAAGCCCAACCAACAAAATTAAGCTGCCAAAGGGTAGACTATTTAAGCTGCTTAGGCTTAGGCTTAGATTAAGAACTGTGTTCTAAGTACTAAGAGGATTTGCTTTAAGCACAAAAAGCTGGTCTTATTTATATAGCTGTAAAGTGCTGAATTTGAGCTGTGTTCATCTTGCATTTAATGAAGGAAAATATAGATTTACAGCAAGAAAAATTAAAATGTGGCCTAGAATTTATATACTTTAAAAAATGAGTTTTTTTATAGGGGTCATAAACTTTCCAATCGTTAAAGTAAATATGAACTCGACAAACAAACAGAAATCGTAAAGTTTTAGTTTTGTTTGAGCAAAACTTAATCGTGCAACTTGCTTAGCTCATTGCTGGGCGCTGGTAATCAAATTATTTTTAGTTTAATTGCTCACAAAGTACTAACTAAATTGGCAACACGCCCTGTTAGTCGTGACCACGCCCACCCACCTACCGCCCCCACCCCGAAAGCAGGTTTAATTGTTTGCGCCAGACGATGACCTAAGCAATATGAATTTCAGTGGCCAGCGATGACGACTACCATCGTGAGAGAGACGGGGGGGGAAGAGAGAAGTTTCCAATTACGGCCAAGAGCAAGTGTTGTTCTTCGTGTTATTGTTGTTATAGTCACTTTAGCTAATTTGTTTAATATACGTAAAATGAACCGAAGAACGCGCACAAAAGTGCCAAAAACAAATTAAGGTCATTAATGGGTTAATAATCAGCAGGTTAGTCATAATAATAATCATAATAATAATTATAATAATAATAATAATGCACAAAAGCATACACAAAGAGACTTCTTAGGCCAATTAAATGGTGGTCAAAAAGGCTTTTAGCTCAGTTATTGAAAGCACATTACGCATTGAGGTCAGTACGCGGAACAATTTGCGAGCCATTGGTCAATGCTTGGCAGTTGGTTCATTGAACCAACCTGCAACCATTAAGCTGCTGCTCGACGTCAGTCGCTGACCAGTCAACGACACGGCCATAATGCTGTTGGCTGTTATTTTTTTTTTGGTTTTTTCTTCTTCTTCTTCTTATTTTTACCGCTGCCACTGACGGCTTACAGCGTAAAGGTGACAACGAAATGAACCTTTTTTTTCGCACTTGATGCCCATTAATTAGTTTCTTGTGGCATGCGCCAAGCGTTGTTTAATCTCAAATGGCTTTTTCATATATGTTTTGCGGTTAAGTTGACTTTCAGCAACTGTCGCGAACTTTGTGGCTTTGGCTGACCAATTAACACGACCTGCTCGAGTAACGGTCTACACACACTCACACAGTGCTTGCTTAACTGTAAGACAATAGTTGTAAAAGTATTTATGGGTTACTCAAAGAGTGCATTAAGGGATATAACTGCAAAATATTGTTAATAAAATATTAAAGCAAAAAGCAAAGAATTTGGGTTTAAAAAAATTTTAACTTATTTTGATTATAATATTTGCTAAACTATAACTGCAAAATATTGTTAATAAAAAGTTCAAGCAAATAGCAAAGAATTTCCGTTGAATAAAATTGTAGCTTATTTTGATTATAATATTTGCTAAGCTTCCAAAAATTTCAACAAAATTGAGACTTTAATATCAAAAGTTTAAAGCAAATATTTTAGTTGAATTTCCATGGTTTACTTTGAGTTTTAATAATATTAATTTTATTGTGGTATTTCTTGTGGCACAGCGTGTTGCGCAACGCATTTGAAAAGTCGCCTGCGAACTGAGATTTATTGCGCAGCAAATGTTGCTGTCAACTTTGAACTTTTGCCGCTGACACGCAATTGCTGCTCCACATAACGCAGCAGGTCAGAGAGAGAGAGGGAGGAAGGGAGAGGGAGAACTCTCACACACATGTGTATATTTTTGGTTTGTGTACAAGTCATGTTTTATGCAACGATTCCTTTGGGGCAACCAGCTGCAAGTGGCAGGCAACGGCGTCGTGCCATAAAACAATTAAAGCGGCTTATAAATCAACAACAACAACAAGAAGCACAACCAACAACCAACAAAACACATTCTGAGGACAGCCTGTGGCAATCAATATACCCAATAAAAGGGGCGTGCCCTGAGGCGAGAACAAACAAGAATTAATATGATTGTCACTCGGGCTAATCATAGTTTTTTTTTTTTTTTTTTTTACCTATTTGTTTTTCCCTTTTTTATTTTGTGTCAACTCATGGCACACATTTAATACAAATTGACTGTCCCTAAAACTGTCAGGGAAAATGTGTGTCAGGCACTAAGCCCAACTCCCAACACACACACACACACACACACACGCACAACCAACCCACCCAACTGCCAAACGCCTGCCTGTCAATAAAGTTAACAGCTATTGTTCGGTTATTAGTTTGGCCCAGAATTGACGTCATGTGCGACCTCAGTTTGGTTACCCAATTTCAGTTTCTGTTTGCAGTCCAGCACAGGAAGAGCGCTGCTCAATCATTGCAACTCAACCCCGGGCCGGAAGGATGCATTTTGTGGTTTCAACTCACTGCTCTTTCTCACTTCTCATTTCCCAATTCTCATTTCTCAATTTTCGCTCCTCAGTTCTGGTTTTCGGTTTCTTTTGTTGACTTCTCACGCGCCCACCGGCTACTTCCGGTTCCCTGTCATTCGTGGGATTTGTTTGCCTGCCTTTTTCCCTATCTTTAGTTTTTTCCCTCTTCTCTTCTTCACGTTTTTTTTTTGTGGCATTTTATTAATTATATTTTTTCTTGTGTTTTTTTTTTTTTTTTGGCCAACGTTGCGACAGACAGCTGCGGCTATTTTTCAAAACAGCTGCCAATTTGAAATTGTATATCTTGCGGTTTGCCACTTTTAGTGGCTTCTTTGGCAGCTGGCACGCGCCACATCCTGCTGCAGGTGCCAACACAAATACCAAAAACAGACAGCTGTGCCGCACACACAGGTGTGGCATGCCAAAATATCAATATAAAATGTAGAACAAAATTTATTGACTCTGCTCTCAAAGCAATCAAAAAGACTTAATGGCTAGCAATAAAATTGATGTTTGCCGAAGTTAATAGGAAAAAAAGTTTTGTAAATAATATGAGAGAAACTTGAATTTCAGTGTAATTAGTAAATTAGCAGGTGGCACATAGTGAAAATAACTAAAGAAATTACTCGTTGCAAGGCTTTTTTCTGCTATGCTGTTAGCTAATTGCCACATTTAATGGTAGGCCTTAATTTCGGTCGCAATGTAAAATTCAATTTCATTGCAAAATGTGCGCAAGCAGTTTGACAAGCGCTGAGCAGGCCACACACTAGCAAAAGGGGTTGCAGCGGACGGTGGGTGGCGGGAGGAAGGGTATGTTGTTGGGTAGAATCAACTAGAAAACCCGCTTTAATGTCTGGGACATGTTAAAGTGCTGCTGGCAAGCATGCCATAAATTCTAAGACTTGCCCAGACATTTTTATTAATGACGCAAAGTCTCGAACCACGGAGACTCGCTTGGATACCAAAGCTGAACAGGTGCCTCCAAAAGGGGGTGCAGAGGGGTGGGGGGGGAGTGGTGGTTAGGTAGTGTGGTGGGTTGCCTCACTTCCTAGCGCCCACTTCCTGACACACGGGGCTTTGCTGCTGTGGCAAATTGGCAAGTGGAATTGCTGACTGGCCAGAACCACTTGGCTCGATCGCTTGGCCACTTGCATAATTAACAGAGCAGCCAGCAGCTAGCAGCTAGCAACTAACAACAAATAAAGCGACTAATGCAGTTAGTTTCGGTTTCTCACTGCGTTACCAATACCGTTAAGCAGCGCAACGAAGACAGCAACAAAAACCAACATAAAAAAAACGCAGCAACAGCAAAATAGAGAAAAAAAAGTCAGAAACAGAAACTGAGACTGCAACTTTATTTCTTGTTTTTTTTTCTGTTTTTTGTTTTCCCATAATCAAAGCGCAACTGCGGCAGCAGCAGCAATAAAATTTAAGACTCTTTTGTATGCACTGAGAGTGCAGCACTTGCACCCTACCCTGCCCCTGCCCCCTGCTTGTTGCAGCCCACATTGTACATTGTGTTACTATTATAATTATTTGCCAGGCCATAAATTATGCGAATTGACTTGGCTGACTGAGGCAGACGCAGGCAGGCAGGCTGGCGCACAGACAGCGTTGCCACATCGCTTAATTACCCGGCGGCCATCTAATGTGCAAACGCTTTAACCCTTACCCCTCCCTACCCAACCCCCCTCTCATTTTCTTTGTAAGCATCTGTGTTTTTTCTTAGTTTGGCTAATGAAACAGTTTTTTGATTCGAGTTCAGTAAACTCGCAACATTTACGCAGACAAAAAACAACTACAGATTTGCGATGTTGATAATGATAAATTTACAGTAGAGATTGACTAATTTATACACAGTCATGTTTTGTCGCAGTTTGCATATAACATTGGCTTAAACAACACAGCTAAGCGTCGATTTAAAGCTATAAATAATACGAATTGACTGAAAGCTTCAAGTATAAATGTAAATAAAATACGCTTAATTGTGACAAAAGCTCAGCTTAAATTTCAATGGTATTTAAAAAACATAAAAGTTGAATTCCATTGCAATTAAGCTTAGTTAAAGCAATCCACAAATGTTAATTTTAAATGTCATACTTGGCAAATAATTATACACAGTGCAAAACTTTTACAATGTGGTAAAATGACCTTGAAGCAATTACAAATTGCTTTGGCTTGAAATCGATGTAAAAACGTGTTTCATTAAATCAGTTAGCAGCCAGTTTTGTTAATGAATCAAAACGTTTAGCTTAATTGCTTTATTAGCCCAACAATCGTCAATCAAAATCAACCAACAAAAATTTTCAACATAATTTTAGCAGGCAATTTGTGTTCATTTGGGGCAATTCGGTCTAATGGCTAAGCAAATATTCTTGGCCCTTTGCAAGATCTACCAAAAATTCAACTTAATTCGAGCTGTCGGCCAACAAACTCATTTCCGTTTTGGGGGTCATTCATCAAATGATGTCATAGCTGAGAGTGTTTTTTTTTTTACTTAAAGTACATAAATATATATATATATATATATATATATATGTATATATATGTATGTATTTGTTATATATAAATTCCTCACATATGTAATTAAAAGTTGTCGCAAAGTTCGTTTCCCACACACACGCTCCATTGCGTCCAAACCAACAACAACAACAACAACTTTGAGTGGTTATTTGGTTATTTGGAATACCTTCAACATTTGCCATTCTCTCATGTGGATTCCCTTCTTATGCCAAGTGTCGCCTTACAGCGCCTTGCGGCTATGTCTGATCGGATGTGTGGCATGTGGGTTGTGGGAGTGGATTGTTGGCATTTTCTCATAGTGGCAGTTGTTCGATTTGACATGTTTCTGCTCCCATGATTAAACACGTCTTAATGCACACACGAAGCAAGAAGGAAATGGTCTGCAATCACTGGGGAAATTAAATATAAAATGTGCAAATGTGTCAATTGAGCGTAGCCAACTGTGCCATACTCTGTTAAAAGGAGAAACCGGGAAACTATTAAATAGTTGGCTTAATCTGCAAAGGAATCATCATTTTAGTATTTTCCAAAAGTAGCTTTAATTTCGAGAATTCTTGCTTAAGCCACTTAACCAACGGAAACAGGGTATTTATAGTGATGGCTCCTGTGGCCAAATCGATGTTGAGCACACGTCAATCAGCTCCAGATCCAGCTCCAGCTGCTCTGCTGGCACATGCCACACATGCCACGTTATTGTTGTTAAGTGAAAGTGACGAAAGTGCAAAGCAGGATTGCAAACAAAAGATTTGTGGCTAATTAAGCAGACAACACCTGCTGAACACACACATACATATATACATATATATATATATATTTATACAGATGTGCTGACCGATTATACGAATCTTGAGGGGGGGGGCATTGAAGTAGTAGTTGTTGATGAGCTCTCAGCATTTTCGTGAGCCGTGATACGAGCGCTGCCCGCTGGCTTTATAGATAATCCGATTAAAAAAAATTTGTGTGTGTGCCGTGTACAGTGTGCACCGGCTAACAAGTACAGCTGGCGTTTAATTGCTTTAGCTCAACGCTCAAATCCTTTTCTAATTAAATGCCATAAATTTGCGCATTAAACGCTGCTGCTGAAGTTGGGCTTCAATTGCATTTACTAAATTAAAAAGAAATATGCGAAACATAATGAAAAACCATTTGCCAACCGCAGTCGCAGTTGCAGTCGTCGTCGCCGTTGCCGTCGCAGTCCGTTCAACTAATCCGCTTTGGCGCATCAATTCAGCAAAAATGAGGGAAAGAAAAGAAAATACTGCAAACGGTAAACTGCAAAATGAAAACTGAAAACTGAAGCCGCGGCATATTTCAAATGTTAAATGCGGGGGTGAGTTGGGCCAAATATCTTGACGCTGCTAAAAGGCCTGAGTTGGCCTGGTCGGGCCTGGTCTGGCCCGGTCTGTATGGGCATTCATCAGGCTTTTCCAGAGTTCAGTTTCAGCTGTAATGGGAACCAGTTGCCCCGTTTGCCAAGTTCTCGCTGTGTGTGTGTTTAAGTTTGAATACGAACCTGCAAGAGATAGAAAGAGACAAAGCATTAGTTTAGCTGCATAATGGGCCGGCCACGCCTACCCCTTCAGGGCAGCTGGCAATAGCATAAATATAAATACATATATATATATATATCTGGATGTGTATGCTGGTTTATGATTTTGATTTCATACAAAGAGCTCTAGTGGATTTTTTTTTCGAGGGTTTTACTTTTTGTGAGGCAACAAAAATAAACCATTTTTTTTGCCGTTATAAGTTTTTTTCCTTTGGCGTTTCTTTTTTATTGCAACGTGGGAAACGAAATGTGTGCAAAAAAAAGGATGTGCGAAGGGTTATTTTGTGCGAGTGCGATTTATGTGCATGAATTTTGTGTGCGCAAACTGCTCGCTGGCACTGTACCAAGACAATCCCTTACAACTGTCGGGCTAATGCTGTCACGGCGCGCTGTTAACATGTGTAACAAACAACAAAAAAAGCAGCTAAAGAAGGTAATGTTCAAAATGGGAGGGGGTAGTTTATTTTACACAAGAGTGTAGGGAGTGGAATGGGGGTAGTTAAAAGTAGGTCAACACGCGCAGATTCTCACTTGCCATCAACTGATTTGTAATGCAAATGAGGCAAATGTTTTGCTGGCGGATAACTGGCACAAGAGGATGTAACTGTAACTAGTAACGAGTAGGTGCACAAAATAAGTAAATGTGATGTAAGAGTGGGGGTAGGGGCAGGGGAACGCACATCAAAAAGAAAACAGAAGGAAACATAAGAAGAAGAAGCCAAGTGTGCAGGAGTGCAGAAAAGAGAAAGGAGAGAAAGAAAAAGATGAGGAAAAGAATGAGAATTAAGGGAGAGTTGTTGTTGTTGTTGTTTTTGCTGTAGTTCTTGCTGTTGTTGTTGTCGCTGTGCACTTGACAAAAACAACTGCTGCATTTTTCTGGGAAACACACATACAAAACGACTTGAATTCGAGAACCTCTCAGCAATATATATGTATATACACACATACATATATATTTATATATATATTTATTAATGGCAGGTGGCACTCAAGAGGAACGGACAACAATAATAAGCAAACTCAGCGGGTGGTAAGTGCCAAGCATTAGCAAGGATCTAAGGGTAAACGAAGCGCTGTGAAAAATAGATAATGAGCCAGAGTTATGAGTAGGCCAGCCGAACTATTAGTGACGGCAAGTGCAGCAGGCAGCAATTTTTTATGGCAAAAGATATTCACTTCCGTTTAAATTAAATACAACGAAAAAAGATACAAAAAGACGCCGACCACAGCGAAAACCTGCCAGTTAAGGCAGAGGAAATTTCCATTCTTTCATTAAATCCAGAGAAATTCAAGGAGCAATTCCTAATTTCCATTTCGAAGCAAAATTTATCTGTAGACAAAGCTATGCTTGACATGAAGGGCAAACAACTTAAATAAATTATACACGAAACGTAATTGAAAGAAGAAGCAGAACTAAGTTCTGATCTCTCAGCTGGATAATGTTTATAAATCTCTCAACTGGACAGAGTCGATTAGAACCCCTAATCGGAAATGCAGCCAACAACTGAGCGAAATGAACTGGGCCAACTACGCTGCGTGTTGCCAGCACATGCATCATTAGAAATGTTACATGTACAAGCAAAAGGGATGGGGAGGGGCGAGGTCTTCAACTCCCAAGGCGCCAAAGTATTACGCAAATAATACATAAACAAGCATGCAGCCAAAGCAAAGGTACTTTGAGCAAAAAAGCAAAACAGAAAAAGTGAAGAAAAAAATCTGGTCAATGGCCAACTCCCAGTTTTGCCAGCTCAGTTGTAAAGCGCTCAAGCTTGAAATTGTACAACTGGCAGAGCAACAGTGGTAGGGAGAGGGGAGGGGCGGGTGGGATTGTGTATTTGAGTCTGGGGCGAATGCCTCGTTGCATTTAAATATTAATAAACATGGCGTGCCAAGCAAAATGCGCCAAATGCCGCGCACTCGGCCCAAAAATGCGAACGGCGAACGTGACTTCCATGAGTCAAAGCCAGCCAAGAGTGCTGCTCCGCTCTTGTGTTGCCACGCCCCTAAACACAACGCTCCAAAAAGGTGTTGCCATTATTTATTTTTTTTTATTTTTGCGCGCTGTGAACTTTGGTCAAAATGCGACGCAGAGTCATGCAACAGCCAGCGGCGCTGTGGGCGCTGCACCCATTTTTTTTATACATTGCCTTTTGCCTGTTTTGAGCCATTTAACTCATTGCTGGTTCATTCCATTCATTCATGCCATTCATTCAATCATTCATTCATTCAAGCACTCACTCAATTCTCATTACTTTGTTGGTCTGTGTCATGTGGCAGACTGCAAAAGGTTTGAGAGACTGTGGGCCGTTTAAGCCAACATGCATCCTGTTGCTTGGCGCCATGTGAAAATTACAATAAAAAATATGCAAAAAAAAAAAACGAATGAAAACCCGCCCATGGCTCAAATGGATTGTGACAAGCGACAGCAAAACCAGAAAATCAGACTACCAAAATTAGTCATGTCCAGCAGAACAACTGCAATGCAAAATCATATTATGAATATGTATAAAATGAATATGAATATTCAAAGCTAAAATGCTCTCTCAATGCTATTAAAATTTAACATGTTTAAAAGGCGAATTAGACAAGCAAAACAAGTAAAAAAAAAGTTTGGCTTGTTTAATAATTTTAAAATACCACAAAAAACCTCATTTAACAATGACTCAAAAAAAATATCTGGCGAGCAGAGGAAACCGCCAAATTCTGTGTAAAAAAAGCAGAAAAACAAAAATGTAATTAAGAATTTTAAGAGATTATTTGTGGCCTTGTAAAAATAACATGTATATCCATAAATATATATATATATACAGACCCCTATCGTTGAACCCTAAGTTGTTTGTCTGGGGAGGCACCAAGTCTTATATAAGTTGAGATATGCTGAGGCAAATCATCAACAAGAATCGAAACAACGACGACTCACAAAAACCAACTTGGCAGTTATTCATTTTAAACATTGTGCTGCGTGTGTATCTGTGTGTGTGTGACTTATGACATCATGCCAAGTTCTTGGCAGTTGCCAAGCAAAAAGCAAAAAAAAAAAGGCCAAAAGCAGCTGCCAACGATGTACAGACAAAAGTTGGTGTAGAGTTGCAGCTGGGAAACTGGAGTTGGCTTTAGGGTTGTCGCTGTACATTTAAATGTATATTTTATAATGAATGGCCAATTGACAGGCTGACAGCATGGCCAAACTCAAAGTGGCAAGCGAAATGTGTGGCGAGCGGGCCAAGCAACCAACTCTTTCACCTGGCCAACGATGCTTGTTTGGCCCGGCCATTTATGGCCCTGTCCATGCCATTGGCTACTGTGTGTGCCTGTGTTTTAGCTGTTTTTATTTTTGTGTTTTTTTTTTTAGTTAGTTAGCCATGGGATTGCGCAATGTGGATGTGCCTTTTGTGGGGCCAGGACGGAACTGGATGGAACGAAACACGTCTAGCGGAAGCGCATTAAACCAAAGTACAAATTTTGGCTTTACGACTTAGCCGTTTATTTTATGTTTACAAGCCATTTGACCTCAGACGTCTGCCGACCCCCCATCCCCTCCAAACTAGTGCCAATTTTTAACGAGTCAACTTGAGTCGCACTTTTGACACAAATTCTACCAAAATGACGACCAAAATAAATAAAATACTTAGCCACGACAAATTAGCCAAATGTTGTGAATGAAGTGTCAATTTATGTCATGCCAAAGTGGGCGTTGAGCACTTGTGGGGGTGTGTCACCCATACATAAATATACATATATATATATTTAAATGTGCGTTGTGTGACAAGTGAAATGAGCTGGCACCTATCATAAAATTGGCATTAGAATAATCAATAATTAACATTTATCGCATGTATATAAAAGATAAACAAATTTTCAAGGCTTATCTAATTGACTTGCCGGCCAACAGCTGGAAAATGTCGATAACCAAATAAGCATTGTTATTCGATTGATTGCGTTGCACTAGCCAAATATGGACAGTATTTTTCGACAACAAATGCCAAAGCTGATATTGAACAGATTTGCTTTGTGGTCACAAAAAAGTAAACAAATCAAAACAAATAGTTTTACAATGAGTTTATTTGTTTAATTAAAAAGTATTGTTTGTGTTGGTTTTTATGTAGTTTTTTTATTATATGTATTATTTAAAAACTTTGCTAAATTCGCCAAAAACCATTAGCAGCTTCTAATGTGGTATTTCTTCAGGCGCTTACTAATGGACTTATTGGCTGGCTTCAAAACGTGAATTTAATTGAAAATTTTCTCTATTTTTTTTTGCTTTTGCTCTAACCGAAATTCCCAAAAGTAATTTTGAACACGAATCGTTCGACAACAACTTTAAATAGCTGTCAAACTTTTGCAATACTTCACTGCTGCAAACGCTTTGTTCATTAACTGATTTGATTGCAAAACAGGCGTCGCACGGAACGTGATCATCAAACAGAAAAATGATCGTAAACTCAACTAAATTATACACTACACACACAAACACACATAAATTTATATATGTATCACATTTCTAGATGCCTTAATGTCGGCGCAAACATTTCACTCAGGCATTTTTTTTATTTTAATGACCAAACCAAAACAAAAACAATGAAAATTAACTGAAACTGAAACAGAGAAAAAAGCAAAAAAAAAAATGTAAGGCGTGCGACATGTTGTAATGCGTATTACAATGGGCACCACAGGGGCGTGGCATGCCCAAAAGAGTTGCACTTAAAAAAAAAACAACGAAATATTCCACGAGTGCTCAGACTAAGGTCGCTGCTTGGTGGCGTCTCTCTCTCTTTGGGACGTGACAACAACAGGGGAATAGAAACACATACCAAAAAAAAAAAAAAAAAAAAAACCGAAGTCGAAAAAATTCAGGTAGTGTATTCAACGGATGGCCAAATTCGTGGAAGGAGCTTGTGGCTTTTGTATTTATTGTCGTTGATTAGGAGACGTCGGCGCCAGTCACCAGGAAGCGAAAATGGCACACGTCCTGGGCACAGGATGTGGCTGTGATTGCTGCGTGCCTGATTTTGGCCTGGGATTGATGGCAGCAGCGCAAAAAGCAAAAAAAAAGCCAATTGCCGGCAATTAAAGACAATCAATTGTGACTGTGACTTTTGTGTATCTGTAGCTTTGTATCTGTGTATCTTTGTATCTTTGACTATTTGTTTTTGTTTACGTGTGTGTGTGCAAAATTGCTGGCATTAACAAAACGACATTTTGTTTTTGTTTACGACAATTTAGTTGCCATTGACATTTGAACTTGCCAAACGGCTGATTCAAATAGTTGGAGAAAACAGCAAACAAGATTTATTGAAAACAGTTTCGTTGCCTCAAAATGGAGAAGTTCAACAATAGATTTATTCAACATTTTCCAAACAACAAACTGACTCAGCTGGCGGTCGTCTTTATAAGTTGCCTTTGAAGTGAATTTTTGGTTATGCGTCAGAATTTGAAGACAGGTACAAGTTACGAATACTATGACAATCTATAGAAGATAGTTGGAAGTGCAGATAAAATGCTGAAAGTTGAGGGTATTTATAAGTATTAAATAAAAAAGCAAATGAATATGATGGGTATATAAAAAAATATACATAAATAAATCTTTTACTCTTGAAGATAAATCTGTGCAGATTAAAAAAAAACAGAGAGTGGGAGGTATATATAAATATTTTTAAATATATCAAATTTATCTTCAATCAATTTAACTTTCATATTTTTTTAGGTATTCTTCACTCTTTTCTCTTTTTTTCTATCTTTTTTCTATCTTCCACATTTAGTCATTATATTTAAATTTTTATATATATTCAACAACTTAATTCTCATCTATCGCTGTCTCTATTTATTTAGATCCATTTCTGATAATTGAGGCGACAGTTTTGCATGCGCTGTGTCATTGAAATAGTTGGCAACTGACTGATTGTCCAACCGACTGTTTGACTGGGTGGGTGGCAGCTGACTTGGCCAAATGCGGCAGCTTGGGACACACCTTGCACACACCACACCACAACCAAAGCAACAATATCTAAAGCGCCTTTTGTAATTAGCCACGTTTGAAATTGTTGTTTAGCAACGACAACGACAACAACAACAACAACAATAATAGAAAATATTTGTTGTATGCCTTTCGAATTGCAAAAAAATAAAACTATAAAACTGGTTTACAACAATTGTTGAAGACTTCCAACAGCCTGCTCTGCATTCCCCCTGCTGTCAATCAAAAAGTGTTTTGAATTTGATTAGTTTTTTTTTTTTTTTTTTTTAATGCATACGTCAATTTGTTGTTGCTGTTGTTGTTGTTGTTAGCTGCTACTGCTGCTTGGCTAATTGACCTTTTGGCTTGGCATAAAATTGAATCTGCGGTTTTTTTTTTTTTTTTGGTTTTCCGTTTTCGGAACTGTAATTGGAATTTGTGTAGATTTCGATTCTCACATGATTGAAAATTGATTTTGATCAATTTTTTTTAGATTGCTTTTCTGCCTATTCGCTTTTGCTAATTAAAATGAAAGTTTTATTCGATTTCGAATTACAAAGAGAAATTGCCTATTGGCAGTCAAAGAGCGGGTTCAAATAATAAAACTTGCTGGCGGGCGAAATGCGAGCGATTTGCCAGCGAATTGCTTGCGTTTTGCCAGCGAATTGCTAGCGAAATTGCAATTGCAACTTGTGTCGCTTCAGAAATGTCAAAGAAAGGCATAAAAAAAAAACGGACAAACGAAAGCGCAAACACTTAAGCAAATTGCCTGAATGAACATTTAGCAGTCAAAGGCAAATTAAACTAATTGAAATGTGAGTGCAAAGATTTCTTAGAGCGACTGTACAAAGTGAAATTAATTTCAATTCTACTGAATATAATTTCTCGGCTAATTTGTGCAGCTGAACAACAAGCAATGTCAGCAAATTATGGCATTTATTAATGCAAATGAAAACTATTTAAATGAAACTCATATTAAATGACTGACATTTGCCAAGCATATGCAATTAAACGGTTTGACAGCCACTGATTGGCACAGTTGTGGAGTCTTGTTATGGTTACATAAGCGTCAACTTTTTCGTAGTACAAAGCAAAAAAAAAAAAACAGAAAACGGAAAAAAAACTAACTAACTTGTTCATTAAACACGAGAACTGCAAACACTTTAAGCGAATCAAGTAAAATGTTTGTAAATAAAACTCGTTTAAAAGCAGCAAAAAACAACAACAAAAAACAACAAAAAAAACAAGCAAAAACCAGTGCCAATTGTTGTTATTGTTAATGTTGTTGTTGTAGTTAAAGTTGTTGTTGTTGGCATGTAAATTTTTGTTAATAGCACAAGTTTTTCATCGCACGCTGCATAATAAATATGGAAAAAAAAGCTGATCGACACAAAAAACAACAACTGATGCGCAAAAATGATGAAAGAAATATAAAAAAAAAATATAAAAAATAAAAATAAATAATAATAATAATAAAACTAAGAAAATATTTAGTTATAGCAGAGTTTTAATCACAGAATTGCCTAATCAAAGCAGCATGCAAATTGCGCAAGGCAAGGCAGTTGTGGAAGTTGCAGCAGTTGTGGCAGGAACAGGTTGGATGGCTGGAGACGACGACGACGACGACGACGACGACGACGACGACGACGACTTTGCGTCTGCAACAAACTGTGGCACATAAATCAGCGCGCCAAGTATTAATTATAAGTCAAATGCCATTGCCATATGTTGAAGTTGGCCTGGCTGTGCAACGCAGTCCCAAAGGAGCGAAGGGGGTGAGAGTTGCCAGGGCGAAGCTGTTGATGGGCAAGTGAACGCCCCTCTGCTTTTGGGGCAGCAAACACTTGCAGCTGTTGCGCTCAGCTGTGTGTGTGCGTCTGCTGTTGCAAAGAGGGCCCTCCTGACATGTGCCACGCTGCCACGCTGCGGTTGCATGCTGCGACTGCATGAAAGTTGCTGTTGCTGTTGCTGTTGCTGCTGCTGTTTCTGTTTCTGGGTCAGCGACGCGTTGAAAACAAACGCTGCAACAGACAAACAAACAAACAAACAACCAAAGCTGCATTTTTCCCTCTTTAAAAACAAAAAAAAAAAAAGACAAAAGACGTGGCAAAAGCAGCCGCAAAATGATTCTCCACTTGGCGATAAGCATCGGCAGCAGCCGCAACTACCACAACTGCCAGAAACTGCAGCGCCATTCTCAAGCAGCACAGCGTGGCGTATGCGCAATGTGGCCAACTGTGGCCACAGCTTGGCCCACAAAATTGCTGAAGACGGCAAAAGCAATAGCAAACGGCAACGGCAACGGCAACGGCAACAAGAAGCAACGCTTGGCTCAGAGCAAATTATGATACACATGGCTCAGCTTATAGACATGCACAATACATATATATATATATATATATATATATATATAAATTTATATATATAGTGAAAGAGACCTGGCTAGTTCAAAGACCGAGTTGGCAGTCGACAAAACGGCAACGCTTCTCTGACCTAAATCCGTGTGTGTGTGTCTGTGCCACAAGAGCCGCATTCCTCGACAAGCGCTTGCAGCTTGCCATTTTTTTTTTTTTTTGTTCCAATCACAACTAATTATATTGAGTAAATAATCGAAAAAAGTTAAAGCCGACAGCAACCAATTATGTTAATTGATAGTAAAATTCAAGACTAGGCTCAAAGTTGCTGTTAATTAAGCGCGAGAAAAATAGAAGCAACCAAAAAATAAAAATTTTCATCGAATTGGTTTTGTCAATAGACAACAAAATAAAATCGAAATACAAAAATAAAAAAATTTGAAACAGACGAGACGAGTTTTGAGTTTGGGCAAGTTTTGGTATTTGGGCTATTGATACAGCTGCTTGCAAAAGGCAATTTAGGCCGAGATAAACAGTTTACATGTTTGAAATAATGTTGGTAGTAGATACAAAAGTTGCCTCTTAGCAAACACAGATACAGACACAAACACAGACACAAATTCAACACGCTGTTGTTATATGTGAAATATGCAAATAATATTCAATGTGTACTTAGAATCAACAAAACAGCCAATAAAAAGGGGTGAAATGTAACTGAAAAAAAATATTATATGACTTAAGGGGGAAGGGGAGTCTTGAGAGAATTTAAGCGGTTTTTATAGAGAGGAAATTGCAGTTGTGACAATAGCGTTGATAACATAAGCTGGATGTGTGAAAAACTGCTATGAAAATACAGTCAAGTAAAATATACAAAAGAAAATTTAGATTGTGTGCAGAAAATTATTGATTTATCATTTAATGAAATTGACATTACAAAAAATATCATCATTATGATAAATGATAATTCAGAATAAATTTAGCATATGAAAAGATAAATTGTTTTGAGCATGAACAATAATTCAATATAATATTTTGTGCATGAGTTGATTTATATTTTAAGCTATGAAACATGAAATATTCCACAGAAAAGCGCATATATTATATATATATATATTTCAACAAAATATTCTGCCATACGCCGCGCGGATCGTGTCTGTATAATTTATAGCATTTTACGACATTTTCAACAATTTTGGCCACACGATTCTCAGCGTTTATTTTTTATTTACTTCTTTGATTCTATTTCAGCTGTGACTATATTTTTTGTTTTTATTTTTGTTTTTACATTTTAACAATTTGGGTCAATAACATTTGGCAACTTCAGTGCGTTGTCAGCAAAATAAAATTACGAAAAAACAACGAAAAGGCTGCCAAGGCGCCAAGTTCTGTGTAAAGGCCAACAACAATGGCCAACACAGTAACAACAATGGCCAACAACAAACTAATTGAAAAGACAAAACGCAAAAAAAAAAGTGCACACAATTTGTGCATTAATTAAAAAAAAAATAATTTTCACAAAATTTTGGCTTTGGCCATGCGCAAAAGTGTTTTCGCTGGCAATTGTTAATTGTGTGTAATGTAGAATAAATTACAATAAATTAATAAGCGATCAACGACCCACACATATATACGATACATATATATATATAGTTTATAGCGAAAGTATTTCACATTTAACGAATGATATATGGACTGAGTCAGCGTCGGAGTCTGGGTTATTGTTATTGTTTTTACTTATGAATGCTAAAGAGAAAATCTTAAAAGCAAAATATTTGATCAAGAGAATCTTTTGCTTTATGGTTGGCTCGTTAAAAAGTGAAACAACTTTTACTTTTCAGCTCAAACGATGACAAAAGATGCCACAAAAGAAAAATACGCTATTACAGTTACAGATACAAATGCAGATGTATCAGATACTATAGCTGATATATATATATATATATATATGTAGACAAACATCAGTGACAAATTCTTGCCAAGTGAAACTCGATTTGGGTGTGTGTGTGTATTGTGTGTGTGTGTTTATTGTGTATTTATATTACTGTAAACATTTCATAACTATTTACACGTTGCGAGGGCATCGCAGCTCTATAAACAAAATTAAAAACTCAACAAAGCTATTTAACACATAATATATATATATACAGATAAATGGAAATGCATATATAGTTTTTTTTTTATTATATATACTTTTGTATATTTTTTCCATAGAACCACTCGGCCGATTTCGCCATATACCATAAGCACTTTATGCTCTGCATTTGTCAACTGTTGACGGGTCGCGTCGTCGTCGAGTCTGTCGCAATTTTGGCAGCCCACAATTTGTCAGAGTGTCTCACCCAAAATTCCCAGTGTGTAAACATATATTTATAAATATTTATTTCATACATAAAATAGTCAACGCACAGCTGCCAACCATAAATACAAAATTGTTTAATAAAAAAAAAAAACACAACATCTAAATTAAAAGGTTATAAAAAAGAATATAAAATAAAGATCGTTTTTGTGTAAATATCGAAACGCTTATCGGCTTTGGCAAATATTAGTAAGCCACAAAGAGAAATTCAATGTTTGCAGTTCGTATCTAAAAACGATACTTGAATACCCTATTAAATATTATATTAAATAGCATGAAATCAATCATAATATTTATATAAATAAATTGCCAGATTAAATTGCCATTTTCTACAAATATTTAAACTCTGAGCAGCTGCTAATTTTCCAGTTGAATTATGCGAAAGTTTCTGTTTGCTAAATTGCTGTGACCCAAAATGTGTTGCACAAACAGTTCTAAATAATAGTGAAAATTAATAGTTTAAAGCAGATTTAATTATAGCTAAAGCTTAGTCATGCCAAAAACTTAGGAAATGTTTTCTTTGTTTAAATAAAGAACACAATTTTTTTATCTCTCGTCTGCAATTTGAATGTGCAAATAAAAGGCGAACCTTTCTTAATGTGTTGGTAAACATTTTAGATATGAAAAGCAAATCTTATCTGAGCCAGTTGGCTAAGCTGATATAGCTGATATTGCATTTTTATTACATACAACTTTTTTTTGGGTTGCCTCACTGTTAGCCAAGTTAAGGTAGTGGCTGGTTGCTTGTTTAATTAAGAGCGCTTGTTTGCCCGTTAAATGTATAAAGAATTGTTATTGTTTTTTTTTTTGTTTTTTTTCTGCTGTTGCTGCTGTTTTCATATACGCAATTACATTTCTTTGCGGGCAAACAATGGCAAAGACGGGTGGGTGGGCAAAGTGTTGTCAATGCCGCCAGACACCATTTTTTGCCATTACACAATACTAGCAACAACAACAACAACAACAACAACAACAAATTACAGCCTTTGCTTTTTTGCTGTTGTTGTTTTTGCTGTTAGCATCGGGTTGATTTTCATGCTTTTTAATGCCGCATTGTCATCACATTTTGCTGTCCGCTTGACAAACGTATTCACAATAAATATATATATATATATATATATATGTATATGCATTGCATGACGTATATGAATACAGACAGTATTCACTTTTTAATATCTATATAAAGCCAACGATTGTCTTTCAATGTGAATGGGCCTTCCAAGCCTTCCACTGGATGCCACAACACGTGTGAAGAATCGCTTTAGCCTATTGCAAAAATACAAATAAAAAAAAAAACTGTCCAAGTAAAAAATAAATAAGTAACAAAAAATGTTACATAACCAAATGCGACGACAATGCATGAAAAATGCTATTTGCTGATAAAGATGAAAAGGTAAAAGATATTTATTCTATTTTTGTACATGTATCTCAAAGATGCATTGATAAACTGTACAGTTTTTTCAGTTATCCCTTGGCTTATCTTGTCTACCTTTTGCTACACAAGCTGTCAATGATATTTTCCAAACCCAAACATACCCAAAAACCCAAGATACTTCTGGAAATAGACAAGTCTTATCGCTTTTGGCTAAATCAATAGAGAACCTGCAACCTGCAATTGGTTTCGAGTGTTCGAGTGACCTTATCGAATTGCAGCGATCTGTGAATGCTCTTTGAACTGAGTAGTGTGTGAGTGTGGGTAGTGAATAGTATGAGTAGTGAATAGTGAGTGCATTCAGTTCTCGTCTTTGTTTGGTTTTTTTAAATATATGTTTGTTGTTGCCACTCGTTGAATGCTCTTCTTGCTGCTGCTTTCTGCTTTCTGTAATCAGTCTGAGGCAATGCATAACAATCATCATTACAAGTCTGAGTAGAGTGAGTGGAATGAGTGTGAGTATGAGTGTACTCATACACGTATTCATACACGGATTGCCAAACGGCAACATAAATTTATATGCTCGTAAAGCAGGCGGGGCAGTCATACAAAATGCAAACTGCCAACTGGCAAAGCTGGCAAATGCATATCCGGTCGCTGGGGCAAGGCAAGGAAGTCACTGCGAGAACTGGAGGGAAGCAGAGCAGCGCTGTGAGGGACAAAAGGAGTCGTCGCACAGCCATGAATCACTAACTAACTAACCAGACACAGACAAAATGAGTTTGCCTCGTTTGCTGCTGCCAACTCGGAGTCGGCATTGCATTAATCGCTGGCCATTATGCAAGACACGCGCCCAGCGGCCGTGTGCAATCCATATGCATAAGTGATATATTTATATATAATATATACATATATATATATAAAAGAGAGGGAAGGTGCCTGCCTACCTACCTAGGTGGCTGCCACACTTCGTTAGTTGCATGGAGCTGACCATTTAAGGGCAGGCAAACCAACTACGGCAAACTCGACGACAACAAAAAGCGAAAGCGTTTCCAAGACGGCGTCTGTTTTAGACCTTGGCGTGGGTTCTTCAACTTAGCCATCAGCTGTACTTACACACAACAAAAATTGTGTGTGTAAAACACAAAACACAAATGTACAAAAGCAAGTTTCTTGGAATAATAAACCGAACTGCAAAAGTGCAATTTGTTTACTCTTTGAGTTGACTGCAAAAATATTCAGTAAATATTCAATATTCAGTGCATTCAGTAAATATTCAATCTAAATCGATTTAAAAACTTAGAATTTGATTATAAAATATACTTTTATATCAGCTAAAGATGAAAAACATTTTATTTTGATTTAATTCTTATTTTATTCGACTTTTGTTTTCTTCTTCATAAGTTAAGAATGTTTGTATTAATCATCATTAAATTTGTAAATTTGTGAAATATATATAAGATTTTTATCAACAATTTATTCTTATTTTATTCGACTCTGTTCTGGCGTGGAGAAGGTTTTTTTGTCTTCAGTTTGCCTAAATTGAAATTCTTAACATGTTTTTTTTTTGCGAGTGTATAGCGATATATATATATATATATATAAAGAGATCCCTTCACGGGCACAGCAGGAAGTCTCTTTTCATATCTTTATTAGCTGGGCGGGGGGAAACCTTGACATCAAAGTGGGCAACGCCATAAATTTGCCAGCCATGTGTGTTATGAAAGAAGGCGACCGCAAGAACAGCTGATGGCTGAATGTAGGCGGCACACAAAAGTATCTGACAGATACAGGAAAAAGATATAGAAATCGCTACACGACAACAGACGCCGCAAAAGTAGCTGCGACTGCTGCTGCTGCTGTCAAACAGAACAGCGAAAGTTTATCCAAAAAGTATATATATATATATATATATATATATAAATATATAGCCCAGACAGTATGGTGCCCCGCCTCTGATGTGTACATGATGATTGGGGGCATGTTGCATGTGGGCAACAGTTCAAACAATAAGCCAACTCAAATTAAATGAAAAATCAAATAACAGAATGAAAAATTAGAAGAAGGAAAAAAAACTGAGGCCGAAGAATAAATACTCTTGTCAGACAGATAAATAAACAGACATGAAATTTATGTGTATATTGTGTATATTGTTTTGTGTATAAATTATAGTTGGAATAAACATATAAAGTAGTCTGATTCCGTTGAACTTATCCTCAGAGAACTCTGCCACAGACAAGGCCATCAAAAGAATAAAACAGTTAAGAGCAAAGTCTTTGCTTCAACATTTATTGCCTGAAAGACATACTTTTTCTCTTGGGGCTCAAAATACAAAATAAATAAAATAGAAGTAGGCTAAAATGCTTTTTGGTAGATAAGAGATTTGGCCTTGCTTCAGCTTCAACTTCTGCTTCAACTTCTGCTTCGTCTGCTGCTGTCTAAATTGAATTAAAACTTTGCCAGGCGAAAGCAAAAGCATGTCTAAGGTGCCGATAAGCGGTTTTCATTGAGACCACAAAAAACTAGACATAAAAAAATAATAATAAAAAAATAAAAAAAAAATACAAAATGCAATCGTTTTGTTAATTGGAGCGTGCGATCTCTTTGTGGCAAGCGTCTGTTCGAGTTTTGTGCCCATTTTGGGGTTCATAATTCTAACACAAAAAAAAACAAAAATGATTTGGGCCTGAGGCGAAAGTTGGCAAAAGACTGTTGGAAAGATCATGTCGATCACAGTTGGAGTTGGAGCTGCAGCTGCATGTTTGAAAGTGGCAAGTGGCAAGTGGGCAGTTGGCAGTGGGTAGAAGTAAAAGTGCGTAGTTAAAAGCGGCAAACAGCGACAAGAATCGCATAATTCGCTCATTTTGCTGTCATCTGCTCTAATGCTAAATAATGATGATGAATGTGTAATCTTCATAATGATGATAGCGATTCAGACCAACTTTGCAGACGCTTTCTCAACAATTTTGTGAATGCTCGTTTTTTTTTTTTTTTTTGTTTTCGTTCTTCTTTTCATTCTGAGTGATTTATGCGATTTGTGTCAAATGTGTTTGCCGTGTGTTGATTTTCTTCTTCTACTTCACTTTTTTTCTATCAGCAATTTTCCAATTCTGCCTGGAAATTCTATTAACTATACGGGTATGTGTGTGCGTGTGTGTATGTGTGTGTGAAAGAAAGGTCTTCGCGTAGGTAGACAGACGGAAAAAAAAAGTGTTCACTCAAAGGCAAACATTATATTTGAAATGTTTGCGTTATCAGTGAAGCGTTTGAAAATTGTTGTTGCTGTCGCTTTTATTTAAATTAAGCAACACACAGTCACACACATACACACACTCACACATGCGTGAAAGCCGCAGCATTTGTATGTAAATTACATTAAAAAAAAAAAATGACTCGCGCGCCTTTCATTGATAAGGCTTATAAAGACTGTGACAAACCAAAAAAAAAAATAAAATCGATGCTGAGGTCAGAAATTAACAAAGGCTACAACAGTTTAACAGCCACTAAAGCCACTTTAACACTTAACAAATGAGTGCCAGTTCCCGTCAAACTGTGCTGTTTGCTAACAGAATATTTATTGCTGCGCTAACTCAACTTGCTTATAGCAAATTTTATACACAAATAATAATTTTTCTTAAGCGTTGCTTAATTATACCCAAAACTAGAAAACGATAATAAATATTTTAGATCTATAAGTTCTATAAAAAAAATTACTTAAATCAGATCACATTTGAAATTTGCCTTATGACTTAAGCGAGGCCATTTTTGGGGAATTCAGCTTCTGCTGCTGCCCACACACACAAACACCAATACATCCAGTTGCTGTTGAACTGTAACGCGTTTGTGACTAAGCCGTGAAGAACAACAATGGCAAATTACCAACGCCCAAATTGCAATTAATTAATGAAAGCAATCGAAATAAACAACCCACACTCCAAAAAATGCTTACCTCTCTGTTGTTGTTGTTGCTGTTGCTATTACTGTTGTTGTTGCTGTTGCTATTACTGTTGTTGTTGCTGTTGCTGTTGTTGTTGTTGTTGTGTTGGTGATAGTGTGGCTGTTGCTGTGAATGACTGTTGTTGGCCGTATTATTGTTATTCTGTGTTGTTGTGCCCGACGACGACGACATTCGCGATCCGGGCAGATCGCGCCACCTGAGCACCCCCATGACCGCCTGACGCACCCAACGCCTTTCAGCGCCTTCGCTATAAAATGCCACGATCGCTGCTTGTTGTTGTTGTTGTTGCTGTTGCTGCTGCGGCGGCTGCGGCTGCTGTTGTTGCTGTGTTTGTCGATGTTTTAGGCTACACTTGCAACAATTGTTGTTGTTGTTGACTGCATTGATTTTGGCTGTATTGCTGTAGGCGGTTTTTTCTTTTTTTCGTTTTGTAGCCGCAGCTATTATTATTCTTCAAACTGTTTGGGCTAATTGTTATAATTTTGCTCGAGCTTTATTTCGCTCTTACGGCAAAGTTGGCGCAAATATTATTGTTGTTGTTTTTTTGCGACGGCTTTGCACACGTAGTTTGACTCGTTTGACGAGTTTTTTATTTTGGTTATTTCGTGTGTGTGTGTGTGTCGGCCAATGGCTGTCAAACTGCAGTGACTTTCCAAGCGCAGCGTTTATTTTGTTGTTATTTTATTTTCTCTATCTCTCTCTCTCTCTCTCTTATGCAAATATGATGTTCGCGAATTTCTATGGAATAAATTTCACTTAAATCAAACACACACAAAACACTCACTGAAATGCAGATGTTTTATTTTTGGTCTAACGCAAGTAGAAAGAAGACACACAAAAACACGCACGCACCAAAAACTTATTTATACATATGTATTTTGGAGTTGGAAATGTAGCTGCAACAGTTGAAATGCGGCAACTGCATTGAGTTTGATTTAAAAATAACTCGCGTGCGTTTTTTTGTTTTGAATTTGTAACGATCAACGCACCGTTGAGAAGCGGCAATATACAAACGACATGCGACAAACAAATTGCGACTAACGACTAGCGACGACAACCGACCGAAAACGTCTGCTGTTGACGGCAACTTGCTTGCAATTACAGTCAGCACACAGCCAACAGCATGTTAAGCGACCGGCGGTGAGAGCAACAGACAAATGTTGGGCAGCTCATTTGAGCATAACAGCGAGTTACAACTCAATTCGTCTGTTGTTTAACATGACAAGATTGAGAGCGGCGTTGGTCTGGAGCGGCGTGCGCTAGAGCGAGATAAACAGTGCCGTGCTCTGTGGCGCCAAATTTGAAATGTGCCTTTTTGAGTGAAATTTAAGGCAACTGCTTAGCAAGGAAGTGAACATAAATCTATATCTATATATATATATCAAAAAGTATCATAAAAATAGATATGGTAATTTGTATGTTGTAATGCTGCGACAACACTCTAATTAAATACAATGTTTTTTCATGTTTATTGCTGGGAATAACACGCATTTACTAAAAACGATAAGAAATTCCAAATGAATCGTGCAAATAACCAAGCGTTTTTGTGATTAATATGTTTCGATAAGCCGAAAGTTCATCCAGCAGCTGTGTGTCACTTTATTCAAATATTTAAAAATAGCTATATATTTATCCCGTACAAACAAATTTATGATTCCATCCAATCTGGCCTTGACATTCGTGTCGTAAAACTGACAAACCATAATTAGGCAAAGAGTCCACAAATTTATACATAAAACACAAGAGCAACAAATCTATACAAAACAAGAAATACTTAAAACGAATCATCAGTGATTATAAAAGCAAAGCATTACGCACGTTTCCTGAATTGATTTTTTATGTTATTTTCATTGGCATTGTGGCTTTGGTGGTTTGTTTATTGTTGGTATTATTTGCTTTATCAACAAGTACAAAAAGTGTTTTAATTGTGGTTGTTGAAGATTGCAGATTTAGCATAAGAACTGTAAACATAATAACAACAATTATTACAATTATAATTAGAATTGTATTTCAGAGACTCCCAAATGTTTTCCAATGAAATTAAATATGTGTTCACAACCCGCATTAAAATGTATGCTTTAAATTTGGCCATAATGAGTAACGGTATTTAACTAAAGATGGATGAAGTTGTTGTTGTACCCTGTAACAAAAGCGTGTGTGAAATGGGGTATAACTAAATTGTGTCTGCATCTGAAAAAGTCATTAATTTTTTATGATTTAAAATAGTTTTAGTTATTGATATTTCATCGAAGTGTTTAAAAGTGGATACAAAGTGTATAAAAAGTTGTGTATAATTAAAAAAAAATTAAATTGTTAGAACAGCTGCCTGCAGATTTAATATCATACTTCAAACAGTATGTATAATGATATATATATATATATATATATCGGTAGACAGAGAGAAAATATTATTCTAGTTTTTATAGAGTAAAATATTATTTTTCTTCTATTTGTTGAAATTTTATGAGCAATTTTTGCCAGAATACATATAAATCTGTCTTTTTCAGTTATCAAATATATATTTTTATTAACACCTCTTTTCTTAGTTTGGTTGTTTCTTTAACCTAATTAACAAAAAGTTTTTCTCACTATTCCGTTTGTTCTCATTTCTTTTTTGCTCTGTTAAGCATCTAATTAATATTTATAAGAATAATTCAATTTTCTTTTTTTTCCATTGCTGCCAATGAATGCCAAATTTCAACTGTTTACAGGGTATATCCATACTAAGTGAGTCTTTGTTTGGTGCATTCTTTAGTTGTGGTAGTTGTCATCATCATCATCTCTTTTGGGTTGCTGGCAGACAGCCGGCAATCAACAACGGAGCCAGCAATGCAGCAAGTTGGTAAACAACAGAATGAAAACCTTCCAAATGAGCAAGGGCAGTGTTTTTGGGCAGAGGGAAAAACTGCAGTGAAGGGGAGTGGGGTGGGGTGTGTGGCAAAGTCAGGTGGCCCTGAAGACATTCGGGTGCCCCGCTCAACGTCAACGTCAAAAGCCACAAACAAGAGTTCCACTTGCCAGACGCTGAAAATCATCAGAGAAACAAAGCAAACAACAAAAAATTGTTTTAAAGTTGCATTGTTTTATGCAGGTGTGCGGGAGGAAATGGAGGGAGTTGATGGAGGTAGGGGGAGGGTGTTGAAGAGAGGGTGATTCTTCTTGGAAATTAAAAAGCCACAAGTGAGCAAAGTTTTGGAAGCAATGGCAAAAGATATTCAAAAAGTTGGCAAGAGGCAAGAGAAAACAGACATGCAACAACCGGAAAATAATTATAAATTTTAAGTGCAACATGTGAAGCGGTCAAAGGGGACTAACATAGATAAAGAGAGGGAGGGAGGGAAAGAGGGAGGAAAGGGGCAACATAGATATATATGAAGATAAATAGAGTTTGATGGAAGATATGAAGAGGTTTTCATATCTTTATCTAAGTGTGTGTGTGTGTATGAATGTGTGTGTGTGTAGGAGTGGGGTATACGTGTAGGCTGTATAAGAGATAAAAATCACACATTTTGTGGCTTAGAATTTATGCTTACACGGCAAGAAATGGCTAAAATAAATTGATAAAAAAAATACGAATTTCGACAATGAAATTTGTTTAGTATTTTTTGTTATAAGCGAATTATGTTATTTTTATAAAGTATTTAAAAAACGTAATAAAATAAATATAATATTTAATTAAGCAAATATAAAATGCATTTTTTTTATCAAGAACTATGAGCAAAAATTCTAAGATTGAAACATATCTAAAACTAATAGTTGAAAACTGTAAGAAATAAGATGACTATTCAAATATATTTTATAAGTGTATAAGCTGTGTGTGTGTGTAGTGTGTGTGTGTGTTTGTTGTGCTTGCGGACTGCAAAAACTGACGACTGTGGGAGTAGCTGATGCCAAAGACAGAACATGCAACAGCAACAAATGTGAGGATGTCGTTGCGGCTGACGACGATGGCAATTAACAACTTCAACGTTCGTTGCAGTTGCGCCTGGGATTCGAGATTCCGCTAGCTAACCAAACCAAACCCTTACCACAACCCGCAACTGGCAGACAAATCGCATGCGGCCTATACAAAAAAAAATGTGGGGGGAGTTGTGGCAGTTGTTGGTTAGCGAGTTGCATGTGGCAGCTTCTAATGTGCCATTTGGTGGCGCAGCAACGGCAGTGTGAAAAATATGCAAGAAAAACCCAACGCCGCCGAGACCAAAATGTAATGTTTAAGATTCATTTTTTATTAAGGTGTATGTGGGGTGGGTGGTAGGTGGGGCAGGAGTAGGCAAGGAAAAGGGAACGTTTTCAGCATAACAAACAGTGGCATAAATTTTAGTGGCTTTGCAGCGCCCAGCAAAAATGTATCCGGCTTAAAGAGCAAAGAAAAAGTAAAGCAAGCAAAAGATACAAATGTGAGCAGAAAATGGCAGCAAAAAACAGCAAAAAAAAAAAACAGATAAATATTTATACATGGTGCATATTTTAAGGAGGGGCTTAATTAGGCACCTATCTAAATGCAGTTGCGAAAAAAGAAATGACAATAAAATGCAGAGGCAAAAAATGTGGCAAGCGGCAGGGATATAATGGTGGCAAGTGCAAACCGAATGCCTGCACACACTCTATTAGCCCGAAAGTATGCAATGGCCAGGAGCGCATGTAACAATGCGGCAGAAATAAGCAGAAAGGATGTGGCAAGCATAATAAGCAAACATGCAGCAATGCAGCAAATGCAGCAAAAAGAAAATAGAAAACTTTTCTACTGCACGCAGCTGCACTAAAAGATACCCTGCAACAATCAAAATTTAATAATTTAGCTTTCAATAAAATTTAACATTTTAATCCGCTGTTAACAGTTTGAGCTGCACTGCAATTGCTCTAAAAACTCAGCGCAGGCAGCTTTAATTAAATTTTAGCGACTTGAACAAACACACATGCGAAAGGGTTAAGCAGAAAGAGTAGGGGAGGGGGGCAACTGGATGAGGCAGGGACAGTGGCATGGTGCAAGGGGAGTGGCACTTTAAGTTTCAACCTAGTTTGCCAGTTGGCTAAACGGCTTCGACGACCCGCATACAAAAACTGTTTGAAAAGGCGCCTCGTCTCGTGGCAACATCTTGGGCTTTGTGTGGCATGTATGTGTGTGAAGTGCCGGCGAGTGCCCGCATTTGGTTGCACATGATGGGAAGGGGAAAGGGAGAGGCAGTAGACAGGAGTGCAAACACAAGGAGAGCAAGCAGCAGTTGAGAAATCTTTTGATGGCAAAGTTTGCAACGAAATATTCTTGAGAAAACTAAATTAAAATGTTAAAAGATGTGGAAGCGAATAGCTGCCAAGACTAACAAAGGGGGCTGAAAGGAGGGGAAAGTGGGAAGAAATTGTTAGTTGAGCAAAGGAGCAGTGCCAACAACTATATAATTAACAAGTGCATTTTGTTAGTGGCTGAACTTGAATGCAACTTGCCGGGGGAAAATAACATTTAACAATACATAACAAAAAATAGAAAATTGAACTTACATATAAAAAGTGTCAATATTTAAAATGTTTTATTTATTATACAAATCTAATGTTATGTTAATATACATTTTTTAAGTATAATTCTGATATTTAAAAATTAATCTTCGCAAGAGGTGTAACAAAAATCATAAAAGAGAAATTATAAATTTAATATTATTAATTATTATGTTTATTATAATTAATTATTGTACATAACTGAAAAGAATATTTTGTTGAAATGTTAAGTTATATTATAAAAATATTTCTGGATTTAATTTGCATTCCTATCAAACTTAAACTAATCTTAAAAGGCAAAAAACTAAAATCCACTAAAGAAAACCAGCCACTTTACAACGCCCTCTTCCGCCAGCTGAACACAACACGCACTTACATTTACAAACACTACGTAGCGTTGCAAAGCAGCGCCCTCTATAGGCTGCCACACCAAGCATGTTCATGCACTACGAACAGTAGAACATGCACGCTAGGCGGCGCCACAATGCTTTAGCGGCCTTTAGTAACTATCAAGCATTTTGGGAACACTTAAGCTGCTGGCTGGCGCTACCTAGCGACTGTTGTGTGCACTACAAGCAACATTTTCGAAACTGCTCCCAAGACAAGGCAACAAATCGGCTCGCTGTCAAATTGCAATTGCAAAAACCGCAACTAATTGCAAAATTAAAAAAAATATTTATTAATAAAAACCAATAAAAGCCAAAAGGCCACACCCAAATAAAAAAAAGACAGCTGCTGGCACCACAGAAGCGGCAAAAGCAGCTGAAAGTGTTCAAAAAATATACAAAAACTGGTAAAGGCAAAGAGACAAACGTAAAATTAAATCCCTGCCAGTTGAGCATTTAGCACAAACGCTTGACACCCGCAACATACACAAAAACACCCGCAACACACACACACAGACACACACACACACACACATACATACTGTGTATTTGGGAATAATTTGTGTGCCTATTAAAATGCCAACAACAACAATGCCCTGCAGATTATGTCAAATTATATGAATGCTGATGTTTTTTTTGTTGTGTTTTTTTTGGGGAAAAGGTGCGGCTCAGAATTGGCAGTTTTGTTACTTGCATGCCACATGAGCACATTCGCTTGTCAATTCATTCATTCAATCATTTCTTCAATTTGCCACTTTGATGAGGCCAAGTAAACATTTTTACTACTTTCGCTGCAACTCAACTGAGATTTTTATGGTTCAGCGCCGCAGCCTTGGTTAGATTATTGAAGATGCCTTTTGGTCTTTTGATCTGCCTGTCTGTCTGTCTGTCTGCCTAGCTGCCTGCTAACATATGTCCTGGGACAATGCCACGCCTTTTGTCCCAGGTCAGTAGCCTCGAACAGCATGAGCTGATAGAGAGAGGAAGAGAGAGACAGAGACAGGTAGAGGGTTGGAAGGAAGAAAGGAACTGCTGTAAGATGACACAAAGTCAAACTGCTCATATCGAATTCTGGATATCATTTCTAAAACTTGAAAATATTTCAAACAAAAAAAAGATTGAGGCTATTTAAGCTTGCTTAGAATAGTTGGATATTTTTTTATGTTTTTAAGTTCCCGAAAAGTTTTTTCCAACAATGTAGATTTACAGCTTATACCAAATTTAGTTAGGTATATTTTATTTTTTTAACATCTTTGCTGAGTAGAAAATTGTTATATAGAAATATCTTATTTTAGTTAATACATAAAAACAGAAAAACTCAGCATTTGACTGAAGTGATAAAGAAATATTTATATTTCTTCATTAGGCAAGATTTAAAATTGCCCATAAAGTATTTTTTTTTATTCATAAAATGAGTTCATTTTTCAATGCATAACAGTTTTGCAGACATTTCGCATTAAAAAGACTTAAATGAGACTGGGGAAATGCAATGATTTTATCTATCGGCGACTCACCTGTGAGAAGTATGCTGGTAGAACACAGCGCTGATCATCTAATCTTGAGCACTGCACACGCTCCAGCAGCTCAAAGAGATCATGTGTGGCGCCTCGCAATCTTTCCGGACTGTGGGTGACGCTGCCCGTGGAGCCGGCATTGCCGGGTTGTTGCTTCTGTGTGCCCGCCATGAATGCATGCTGACGTCTGCACCGGGAGAGAGAGAGAGAGAGAGAAAGAGAGAGAGTAAGTGAGTGAGTGAGAGAGAGAGAATTGGTCAATGTTTGGGTTAAAATCAAGAGCACAAACTTCCTGTTTGACTGTTTAATTATATTGCACGTAAAAAGCTAATCAAAAAATTCTTTTTTTTTGTAATTTTTTTTAGCATGTGGCCAGCGAATCGAAGCGAAGACTCAACTGGCACTTGGCAATGTCGCTCGCCGCACAGCTGAACATGGCCAAGAGCAGGGCCAAGTGAGTGCGTCATGCAATCTTTTCATGCTTCAGCGCCAAGTCCAAGTGCAACTCTCGTAAATATTCAATTGACTGCACAAACTCGAGTGGCATTCAAATCCCTTTGCCCTTCGTCTTTGGAATTCTGCGCGACTTTATGGGAACATGTCTGGGAAGTGGCCACCGAATTCCACAAAGGTTAACCAAAATGATCACCACCAAGCAGGCACATTTCGAGTGCTGACTGAAGCAAATAGTGAATTGTAGAAAAGCAATTGTTGACAGCCATAGAAACTCAAGCAGAACATTTAAGCGATCAACGAAGTCAAAAGTAGACAATTCAAAATATGAGCAAAGCAAGCAAAGAACAAATAAAAATAGGGGAATGAATCTGAAAACATATAAGTCAATCAAGAATAATACAACTAAACTGAACAACTAACTGAAGTCAATCAAGGATCATGTTAAAAAATAAAACTCAACTGAATTTAGAAAGTACAAAAAAATTCTTAAATTCTTATCGAAGTCTGATTAAAGAATTTATTTAAAAGAAGACATAAATAAAGCAACTAAAATAATTTTCAAAATGAAATTAAAAAAAACTAACAACTGAAAATTTAGCTAAGTTAAGCTAAAAATTAATATTTAAAACAGATATTAAAATTGGTACTTGAACCAACTTTTCTTATACATAAAAATTAATATTTAGAGCAGATATTAAAATTCATTCAACTTTTCTATGCAACCATAAACAAACTCTGACTTTTTGCCAATTCTTTGATCATCTACAAAGGGCGGAAGTAAACTTTTCAATAGGCGGCACAATTGTAATAAAAGCTGAAGGATTCTTAATCCACAATTGTATTTTTTTTTTTACTGAAGAGTCGTTGAAAAATTACTCTTTTTTTTTGGTTTGTAAAAATTTGTTAGAGTTGTGTGGAACATTTCTCGAGTTCTTAAGTTGCGTTCACGCATCGAAGAGTACATAAAATTATGAGTGCCACTTGAATATTTCATATTTCATTTCTCATATTTTTCTCCTTATTTTTTTTCTGGTTTTAGTTTGGAATGGTTTTTGTTATTATTCATGTTTGTTGTCACTTGTGCAATGTTTTATGTTATTATTCTTGTTGTTTTATTATTTTGCTTTTTTGCCAGCTTCTTGTTCTCATTTGTATTTCAGTGGATTCATCTTTTTTTTGGGGTTTGGCACAAGTTTTCTTGTCACAGCAGTTGCCACTTTGTTGACACACAAACGCAAACAGGAGAAAAGTGCGAAAAAGAGAGAAGAGCTGATGAGAGATAGAGAGAGAGAGAGAGGGAGAGTAGAAGAGAGAGAGAGAGAGGGAGTGAAGAGAGTTCAGCGTGGGACTTCAGCTGGCCAAGGATTGCTGTTGAGGATGTTGTTGTTCCTGTTTTTGTTTACTTTGATGTTGCTGCTGCTGCTGCTGTTGATGTTGCTGCAACGTGTGTGCAGCTGCTGTGTGTTGTTGCTCCACATTCGAAGTGCGTAATAAAAACAACAACAGAAATTGCCTACATTTCTTGTTTGTCTACGAATGTGAAGCCAGCTCCTCCTCTGCTGCCCATAAATTAACACCTACAGAAAGTGCCTATCTCCGAGTCACATGAAATGATGACAGTTATGGGAGAAGGATATCAAAAACAAGGCAAAATGCAACTCATGCAACACAAGGACTGTCACATGCCACACATGCATCATCAGCTCTAATCATCGCTGTTGCTTCTGCTCCTTCTGCTGATAGTTTTAGAGTGCCAGAGAAAGTGGCTGATGACATACAAACAAACATATGTTTATATTTCCATAACTAACCCGTTGTTGCGTAACACGAGAAGTTTTATGCCACAGCTGTCTGCCACATATAGCACAAAAATATATTAATTCATATACATTTTCATATTTATTGTCAAAAAAAAAGTGAATGTCTGCAATCTAAATTCATTTAATGAATTTATTTTAAATATTTGTGGTAACAATTTTTATTGCCTTAACTAAGATTAGAAGTGCCACAAAATATACTACAAAAATATATATAAAACATATTCAATTTACTCAAAAATACATATATATAAAAACCACAATCTGGTCACTATAATAAATAAATATTTAAATGCTTTAACTCAATTTTCTGCCTCGCATAACACATTCAATAATTGAATTCAAGCCAGCGACTCACATTTTCACATTTGTCAAACATGGGAATATTTTTTAGTGTTTTTTTTCCCCCCCCCAAGTCAATGCAACAATATTGTTGTGCCGCTAGTTCAGCTGATTGAATTACGAGCGAAGCTATTTTATTGCATTTTTATGACATTTTTGCACATGATTTGTCTGCGCAAAATCAAAATAGAAATCCAAATAAAAAAAATATCATATATAAAATAAATAACATAAAAATTGTTGCCAAGCAATAATAAAAAAAAATAACATAAAAAGCAGCAAGAAGCAGGGGAGTCGGGAAGGAGTTGAGGCAGCAACAAAAATGCAACAAGCAAAAGGCAAAAAAATAGAAAAAAAAACAAAAGATTTAATGTTGTGTTAGGTTTGGCCAAGTTCTTTAAGCTGACGTTTTTTTTTTTTGGTGCCTCAAGAGAAATGCTGTTGCCCACCCACAAGAAATAAAACACATTCATTTCCTGTTGCGGTTGCGCCTGCGTCTAACTGTTAAACTGTGGCATTGTTTAAAATCCACTCGGGAGAGGGGCAGCGGGGCGAGATGTGACACGCCCACTTAATTAAAAGCTATTACAAGCATACAAAGCGCTAATATTTCCTATGCTGTTCTTTCCACACCAAAAAGTGTTCATTAAATGCAAATTTATGTCAACCACCCAAGCGAGTCAGCGCAGCCTTCCCACTCCCCAACACCCAACCGCCCCTCTAACAGCCACCCTCTCTCCCCTCCTTCAACTCATCTACCTTTTAGAACCCAACTCATTTGGCATGCGCGGCACATTGCGCGTCTGTGCAACAACAACAGAAAAAAAATGTACAAAAAGAAAGCATTAGTTTTGTGGCTGCCGCGTCGGGAAAATGCAAAAGAAAAAAAACAATTACAACAACAAATAAAAGAAAACGGGACGTGGTGACGACGCCGCTGACAGTTGTGGGGAAGGAGTAAGATATATGACCTGTTATGCAGCAGTTAATCAGAGAAGCCTCCCAAAACCAGAACCCAATACACAACCTGGCATTGGGTTGGTTTTAGGTTTAGCTTTAGGCTCCAACTGCGTGGGAAACACTTGTAATCACAATAAAAAAAAGAATAAGCCAGAAAGAGGAGAGAGAGGCGGAGAGAGAGAGTATGTCCCAGCGGAAGAGTAGATGCTTTACTATTTTTTTTTTAATATGACTTCAAGTCCCCAGGCGCTAATTAGTGGACAAGTAATGCCGGCTGCAATACAGTCTAGTTGCTGCCGTTTGCCGGTAAGAAATTACAGGAAATGTCCAAGGAACAAGAGAAGGAAAAAAAAAGAAAGAAATTAGAATGGAAAATTAAATAAAAATCAAGTCCCAAAGGACAAAAGGACTCTCACACACACAGAGGGAACAAGCACACATTTAGTTTGCTAATGGGTCAGTCTTTGGAAACTGGAGCGCAAAACTGATAATATCTAAAAACACAGGGCAAGGACATGGAAAGGACCGCAATGCGATGCACTGCGGCGATAAGTGAAAAAAAAACCCGTAACTCGACAGGCGACAGTTGACAGGCGACACGACACGGCAACGCGTAGAGAGAGAGAGAGAAAAAGGATATGCGAGCAAAAAGTCAATGGGAGACAGTTTGAGGTCGTCCTGGGGACATAATTAATAGCATAATTGCAGCGTGTGTAAAGTCAGCCAGCGGCGGCAGGATGTGTTGAAAATTTATTGGAAAACTACGTGAAAATTACAACAATTATGCGATGGAAATATGCAAAGCCAATGCCAATATGTGCACAGTTATGATAAAATGATAAATGATGATAAAGGAATCGCCAGGAGCAGCAGGAGCAGCATCAGCAGCGAGTGAGAGAAAGTTGAGAAAGTCGGCGTGGCGGAAATGTGCCCAGGGTTAAGGGATATGAAAGAAACAATGAAAGGAAAGGGGCAGGCAAAATTATTATTATTATTATTTTTTTCTTTTTGTTGGGTTCTACGACTATGCTGAAGAAGTCGCGACTGCTTCCGCGCCGCATGGATTGTCATTAAAATTAGTTCCAAGCAAACGCGACGGCCTCAAAAATTCATTCGAAATTTCTAATTCAGTTTCAGATGAAGCCAAGGAAAGATTTTCGCATTGTCTGCGCAAGTTTTTCTCATTTCCGTTCTCGTTTTCGGTGTGTGTGTGTGTGCGTGTTTGTGTGTGGAAAAACTTGTCTCTGCCCAGCTTTCTTTTTGTTTGCTGCAACAGCAACGGATATCCTTTGAGTTGCACATCTTGAGGGGTTGCTTCTAAGCACAACTCGTTTCCAGCCTTGCCACTTTTCTTCCCCCCCCCATTCCGAAAATGCAACACGTTCCAAGAAAAAAGTTACGCGACACTTCAAGCAAACAAGACACCCTTTCCCTTGCCACTACAGTGATCCCTTTGGCAGAGGTACAGGCTGGCAACGCAACTATCGCTCGTAAATTAGCCACAAATTTGCCGGAAAAGTTGGCGCTGTCTACTTTTATTGGTCATTTGCATAATTCCAATCGAGTTCTTATTTTTTGGGTTTAAAATTACACAATTTATACAGTGAAAACACCCAAAATGGAACTTGTTCTGATTTTCTTTTTCTTAGCTTGGGTTTTTTGTTCTAGTTTTGGCTGCGCTGACAGAATTTAAATTTATAGCGTCACAGCTTCTTAGCTGATCGATCGTGGAAAGTAGTTAAGGTAGTTAAAGTGAAAGTCAGCGGAGGGTCGAAGGGGCAGAGGGGAGTTTGCGACAATGATAGCTTAGCCCAGGGCCAGGCAGCTGGCCTTCGCTGTGGTCAGTGTGAAAATACATGGGAAAAACAATCAGCATTCTGATGCTGCAAACAGATTAAACCAATACAAAAATGCTGATGCTTTGAACTCTCTGATGGAAACGCCGATTCTTAGGCCAGTTATCGGCTCAGCTGCCACAGCAACCTTTGGTCAAAAGCGTAAAAAGAAAGAACAGAAACCAAAAATAGTTGGCTGAGAGGTGAAAGTGTCAGTTGTATATCAGGTTAGTTAAACATTAGGCCAAGAACTAGTTGGTAGACAGAGAAGAAAGAGAGAGAGAGAGAGAGGGGGGAGAGGGAGAGAGAGAGAGAGAGACTTAGAGAGTCACTAGTTGTATATGATTAATGAAATTAGCTTCTAATTTTCATAAAGAACCCAATGCGATAAACAGTAATAAACTAAAAACCAAGTTAAATAGGGAAAAAAAATATATTTTTTTTATATCAAGTTTTTTTTAGTGCAGTTTGAATATCTTAGGAAATGGAAAATATTTAAATTTCTCTTAGTTGATAGTTAAATCATTTTAGATCATTTTTTTATAGTTGAATTAGTAAATCTTTGAAAGAAGTAAATATTTAAAATTCTTCTGAGAAAAGTACTTTTTTAGATCAAGCAGTACAGTTTTTATAGTACAGTTAGTAATATTATCTTAGGAAGGGTTAATGATTTTAAATTCTCTTAGTTGATAGTTAGGTAATGAGAAAAGTAATTTTAATCATCAAGATTTATGTAGAATAGTTAGTATATTTTAAGAAAATGTAATTATTTTAAATTCAGTTGCTAGCCAATGTATTAAAAAAAGATGCATATTAAAATAGGAAAGTTTTGAAATAGTAATTTATAAATAAATTAAAAGCTGATCAGCGTAAATTTTTAATTTAAATATTTTTGAAAGCAACATTTTGCAAGTGCTTTAAGAATGGTTCTAAGACACAGAAATATATACACTAAATGCAACTGAGTAAAACTTCAATAAAAGTACTTTCAATCAACGTACAAACAAGTATTTTTTAATTAAAAAATACTTAAGCAAAATCTCCATTTTAAATATAAAAGGCAGTCAAAGAAATTGAGGAAACTAAATATTTTTATTTATTTATATTATATATTTATCGACTCCAATCACTGATGGGCTTGTAGCATAATAATGCTTAGTGTAAGTTAAGTTAAATAAATAAATTATATTTAAGAAACAAAATATTTATATTTATTTTATATATTATATATTTATCGACTCCAATCACTGATGAGCTTGTAGCACAATTATGTTTAGAGTATGTGAAGATAATATTTATCAAACAACCCGCAGACAACTGCCAAAACTGCGAATTATTATGCTTATCTCTCAAGCATAAACAGCTCGTAAAGAAAAAAAAAACATATTTGGCATTAATCGAAAGCGGCTCAAAAGCCAATTGTTTTTGGGGCTCAAGGCGCTCTTAACGTCATTGGAGAGTTAATTATGCAAAAACTGTATTTGGCAAGTTTAACAAGTCAACAAACCATTTAAATTCGCTGCCCTTTCCCAGAGACACACTTTTGTGTGTGTTGGGCTTGTAGCACTTAGCGGCAGTCAGCGGTTATAGGAAATGTTTCACTGCCCGTGTCCCCCCCACCAAAAGTAGCACCGCCCCAAAACCCAGAAACAAGTTCCATTTGACACGCAATTGAGTCCGGCGAGTAACATGAAAGAGCAACTTGTTGAGTGCCTCCTGCTGCTGCTGCTCCTGGTCTGCGGACACTTTGCTAAATGCAGCATGAAAATGCTTCGTAATAACCGTTTAAGTGTTGATATATATATATATTTTTTAAATAGTATGCATAGAATGGGGCACAAATGAAACAGCGACTTGGACTGCGGCAGGTGAAGGGAGGAACTTCTCTTTATACTTGTCCACTTTGCATTTTAATGAAGCGCAGTTAGTTTCGGGCCGGGCAAGGACTTGAGTAAATGTGGCATAGACACGAGCAGCTAGCACGTGCCTGCCACAAAACACCCCACCCACCTACCTTACCCCCTTCCCACTGTCTTTATGACAAATTTATGCCAAAATTGGCGCGCATTTTTGAGCAGAGTCTCCAGGTCAAGGTGTTGCTGTGGCAACATGCAATTATAAAGTTGCAAGCTGATTACACAAAAAATTACATAAAACTAATAACAAAAAACTAATTTGTTTATAAAAGTTTTTGCTGCAATAAAACAAAAGTTCTGCTACTAATAACTAGCGCGCTATTTGGTTGGCTTGTTGAATGCGTGGGTTGATTTGCTTTGCTTTGCTGTGGCTGTGGCAAGGTCAAAAAGCATTGCTGAGTGCTGCAATCGCTTTGGTTCAATCGTTGCCCAAGGCGACAACAACAAACTGCTTAATTTGCGATTATTACTGAAAACAAAAAAGATGTGGGACGCCGACTGCTCTCTGCACAGCTCAACAGAGCTCAGCTCTGTGTGGCTATTAGCGACAAAACCTCTGATTAACCAAAGCGAAAATTTGACACGTATTTCCCCCCCTCAAAAATTCAAATTATAAAAAAAAACTTTGCTACTCAAATCATTTGCAATGATGAATGTGGCCAATGTGTGGCAAATGCGCCGTGTTAGTAGGTTAAATGATAGGCCTTATTACCAACAGCAACAGCGATTATAACACTATTCCAGCAAAGCGTTTAAAAACGCGCGCATCTGGATGTGCGCGTCTCAGCAGCGACTCTTACGCGTCTTGTGCGCGACTCGTGTGCTGTTGTTGGGAAAAACAATTTATTCTGATTACATAGACAACAAAATAATTATTGTTGCTGTACACAGCTCTAATATGGAGCGTTAAAGCGTTATAATTTACATTTATTGAATGCTAATTCAAGTTCCCCACAAGTTGCAGACGCTTAAAAAATGCTGCTCTTTTGGCTGCCTTTTTCGTCGACTTTGTTGCAAGAATAGATTACGCTTGATTGTTGCAAGTGCACATAAGATGACGCTGCATGTACGCAACATAAATACTGTTAGCTGTGGCTAGCGTTTATTAACGCAGGCGTGTTTCCTATGCGTTTGTAACAAATTAATTGATTTGATTGGCTGCTAATGCAATTTCCTCACAAGCCGCAGTCTGCTAATTACATATGCTGCTTTTCCACTGCTGCTTCTTCTTTTTTTTATTTATTTTTTCTTTTTTCTTTTTAATATGCGGCTTGCATGTTTGCTGGCCATAACCCCGCTTGTTACCGCTTGTTGCCGCACCCCCGCCAAAAGTTTCAGCAGGCGCGCTGCGGGCTGAAGAAAAAAAACCACGCGAGTTTAACCGCCAGCTGACCCGCCTGCCTTTTTATATATATATATATATTTTTTTTTTAATTTTTTAATATTTTTTATGCTGCTGCTGCGTTGGTGTTTGCGAAGCTCAATTTGAACTCCACAAGTTCTTTGCTTGTGTGGGTTTTGCCCAAGTGATTTATTGTGCACAGATCGCTGCAGATACAATTTTTTTTTTGTTTGTGTTTTTTCTGACTTTCCAGTGGGCTTAACGCCTAACGGTATACAAACGATCGCCGCAAATTGATAAGCAATCCAAGTGAGAATTACAAAATTCTAGACTCCTGTTGACTTTGCTGATTTGCAAAAAATAAAAAAAACAAAAAAAATAAACGCAAACAGCCAATTTGGACTGCAGGCAGCATTTAAAAAAAAGGGTGAACGGTTTTCGATATTTTTTCGGGCTTAGGTATCGTTTTACAGGCAGCCTTATTCCTTTTCCTGCCTTATTCAGCTGTTTGTTGTGTACTTTAGAAAAACAGGGTTTGAGCAAACAACTGGCAAATGCAACTGCAACATCATCAGCATTATCAACAACACTATCTTGTGGCAGCTATTCATTAATCATAAATTTAATTAACAATCAAATGATTTTAACATACGGCAGCATCTTGACAGAAATGACAGAAACGTTGACAAAGAAATGCTTCTGGTAAGGCGTTGCCACACAAAAAAAAAGGGGTAAAAGAAAATGAGCAGGCAAAGGGTTTTTTGGAAAAAATTAGCCACAGATCTAAGGTTGCAGCTCGCCGAATTCCCATTGATGAACAGAAAATAATTCATGTGCAAATTTATGATTGTCATTTGCGGTTTTGTTCTGCAGAACACAGAAGGGAAAAAATCAACAACAACAAAAAACCAAAGCAAAGCAACGCAAAACAACACAAAACAAACAATGACAAACGACTGACATTTTGCCAGATATCATAGAAAAATTTACATATTTTATGCGCATCGCTCTTTGGCATTACATAATTCTCGGGGCGCGTTTTTCAAGTGCGTCGGCAACGCAACGCAAATTGAATTGCATTTAATTAATGCGAATTATGCGAATCCCTCATGCAAAATGCGAATTTTTTGCGCGCCTTCATATTGAAAACATTAGCGAGCCAATTTGCATAATATTCACATATGTCACACACGAGACGTGTGTCAATATTGGTACACGATATGTTATATTTATGATATATGATTGTAGTTATACAATTGGAGATCACAGGGCATATTTATTATTGTTTTAATTATTATTTATTATTTTTATACGTACAGCAGGTTCTTCATATAACGTTTGCGTGCCACCAATGTGTAGGATTCCTTGTGTGTATGCGTTAAATATTTCATTTTGTGCTCAGTTCTCAGACAGGTATAAAACACAAACAAATTATGGATTTTACGATCCGATACGGAGTCCTCTGCAGAGAGTGGAGGAAACCAATTTTTTTTCAGGGATTTCACTTAAATTGAAAATCTTTGTTATCTCTTTGAGCTATTGTTTGCTTAGGTCAAGTCAAACACACACACGCACACACACACAAATACGCACACACTCGATGTGCATTGGGTTCTTTGATTTTAATCGTTGAACAGGTAGTTCGTTAAGAGTTGTTGCACTTTACTAAAGCATTTGTGTATTGCACATTAAAATTGCTTAGATTAAAGACAATTAATTTCGCGTATGTATCTCATAGATACAAACGTTGAGATACTTTCGTGTTTATTCTATCGTTTCGTATTTCGTAGTTTCACGTTGTGTTCGAAGAAAGAGACACAAAAACTAATCGCGTACATACAACTTATCAGCACGACGATTGCGTTCAAACTGATGTCGGTGAGCAGCGCTCGTAACTCTAAAGGCTCGTTTGCAACTTCCAACTTACAACTTCAACCCCGAACAACGAACGACGCGTCGATCGTTTTGAACATGTTCGACGTCGCCAGCAACAACAACTACAACATTATCAAGCCATTATATGGCATTAGAGCGACACCGGCCGGCCGGCCGGCTACCGGATATGAGCGAGCCACACAAAAGGCCTGCCCGCCTTTTGTTTTTTGGGGTGGTCAGAACAATAGGCCTATTGGCCTGCCATCTAAATATGTGCTCACGTCCGTTTGAGGGGAATACTAATTTCAAGCGGACTTTGGGCATGCAAAATATTCCAACAATGGACATCCATAGTAAAGGAGTCATTAACACCTGAACTGGCTGATCACTGAGCCAAGAGATCAGATATCAACAATATCAGCGATAGTCAGAGAAGAAGATCAAACTAAGGAAGAAATAAGGCACGTATAATACTTGAAAATTTGTGGAAATTTAATTAATAGAAATTAACATATATTTAACAATGCTGACCTAATAAAACTGTGTTTAAAAAAGTACAAAAATATAGCAAATGAAAAATTATTAATTTATGTATATTTATTTTAGATATTATGTCAAATTGCAATTGAAAAAACAATGTATAACTCTTAGCTATGGATACCTAATAAAACTGTACTAAATAAATAATTATAAATATTAATAAATTATAATAAAAATTAAGAAAATTAAATAAAAATTGAAATAAAATGATGCTTGGCATATTTTTATATTCTTATATATATTATTACTAATATTTCGTACCAAGTTTTGTATGCAAGAAAGCGAATATTTTGTATTAATATTTTTATTTTATTTTATTAATTAATTTGAGGTAATTTCCACGTTGAATTTAAATGAACCTCGAAGCAACTGGTAATCGATTTATCTAGGCAGGCATAAAAAGCAGCAAGTTGGTTGCTTAAAGAGTTTATTTCTTTCATTCAACATTCCACAACTGTTGCAACCTGCTCAGGCGCCATGCGCAGCTGACGCAGAGCTGATTATGTCTTTGTATTGACTTGGCTTACGGATATATTTGATCGGAATAGACGTACCATTACCTAGGCCAATTAAGTTTGTTAACTGCCCTACCTTACTACCAAGTTAATCATTAAAATTCAATTTTACCGTTTGGTTCAAGAAAAACATTCACATCATTTTTTTTTCGTTTTTTTTATGGTTTCACGTATTTATCAACTTCAAGTTTGAAATTCTTAGATGCCAGCCACAGTGGGGGGTTTTTCCCATTTTGTTGCAACTGCAAACTTGAAACTCAAATTTACCTATAAAATACATAACTTTCCATCTATTGTTTTAAGATGAGATGAGATACGAACACAGCGTGATTTTTAGGCCCTGCTTCTGTTTCTACTTGTGTTAGCAGTTTATGTTGATTTTTTCTTGTTGTTGCCTTGTTTTTATTTTTCTTATATTTTTTTATAGTCGTTCCGCTAGTCAAGTCAACGCTCAGCGCTCAGCGCTCAACGCTCAACACCTCATAATTCTATTGTCTTTCGACCTGGGCGCCTGACTTTGCATACATAATAACTCGATAATCAGCTACTTCTGGCCAACTCTTGGGCTTGCCGACACTTGTCAAACTTCACTTTCGTCGACTCGGGGGCACCTTTCTTACACTTTTTTCTCTGTATTACTTTTTTTTATAAAATTATGCAAATTAGTTGCGCCTCTGTTTATGGAACGTCGCCGTCGTTGATGTCGTACTCCATCTATTTTTTTTTTGTCTTTTCCCCTTGATTGCGCCTCCGATGATAAAGGTTTTTTTTTCTTCACTTTTTTATGATATTATAATTTGCAGCTCGCTTCAAGTGGCAAGCGCGAGTCGCGTTTTGTGTCTAAGGGGTGTATTGCCCCGTAAAATCCGCACCCAGCTCGAGTTCCAATTCCAATTGTCCGCTTCAGGTGTCAAAGGCGTCTGCGCACACGTTCTACTCACCCCTGAGGGTTGAGCACCCTGGCGATCGCCACCCCTTGCCACAAGGGGTACACATTTTTTCATGTACTTTGTTTGAATTTATAATTTTGTAGTTTTTTGTAGGTTTTTTTCTATTTCGATTTATTCACTCAATTGGTAGAATTTGATTGCATACATTTCACGGCGGAGACTTCAAAAATGCATTTGAAATTTACATAATTTATATGAATTGACAGCAACAAACCATAGAAAATGCGACAAATAAACTATAAATTTTTGTTACTCTGCATATGATTATTTTTTGGAAAGAACATAATAATGGGAAATAATATACCACAACAATGTTGCTGAATTATCCAATAATATACCTAAAATTAAAACTAAGTTAAAATATATATATTGTAATTAATAAGCAGCATAAATCTAATTAAAACTGAAAGTGAAAATCTTAGTATAATTGAGGAACAATTTAATGTTGACACTTTTCTTAGCTTTGCTAAGGCAATGTTTACATCAAACTTTTGATTAAAATAGTTTAAAAAAATTTAAAGGTCAAATTCAGATTGTATTTGATAATCGGCAATGGCAAAGTTTGAATTTTGTTTCCAAAAATGTAATCTCCGCACTTAATCTCAAAATTTAAATGCAAATCTCATATTTAAAATGAAAGCGAACAGACAACTAATGGGAGAAGTTGAACTTTTAATCGAATAAGTGACAAATTTCTTGCATAAATAAATATTTTTGTATGGAAAAGGGAAAACTTTTTGCCGTCATATGACCCTGACATTGATATAAGCCATTCACCTCTTGTCGGAGCCCAGATAGACCCCCAAAAATTGGCTGCACAATTTCAAAGCTAATTCTTTTCATTGAAAATTTCCGCAATTACAAAAATGAAATGTTAGAATTACATTTTGTGTACGCTAAATAAAACATTTTATGGCAGCCACCGAGGGAAGCTGCACGACAAACTGTGGGCTTTGGGATGGTTACGGGTGGATTCTTTTCAGTTTTGGGAAGGTTGCCAGTGAGTCAAGCAGACGCCGACAGAGGAGAGGAGACTGTCGCCGTTGCCGTTGCCGTTGCTGTTGCCGTTGCATAAAGTACATTAACCCAGGCCTCGACGGCTGCCAGTTGTAGATTGTTTGGGGTATGGCCATAGTCCCATGCCACATGCCCCAAGCACCCAGCACCCAGCCCCTAGCACCTATTCCCCAACCTCAACCCCTAATTCACACACTGAGCACAGCCTCAATATTCATTCAGTCAGTTTTACAAACTGCCCACCCACAAGAGGCAGCACCAGCAATGCTGGCGACACCCTTTCAGAAACATTTTTACTGCCATGTTCTGATACCCTGTAAAAACAATAAATGGGTGTAATCAATGTGTGCTATTCCATGCAACAGGCAAAGATTTATTTACATGCATTATTATTATTATTATATTTTTATATATTATGTTTTATTACGCATTGTGGCCAAAACTCAACTTTTATCTTTCAACTTTAAAAATAATAAAGTGGTTTTGAAAAAACCTCAAATACAATTCTATAGCTTTGTTGGATAGCCTAAAAAATATCTTGAAAAAACCAAAGAATTGATTTAAATTCAATCTCAAATCATTCTCAGCAAAACTTGATTTTTATTTGCCTGCGAAAAAGCTCCTTTTTCTAAGTGATTTTTTGGCGCACGAATAAATTATTTTTGTGTGCAAATAGAACAGGGTATCTGCTCGTCGTACACTTGTCTGGGTAAGTGAATTCTCTCTCGTTATATATACATATGTACTTATATATACCACTGTTAATTTACGCCAAAGCTCAGCACAGAGCAGTCTACCACTGTGCAGGAAGTGGAGAGTTTTGCTGTCATGGATTGGGTTGGTTGGTGCTGTGGGTGCTGCTGGGGTCTGCTGTGGGGTTAGTTGGGTAGCAAATTCATTTAATGAACTGCAAATACAAATGTATACAGCTAATAATTGTACTTGTGTGTGTGTGTGTGTGTGTGTGTGAGTACTGTTAAATGTTTAATTGCATTGCGAAAAGCAGTTTACGCTCATACATTTCGCACAGTGTATGTATGGTGCAGCGGAAAGTATTTATATTCATATTGAAGTGAGCTCAGACGGAACCTCCGGTTGTGCCCACACTCGCACACCCGCACACTCGCACACCCGCACACGCACACACACACACACACACACACACACAGTCAGCCAGGCTGAGCATTTGCTGCATTGGCGCATTTTTCGCAATGTTTCCGTTTTGAATTCACTTTTCATTTGCGAGGAGCCTACCACAACAGCCAGCAGCGAAACCCCACTCAACCCCTAACACTAGCCCCAACCACTGCCCCAACATTCAACATTCAACATCCAACATGCAACAACAACAACAGCCACCAAAGCAGCTCCAACATCAACTGTCTCGCAAGCGTCTCGGCTAGTATCCTATTTACCACCACCGCCCCCCGATGGTTTCAACAGTTGCAACCCCCCCACCCTAGTCGCAGTTGCCTTCGAGGCACACATAATTAAAATGTCATCGTCGTCGTCGCTGAAGTCAGCACTTTTTATACACTAATCCCAGCGCATTTATGGAATCGCATAAACTCAAACTACTTGGATTTGAGACCCACTCGCTCAAGATTATGAAAGCTATATAAACGGAAAATGTTAGCAGAGCGACGCAAAACTGGATAATATATTTTATCCAATATTCTTTCTAAATGAATTTATAGCATAGCCTATTTCTGCTGTATACTAAATAAAAAACTAGATTCCCACAAGAATTATTTATTTATTATTTTTATAAACCTACTTTTCTTACTGAGAAATAATGAAAAATAATGGAAAAATAATGAAAAAAATACTTTAATTTTCTCTGAAGTCTGTCAATTTTAGGCTTCATTTTGTTTTACTGAGGCAATATTGTAATATTTATAATATATTATATAAGATATTATATAAAGCATAATTATTTATAATATAGCTAGGTTTTCTTATATTAGGAATTAATCATAATTATTTACATTATAATTTTATTTTTAATATAAGGTGTAATTGTATAAAAGTTTATATATTTTCACAAAATGTTGACAATCTTAATAAAGAAAATTCTGTTTCTAAAATTCTCCTTCTCTAAAAGCGTATTTAAGCCAAGTTAAAGCCTTAGCTCATCATAGCTGTTCTCGCTTAATCTAGTAAAAAAAATAGGGTATTGCAACTTCATTGTAATTGCAATATAAAGCGTCTCATTTTTGCTTTTGCTACTTTGCTGTGACTCCAGCAGGGAGTTGCCACCACCCAAGCACTTGAACAGGCCTTAAAGCCGCCCCAAAGTCCTTGAGGTCTATATACATATATATATATATAATTCCCCATTTAATGCGGCAAATGAAATTTAAGCAGATCCAGCAAAAAGTGAAGCCTCCCATTAAGAAACGGATGTATGACAACATGATTTTCGCGCAGTGCAGACGGCAACGCAGCAATTGCAACTGCAACGATAACTTGGGATTGGTGACAGGAGGTGGCAAAAACTGAGAGGTTTGCCGAAAGGCAATTTATTTATTTTTTTATATTTCTTCTCTTTTTTTTTTTGTTAGCTCAACAATTCAGAGTTGAGGCACAGCATATTAAATGTCTGGCATTGAAGCAGTGAATAGGAAACTTTAAAAATGCAAACGACAACATTTGACAAACTAATTTAAGGCAATGTTGGGAAAAATCAATTTGGGTAATTAAATGTCAATGGAAAGAAAAACAGGTTTTGAGCAGCGATGAAACACTGAGATAAAACATGAAAAACGAAAATCAAAAACTAATAAATGTATATATAGAGTACCCTCAGTGAACCTTTTGCTCCCTAACAAGAGGGGTTAATGTCAGAGCACACACACACACACACACACACATACACGCACACACAGAGGCTGGTACTGTCAAGGGAGTGTGTGCATAAAAGAGACACAGATAGTTGGCAAGAGCGAGCCGGAGCTAAGAAAGTTGCCAACTCAAAATGCTGGTAGGCAAGCAGACGACAGAGCAAGAATCGAGAAACGAGAATCGAGTATCGAGAACTGAGTCCAGAGTCCTGAGCCCAAAGCCCACAGCTCTGAGCCCAAAGGCAGACAGTGCAATGTCCCGACGCAGGCTGCATTGTGCACACAGCGAGTCCTTACAAGTACACACAACACATGAGATGTAGACAGAGAGAATGGGAGAGAGAGAGAGAGAGAGAGAGAAATAAAGAGAGAGAGGGAGAGAGAGACAGCAATGATTTCATCAACGTTGACAAACTCATCGTCATCGTTCAGCCTTAGCAGTCGTTAACCAGTAGCCGTTCCGACATTGACACACGATTTTCTACCCCGACGCAGTTCAGCAACCAATTCTCTAGTGTCCTGTCCAATGCAAATTTCACATGCTGCATTCCCTTAAATGGCCTTAACTCTTTTGTCCGCCTTGCCAACCCATTCCCCGTCTTAGCTCTTTTGTGTTTTGCTCGCTTTTGTGTCATGTGTTTGTATTTGCATACCAAATTTTGTGCTAATCTAATTTTTTCTTCAATTAAACGAGCTCCTGCCTCTTAAATATCTACCCGTATTTTGTCATTGTACAACACAACAAAAATCAAACTTTCAAAGTTAAAAGTCGTTTCTATTTTTAAGTAAACATAAAAAACCGAAAAGTTTTCGTAAAAAAAAATTGTACACAAGTTTCAAATGGCAACGTCAATAATGAAAATATATTGGAAAATATATTAAAGCGATTGCCTCACGTTTTTCATCCATATTTAAGTCTGCTCAATAAAATAAAAGCTTAAATTTCTTAGAAATTTTAAACTTTTTTAATTAACTTTCCTTAATTTGTGAAAATTTGCTTTAGTCAAGCCGGTTTTTCAGTTGAGAAAATTTATAAAAAATTCCAAGAACTACCTCCTTGGCAAAATATGATTGAATGGTGAAAAATGAAATCATCCCTTGAATATTTCGCCAACAATTCCAAGAAATGCATTGCGCCTGATTTCATCTGAGAGTGAAAAAGTTTTTATCGATGGAAAGGAAAGAAAAGTTGAAATGAAATCGAACAGGAAGAAATATGAAGGTCAAAAATTTCAAATAAGAAACAAAAAAAAAAAGACGAAATTGAAGGTTATTTTTTATTGCAGGATTATCTTCAAATTGTACAGATTAAATGCTGTATTTAACGATTTTATTTTTAGTTTCTTGCTTCATAGAATTTGCAAATATATTTGCGGATAAAAATACTTACGTTTTAAATGAAGTCTGTTTAAAACAAGTATATTAACTAAAAAGCCTTAAAGTTTCTTTGTGTCTCCCCCTTTTGTGTCCCTCCCCACACATTGAGTCTAGAGTTACAAATGGAGCTAATTAAGAAACAGTTCGCAACAATTTAGTTCATTTGAGTCGAGCTCTCATCTCATTCTATTTGGCCTGGCTTTGTCTAATGAGCCGTGTCCTCGACCGTTTCTAGGTGTGTTGCCCTTATGGCCCCATTCAAAGGACAACACGACATGTGTTAACAGAAATATATATAAATAAAAAAAAACGAAAAACAAAACAAAAACAGAAACTGGCAACACCTTTTGAACGTATCATAAAAATGTGTTTTTAATTTGCCAAAACAAAGCAACAACAAGCGACACGAGGTGTAAAAATGTTAAAAGGTTTTGTGCCCAATAATGATGATGATGATTATTGAAATATGCGCAATGTGACCACACACACAGCCACACACACGCACGCACACCCGCCATGCCACGCCCACACACAGGTCACGTTTAGCCGGGCGGCCACACAGAATATTAATTGCCCGACGCTTGGCTCGTTAGCGCAAAAAAGTTGACAACCAAATTGCAAAAGGTGATCGATGAAATATACATATATGTATCATATTAAATGTATACATATATATATATATATATATATATATATATGTGTATATATTAATTAATTTCACTTTGAACTGTGCAATCAATTAGCCGGCGCATCGAGGCATGTTGCAAGAGACGCATTTAATATACATATGCCAGTAGTCAACCTGTCCCCAGTTTGCTTCTAGCCCATTACATTTGTCACCTTGGCTGATTTTTATGGCGTCGCTCAGACGTTAACATCGTCTTGGGTGGCCAACGTATGTCCTTTGTTTAGCCACACACACAGACACACACAGACACACATAGACACAGACACCTTGTTGTCCATTTTGCTGTTGACGGCCTCTGGTTACGTCTAATTAATAACAGTTGACATTGGCTGCAGACAGACTAACTAAAATAGCCCCTCGGCAATGGATTACATTTTCAGAAAATTTGGCATTAAATAAATACAATTTAAATGTTAAGCAAAGTCAGAGACTATGTAAAGAATATTTAGAGAACAGTAAAAATGCACCTTGAATTTTTGATGAAACTGCTTTAAATATAGGATTAAAACAGTTCCATAGTTAGTAAGCATTCTTTTATATTTCTTATATATTTATTTATATTTAAAAGAAAATATTTAGAAAAATTAGAAAATTAGAAAAATCTTAAATTAAAAAAAGAACAAGAATATTTGCTATATTGCAATCTATTGGCTGGTATAATATAAGAATTATTTTTATACACTTTAAAAAAAAACCTGAATTACTTTCTCAATATTGTAAAAATTATTTTTGGAAATAAGAAAAGATAAATCCTTGTTTTATGAAATATGCTTTCTGAGTAATAAGTTAAGCTGCACTTTTCTCTAATAGTAAGGCGAATTTCTCAAATTCAAAGTGATTTTATTTCTGAGTAATGGATTTGGCAATCGATTCAGTTTTGACGCAGGCAATTTTAGATTCTTACGAAAACGCCTACGGCAATAATAAGCTCGATTCTGACAAAAGGGATACTCCGAAATATATGTTAATTAAAGTTTAATTAATTCGAACTGGGCGCAGTTGAAGCTGCTGTAATTGCCAATTAATTACGAATTGTTAACTTAAACGTGTTGTTTAAATAACAATGTGTGCTGTAATTATTAAGCGATTGTGTGAGTGTACGTGTGTGTGTGTGTACGTGTGTGTGCATGTGTGTGTGCACAGTTCAAGCGACATATGTAAATATTTTTCGTAAGCAAACTTTCAGACAAATCGAAGTAATTTATAAAATACGTGATTTTCTGGAAAAGTTGTGTATTGCTTAAATTTGCTGCTCTTGCTTTAAAAATTGCTACAATTTTCACTAGCTATAAATTTATATAAAAGTAATTTTAAATTTTCGTGTGATACTTCTGATGCTTTTGAACTTTTTGTTTACTTCGTAGCAATTAACACTTAGCCAATTAATGTGAATTGTTCTTGTGCAAACACCAAACACCATTCGCTACACAGATTTTCATCTCGCACATAGATTTTCCAATTTTGACAGCTTTTGCTTCTGCTTTTTGCGTGGATGGCGCACAAATGGCGTCTAAAAATAAACATGAAATTTATGCGTTTATTGAAATGTTTGCCACTGACAGAAAACAAAATGTCAGCCAAAAGCACAAAAAAAAAAATGCTAAAGAAAAATAAAAACAACAAATCTGTGCACCTGTGCCTAAGCAGAGAGAGAGAAAACAAATCAGAACGCTGCAGTCGAGTGTGCTCGACTACGATATACGCTGCAGTTGTTTTAATTCGAATTCTATTCAAAAATTTATTTGAAAATTTCATTTTAAAAAAGTTTTGCACTCAAATGTGAGCAGGTTAACTCAAGAATAAAAAAAAGAAATGAGATCAATATGTAAATATATTTTTGACCATAACTTGGGTGTTTCTTATCCGATCTTGGTGAAATTTAGGTAATTGCTTTATAATATATTAATTTATATATATTATAAATATTATTTATTAATTAAACTTGATAAGATTAGATTAGAATAGATTCTGCCTTTAAAATTGTGGAATTTATTGCTATCGGAAGTTGAAATTGATTGATAATTGAGAAACGGAGGGAATTATCGATAAAAATAAAGCAAACTTGATATGCGCCAAATATACCAAAACCTATATTCCAAATGTTATAGTCTCTGCGATCCGCGTGACATGGCTATATCGACTCGACTATTGTTCTTGATCAAGATCCTTCTGCCATGTTACATACACATGCACAATACCAGCATACCCTTTTTATCAATTTGCAATGGGTTCAGGGTATACAAAGGAATCGAGAATCAGGCCTCCAACTGAGCTGCTATTGTCTACCACCCATGGCCTGAAGGTCAGGTCAGTTCTCTTGGTTTATGGCGCTCGGCAGGTCAACTAATTTCTCATTCGTGATTACGTCGATGCTAGGCAAATTGTTATCTGTTGTGATGCCAACGGGACGTTAGATGAAGTGGGTTGGGTGGTGGGGGGGAGGGGAGGGGTACAACGACTAATAGCTGCCACGTTTAATTAAACTTAAATGTATAGCAATGCATTATTTATAGCCTGCTGGGCATTTTAATTAAGCATTAAAGGCCAAACAACATAATAGAAAACTTTTAGCCATCCATCCAAGTCCTGTCCATATATATATATATATATTTATGATATATATTTCTAATATATTTACTTAACATTCTACTTTAATCTTTTGTCATAGTTATTAATATTTGAACGGAATGTCGTTCTAAGTACTCAATTTATCACTTGCTGTGTGTGTGTGCTTGCAACGCCCCTGTTGCAATATTAAGTAGACTGCAAGCACTTCTCGCTGCGCGTCTTCCTACATGGGTTGTCGCCCCCAGGCCAAGGCAGCAGTAGCAGCAAAAAAAATATATATGAGCGGCCCATTGAATGGTTCAATTGCGGCGATAAATATTGCAATACTCCAGCCTCTTCAGTGCACTGCTTATCAATGGGCGCAGCAATGGAGACGAGTTTCTCACGACGACACAGCATTTTGGGTGGCAACCAAAGTTGTACTTGCAACGGCAACAGCGACAGCAACAGCAACAACAACGGCAACAGCAACAGTTGATATGAAATTGCATATGAAATACCTACGACTATATTCATAATACTTTGAAATGAAAGGTGGGCGTGTTGCGTCTGTTTGTCAACGCGATACGCACATGCCACATGCCACTTGCCCCGTTCCCATGCCCCCAACCTACTAAAAAACATACAATTTCAAGTGCCGCAGGATCGCAGTTTTGCCAATAAGTCTTCTGCTAAAGATGGGGAACTTGGAACTTGGAACTTGGAACTGTTGCTGTTGCTGCTGCCGGCAAACGAAATATTTAGTTTTGCCTTTTGCCAGTTTTATGAAGCAGTTCTCACAATGTGCCGTTATCTGCCACTTGCTGGGCGTTTTTGGTTTCATGTTTCGCTTTTTCATTGTCGCTGGAAGCTGTCAACGACATGAATAATATTGAATGCGACAAACATGCCAGCAAACTTCATGGGGCAGACACTCGCACAGACTAGTCAGTGCAACACATTTAGTTGAATATGAGGCACCCATTGAGTTGAATAAACTCCACACTTCTGTGCAACTGATAAGCTTTAGTTGAATGCAACAAAGGTGTGTGGTGTTTGAAGCAGACACAGAAGACATGTCATAATTGTTGAGTCCTAGTTTAATTAGAGGTTGATCAACTTTTGATATAAGCAAACCAAATTTAAGATGAACTTAGCAAATTTAACTATATAAATATAGATAGAAAACCTTACCAAAAAGTTAAATATTTTCTATTAATTCAAATCAAACATCACAGCGCATATTCCACATGTGCAATTTTCCATAGGGTAATTCCCAAGCAAAATAATCAATACAATAAAATAAAACTTATTAAATTACGGAAGCTGTCGGCGTGATTTGAAACTGAGAGTCTTACGCAATTCCGTGACGATTCCAGGAACACGTATCAAATGCAAAAAAAATATAATAAAATAGATATTATATATTTTTCCACGTTACTCACAACAATTCAGAGCTGTCAGCCGTCGATGCGTATGAAAATATGTCACTTACCTGAAAGATATAAAAAGAAATGCGAAAATTTAGTTTAGTGAGCATAAAAAGCGGCTTTTAGAGTTAAATGCAAGTTTGACAAAAGGATTTTATATTTCGATTCAGATGCTGAATTTGTATTGTCTGCTATTTGCTAGACAATTTAGAAGTAATAAATGGGAATAAAGTTGCAAATGATATAAAGTTGCTTTAGCAATATTCCCATATTCCATCTGAAACATGTCCAAAGCGAAAGATTCTTTGACTATAAACAATGCATAATAACAATTTCGTACAATAAAGTTGATTTTAACAGTTTGCCTCAAAAAGTCAATAAGCGAAAAGAGAACTGCGTGTCAAAAAATATGTTAATTTAATATGCAAACCGAACAGAAATGTTTAGTGAAAATATATATTTTGCATACCAGCAAAATTCTGTCATTTGTGGTTGGCCAAATAAATGCAAATTTGAAAGTTTTAACATATTTATTCATCGAATTATTACAAACTGAATGCAAAGATCAAATGATGAGAAACGATAAAATCGATGCAAAACATTTGCTGAAGCATTTTCCATCAGTTGTGTTCATATTAGATATAATGATGATAATTATGATGATGTTGATGATGATGATGATGATGATGGGGGCAATTTGCAATATACTCAATCAGCTCTAGGGTAAAGCAAATGAAATTATTTTCAATATGTTTTAGACATATTAAAAGCAATCGAATCGAATGAACAAACATTTCTGGATCGAATTAAAAGTGAAAATGCAGAGGGAAATCAGCATAAATTAGACAGAATTTATTTATGTCAGTTTTCATTTGTTGTGAATTCGATTACTTAAAATGCAGCAGCATTATTCGATTAATAATGACCTTTAAAATTGGAAATGACAGCTAAGCAAAAGCAAAATGCAATTTTGGATTGGGTCAAAGAGTTTAATGTGCACTTTTGGCAAAAATATTTAAATATTTATTTAGTTTAAATATTTATTTAGGTGTTAATACGCTGCGAAAGGGTTACAAAGAACGCATTCAGCTGTGACTACAAAATGTAATTAAACTAATTTGCCTGAAAATAATTTAAAAAGGTGAACAACAACAACAACAACTACAACAACAGCAACCACAACAGCGATTAGACAGCCAGCCGCAGCAGACCTTATAAGCGTGTAATTTAATTTAATGCAACCAAAAACAAAAACAACAACAAAAAACACACAAAACACAAAACATGGCACGTGAATAAATGTGGAAAATACTGTCGAGTTGCAACACAGCAACAGAGAAAAACAACAACAACAAAACCAATATTTTTAGTTTTTTTTTTTTTGGCTTTTATGCATTGCAAACGCTAAATCGCTGAAGCATTTTAGTGCGCTGACAAATGGACAAATGGGCAGCTGCTCGTACAAATATAGACGGGGCGTGACAGTGGGCTCAACTTATATCACACACACACGCACACACTCAATTTGTTGGCGCTGCTAATAAAGTTGTTGGTACAACAACTGAACACCAAAAATTGTTGCCAAAATAACAAAACGAAATGAAGACAAAACACATTGCACAATTGTTAAAAGACAACAAACAAAAAAAAATCAAAAATAAAAGAGGAAATCCAAAATGAGCAGAGCAACACAAATTAATAGGCGTCTTAGCCGCTAGCTGCTGTCTTGGCCAACAATCGGAAGTACAAAATTAAATGGCGGACCCAGCAAAAGCAACAGACAAGAAAAAATCCAAAAAACCCAAAAACTCAAACTTAAAACTAAAAGAATAAGAAGAAGAACAACAACCACGAATGGGAACTGTGTGTTTAGGTCGGCCAATCTTTGAGGAAGTTGGCTAGAAGAAGCTGAACTCGTTGCCAGTTAAACTAACTACTGAACCCTTGGATGTTCATCTGCATCGTTGGCGGAGTAAACATTACTCAACTTCCGTCCGAACGTCAAACACTGCAAATCCTTCAAAGTGTCTTGCACATCCAAGTTTACTAATTATAGTTACTCCATCGAAAACTTGAAGTAAACTTTGGATGAGTCAGCTGACAAGTGCTCAGTGCTTAGCTAGAAAATGGCTAAGATACCCATTAAAGCATTTAAATAAATAATTCTAGTTTTTTTAGCAATGATTTAAGATAAAATTATTAAAGATAAAATTATTATTAATATATTAACCCGCAGGAAATTCTCAAACGCAAAAAATTAATATGTTAAATTAGGCAAAAGGGAGGAAATGCCCAATTTACATAAAAAAAACTTTTCGTATTTATATTCAATTTGGGAATAGAACAATTATAAATTCTCCACATCTTCTTCAAACTTAAAGAAACTATTGTTGCTGACTTTGGACTGCTCTTCGAGGGTATCTCGATACTAAGCACCCCCTAATTAGCCCAATCTTTAAAAGTTTGTGAGCCAATTAGTATCACAATCAAAATCTGCTGCGCGGCTTTTGTAATCTCTGTAAAACTGCCACCTGATGCAAATCTGCACTTCAACATGAAAAACATCTCATTTATGAAGCAGATGTTAAACTGCAAATTGATGTACAATTATTGCATCTTGACTCACTTTCGTTAGGCGTTTGGCAAGTGGCAAGTGGCTCAATTGTGTACAATTTTTGGGCTGCTAATTTGGCAACACTTGCACTACTAGCCGCAATTTATGGCCAGTTATAAGTTGTGCCACAATAGGCCAACTGCAGCCGCAACAACAACTCTCGACTGGGTATGCTAAACACTCGACTATTAATCAGACAGCCAAAACGCCAACGGGTCAACACTAAAATTACAAGTTTGTGGCCGACCCTCCTGTCCAATTAGCCGTTCTGTGTAGGCAAATTGGCCAAAAACACTGGACACAATCCCTCTCTCTGTAATCCTCCATGAACAGCAGCCAGCGGTTGTTTATATGCAATTTGTGGCACTAATTGGGGCTAAAAGCTAATCGTAATTGGAAATATATTTCAAATGAGAACGTTTTTTGATTTAATTAACGTGTAATAAAATAGGCAATAGGCTGGCAATTTCTATTAGCAGTGTAGAAGTATTTCCGGGCGGAAAAAACTAAAGCTAAAACAAAGCTATTTAGTGACTATTGTAATGTAATCTGAACTTAAAGGCTATAATAAATAGATACAATTATAATCTGATCTGATCGTTAGACGAATAATGCAATGTTAAATAAAATTAATTGTCATAAAATGCACAAAACTAAACAAATTAATTTTAAATCACATTTGAGAGAATGTTTGTATATATCTACCAGATCGGAAAATACACTTCCTAATTTTTTTCAGTCTTGCCCCATAAATTAGATGACACAGTTTCAATTTCATTTGCGCCACCTGCCTTAATTAGCTGGCAGCAAATATCTTAACTCAATTTATTTTTAATTATTTTGACATTGTTTTGGCTCTAATTTGGCATTTGTCGCCTAAATTATTATTGGCAGTGCAGTTGCATTAATACAATTTACTCGAATTGACTCGAAAACATTTTGCACGTGCGGCCGCCAACAGCATTTGCACAATAAAAATGCACATAAATAAATCCAAAGCATTTTTAATTCCATTGCTAACATAAATGATACAAAAAATACCCAAACAAAAAAAAACAGGTACAGAAAAAATAAATAAATAAAAAATATATATGTATTGCATCGCGTGTCAAGTTCGCAAGAGAAAAATATTTATCTTTAATTCAAAAAATTGTTTGTTTGTTGTGGTGGCGACGGGGCGAGCATAACAATTAAAGCGCTTTATGTTTTTTTCCACCAAACTACAAAATATATAAAAGATAATGCATTTTTTTTGCTGTTTCGTTTTTGGTTTTTTTTTTGCATCTATTTGCGAGCGAAATGAAATGCGATAAAAATAAAAATCGAAACGAAATGCCTACAAGAGCCGGCGACGTCCAGTAAACAAAACGGCTGGGCAACAATGGGGCCAGCGTACACAGTGGCTGCTGAAAGTGCTCGCACAGTGAACCGGCAACGTACACAGACACTTTTCCGTTTATTGCACTCTCGCTGTTGGCCTGCCTCTTACCCCCTCTTCTGCTCGATTGCTCATTCCAAACCTACCCCAACCAACTGGTCAGACAATTTGCAGTCTTGTCTGCGAGGCTGCCTGCCAAAAATGTAACCCCAGGCAATATTTATACACTGTGTTTTTTTTTAAAAAAATTTATATTTTTTTTCTTTTTTCATCTATATATATTTCTTTTTCTTTTTTTTTTGTATTTTTGGCTGGTTGTACATTTTTGTGCCACACGCCATTTTCATTTCTCGCATTTTTCTATGGCTTTGCCGCAGCAGTTTTCATAATTCTTGAGGCGATTTTTCGCCAAACTTGCAAAAAAGTTGTTGTTGTTGTAGTAGTGTGGAAATTATATTTGGCATCGTGTAATAATCTCTCTTTTTAGCAAAATAAGGAAAAACGTACAAGAATATTTCATAGTTGCACTTTTCCGCCAGCCAGCCAGCCCGACCACAGTCTGCTCCAAAACCATATCAACACCCCCACCGAAAAAAAACTTGGTCCTGACTCATAAATACATAGTTGCAAAGCGTAGCGCAATCTGCTGTCGAGGAATCATAAATATGTCATCGTTGTCTTGTTGTTGTTTTTGTTATTGTTGTAGAGCCCTAAATGTCTATATCAAGTATCTCTAGCTACACACAGTGTGTGTGTGTGTTGTGTGTGTGTGCCATACATTTTGGGCACAAAATCTATGTAATAACTCCAGCGATGTGAATGGGGTTGGCGCTGCCTGAAACCTCCAAAAGTAGACAAAATCTTATGAGAAGTCTTGTGTAAGAGTGTGTGTCTGTGTGTGTGTGTGTGTGTGTGTGTGTAAGGAGAACGTACAGTGGGGCCAATTTAATGTATAGTTCAAGTAGACTGTCTGTCATATTCAGCTAATTAGTCTGTCAGTTCTTTGTTTTTTGCACAGTGAGCAAAATCAATTAATGATTTTAGCCACTCAGTTTGTCATTTGAGCCTTTCTTAAGGGCCATCTCAAAAGCCTACCAAGATAAATCACAGATAACACTTTCTACAAGGTCGTAAATCAGACCTGTTCTTAAGCAAAGCTTTTAAGTGCATTTTCCCCATAAAGTGGGTCAAAAATGATATCTCTTTCAATGGATGAAATTTTCTATGATTTGATAAAGAGTTTGGCTTAAAAGCTGCCAAGTTTATAAGAATGATTTTTCTATAAACACATCTTTTTCTTTGTATAACAGGTCTCAGCCCACTGTGCCACATACCACACAATGGCACAAAAGCTTTTGTCTCTGGAGCAAAGTAGAACCCACTAATGGTATACATTTATGTCTGGAAGACATTGTTATTGCTCAACTTTGAAAAGAGTTAAAAAACAAACGAGTGAGAAAATAATGACTAAAACATAAAACGAGGCACAGCGATTGAAAGCTGGATAATGCGAGTATGACAAGTATTCGAGGGGTGGAGGGGCGAAGTGGGGGAAGGGGCCTTTGCAGAGTGCCCTACGGCCATCTTTAGATCTCATCAACACTTTAAAGATCGCACTTTAGAGTCATTTCTCAGCTGGCTCAACCACGTCCAATGGGAAAATCAAAGACCAAGTTGATAATCGAATCAGTCGCATACAAATACAAATATGTGGCACGTTGTGGGGGCGTGTTGCTGAAGTTTTTACACAGCATCTGCGGCGAGACTCCCCTGGCAATTGAATTGCTGATGAGCTGCGGCGTCGTCGACGGCGCCTCCAAAAGCGTCATTGAATTTGTAATGCAGCCAAAGGCGATACAATAATGGCATACAAAATGCGACTCCAAAATGAGTGTTTGGAGGAGTGCGATTGTTGATATGTGGATATGTGGAGGAACTGAAATAGAACCACATCTGATCTATATACAAATTTTTTTTATATATATTCTTCAATTTTGTAGTTGCCCCCTCTTTATGCAAAAGCTCCCCAGGCAGTCGTTCAATTTGAATTTCAAAATTGACGTCATTCACAATGTGCATATGATTTACTTGTTGATTCAAAAAAGGCGACCCAACCACGCCCACCTCGTCTCGGGCCACATTAGATAAGCAACTTGAGGGAATTGCAGCTGAGACTTGAAAGCCAAGTCTCTCTGCGTGTGTGTGTGTGTAAAGTGTGTGTGTGTTTGCAAAAAATGCGGCTGCTTAGAAGAAAAATTAAATGTGTTAAATGAAAATGTTTTGGAGTGCATTGAAATTCAAATACCCTTGCAATGTTTAACAACTTTTAAATAAATTTATTTTATTATTTTTTATATTTTTATTTTTTTTTATTTTTTATTTTATTTTGCTATTATATTTTTTGCTATCATTGCTTTTATTTTAACTTATGAAAAACTTTTAAATATACATTAAAACTCACATAAAGCTGAAGGCCTATTAAAACAAATTCAAGTTAAAATTATATGGCTGTAAATAAAAGACTTGATCAAGTTTATTATTTAATGTCACGACACTTAAAATCACAGCTTTGGCAATAAATTAAGATTAAATTTACAAGTTCTTGTTTAACATTAAGTTTTACTCAAAGATTTCAAGTTCATTCCCAAATTTAAACTGCGCCAAGCTAATAAATAAAATATGCTTTTTGTTATTCTTATTTCTTTAAGGAATAAATTAAATACAAATTAATTAATTTCTTACATACAGATTTATTGTGATTTAAATAACTCAAAGACCCCCATTGCGAAGGGTAGCTTGGTAAAGATATAAATAAAAGCCAATGTAAAAAATACGACAAATATTTGCAGCTCATTTGAGAATATGGAAAAGCAGCTTTAGTAAATTTGGCGCATTTGGCGTTGACGGCGACTTTTATGGCCGACAAATGAATGCAACAAAAATTGTTCGACGAAAATTGAAAGAGACAGCAGTGCTACACGTAATTAGCCAAACGAACCCAAAATGGCTAAAACACACTGCACCAGACTGTGGTGGGCAGCAGTCACAACTAGTCAGTAGACAGCAAAGTGTTTTGTTGAGCCCAAAAAACAAACAGAAAAAATTAAAACCCTAAACGGAGCCGGAGAGCGTCAACTAGTTTTCGTGTTAATCGAAAGTGAATTGATGATGGATTGAAAAAACCTTTTGCTTTTAATTGCAAATACGTATTTAGAATTTAAGTTTTTCAACATGCTCGATTTAATTGGGGCGTTAATGACTCGACTCTTTTTGCATTATGAGCCTGGCCAATTAAACGCTCAAATGCCTCTTGAGAGGTGCGCAAAATAAATTAACTAAGCTGATATTTAATTGTGCCCATAAAGAATGCCGAGGCTAAAAACTCAAAACTACGCCTAACTCAGACTCTGAGGCTGCTGCTAGTTAAACTTTAGTTTAATATTAATTTCAGCTAAACACGTTGAAAACGAAAGTTTTTCCACCTGCCTGACGATTGCATGCGGCACGAATTCAATTGGAAGCACATATTACAGATTACATAAACGCCTTCTTCATTTTGAGTTATCTATTTTGGCATTTTGTAACTGTAACTGTATATATATATATATATATTTTTAATGACATAATTGTGTGTGCTTTCAGCTGTGACCTTCATTGTTATCTGTTTACTTTTTGATGTGCACAATGAACTTGGCCGCTAAATGTTGACTTTCTTTTGTTCAATCGATTATTCGAGGGCTCCGCTCCTCCAGCGATTTGCATATTTACATCAATTTGTCTGATAATCATTTAAACTGCCCGTCAATTTTGTCGATTTGGTCTCATTTTAGTAGTCGTTATCTTCACTCGCCAGATCTTGCCAAAGAGCCACAGCTGGCGCCACAACAAAAGAAAAAAAAAATGGGTGCATAACACCAAAAAAACCAGTTGGAAGATTTACCCTGCTTATTAGTGTGGTTGGGCATTTGGATTTAGATAAAAATCATAAATTTCTTTAGAGAGAAAAGTAAAAATGCCGCTGAGTGCGTTTGGAAGTTGCAGGCAGCGATTAAGTATAGAAATTATTATATTACTATGTAATTTTATAGTGCTGGAAAGTTTATTTGAAATTAAGTAAAAGTACGTTTTTTTATTTACTACGATTTATTGGCTAATGCAAGAGTTTTGGTAAATATGGGCGTATCCAGGAAATTTCTTTTAAAATTGATTCCTAGCACATTCGATTTGGCTTTGGAAATTTATGTTGATTTCCAAAGCAATTCCACCAAACTTGTTATTGATTCGCCAGCCTCCAAAAAAATTGACCTTTTATGAACGGATCAGAGGTTTACAGAGCCATAATTGTGTGTTATGTGATCCATTTGACTTAGCTCCCCAGATTAATACTACACTTAAAGTAGCAAGCGCTGCTTTAATTATGCTTCCAAAAACCTCTTGTTAAAATTTGAATCACATAAATTAACACTGAATGTCTACAGGTATTCAAATCTTTATAAAATGCTGCAACATGTAAAGCATGGTTAATCTATAGATTCAATGCCAGCTTCTACAGTGTTGCAGTTGTTAAAAAAAAGGCTCTATTATATTTATTATACTAAGCTTTAATCATTGATATCAACTTCAAGGGTATGCAGCGCACAATCGTTTCTATTCAGCTGTGCGCGACTGTAAACAGTAGCTGATGTTTAGCATGCTGCTGCTGTGGGGCGCGTATTGTCTGCGTTGCAAGTCCGTCTAACTGTCTGTTTGGGGGTAGCTCAATCAACTGGCAACTACAACTATTTTTGGTACACTGCCAACAGTAGCAACAACAACAACAGCAACAGCAGCAACAACATAACGGCTTAGACGGCTGCCAAAAATGCTAAAAGTGGCGGCTGCTTTTGACCCACTGACTGATTTATAAAAAGAAAAAAAAAAAACGCAGAAAAAAGTTGGCTACTTGCAGTTGTTGGCTGCTTGCCGGTTGTCAGTTACCAGTTTTGCATTGTTGCAGTTTGCCGTTTGCCGTTTGCAGTTGGCAGTTGGCAGTCGCGCGATTGCAAATGCAATTAACTTGTTTAACATTTCGGGCGCCAGTTGATCTCCGTCACACTGCCACTTGGCCCACTCCCCCGACCAGCTCCCAAAAAAAAAAACTCAATTTCAATGTGATTCCAACTTTTTACTGCAGCTTTACGCTGACAAAATGCTACTAGCAAACAAAATAAAAAAATGTAAAAGCAAACGCAGAGAAAAATACATTTTTCAGTTTAAGTTGTCAAACTTTCCGTCATAGAGAAATGTCTGCCACATCAATTTTGTATATATTTGACTATATGCAGCACAGACAATCCAAACAACAAGTGACACGAACCATGCAAGAGTCGAAAGTGTGCGACTAGCATATACCCTGTATTTAATAGTTATTAAATAATATCTGTTGTGATAAAGCTGACTTAAAAAAATATATTAATCTGTTAACAAAACTTTGTATTAAAAATGTCATTAAAGAAATCGATTTTCAAAGATAAATAAGTTTCTTTAACTTTTATATATAACTTCAATAAATCTCTGATTTAACCATTTCAAATAGTATCAAAATAAATAAAATGTAAACTTAAAAAGTGTTAAGAAAAGTCTTGAGAAGAGCGACATAGATCATACTATATGATCATAATAATATAATATTATATTAAAATATACATTTTTCCCTCAACATTACTTCAATATACCCACGCTTCATTCATTTGAAATGACTACAGGGTATGCGCAATAACAGCAACAATAGCAATGTGTCATTCACCGCAAAATGTAAAAGTTGTAAAAGTCATTTTACAACTATGCAACTGGGGGAGATACTCTATGGATAAACTCTACTCAGACTCTGTCAACAATTTCCAATTAATAATTCATAAACGTTTGCTCAACGTTCCTCGACTCCGACTCCGGTTTCGACTTCCACTTCTTCATCTTCTGGCTGCTGCTGCAACTTCTTCGTTATCAGCTTGTTGTGTTAAAAACAAATGTTTTCCTCGCACTTTGCCCCGTTTTGCGGTGGGTAAGTTGGCCCTCAGCTGAATTGCCAACACTTGTTGTTCAAAGTGTTTTTCTTGGCAATTTGTCTGCTGCATAGGAAAAATGAAAAAAAAAAAAAATACTCAACAAAACCAAATTTATTTATGCTGCCTGTTTGTAATTGGGTTACCAGTGGAGCTCTGCTGGCGTCGACTGAAGCAGCAGCAGCATGCACCGCAGATACTCAGTTTCTCAGAGATACAAAGTTTCAGTTGCAGCAGCAGCGAGAGTAACATTTCCAGATGCAAAGTGAAGTGAGTTTTTAAGATGTTTTTTTTCTGCTTTTTTTGTCGTTTTCATCTTTTTGCTTTTCTTTTGCTGCTTGAATAGCAAATGAATGCACTACTCATATTCATATATATGTCTGAGTAATAAATGAATTTTTTGGTTTTTTTTTCCGCTTCAGGCATATTTTTTATGCGCATTTTTAATGGGCTTTTCCCCAATTTTTTTTTTTATGATCCAGTCGGCTTTAAAAATTGTTACGAGCAGTGTTTTGTAGGCTAGCCAAGCAATAATTGGGCAATCTTCTCTATAAATCATTAACACGAATACCATCTATTTTATGCCTTACTTAATCTTAAAAATGCCATCAGCTCAGACCAACTCAAATTTTGCTACATTTCTACATTAATGTTTGATTTGTAAAGTTTCATCGGAATAAGTTTAGCTCGAAATATCAATTTTCCTATTTGCCCCAAACACAAAACACGCATTCGATATGTGAACCAGTAAAACTGTCAAAGTTTCAATTTGCTAAGTTTCCTAATATCCTATAATCGATTTTATAAGGTATGTGCTTTAAAATTTAAAATTTATAGGTTGTAAATAAATCCAATATTTGTTTACATGTGATTAAAGCTTTTGCTTTAATTGCTTTACTTTATGCAATTGCTAAATTTTATTATACCCATTCGGAGTGGTTTATAGGATATAATAAAGCTCATGCATAACTTATAAGCCAGGCACCTTCACTCTTTTTTTGCAAATTTCGAGCAAATATTTATTGGCCTCATTTGAAAGAGAAAAAGTTAGAGAGAGAGAGAGAGAGAGAGAGAGAGGGAGAGCGACAAGGGGGAGTTGCTTTTGATTTTTGCATAATTGTGCATAATTGTGACTGACATCCAATGGCAGAAAACAATAAACAAAACACCCGCATTTGTATGTCAAAGAAAATAAAAGTTACACCAGTTTGTTTGGCCACAAAAGCGAATCTAAGCCGCAGCAGAATGGACAACCATTAACAATGGAACCCATATATACCTGACATGACCCCCAACACCCGCTGCGCATAAATTAGTGTCCAACTGCAAAATTGACTTTCGACACAGTCGGCATCAAAATGGGAATTGGGTCGATAAGAAATTGGAGCTGGAACATGGGAATATGGCCAGAATTGCCTTGACACCTTAGAATTTGGTGCCCAGCTTCCAATTAGGCGCATTTGTAATGCTGTGTATGTGTGTGGGTGTGTGTGGGTGTGGGTGTGCAACCGAAGGAGTAGACGCTAACTGAAACGGTTCAGTGGCGTGGAAAATGACAAGGCAGCAGCAGCAGCAACAGCAACACCTTCTTGCCACACACTCCCTGGGGTACTTTTGACTTGGGCGCTGCTCAGTCATTTCTATCTATTTATTTTTTTATTTATTGATTTTCATTGGCGTGACTTTGATTTAATTATTGTCAGCATCTTTGAACTTCATGTGCGACACCTATGTGCCTTAAATTCCCCCCCGTTCTGTGTGTGTCAGCTAATAAATAAAAATAAATTTGGAGCGATTATGTGGATTTACAATGCGTAATTCCCATTGATGTGTGCCGCTTTTGCGATTACAAAACACGTTTCCTGTATAATCGTGAATCGTTGTTTATGAATTTTCAGGTTTTATTGAACTTGTCTCTCGATATTTGATATTTGCCAAACTTTACCCCAAAAGTATCTATTGTTATTGTTTTGTCTCTTGAAAGCTGACAGGCACGGCACTCTTGAAGTGCCCCTTTATATATACCCCCCGGGGGTATGGTCTATGGTCTCTCCTAAGTGTGTCGCCCCATTTACTGATTGTTCATAGCAAAATAACTTGAAAAATTCTTTATCAAGATTTTATGTAATGCAATAATTTTAACGTTGGCATTGTGGGGACTTATGTTGATATACCTTATTTTTAACAGATCAAATGGAGTGACTAGGAAATTATAACCAATAGACTTCTATTTAAAATAGTTAAACAATTCCACAAACTTTATCTATAATTTATTTATATATTTTTCATAATTTAATTATTTTGTTTTTTCTACTTTTTGTTGCACAATTTTGCACAGCACAAATAGTAAACCGACTGGATTCAACATATGATAAAGTATGTAAAAAATAAAAATACACTTAAACAAACATATTATAAAATTATAAAAATAGGTCAATAAAATATTAATTTATGATTCTTAGTCGTATTATTTATCGAAATTTGTCTAGGCTAATGTTTTCTCTAGGATATATTTCAGTATTTTCGAGTTCTGCAGGGTATTTACCATTTCAGCTACCTTTCCATTTGTTGATTTTTATCGATTTTGGTTTGTGGCAACAACATAAGCCTAAGACAGTTGAGGCAATTGCTCAAGAATCACGTACGCGAACGCGAATATGCCCCAACGCCCACAAAATGGCAAGTAACTCCAGCAAGTTGCGGCAAGTCATCATGCTGTGGCTTAAATAAGCAGAGCTCTGCTTTAGCCATGGCTAAGAGTAGTCGCTGCAAGTCGAGTCGAGTCGACTCAAGTCGAGTGGAGTCGTGTTGGGTTCTGGTGCTGTTGTTGGTGCTGGTTGACTGTCAGGTGCAAAAGTGTAGACCCAAATGTCACGTGCTGTGTCGTGGGGTGAAAGTCTTTCGTCATGTGTCCATCCAGCTGTGTGGACTAGTTCAGCCGTCGACTTTGTCTGCGGTTCATCAACATGAACTAGTTCATACAAATTACAATTTACAAATTACAAATTTGTTGCGATTTCTATCGCTCCAATTGGCTCATCCATGCTTTGCTTTACACCGCTTCCCCAATAATTAAGCAATTAACTTTCGACCAAAAAATTGTTGGCCAATTATGCGTTAGCCAATTGCCAAATGCGTTGCAACAACCCACTGCTCGCACCACACTGATGATGGAGCAAAGGCACCCACAAAACTGCTGTCCAAACTTTATTTTGCGTTTCAAGACAAATCAGCCTGCTCAAATACATATATTAAATACTAATGGAAAAAAAAAGCAATTGCCAGACTGCAGCACTTAAAGATACCACGTAGAGACAATCTGAGCTGTCATTAAAAAATAATACTCTCTACTTCAAATATTAAAAATAGTATTTCTACTCTATTAAAGAATATTTATATTTCGAGCTTCGCTTGTGAAAATTGGTTTTGTTTTGAGAAAGTTTTTAGAAAAAGGAAAGTGTGTGCTAAATGCTACTTTTTTTGTAGATTTTTCAAATTAAAAAATATTGCCAAAATCATGTTTTTTAATTGCACTGTTCTGCAAAAATTATTATAAGCAAAAAAAGGTGTTGAAAATCTTTTCAGTTTTAAGAGAACTAACTAACGACTGCAGCTGCTGATCCCAGCAATGATTACAGAGCAGCATTAATTACAGGGTATAACAAAAAAAAAAACACAAAAAAGGAAACACGCATAAATTGAACATTTGATATATGATCTGGCCTGGTCAGTTGTTGATTCTTGTCATCATCATTATCGTTGTTACTGTTGCTGGTTTTGTTGTTGTTAACCAGTTTTATGTTTTGACAAACTCGCGATTTGCATATAAATAAGCAAGAAATTGCCAATGAAATTATAGAATACACACACACAGAGAGTTGGCCAAATTCTTGCGATGAGATGAGAGTTGGCTAGAAGAGTTGGCTAGCTGGCTTGGCTGGCTGACCAACTGACTGATTCTGTAAACTGGGCTAACTGTTTGGCATTTGAGGTCGACTAACTGGTAGCAATCGAAATGATGATCGAGCTAAAATTACCAGAGATTCAGTTAGATGGTCTATCCACAGATACATTGAGAGATTTAGAGGCACATTCCCTGGCGTCACATTATTCAAAACTGTTGTCAAGCTAATGCGGCAGAGGGGGGAATGGAATATACAAACTAATCTTCGCCAAGTAATTAAGTAAAAATAGACCCATGGCTAAAAAGTGTTGAAGGGCAAAGGGGCAGGGGCGGAGGCAGCAGCTGGAGCAGAGTGTTTGGGCGACGGAAGTGTTTATGTGTTGAAAATTACATTGTCGTTGTGTGTGGGAGGCAGCTACAACAAAATGAAAAGAAATGAAAATCCCTTTTGATTGTCAAGTTCAGGAGTGAGGGGGCAAGGAAAAGCGGAAAGCAAATGCATTTCTGCAGAGCCCTCAAGCTCTCTTGAAAAGAAAGCAACAAGGGAAAAAAAAAACAACAGCAAAATGAAAATTATTTTTCTTTACAAATGCGCCCACGCCACGCCCACCGGCGAGAAGTGGAGAAACAAGCATTGTTTACGATTTCCTTTTAGAACGGATGGGGGGAGTGGGGTAAGGGATTGTCTTTGATTATATGAACATATATATTTGTATATATTTTCCAGCACATAGCCTTTAGTCAGGTATCAATTACAAGTATCTAATGCGAAAATAACAAGCAAAGAATTACAAATAAAACAATAAGGCAAAACGAGCAAAGCAAAATATGAAAAAAGCATAACCAGCTCAGAAAAAAAAATAAAAAGAACTCAAAGAAAAGTCAGCAACAGAGCATGGTTGGAGAGGGGTGGGGTCGTAAAAGATACTCGCACTAAATGAAGCGCAGCGCAATTCCTGACAGCTTGTGTCAGGTGCTGGCGAAGGGTAAGAAGTAAATAAGTCGCAACGAATAGAAACACAAGTAGTGAGAGTGAGTGAGAGGGAGAGAGGAAGTGGCACAGGCAAAAACAAATTACAGTTTAAAAGTTATCTCAAAGAACTGAAGCGAGAGAAAGGGACAGCAATAAATGGATTATAATGGAAGACAGACCCATAAACGGCTTAAAAAGCACATGCGATGTGTTTGTCAAAAATACAACAACAACAACAAAATACAACAAACTTCAGCTATTGTTGTGAACAGGCATTTACAACATATCTAAGCAACTCAGATGGAGCAAAAAGATTGGAATTTATGATTTATTAAGCAAACTTCGGGTTGGCATTTAAAATTGGGCAAGCTTACGAGTGAAATTCGAATATGCTTTGAATATGTTGAAAACAGGTAATAATAAAGATATCATTTATCGCTTTTCACTTAATGGCTTACTTTAGATGAAAGACAAAGACTATTTGGCAAGTTTGAGTAATTTTTTATTAAACAAGTTGTAAAAGGCGAGAGAGGTTGTAAGTTAAAATTAAGTGAGATTAACAATTAATCAAGGAAAAATAATATGTAATTATTATAATTGTAAAAATTATTTCAAGCTGTGCGAACAAGTGAAAAATATCTAATAAAGATTGTAATTCAGTCTGAAGGGAGCTTGAGAATAAATATTTTTACTTTTGTAGTATAAATAAATTGAACTACCCGAAATTTTACAATTATTGATGTAATATGACCATCAATAAGGTCAAGATCGGTTAAGAAATATGGCAGAAGATCTTTTGCTCATATTTATCATAGCAATAGGCACAAACAAGTACTTAAGTAGAAGCTAGTCTTCTAGTCGTGCTCTTCCCTCTTCTGTTCTCCTTGTCATTAATAGAGTAAACCAAGTGTTAAAATAACTAATACACAATCAAGTAAAAACTACGAGCTGAACACGTAATATAGTTTTTTCTGCAGACAATTCTAAAATATCGTGAAAGAATGCACTTAAATTCCGACAAGAAAAGACGCCACAAACCATCTGTCGAAACCACTGACGTCACAGCCTGCTTACAACGCATAGATGGCAGTTAATTAGTGCCTCCAACTGGCCCCTTGCCCCGCTGCATTATTCAATCTCATGTTGCAGAGTCAGCAAAGCAATTGGTAAAAGAAAAAAAACTTGCAGTGAAATTTGTTTGGGAAACGATGCGCTGCAACAGGCAACAACTGCAACACTTGGTGGCAACTTGGCGTTGCAATGCACTCATTATGATCACAAGGAATGCAGCCAGCTGAGGGAAAGAGGGAGGCAGAAACAGACAACCAGAGAAAGCGTTCTCTTTTTACTTTTCTTTTTTTTGGCTGCATCTCATCAAAAAAGCATCCATCATGGAATTTGTCAAAGTAGCCGCGCCACCAAATTGGCCAAGCTAGCGGAAATGCAATGCCCTTTTAATGGCCCCACAACAAGCTGTCAAAGCACACACATATCCACATGTGTGTGTGTGAGTGTGAATTTTGTTTACACCTACCCGGCTGGTGAGGATCCCTGGCTGAAGCATTTACTAGCTGCAACCGCAGCCGCTGTGTGAATGTGACGCTGCGGCGGCGTCGGCTGATGATGCGGCGACGATGTTGCCGAAACGGTTGGTGTACTTTTCGATGAAGAAGAGCTGCCCCCACCGCCACCACCACCACCCACGCTGCCACCCGCTGCTATGGCCACTTTGCGCTTGGGTGACAGCTCCTGGGCAGCAGCATTCTCGCAAACGTTGTTGTCCGTGTTGACGACCTGCTCCAGCATATGTATTTTCAGCATTGTTATCGTTTAGAGTTGCTTTTGTTTTTATATTTTTGTTGATACTGATTGATTGATTGATGGATTGACTGCTCGACGTTGGCGCTGATTGCTCGCTTTGCTGCTTTCCGCTTATGTTTTGCTTAGATTTTGTTTTTTTTGGTTTTGTTTTTTTTTTTTTTTGGTTTAAATTATTTGGATGCGTTTTGTTTAGGTTTTGGTTTACGCTTTTTTTGTGTATATATTTTTTTTTTTTTAATTATTATTCACTTTGAAAATCTTTTACGGCCTGCTGTGCTGTTTCGGATTAGTTAAGGGGGATGGTTAAATTAACATTTAATTGCGACCTGACTTAAAAGTTAATGCAATCAATTTGCGTGCACTTCCGGATTGTTCCGGAGCTGTGGCTCAAAGTGATGGAAGTGGCTTAATTAAATTTTAACAGGCACTTGAGTCAAAGTACATGATTTAGCCATACAAATTGTAAGGAAGGATATGCGCAGCGTAGCATAAAGTATGTAAAAAACTAAATGGGAAGAAGCACTTTAAAATATGTCTATATTTAGCATATTGGCTATTTCCATAAAAATTCATCAATTTATCCATTCAAATGAACGATTGAACCAAGAGACCAAACTAACGAAAAGCTAGCAATATATAATATAAATAAAGAAATGTATTATATAGATGAATACACAATTTAATATATAATTTCGGTTTACCAAACATTCCTGGTTAATTTTATATGAAAGTCAAGAGGAAAAACTTTGGATTTATATACATTTTATATGGTAATCTATATGGTATATGGTTATCCTATATAGTATATTCTAGAAAGAGAGAATCCTCTAATTATGGAAACAATGAAAGTATAACCCAATTATCTCAAAGATATGTTATAACTTTTAACTTCTAAGTAAAAAATACTGCTAACGTGTTTATTACAGTTACTTTACAACCGCCTGGTTTATATATCAAAACAAGAAGGGCTTCTAAGGGCATAGTTACAACTAACTTCCTGGTAATTCCTGTGCAGATGGTAACCAACTCGTCGAATCCTCTCAACTAGAACAGGTTTACTGTTAACTTTACAATTCTTTTTACGATACGCCAACTGCCCGCAAAAAAAAAAAAAAAACAAAAAACAAATCCAATTTCAGCAGTGGCTTTACACGCAGCACAGCTGTTTGAGAAGTTGGCCAAAGGGCGATAAAAACTGGCCAAGGCAAATGCAGAAATATGTTTAAAAATTGAAATTTAATAACTGACAGCAGAGAAGTCAGCTTAATGGGCGCTCGTAAAACTTCATCAAATGGGATTTCGAAAAAAATACAAAAAAAAAAAAACCAGCATAAACAAAGCAAAGCAAAAAAATCACTCAGGCCGAAAATAAAGTGCTGGGCATATTAAGAAGTAATGCTGAAAAGCCATTGGCAACGATTTACATTACTTTCTTTTCCTTTTAGCCAACGAAGCGAGGCAAAACGCGTGAAAATGCGTGCAATATGAAAAGGCAATGACAGCAGACAAAGCTGACAAAGAGACAGACAAACAGCGTAGACAGACAAACAGAGCAGACAACAAACACTACATTAAGAAAGCGAGAAGAAAAAGAAAGAAGCAGGCAGCACATGTGGCAGAGGTTCCACGCTACCAACCACCCACCCACCCACAAAACGTGGCATGAAACAAACCCATCGTCATAAAAATCACTCAAGGCAGAAAAGAGAAGAAAAAAAAAATACTTTGACTTGAACCTGCCCCACTGACAATTGGCTTAAGTCTCGGGATGGTTGTACAACGCAGTAAGGCAGTAGTAGTCGGGGGTAGCTAAAAGGTAAAAGCTGCCGGCACGTGTCCAAGTGCCGCAAAGATGATGATTTATGCAGCATGGCATTGACTGTGGAGGGCATGTGGCAACTGTGGCTTGGCTTGGCTTGCCTTGATGGTCAGGTGCTGCCAACCAAAATACTGTGTATTAACTTCTTAATTATGGCCAAGTCCAGTTAAATGCGTTGCCAGTTAACCAGAACTAGAGCTGAAAACGCTACTTTGAGAAAAGTTGTACGAATGACAATGCGATTTGATTAAACTCGAAATTATCATCGCCACTTGACTTGATTACTTGGCCAACAACTGAAGTAGAAGAGGAAGCAGAAGCAGAGGTAGTCTGTAATTAATCTCAGTGTCCTCAAGTGCCGCAGAAAATTAGACAATTGAACTAATTCAGAGAATTATTTAGCTGCACATTCAATGGCTTTATTTAATGATTCCAATTATGATTAAGGTTTTTTCTCAAATGTTTCTAAGCATTTCTCTATATTATCTAAACTATTTGGGTTTTTTGAGTTTTACCAATCCATTCCATAGATATTTAACAATTTTACATTTTAATTCACCTCAACTTAATTGTTCCATTATTTATTTTATTTACTTTATGTTTAATTTCAAAATAGTAAATAATAGTAAACATATTAAATAAATAAGGTCCAATGAAAAATGATATTCCTAAATTGATTTGATTTGTATCCATACTTAGATTACATCAAATACACCTTGCAAGGAAATTCCCGAAAATTCCCTCAAGCTCTATTTCAATTCCAATTCTACTCCAATTTCTTTTCAATTACTTCCCAGTAATATATGTAATTTTATCATGTCTACCCACTTGTAAAATATAAATCAATAAAATCATTAAATCAATGCCAGTTAGTCTGGCCCAAATCTATAAGCCTCAATTTGCTCGTCTCGCCTCACACTTTAAGATTTTGCAGCAAATCGCTAGGAAATGGACTTTAATAATAAAATTGCCAAAACATGAAAATCATTCGAATCGAAACGAATTAAGGGCAATGGCTTATTATTATATATCTCTCAATTATATATTTGTATATGTTTTTTGATTGCTGCTGCTGCTGCTGCTGCTGATGTTGCTGTGGCTGCTTGTAACACGCAATTTCCGCTGCAAATTCGCCTTTTCCGCATGAAACACAAAAACCATCAACAACAATTCGCATAACTTACGCTCAGGTGAGAATGATATAAAAATAAATACATATAACATAAAAAGAAAATAATTCCGGAGCGCAAAAAACAATTTATTTATCGCACACACAAATGTAGAAATGAGCCCCCCAATCACAGCAAATAAGCTGTGCAAAAAAATAATATATATAAAAAAATTAACAACAAAAAAATAAAGCAATATGTGCGACATTTTTGTTGTAGTTCTCGGTAACTGACTTCGGCTAAATGTAATAAAAACGCATATAGAAAATTTTATTTAAATCAGCATCCAACCGCCCCCATCAAACCCCAAACCCAAACCAGACTCGGATTTAGATCAGCGAGAACAACTTTGACGACCTTTTATGGTGGCATGCAATAAAATGTATAACAATTTATAACGATAAATGCACAATTTGAACACACTTGCTTCAAAGAAATCACAAGGGTGGTGGATGTAGTGTGTGTGTGTGTGCCTGGGTGTGTTTGTCTGTGTGTGTGTGTGTGGGTTGAGTGCTCAACTAATTGTGGTTGAGGGCAAATAAATATTACGAGATTGGCATATATATTTTTTATTGTCGTATTTCGTTCGGATTCAATTGAAATGCTGAGGATTTAAGTGGTGTTAATCGAAAATATTAAATACGCAGAAAATCAGGAATTAAAACAAGTTGACACATGCGGAAATCATAAAATCAATGCATACATAAAGCTTGAGAGCATTTTATGTGAAAAAATAATGTGGGAAGGTTTTTTAAAATTGAAAAAAGGTGGAGAACTCTTCCAGAAAATACCAGGAACATAACATTTAAGAATTTTAGAATATTAAACAGGTTTTCAAATGAGAAGAAAAATATACAAAAAATAAAAAATCCTAAAAATACTCCAGTCGGGAGAGCTCGACTTAGAGAGAGATCCAGACTAAGAGATGCTAAAAAATAGATATATATATATAATATTTGCTTAAACATCGCTTTTAAATACTGAAATTGGTTTGTTCAAAGTGAATATACATTTTGATTAACAAAATTTGAAATTCCTTTATGAAGGTAATGAAATTTCTTAGTTGATCAATAAAAAAAACAAATTAAATGATGTAACATTTAAAGTAAAGTTAATTAAAGTTAAATTCGAGCTATGCGATTGTATAATTTTTACTATTAAAAGTCGCACTCATATGGCATATATGCAAGACTCTATTTTATATAGTATCCGAGATCAGCATTGACATATAGAGCGACTAAATCGACTCAGCTTTCGCCGCTGATCAGGAATATATATATGAAGGGTTCAGAGTGAGATCTTTCCATCAGTTACACACTTTTATATAACTCCATTTGCAATGGTTTCAACGTATAATTATTGCAATCTAAATTGAATGGAATGTGCTGCTCACAAATCAAATCTAAAGCCACATATCGAATGAATAACGAGCTGCCAATAACCAAGTTTTCAAGGTTGCCTATTTGCCACAATCATTTATGCATTTACCAACAAATTGGCACTGATAAGATTAGATAACACCACAGACGATCCAGAGACGAACAGTTTATTTTTTTTTTCAAACATCAGATAAATTCACAAGAATTCCACAAACTCCTTTTTTTTTGTTGTTGACATTGTTGGTTTTGTTTTGGCAACTGGCAACAGCTGCTGTTGTTGTCTGCTGTCTGCTGTCTACTTGTGGCAAACAGGCGTTGGGCAAACATCGAACGAACTGAAAAACAAACCAAACTAAAGCCAAAGTGTGGAAGCAACTGAATCGAGTCCAAATTGTTACAAATTGTTTACAGCATTTGTCAAGGCATAAATATTTAAACACGTGTGTTCCACGCAACAATCCAAGAAAAAACAGCAACACAGAAACAAACATGAAACAAACATGAAATAAAACTCTAAAATATTGGACTGAAAAGCCGAGAAGTCGATGCGGAAATGTGAACCCAACAAGTTCAGTCAATAATAAAAGTTGGCCAACAAGTAAAAGCTACTAATCTATAAATTTAGATATGACAAATGTCATGTACATAATTATATAGTATATTATATAGTATCATAAAGCAGACCCACCACCTCGATTGGGTTTGATAAGCCAAAGCAAGTTGATGGCAATTTATAATCGTTGCTTGTTTTGCTGACTCAATTTCATTTGAAATTGGGGCTCAATTTCTGTTTTTATTAACTGTAAAACTTACAACTTCGACAACAAAGAACCAATCTCCAAATGACGTATCGATAACAACTAAAATAAAACCTAAAAATTGATTGCCAAATGTTGACGCAACTTTCTGTGGAACTAAGAAAAAGACAGAACAAGAGAGAGAGAGAGAGAGAGGGAGAGAGAACAATGGCCAGAACAAGTGAAAGAGGCCAAACAAATATTTGTTCGAGCACTTGACACAGTTATCATTAGCCATTTTGGTAAGATAATAATAAAGTACCGCATGAGTAAAATACAAATAAAAATAAATACAATAAATTACTGAAATTATTCACGTTGTATTAAAATGTTATGAGATAAGTGCGATATATACATATAAATATATTATATACTTATCATTATAAATGCATTTTGGCATTGAATATTGATAAATTTTAATGTTTACAGAATTTATAATTGCCCCAAGCAAAATCTCCGAAAGAAACGATAAACGATAAAAAATCAATAAAAACTTTCATATACAATTTTCCTATTTGTTTTTACCAGGCATACAAATTAAAAATAAGAAAACAATTTAAAATGCTATTAATTTCTTTGTGGTATTTTTGTAAAATGTGTGAAACCAGAAGTGGCACACGGAATGGAAAACAAATCCGATTGATTTACACAAATCGATGGCAAGTCAGAAATTGTTCAAATAACAAAATTTTCTCCGTACTCGCCCAACTGGCAACTGTCTTTGATTCATATCAAATTTCACACACACAGACACCTGTTTGTGTATTACTGACCTTCCGCAGCCTTAAAACTGCTAAAACTTTAAGTCAACAAGAAAATAAATCAGCTTTGACCTTCGTTCTCGGTCAGTAAGTGTGTGTAATAATCCCTAGAATATGATGATGCCTAACTAAACATGAAACATTTCATAAATTATTCTTTTTTAAACCCAAAAAAGTACAAATGATGCAAGATGATTTTTCAGCAAAGTACAAATGAATTCTCAGAGTTTTGGCACAGGTGTAAACAGCTCGTAAACAAATATTTACCCCCAAACCTCTTTCCCCCTTTCCCACCTTGGTCTGCTTGGAAATCAAAAAACGAAGCTGAGGCCAAAGGCAATTAAAATAAACATATACAAAACGCACGCCAGGCGCATATCAAATAAACTTTTTTTTTGTTTTTTGTGTGTTGTCCAAAAAAGTAAGAATATGAAGAAGCGCCTCACGAGAATTGGTCAGACAACGACAATCTCCGAGAACCCCCACCCTGCGCAGAGCAAGCAGACTTTTGGCAGTGGTCCAACGAACGCACACGCCCCATAAATAAAACTCGCGTGTTTGCTGTTAAAAAAAAGTGTAATGGAAGAAGCAGAGATCGAAACAGAAAGAGAGATAAGTGACAGAGCAAAACGCATTTGGCAAAACGGTAAATTTGGAGCCCCTACCAAAGAGAGGTGAAACCAATGCAGGCGAATGACACACAACAACAAGAAGGACGCACTCCAAAAGATAAAGAGTGTAAAAAGATTGACATTTAATCATATCTCTTGCTCTTACACTCTTGCACTTCGGCTCAAAATGAATGCTTAAGCTTTGTCGCAGATGCTGCGGCTGCTGTTGAGTCTGAGCTTTTTTTGTTGGCTGCACTTCAAATTGAACTTTCGGCCAAGCGCCGACATCAACATCAACAACAACAACAAACAGCAGCAAAAGCATTGAGAAATGACAAGTCAATTGATGAGCACAAAGAGTGGAAGGAGGAGAGATAATGTGATGAATGAATGACAGATAAAGTGACCAAGAGCAGCTGCTAACAGCTGTTCTTGGTTTCGCGGTTGCTATTGTTCAAGGCAATTTGCTGCTGAGGTTCATTTACACGATGTGGAATCTGGAAGAGAATATGTGCAGCACGTGCATTTTTTTTACCTTCTGGAATCTCTTAAAATTTTTTGATGGAAAGCCAAACCAAAAAAGGCGCAACAGGCAACAAAAGCAAAAACAAAAAATGCTCAAAAAAAATCCAATAAATTTCATCAGTTTGGCGAAAACACAGTAAAATAACACAAAAGCACAACAAAAAATGCGAACAAGCTAAAAAAATATACGAAACAAACAAATATCATGTAAAACCCGTTTAAAAGAAATTCACGTGTGATAACAACCTCAAAAAATCCAACAACAAATTGCATATTAAAAGGCACATGAAAAAATGCGAAAAATTCATTTGCATAATTTCATTGCCGGAAAAGGCAAATTGGGTTCGGGAAAGAATGATAAATATCAGACTTGAAGTTGATTGACCGCATTTAAGACAAGAATTTTGCGACAAAGTGCATAAGGAAATCAAAAAAAAACGTGCTTCCATTGAAGATCAGATGGAAGAACTAAACTTGCGTTCCACAGTCAAGCTGCAAAATTACAGTTGTAAAGCTAACTGAGTGCTGGAACTTGTTTAACATAAGGATGCTGGATTTCATTTTCGATAGTAACAAAAGCTCTGAAATTGTAACAGTGATGAAAGTACCTCCAAGAAATGGGACGATAATAATAAGAAAAAGTCCACCTGTTGAGGCATCTTGCAACACTTACAACCGATAAATAAAACCATTTGACATAAGTTTCCCATATAAGAAACAAAAAATTATCAATATATTCAATGTGATCACATCAAAGAAAATAAAAGAAAAGCACGTAACAAAAACGCGTGGCGCATTTTAATCGAAATGCATCAGCAACAATTTTAACCGGTGAATGACAAATGAGCGTTATTTATTCAGCTTTTTGATTTTTTTATTTTAGCCGCTTTGGTTTTTGTTTTCTGTTAAATTGTTGCTTATTATTGTCATTTCGTTCATATTTGTATTTTCCACTTGAATTGTGTGCGTCTGTCAGGCTTTTATTTTTATTTTTTTGTATTATTTTTAATGTGTATATTTGCACAATTATTAATGATGACCATGTAATTTGTTGTTTAATCAAAATTTCACTCAACTCCAAATAAGAAACACTTTCGTTTTAACGCATTCTTTTTTTTATGGCAACAACGCTTGTTGAAAAACATCCATTAAATTTCCAACACTCTTTCCACCTGTTTTTTTTTGCTATTGCTCAATTGACTTTTTTTTGTTGCTGTTTTTGCCGAATTTCACTTTTGGACGCGTGCCGGTATTTCAGCGTAATACAATCATACGATCATACTGCAGTGGAAGCTTTTGCGTATTCTTTTCGTTTCTGATAAGAATTGACAACAGATTGTCAGAAGACAAATTTTAACCTCATTTTGATACAAACACGTAGACACTGAGAGAACACTCTTATGCACTTGAAATATTTTTTGATTATTTTTTTTCGTTCAACGAATTTATGGTTTTAGTTGCTGCCGCTGTCTGCCTGCAACTGTTACTGCTGCTGTTAATTTGCAAATGATGCGTTGCCGTTGCATGCGAAACCGAATTGGCAGAAGCATAATAACAACAACAACAACACACGCACGCATGCGACGCGAGACAACTCCGACTACGACGACGACTGCGACGACGACACTCGACGCCCACACGAGTCGATTATCAAAACGAAACTGAAATCCCAATTGGAGTGCGACTGCGGCGGCTGCTAACTGGACGGGCGCACGAAGCTCAGATTTCATGTTCCACACTGAGAGAGAGAGAGAGAGCGCAAGAAAGAGCGTGCGAGCGTAAGTAAGAACGAATGGCTTCCACACACAGCAGCATTTGCGCTCAGCTCAACTGGAATGACAACAACCGTTACGACAATTGCAGTTGCATTTAATACATTTGTGTGGGTGCTGTTTATTTACATTTACATTTACACTGACATATATTTACATTGGAAATTCAAGCGATTATTGTCTGTGCAAATACAGTTAGCAGCAGCTTGAAAGCGACTGGCTGCCCGCATTAGCCCAAAACAAACAAACAAAACAAACAACAACAACAATTTTTGTTGGTCTCTTCAAAGGGTCCGCAACTCAAAATGCACTTTTATTTGCATAGCCATCACCATCGCCTCTCCGTTATGGTTTCATTTTCTGTGGGGGGCTACCCTAAAAGTATGCAGAGCTGTTAAGATAACAAAAATAAACTTTTGAACAGCCGGCATGCGACACAAATACCAATAAACATTAACATTAGCAACAGAGCAGCTAGCGCCCCATATGTTTTATGCTTGGCGCTCTCAGAGAGTGAGAGAGTAAGCCCGCTCTCACGCATTGGAACGAAAACATAAACAGTTTCGCACACTGCACGACAAACTTAGTTTGAGTTAATTGCATTTGATAAATACTTGAAAATGAAAACCTGCTTAGATTATTATTGCTTTTAATAGTTATAAATTAATTTACTTTACAGTTAGAAAATAAAGCTAATTAAGCCGGTGAATGGTAAATGAGAGTTTTGTGCTTTACTTCAGAATATAGTAGTTATTTGGCATGTATAACGAACACATTCATACATAAATATTAACTCGCCAATTAATTTTAAAATTTAAGCACTTTTCTTTGCCCGCAACAAGTGCGAAGCAGCTGCCTACTAGCCAAAACCTTGTTAGCTAGTGTAAGACAGCTACAGGCTCCACCACGCGTAAGCTCTGTGTGGATACCATTCGCCGCATGTATGCGTGTGTATGTGTGAGAGAGCAGTGGTCGCTGGAAAGCGCAACGCCAACGGCAAGCATGCGTGAGAGAGCGCCAAATATGCGCTCGCTCGCTCTCTCTAACACACACACACGCACAATGGCATCCACACTCTGCCACTGGCACACAAGAAATGGAGCGCGTGCTTGTTCTTTGCGACGGCGTCGTGCACTTGTTGGCTTGCGTTTATCAACGACAGCTTTGCAATTGTCGTTGTTGCTGTTGTTGTTGCTGTTGCTGTTTCTGTTACTGTTGATGTTGATGTTGGTCATATTCACAGCATACGCAATTCTTCTTGTTTTTTTCTGTGTGGCTGATAAAGCCAGTGGCGGTTTTATAGTTGCAACTGATAAGGCGAGCGCAAGAAGAGCGGCAGAGAGAGCGAGAGAGGGAGAACAACCATCTGTGAGATTAACACACAGACACACCCAAGTTTGAGGGAGGCGGGCCGGTGACGGTGAACGTCGACCAACTGTTGCTGGCAATAGGCCAAAAAGCCAACACCAAATAAAGCGCAGCAAATATGCATGCCCCAGTTTTGGATGCAGCTGCCGCAGTCGGCAGGCGGCTCATATCAAAGCGACAATAAAATTAATTGTTCCAGAGGCACCTGGACCCCTCCCCCACAACCAGCCCCTCTTCAAAATCTCTCTTATAAACGTGTACATAGTAAATAAATGAACAGTTAATAATTATATAATTTGAATCCATACATTTTTTTTTGTTTATTTATCCAAAAAAAAAAATAAAATATTCTATAAAATCTTAAATATATAAAAAAAAAACTCTTGTTTCTTTTTCGAAACCAAAATCGCACTCCCTAAAAATACCAAAGATAAATTTAAAAGTAAAATAAATTTATAGAAATTGCTGTTATTTTGCATGAAATTACATTAATTCTATTTATCCTTCAAATTACTCTGTGATTTTAAGACTGTAATTTTAGTTTCACGAAACCACCCCCGTAATTTTGTAGAGTGTAGAGTGGACTCACCTCATTTTTGCCAGTTTGCCTTCGTCGCAGCTCTTGAGGCGCTGATACTGCGTCGCCTGCCTGCCACCTGGCAGCGTGGCATGTTGATGTGGCCCGCCCTCCGAGTGCCTGCGATAATCCGTAAAACTTTCGCTCTTGCGCAAACCAGGAATCTTGCCGGAACTATTACGCCAATATTTCAGCATGCGATGCAATTTAGTTGGCGATGCTGTCGCTGCAGCCGGCGTGGAGCAATTGTACGAAGTGCCGCTCAAGCCATCATCTAAAAGTGTCCTGTACGAACTCATTGCCACAGCCACATGAATCGAACCGAACCGAACCGAACCCAAGCTGAAGTGATTCAAATCCTAGAAGCGTTATTATCGGCAGACCTCCGAATCGCGTCGTATTCGTTTTCATACTGATCGCATTTGTTGCTGCTTCCATTTTTATTTTCATTTCCATTTCATTTTCATATTATTTCTTTACATTTGCATTTACAGTTGTCATCATTTTTTTTTCTCTCTTTTTTCTTATTTTTTTTTTCTCGTTGTATGTTTGTTTTTATTTTGCTTGTTTTAATTGTTCTTTTATTCAGCAAATCGTTCTTATATATAACCACATATTTATTTAAATACATACATATATACATATATATATATATATTGATACAGTTCAAGTGCTCATAAAATTGCGTTTTAAAAAAACATTTTTTTCTCTTCCTATTATTGTTTAATCAGCTAAGTTAATTGGATATTAATATATATATATATATTTATATATATATATGTATTATTTATGTATATATATAATCATATAGCATGTACTTGTATTTTAACAAGCACAGCTCAAATTTGCTGAGTATATTAAAATTAACAACAAAATTCATATGCTGATTGTAAAATATATATTTTACGTGACGCGTAAAAAATGTCTCAGAATCTTTATTGGAATGCAATGACTTTTACACAAATTTTAGATGAAAATATTTTTAAATATTACTAAATTATTTATGGATTAAAGCAGGAATTATTTACAACTAATTAGTAATTAAATACAATTTTAAAAATTCTTATTTATTAACAAGCAAACAACAAAGAATTATTGTGACTTACAGAATTTTTGTGTTAATCTTTTATTTTATTAACATAGCTAATTATGCTTTTTTATTATTATTCTCGCAGTGTATGAAACGCCTCATTATCATTTTTTATGATTGAAAACGAATTTGATAAGAACGCAACACACTTAATGAGTGCCAGCATTTGTCTAAAGTTGCCTCTAGGTGCAGTTGCATGCAATTATTTCATATATGGTATTCCTACCACCTACAACAGGTGTTATTCTTGCATCATCAATCAAAAAAAATATAGAAAAAAAAACCTGCGCTAATCGATCAATTTTTGAGTTTATGTAATTCAACTTGAGCTCAACCCACGCGACACTTTTTATTTTATTTTTTTTCCGTTAAGACTACTTGGCCATTGGCTCAAGGCTACAGTTAAGACCAGTAAAGAAGTTTATTTTTTTCTTATATATATTTGTAATGAGTATTATTATTTTGTTGTGTAGTTTGTAAAGCATTTAAGACATTTTAATTAAGTAGCGACCACTTATAACGCAAAGTGACATAAAAATAAATCTGAAAGCAAATTTTACAAATTTGTTATTCAACACATTTATATATATATATTAAAAGTCATAAGTAATTTTATATTAATTAAATATAGATTAGAAATATGGCACATTATTTAATTAATGTTTAATTAGTGCGAACGGTTTCCTGTGAATATTGTTTAATTATGTAAAGTAATTCAATGTAAATTATGAAGATGCAAATTTTAACACAGCTCGACAAAGTCTTAAAAACATTTTTATTTTCCCTTTTTTTCTGTTTTTTGTTTTTTGATAATCGTAATGAGTCAAATGACGTATCACAGCAGCTGCCTGCAACTAACCACAAATCGCAATAAACACACCAAAAATAACACAGAACTGATTTCAGCACATCAACCCCAGAAAAAGAGGCATAATTTTTATCACTAAAATTGGGGACCCTTGGATGGATGGATGTGCTCACTTCTGGCCAGCTAATTGCAAAAAAAGCGAAGATTAAACCAGCACTCATTGAGTGGAAATCGTAAATGTTTCTCTATCAGTTTGTCAGTCCGTGAGTCCGTCAATAAGACAATCATTCAATGTTTAGTTGATGACCGATTGACTCATAATGTTGCTGTTTTTTTTATTACACCAAACCCGAGATAATGGCACAGACTTAAAGGCGTCGCCGATAAGCGAGGAAAGTTATATAGAACCAGTTCTCAAGCTGTAAATAAAATTAAGCAGCGATAAAATGACTCAAAGGAAATTACACTAAATGTCACAAGATAAGCTCAAATATATATATATACATATATATATATATATAAAAATGCGTAAAATCAGATAAATCAAACATGGCAAACAAATCGCATGATAAGATGGCAAACAGGTAGCCAGTTTGTGTTAGCCAAGTTAACTGAAATCGGAGAAACGTAAATGAAAATTGAAAACGCAAATGAAAATTGAAAATGAAATCAAAAACGAAATCTGTGGCAGCCATCAAATGTCATTATAAAATCGCTACTGTAACGCGGCTGGCTGGCGAAAGCTTAGCAAGATTTATGTTTTTGCATTTCCTTCTAACCCCCACCCTCAACCAATCCTGCCACGCCCCCCTCCCCCCTCCCCAGCCTATAAGTAGTTGTGTGTTTGTTGTCAAAAATTACATTAAAGCGGAAATTGCTGACCACAACTGCAGCAGCAGCAGCTGGCTTGATGAGGGGGAGGGGTGTGGCACAAGGGGCTGGCTTATGTTGGCTGCCACTGATGCTGTGTGGGGGGCTGACACGCAACACCCGCGACACTTTTCCTTCGTCGGCAACATAAATCACAGCACGAAACGCGAGACACTTGCAAGTTGTATGTGTGTGCGTGTGCGTGTGTGTGTGTGTTGCGCGGGACACTTGTTAGAGTAACTACCCCAACTGCAACCCCCTGCTCCATGCCACAACCGTGGCAGTTTGTGGCATGCGTAGACGTAATATGAAGTTGCAAGCGGCACGCGAGACATGTCTGCAAACAAGGCAGCAAAACCAAAGCCAAACATTTATCATGCCACAGTGATCCACAGTGAGTGGTGCAACACCGGACACCGGACAGTGGGAAGTGTCGTTAGCCTGATTGACATGTGTTCATTAGCAGACTGTAACATTGCCGCTGCTTGTTGCATGCCGCAATTGGCGAAAGTGTATCAGCTCAAGGAGCAGCCAAAAGAGCTAAGAATAAATGTTGCGACAATTTTGGAATTATTCTGCAATAAATAAAAAGAAAAATAAATAAAATGCACTGAAATTTGAAGTGAAAAACAATAACAATAATTAAATTTTTTCATAAATTTATGTTTTAACCAATTAAAGCTATTTTAGCTACATGATATAGTATTCATATAGTCCGATGTGGATAGTTTTTGGTTCTAATTAAGATGGTATCATAATATGCATATGGGTAATATAATATCGGAAATCTTGCAAAACATTAAAAGTTTTTCAAGCAAGACCTCATTTTTTGACTGATTGCTCGAATTTTTATAATTATTAATTTTTATTATTATTTTTTTATCACTTTTCCACTTTGGTTTCATTTTATTGTTTTTATTTTCTTTCACTTCTTATTTTATTATTATTAATTATTAATAGTTTTTTTAAACACTTTTCCATTTAGGTTTCATTAAGTGCTGCAAACCGGATTCTTTATTATTATTATTTTCTTTCACTTCTTATTTTATTATTATTAATTATTATTAATATTTTTTATCACTTTTCCATTTCGGTTACATTTTATTATTTTTATTTTCTTTCAGTTCTTATTTTATTATTATTTATTATTATTATTATTATATTTTATCAATTTTCCTTTTAGGTTTCATTAAATGCTACTGTCAACTCCATTCTGACAATAAATATTTATTATTATTATTTTCTTTCACTTCTTATTTCACTATTAAATATTATTATTATTATATTTGATCACTTTTCCATTTAGGTTTCATTAAGTGCTGCAAACCGGATTCCCCATTCTGATATTAAATTTTTATTATTATTATTTTCTTTCACTTCTTTTTTACATTTTTATTATTACAATTTTCTTTCACTTCTTATTTGATTATTATTCATTAATCTTATTATATTTCATAATTTTCCTTTTAGGTTTCATTAAGTGCTGCCAACCTGATACTCCATTCTGACATTAAATCTTTATAAATATTATTTTGTTTCACACTTAATTTTTCAGACAACAATTTTGTTTCATCTTGTGTCATCAGTAATTTGATCTTTTATGTAAATATTTCGAAAAACGAATGAAATCAAACACTGAAGAGCTAAGTAGGGAAAGACAACTTTAGCAGATTGTCCATTTAATAGAGACACTTTTCAGATAGTTTACATGAATAACAAACAAAAACTGATTTTTGTTCAACTTTCGATAAGCAACATTTTTGGGCTAATCAAACATTAATTATATATTTTCTCTTTTCTTTTAGTGTCATTGATAACTTAGGTGACATTTGTGTCTTTGAGTATGGTTGGATGTTGCCACCATCTGTTGTGGCAATCGCAACAACAAAACCTTCAATGGGTTATCGGCAAACTGAAGAACCTTTTTGACCTCGCTGCCTAATTGCCAGAGTCGGGTCTCTGGCTAATCCAACAGCTGTTTTTATCGTTTTGTTTTTTACTATATCCTATCTCTGGCCTAACCTTTTGGCCCTTTGGCCTTTTGACGACGACGTCGACAGCGATAAAAGTTATAGTCGCCATAAATTAAAATGCAAATTAAGTCACTCAAAAATAAAAAGGAAGATGCCAAGAAATAATTATGACTTTGACTCAGTACTGTCACATTTTATATCGTCTTAATTATGGCCAAATATTTGGCCAATAAAAAAAACGTTGACTTCTAAGTTTTGCCTTAAAATAAAAGACTTTTTCGTTTCTTTAAGCTGATTGTTTTAATTTTTTTTCGCTTTTGCCAGCTCAGCAGCAACAAAAGTTGAGAGAAAAGTTTTAATTAAAAATTTTGCGCCGTTTAACTTTAAGAGGCAAGGAAAGAAAAAACTGAAAAAAGTGCGTGTTATTAAAAAATGTTGCGAAATGCCGTTAGAAAAAAAATGTGGCCAGCACTGTGACACTTGTCAGACACGCTCCAGCGGCTGCTAATCCTTGCCACAGTCTCATTGCGGATGCAGGAGTCCGCATGTTGCATGCTGCACGTCTCCAGGCGGGCCAAGCGATTCTCGCACCAAAATCTCCAAATCAGCTTAAAATTTCCGTTTTGTCTGCTTTCCCTTTTGCGACTTAGTTTGCTTTCTATCATTTTCAGTTTCATTTTCATTCTGATTCTGATTTAGCTTACATTTTATTTTGCTGTCCTTATTTTTGTCCTTTTGGCAGCGTTTTGCCTCCATCAAAACTGCCTTTGGCCATAAAACTTTTAGCACAGTAAACTTTTTCATAGCTTTGTTGCTTTAAATTGCTCTTAAATGGAATCCAAGCAGCAATCAGCAGTTTTTGATTTGTTGCCAACTATTATTAATATTAATCGCTGCAAAATATTCCTAAACAAATATTCAACTTACAATATAAAATTGAGCTACAGCCGATGCTGCAAAATATTGAGTCGCATATTATTTTTATTAATTAGTTCTCAATAAATAAAGTAAATAAAATATATGAAATTTTAATCATTTTATACATAAATACATTTTTTGTATATAAATATAATAAAATAATATTTATGCAGAATTCCTAAGCTTATTACTATAATATAAAATATGTAAATTAAAAAATGATTATTCTTTCGATATTTATCAATCTCCAGTTAAATTCAACTTGGGCTTATTAGCAATTTATAATTCATATTTTTCTATATTAGTTTAAAAAGCCTTTTCTTTTTTACTTTCAAATTAATATTTTTCTATATTTTATAATATTTACACTAAACTTATCTAATTGCTATTTGTATATTAAACTTTCATTATTAAAAATGATTTTACTTTCGGTCAATGAATGATTTTACCTTGTCAATTTCTTAATTTATTTGAAATAAATACTTTAAATAAAATCCTCATCTAATCGCTATATAGCTCATATTTTTTTATAGTTTTGTTTTCGAGACAAAAGATACTTAAAATTGAATTTAGCAGTAATCAAATTGTTTATTTATTAGCTTTAACCACTTACAAATTATAAGTTTTTAAAGTTCTCATTTGCTAAGCAACTAAACTTCGTCTTAGTTTGCCTTACACGTTTCTAGTTGGTTTAGTGATTTAGCCAACTGTTTTTTCTTAGCTGAAAAAAAAAACAAATACAGAAAAGCCTTTTTGGGTTTATGGGCTTAGTAAAATAGGCTTGGGGCTGTTTGTGTGCACTTTGCTTACAGAAAAATGCCACAATTTGCTGCTCCTTCTGCTTGGCCAACTGAAACTTAGCCAAGAATAATCGCTGCTGCTGCTGCTGCTGCTGGCAGTTGGGTCAACTCTTTGATGTAACATTCAAGTTTTTCCTCTTTTTTGACTTATTAGAGAGCTAACATAATTGCCTGACCCACAACGATATGTGTAGACCAGGTTCTGAAACCGGATCTTGATGGCATTAACAACGCACACGTGCCACGAGAAGAAGAAGATGAAGAACATAGCAAATTGATGAGCTGCCACACTTGCCACTTGGCACTCTTCAAAAACACGCAGAATAATAACGCCTCGAGCCGAACTTAATTGGAAGAGCTGAATGCAAACAAAAACAACAATCTTTGTGGATGCCTCGCATGGGCATAAACATTTGTTGAGTGCTGCGCGGACACAATTAATTAATTGAGTGTCGAGTGCGGGCACAGGATAAGCAAAATGGTTCGCAGGATAAGCAGCTGTCCACAGTTTCTTCTCCTCTTTTTGTTTTTATTGTATCGAAGTGCAACGCATTTAAATTTGGAAACAAAATAAAAAATTGTCAAACGGTGCCAACGCCTGCGACGCGCACTCTGAAGATGTCCTTATCCAAGGATCGTCGCAAATGTTGCGTAACTAAGTGCATTACGCACAAGCACACACACACACAGTTGCACACCCTCACACACACTCTCTTGACTTTCTCTACCTGCGCTCGAGGTGAGATTTGTAATTGTTGCAACACGAGCTGCTGCCACAGCCCTAATTGAGCTGTTTTCACCCCCAAAATGAATTGCATATGTTTTTTTTTTTTCTATTTTTTTTGTCTTTTTTTATGTCTTGTGGCAGACAGAAATTTTTGACACTTTAGCAGACAACAATTTAAATGTTCAACAGCCAAAACAAATTTGGTTTGTAGGCCGCCTTCGCCCCTTGAAACAATTGAGGCGTGCTAAGAGTCGACAATTGAGTTATGAGTTGTGTGTAAATGGGTCTTTTGGGTCGGGGGTGAAGGGGCAACCCCGGGGCAACCCCGTGGCCAGCTGACCTACTTGGCATTGTCTTGCAAGGAAATGGAAAGAAAACTTATTTTAGAAGTGCTTAAATTGGTAGAAGTCATTAAAGAGCATTTTTAACGGAATTTTAAAGCACTTTTTTTTTTATTTTATGATGGAAGTAGAAAAATAATTTAATTTAACTAAATTTGAAGCACACTTTAATTTTATTTTAAGAATATTTACTTTATTTATTTTATTCTAAATTTTATCTTAAATTGGAATAAGTCAATAAAGAGCATTTTTAACGAAATTTGAACCACTTTTTTTTTATTTTATGATGGCAAAATAATTTTTCTTAACTAAATTTAAAGCACATTTTAATTTTATTTTAAGAATATTTACTTTATTTATTTATTTTATTTATTTATTTTTGTTTTATTTGATTATTTTATTTATTTTATATATTTGATTTATCTTATGTATGTTATTTTATGTATGTTATTTTATTTTATTTATTTTATTCATTTTTTTAATATATTTTATTATTTATTTTTATTTTTCTCACTTTAAAGAGTAAAAGCTGGAACAAAATTATTTATAAAGAGAAAAGACTATCTTATTTAGACCAAGTTAGTAGCCTGAAACATTTGACGTGATTTTCTTCGCTTTTCGGACTCATTGTTATATTCGAGGAATGATGGAGAAGGCAATGGGAAATTCCTTGTCTGAATCTCAGAAAATCGATAAAAGTGCAACTTGGTCAACAGGGGCATTGAGCGCCGGGAAGGGTGTTGGGGGAGAGGGGAAGAGGATTTCTACACTTTTGTGTGATGAACACAATTTGCGCAAAATGACGGCAATTAAGTGAGGCACCTGGAAGCAGGACAAGGAATGAATGTCATTCAATGGCATCTGGAATTGTCGTCCGAACTGTGCCACATTCTTTGAATAGACAAGCAATGTTGCCTATCCCCCTTCTCCCCTTCTCTCTCTCTCTACTCAGCTCTTCCCCTCTTTTGTGAAAAGCGAAACCAAATCGCACTTTAACTGAACACTGAGCATGAATAAATGGACGATTGGACTAAATGGCTAAATGTCTGTGAATGGGTGTGAATGGAAAACACATTTTTCCGGCCATTGTCACTTATTGACTTTTCCATTATGCCACTGCAATTGAAACCCACATGTTTCATGGGGCATTTAACTGAAAATTGACTGGGAATTCTCAACCATCGCCAGTTCTGATGAAGGGGCAGCCACAGCTGTTATTCCAGATTCTTTTACTACTTCTACTTTTGCCTCACTGTTACCATAAGAAAAATGCGATTAATTTTTATAATATATATAATAAATGTAAAATATATTTTTTGAATTATAAATAAAAATATTAAATTAAAATTTTAAATGCATTTGAAAATTGGAGGCGATTTATCAAAGTTTTTCTTGTTTCAGTTTAATTGCAATTTTTAAGATGATTAAAATTGCTTTTAGATAAGTTAATCTGTTTGCCCAAAACGTTCATTTCCTGAAATAATTCTTATGCTTTCTTTAGGTTTTTTTCTCGTTATGCCCAATCTACTTGCACCAGTTGAATGATTCACCTCGATGAGGCAGCATCATAAAATGCCACGCTTATCAATTTGTCAGGCAATCGCAAATAAGTGAAACACAAGCCAAAAAAATTTGAAGAGATGCGGAAATATACAAATCAAATGACCAAAATGTAACTTTTGACAAAGTTTGCTTTTATTTTGGCGCTATTCTTGTATTATTAATACTTCATCAAGTTTGTCAGCGAATCTGTGTCACCTAAAAGCCACAGACACAGCTATCCACGCCCCACAAAACCCACCCACCCACCCACTCATGCCACATTGTGGCATGTTAGACAAAACTTGTTTACAAGAAAGTCGACGGCGCTGACAATTTCACTGTCTCCCCCCACTCCCCTCTCCACCAATGAAAAATTGTGAAAAACAATTCAATTTCTGTGTACAAAAAAAAGGAAAAAAAATATATAAGAGAAAAATGTCAGAGCAAAAGCAAAAGGCGACGCCAGCGATATAACTGTAAATGGTTAGCAAAGGATGCGTGTGGTTTTACCCGGCATCGTCTGGTGGTTGACCCAGATCCCAAACTCCAATGTTAAATATCAAATAAAAATGCCAACGAGACAACGTTGTTGGTCATAAAAGGAAGCAGCTCAATGCTCGCCCAAATCAGTTGAGCAAACAATAAAAACCATCGCTTGTATTAGACGAACTACAGCCTGACCATGCCCACTCCAAAGCTTCCCCCTCCCCACACCATTCTTTACTCCAACACATCCCCCCAACATCCTGGTTGTAGCACTATCTGAATGTCTCGTCTCGGATTCATAAATAAAATAAAGTGGCGCCAAATTGACGATGGCTGCCAGCGAACCCAAAATGCAAAACCCTCCTTCCACCTCTTCTTCTTCTTCTTCCTCGCTCCACTTTTGAGGCAACTATTTGCTATTCATTGGCTTCACATGGCGCTCGCTTTACGCATATCCTCTTGCTGCCACCCCCTCCTTCCCCCTCCTTCACCATTCCACCCACTTCTTGGTTGCTTTGTGCAACTTCTTTTCATATCGATTTTGTCGTAACATTTGTCTGGCTTTTGGCTCGAGCATAAAAAGCAACTAGTTGCTATTCCACTGCTCCTCATCCTCCGCCTCCTCCTGCCATCTCTCGCCTGCTTGTGCTATATCCTGTGGCTTTCTGAGGGCTTTCCTTGCAACAATGCAACCAGCTCGCAGCAACAAAGTTTATCTGTAACTGTTAATGCTCCCTTAAAGTGTGTTCTACATGTGTACCAAACCATATGAGCCACTCCAAACTGCATATATATATATTCACTAAATTCATCATACACTTATCCCATAATAGTTGAGCACTTTCAAGATGAGATTGGTAAAAAAAAAATATTATAGAATTTTTATAGAATTCATATTTTCTTTTTAAACAATGAAAGTAATTTTTCAACTGTTTATATTATATATTTAATTTACTTATTCATTTCTAACAATTATTGGCTTTTTTAGTAATCGTAAATATATTCATTGTTAGAAATTCATATTTATATTAATGGCAAAAAAAAAATAGTTTGGAGTTTCACAAAAATCACATAAGTTGCCAAAACTTGATCCATCCATATAATAACCAAAAGTTTTTACTAATGGTTCGACTTATACATTAATTCTAGATTTAAAATTCGAATCGCGATTTTATTTTTAATAATTGTTGGAAACTCCTTTTTTCGTAATCCTAAATATATGAATTGATTTCTAGTTCAAAATATTTTTATATTAATTTTTTTTATATTATTGGCCCAAAAAAAGGGCTTGGAGATGGGCCACAACTATAAATTGCCATAACTTGATCCATATTTTCTATAACCAAGAGTTTTTACTAATGTTTTGACTTATCCATTCATTCCAGATACAAAGCTGGAAAGGCTATTTTAACTCCAAATTCATGTTAAAATTATACTAAAATATATAATATGAGTTTTCGCGTTTTCTAGTTTCAGCATCTTAAGAAATATATTGATCAAAATCCAAGTAGATTCAAGGTTGGAAACGATTTCTTAGCCCCAATTTTAACACTTATTTTATACAGTAAAAGACGAATAATTCGAATATATGCTTAGTCTTATTTATAGTCTAAAAATTGGCATTATTTAAAAAAAAAAGAGTATGCAAATTTCGTCATTTTTGGCTGCACAAAAGTTTGCATTATCTGCTAACTGCACTTAGGCAAGGGATGGACTTTGGGGGCATGTGTTGTGAGTTGGTGGTTGGAGCACGGTGCTCTGGTACTGGTGTCAGTGGCATTCTGTGCTCATTTGCAGTCAGCGGCACGTGTCTGAGCTTTGTTTTGTCGGGAGTTGTTTTTTGGGAGGCGCCACTCTAATCTCGTGCGGCATGGGCCACATTACTCTTTATGTTGTTGTCCGCATTGTGCATTTATTTAGTCCACATTTTGTGGTAGTCATCTGCAGATGGCACACAAGCAGCTGCTGGTATCCATGAGACAGCATAGCATGGTTGCATGACTGCATGGATATGCAAATCAAATTGCCATTTAAGGGGCATGCGGCAATCGATTTGAAATATCGCAATTGTCCTTGCCACCAGTCATCGGACCAGACCAGCCCAGCCCAGCCATTAAGCATCTAATTATGCATGCCCACTCGCCAAAATGTGACGAAATATCAAGCATCGAACATCGAGTATCATTTCAGATTATATATGAACCCCCTCCACGCTCCCTCCCCTTCCAAAGCATACAAATCATTATAACGTTTAAGAGGCAAATGCGAAAAATTCACTTTTTGCCATTAAAATTTATGGCCACTAAAAGTGTGCCAAGCTGCGAGTGTGTGTGTGTGTGTGTGTGTGTGATATGCAATGAGTATTATGTGTGTGTGTGTGTGTGTGTGCGTGTGTGTGTGTGTATTTTAGGGATGTTCTTTGCCAGCGCATCATGCAAATTTTCTATGCAGCTTTGTTTTTGCAATTTCTGTTTTTGTTTTTTTCTCTGTTTTTTTGAGGTGATTAAATTGCTTTCAGCTAAAAGCAAATAAATTTCTGTCACATTTATTATATATATTTTTTGTGTTTAATGACGCTAATAGGCAAATCATGTTGCTTGTAGAGGGAGAGGGGGAGGGGAGGAGGGTTATCGTCTGATTATCGCTCATTTGCGACTGCTTGTGGAGCCATTGATGAAGTGTGCGCTGTGCGTTGTGTGTTGCACTTAAGTAGCTGCCACAAATTGATTTCATGCTGCGCGTCCTCTTTTTTTTCTCTTGGCCGTGCTCTACTTTTTGCTTAGCTGCATTTCATATTTCTCCCCTTCTGGCTGGATAACAATGTGCGCAAAAGGAAAATCTACTTTCTTTACCTAATCTCTCCTCTCATCCTGGTGATGTTTGCTTTTCGAGTGTTACCTTTTCGTTTTGCCTTTGGCCACAACATCATACAAAATTCGACAGTTGCTTTCCCATATTGCCTTTTGTTTAGTTTTTCCTTGTTTGTTTTTTTTTTTTTTTTTTGGCTTAGTGACTGGTGCTTTACTTCACTCGACTCGGCTTCTCCTTTTTGGGTGAAAAATGTAAAATGAAATGAATTTTCCACAGCATTGTTTGGCAACCCTTTCTTTTTTGCTGGTCTGGGAAAATGTTGGTCCATGTTGCAGCCAGCGGCACATCCATTGTGTGTTATATCAAAAGTGTTAACAGAATGATGACTGTGGCGATTCTCAGCTTCTCATTCGAAAACCAGGAAAACAAAACCAAATTGTGAGAATTTGCACAATTAGTGCGTGTTGTTGTGTGTGTGTGCTTTGGCTCTGGGGTAAATCCACACAAAAATGGATGCTTAAAAGAGCATTTAAGAGGGTCCAAATACTTCAAGGCACAAGGTATTCCCATGACTTGACTTTGAATTGTAACCACATCAATGTGATTTAATGCTTCAGTAAATACTATTAAATATTAAAGGCACCGTTTGACTTTCTTGTACATCACATAAAACTCTCAATTCGTTAATATAAATAAATGATTACAGGATAAGAGTCTTATCTGTAATGCCGCTGATATAAAATTCTTTTTATTCGGGTAAATTATTAGGGTAAATGATGTGGGAAAATTGAAAGAGGCTTAGCGAACTACATAAAATGAGAGAACATAATTTAGAGAGTATCCCTGCTTGGAAGTCCCATTTGCTTTATTATTGAGTCAGTTAACAAAAATTGTCAAGATAATACGAATCAGAAAATAATTATAATAATATTCAAAAAGATAAATAATTTACACAGAATCTTAAGTCACATCTGAGCAATAAATTTCTAAATAAATAAATTATGTGAGCAATAAATTTCGTATCCAGATTGAATTAATTATAATAAATTATTATTTAGTATTTATTTAAATATTTAATTGACTCTCATTTCCGTATAAAAACCAACTTTCTGAATCATTTAACCATTCTGAAGCTATCTTGGAATGCAAAAAAAATATCATTTGATAAATATAACAAAAGCTTTTGCGAACATTTAATTAATTGTTTCCTGTTCTCATCTGATTATTCTTATTAAAATAATTTAAATATATTCAACATTATAATTTTTAAGAGTCTGAAAACTTCCCACTCGATTCAGTTTCTCACAGCGAACTATTCTCAAAGCTTCCTTTCATTTGCAAATAAATTTATTGTTTTTACCACTGACACACAAAGCATTTTGTAACCAGTTAAACCCACCTGAGTGGTGCACTTAATGGACCATCAGTCAATCAATCAATCAATCAGTGACGGTTGTAAACGCCGCCAGTGGCAATCATTTGAATATGTAATCGCACGTCTCTAATCGCGGCTGCAAATCAAATTGTGACTGCAACTTGTCGTTTCCCAGATAAATACGCTAAATACATAGTTGTAAAAAAACAAAAAAAAAAAAGTAAATTAAATAAATAAAAAAAATACGAAAAGAAAAAACTAAAAATGCGAAACGAAATGGGAGCTGGAAGGCACCCAAAAGCCGGTTAATGAAAAAGCCGACAGCGAAACAACTTAATGAAGTGCAAGTGGCAGTCGTCAGCGATTCCTGTCCACATTTAATTCCCGCTTGATTAATGGGGCACTCTTGCAACTTGCAACTGGAAACCAGCTACGTATTCCAATTCAATTTTCGCTACCATTATGGCAATCAAAGTGTGCGGGTGTCGACTGCCTGTCGAGGTCGAGGTGCTAATGAGCTTTGATTGCACATCGATTCAATTGAGCAATCACTGCCGTACACTCAGAAAAAAAAATCAGTGAAAAATATAACGCCCAAAGCAGCTCTACTTATTTGATCGGAATTTAAATTTTTATAACTTTTGTGGCTTTCCGAAAACTAAGTTTTCTTATAGCTTAGATCCTTTTTTTCAATTTCTGCATGAAACTTTATATTTGAGGCACCAACAATTCTGTCAGCCAGTTAGCCAAATTGTAGCCATCTTCCCAGAAATCATTAGCAGAGGCAAAAGCAGCAGTGCCAAAAGCAGCTTTACTTATTTCTTTTGGAATTTTAATTTGTAAAAACTTAAGTTTGTGACTTTTCGAAAACTCAGCTTTCTTATGACAAATTAGTTTAGTTTAGGTTTGGTAAAAGAAACCCCAGTCGACCCATTTGAGTTTGTTTAGATCTGTTTTTTTTTTCTCAATTTCTGCATGCATCTTCAGATTTGAGGCACCAATCATTCTGTTACCTAGGATGAATATGAGCCAGTTTCAATAAGTTTTCAAAGCAGAACCAGGAAATAGTATTCTTTCCCCCAAAGGATTAGCAGAGGCACAAATTATGTTAAACCAATATTTTCCTTTTTCTTTTCCATCACAACAGCTTCTATAAAATATCTTCTTTAAGATAATTTTTCTTTTTAAAATATGTAACAACACTTTTAAAGATTGAAATGGTTTTATTTTCAGCAAATTAACTTTATTTGACAAGGCAATTTAATCCACTTTCTTTTTTTTATGTGTGATTATACTATAAATTTTTAGCGTGAATTATTTCTTCCAGTGTACATGTAGTAGTGCTCAGTAGTTATGCGTAAAACGAGCAGCAGTTACGCCCACCGATGAGATATACCTGAAATGCATACTAACTGCAAAAGCCAGCTGGCTGTAATTTTATGCGGTTCTTGGCTTATCGCATTACAATTAGCCGCAATTAATGGGTCAACCCATTTGGTCAGCTGCTGTGTTAGTTAAGAACTTGATTCATGACTTGATTTGCGCTTCTCCCCCCCCTAAAAATTCGCAAGCCGGAAGTGCAAAACAAAAAAAAAATATTTATATAAAAAAAAAAACGTCAGCGGCGACGGTGGCGGCGACGGCGACGGCGGCTGCTCTCGTTTTGAGCTATCGATATGAGCTAATAAAAGGTTTTAAACAAAACAAAAGCCAACATTCAACATTCAACTCCCCTCCCCTCAAGTGGCAGAGGCTGTGCGGCGAATTTTGTTGAAATTTTTTAAGTCGCGTGTTGTTTAATGCATTTTTGCACACTTGACTGGCACGTTACCTGGGCATCCATTTGGGATTGACTAAAGGGTTAAGGGGGTTGAGCCTTGGCCTGTCATATGATTTATATTTAATGGCCTCATATTTTTGCACAATCGACGGGGCACACATAAACTAACACACACTCACACACACACCGTCACACCATTTCACTCGATGTGTGTGTGTGTGTGTGTTTTTCATAATGCGCTTGATCAAATTTTTATGAGCTGCCAATTGGACAAATCGCTGGACTGTGAAGCAAATCGCTGTAAAAAAAGTGCCTGATAAATTGTGACTGAGTTATGTTTGTTAAGGGCCAAAATTGATGAGACAGTTGGGAAAGTTGTGAAAGTAACGAGATGACTTGATGTGCACCCGATATGTATCTAAAAAAATTGTAGAATATTTATTAAAAGGAATGTGAGGAAAATCAGTGAAGATTATGAAAAGGAACCAACTTCGAAGCCCGAAAATGTATAGCTTGTAAAATATACTTAATATTTAATATTAATATTGTAAAACTTATGTTTGTTAATGGCCAAAATTGCTGTGACAGTTGTGAAAGTAACTAAAAAATTTTTTTTGAATTTGTATTAAAAGGAATATGAGCCAAATCAGTGATGATTATTAAAAGGTGCCAACTTCGAAGCACAAAAATATATCGCTTGTAAAATATACTTAATTTTTAATATTAATATTCTAAATGACTAATAAAAAATATAGTTTTTTTAAAACTCCAGAATATCTATATAAATTTTAATAACTAAAATGAGCTAAGATTTTCAACCCTTATTGCAGATCAACAACAATTCTAATATTTCAATCTATTTCACACATTCAAATGCAACTCACACATGTTTGCAGGAAGCGTCTTTAAAACACTTTCAATACTATTAATGGTATGCAACATGTTTGCTTACAACAATTCTACTATTTCAAACATAAATTCTCAATAAAATCACCTATTCAATTGCAACTCAAACATGTTTCCAAGGAGCTTCTTCAAAACACTTTCAATACTATTAATAGGATGCAACATGTTTGCTTACAACTGCAACTTGTCATCAGTGCAACACATCAATTTAGGGGTTGTTTGTTTTTAAAAACTATACAGAAATGTTGCAAGGCATTTAGAAAAAACTAACCACAAATTTTCAATATCAAATGTAAAAAAAAAAAACGAGTTTTCCTATTTCTTCTCTGTGAACAATGTGGAAAACCAACAAGAGACAAAGCCGACAGCTTCAGATTCCAAATTGTTTTCCTTTCCCCGATTTCTTATATTTATTTATGCGCTTTAGTTTCACTTGATTTAATTTTGACACACACAAAGAGAGTTTTGGTAAATCTGTTTGCCAGACATTTGCATTTCTCCTGACTGTCAGAGTTCAAATACCGAAGACCCCTGCCCAAACACAAAGAGAATATTGCTGACCTATTTATGCAATTTTCTTGAGGTTTTTTCTTAAGCTATTTTTTGGGTCGTTGGTACTGTTTGCACTCGTCTGGAAACACTTTATTCCGATTCAGTTGTCAGCAGTGCAACGACTTTTTATTGCTGATATAGATCATCATACATCATGCAGCAGACATCATGTAGCATATAACATGCAGCATACATCATGCAACATACAGCATACAGTATCTAAAGCTACGGGGCAATGGGATGTGGCAAGTAGGATACCTAGACCTATGGATTTGAGTTTTTTGGAGTTGAGTTAAACTCAAATTCAGCTCTTGTTCTTGTTTTTAAAAATTGGTTGTTGTAAATTTGAATATTATTGTTTAAGATTTCAGAAATATTATCCAGCATATCGAATCATTTTTAAATAAATCTCAGCTGCCTCCTATTTTAAAAAAAGTTCTTTGCTGATTTGTTTTAAATGTTCACCCTTTTTGTAAGTTGAAACGAAATGAACAAAATGTTTATAAAATTAAAACAAAAAAAAAATGCATATCTCATTCTTTTTTTTTCCATTGTGTTGTTTTTGCATGCTAATGCGGCTTGTGTGTCTAATTGCGTGGATTGTGCCACAGCGCAGCACACACACAAAATTGATGAACTGGTGTCAGTCCAACTGACAGGCAGACAACTCTTTTTTTTGTTTTTTTTAGGGGTAGTTGCAACGCGCGTCTCATTTTAATTAAATTTTCTGCGCCTGCGCGCAATTTTTTTACTCATTTACCGCATTTTGCCAAGTTATCGGAGTTGTCCACACGCCTCTTTATCTCGATGAAAGGGGCACTGCAACCAGTTTTGACTAGCTGCGGTTTGTTCCTTGCAACATGTGGCTGACCGGTCAACCGGACTGCACCCACTTTCAGATGGTTCCCGATGTGGATGCCGATCAGCTGCTGTCAACTGAAATTTGAGATGCATCAACTGTGGCATTAATCATTTTATTTCAACTGACTGACAAGTTGTTGCCTCGTGTTGCGCTCAAATATCAAATATACAAATCAATAATTAATCAACTCTGTGCCAAGTAAATCGAGTAATCATTTGCCAACACACACACACACACACACGCACAGATGGGTAAAATAAATTAAAATTCCTCTAAGCCAATCCCCTCAGCATTTCTAATTTTGAGCTATGCAAATTATTCTGTGTACAGTGTAAAGTTACTTCAGAAAAAGGATAATATTAATACACATCCCAACAACATAATCAAAGTAAACTGAAAGGCATCGCATTTGCATACATTAATGTCAGAGCAGCTACCGTACACATACATATATATGTATGTATGTATGTATGTATATATATATACATATCTCTCTACCCATCTACCTATCTAACTGCCAAGCAGCCTATCTTTTTTAATACCCTTACGCTGAATATTATTATTATCATAATGAAATTTGTAATTCGTTTTTTTTGGAGCATATTTTATGCTATTGACAAAATTTAAATATAAAATAATATAAATATAATCTACAAGTTAATTTAATTTTAATGCTTAAATCTTCTAATCTTATGTTGTGCAAGAAAATCCAGTAAAACTAAATTTAATATGTCTGCTTAATTCAATTAAAAATACCCACAACAAATTATCGAATTAATTTCCTAAATAGCTTTTAAGATCATATTATTCTTAGCAAATAATTAACATTAATATAAATTTGGGATATAATATAATATTAATAAAAATAAATTAATATAATAATAGGATGATTTCAAAAGTATTTAACAGGTAACATTAGCCTTAAAATTATTTCAAATAAACAATTCTAATAAATAACAAAACATACATCAAATATCAATTGTTCTAAAATTGATAAAAAATATTTCTTTATATTTAACAAAATTTCAAAACTTAGTAGTTGATGTGCTGCTCAGTTATATTTGATATATATTTAACTTAATATTCAACAAGTAAAATTTTTTCCTTTTTAATATTTCACTTTTTACTTTGAAGTTTAAGATGTTTATATGAAATTAGCACCGGTTTCTGTATAAAAGACCAAAATCATGCAAAATACGCTTAAAATTTAACATGATTATATTTATTAATATAATGTTTAAACGCTTAAATAATAACAACAGGAAAATCAGAGAATCAAGCAGCTTATCTGAGCTTTGGAAACTTATTGTTATTTTCATCATCCCATATTAATATGTTGATCCTTTGTGGTTGAGGGATTTATTAAACCATAAATATGCAGGTTGAATTTCTGATACTGCGGCGGAACAGGAAAAGGAAGCAGCATCAACAGCAACAAGAGAGTCGGCAACTTGGGAGCCGGAGTCTTTTGGCAAATACTTTTAGCCGCAGGGCACCGTAAACAAACTCGAGCGGAAATTATGAAAATGCTAAAATTGGCCACATCCGCCGTGGCAGGTATCTTGCAACACATTACAAAATATTCTCAACATTTTTGTATCTTGTTGCCTCCCTTTGCGAACAACAGTCGAAGATAAAACATTTTCTTTTTGCAGACTTGTTGAAGCCATTTTGTGTGGCATACTTTGAGGCCGCTGCGGCTTAACGGCTGGGTGTGTTGAAGTGGCAAGAGTAGAGTGTGAGCAACTTAAGCTTAAGTCGTCATCTGAACAGTTATTTCTCGCAGGTTGATAAACCATAAATCAAATTTGTGCCGCTACTTAAAAGTTATTGCAGCAACAACTGTTGCATCCACACTCAACAGCCATGCCCAAAATGTTGGCCAAGAACACCAGCTGCCTACGAAAACCGTTTGCCAGCAGCCAGCAGCCAGCAACCATTTGCCATTTGCCGTTTTGTCACTTGGCAGTTGCTGAAAGTTGTTGTTTGTTGTTGTTTGTTTTATTTGTTGGTTGGCAAAAACATAAACCGCTAATGAAACACAGCCAAAACTGCATAGCAGCAAAGTTTTTGGTGGGCACGCAAATTGGCAACATCAATAACACAGCCAGCGAAAAGGCGGCGCCACTCTGAACACATGCCAACATCAGGGCCACACCCAGCACCACCCAGCACCACCCAGAACCACCCAGCACCACCCACTTTTGGCAATTTTGTGCGTGTGTTTTGTGCTGTTCAAAAAGTGTTGCGCTCGAAAGTCAATTAAAAACTTTCGGTCAAGTGATTTTAGCTCTGCCTTTTGGGCGCTCTGCAATTTCTAGGTTTGCTCTCTGTGGCTTTTCAATTAATTTTATCACATGAATTTGATCAAATTCAATTAAAAGTTAAGCAACGTGCGGCAATTACTCAAACTTAAACTTACAACGAGAAGCGCAACTTGAAAATTGCTTCATATCATCAAACACACAGTGGTCCAAGTTCTCAACAGGTGGGAGTATGTGCAAGGACCCTACACTGACAAAAAAAAAACCAGTGAAAAGTTTCCGTTTTCATATACAACTTTATTATTTTATTGATGTACTTTTATTAACACATATATATATGCTTTCATTTACAATATAAAAATAATATAAATATAAATAATATAATAATAAAATAACAGAAAAAACCGCAATCAAATGTTGAGCTTTTATTATATATTTACCTTTACTATTTACTAATTATTTACCTTTAAATATATTTTAATTGCATTTTGCTTATATTCTCTAATTTTGAATATATTAAAAATAATATTAATAACATGGAAAAAAATGCGGAATAATAATGATAACATTTCCAAAAATATTTTAGTTAAAGTATTTTTAAAAAAAATTGTTTATCTTTCTTTTCTCTGAGTGTATGCATTAAGCGACCCTATCAATAAAAAACCATTAAGTGACTGCTGTTTGTAAGTTTAGACCCCAAAAATTTGTCCCTCGAGAGTTGCTGGCCATTTACAGCAAACCCAAGAGTGGAGCATCCAACAGACAGTCTGTCTGTCTGTGTGTCTGTCTGCCTGTCTCTTTGTCTGTCTGCTCAACTGTTTGTGGAACTGCTTCGAATACATCCTGTCAGCCACTTTTGAAGTGGCATCGTTTGACTGCTGCCCAGTCAACTTGTGCGTAATTCAATGAAAGACTTTGCCATTAAACGGCAAAACACGTGAGACGCATCACAATGAGTGCCACATTATTGAGTAACCACAAAAGTGACTGACTGACTGACTGACTGACTGACTGACAGACTGACTGAATGAATGACGCCTGTTATCAACAAAATGTGACCACATTAAGGTGCCATTGTGCCTCAGGTAGCAGCTGCTTAAGAATGCCACAAAAAGCTTTCAACTGAATTGGGTCAACTTGCCAAATGTATTTTTTGACCTAGAAAGAGAAAGTAAGTTGAAGCAAACTTACTTTAAAACAAAAGTGACATAAAGCCACAACAAGACTTTCAGTATAGAAATAAGTCAATTCAACTTTTAAATAAAATAAATAAAATTGAGCGGATTTAAGAGCTACTAACTGCGCAGTTCAGATATATATATCATCGGTGTATCCCCTAGAATATAAACTACAGCTAACTGTTATAATATAATAATAAGAATAAATAATTTGTTATTTAATAAATCATCTTTAAATGGCTGAAACACTCATCGTTGGGGTAATAAATTTAATTATTTAATTTAAATTAAGTTATTCAGTTTATAGCAGATAAATCTATTCTTCTACTTTGTTAATTTATTTATGTAAATTTATGATTTACATTTTTTGTTAATTTATTTATATAAATTTGGTATAGAACTAAAACCAAGATGGAAAATAAATTACTTACTTCCTCTGCAAAGAATTTATGACTTCAAAAGAAGAAAATTGCAGAAAAGAGTTTAATTTCTCAACTCGCAGATAACAAATTCAGTAGAATATTTAATCGATGGTAAATAAAACCAAACCCACATTTAACTTGTACTTCAATTATTATTTTGATGCTCTATTAAAAAATAACTTGAGTAAAACATAACACAAAAGAAGATAAAAATAATTGTAGTTTTTGTAAAAACAATTTAACATTAAAAATAAAAATTCTTAAATTAAATTTCACCCATTTCATTTGTGCTATTTGCTTATTTATTTAAGCATTCCTCTTTGCCATAGATCATATCTCAAAACTCTAAATAAATAAGTTGCCCAAAGCCTGGCAAATGTGTTGAATATTACACAATTTTTGTAGCGTTGGCAGCTTGGGGATTAGCATCCAGTTAGCTGGTTAGCTGGTTAGCTGGTCATCTGGTCAGCTCATCTCATTTATCATGCTAATGTTTCGCAGCCGCTCTACCTGCATATCATCATTAATTATCCCGTCCCTCTTCCTCCTGCTTCCCTACACTTTTTTATCTCTGTCTGCGTCCGAGTGTGTGCGTGTGTGTGCGCGTGTGTGTGTGTTGACTTAACTGCTTAAACATTTATGCAAACAGCAGACAGTAGCCAATAGGAGCGTGGACATCGTGGACAGCGGACACACAGTGGACACTGGGTAATATCGATGTTAATCCTGCCGCCATCGGCTGAAATCACGTGCAAATTAATCATCGTTCTGTCGGCGATTTGGCAAACGCCGCAACTTGCTGTTGCCACAGTTGACAAATGATAGGGACAAAAAAACAAACAGCATTTTTTTCAAATTCAATTTGCATTTGGGATAATCAATCGTGGACTGGCAGCGATTGCCGGCTGTTGCTAATTCGCTGATAAGAAAACTGAGGCAGCACAGCAATTTTCAGCGAATTTGCATAAATTTTTGTGAAATTTAATCAGGCCAACGAAAAAAAAAAATAAAGGTTGGCAGACACAGTGGCAGACAGCTTGCCGAGTTGCGAATCTGCATGCAACAACAAAGGGGATGAATTTGCTTATAGGGTGCGGGGTGGGGCAGCGAGGTGTGTGCGGATTGCTTATAAATATGCTTACATTGTTGTTATTCTGCTGCTTGTTGTCACCTTTTTTTTTTTTTTGTGTGCGTGCCTCATTGTGCGGCATGACAAACATGGCAACTTACACGTGGCTTAAGTCAACAGCGGCTAAAAAAAAAAAAGTTAACAACATTTTTTAAGCACACAGCAAATTTGATTGATTTGGGTTGCTGCCGCTATGCAAAATTGATTGATTTGCCTTTCAATGTTTTTTTTTTTTGTTTCTTTTCTGGATTAGTGCAAAAATTGTTTGGAGTTGATTGGTTATTTGATATTCATGAGCAACAGGGAGTGCAAGATGGTAAACTTAAACGGAAGCCATCAACGCTTGCCAATGGATTAATATAATTACAGTTGTCCTAGCTGAGTGTCAGACAGACAGACAGACAGAAGACGGATGACAGATGATCCAAAAAGTGCCAATCTATTATGAATATGTCAGCAAGTCGATTATTTAATTCATTTAACATGGATTCGAAATGAAATGAAAAGTACACTAATTTTTTATCTTCTTTACATAAACTAATAAAACTATGTTCAATTTATTATTTTTTACTAATTTTATTTAAATATTTTAGACACGACTGACTTTAACCAAAATAAAATTTAACTGCTTAATCAAGTAGAAAACTCATAAAAAAAACTTTTTTTTAAACATTTTTGATATGAAAAATATTTACAAAAATATCTGAAAGATACAGCAAATATCTGCAAGGTCATTTAACAAAAAAAAAAAACACATACAAAAGTAATAAAAAAGTTACAAAAAATAAGTCCAATATACAAAATTAACCACAAATGCAGAAAGAAAATAAAATCTGAAATAATCGAATGCAATTATATACAATTCAGATTGTGTGATATATAGAAATTATAGGTAAAATATCTGCCCTAACATATCACTTCAAATTTTCAAATAATAAAGTAATATTTTTGATTTTTATTTAAGTCATCTAAATAGATATTAAATCAATGCTCAAATGCAAGTCATGCAACAACTGATAAACAAGGTGAAATAGATGGCTAATTGACACAGTTAATAAATGACGATTGACTTTAATATTAAAAACAACAATGAGGAAAACAAAACACATAACTAAACTCACTAATAACACTCATTAAATGTATCCAAAAACACACACACAAATCAGCGGCAATCGCACAACGAAACCATCAATTTCAACCCAAAAAAAAAAAGAAAAAAAAGACGTACCAAACGAGAGCATGCGGAAGTGTTTACAAATGTCAAAGTAGAGCGCGGCCTGAAGAAAAAAAAAATAAAAAAAAAAAATACAAAAATCCAATAGAGAAATAAATGTTGCCCTTCTCTGAGTTTGGGAAAAGCGAATCTGGTGATTTCAAAAAGAGTTTCTCATGTCAATTTAAGATTTTGAATCGTTTCGAGACAACGTAACGAAAATGTCAATAACATTGGCAACATTGTTCCAAGCCAATCGACAGAGCGACAACAATAATAATAATAATAACAAACATGGAGCAGAGCCAAATGGCCATTAGCGACTGAGATGCACTCGCCAAGTGGATAACGACGTCATCACTTGATGCATTGTTTCAAGACATTTGATTTATATCATTCGTCGCTGTTGGCCACCATTCGCCTGCTGTGGTAATGAAACACCGATTTAGCGCGCTGGTCACTCACAGCCTCACTGGGCCACAATAAAACAAAAAAAAAACAAAAAAAAAACGCTTGTCTTTTCGACTTTTCTCCTCAAAAAAAAAAAAAAAAAGAAAAGAAAAGAAAAGATAAAAAAAGTGTGGTCTCTGGTTAAGCAGCAGACATCGAGTTGGAATTGCGTAACCCAACCGAAAGTGGAGCAGTTGCTGCTGCTGCTGCTCCAGCTGCTTTCTTTAGCCGTACTGTGTCAGTTTCAGTTGCCCCCCGACCGCACCCCTTTACCCTACTGCTTTTTTTGTTGTTTTTTTTTTTGACAACTGCATGATGCATTGCTCCAGTGGCACAAGTGGGTGAAAGGCTCCAGCTTTGCCATCGCTATCAGCCAGACTGACTGTTGTGTAGACTGTCTGAAATTTACGACACGGAGACGGTAACGATAACAATTTGTCAGCTTAATGGTGGCCAGCAAGGATGCGCGGCGACAAGTGGACGCCGCCATCTCGAGTTCCGCGCTGCCTTCATCTCCTCCGCCGCGCAACATCGAATTCCTGCTACCAAAATTCACATAATGATACGGAAGACAGAAGCCGAAAGGAAAAAACGAAACGCACGAAATGAAATCGCAACGACAAATATAAAAAATAAAATATGTTGCGTTTATTTTGAAATAATTGCGATTGCTTAGCATTTCGTGACTAACAACAACAGTAACAAAAACAACAACAACAAAGAGCATTACAAATGCGACTACAAAACAATTAGAGCTAATTGTGCAAGCGAGACAACAACAACAACAACAACAATAGCAACAACAACAACAACAACAATAGCAACACGCATGCATAAGTGCAATTTGATGGCAAGCACTTTGGCAACTCTGTCACAGCTTTTAGGTATGGCTTTTCCCCTATCTCTCTCTCTCTCTCTCTCTCTCACTCTTTCTATCTGTATGCTTGGCACGCCCCCTGAGCTGCTTTAGCTCTTGATCAGCTGATTCATGCTAAAACAAAACTTGCCTTTACACGGCAAAAAAAAAAATAAATGTGATACCCAATTTTCAACTTAAAATTCTAAGCCGATTTTTAAATATCAGCATTCTAAATTCAAAAAAGTTTAGTTATAAAAATGATGCACTTGCCTTTAAAAAGTGTATTAAAATTTTTTCCTGTGTATATATAGCTATATATATGTACATGAAGAGCTTCAATCTGCATGCCAATTGACAAGCCCATGAAGCCAACTATCCCTCCGCAGCCCACACACAACAACTAGTTGTGCCCCCGACTAGTTGCCCCGACGGCACCTTGGAGCCGTCATTGCAATGCGAATGTATTCATTAGTCGCATTGCCGGCATTTACACACACACACACACACACACACTCTCATACACACATGCAAATTCGTTGAATTTATGCTAATCTGACTGCAAGTCCGGGGGCCAACAACTGTTCGTACACTCCTCGTTGGGGTTGTGGCTTGTAATTGCAGCTAGCGATGGGAGTTTCGTGTCACGACTAGACGAAATTAAGCACGACATGTCCTTGAGCCTAGAAAACCAGAGAGTGCTCGGCTAGTAGATACCTCAACTTAAATTATTGCAAATTAAGCTAAATATATATTTAAACTCGAAAATAAGAAAATGTTAAAATATAGTAAATAATTATTTATTTAAACTAGGAAGTATAAAAGAATCTTATTTAAATAAAAATATATTTAGGCATAAAACTAAAAAAATAAGAAAATGTTAAGTTTAGCTAAATATTTATTTATTTAAATTCGATAGTAGAAAAGAGTCTATTTCAAATAAAAATATACTTTAGCATGCAAATAAAAAAATAAGAACATTTTTAAGTAAAGTAAATATTTATTTAATTATACTTGAAAGTAGAAAAAAGTTTATTTTATATAAAAATTTATTTAAAATAGGTAATTTAAGTAAATATGTATTTAAAGCTTAAATTAAACACTAAGCCTATTAATTATGCTGTTAAACAATAATTTCAAAACACTATTTAGATACGCAGTGAATTAAGATTTCTTAATAGCATTTTGAACAAATGTGATTTTAAATATATACTACTACATTTTGCCCATAAGAAGTCAGTTTGAATAATTGGTTAAATTTAAATATGTATCCTCCGCATTTAAGTCAATTTTTGACAAGCAAATTAAAGTAGCTGGCTGAAAAAAACAAGTTGAATAATTAAGTAGCCGTGATTAGCAACTCAAACAAGAGCATGATAAATGACGCCGTTTCTTAAAATGATATAAATATTATTTATCCGTGACATTTTTTTTTTTTTAAGTTTTGGCGTTCAACACGCAACCATTCCAAAAAAAAAAAACACTGTAATCGACGAGGGACAACGACAGCGAGTTATGTTCAATTACGCCACTCCAAGTGTGTGTGTGTGTGTGTGTGCTGGTGTGTAATTTGTGTGTAAACGTGTGTGTGTGTGTGTGCATGGGCTGGTGTGTAACTCGGAGCGATCTACGCATTCGCATTTGTTTGGCACATGTTTTCATTAATCTTACTTAGAGCCCCGCCCGGAGAGAAGTGGAGACTGAAAGCTATGTAAACCCAGACAGCCCACATGGAGCACCAGCTCCAGCTGCTGGGCTGGGCTGGGCTGGGCATGTGCTGTGCTGTGCTGGGCGCTGGCGATCGCGATTTGGGATCTTGAGAAATGATGATGGTGGTAATCAGGGCATTTGCCAAAGCCCCCAGCGAGTCAAGGTTAAGTTTGGACAACTCTATGGGTTTTTTCGTTCGTTATGATTCATAAACATACCAAAAAGCATTTGTTTTGAAAGCGTTAAGGAAATAAAGCGCTTATAAACTGACCAAAATACAAAAAAAAAAAAAGAAAAGATACAAATTAACGGACCACAAGTCAAGGCCAAAAATTATGATAAATGGCCAAGTGCGCGCATTCTGAAAACAGTCAAAACAGAACCAAAGAAAAGAGAGAAAAAAAACATGATTTAATAAGTCAGACATACATAATTAAATTAAACACCAAAAGTTTATTTTTCGCTAAACGAGCTGCCAAACTTATCTCTGGCTAAATTGTTGGCTTACTGCATACCCTGTAATTATTAAAAATGAATTGTGGTAAAATTACTTTAATATAAATAATAAATATAATAAATAAATCATGGTAATAAACGATTCTCTTGAAACTATTATAAATTCATTATCTTGACTAAAAATATATATATAAAAACCAATATGTTTAATCATATCTGTCTTTTATGAGTGTGTTAACAGGGTATCGCCAGATCAGTTAATCTCATCTGAAACATTTCTACTTGTTTTGTGGCTGTAAATTTCAATTGTTTTGGTATCTGTGGCCCCCGTTGATTGTTTGTTTAGTTCAATTGTTTGCCTGATAATTTTTTTGGGTTTTTTTTTTGGCAGCATCGTATTGCACAAATGCCATTTAAATTTAACCTTTTCAGCAGCCAAAACTCAATTGCCGCCCCGCCCCGCCTCGCACCCAGTTTGCTCTAAACTATGCAAATTTCATGGCTAAAAACAGCAGCAAAAGCAGCTAAAGCAGCGGCAACAACTGAAGCTCATCAGGCCAAAGCCGACAATTGAATCCACTCAAGCGGCATTCAATGTCTACCTGCCCAATTCCAATTCCAAAGACCAAAATCCGCAAATTCAATTCCCATTTCAAATTCACTGAAGAGCCGCCATTCAGCATTTTGCGATGGATGACGATGAGGATGACGATGAGGCTGGAAATCGCAATATCATCTTGTTGGGTATCATTAAAGGTTGGCAAGCATAGAGTGGGGTGTTGCGAGGGGGGGGGGGGGGAGGAGGTGCCTCAATGCTACAGATTTCAAGTGAGCCAACAATGGATGGTATACGGCCCCCCCTCAAACACCACCTTTGAATGCTACCCATTGGGCATTGTATGCAGATCGCATTTAAAGCTAAAAACAACAGTTATTCGACTGAAATTAAAAAATGAACAACAACAACAAAAACAACATCAACAAAGGGTTTTTTCTGTTATTTCTGTGGTAAATGATATGCTACCGCACAGCAAAATTGGAAAGACAAAAAAAAGAAATAATACAAAAGATGAAAAATTGTAACCATAGAGCTAAAACCATTTAAGGAGTGGCCATAAAAAATATGGTTAGCTTTGCATAGTTCAGTAATCGATATTCGATAGATAGTTTTGGCCATATAGGTTTTTGGGAGAGTCGAAAGACTGTTTGGACATTCTACGCCAAAAGGCTTTCAATTAACGCCAGAAACTGCTTTTGGCACTTGGAGACGGGAGAGAGAGAGAGACTACTCGAGACGGCATTCTATTTGAGATCAGTTTTTGATTACCCGATTACCATATGCAGGCACCTAACAAGTTTTTTTCTTTAAAGGGGGGGGGGGGGGGGGAGTAGTAGTGGTTTTTACTTTGCGCAAGCGACAACAGAATCCCGCGGCGCATCGCACAAATTACAAGTTTTGTAATTGCCAAACAAAGCGCGCTAGACTTTGGAGGAGGAGCAGTACTTTGGTCTCGACTCCACCATGGATTCACACAATACTATTACCACAAACCATAACAACAACAACAACAACAAAAAAACGAGCCAAATTATAGTAGATACGTGTATGAGTACAAGCCATGTGCACATTGTGCAAATAGCTGACAAAATGCAGGCGAAACGATTTCAGACATCGGGCTAAGACTCAGTCTCTGGCTTAAAGGTAGAGATGGGTTTTAGTTCGTGTGGCTTAATAAAAAAAAGCACGACTAGATAAATGGTGTTTGGTATTAATTTTTTATTTTTTTTGTTAGCCTAAATATATGACATATATCAATTCTTACACACATCTTCACATTTTTACAAAAAAAATATATATTATTTATTTATATTTTAATATTGGCTACTTTTAAGAATCAGTGAGTCAAATTCAGCTATATTTTACGTGTTTTGACTTGAGCTTGAACCAGCAAGTTCAAGGTGCAATTTATTAAGTTAAAAATAAATCGAAAATAAACAATTGTTTGGCTTCAGCTAAAAGCTGCTTCTGAATAATTGTCAGTTTCGTGATTTCTACACTTGAAACAGTAACATCTCTGATTACTTAAAACTCTGACTAAAAAGTGACTGCAACATTTAAATATGTCGAGTTGAAGACCTACTTCAACTGGAAAGAGGCGGATTACTCATCTCCAAAATCCCGACTTACATTTGAAAATTCAAACGCCGACGCAATTTCAAAAGTCGCATCACAGCGAATTACGCAAAGATCGCAAAAAAACATAAAAAATTACCAAGCGATCACTGGCTGTGGCAGATGTGGCAGCCGAAAAAAAGCCAGGTGATTAGGCCAAAATGCAAAGCCAGAGCCAACTTGAGGCCGATGGCTATAACTATGTGAATGTTGGCCATTTGAATGTCGAACGTTTGTTGGCCAAATGCGGAAGTAGCTGGCAAAAATAAATATGGTAACTTTGTTTTACAACTGTATTAGGTGGGTCAATTGGACAACCCGCACTCCCCACTCCCCAGCTCCCCACTCTAGTTGCTAACAAGCAGCAGTTGCGGGCGTCGTGCAATTACGCGCACCACCCGCTGGCATATATTGTGTGTGTGTGTGTGTGTGTGTGTTTGTGTGTGATGATGGTGGTTGGTTGGTGGTGCTCGTTTTGATATTAAATGAAATCAAAAGCAGTCATAAATAAAATCATTAAACCCGTTTGACCACAGACGCGGACCGACAGCCGATAGCAGCCACATGCTCTCCACAGTTATTTATACTTAAATTACACATTGGTATGTAAATAAAATACGGACACCAAAACCAATACAACAAATACAACAACAATAACAACAACAAGAAAATGTGTGCCACGGATTCCAATTCAGAGCAGGCACTTCACGTCTACCTTCGTGTGGAGTGGAGTGGACTCTGTGTATGTTGTGCATGTGTATGGGATTTGAGTATCTGTGTGTGTGTTGCCTGTAAAAGTGCTTTTATCTGCAAACTCTACTCTTGACTCGATTTCTGTTTCTCTTTGGCTTTAACCATGGTTTCCGTTGTCCGCTTATAGCGTTAATGTAATTGTTGCAGTGACACTGGCAACACCCCCAACCCAACCCCAACCCAACAGCCACTTCATCCTTCTGCTCCTCATCAAGTTGGACATTACTCATTCAACTGAGCGCAGCACGCAAATTAATTGAAAGAAAAATAAAACAAGCAAAAAGCAGGCAAAAAACAAGCGTTTTTTTAATTCAAATGCGCTACGTTCTCTAAGGCATTTGGGTTTTAGCATGTTGGGAGCGTATCGAGGGGGTATTTTTTATTTATAAAATTATTTAAAACTACACAATTAATTGTCTCATTTAAGTTTCCATCGTATCCATTTGTTAGAATTATTTATTATGACCAATTATTTCCTTAAAGACGCACTTCTAAAGTCAAATACGATTTTAAACTTAAAACTTAAATTTATAGAAATGTTGTTATTTTTTTTACTCATTAAATTCTCTTTTTTCAATCATAATTAATTAGCCAATTAATTAATTTCTTGGAATTTATTTATTTGATAAACTGATTGATGTGTTTATTAAGATGAAGTCAGCCAAAAATATATTTCGATTAAGAACAAAATCCACAAATCAAGAAATTATTTAAAGCAATACCTTTTTTTGCCTAAAAGTTATTACAATAATTTTTGTATCCGAGTTAATATAATTAACATTATTTCAATTTTTGTCTTATAAGTGATTCATATAAAACACATATTTTTATGCGTATTTTAATGAGTTTTTCGCCATTTGTTTTCACTTGCTACTTGAACCGATTATTTTGATTATGTTTTGTTCACCTCAATCAAAAGTGGCAAAAAGTGCGCTCTTTTTTTCGCTTTCTGCACAGGAACTTTGCTGCATATCCTTCCTGTTTCCTCTATATATATATATATATATATATACTTGTTCAGCGATGCCTGCTGCGTGTGTAGCGTCTTTCCTGGGTCGCCTTCGCTCTGAACTCTTAAACCGATTATCTCAAGTTGCAACTCGTGCGGCAGTTGCACACTTTTCAGTTTGAGTTACGGTTGCAGTTTCTGTTCATTTTTTAATGTGCCTTTTTTCTTTTATTATTTATATTTATATTGTTTTTTATTTTTTGTTTTTTTTTTGGATTTTTATGATCCAGTATTTACAAGCGTGTTTAATCGTAATCTCGCCACATCCGCAGCAGTCAGCAAACGTGGCAAGCGTTGTTGTTGTTGTTTCTGCTGTTGCTTTGTTGCTGCCTCTTTGCATATTTCACTCGCCTCAATCAATTTTGCTGTTGATTTTTATTTCAGTTTTCTCACTCATTTGCATTTACCATAAATTCAATTAAAGTGCCCGTTAGCCAATCGTCTTTTTATATATGCATTTCATTTTAATTTTGACATCGCCGCTTCCATTGCTCCGCAACACTTTGCGGCACTTTTGCATCGCTCTTGCATCGCGTTGCGTTTCTTTGCACTTTTTATTGTTTTTCCCACCCGTTGAAAATCGAAGCACTCCGGCTGCCCAAACTCATTGCCCATGAAATTCAATTACGCCTCGCCGCCGCCCAGCGCTTGGGTAATCAGCCGTATCATTTTGTGCAGCGCCAGGCAACGATCAATGATCAGCGTCAGATTGGATATGGTGGACATGTGTGTATAATTCTCCTTGTCCATCAGTCAGATCATGAGACTCAGCATATGCGACTGAGACAGAGATTACTCCATCCAGCGACTATTTGTCAGTGTGTGCACCATATTTTCTATATGCCACTTATCATCCGACTGTTCCTTGAGCTGCTCAATCCGGTATGGCCATAACCAGACGTTCATCGCAACCGACCGTTCGTCGCCCTCGGAAACAGGACGACATAGTGTATTCATGCCGGAAACATCCTATGCAAATTAAGACTCTCAATAATACACAATATATAGAAACTTACCTCATCCGTATCGACTTTAAGGCAAAAATATTCATTGTAATTGCCGCTGATTTCCTCTTCAATGCCACGTGAATGATGCAGCATGGATATGATGCCATCGAAATGGTACTCATCATGCCACCAGCTCTGATTGTTGAGTAGAAAGCGCAGCACTTTGTGCCCCGTTTAATTGAAGAGGCGACTGTTCCACAGGGTATGCTTGCTCCAAGAGCCATCGCGGAAGAAGGCACTGTTGGTGTTATCAAACTGATTGAGGACATCCTGCACATACTTTGATGCGAATGTACCACATCAAGCAGCACATCCTGGTCCTGGGCATGGGACATGCACTTCAGCTGCTCATGATTGCCATGGCGACTGGAGGTGGCTAAGAAACTGCTCACCTGACAGCCACAGCTGCAGTTTTATTAATTTTGAATGTATTCAAGCATTGCTTCACTTAAACTAGAATCTTGCAAAAAGGGTATTTAAAATGCTGCTTGACAAACTTAGCCGTTCTTTCATTTTATTTTGTTGAACTTCTGATTTCTTTGCTGCTGCTCGTCTTATTTACACGCTTTTAATACCATTTCAATTACACAATTAATCATGCGCTTGGTACACCTTGGCACACACACAAACACACATACATACATATTATACATACAACGCTGATTTTTCCTTGTGCGTGATTTTCGCTACCCGCTTGAAGTTCAACGGAGCGTATGAGTGATTTTTTTTTCTTTGCTGTCTCTGCTTGTTGTTGAACTCTTTTGTGTTAATTAAACGCTTTAATATCGCTGCGCATTGTTGACGCTGTCATAACAGTATAGTCTCACACACACATATACACACACACACATACACACAAACACACACATACACACACACACACACACACCCACCCAACAAAAAATAAACAATTGCATTTTTTAGTGGCATTCCGTGCAAAATGATTGATTTGATTTCTCAGTTAAGCTCAGAGTCAAGAAACGTTCAGCGAAGCAACAGGCCAAGCAACAAGCAACAAGCAACAAACAACAATAACAACAACAACAACGAAACAGCCAACGCACAATGCAAAACACATTATTTATGGCGCTCAATGAGCTCCAAGTGCATGAAATTGCTATTATTATTATTAATATTATTATTATTATTTCATTTTATGTTTTCTTTTGCAAAGACTACTCGAGTCAGATATATTTTTCTTAATATCTTTTGCACAGACTCTGTGTGGAGTCGTTTTGGAGTCGGTGGCTTTTAAGGTGCGTCGCATTCGTGTTTTGAATAGCGGAAATTCCACATGAGCACACACACACGCACACACACACACAAACACACAGAGATAGCAAAAAGACAGCCGCCGTTGCAGTCAGCCAGCCACAAATAGCAACAGATACAAAAATGTATCTCACAGATACTGCACGTATCTGTTAGCTGTGCAATAACATTGACATTTAGAATGCAGCTCGCACCGAACCATTCATAATTGCAAATCTCTGCCATAAAAAGCAATAACAAATCAACAGCGCCAAACGCACCGGACACCTAAACAACAACAACAACAACAACAACAAATCCACAAATCTACAAATCCACTAACCTTGTGGCCCCCGAACATTAAAAAAAACCAAAAAAAAATTGCGTATCGATTCCGTCGTTTATTTTGACGTCTTTTTGATCGTGCTCAGCGCCTGATTCGGGCCACAGTCGTGAGTCGCTTGCCCGGGCCAATTACAGTGCACTTGCCACTTGCCCATGGAGTGGGCCAAGATGCCGACCACGACCGCAAATTGAAATTGTAGCTGGGTGGGAGGCATTCATCGTGGCGTTGTCGTTCCATGGATTAGAGGGAGTGCTGCATGTGGTTCACGAGGAGCAGAGGGGGAAGTATGCAAATCTCTTCAGTCAAGCAATTACAATCGATGAGGATGAATAGCCTTAGCCATCAATGCTCTTAAAACTATTTGCCTTCAAGTTTTATTCTAAAGTTAAAATAAATAAAATAATAAAATAAAAGCTTAAAATATATATAAATAAATAGAAAATAAATATTGTTAAATATCTATTTAATATTTAAAAGAAGTGAATTACAAATTTTGACACATTATCCAACTTTTATTTATTTTGTTTTTTTTTGCTTGAGACACTTAATCATTATATCGTTAAAATGTCATGAGGCACTTAATCATTACTGCCACATCGATCGGCAAACAAAAGTCACATATTGACAAAACTAATGTCATTTTTCAACACTCTCGATCTCTCGATTATTATTCATTGTAAAGATCAAAAGTTAGAGCATATCTGTGAGACGACTTCCTAATAAGTTGTTGAGCATCCTCAAGATATTTCAACACTTCAAAGCTGGCTTTTCGCAACCGAAAAAACATACCGACAACTGCGCAACACTTTTCGCAACAAAATATTTTGGGATAACTCAAAAAAAAAAAAAAAAAACAGATTGGAAAAAAAATCTCAAAAAACGAAACGTAAAACGTTCTTTCGGCCGCACACACACACACACTCGCACACACATGGAGCAGAGGCACGCTTTGAGCATCGGAGAGCAGGCACAAACAATGCTGTAATGATCCACTCAGGAGGCATGCAACCACATGCTATACATGCGATAGAAAAGATGGCAACATAACTTCAACATAAACGTCACCATTAAAATATTGGCAACAATGCCCAAACACAGCCTCCAACTGCCTCCAATGCAATCGTGGCCAAAAGTGCAGGCGGTGCCACACAGCTAAACACGGCTAACACACTGAACCACTGACGACAACATGGCAAAAAAAAAAAAAAAAATATAGATAAAATACAAATAAATAAAAACGATGCCAGGCCAATAGAAGCTGTATGGCTTAAGAGAGCCCAAATACGAACCAGTTAAGAGTCAAAGCTCAAGAGAGTGAGAAGGAGAGTGAGCGAGAGAGTGAGTAAGAGAGAGAGAGGGAGAGGGAGACAGGCAAAGCCAGTCTCTGTTGAGTTACAATACCAGATTCCGTTGCAGACTCAATCGAGTCGAGCGAAAAACGAAATCAAATTGAAACCGAAAGTCAAACGGAGCTGAACTCCAAAGCGGAGCCAAGTCTTCGGCAAGTCTCTTCATGAAGAAGAAAGAATAACGAATAACAAATACAAAAAAAAAAACACAAAAATAAAGTCAAATAAAAAAGAGAGATCACAGTCGACGTCGCTGTCGCCGTTGCCGTCGCCGTTGCCGTTGCCGTCGACTGTGCTGCTGTCTGCGTCGGCTGCGCATGCTCAGTTTTTTTTTGTTGGCGTCTTCAAGTCAATCGCCCAACTGGCAAAGGTTTCAGTCGTTATTTTGGCAGCCAAACGTGCGGAGCTTTCGACCAAGAGACGCGCGTGCCGACAACCAAAAAAAACAAAAACCAATCACAACAAAAGTAACCGTCTAATTACAAAAAGTGCGTAATTTTTGTATAAAACTTAAAAACTATTCCCAAATGCCTCAAATTAAATAAAATGATTTTTCAAGTGCAACAATATTGACCAACATAATATGCAATTAATACAACAAATTGAATGTTGCAAAGTGCGAATATTTTAAGTACACAACTTGAGCTGTGACTACAAAATGTATCTTCAAGTGCGCTGCATAGCCAACTGGCAACTCAGTTGTATCTTTTTAACATGCAAGGTTCAAAATGTTCGGCAAACACTTGCCAAACTCAACACATTTTCTTATGCAAATAATCACTTGTGCAATTATCGCACAACAACTAAAAAAAACAACAAAAAATGGGCTAACAAAAAAAAAAAAAAAAATAACCACAACAACAACAACATTTAACTAATAATAATAATGAGTTAAAAAATATTTGAAGTTTGCGCTTTAATTAAATCGCAAAATAAAAAATTGCAATCAAATTTGATTAGCATAAAACATGGCAACAAACATGACCAAAATCAACAGCAGCGACAGACAACAACAACAACAACAATTGCAACAACAACAACAATTGCAACAACAACCTCAACGAGTACCCGTCAAACTATTCATATTCGCACTCATTCATTTTCGGTCGGTCGAGCAACCGCAGAAGACCCAAAAATTCAAAAAACCAAATCAAAGCGTGGAAAAGCGTCAAGTTTGTGGTTCTCGTGTGATCTTTGATTATATTTATAATTATTGCTTATGTGTGGGACTAACTTGAAACAGGTATCTGAATAATAAAAAAATGCAGGTAGCCGCATTTAATTACAGATCTATTTTAATTAATCTGACAGCAGCAGGTGAACTGCACAAGTGCGAAAGATCATCAGGTGTTGCCGTTGCTGTTGCTGATGTTGCAAGTCTGATTGACACACAGCCAACAATTTAAACATTAAATTTAACGTTAATCGGCTGGCAATTCATCACAAAATGCAACTTCGTAAAGTTCTTGGACAAGTTAATAATGTGTTGAGCTTAATACCTGAGAAACTTAAGCTGCAAATACATATATATATACAGATATATATATATATATTTACTAACTTTTATTCAAACTTGTTTAGTGCTTTGTGTTAATTGAATTAAAAATAGCAATATTAAATCATCTTAAAAGATTCATGTTTTAAAAATTCAACAACACAATATAAATAAATATTTTTTTAATTTAATTAAATTTAAATTTTCTTCTTAGCTTAGTGTTAATCGAATTAGAAACAGCAATATTAAAACACCTTAAAACATTCATGTTCTAAAAATAAATCAACTCAAAATAAAAGAATATTTTTTGAGTATGATTAAATTTAAATTTTCTTCAACATTAATTTCAATAATTGCTGAATTCATAAGTGAATAAGCATGTTTTATTAGTTGCTGTTAAACAATTAGTATCCAATTTGGGAAACACCTTCTGAGATTATTATTAATGAATAATAATTTTGGGCTGGTATCTGCTGACATTTTTACACATGCTTTAACTCATTTTTTGCATTTTTTGTTTATTGATTTATGAATTGTGTATTTTAATAATTTGCAAAAAAACATGTATTCAATTGTTTTTTTTTTGCTTGCTGACCCCTTTTAATGGATACAACGAAAAACATTTTTTTCAAATGTATTCAATTTATTCATATGTTTAAAAATTAAAAATTGTATATATATAAAAACTTCTGCTTTTATGTATGCGATTTGAAGTTCATTTGACTGTTCATGGCAGTATTTTGTTCATGTGCATTCCTTATGATAGATTATTGAATTGGTATTGCACATTTGATTACTTCCAATGCAGTTCACCTCGTAGTCAGTCACAGTTTCACAGTTCACTCAATGATCGATCACTTCACTTCAGTTCACTACATATATATATATATATATATATATATATATACAATATTTGAGAGTACTCGCTTATGGGTCACTTTTCTCACCCCCAACATTAGTGCAACATCCTTGGCATACTCTTTCAATTATCGATTATTCACTGTCATGACGCATCGCAATTGTAGTTGCAACATACACACACACAAACACACACACACACACACACACACATGTATACACCTATGGAGTTACAGACAACTAGCAAATTACTTTACAAAATTGTAACATGCACAAATATGACCATAGTCGTTTTGGCTGCCATAATCTACACAGAGTAATGCAACATGCCACACAATATATGTTTTTTGTATCTAAATCCACCCGCCGTTCGTTGCCCAGCTGCATCGAAGCTGTTGGCCACTTGCTAACTATTGGCTGGCTGCTGGTTCACCTCGCACTCATCTTGGCCAGCGCCTTAGCCATACTTTAACAACAACCAACAACGAAATGCATAAACAATTTATTTAACAGAAAAAAAAAGAAAAAAAAAAATGAGAAAAAAGATACTTTTAAACTGCAATTTTGCACAGCTTCAGCTTTGACTTTGGTTGCTGCTGCTGCTTCAGCTGTGCTTCTGGCGTAGATTAAAGCCACAAAATGACTTAACTTATAAGCAACTCAATGTCTGCCTGGCATTTGCAATTGTTGTTGTTGTTGTTTTTGTTGTTTGTGTTGACGATGCTGCAACAAGTTCGAGTAATCAATGCAATTTAGTCGCTAGCCATGTCAAGAATGTGGTGCATAGGTCGATTGCTAGTTAGCCAGTTAGCCAAGTAGGCAGTTAGCCACTATGCGAATCACGTCTCGTCCGATTCCGATTTCAAGTCGAATCTGAGCTCAACTCTCGCGTGTTGTTGTTGTGCAATAGATCGGGCTTAGATTGAAGATTGCACTAACAACGTTTTTTTTTTTTTGTTTTTTTCGTATTATGGCGCATTCAGGCGTTAACTCATTGCTCAAAGGTGTTCTAATGGTTGCCCCAATGAGCCACCAATGGCCCATTGTATAACTTTGGTAGCACAATCGCTTCAATTGTTTCATATTACAACGCAGATATTACCTATGATTAAAAGCAGTTACTTTTGCTAACTAGAGAGGTAAAAGGCGTTGAACAAGTTAACGTTGCCAATAGCATAGAATTTGACGTGAAACACTTCAAAACAGCTCAAATCAACTATTGACGTCTTTGACGTGTAGTTGGTCTAAACAGAAAAGGCCAAAAATTGTTCACTTTCAAATATTTCCTGTTACATAAAATGCATTTTCATAACGAATTTAATATTTTAAATATTTTAAATATAAATATTATATTTAAATTTAAATATTTTAATCAAAATATTTAATATATTAAATTAAATATTTTCAATATATTCAGTTCTATTCATTTTAGCGGCTTTCTCAAAACATTTTCAATATTTAAAATATTTTAAATATAGAAATAAATAAATATTTAAAGTTTTAATTATTTCAAATATTTGCAATCCAATTCATTTTAGCGCCTTTTTTTAACTCTTTGTCAACTCAATATGGAATAACTTTAGTTTTCTTCTATAGCTAAAATTTATTTGGTTTTTAATCAATGATTTTTAGTTGTCATTTTTTATTAACACTGAAAACCAGAACTTTTATTGAAATGCTCAAAAACTGAAGTCTCTAATTTATTATTTCTATAATCATTTTCTATTAATGTGAATTTTGCTAAACTCGTTTCTTATATGTCAATAATGAAAAAATAACTTAAATATAAATCCAATCAATTTTAACTGCTTTTTATTCTCACCTTCTGAAAAATAATATTTTTTTTTTGTTTTCTTGTGTCTTTATTTTTTGAGATACATAAATTGCTCAAGATGTAAAGCACCTCTAGCGGGATGTAATAATGTATACATTACGGAGCACAACTAAACATCATTTAGGTTTTGTAGTTTTGTAATTTTCTACATGGCAGCACATTTCCCAGATGACTTAACCGACTCACCGCAAAACATTTTCCCCCCTCAGCCCTTTGATCACGCGCATCACACACACATTAGTTATGAAGCTCGGCTTATGGGGCAACTGCGGAACCTATTAACGGCTTTATAGTTCGAACCAAACACACAAATACCATAAAACATAGAAAACTTGGTTAGACTTGGGTAATTGCACTGGCTGCCTTAGTCGTTGGACAACACCCATTTGCCACATGCCTCAAGGCGACCCCAAAGCAAGGTTCTTCAGTGTGTTTAGCACAGCCATCGTCATCAATTGCCACTCTGACCTTTTGTATTTTGTGTTTTTGTATTTATGTATTTTTGTATTTTGTATTTATGTATTTTGTATTTATGTATTTTGTATTTATGTATTTCTGTACTTACAAGCCACAGCTGTTTTCTCGCCACACAAACTGACCTAAGCAAATCTGTAAATAAAATTATGATGCTGCAAGCGATGCTATTAATAACATGCCAACGAATTTTGCACAGTGCACTGAGAATCGAAGGGGTTGAGGTGTCTGTGGAGGTGTGTGTGTAAATGTGTATGGCAAAATTTGGTAGAGTGGAACAGAGCGGAGATTTTGAGAGTTATGCTGCAGCTCATTAAGCGAGCAACGAACGGGGCAAAACAGCTGTTAAAATTGCTGTCTGTTTGCTGTTTGTTGTTCGGTTTTTTGGTTGCTTGTGCCTCTGCCTTAAACAAGAGTTGCAACGAGCTGTTGGCTTTAGAGCCGCACTTTGCAACGGCAGGGCAGACTGGCAGGCAACCAGTTAAAATCAGCCAACGGCTTCAAATGAAAACAAAAGTGAAAAGGTCAGCAGCCAGGCAGGGAGTCAAGCCACATAAAGTGGCATGCAACTGAAAGGGAGAGGCAGAGGAAGACGCAGGTCTTGTGGTCTCAACACTCAGCGAAGTGTAGCCAGCCGCTAAGCTCAAATTTACCACTGATTTACCAGCAATATACACTGACTAACTGAAAGTATTACAACTCTATATAAAAGTTGGTTACTTTAAAATTTAATTAAAGCAACCGAAAGTTGTGTGAGAAAATTAAAAAAAAAAAATATTAATAACTATTGATTTTTGGCTGTACAATAAAAAATAAAAATGTAAAAAAATACTATGTTACTTATCAGTTTTTACTTTTAAATATAAAACTAAAATACTGAGAAAAACGAACTATCTTATTTTTTGTCTCATTCCAAAAGAAGTCAAATTATTTCAGAATTGAACTATAGAAGATAAACAAGTAGAAATTAATTTTAAAAAAATATATATGTTTATTTATTTTATGGAATTTATTTATATATTAATTTTATGTGAATTCTTATTCATGATACGAGTAGGTAATAATTTAGAAACGAGCAAAGTAGAAATCGACTTAAATTTCATGAAGTTTCTTAATATTTCGCTTGTTCATGTTTTGACTAACAATTTTGAGGTTTTGCTCAGTTAGTGTATGCCAAAAACTTTTGGATGAGTCTCAAGTGTTTTGTTTCTATTCATTATTGCCTGTTTCTAATGCCCGTTTCCCAGCGAACAAGTTGTGCTTGTCTTGGCTCAAAAGGCAGCCTTTTGCCAACTTGGCTTAGACTCAGGCTCAACGTGGCTTACTCAATGTGCGCGTACTTGTTGTTGGTGTTTTAATCTTTCTAAACTATTGCACAATAGGTTTTGGGGCATCTGGGGGCCAAGTAAAATATGCGATTATCTATTACAGTTGCAGTTGGCCAAAACCAAAATCAAAAAATTGCAGCAATTTGAAGAAGCTAAATGTGGCTTTTGTGGTCATTAATAGATGTTTGTTGTTGTTGTTTTTTGCTGTGGCTTTCTTGAGTTTAATGGACTGGGTAAATTAGGTAGCTGAAAAATGCGCGTAATTGAAGAAGCCTCAAATCCTCCAAAGTGTATTCGACTCAAGGCGAGTCGAGCGACAACTTTCAAATGGAAATGAATCATTGCACCGCACTTTCATTTTGTTGCATATTTCCAATTCGATTTGCTTTCCCAAAAATCAAAAAAAATCAAAAAATACAAACTCTTTGCAGGAGACGAACTAAAAAAAAACATAGGAAATCTATTTAACTGTAGCTGCAACGAAAAATTTGGATTTGGGAACCTGGCCTGTGATCGGTCTGACATTAGCAAATGGCAAAAGAGTCGATGCGACGTCTGCTTTGAGAGACAATAGCAATTACCGCCGGCAACAGACATTGCTTATGTAATCTCTGCTGTTTGTCTGACAATTGACATTTGGGGCTGACTGTGGCAAAAAAAAAAACGAGGTGAGATGGACGGACACATGCCGCTTGAAGATGCCGCCGCCACCGAGGCACCAGCAACTGGTCCGGGACTGCGACGTCAGCCCACCAAATATCCGCATGGCCTAAACATAACGGTACAAACTGTGGATGATGATGCCAAGATGACGGATGACTACTCGCGTGCCTCCACCCTGAGGAGCAGCAAAAGTAACAGCAACAGCAACAACAACAACAGCAGCAGCAGCAACAGTGACGTCGAATCCTGCTGGACAGATAACCAGAAGTATCGCATTGGTGTCATGGGCGGCACCGAAACGCTGGACGAGCTTCAGGTGCGCCGCTATAAATATCCCCTGACGGCCAACTATTATTTGAACCGGGCTGGAAAGCAACAACAACAACAACAACAAAAACAACAACAGCAGAAGCCAACGCCAACTCTTATGTTGATGGGCTATGCGAGGCGCGCCTGTCGCTGGAAATACCTACGATGGCCCATCATCTTTGTGGCCAGCGTGTTGCTATTCTTTGGCCTGATCACCTATTGTCTGTGGCTGCACGATGTCAGCGTGACTCGAGCGCGTTTCCTGCAGCGCCGCTACGAGGCCAGCTCCACCACCGAGTGCGAGGGGCTGGAGGAGACCACAACAGAGTTGCCGACAACCAGCACAGAGTACAGGAACATTATCCAACAGGAATCCACGCGACTTAAAGCAATCGATATGAACGTAGAGCATACCACAGAGGCCATGCCTGTGTCCAATGTGGCAGACTCTTTGGAGAGGGGGGACAATGATTATGATGACATCTTGCTGCCGGCGGACAGCATACGCTTCACATCTGGCCATCAGAACAGCTTTGGAGTTCCCATTGAACAGGACAAACGCATGCTGGAGCTGCTCAAGGATGTAAGTATTGGAAGATCTATGGGAATTTTAATTAGACTTTATTTATTTAATATTTAAAAATATAAATATAATATAATTTTATATAATATAATATTTATATGATAATTGATAAGAAAGAAGATCTATAGGAATTTTAATTTGACAATATTTATTTACTACTTAAAATATAAATATAATATAATATTATATAATATTTATGGGTATTTCAAATTGACTTTGTTTATTTAATAGTTAAAAGTAAAAATATAATATAATATAATAATATGATATATAATATAATATAATATTTATATGATAATTGATTAGATCGAATATCTATGGGAAATTCAATTTAACGAGATTTATTTGCTACTTAAAAATACAAATAAAATATAATATTTATGTGATATTTATATAATCTTGATAGAAGATCTAATTTCAAATTGACTTGATTTATTTACTATTTAAATATATAAATATAATTTAATATTTATATGATAATTGCTTAGATATTATATCTATGGGAATTTCAATTTGACAAGATTTATTTTATACTTCAAAATAAAAATATAGATATAATCTAATATAAACAATATCTATATAATTTTGATAGAAGAGCTATAGAAATTTTAAATAGACTTTATTTAACTAATAATTCCAAATTAAAATATAATATAATATTTATATAATCTTGATAAAAGATCTTTGGAAATTTGACTTTGTGTATTTAATAGTTAAAAATAAAAATAAAATATATTATAATAAAATATATAATATAATATAATTTAATATAATATAATATTTATATGATAATTGATTAGATAGAATATCTATGGGAATTTCAATTTGACAAGATTTATTTTATACTTCAAAATAAAAATATAAATATAATATAATATAAAAATATATATATAATTTTGATAGAAGAGCTATAGAAATTTTAAATAAACTTTATTTAACTAATAATTCAAAATAAAAATATAATATAATATTTATATAATCTTGATAAAAGATCTTTGGAAATTTGACTTTGTGTATTTAATAGTTAAAAATAAAAAGAAAATATATTATAATAAAATATATACTATAATATAATTTAATATAATATAATATTTATATGATAATTGATTAGATAGAAGATCTATGGGAATTTCAATTTGACAGGATTTATTTTATACTTCAAAATAAAAATATATATATAGATAAAAATATAGATTTTGATAGAAGAGCTATAGAAATTTTAAATAGACTTTATTTAACTAAAAATTCAAAATAAAAATATAATATAATATTTATATAATCTTGATAAAAGATCTTTGGAAATTTGACTTTGTGTATTGAATACTTCAAAATAAAAATAAAATATATTGTAATAAAATATATTATAATATAATATAATTTAATATAATTCAATATAGTTTAATATAATTTAAAATAATAAAATATTTATATGATAATTGATTAGATAGAAGATTTATGGGATTTTCAATTTGACAAACTTAATTTACTACTTAAAAAAAAACTGCTTCTATAAATTAATATTTACAAAATCTTGATAGGATCAGTATAATTCATTTGCGTGTTTAAGAATTTTCTAAAAAAGAAAATAATTTTGTAATATTTATGATAATTAGAAAAACCATTTATAGAGTTTACAAACTAGCATTGATAACATTGCAGTTCACTTGGCATAATAAACTGCAGTCCCAAAATAAATTTTAAAAAAAATACTAGCTTAAAGTAAGTCCATTTCCACTTCAAATCTATGAATAGAAGTTTAGGTTTTCCATGTTTCAATTACCAGGAGCAGTCTTAAATCCCATTAGACAACCCTCAATTAATTTTCTAATTTTCTCACTTCTTTTACCCCATTTACAGCTACTGCCCAAGCCACAGTCGACACCACCGGCGAATGTGCATCTATTGACACGTGTGTCTCCGACTCTGCCGCCGCCGTCGGGGGTCAGTGGCAGACCCACTGAGGCGATGACAATGACGACACCGTCGAGCAGCAGCAGTGCCAGCGGTTGCATCTCAACGGCATTGCCCATGTGTCGTGGTGTGCTGGACTATGATCTGACCTACAGCCACAAGGAGAATGAGGCGCCACGGGATGTCGCCTCCATGGAGGCCTACGAGCAGCTCATCCAGACCAACTGTTCAACGCGTGCCGTGGAGTTTGTCTGCGCCTCCCTGGAGCCCGAGTGTCGTCCCTCGCACATTGGCCAGCTGCCGCCCTGCAGGCGCATCTGTAAAGGTAAGCCAAATTGAGAGAGAGATGCAGATGGGGAGGATTTGGAGTAGGGTGGATCATTAATCAAAAATGTCCAATTTAGCCATACTCGAGGCCTGCTCGGTTGTCATAGCCAACTCGGATCAGCTGAGTGAACTCTTCGACTGCAGCCAGTATCCCGATGTGCATGAGACGCACAAATGCGAGGATCCGACGCGAAGACGCGACTATTGCTATGACAATGAGTTCCAGTGTCACGATGGTAGCTGCATTCCCCAGCAGTGGCAGTGCGACAATATCAAGGACTGTGCCGGCGGCGAGGATGAGGATGAACAGTGTCTGGTTTGTGAGCACGAAGAGTTTCGGTGTCGCTCCAATGAGAAGTGCATTGCGGAGAATCTGCGCTGTGATCTCAACTATGACTGCTTTGATGCCAGCGATGAGGAGGATTGCGATGATTATGGTTCCGGGGATGCGGCACCCTTCGATGAGGCCGAGTTGAACGCCTTTCCGCGCATCTTCTCCTATGCCAGTTTCCTCTCGCCCAACGAGACAAACGAGAAGCTCTACACATACATCACGGCCACCACCGATGAGGAGGCGGGCACCGAGACCAAATTCCAGGTGCATCAAGTGGCTGCACCAGCGCATGTCCTAAATTCCACCTCGGAGGAGCCACTCGGCGGACCCAAAGGATTTGGTGAGTTAAAGATGAGAATATATCGAAACTCCTCTTGATGTGCAAACTGCTTCAGTGAACTTTCGCGACAGCAAGGAGATCATGATGACCAGCGATTCGGAGAACAAGTTTAAGTACTCCTCGCAGCGCGCCAATCGCACAGCCAGCAAATTTGGTGTCGCCACAGCCACGGCTCCGACAAGAAGCGCCAGTGCAATACCCACTGCGGCACTGGTGCAACAACGCGAACGGGAAAGGATTACAATGACCACCAGCAGTAGCAGCAGCAGCACGACTACCAGCACAATGGCCACGCCCACCAGAGCGCCAGGTCGCTGTCTGCCACACGAGTTGCGCTGTGTCAGTGGCAAATGCATCACAGTTAATCAATTGTGTGACAAGGTAAGCAAAAGATTAACAATTCTATTTATACATAATTTTTTAAATTTATTCTTGTATTTTAGTCATAATTTAATTTAAATTTAACACTTAGAAAATTGCTTTCCCTTTTCTATTTTTCATTTTTCCCTTGCAGCAAGTGGATTGCCCCGATGCCGCCGATGAGATTATGTGTGTCTATCGGGAGCGACCCAGTGCGCGTGTAGTAACCACAACAACAACAACAGCAACAACAATGAGAGCCACACCCACAACAACAACAACAATAGCGCCTACAACAACAACAACAACGAGACGCTCTGTGAGAACAAATCCCAATCGAAGTCGAAAGCCCAAATCCTAAAAACTTGGATCATAGCTGAATGTACATTTTATGAATTTTTATACATACTTATATATTATTATTATTATTTATATATAACTATATATCTATCTTATCTTTTCTCTATATCAAAACGCGCGCTCGCTATATGTATGATATATGATATATATATATATTTGTTAGATCCTAAGTTGTTAGTAGATTGTTTGACTAATTTTATGTACCCAAAACCCGTCTGTGGTCTGTGTGTGTATTTTTTTAGCAATAATAAACTTAAGTTTGTAGATAATCAAATTTCCAAGCAATGTGTATGTTGACAATGAGGGACAATGGATTGGTTCCCAAGATCACCTTGTGAACAACTTAAACAAATAATCGACAATTCACCTCGAGGGTTTTCTACTCAATGTCTTTTCGCTCCTTACATTAAAATTGCCACACACACAATCGAAATTTTGAAATCAAAATTGAAATCGCCACAAAACAATTAATCTCTGGACAATATTACAATTTTACGTTGACCTTCCAGCTGAATGGTGTTCCCAGTTTCAAATTCATGCACAGAAAGTCATTCAAAATACATTTTGACCAATTCAATTAACGTGGCCCATTGTTAACGAAACACATTATCTTTATGAGCATGGCTGATTGCATACAATGCATTAATGGCACCAACACACACACACACACACATGACATTCACCCACGCACACTAATACACACACACACACAACAAATACTAGAAATGTAACATTATAGCCAACTCAGTCTGCGGCATGTGACAAAAGTGCAACACGGAAGACAACAAAGTCAACTGACAACAGAGACAAGTGACAAGCGGGAGAGACAACAGACAAGAGACAACAGACAACACGGAGACAACCACAACAGCTACAAACAACAATAACAACATCCACAACAACAACAACAACTTTTTAGCCAAAGCACTTGTCAAATGAGAGCAGCAGGCAAATCCGCAAATGCAAAAGCAGATTAAATTTCAGTTCAGCTGCAGCTGCCAAATTTCAAGTGCTTTCAACTAGAGATGGACACGTCACGAATTAAAAACACTCCATCATTTTCTAAAATTTCGAAATTTAATATATAGCTGAATTGATGCCTCCTAGTCCAGTTATCTCGGCTAAAGAATTCTTAGTTTTATGATAGAATTGAACCAGATTCCTTGAACTTTTTAAATGCTCTAATTTTTTAAATTAGTGTCACATTCGACAAAGTTATGGTTAAGCTATGATTTTAGGGTTAAATATATTTTGAATTAAAATTGCGTTTGTAACTTTGAATAAAGTATTAATCTAGAATATATAGAAAAATAGAAAAATTAATTTTGAACTAGAATTGCGTTTATAACATTGTATGCAATATTAATCTAGAATCTATAGAAATGCTCGGGTTTTTGAAAATCGGATAACATTCGACAAAGATATGGCTAAGGTATTATTTTTGAGTTAAAATTTACCATGAATTAAGAGATAGAATTGAGTTTAATTGCGTTTGAATGCAGTAACTCGAAATTAGAAAAATCTACAATTCCAGTCAAAATCAAAAAGCACTTTTCCAAAAATATGGCTCTGAAAATTTTTGACCAGGTCCCAATGCACTTTTTGTGGTAACAATTTTAACATGAATTTCGAGCGGGAATCGCGTTTCTAACTTTGAAACTAGCATTTATTTATCGGCTAAGCCTTGGTACATTTTAAGGAGGGTTGATCGTACTTAGTAGACTTATGTTTATAGTTGTCCAAATATATATTTTTGTTTATACATCTCGTGTTGAGCACTGTTTAATCATGTAACAAAGCGTGACACGTGTCCAGCAGCACTCTAAAAGCCCAAAATTTCAAGTGGGTGCAGTACTCCAAATCCACATCTCACTGGACATTAACAAGTCTGCAAATCTGCAGCACTGCAATAAATGCAGTTTAATTCTTTTGCACAAGGGCTGTTCCGGACAAAAACAGTAACACGAGCCCAAAAAAACCCAAAGCACACAAAAACCGATTCGAAAAGCCGAATGCTACCACAGAAGTTAAATGCATTTTGATTTCACCCCCGAACAACAAAAAATAAAAACAGGGCAAAAATGAGATGAAACGACCTTTTTTTTTGTTGGACGACTGCTGATTGCTGGCTTCTGATTGATTGGCATCAGAAATCCGCTTTTGGCATAACGACAAATGCGATTTGATTGCAGTTGTTGTTGTTGTTGTTGTTGTTGTTGTTGTTGTCCCCTGCACAATGACAATAACTATTAATATATGTTTTCAGCAATCCCTAATCCTGCGAAACAACTTTTATGCGCAATTGCATCATCACAAAAAAAAAAAAAACTAGAAATTGCAACGAAAAATGGGCTACAAAAAAATGAACGTATTTTTTCGCCTCTTTTTTGTAATTTTTTTTTGGGTTATCGTTGGGCATTTGATGTGTCGGATTCGGATTCGGATTCGTTGCCCATTTTTGACAGCTGTCGCTCGTCTACATTTTCACCTTAATTAAGTGATATTAATCGTTGCGTCAAAAATCTCAGCTACATAACAAAAAAAAAAAAATACATATATATATATATACATTTTAGCACTTACTAATGGGGCTGCCCAGCATTGGGCGAGTGGGCGTTGACCTTAACCCGACCGACCCGAAAAGCAACAGTCAGTTTTTTGTGGGGCATTAAAAGCTTTTTTCAATCCCAGTTGCCTGCCCACATCTTGGCCAGCCTGTCTGAGTGTTTGGGCACACGCATAATTTTCATTTAGTGCCCCATTTTGTTGTACCCTTTTTTTTCTGCCAATATTGTTAATGGAGCCGATTGTAATGGCACTTTTGGGCCTATCTCTCCCTCTGTATTATAGCCATATGTGGGAATCTGAAGGTGTTCTTATCTATGCCTTGCCAGACCATCAATTTAATGGACTAAGCAGACAGACAATGTATTGCTCATATGGAACTTGGAGCTTATATGATTTGCAATTTCTTAGCAGAAATATTGTAGTATAAACTTAAAGATTTAGTAAATTTATTAAAAGGGATACCAGTCAAGGAGTCGGCTAAACTTTTGAGTGCTATCAGCAGCTAGTTGAATGCAATTTATAACCCCAATTAACTAAAAGAATTTTTTAATAGAATTGAATTAAATTTGAAAAAAAAAACTGAGCAACACAACTTTGAGTCTTCAGCTAAATTGAGTAAATTGAATATTAAATCAAACTGATTAAGCGAAATAAAAAAAAAAAATTTAAGATCTATTGAACTGACTCAACTTTACCAGATATATATATAAACACTAGTTTTGTGCATAAAAGTCTGGAATCGAAATTCAAATGACTGATCCAAAGGTCTACTTCCACAATAAATTAAATTTTTAGAAACTATAAAAACTCTTTTCTAAGTTTAAACTTGTTTAAAATATGCAAATGTAAAGTAATTCAAAAATCATCCAAAACTCTTAATCTTCAACCTCTTAAGAATTAAATGCTTGACAAGTCTTGTCAAGCTTTGAAGATCTATTCAACTAGAATAAAAGTAAAACTTCAGCTGGATATTTCTTGCAAGATTCAGATCCCTTTGCTGGCTCATAAATCAACCCTTGGTTGCTGACCTTTTGCACAGGCGTATCCTGTGAGGCGACACTTTCCTGGACGGGTGGTTGCTAGCCCGGTGATGTCCCGTCGAGTGCTCTAAATGTATACCCATAATTACGAGCTCATCATATCGTGCTCAGAGTTACGCTTGATCGTTTTTAAATTGCAAGCGGCGCACTTCCGCCCAAAAGGAACCCAGGACAGGAATAACTGAAGCCAAGACCCAATGTGGATTTAATGGGTGATGGCAATGTCGGCACTTCAAGAAGTTGCCATAATTATGCCAGCAGCAAGACACTTTATCGTGTTGCCCCTTGTCTAAGGAGTTCACGAAGTCATTGTCTTGGCTAAAGGACAACCCTTAAAGTGTGCAGCTTGCACCCCTTTTTTTTTTGTATTTTTTTTTTTGGGCCACTTGGGGTGCCGATAATGATGATTCTAATGCAATAACATTTAAGTTGCGACAGTTGCTGTCATAGTTACAGCTGTAAGGAAATGGGTGTGGCATGCCACTGAGATTTGCATACTCCAAATCGATGTCGCAAAAAAAAAATGCCACTCAAGTACAGTTTGGTCATTCGAGCAGAGCGAATTTTGAAAATCATTAGGTGCATTTTCCAATTGATTTCACGCGCTAACCACAAGAAAAAATCAACTCACAAAAAAAAAACCCAAAATACAAAGAAAACAAAAATCAATAAGCAGCTAAAGGCAACAAATAAATCGAGAAGAGGCAACCGCAACACGAGCCAAACTTGCAACAGAAAGAGAAAGACATAGCAGACCATGGCAGACCCTAACAGAGACCTGGCCAGACCAGACCAGAGCAGACCAGAGCAGACCCCATCACCAATCTGGCCAGACAATTGTTTCATTGTGACCAGCCTGTCACGTAGGGAATGGAAAGGAAAGGAAGGGAAAGGCAGTTGGCAGTTTCTGTTTTGTGTGTCTCCTGTCGCATTGTTGCAAAATTGATGAGGCGCAATAGAATTGGTATGCCTCTGCCTCAATCGATGCCCTGCCGATGGCGTTGATGCCACCATGCAACCATCCCCAGACTGATTGCCAAACGTCAGCTAGAGCAGTAGCTGCTCAGAAAAAAATTGTATAACATAATATTAGATTTTTGTATTATGCCGCACAACTGATACTCTTTTTTATATATTTTTTATTTAATCTGTAAAATATATAAACAATAACAAATTGTTCGATTTTTGTAAATGCCGCACATTTGATACTCTTTTTTTTATATATATTTTTATTTAATCTGTAAAATTGAAAATACTCTTGCATATATATTATTTAATCTATAAAATATATATATAAAAAAAATTTAATTTTAATATATTTATTCTCTATAAAAGTTGCTTAAAAATTTTAATGATAATAAATCGAAATACTGCATAAATTTTTACAATTTTGAGGAGTGTGTGTTGCATATTTCGTGTCACATCGAAAACACCCCAAAAAATATAGAAAAAGCAGGAAAATGGCGCATACAAAGTGAAAATTGCTTTCGGGCAGCATCTTTTTACGGCTGATTGCAACTCAAAAGTGTTTTTGGACTGACACCAGTCTGAGGTGTGTGTGTGTTGTTGTGTAGCTATTGCTTAAGGGGGTTTTTCAATTGATTTAAAGAGGGGCTGCTGCCCACACACACAACAATACACACAAAAATACACACACTCTTAATGGGCATCACTCACTCCGCACAACAAACAATGCAAACAAAATGTGCCGGAAAAATGCAAACACCACACAACGAATGATTTACGAGTGGTTTACGAGTGGTGCAGCACCACCACCCCAAAAATGTAAAGGATGAGCAGCAGGATGCAGTTGTCAACTGATTTGCATAAATGCTCATTAAATCATGTCCAAAATAGTTGTTATTGCTGCCCAAAACTCAAATGTTGTTCATGTCCAGTTTTTAACCTAGCCAAAAACTTAATTTCTGTTGTTGTTGTTGTTGTTGTGCGTCACGTGGAGCGATTACAACAAAAACATCGACGCACCGAATGTCAAGTTCAAAATGATTTACTGACTTTTTTTTGTTGGCCTCCCTCCGCTCACCTCTTCCCTTGCTGGTAATTAATTGGCCGGCTTTGGGCAGTAGCTGGAATGGCATCAAATAATGTGTGGAAAAACAGTCAGCGATGGGCAGTGAGCAAAATGCTCAAACAAATGTTGTTAGTTTAAATTACAAAAAAAAGAAGACAACAAAAAAAGGAAGTTAATTTAATTATCGACACGCGATTGTCTTCCATATGCTGATTTTGGCCCTAATTAGCAGCCACTTTGGGATAGCAGTCGCCGGGCTTAAGCAAATTTATACAAAAATTGTAAATAGATAACTCAAATATCTTTACGTACTCTTTATAAAACTGTGAGGCAATTTTTGGGCTAAGAAATAAATATTAAATAATGTTTTGCAATCAACTTTAAGCTCATTTTGAAAGATCAAATCAATTTTGACTCAACTTTAAATGCGATTTTATTTAATTTCGTGACTTCAGCATTGAATTGGCAAAAAAACTACACACAAAAATTAAATTTAATTGTTAAAAACCATGTTCAATTAATGGCTGAAGTGAAAACATGCTTATATAAATTATTAGCAATGGAATTGCCCTACAAGGTTAGAAGGATTGATCCATTTTTCGCACAACCCAATATGGCCAAACCTAATGAAGACAATTGTTGAACAGCTGTTCAATTGTTTGTCCTATGACGATGACAACTTGACAGTTGCTCTGTCTATAACATAACTGTATATAGTTGCAGTTGCAAGTACAGACAACAGACAACAGCTTCAAATGCAGCTCCTACACATTAGCTGGAAAGGTGCGGCAATTCCGGACAAAAGCCCAGCCATATCCATGACTAATAACCAGCCAGGGCCACAGCTTACAATGCAATTTTCTTTATGTTTGAGCTATTATCTAGCTGAGAAAAGGTTGTGGAGAGGGGGGAGAAGGAGGAGGTAATGCAGAATGGTGCTGAACAGGACATCTGTCAGTCAACCCATTCAAGTCCCACAATATATATGTTCAGCTTGTGACAGTCGCTGCACATGACTAATTATGGATTGCAGCTTGTCCACACACAATACCAAAACCATGACCGAACCTGCCTCGGACTCCGACGCCGACGCCGACTTCGACTTGGTCTTGGTGAGTCGAACTCCTTCTGGCCCGAACTAATGATGCCTGACAGACATGGGGCACCTTATAAGTTTTGCCAGGTAGCGTGAAATATTTGCCATCAAAATAGATACAAAACATACTCAAAAGATATGTGCAGCAAAACAGCAAGCAAACAAGAACAACAACAACAACAAACAACAACAAAAAACAACAAAAACAACAACAACAGTTACCAAGTAAATTAACTTTTATCGATGCATATTTCAATAACTGTTTGGGTTTTTTTTTGAGGAGCGGTACGCAAATCTTGAGGGGCATGTGACTCAGCAGCTGCATAAACAAATTGCAGTCAACATTCATAATTTCCTGTTTAAATTAAAAGTCGGCCAAGAAACCAACTGACCAACATTAAACAACAACAACAACAACAACAACTCAACTGCTGCCGCCGATTGGCTAGTCACATAAACCATTTCCTAGTGACAAAAAATTACAGCTTCAAGTGTGGCTGGGGCAAGATCACAAGCGTACCACGCACACTCACAAAAAATCTCAAAGGCAGGCAATTAAATGTCGCCTTCAAAAATACAAAAAAAAATAAACTAAACCCGGCGACCAGGTCGATATTTCCACAGCAGGCGATCAGTTTGACGATTACAGTTCGAAGCCAAAAACTATTTTCAAATTTGCAATTTTTGCAATGTGCGTTTATTGATTTTGTTATTAGCCACACAACAAGAAAATGAACCAAAAAAAAAATAAAAATCATAATAAAATTCAACGACCAAAATGTAAATCGATATCGCGATAAAGCGACAAAAATTATGCATTTGATGCCGATTTGACAAAAATTGTCCATATATTTTTACAACTCAGTTAAAAAAAAAATGGATTTACTTTGTTGAGTGGGGGAAACTCAGTTTTCATTGTGAGTTTTGAAATTTATTTGTTTCTCGGGAGATTTGCCGCATGCAATTTAAATAGTTCTAAATATCTTTGACATTTCGTTTGGATTTTATTTTGTGAGTATTAAATTGCCACATATAATTTATTCTGCCCATAAATTACCTAATTTATTGTATTCAAGTTTCATTTAATTTAAATTTCAATAAAAATCCAGTATAAAGTTTTAACAGGTTAATATAATTTATTTAAGAAAAAATAAAAATATATTTTTTACCACAAGTTTGCGTTGCTTTTAATAATCGATGTTCATTGATATCGATGAAACGATGCACGCTAAAAAAAAAAAAAAATCTGCATACAATTTTAATCAGTTAAGGTAAGAAGAGCTCTAACTGTATTAGTCTTATAAATTTGTAAGTTCATCCAGATAGACAGGTAAACACTGGGGCAGACATGACTTGACAATCTCTGATGCTGATCATAACTAAAAGTAACCCATGAACTCAAAAATGCTTGCTTCTCTCCTGCACACTTTTTACCAATTCTCAGAGAATATCATTTTAATCACCTTTGAGAGTATCTATAGTTCTGCAAAAATCCATAGCTCATTAGCATCCAGCTTTTGAGATTGGCAACATTTTGGGAATGCCGCCGACGCCAAAAGTGATCGTTAAACAGATTCATTCCGTCTTCCAACCACAAAATATCCCCTCCCTCCTCCCACCAAAACTTACATATCGATCAGCTGCTGGCGGCCACATAATTATGGTTCGTTAACCTGTTTTATTTTGGCCAGTCAGCGCCGATCAACGTCAACGTCAACTGCCAAAACCGGCAACTGGCAAACTGGCAACTGGCAATTGCGAACCGGGCAACTGGCAACAGAAATCTTGAGGCTGGGGGCTGCATATGAATGTCGTTTATCATAATCTTATCAACAATTCACATTCAATTATAAATCAATCAAAATTGCACCATTTTTATTTATTTCATTTGTTATTTGTTGTTTCGCCGACACAGGCAAAGTTTTGGCTATGCATTTTGATTAAGATTTCGATGTCGATTGATATATTGGCAACCACTTTGCAGCTCCCACGTTTAATTTTAGTGAACGTCAATCCGATGAGCCGAGGAGGGACAGCGGCGGGTTTTTAAAATAGTTTTGCATGTACGAATCGATAGGAAAAATGTTAGGTATATCGATAAGTTCTGTTCGGTTTGATGTTGTGGTTATTTATGGCCGATCTGGCTTGGCATTCTAGTTGATTGGGTCAGCGCTTGTCCCGAGTGCTCTGGTGCGTAAATTGTATCTCTCAATTGCAAATTGGCAAATTTTGCAACCCCCCGCGGCACAATGCACAAACCCCTCGACAGGCCTTAATCAGGGGCACACACACAACAACAACTGATTGCAATCAAGTTGCACTCGTCTCTATTATCTCTGCGGTTTGCTTTTTGCCCATCTCGCAAAATCTCTGCTAAAACTTAATGCTTCATTAATTTTCATTTTATGTGTGGAGTGCCAAAAAAAAAAATTTCAATTAGAAAATGTTTGCCTCTGGAAATGAGCGACATTTCTAAACGAGTATCTGCAAAACGTGACTGGATTATAAATATTGCAATTTTGCACTATATATTTGCATTTGGCAAATGTGAATAGTGTACAAATTTCAGATCGAAAGAGAAATATGTGAGTAGAACATAAATTGAGTTTTTTTCTGTAGTGTATTTAAAGATATTAATTTATATATATAGATAAAAAATAAATGTTTAAATTTTGGGCATAGGAAATGAAACAGACAAATAAATTGAGTTGGCTTCCTAAAATACTTCCGATTAGCAAATGATTTTTTATTTGACAAGAAAAGAAACAAGACAATTTAGAAACAAAAATTTTTATATGATTACTTTAAAAATTAGACAAATTTTATAAGAAAGTTGACAAATTTGACGAGCTCAATAAAAAGACAACGAAATGACTTCTGCTTTTTAGCAAGACCTTAAAAAGTCTATTTAATTTACTGGCTATAATACATAAAAAAAATATATATAATTTTAATCAACATTTTAGATGAGCTCTCGTCGAGTAAAAGTTGCAGACAAATGATTGTCCAAATCACAACGAAATTGAAGCACTTCTTAAAATAATTTTGGCGCAATCAATTTAAAATTGTTTATTTACCTAGGTATTTGCATAAAAAAACAATTTATGGGTTTATTTTTTTTGTTCTTCTAAAAAGTATGAAACTGAAAGACGTATGCAAATTATATAAATACATAAGTATATTTTGTGCGCAATCTTCATCTTTAGACCTGCCTCAATCGAGAGTTCATTTGGGTTCAAGTTGCACAACCTTGAACCAATATTATTTTTGCATTCGCTGTTGTTATCGCAACACTGGCATATGTTGAATTTGAGAATTAAAAAAAACATAACATAAAACAAAAAACTCACAGACTGTTCCCATCTTGAGCTAATTATGCCGAGAGTTTGTAAGCCAACCTACACACAGAATGACATTCAGTTTTGGCCACCTTTGCTAAATGTTGCCAAACATTTTTCTTTAATTAATTACAAGGTGCGCCAAGTTGTGCCAAGTTGTGCTCAGGAGTGCTCAGCGATTCATCAGGGGAATCCGAGCTGAAGACAGAAATACCAATTTGTTGTTGAGGCAGAAATATTCAATATCTATGTAATTGGGGAATGGGATTGGTGCCTGAAACCTTAAGACTTGTAATTTGTTTGTGGGTAAAAAATAAGTTATGTAAATGTTGCCCACATAACATTAAAACTAAATGATATACAAATATTACAAATAACTTCGTAAATTCAACTGAAATAAATTCACATTTTTATGATTTAACTAGTCATTTCAAATAATTTATTGTAAATGCCGTAAATCTATAGAAATGTATCCTAGCTGCATTCATATATATATATATATCACATCTAATATTCACATATTTTAACAAACGCTGTCATAAATCCCAAAAAAAAATTTCAATAATTTCTAAAATTTATGATACTTAAATAAATGTAACCCTTAGTCGTCAATTTTTATATGATTTTTTCAAAACATTTTTCAGGGGTGTGTTTTTTTTAGCTAAATCACAGTTGTCATTAGGCGTGTACAAAACACCATAAAAAAAATGCATAAAAAAATCATTTATATAGCATATTATTTTTTTTGGGATTTTGCATAAAAAATGCATTTGAAGAGGCACAGCCCCGTGGGGTCAGCAGCAACACCCCGTCGACAGCGCGGGGAAGTATCACAAAAATAACAACAACAACAACAACAAAATCAGGCGACATTTTTAATAGAACAAAATCAAATCATTGTAACAAGTCAGATTTTTATATGCATGTGATTTTTTTTTTTATGATATTTTGTGACAGTAAAAATTTAATGCATTTTGCAGCAAAAATTTAGTGCCTGAATGCAGAGTAAATTACGAAACTGGGGCAACAGCTGCCGTTGCAAGTTCAACTAATTGCATTTAATTACGCCAAGTTGTAAAACGAAGATGAGCAGCGACGCACACACACACACACATGCACACATACACACATGCATACACACATGCACACACACGTGCACACACTCACACACACACTCAGACACACATCATAGCCTAGCACATCCTGTGTGTGTGTCATAACAAGCAGCGCATTTGCTAAAAAGGAGAGAGTTGGGCGCTGGGTTAGATTGGGTTTTCGGGTCGAGTCGAGTCGAGTCGGGTTCGGTCAATGATTTTTATGGCACGAGCATCATTTTTACGAGCAATTATGTAACATGGGGCAACAACAGCAACAACAACAACGTTGGGCAGGCAGTTGGGCAGCTGCTTAGAAGGCGTGTCCCTGACACGCTTCAACAACGTGCAACACACTGCGAGTCGAAGCGTTGCAAATGCCGCCTGATGGATTACTCCCTATCTCGCACTCTCTCTCTCTCTCTCTCTCTCTGACTGTATCTCTCTCTCTCTTGCTCTAGTGTGCACTGCTGGAGGACACCCCTTTGGCTGACTTAGTTTTGATTTGTGACAAATTGTCTGTGACATGCGTGCAACTGCGTCTGCGCAACTGCTGCATGGCGAGAAGAGGATGTGCCCAACTCACACTTGAAAGTGTCGCAACACATTCGTCAACCGTCGGCGCATTGACAACAGCAACAACAACAGCAACAACAACAACAAAAACAACACATTTATATTTAATTTAAAGGCGTGTGCCGCACGATACATCAACTGTCATTAATGCAACATAACTGTAGAGTTGCGCCGGTGCTTGTCGCTGTCGGACATGCATGACGAACAACAGATTTCAAATGCTGCATGACACCCCGCCCCCACCCCCCTTTTACTGGTAGCACGCCCTTGCCCTTGCCCCTGTCGCAAAAACCTAACCCAGTTGCATAGTTTAAACTTGTGTTTGCATAGTTTCGTTAGCGAAAGCAGCGTTGCGCCTCAACAACAGTTGCCAAGTGAGGCAAGTTGCCAAGTGCGGCTTATGGGCGAGGCAACTGACACATCATTGAAACATCAGACATGAAGTACAGTCACAAAACAATGAGCTATTAATGAGCTGCCCAATGTGATGAAGCACTTAACATGCCCATAAAACAACAGCTGGGGGAATACCTGTTACACACACACACGCACACACACACCCACTCACACACACACACGCGTCTTGCGTGTAATTTTACACCTTGCAAACAAATTGTGGTTTCATTTGCATTTCTGCTGTTATTTGATTACCTTAATTTGCTAATGATGCAGCTATAAAAACAAGTTATAAAACTATAAACTATTTGTCTAAATAATAAAAATAACAAAAATAAATAAATTATACAAAAAAACGATCAGATTCTCCTTAATCATAGTTCAGCAATATTTCAACAAAAAATATAAATTTGAATATTTTTTATAATAAAATTCCAATGTGGCTTTAAATTTCATTTCAGTGTAAAATTTGGCGCCGCGAATGTGCCCAAAGGCGAAACAGCAAAATCATATTTATCAGCATCATCATCATAATTATCATAAAAATCGTCATAAGCACAAAAAGCGTGCTACCGTAACTCGGTCAAAACCGTAAAGATTTACTTGTGGGATGCTGCGTTAATCATAATTTGATAAAAAAAAACGTATATTTCCATGTAAAATCAACAAATATGGAAAACAGGCAAATCAACATTTGACATTGACTTTTGTTTGAATCATAAAACTCTATAAATAAGGATTATATTCATAAAATTATCAGGTGGCAATTAAATTATCATTTTGACCTTGAGATTTTGATCCAAATACGTTGATAAAAAATGTTTAACATAATTTTTACATAAATAGCTTTCCGTTTAAATCTGTTGGCTATTAAATAATTTATAAAGCTAACTTTTTTTTACTGATTTTTATCTATTTTTTATCTATCAACTCAACTAATGTGACTGTATTCGTAGGCAGCACACACACAGCAGCTAATGATTAGCCTCCCCTTATCTCTGGGTGTGTAGATGTGTGTAGATGTGTGTACACGCCCCAAAGTAAAACAAATATAATTTCACAAAGTAAATATGAAATTATGATAGCCCATCTGGCTTCTGGTTTCAATTTGCCAACCTCAGCGCGCTGCTTAAAATAAGGAAAAAAAAAAAAAATCATTTTCAATAAGGCAAATAAATCAATCACCCAAAATTAAGCATCGCTTTCATTATCAACGCACACCAAACCGATGACAACCCTTTCTACCAAAAAAAAACAAAAAAAAACCCTTTTGCCCGCATAAAACTGTCCAAAAAAATCAGCGAAAAAAAGGTAAAAAGGGTTAAAAAAAAATAAAATAATCAACAAACATAAAATATGAAACGCCTCCTTTTGAAATGCGGCAAAAACAACAACCGGAAAGTAACATAAAAATTAATTAAAGACGTGCTGGGTGAAAAAAAAAACCAGCAGCAAAATAACAAAAAGTGAAAGTTCAATGGGATTTGCAATGAAAATGAAGCAATTCCAACGAGCAACAAATTAGCGTGAAAAAACATAACGAAAACGCGTGAAAAACTCTGAATTAGGCTACCGCAAAAGGCTTAGATGCGCTTCAATTGAGCCAGAGCGGGCGGACAGAGTTCAGGGGTGACTCCCAAATCCTGACCACAGACAGCTGCCAATATTTGCTAGCAAATTGTTTTTGCGGCGACTCTCATCTGGCATTATAAAGCGATTATGTGCAATTTGTTGGGGGCGAAAAAAAAATAAAACAAAAACAAAAACAACAATAATTTTGCTGGGCTGAGCTGACCATAAGTAAAAACCAAACAAACCAAACAAATATCCGCAATGCATGTCAAAAGCAAATGCCTGCCCCGTTCCCGCCCCTGCGACCCTGTGACACACACACACACGAAAAGTGGGCGAGGGAGGGGGCGGGACGGGTGCATAGGGCTCGCACTGATTGCATGCCCATTGTATGCAATCGCATCTCATTTTAATGCTGACCATTGTTGGCCCTGATTTTGGTTGTTTGTGCGTAATGAGAACTGCAACTGCAACTGCAACTGCAACTGGCTTTTGAGCTGTCAACTCGTCGACTCGAATATCGAATTTTTTGTGCGTTTGCAATGAAGTTGTCAGCATTTGAACGCGACGCCTGCGATCATTAAAATATATATTTCAATGTGCCCCAATCGCTGCAGCCAAAGTGCCGGGCGCGTAATTTAAGCCCAAATTGACCCAAAAAAATAACCGAGAAAGAATGTTTACCAAAAACAAGCCACAGTTTGTATACCCTAACAAAGCTCATATATAAATTTAATTATTACTTTACATAAAACTCAGATCGATTTTCTATTGAGACTCAGTTTTCAATTTAAGACTCGCAACTTTTGCGTTTGGTGCAAGTTATTTGCATAGAAACTCATCTTTGGATCGATGGTTCCTCATGAACAGATAATAAATTTTATTGGGAATATAAACATCTAATGACTTTAAAGACGTCTTCTTCAAGCATTGTTATGCCCACTGCAAGAGTATAATAAAAAGCACAAACCATGTGAATATCAGTCGTATCCAAGCCTCAAGACCCATGCGAACCAACTACTAAGTAAGCCAAGTCAAGCAAAGCCAAGTCAAGCGAAGCTAAGCCAAGTTAAGCCATTCCATAGAGCCCGATCAGACCGTGGCAGTCAGTTCCAATCGTGTGGCATGCACTTTATCTATGGAACTTTGCAGCGGCAAGTTGCATAAATAATCCGCCTAGCACTTCAAATTGATAAAGACAATTTACAATTTACAATATGTATGGGCGCCTGCCTGCCACGCTCAGACCCAAAAAACAATCTCAATTTAACAACAAAAACAGCAAGCGACAACAACAACAACAGCAACAACAAAGAGAACAGACATCAATAACATTTAGTGGGGTATCCCCTCATCCAAACAACTTCCAATGACAGCCCAAACAAATCAAATTGAAGTCATTTGCACCGTCAACACTCGCATCGAAGCGTATGGCAGGGGCAGACAGTGCCTCATGTGGCACAATGGCATCTGCTAGAAGATAGCTTGAAAACTAATTCGCTATGCCGCACTTCAAATGCGCTTAAGAAAAAGGTTTTAATAATTGTTAGTATAAATTTAATTTAAGTTTTTTAATCTGAGTAGGCAGAAATTGTTTGCTTTGTGAAGTCGATCAAATTGCGAACTTTGCTGTGGCTATATAAATATATATTTATATATATATGTGTAAGTCTGAATATTGCTTGAATAATATTACATTAAATTTAAATTTAATATTTAATTTGTCATTATTTGCATTATTTGTTATCATGTTAAGAAGCAGTCGAGCGAATTCTAATTTAAGTTTGAAAGATTCAACAACTGCGTTAAAAAAATGAAAAACATTTGGCAAGTTTTTTTTTTCATTTTTCTCTCTCTTTTTTCATCTCTTTCTTTATATCTTTCTGTGACTGCTTTTAGCTACCTATCTTTCTCTCTCTTTCTCTCTCTTTCTCTCTATCTCTCTCTCTCTCTCTCTCTCTCTCATGTTTATACAAACCCACCCACTTAGCAAATATACTCTAAAATTACTCTCAACTTAAAAGTATTCTTCAATTTGATTATGCAAAACATTCAAGCTGTTCAAATTTGCACTTTGCGAATATGTGAATCGACCCACAGATGCAAATTTCTGTGTATAGATGATGTATGTATGTATGTATATATGTATGTATGTATGTATGTACATTGTGATGTAGATGGAGCAAGTGGAGCTGCTCAAGTGGAAATTGCTTGACTCAGTTACAGTCAGTTCAGTTTTAGACCCGGTCGCTGACTTCGACTTTGGCAATCAATCAACTGAAGTGGAGAGGCCCAGGCCCAGGCCCAAATTATGAAATTCTGTGAGGCGGACATCCTGCAGTGAAATCGTTGAACGAGTTCTCGGCTGGGAACGCCGAGGAAGACGCTGTCGAGAAGTGTGTATATTGGCAATTATGTCAGACACGAGGCATACGAGTTGTAATCAAAACTGGTTACCTTGGCATTGCCCATTGCATTGCCTCAACAAGCAACTGACTGATTGACTGACTGATTGACTGACTGACTGACTGACTGACTGACTGATGGACTGGCTGTGTGCCAAGTGTTTGCTGCTGCAATTTAGGTCAGGAGGCCATCGAATGGCCACATTTAATTGGATTAACACATTGTTGGATGCACGGAGGCACGGAGGCACCAGCCATCTAGCGGCCAAAGCTAACGAAGCAATTTGCTGTAATTAAATCCAAAGTCGAAGTCGATGTCGCTGTCGCAGTCGAAGACGCAGTTGGAGTCGCCTCGACGTCTTGCACTTAAATGGCGCATTTAATGGTGTAATATCATTTTGTGCGCATTGCGCTTTTAATTTCTATTTATGTCTCTTTGGCAATTTCTCTTAATTGCCACAGCAAAATGCCTCAGCTATGCAACATTGCATTGCGAACAAAACTGTAACACTAACTCCTAGACACACTGACTCATTTCATGCCACATGCCGCATGCCACACACAGCATATATATATATATATATACAGTCGCCAGACGAGTCGAGGTGACAACTATTTGATAAACTGCATTTGAGACGCCTTTATCAATTTTTGTTTTGTTGCCCACCAAAAAAGTGTCAAATGTGGAAATGATTAATGCGTTTTTTATATTTAATAAATGCAGCAACTTTGTTGTGCTCTATGCTGAAAATGTGATTTTGAGGGCAGTCGGTTCAAGAAGTTAACGAAACTCAATTTTCTACTTTATCAAAGTGCATTCATAACGAAAAATAGAAAAAAAAAAAACATATATGAAAGGGGAACATGCCGCATTTTTATCTCAATGTTTGCTGTGTTTAGTTTATTTTAAGTTCAAATAAACTAATTTATCATGACATTAGATAGTAGATGCCAGCCTTGAAGTCACATTGTACAATAAATAATTGGTCAAATCGGCCACAAAGGGGCCAAGCGAAATGAGGCCTTGACTCAACGGCTACTTTAGAATGCGTAAAAAGCCAAATTAATTTAAGCCTTTAATAAAAAAAAAAATGTGTGCAGTTTATTGAGACAAGTCGAAAGGTGTACATAAATTGGCTAACAACTGACTAGGCTAATTTTAATGTTTTAGCCAATATTTAAATCTTTAAAGTCTTGAACTTTATTTAATTTCAAGTTATCTTTACCGTTTTATATTTAAAACAAGTTCGAATGTGGCATTTGAGAGAGTAGAATAGAAAATACCCTGAACACTACTCTGAAATATAAAGTAAAATTGCTATTATAAGAAATCGATTTCTATCGATATTAGCATAAAGTGCCTGATTATCGATCAACTGCAATAAGTTTGATCTGTTAAACTTTAAATCTTAATAATGGAATATTCAGCTCAATTCTAGTTATGAAACTGAAAACATATATCTCCGATTATCTTCGATCTTTAAAAGGTAAATAAACTTCGGTGTGCCAAAAAAATATACGTTTAAACTTGTTTTTGTTTAAATATGCTACTTAATCAAAGCAATTATTATAAATGCTTTAAAATGTCTCAAATAAAGGTTAAATGGTTTCCATTTTATTCTTTTGCCAAACAAACTTAAAACTATTAATTATAGTGCTTAATTTGATTAGATCTTATAGAGAATAGACTATCATTAAATAACTAAGTCGTTAGACAATCAATTAACCATTTACACAATCGTAAATGTTATTTTAATAAACTAAAAAAAAATGTGGTTTTTAAGTGACTTGAAATGTTTCGGTAATTTCAATTAATTAAATTGTATTCAAACTTGTTTATGCTTTAAGCGAAACTGATTCTTTACGCATATGAAAAACACAGTATAATTTCATTTAATTGTCTCAAAATTATTTAAATTTAAGAAGCGTTCAATTTCACTATCAAAAGAGATGAATTTCAGGTTTTTGTTTGACAGCAAAAGACAAAGAAATAATTATCAAAGACAATGCCCCAATTCAACAAAGATAATATTATTGATAAAATGAAATGGAAAATTACCCACACTCAGCGAAAATCACTTGACTTTTTGGCATTTGCATATACACAAATCATATTGGCGGGGATTTAAAAAAAAGGCTAAAAGTAAAATCAAAACACGACAAAAAATAAATGCCGCCGTTGATGATGATGATGACGATGACGGCATTTTCCAGCTGGCGACACACAATGCCTAATCTCGCATTACTTGGCAATTTGGCTGCTGCTCCCAAAGCGAAAAGGTCAATTGCCAACTGGCTGCCACAGAGGAGATGTCGACAACAATAGGCATAAATAGCGACGGAACCTTGGAGACCCTCGAGAAACTGGTTGCTCCTGGCAAAGGTTATGCGCTGACTTCCTGGCTGGTTTAGTTATTGACTTTTGAGGCGCCTCCCACAGTTCATAGCACAGCTGTTGTAAGTTGCCTGCTTCCATTCAAATCTCAAATCTGTATACAATATGGCAAATTATGGCAGTTCCTCTTGACCTTTAACCTATGCCGAACTGCACACAAGTTATGCAATTATGCGTCGCATTCAACATTCGAATTTTCTTGGGAATTAGGTGAAGGTGCAGGTTCCTGTTGGGGAAGTGTGTGGCAGGGAAACTGCTGCTGCTGACTCAGCCAATTGGAGAGCGTTACCTGCGAAGGCGTCGCACTCATAAGTGCGTGATAAGCATTTTGATTTATGCCATTAAGGAAATAACACACACACACACTAACACACACACACACACACAAGCAAACACACACATTTTGGCAAAGATAAATAGATACAGTGTGTGGCACACAAGTAATCCTTAATTAAACGTTGCAAAGCAAAACTAATTTTATGGCATATTAGCAGACCATTAATTATCAAAAGCGTTATAAATTTTAATGCCGATTAATTGCTGCCAAAACATAGCCAAAAAACTGTGAACATAAAAAGCGCTTGTAGCACACATGAAAGTTGTTTGTTGTTGTTGTTTGTTGTTGTTGTTGTTGTTGCTTGCTTTCGGCTTGCTGCAATTGCCTGAATTAATTTCAAGCCAAATTCAAAGAGCCAAACAACTCAGCAGCGCAATGCGTGCCACTGGCCCAAAAAGTCTTCCTGTTGTGCGTGGGTCGAATTCATCCACTTCACGAACCATGTTGCCAGATGCTGCTCCTACTGCTGCTGCTGCTGCTGCTATAACTGTTATTGCTGCTGGTGCTGCTGCCACTGCTGCTGATGCGGATGACGATGTCGATGTTGGTAACGATGGCAACTTGTGTAAACGGCTGCGTCATCAAATTGGCCGCACGCGTCATAAAAATTGAGCAGCGAACCAAAAAAAAATCAGCACAAGTCAAAAAAAAAAACTCAAACAGATTCGATTTAAGCCGATAACAAAATTACCTACAAAACAATATTTTAAAAATCGAACAAATTATAAAGTTTGGAAAGGCATGTCAATGGAACTTTTTTTTTTTAAATGTTATCACATTTTATCAATAGAATTATAAGATATAAAGATCGGGATCGTCGTAGATTTTGAACTATCCAAATCAATTATAATTTATCAATAAATGTGTATTTTGGTTAGAAGAATACGAAACTAATTTATTCCTCGCAATCTCAATCAATATATAAAATATTACAATTATTTTCGTCTCTCTACTTTTTCGCAGTCTTTTCACATTTTTGTTACCAATCGACTGGCAAAACGCAAAGGCCACATTTTCATATTTAACATATTAAATCCAAATTATAAACGCATAACTCTTTTTTGGCCACGCAGCTGAAATGTTATTTATGTTATTTTGATTGCACTTAGTGAGTGTATTAATTTGATTATAATGGTTATATATGCGGCATAAATAAGCATTTTTTTTTTTCGTTTTCATCTTTTATTTTTGTGGAGGTTGGTTTTGAGCATTTGAATATTTATGCGGAGCCAAATCGTTGAGGCTTGGAATAAATGTCTCACAAAAGTATCTTTGCATATTTCGCTTAACTATTTATTAGGCCCCAGGTAAGACCACTCCAGCAGGTAGCTTCCGCCAACATCCCACACACATCATCATCATAATCATCATCATTATCATCATCATTATCATCATCTCCATCATCATTAGCAACATAGTCGCTTTGATGTGCAGCGAAATGAATGAATACACAAATTCGGAATTTAAGTGTGTTTTTCCACATTTTTTGTTTTTGGGGTTTTTGGAGCTTGTTCCCAGCCAAAAGATGCTCTGGTTTATGTAACAAAAATACGTAAAAACTATGCATTAGGACAGCAACTTTTGTTTGGCATCTAAATAAATAAGTATTTTATTTTTGGTTTTATTTGCCAAGACGGTCATTTTGGAAGAGCATCTTTAAGTTTAACGAAACGGATTTTGTATAAAATATGCAGTAATTAACAAAAACATATGCCGAAAACTTGTGCTATTTTTTGTTGTATGAGAAAGTCATTAAAATAAGCCATGATAAGCAAAACTGGAGAAATTAAGTATAGCCAGGCACTTTAGATCTAAGAAATTGAAGTAAAGCATTGAAATTTAAATAAATAAATAAAATATCGACCCATATCTAGCTGCACTCCTGGCTGCTGCCTAATTAAGCCTAACTGCCAAAAAAAAAATATATGGCAAATTCTGTAATGAATTTAGCCAGCTGCTCACTTACCCCCTGCCGGGGTCACAGCCACGCCCCATAGTGAATGCCACAAAATTATGAGTGCAAAAAAATTATGACAGCTCATAGCATTTCTCCAAGCGAAATCTATTTATTAGCTCAACTCAGAAAACGGGCGAAAAATAAAAAACATAACAAAACAAAGCAAATCTATAATTTCTGCTTTTTTTTTTTTTGGGAAAGGCGGTCGTGGTGAAATTTATAGTTTGCTCCCATTGTGCCATGCAAATTTATGACAAAACATTTGAATGCCGCCCCGAAAACCGTGCGGAAAGGTAAACAATGAAAATGCGTGAAAATGCGAGCGGGCTTGGAACGTGCATAATAATTTAATTATGAATTGCAAAGCGTGCAAAATTTTACAAAATTGCATGCATATTGAAAAATTGCACAGAAATTAAGAAGAAAAAGAAGAAGGGTTTTCCAGGCACGTTAGGGTTAAAAGGTAAAACAGTAGGTAAAAGGGGCGTCGTCCTTTAGACACGCTTGTGTGTATGTGTGTGTGTGTAAATTAAGGGATCATAGCTGTCCGGTTCGTGGAATACGAATGTCAGACCAACTGTCAAAAGAAGTGTTCATATCACCATATCGCACCCACGCGATAATGTCAATCAAAAAACTGTTCACAACATGAAAATTGTTCAATTAACATTTTGCTAGCAATTACACGGAGACCCCGACAGATCCGCCGGAATGCGATAAGCCGCTCATAGGGATACTCAGTCAGGATGCGGCAGCGAACCGGTTCGCGTACCCTGCTCCGAATGAGTGATGTGTGACCAGCGGTCAGCAGACGTCGGCTGACCGACGGCCTGTGGAAATTAAAACAAAAGGTTACCTTTTCTGAAGTGGCACAGCCAGTTGCGTGTGTAAATTTAATAGGATTTACGTGCTAAGCGTAATTAGAAGACTAGTTTCGAAAACTGTTCCCAAACTCAACGACTGACTGGGTACAGTTGCTCTGTGCGCTTGTTATCGTTATCGAATGCAAATGTTTACACCTTGAAGTGGTTTTTGCATAATTTGCATATTTAATGAGCTGGCAACATTCGCTTTTTATCCCACTTTTGTTATCAGCTAGAAAAACAAATAAAAATTAAGTGAAAAACTCTATAGAAAATTGTATCGGTTTTTTTGTATTTCTTTTTTTTTGCAACGCTTTGATTAGCTAAGCAAAATGGGAAAACAACAACCCCTCCAAACGGGACAGTAAAAGGGGTGAAAAGGGTAAGGGTAAGGGCAAAGCAAGCTGCAAGTTGAACTCATTCATCATTTGCATAGAACTGAAGCTGAAACTGAATCAAACTGGTGTGAAATGCATGCTGAGAACTGCATAGCACTCGTAGTTAAAGTATTATCAACACACACACACACACACACACACACCCAACAACACACACACACATAAATCAACTGCTGTGTTACAGTTACAGTTACATTTATGGAGTGTGTAATATGGGATTAAAGCCTTGAATTTTGAGTTCTCTACGCTAGGCATAAATTTATATATATATATTTATTTATTCTCGCATCTGTCACTTGCATAAATTTTGAATATCTCAAATACAAAACTCAATTAAGACCTAAAAGCTGGTTAAACATAAGCGTTGCGCTTAGATGCTTAGTTGCCATATGCAAATTGGGTTTAGTATGTGTGTAGTCAGTTTTTTGAGATATATAAACATATATATATATTTTTGGGATGATAGATAGAGAGAGATGAGATTAGTAGCTTAGAACTGTGGCTTTTGCTGATGTTCTTTAGGGTTGAGCAAGAATCTATTTAAGTTATATTTAATTTGTTTATTTAATCATGTTTGATCTGTACTAAAATTATGTCAAATTTTTGTAATTAGAATTGACTTTTTTAAACCAGTTACTGCATTATTAATGGTATTTCGTATTTCAATAAAGATGCTTGCTGGCAATTCATATGTTAATTTATGTCTGTTAAGTCTTGCAGATTATTTAATTATTTTTCTAATTTTGCTACAGATTTAATAGAGCATAGTAAGCCGGATCATATAATAATATTATTAAAGTCATTTAGCAACAATATATATAAAATATAGCGTAGCTCATGTCAGGGAATGTAAGTATTAATCGAATATTAAGGACATTATCCTCTGTTGTTATAGCCTTCGAATGTCCTAGTGTGTGTGCACTAAATGCATTTGCGTGGCAATTTTGTGTCCAATATGCAAATCGTGGCACTCAGATAAACAAACATTGGCAGCTTAGTCGTTGGTTAAATTTCAACACACTCACACACACACACATAATCAATAGCTATGTGTTTGTGTGTGTTTGACCAGCCTGCAAAAGCAGCAACCATTAAGATATCGAAATGGATATATGTGTATGAGAAAGAGAGAGAGAGAGAGTGAGAGATAGAGAAAGAGAGAGAGAAAGTGGGAGAGGATGATTAGAGAATGCACAAAGGCCTAACTAAGCCCAAACAAGATTTGCATTCATTATTGAGAAACCAAACAGCAAACCGAATTTCAGCTAAAATATGCCAGATTTAAAATGGAACTTTGAATTTGTGCAGATTACTTGTGAAACATAATATCATTATATATATATCTGCATATATACACCTACATATATATATATATATGTATTTCGATAGTTATATAGATATCTACATCTTATTATTAAATTGGGGTCTTGTGCACTGCGACCTATTAGATCTATTGTGCCCCCTTCTGAGCTTATAGCTCCTCCATCAACCCCAGTTCCTGAACGAATGCCAGGATCTTTGATGGGTCGAGGAGTTCTATGTCATTGACATTCATAACATGCATCCCTAGGATGCTGCATCTTTTCCTGGCTAGGGCGATACATTCTGTTAGGATGTGAGTTGAGGACTCCTCCTCGACTTCACAAAACCTACACTGATTGTTATTATAGATACCCATTTTGGACAGGTGGATTTTTAGTCTACAATGTCCTGTCAGTCTACATCTACAACTCTATTTCAATCTCTATCTCTATATTTTTCTCTATCTATATTTCTGTCTCCATCTAGATCTACATGTATATCTATATCTGTATCTATATCTATATATATATCTATATCTATATCTATATCTAAATCTATATCTATATCTATATCTATATCTATATCTATATCTATATCTATATCTATATCTACATCTTTATATCTATCTATCTATATCTAAATCTATTAAATAATTTATTTTTTAGATAGCTGCAACGCGTATATTAAATCCAATCGATTTCCGATAAAAATAAATTAGATTATATTATTTTTAATACATTTTTTTATTTGCCCATTAAAATAGAATTAGAACTATATATTCAGTTAAGCAAAATGTAGTTTCATGTTTAAGAAACATTTAACTAGAGCATTCCAAGTTGATTGATTGATTTATTTTCTAAAAAAAATTCAACTGTTAAGCTGTAAAAGTATTTCTAAACACAAACTAACTGCAAAGCTACGTCCGATGGAAATCAATTTAATTTTCAATCACTTCAAGTTTTAGCCGTGATTATTTGTTGTTATTGTTATTGTGGCAGTTGTTGTTGTTGTTGCCTGTTGTGGTTGCTTGCTGCTTGCAACTTGCTGCTCCTTAGCTGCTAAGTAGCTGCACGCATTAAATTTCAAATTGAATGTGCCGAGAAAGGTGCAAGGACTACCCTCCCCTCCCCCCGGCCCCTTGGAAAAAAACAGGAGTTCAGCTAACCAGAAGGCAACACGCAAGAGCTGCGTTTGGGACGTGCGCCCGAGGCGAGTAAACAACTCAATTCAGAGGCAGCAGCAGCAGCAGCAGCAGAAGTGGCAGCAGCAGTGGCAACAACAGTGGCAATAACAATCAGGAGGAGCCTGCAGCGTCGAAGACCCGTTCGCGAACCAGGACACCAGGCAAATAGAGAATTGTGTGCGTAAATATGACGGGCGCCCAAAGAGTGGGTTTTGGATTTGCCCTCCTGGCACGTGGATCGCTTGAATTTCTGATGCGTTTTCGATTTTTCCACACGCGCGCATTTTTTTTCCAATTTTTTTTTTATTTTTCTATTTATTGTTGCAGAAATTGCAACTTTGTTTACTTAAACATTGCTCACAGGGCTCACTGTAGTTATTATTGTTGTTGTTGTTGTTGTTGTCGTGTTGTTTTTGTTTTTTTCCACCGAGTGTTCATTTGCACTTTGACAAGTATTTATTTTCGATTACAATTCAATTGTTGTTCTTGTTCAGAGTTGCGCAATTGTAGTATTTGCAGGGCGGAAGGAATTAGCCAAAACAGTTTGCAGCGTTTAACAATAACAACACAACAACAAAAACAATAATAATTTAAAAAAAAAGGGGAACTAAGGGAAAGCATAACATATAATAATAATTATAGCATTTCTGTACTCGTTTTTGCTGTTTAGTGTAATTGCACTTGACAGCTAAAATGCACAGCCCTGAACCCTGAAGCAGCAGCGCCAAGTGAAAATTAAAATGTGTCGTCATTTAGAGTCCAACTAAGAGATAATTCAACACTGTGGTTAACTAACCGTATTTTGTTTATTTGAGGAAATAATTCCATTTTTTCTATAACTAAAGCTCAGCTAAAGATAAGATAGATAGATAAAAAATAGACCAATTGGTTATTAAGTTAATTTAAGAGATCAGATTAATAGGTAATAAATAATAGGTAAAAAATTCCATTTTTCTCAAGTGACTCGACCATTGAATAATCCGTAATTTAATCTTTAAATTATGTGAAACTTGCTCTAAACTAAGTAGAAAAGGTTTTATTGGAATATGTATAAATTTTTATGCTGAACTTCGACCTTTGACTTGAGCATATACAGCATGACAGACAATGCTCAAAGTCAATATACTCCTCTTCCATTGGTATCAGATTTATGCTCTGACTGGCCATAAAAAATAGCTGAATCATATTGCTCATAAAAAAAAGACTTTAATTTTTAAGAAAGCTAAGAAACACGTAAAATCGCTCATAGCTAAAAAAAACACTTTAAAACTTAAAAATGTAAAGCTCAAACTTAAAGTTTTTCAGTTGGGGGTGAATAATGAATGTCATATTTTAGAACCACTGTGCAGTGCAGCACAAGTAGGCAACAACATACACACACACACACACACACACACACACATACACACATGCAATGTCCCTTCAGTTGCACGTGCAACGTGCCGCTTGGTCGTCTGCCCCTTTGTCCCTTGGCACATGCGACCCTTGAAGCCTCATCGTCATTGCGGGCCACTGCAATCCCATTTGAGGACCAACAAAAAAGAAAAAAAAAAAAAAACGTTGTCGAGTTGGAGACGACACCCGTTGGCGTGTGGCAACTTCGTTGCAGCGACGGAACTGTCGCATTTCCGCATTGCAAATGACTCCCTTTCTTTGTTGAGTGCGTGGCGGGCGGGCAGGCAGCGAGTTAAGCATTTTTGTAATTAAGATAAAAGCGACAAGGACAGCGGAGAGCGGAGAGCAGAAGGCGGAAGCCGTTAAGTGTTTAAGCCAAGCACAACATGTGGCCAAAAAAAAAACACAACACTTAATCGTGGATTTAAAGGGTGTGCCAAACATTACAGCTAACTCAAGTTGGCTTAATACAAATGCCATCAATGTGGAATTTGTTAAATGTGCCATGCAAAATTGCGTAAAGCAAATGTCAGCTTAGCATCAAATAGCCAACCAACAAAAAAAAAAAGTGAGCAACCAAAATGGACACGCCCCGTCGAGATCGTGAGCCGAGGTCTAACCTCAGAGATGGGCAAAACATGCAGATACAATAACAAAGCAACAACAAAAACAACAACAATAACTGATTACAACAACAACAACAACAAAAGCAGTTCAGCTTGGACAGCTGCATAATATAAAACCAAACACGCCCAACCCCCAAAAAAAAAAAATCCCAGTAAGAGCGCATTACAAGCTCATCAACGGTTAGAATCCTTTTTTTTTTTTGGTTTTTGGTTTTTGGTTTTTTTTTTAGTTTTTGTATGCTGCGCGTGGACCAAATCCAAAGACAGCCCTTCGATTGTCATTCAAATGTGAACCCGTTTCGACTGATATTTTGTGACATTTCCACATTAAAAACGTTTAAAAAAAACACACAACAAACATGCAGATTATGGTGAAGGGAAGTGGAGGGGTTTTCCACAGCATCCGCGCTAAAATCTGCGCTCAAATTGAAACATTTTGACCCGAACCCAAAATCCTTGAAGTGGTCGAGTGGAATTAGAGATTAAAAACCAACACACAACACACACACACACACACACAGTGGACGACAATGTTGCTGATGTTGATAATGTTGCTGATGTTGATAATGTTGTTGTTCTTGAATTGCTTTTGTTCTTGACATGATCTACACAGAAAAATTCGAACACTTTTCTGTCACATTTTTCTCGCTGTCATATTTTGACAGGCCAAACAAAAATGTTTAAGGCCAGCAGCCAAGTGTGCCAAAACAGCAGATAAGATCAAGCGATAAGAAAAAAAAATATATATATATATAAAGTCTGGACAGGCAAAAAGATAAGGGGTGCCAAAATGTTGCAAAAATATGAAAGTAAGCAAAATTGCAGCCGTCAATTAACGGCGATTTATGGCGTTGTGTGTGCAAAAAAAAAGAACGAAACAATTAACAATTGTTGCAGCAACAGCAAACAAACATTGCCTGCGCCGACAACACACAACAAACAACAAAAATAACAAAAAAGAAACGGAATTATTTCCAATGGCGCGAAATGGAGTGCGCTTTAATTTGCATAAATTACGTGGCAAGCGACAGAATCTAAGCTAAATCAAAAAAAAAAAAAAGGATGCAGGATGCAGGATGCTAGACAGCAGCCAGCAAGGGGTAAAGGGTTGCCAGCACTCAACTGAATCAGTATGTGAATATGAATATGAATGTGAATGTGAATGCGAATGCCACCCGCTTGTTAGCCCACTGCGTTCAAGTGGCATCCACTTGTGAATGTTGTGTGGCATAGAAATGGAATACTGTGCAACACACCGAAATTTAATCACTCTTTTATATCGAACTCCACAAAAGGTGATTTAGTCTAAATTTGCAAAATGATAGAGAAAGTTGTAAAGCAATGCATTTTACTTGCATTCATCAGCTTTTCATATTTTCATCAATTTCTTTCACTTTGCACAATCAGAGAAGAGATTGCTCAGCCTCAAGTTTATAATTTATTTTTGTTGCATCTCTTTGCTGTTGGTGCAGCAACAACATGTGCATTTTCTTTCACAATAAACCACAAAAAAAAAATACTTTTAAGATGCACTTTTACATATCTTATCAAACAAATGTTAAACCATTAAGATAATTGCACAGCGATTGTGATATTTGAATATTTTTTTTTTATTAATCATTTCAATTATAGGCTCAGAAATCAGCGGCTAATTGAATTCCCACGAGTTGAGCAATTAGTAATAAATAAAGCTTTATCTTAAAGTTACAAATGTGTTTCTCTAATTTAAGATTTGGAAATAAAAAAAAATATTACTTGCATAAAAAATAGTTATAAATAGCAGAATTTTGTAATAAATTGTTATAAAAGTTATATTAACAGCAAATGCGTTAATATATTTATTATAGCCATTTTTTTGTTGCCCTATAAATCTGTTGCAATCATATAGACACCCAGGCAAATACTCGAACACTAATACAGACACACACACACATATTCCATATGAGCACTTGGGAACGCACCAGGTTTTTGTTTCAAATAAAAAAACGATTTTTATTTTTTTTTTTTTTTATGTTGTATTTTACTCAGTTGTTCCGTTGAGTGGTTGATTGCATTTATGGGCTGGACTCGCGACCAACCATCCGACGACCATTGCCTCGAGGCGGATGCTGAGAAGGCTTAAATGATGATGTTGTTGCCGTTTGATGTTGAGGGGGGAGTCGGACCAGGTCCAGCGACTTGAGGTGTGGCCGCTTAGCTGAGCCGTGAAAATGTAATGTACATGGGGCAATTCCATTTGATAGAAGTGAGCAGACATGCAGAAGAGTTACGCAAATATATGGCCAAAGGGCAGAGCAAATGCCAGGCCAACCAAGCCAAGCATTTCTCATTCCTCGGGTTAGCAATCATCATTTTAAAAAACCCGCATAATTGTCAGGATTTGCACGCCAATGCGAAGCGGGCTGAGTGGGTTCGCCCTTAAAAAAAAAAATAAAATAAAAGGGTTGAGGGGCGGCAACTGGCCTGTGCTATTTGAGGTTATGTTAAAGCGTGGAAATCCCCACACCTCTCAATGTAAATGAAACTATTCAGAGTACTATTTAAAAGCAAACCTTTCTATATCATTATTTCAGCTATATAATTTTTTTTGCTTTTAAATTATATCTGAATTTGTTTTGCATGCAGCTGTTTTAAGCCAATTTTCACCTATTTTCTGCTTTATCAGTTTATAGATTAAAAGTGAAATTAAAATCATAAATAAGCATAATAAAATTACTTAATTGTTAGTTTTCATGTTACACCAAAAAATATTGTTTTTCTGTAGAAAATATAATAATTACTGTTTAACTGATAGATCGAATAAGAATAATTTAATATGCATAAGTGAAAATTTCAAGAAAAAAAACACTGAGACAAATTTAAGATGTTGATATATATATATATATAAATAAAACAAATTTAACAACCTTCATCAGACTGTCTCAATTTCTATCGCCATTCTTTTGAGCTAGACATTTATCAGACATTTAATTTCTAAATAAAATTTATCGAACTGGAAAGTCGCTTTTGGTTTTCATTTCGCTTTTATTAAAACACCCCGGGTGACAATTGCAGACATGTCGCAGCCGTCGCATTTTGGATGACAAAACCGCAAAAACCAAAAAAACGAAATAAAAAAAAAAACAAGAAATGAAGCAGAAAGAAAAAAATAAACCTGAACATATTGATAGCGAGACAATCAATGTGCACCGCAGGATACTTGTGCCACATAAAAAACACGCAACGAATTAAAAATAATAATAATATTGTCAGCAAGCGAAAATGCTGACAATCCCTGCAGAGCAATACATTAAAGGCCTATCATTAAAATAAATAAAAATAAGTAGACAGATCGAATATTCTATACTCTGCAGAGCTGGGACAAAAATGGGGTTTTTCGAAATTGCTTTATAAATATTAAAAATCGATCAATTGTCTCTTTGAAAGCTATTTTCGATGAGTTCATTTAAATATTGGAATCATAATAATACGCAGAACTGAGCAGTTTGATTTGGTAAGCAAAAAAGTTTAGAAAAAAAAATATATATTAAAAAACACATTTTTTGTCTGAAATATATATGAGAAGCATAGCCAATTGCATCGAATATTTTTTTAGACAATAAAAAGTTTTCCTACAAGAACTCATCTTTTGACACAGTCAGAGAATCACTCATGGAATCAGATATCAGAAATATATAATATATATATAAATGTTTATATACCTCGTCTGCTCTTGGACATCCTCTCTACAAACTTCACATGAAAATTACAACACCCTCCGCAAAGGGTAAAATGAAATTACACTCGAAAATTAATCGTTTGCACGTGCATTGAATGTGAAAATTGAAAATTGAATATTGAATAAAATCCAAATTAAATTGCAAAGCGCTTTTAACTGAAGACAAACAATTACGAATCGTTAATCGTAATACTCTCCAATGGATTTGTCAGTATTTGGGTTTTCCATCTAACTCTTCGTAGAGCTCAAGTTGACGTCGAAATTGATGAAACAAAATTGAAGCTGATGGTAAAATTGTGCGACGTATGACAAAGATTAATAATGATGATGATAAAGTTGTTGATGTTGCTGATGATGATGTTGTTGTTGACTGAGGACACTTGATATGTCTATCAACAACTTATTGAGGTTGCTAACATATGTGTGTGTGTGTGTGTGTATTCCAATAAAAATAATAATAAAAGTACAAAAGAAAGTTATTTTGCTGGCACTCAAAGCGAAATACCAATTTTGTGACTTTATAAGAAATAAATTGACTTAAATTATGTCACAATGAAGCTAATTTCGAGGAGTAAAAGATATTAAGAAAAGTTAGTTTACGTTAAATCAATTGATTTAAGCATTGAAATTAATATATGAAAAAGTTGGCTCAAATTACATCATGAAAACAAAAGTTTTTGGCATCGATTTCTCAGGTTTCTCCAGTGGGCTGCTCTACTCGTTATCCACATATCAAATTCATTTCAAACTGCCAATAATCAGATATTTTATGTTGACAAACACTATTTGCGGCTGCCGGATTTGCATTTTAGCTGTCAAATATTTCACAGCTCGATTAACTGCCTGATCAATTTGAATCGACAAATCAGCTTGGGAGAGTTTTCAAACTGCGAATTAAACCTGTTGCCAACTCGATTAACTAATCGAACTAACGATATGTGATAAATGACAGAAAGTGTAAAGAATTTCAAAATTAAATTCAATTAAAATGAGTGCTGTCAATTTTAAGTGGATTATTGCTTTTGAAAATCGCTTCAGTTTTTGTTGGAAAACAAAATGCGTAAAGCATAACAAATATTAAAAAGATAGAAAAATGATTCATAAATTAACTTTACTTCTGATTTTGAATTTTTTAATTTCAATCACAATCGAGTTGTCAACAATCTAAGAGCTAAAAATTTAGAAATGAACTTTAAAACATTATGAAAAGTTCTTCTTAAAAATAGTAAAAATTAACTTTAAAAATGTTTTGTTAATTTCCAACTTAAATCTAATTATAAAATTTTTAACGTTTTTAAATTGAAATGGGATATGAAAGTTTTTTTGTTAAAAATAACTTAAAAATAAACCCAAACATAGTAAAAATTAATCCCATTCAGTCATTAAAGTAAATATTTAGTTTTGTTAATTTCCAAATTTAATCTAATTATACAATTTTTAACTTCAATAAATTTTAAAGGGATATGAAAATTCTTTGTTAAAAATATATATTTCAATTAACTCAAATGCACTGAAAATTTAATTATTCATAGAAATCGAATAAAATAACAATGAGCCCCTTCAACGACAACAGGACAAAACAAACAATTTTAGTTTATCCAAGCAAACAACATAAAAATTGTCAAACAACAAAGTTGAGATTTTTTTTGTTCTGTTCAAAATAATATGCACCACCGAATTGATGACAAAAATGCAATAACCACCCAGCTGTCCTCTCTCCCTCTGCCTGTGTCGGGTGGGGTCAAGAGTGTTGCCTGTACAGGGGTCACTCGTAAAAAAGGCCGTATCAAATATTGTTTTCTGTACAAAATGAGCGTGAAACATGACGAAGACTTCTAGTTGGACGGTTGACTGATTATGCTCGACTTCAGTACATATTTTACATACATGTTGTTTTTACCGAGTATTAGACAGCTGGACCAGCTCTATTGCTGTCTCATTCTAACTGTTTTGCTCTCTGTCACACATCAAGCTGCGCCGACGCACAGCGTGTGATAAAAAAAAAAAAAAGCACTTGAGGCTAATTTCGCTGGCTTGAAGCTTGAGCATTTTGAATGGGCCAATAACAGATTTTTTTAATTAAGCCAGCGACATGATTGTTAATAGCTAAAACTACAACAACAATAATAAATGCTAAATATGCAACAACAACAACAAATTGTCGCTTTTATACAAAAAGCTGTTGGGAAGCAATTTGTTTGTGCGCTGAATGAATAAATGAGTGTTTGAGTGAGTGAATGTGTGAGTGCGAATGAGTTAAAGTGTGAGTGCTTGAATAAAACTGAGTGAATGCCAATTTACCGTTTTGTTGTTGTCGCATTTTTTTTGTTGTACAGTGCACACGCGTATTGAATTTCCAGAGAACATGTTTTTTCTCATTTTCATGCGAGAATAATTTTGAATGGCGGAAAAACGTTGCTAACAAAAAAATACAACATAAAAAAAATAAAAAATAAACAACATCATTGTTTGTCCACTGGTCAGTGGACACTTGCCAAGCAATGGCAATGACCATGCGCCCCCCTCTCTAACCCCTCACTCTCATTGTGCACCCAGGGGAGTTGGTTGCAGCTGCCATTTGGATTACATTTTGTATTAGTTGTACTCTTTTTTTTCCGCATTTGTTGAAAGGTTATTTGAAATTGGTTAACTGAAAGCCGTAAACAAAATTAATTAAAGCTGGCTAAAATTGCTTAAGCACTCATTTATTTGAGCATTGTCCAATGTGCGATTGAAGATTCAATACTGAATACACTTTTAGAAAGTCAATAAATATTCAAAAGATGTGCAACGGGTGTGATTTGAAAACAATATTTCGTTGCATTTCAATACGTTGTGCAACTAAGATTATTAACTGAGTTTAATGACTTTAAATTAATATGGCTGTATTCTCATACATATAATGCTTCTCTTTTTCATTAATATTCTTGCTGAGTTTTACTGACTTTTATTGGTCAAGTTCCAACTTAATGTAAAACAGTCTATTTTTAAATACAGAAATTATGCACCGCAGATTTATTTGCCACTTTTATAAATTACTTTATCACTATTATGAATCTTTTGCAAAATTACGATTTCGACATTTCTATATTCTAAAATGTGTAAAAGCATATTTTCATGATATACGTAGGACCAATTTTTCGATTGGGAATTATAATTTCTAAGACTAAACTAAAATTAAACTACAATTGGGCGTAGTATGAAAAACAATCTGCACATTATCAAAATTGAAATTAGTTAGACCTACGAACTATTTAATTTAATATTTTTTGTAGTACATTTAAGTAATTTATTTCATTTTTAGCATATTTTTAACCCAAAATATAAGAAATAATTATTATACAGCTGCTTGGCTACGCTGATTTCCGTCCATAAATCTTCTGGTTGCTTTGGCTCGACTATCTATCTATGATCTATGATTAGAAAACGCCCCTCGAGTGTCTCTGTCAACCCTTGTGTGTGTGTGTGTGTGTGTGTGTGTGTGTGGTGCCACCACTCAACCACTTGAACAGTGAATGCAATTGTGAATGTCGCAATAAATCTTCAAAAAATACAACAACAAAAAGGAGAAAAAAATTTGTCACTTTCACCGCGACACAAAAACAATTGACAAATGTGGCCAAAAAAAAAACCCAGAAAAAAAGAGGAAAAGTGCAGGAATAAAACAAAATTAATGTTGCATTATATGGGCGCTGAGTTTTACGGTAAATTGCGCATGCACAAAAGGAAAGTCGTCCTTAATCCTTTTATTTTTTCTGTGTTGCAAACAACAACACAGCGAAATTGCCACTCAATATGTGAAAACTGACGAAAAACATGCATCCTTTGCCGTCCGGCATAACCCGCTGTGCGCCTGCGCTGACTTATTGGCAGCTGACCAGTCAGTCAGCCAGCGGGATGATCAGCAGCAGGATGTGGCACGTGGCAAACAACAAAAAAAGGGGTCGGTGGTGCCTGCGGTTGTGGCACAAATTGAAATAGCTAAAATCGTAGCCACGAATCGACATGGAAAATTGCATATAATTGCATTTACAATGACCAAACAAATGCGATTACAACATTTTAAAGCAGCGCCGCCGGACAATGTCCGACAATGTCCGAAAATGTCCGGCATTCCAATAATAATTTTAGGGTACAATTCACGCCTCGCTACACAAAAGCGCTGTAAATTATATTGTTAGAACTACGATCAACAGCGGGGAGGGAACAACCGAAAGCGAGAGTGGGAGAGAAAAAGAAAGAGAGAGAGAGAGAGCGCTGCATAATTGCAGCACTGCACTGAAACAATTGAAACACAAACAGGACCTCTAGTCTTAGCCACCCCCCCACCACTCTCTCTCTCCCTTGTCCAGCTAGTCGTGTAATTTTATTAGTTTTCCGCTCATCGATTGTTTGTTTAGGATGCTGTGCAGCAGTAGCAAACAATTGCAGTTATAGTTACAGTTACAGTTATGGCCAGTTACATGACAGCACATAATAATAAATATGCCAACTAAATTATGAAACAACTGGCAACCCTTAAATGCCGTTCGTTACGCAACTCGACAATTCAATGCAATTACTACAGTTATTGTTACCAAATATACAGCTAGAATATATAGACATATACAAATAAATATATATATTATTTGGTAACCTCCCGAAGGATATTTAAATATTTTCTTATACATCAATTGTTAATTGATATGTGGAGCAATAATTTTGATATGATAATCTTTATAAGCCTTTCCCTTAAGCAATTTTCGTTTCTTAGAAATAAATTCTTAAAACGTTTAAATTATAAAAAATGTAGAAATGAGTATTCTGAGTCTGAATATTTCTGTCGATATTCACGGTCAATAAATTATATAATTATTATATTTTTAAATTTACAAAAACCTATAAAAAATATCTGATTGTAAGCAAATAAGAAATACAATCTTAACAAAAAACCGTTAAAAAAACATCCAATCAGATTCCTATTGAATTGATAGCGTTGCCACATCGTTGAATAAAGTAGTTGCTTGCCACTGTAGTGCTGTATAAAGTAGCTGCTGTCGGTGCTCAGCACACAGTTCACAGCTATTATGTAACGATCTTAATTATATCTACTAAAAACTACGCAGACTTTTATTCAAAACAATAATTAAAAATGGTAAAATATATAGTTTGAGTCGTGCTGTATAACAACGCAACGATAACAGTGCGACTAGTTGAAATGAGCTGAGTTATTTGTCATCGCTAAACAATTCGATATTTTTGTGGCTCATCTCTAAAACATAGCAAAATTTAAGCAACAAATTTTGAAGCGCTAACAACATAAAATGGCCAGCAAGCAGTTGATAAGCCGCTTAAGTACAGTCGGATGCCAGGGCCGGAGTTGGCTGGCGCCAATGGCCGCCGTGCGCAACTCGAGCACACGCAAAGACGTCGAGACTGTCACCCACACTGGCCAGGTGAGTGCTGCGTCGAACAGCTGTTGAGGAAAGCCGATTACGCAAACAAAATCATTGGGTTTTCATTGTAGGTGTTTGACAAGGACGATTACCGCAACGTGCGCTTCACGAATGCCAAACGCTATGTGAACGAGAACTGGGGCATCAAGCTCATCGACGAACAGCGTCCGGTTGAGACCACGGAGCGCGTTGTCCACTGCGACGGTGGAGACGGACCACTTGGCCATCCCAAAGTCTACATAAATCTGGTGAGTTTCAGCTGCTGCCTTACTTTGACTGAATAATTGATGATGTTATCATGTGTTTCTTAGGATAAACCTGGCAATCACACCTGCGGCTATTGTGGCCTGCGTTTTGTGAAGAAGGATGACCATCATCATTAGAGGCTGCTGTGAAAATTGTTATCTGCCATTGAGCTAGTTGAATATAATATTACAAAATAATAAAACCTAGAACTACAGCGATAATTGACGGAACTTTAACTAAAAGTTATTATTACTATTATGTTTCCTTAATGGAATACATTGCTGAAATTATAGACACAAATGAATTCTATCAAATTGATCGTTGATCGTCTCCACAATCGAGTCCAAGCCAAAGAATGATCTGGCTGATTAGTCCTGGCAACATGTTTGACTACTTGTGTTCGGCTCCTTGCTCTCAGCACACAAAGCTCTGCTGAGAGAAAAAGTCCCAATCAGATAGAGCTTTTATGTAGTCTGATTACTTTGCTCAGTAGAAACAAACTGGGAAATTATGGAGAGCATAATTGTGTACAGATGATTATCCAGGTAACTGTAATAATGAACTAGTTTAGCTTATCAAATCAAGTCATTGTTCATAAGCCACTTTTGATGAAGAGTTCTGTATACTACTAAATTTTTGCGAGCAATTATTATAACAAATTAATCAGACAATATCCATTCAAAAGTATTCTTAAAACAGTGTTCAACTTATCAACCTTCAACCTTATTCGTCTTATATTTTTCAAGAAATATATAATAAAAAAAACCACTGCTTAGTTTGTTGCACTTGTCTATTGCACAACATATTTAATTGTTTTATTGTTGAATGATATCTAATACAATGTATTTGTTGTTGCCTTGTGGTCTATTTATGTAATTAGTAATTAACATATGATCAACTAAAATTAGTAGCTTTTTGTAAAGTAAATCATATCAGTAAGTATATAAATATTTATGCAAATAAATCAATTGCATAAGCTAAATAATTATAAATCACAAAGAACACAAAAAAATATAATAATTATATACATATATAGTATATATGTATGTAGATCCGTTCACCATTTAACTTATTGGGATAGCATATGTATATATATATATATAAGAATATCGAAAATAAATCAAATATATGTATATGTATATATTTGTATAGGTCATAATTATGCTTGTTAGCGGTATACTATAGAATTTGGTTGCATTTTTGTGTTGCTTTCTTGTTGTTATATGCGTTTTGTAACGGTTCTTTTTGTTACTACGGGCACTTTAGATGCTGCACACTCCAATTGAGACACAGATAGTACCACGAATAGAATAAAAAGAATACAAAATAATAATTTTGTCCACCAAACCGTTAGCCGTCAGCTGTCAGCCGTCGATTGTCGGCTGTCAGCTGACTAAAAATCAAGCTCGTTTTTCCGACTGGTTAAACTGAAAACAGAACACCAACTCCGAGCCTGAACTTAACGACACGAGCCGAAGATGAAACGACACGAAGAGGACTCGTGTGTGAAGCGAGCTTTCGTTGCTTTCATCGTCTTCGTCTTCATCTGCGTCGTTGCGCTCTCTCACTCTCTCTTTGTATGTCTGGGCGCGCTGAGATGCGGTGCGATGGGATCCGTCTCCTCTGGAACTAAAAGTGGAAATGAGAGCAGCTGCTCCCAATTCACACACTAGCACGCACACACACACGAACGCGCGCATACACACACGCAGGCAGACAAACGGCGACTTTTTCTCAAAACGGAAAAAGGAAACCGAAAAAGAATCGCCGTCGCTGCGGAAATTATGATCAATAATCGTCGTCATCTGTTGTTGTCTCAATTGCGTTTCATCTAAAAATGCACCAACAAACACTGAAGAGAATGTAAACTAAAATGTAATAGGTTCTAATTTGGATGATGTTGTTGCTGATTTTGTTGTTGTTGTTGTGGTTGTTGTGTGGGACTATGTTGCCGACAAATCGCTTTTGCTTATATTCATATTGTTGTTGATGTTGTTGCTGCTGTCGCTGGAGTGGCAGCAATGATCGATTATCTTGATTGGGGCAAGAGCTGTTCACCACTGGTCACCAGAGGTTCCTGGGCATGGCGTAACCTTCTTTTGTCACAAATATATTGCGATTCATGTTTGCCACACGCTCAGCTCCAGCTCCACCTCCAGTTCGTGCGCCAGCTGCTTCCTCTCCGTTTCCAGCTCCCAGCGATTTGGAGGACAATCCATCCTCCTGGCTGACAATTGTCTCCTTGCGACCATCCACAATGCGAGTAACGGTTGTTGTCTTCTGGCCGGTTGAGTCCTGGGTGACCTTGGTGGTCTCATAGCTGCCATCCGGTTTGCGAATCGTCTTCGTCATGACGCTCTGGCTGAACATCTTCGGGCCCTGATAGGTGCCATCGAAGACGCCGCCAAACGGGGTCATCGGAGTCATGATGCTCGGCTTGCCGCTCGGTCGCGGCGGCGGGGGGCGTGAGGGTCGCATCACACCCGGCTTTAGGTCGCCATCCGCATTGAGGGTACCATGGATGCGACCCATGATCAGCTCCTCATCCGAAAGCTTAAGGCGTGGCAAACTCTTGCGGAAACCACGCTGATTCGACGGCAAAATATGCCCGTTGCCTTCCTCCGGATTGAGACGCTGTATCAGCGAGTACAACTGATCAGCATAGATTCTGCACAAAATAAACATTAATAATATATATTTCATTGTATTCTCACAGATACTTACTCTCCATCCAAGTCGGTGTCCAGCGAATTTTCCTTCTTCTGAAACTCCTTGAGTATCTTGCTTTCGAATCCCGGCTTCAAAAAATCCTCCTTCAGATTCCGCTCGAAGCCACTATCTGTTAAGGATTATTTAGAGAGGATTATAAATTAATTCCAATAGCTAAATATAAATTATAAATCATATATATATATTAGAATTGTATAATGCAGTAGTCACTCAAAAATAGATTCTCAGATACAGATATGATAATAATACAAATAATATTAATAATAAAAATAATAATATTAATAACAAATCAATTTAAATAATAATAATAAAACACAAATAGTAACACAAATAATATTAATAATAATAAATAATTTTCGGCTATTGCAATTCTTATTAGAAAAAATGCAACCCTGGCGAGTGTTTACTGTATTTAGCAACTTACCCTCGTTGTTCTCATGCATCGACTCCAGAAGCCGCTGCAGTTGACGTTCAAAGTGCTTCTCCATCTCCAGAGGGCTGGTGAAGACCTGGAACGCAAACTTGCGATCATCATCGAAGAGTTCATCATCCGTTTCCGCCTCCTCGAACCATTGGGGCTTGCGGAATTCATCCTTGCTGGAAGCTGCTGCGGAAGCGGAAGCGCTGCACCAGAAAACACACACAAAAAAATAGCAGTAGTAGTAGTAGTAGGCGGCTTTATCAAATACACCAAATACAGTTATGTCAGAACACACACACACACACGCATACAACGACAGCCAACTCCCCCTTTGACCAACCACAGGCAGAGTTCACTTTAATACGCAGCCTCCGCAAAAACACACACAGAAACACAAGCGCACACACACACATGCATACAGGCGCCTGTGTATATCCTGGTAAAAAGTGTATCTATCATAGCAGGTGCCTGGTGCCTGGTGCCTGGTTTATCGATCCATCCACAAAAAAGCCGCTGTTTCAATTTGCAGTTTGTGCACTTTTTTTTTGCATGTTTAATACTCACTCTTGCTCCTTCTGCTGCTCAAACTCCGATTGGAACATTTTCTTCAGTATATCCATGGCGAGATTGTTGTTGTTGCTTGCGGATTTATTGTTTTGTTTATTTTACTTTAACCTTTTCGGTGGCCGACCAACAAAGCGTTCTGAATTTATATAGAGAAAGGAAAAACTAAAAGAACCAAAATGACGCAAATAACAATAGTGTTTGCTAATTTGTGAGAAAGTCTCGCTTTTTTATACACTTTTCTATTTTTTAGCTTCCTTTCCTAACTTTCCTTCTGATAATAATTGTGTTTGTGTGCAGAGAATTTTCAAGTATCCTAAAAACCACCACGACGAAAACAGAAATTGCTCGATTTAACAGCCAGCAAACAGCTGATTGCTCAGCGTTTCGTTTCCGCTGTTTCAAATGTGACAGATGCATGCATTGCACATACGCACACACTCTCTCTCTCACACATGCATGCATGCTCGGCACACACACACATGCATACATCGGCACAATATCGAAGTGGAACTGAAACGTACTGGAATTAGAGCATGGCGCGTAGTTCAAATATAATAATTAATAAGCAATCAACTGATATGCGTATTTATAATAATTTATTCAACTAGTTAATATAAATGTAGAAATAATTTCTATGTGTGATGAAAGACGAACGGAAACCCTGATTACGACATGAAAATCGAATTATTTAGTTTCTCATTCACTTTGCGGCAAACATAATATTGTTTAACATAAATTTTTTTTTTTATCTTGGAATTGTTAGAACATTATTGTAACTATATATTTGTTATCAGTTTAGTTGTTGCAATTGTCGGTTTCAACTGCGAGATCTTCAAATTTGTACAGAATACAAAAGTTGCTGGCTGGTTTTCTTAGCTCTTATTTTAAGTTTTAGCTTGCTTTTGATACTTTTTTGGTAATCGTTCTTTTTTTTTTGTGAAACCCATTTGTTCCAGTTTGTAAAACTGCGTATTCGAGGGAGGTTTCAGATTGATATTTGTGAGAATTCTATATATATGAATTAGATGGTCATGTTATTCTCCTTGTTGTCGATGCTGCACCGTTTGCCGTACAGAATACAAAAGTTGCTGGCTGGTTTTCTTAGCTCTTATTTTAAGTTTTAGCTTGCTTTTGATACTTTTTTGGTAATCGTTCATTTTTTTTGTGAAACCCATTTGTTCCAATTTGTAAAACGTTTGCGTATTTGAGCGAGGTTTCAGATTGATATTTGTGAGTATTCTATATATATGAATTAGATGGTCATGTTATTCTCCTTGTTGTCGATGCTGCATCGTTTGCCGTTTTGGATCTTCATCATTTTATTCTCATCGGCGCATTTGGTTGTGATCGCATTACGAACTTCCTTTTCGGTGGCATTCGATTTGCGGGTCACAGCAAAGATGATGTCCTGTACCTTGAGCGGATCGAGCATTTGCTTGAGTGGCTTGTGATCCCTAAATGCCGGCGACGGTTTCCCCGTCATCGAGTGTGTCGCCAACGTTTCGCGATCAAAAATGGCCACCAGCAACTTGCGAGTGGCCAGCGAGGAAACAGCCCAATTGATATTCTCAAAGATGCTGGCCGAGACCCGAGTATCATTCGGACCAATGGAAACCATCACATTGTCAGTCAAGTGCTGCTGCTGCTGCTGTTCCGACTTAACGCGACTGTAGTTGCGTCGCGCGGGCATCTTGTATTGGGTATTGCGCAACAGTGGAGTCGATGTTGCCACAGTGATATTGTTATTGTGCTCCTGCAGCTCCATTTTGCAGCGTTTAATCACTTGCGATCCGGAGAAATCATGGTTAACATGCCGCTTTTGCTCCTCGTTGCCCAGGCAGATCTCCAAGCGATCCGAGTCGGCAGACGTGCTTAAACTATTCAAGCTCTCTGCAGCGAGACGTATCTCGATGGCATCCGCATTATCGCACTTGATGATCTTGTAGTCAATCACCTCGGAGTGGTGCTCTGATTGCTCCGTTGTGTAAACTGGGGCAGCTGCACATATCACCGAACTGGGCGGCGTCAGAATCTGTGGCTGATGATTTAATTGCGGTTGCAGTTGCGGAGTTGACGGCGCCAATGTTTGTGGCGCTTGAGCTATGGTGCCAACTGTTTCCATTGTCTGTTGCATGCGTGCTGATGTGTTATGTATTTGGGTCAAGAGATCTGTGTGCTCCTGCAGCTTAGCCTCCAGGTGGCGCACCTTGCTGCGCAATGCCTTATTTTCAGCCTCCAAATTGGGATCGCCCTGATCGAGGACGCGCAATAATTCAAAATCCTCGCCAGTGGTTTGTGTCCATGCTGTGAGCAACATGGGTGGCTCCTTGCAGCTCCAATTCGATTTGTCGCAAACTTTAATAAAATTAGCGCCGTTCGCTTGCATTATCTACGGTAAAAAATATTTACACTTTTTAATAAAATACGTTTTGCACTTGAGAGGGAATTGTAAAAAAAAAAAACCTTACATGTGGATCCATTTTGCTGACCCGCTGTTGTTGTAAGCGTCTCGCTAGCTGAGCGTCGAATGTGCAAGAAATTGGCGGCAGAATATCACAAAAAAGAAGTAAAATACTAAAATGCGTGCGAGAACGAGAGAGTAATAGGGGTAGGTTTATAGTTTTTAAGAAGCAACAACAACAATCGCAACGGGAATAGGCACGGCACAATGCATTCCAATTACTTACACAGCCTATACAACAACAATGCGCTCATATCCACACACGCGCATATATATTTAACTGTGTAAGTGTGCGTTGCTTTCTCAATCGTTCTCTCTCGTTTGCTAGGCCTGCCGTTTTCAGGTAAATGTAAAAATGTTGAAATGGGACTTTCTACATCCCAACTGGTGCCAGTCCAATTTTCAATGCCGATTCGTTTTTTCTTTCTTCCTTTCTGCTTCGCTGCCTGCTTTCGCTGCTCGCTTGCTGTATGCATCTGTGTCGTGCGGGAGCTGGCAATGTTTAATTTGAAGGCAAACAGAGTTGCCGCCCAGCAGGCATCTTTTCGCAAAAACCAGTGTTTCCACTAAGCTGCATTAGTATTGGCCACATCTAATTTGTAGGTTATTATATTTTAGAAATAATATTATATAAATTATAAATTTTTAAAAACAAATATATTAAAACAGTAAATAATATATATTTATATTTATATATATTTGCATAGAAAAATTGCTCAGCTGTAAACGGTTTGCAGCAGTGTAAACGTAATGGGACCAGTTGTCAATCGAAATAAAATATCCCTTGTGGAACTGCAAGGGGCAGAATGTAGACGTTGCTGCTCTAATCGGAAAAATAAAAATAAAAGCAACCCCTATTCAGGCAGCTGTGGTAGTCATTCGAGCATATAATATGAAGGAATTCTTAAGCAGAATCTACTTCTACCAGGTAGAATGCATTCCTTTTGTTGATCGCCGTCTTTGTTGTAATTCTGTAAACTCGATTCGCAGAAAACCCTGCATGCATTTTTTGGCAGGGGCAAAATGCTTAAAAATGAATATTTCTTATGCCTCGATTTGCTTTTGAGATAATCATAGAGCTGGAATTGAGCCCATCATATTATAGCTTTTGTTCTAATAGCAAATCTAATTTGACTTACCTTACTGTGAAAATTTAATTATTTACTATGTAAAACGAATTTTGAACGCTAAAAAAAAGTTTGTAATGTATTCCACTTGCATAAATTACCTGGCACGGCGACAACTCTATTCGCCATCTGCCAAATAACTGTTAATCCTAGATCATAAAATTCGCACAAAGCGAGTTTTAAAGGGAATTTATTCAAGGCCGCACGTAATTGTAGCTTAATATTTTACAAATCCAACAAAAGAAAAGAAAGAAAAAAAAAAACCCTTGCAGCTGCACACAATTTGCTTACCTGTTATATATTTTCTCTGTTACCGGTGCCATGGCAAATTTTCATAACTTTGAGAATAAAAATCACAATGCAGGGGAAATTTGCATGCCATTTCTTAGCCAGCCCCAGACGTGGCCACAACACGCACCTGAAACAATTTACGCAGATCCTCACAATCTGCTAAATTCACAGCATTTGCTGCCATATCTGCATCCGCTATATACTTACAACTATCAGCAATATTTCAATCAGTTTGTGCCCTACATTTACGGAATGATGAATCCGACTGCTACTTGCAATCTCAGCCAGCAAGCGACGCCAACCACAAAGATGGACATAGAGAAGTATATCAACAATGAGGTTAACAAGCAGAGGGGTCTATTGCGCAATCAGGTTGCGCGTCCTCGCGTCTTGGGTCAACTGCAGCTGCCCACCACTCGCAATAGCAGCAGCAACAGCACCAAAAGCAACAAGAATCGGCAGGCGCAGCAGCGACGCGTAGTCAATGTTCAAGTGGTTGCCATGGCGGGCAGCTCACGGGAATTGATCAAAACCCAAGATGACATCGAACCCTTGCCACCCGTCTCCGCCGAGTTCAGAGCGAATGCGGCCAAGATAGCAAAGAGCCAGCAGCATTACACGCAACTTTTAGGCCGGCTGACAAACATGTTGCAAACGCTGAATCGACGCTACGATGGCAACGAACCGGAACCGGAAGAGCAACAACAGCAGCAGCAGCAGAAGCCCATCGTTGAGGTTGCACCGCCGCCGCCGTCGAAGCGTGCCCGTCACAACATGTCCAGCAGTTCGTGTGAATCCCAATTGGATGTCGAGAACAGTGCGCCACCAGCAACGCATGCGCAATATCCACTGCGTTTGAAACTCGAGAATGGCAGCTCGACTTATGTGCTCGGCCCGCATGGCACACAAATTAGTGCCAAGGATTATAGTCAGGTGTTCTGGACGAGTGCACCGGTAGCGACACGCTGCCTGCTCGCCGCCGTCTTCACCAGCGATGAGCTGGCCACGCACACCTTAACCGGCAAACCGTCGCCCGCGTTTTATGGCCGCGAACGGCCAGCAAAAAAGATGTTGGATCAGCGTCGGGTCGATGACATCGTGGTCAGTGTCCGAAATCGAACGGGTGGCAAGGAGCGACACATCAGAGCAACCATTACCACAAAGTGCGCGGACACCGCCAAGAAGTACAAGCGACGCGCCAAGAAGGCCGGCAAGGATATTGTGGTTATCAAGGACGAATCGATGTGAAGTCGATATATGCTTAATACAAGTTCTTTAGCTGGATATAATCAAGCTATAAACATATATATAATACAGTGATCACTCGTGAAATAGTTTGCTTATAAAATTAATTATTATGCTGACAATTGTAGATTTCTAATTGTTTTTAAATATACAATAATTCTAATTTTTAGCATTTGTATTTTTTTGTACCGAAAATTAAAATTGTAAATTTCACGTTAATTTCGAGTAGTTGAAAGCAATATTTAATATTTGTGAAATACTGTATTATAAATTAAGTTTTTTTGTGAACCCAATTTAAATAAAACTTTAATAAAATTTTTTAGTTTAGCAAATATTAAATTTTGAAATAAATATTTTGTACAGGCTCTTTGCATTAATGTCATCAAATCGGTTCTTTAACAATTGCTATTTTACGAGCGATCACAGTTTAAATAAGAACTAAGAAGACTAACTTTAGCAAAAAAATTTAATTAACTAAAGCAATTTTTAATAGTTGCTTGCTTGTGGTTTGTGTTCCTTGAAGATCGCTTTATTTTATATAATAACCATTTTATGCTAACGAATTTCTATTTAGGCTTTCAGCAGTCCCTATTTCTTCGACGATGGATTCCAAGCTTCGATTTTGGGAGGCGTCGTGGTGTAGGGCATATAGGACTCTGTGGAAAACAAATTTCATATTGTATTTGTATGGAAATGAGTTGTAAAACGTTGTAATTACCCTTGGTGCCCGACAGATTCTCACTGTGATCCGCAATCCATTTATATTTCGGGCGGCAACCATCGCGAATGGGTGGCAAATCGGTCTGCAATGAGTGACAGAATATAAATATCAAATTTAGAGGATAACTTGTAGTCAGCAGTAAAATGTCATAACAAACTTGATGACATAATTAATTGAAGTGTTAGTAACTCTTTATAGTAACACAGCCTTTTTATGGCAGCCGTAATTCTGTATAGCAACATCGAGTTTTATAGAAACACCCACTCTTTATAGTATCGCGAACTCTTTATAACAGCACAAAACACAGACACCCACCCAATCTTTATAGTAACTACGAAGTTGTAGCAACACCCGTCCCTTGTAACAAAACCAACACTTTATAGCAACACTGACGCATTATAGCAATACCTATTCAATAAGCAACACCCAAACTTTACAGCAACACTTGCTCTTATTGGCAACCCTCACTTTGTATTGTTAAATCCAAAGAACTTGAAATACAGCTCACCTTGTAGTGCATCCAGCCATACCACTCAGCGGGTATTTGTGATCCATCGTACTCCATATTCACATGGGGTGCATATTCGACCCAGCGATTTCTGCCATAGAAATAGTAGGGATTCTCAAAGTACCGGTTGCCGTACTTGTCTATGCCAATTAAGGTGCCCGTCTTCAGGTCATCGTTTCTGTTTATATGCGAATTTAACTTATTTGCAAATTATATAAGAGGGATTCTGGCGCTTCTTGCGCAGATTTACCTGTATAGCTTCAGATACGCTTGCTTCAAGCCGCCAGCCTCACGTATGGCTTGGAACAGTCTGCCCAGGCGATTAATTCCCAAAAACTTGGCCATTCTGCTTGGCAAATGTAAATAATACAAATTTGTGTTTTTATTTCCTAAATAAAAACTTACGTGAAATGCAAAACAATGTTGCCACTCAGCTGAAGTTGTTTTTGTTGTGCTGCTAGGGCTGCATAGAGTTATTGACCGGTGTTGGCAAACAATCGATAAGATATTGGTGCAACCCTGCATTGTTCACATCTGTTCGCCGAATTGGTCTTTCGTGAATCATTTTGCCTGATAAAAAAAGTAAAACATTAAAAAACTGACTAATTAAATTTCGAAACATGGCGAAAAATACGTCAAGCAATGCATTTCGCAAAATCGATGTGGATCAGTACAATGAGGACAACTTCCGGGAAGACGATGGCGCTGACAGCGCCGCCGTCGGTCCTGACGAGACCGAAATCACCTCGCTGCTGACAAACGGCAAAAGTGTCGAAGCGCTGCTCAGCGCACTCCATAATGCCCCGTTACGTTGCAAAAACCAGCATGTTAAGGTAATAATAATAATCTATATGTTTATAGCAGAGGTTAACAATTTGCCAATGGTTTGCAGGACAACGCCCTAAACATAACACTGCGTGTGCTGTTATCAATCAAGTCGACGCAAATCGATCAGGCCATCGATTCGGTGGACCAAAACGATCTGATCGATGTGCTCATGAAATACATTTATCGGGGCTTCGAAACACCCACAGAGGGCTCCAGCGGACATCTGTTACAGTGGCACGAAAAGGTTTTCGCCAAGGGCGGCGTCGGCTGCATCGTTCGAGTCCTCTCCGACACGAATCGGGCTTAAATTAGAGACTACTGTATTTCATTTACAGGGACCGAAAACAACCAGCAAATATAGAAAAGTCAGAAATGTTGTGTGTAGTGTCTGCAAAGGAGGAGGATTGTCATCCAATGCCAAGAACGGGAAAGATGAGGAGAGAGCCATCCCTAGTTTGATTTTGCCTCAATTACAAATGACAAAGTTTTCCAAATTAGATTTTAACTCGTATTCAAGTATTAAAGTTTTTATTACAAAACTGTCTTCTTCTTGTGCACTGCTTTTCTTGTCTATATAAATGTTTTCAAAGCCTGGGAAATGGGAGGATGAACAAACAAAAGAATATACAAATTAATGTTACAATATCGATTTACTTTTCAGTGTGTTTTGTCAACTGCATCTGTTTTTTATTTGACTATTCAAAAATGTAATAAGTGCTTTGATTAACTTAAAAAAAACACACAAACCAATCACAATTCGGGCATTCAATTTCAACATGCAACATGGTCGAATGGATTCATAGAGCTGGTTTGATGATGGAAGGAGAAATGCTTGAAATACTCTCTATGATAACGACAGCGATAAGAAAACGAATAAATGTTTTAAATATATATGTTTTGTATGTGTGCTTAAATCTATTATAATGTTGTCTGATTTAGCCCTTGTTCAGAATTTGGTGCTAACTACAATGCGCTAAATTGTTTTTTTTTTTTTTTTTGGATACATTCAACGAAGTGAAGATTCTGATTTGTTTTCTCTGTTTCTTTTAAGTAGTAGTTGTAGTTGTCTTCAATAAATAGTGTGTTATATGTTTTGAATGCTGCTGCTTAATTGCTTGGGATTAAAGTCGGATATCCGTGTCCAGATACACACACACACCCACACACACATACTCTACCACATGTGAGTCTCGCGTATTTCGCTGATAATATGATTTGCACGTGTGAGCGCCTAGAAATGGAATACAAAATTAATTAAATAAAGGTCGAAATAAAAAAAATAGATTGTGGCAAGTCACCTTCAACATATCCGCTGCCTCTTTTCGGCGTATCGCAATGTGATCGGATTCATTTAGCAGTGTTTCGGCCTTTTCCGATTTATACAAATGGGTCACCAGCTCACTTTGCAAGTTGTCCTTAACGTAGTTAACCAAGAAATGCATAATTGCCTTTGGTACTGAGTCTTGTATGGATTTGCGCACAATATAGAAATACGATTTGATCAGGCGTTCTAAAAAATAAACAATAGAAAATAAGATGAGTTTTGAAAAGCCAGATTAGTTTTCAGGCTCAACTGACCAATGACATCGCAATCCTTTTGCTCCTTGTCGGTGAGGCGACGCGGATTGTGCAGAGCCGGTACATCAGGCAGCAGATTAACCGTCTTCAGTGAATGCATCATGTTGTTGTGCACCGGCGTATTGCTCGCCGAGTTCTCCAGGCTGTCGGGACGATTCGGCGCGGGTGGTAAAATGTTCGAAAGCCACGAGCCCGCTGAGTTCTCGCCAACGTGATTCTAATGAAATTATATATCAAATATTATATATAGTGCATCATATTAAGTTATTTTTGCTTAGGGGCAACTCAGTTTATGTCATGGGCTGCATGGGCTGTGGTTATGTGAACAGTAAATCATACTGGGAATTAATAATCAAATGATTGCGACGCTTTCATTAATAATAAATGTTTCTTAAACAAAGGGTTATCACAGCCATGCTTACATACCCTGGACACAAGCAGCCCATAAAATGTTGAAGCGATCTATGAAAATAAGATTGTGTTCAAACAAAAGATACTTCAGAATCTACTTAATGTGGCAACAGTAAAGTGAAATTGCTCAATTTGAATATAATTTAAATGGTATATGTATTGTATGAAAAAAGGTATATATGGACAAGATCTCAAATGTTTTTGGATATTTACTGTCAATTACTAACTTTTAATTGCATTTACTTTTCAGCTGCATTTCTCACTTAATTATTGAGCGTTTTTATAGGAACTGACGTTAACTATTTATACAACTTTATTAAGTCTCGTTTCCCCTAAAACCGACCACAAAATACTGACATTTATAATTCTTAGAAATCTTTGGATTGTTCCTATGAAAGCTATAACATATCAATCCGATATTGACTATATTATTATTACTTGTTGAAGTAATAAAAGAATAGTAATTAATGACTAAGGCTTATCGTACCAATTTCAGCTATATGCTATAGTAGTCCGATCTGGATGAATGTCAGAAGCTTAAAAATATGCATATTGGTTAAAGTTGGATCAGATGGCTTGTGACAAAAGTGTTTCTTGCCAGAACTCATCCTTTGATCGATCATTCCTATTGGACCCATATGCTTTTATTAACTAAAACTTGTCTCACGACGGATCGCATGGTTTTAACATTTAAATAGCTGCTTTACCTATTTACAATACTTCAACAATTAAATATCTGCTAAATGCAAATTCTTCCTTAAACCATACTTAAAAATAAGTTTGTTACCTGATCAGCCACATCATTTTGTTGTTGTTGCTGCTGCTGTTGTTGTTGTTGTTGTTGCAGATGCAGTTGTTGCAACTGTTGCTGGGTATGTGTAAGGGAGCCCTGCGACGATGTGTTTGTGTTGCGTGGAGTATTCTGACGTCGCGACTGTGAATACTCGTTGTCCGTCTTGAGTAGACTGGGCACCAGTGCTGCTTCCTTGTGGAAGTCGGGATGCTTGGTATTAATGTACGCCAGCTCGATGGCCACAATGTTTTCGACCATCACATTTGTGGCAGGCAGGCGACAGCGCAACAGTTGCGTCACCACATCGACAATCTTCTCATGCAACTTGGGGAAACTGCAAATGGATTAGTTAAGATTGCATTTCATAATCAATATGGAATTGTGTTTAGCTACCGCAGCATCTCCTGTTGAACCTCGTTGCCACAGTGCTGCACAATGCGTTGCATTTCTTCGTGTATCAGCTCCACGCAGCGCAGCGAGGGCTCCTCCAGTCGACGTATTTGGCGCTTCACCAGCAGCTCAAACGACACCTCGGGCACAAATAGCGCTGGCCGCGGTCCCGTCGCATTCCTGATGGCCGTCAGTATGTCCATTTTGGTCAAGCCGGCCAGCGGGTGTATCGAGTCCAAAGTGCGCCCAAAAATCTCATGGAAAATGTAACAGAGCCGTGCTCCACCACACAGTTCCGTTGTCTCAATATTCCGGGCCGTGCCCTCAATCGTCGAGCAATAGGCACTGGAGAACTTTGTGATAATGTGCAGCAGCGTTTGGCTCTTGTCCGAGACATCCTCGCCGTAGGAGTTAAGTAGCGATTGGAATTGCGTGGACATAATATTCACGCGCGTCTGCCAAAAGAGGAGACATAAAGATAAATAAATATTCAGACTTATATATAACAATATAGATGAGAGGAGTCACCTTAAGATCAGGCAGGCAGTCGCGTATATGATGCATCAGCAGGCGATTAAGCGTCTTGGCCAGATACGGTGTGCCGTTGCGTGTGGCAAGCGTTGGATATTTCCGCTGGAGGAAGGCCGCCTCATCTTTCATCTGATCCTCGATGACCTTCTTGTCAATGATGTCCTGCTGCGAACGATTCATCACACCGATGATGCCCAGTTTGACGGGTATGACACGACCGCACAAAATATCAATGGCATCGGTGCCGGCGTCCATGAGATCCAGTTTGGTGACGACGGCCAATGTACGTCTGCCATCGGGATCAACATCTTTGGCCAGCTTGAGGGCCTCACTCGTTGCCATGTCCGTGTTGGCTGCCGTCACCGCCAATATTATCGAATTGGGATTCTCAATGTATTTAACCACCAAATCCTTGATTTGCAATTCAATATCCTCGGGCTGATCCCCGACAGGCACCTTCGTTATGCCAGGTAAATCCACAAGCGTCAAGTTGACGACACGTGTTGAGAATATCTTCAGATTAATGGGATCCGGACAGATGCCCTTGTTGTTGCCCGCCACACGTTCCGTGTCGTTCTCGATCTCCATGCGTATCTCGTTGAAGTCCGTGAAGCATTTCTTCGTGTGCAGAAAACGACCCCATTCCTCCGCATTGATAGTACCTGAAAATAAGTATGTCAACCTATTAAAATCTGTATTCAATCTGTCTCTGTTTCTCTCTCACCATTCTCGGCCGAGCGATGCTCACGATCCTCCAGCGGGCAGTAGATCAGCTGCAATATTAGCGGACGGCGTGTGACGATGCCCGTTCCGCGTGGCAGAAACGAACGTCCGACAACGCTCTCAATAACGGAACTCTTGCCTGAACTCTGCAAGCAGGTAGAAAAACATATTTAGCAGTGTTGTAAAAGAACAATAATAAATAAAGGCGGCATTTTTCTTTCTCAGCTGTGCTTCGTGTGGAGCCGAACGCAAACAGCCGAAGTAACTTTTAAGCAGGATTACTGTGTCGCTGGGCTACGTGGTGAGATGTTCTCTCGTCGTTTTTATTTATATACGAGCAATTGCGCGATTACTGTAAGTTCTTATTATATCTATAACGCATCGCAACGTATCAGCCAACGCATCGATCATAGCATAATAATAATACAAACTGCTTATCAGCAAATAATACGCATTCTGACAAGTGGAGTTGGGAAATAAATTGATTTGGATGATGAAAGCGAAGCAGTCTTGGGTGAAATCTGTAGATCATCTACAGTGGTGACAGAAATTAATGAACGCTTCATTTTACGAGTGGATCACAATTTTGAATTGTTTTTATTAGTCTTGCAGCTCGTTGACATAACTCCGCTCGATACCAGTATATTTTCCAGTTTAATATTAATACTGGGAACAGTAAGATCGTCTGCAGCGCGCCTATTTTTTATATCTATTTTTCTTTCAAAATTTCCTTATGTCAAATGTCGATCAATGCTATTTTCTAGTTCGAAATAAACGTGTATTATTCTAAACTAAGGCAGGTCAATGTCCACTATTGTAATTTTAATATGTACATGAACTAAATTAAAGTTGTTTAATTGATCTTTGTCAGTTGTGTGTCTGGATTTGTTTATGATTTCAGATGCATTGTCTCTTAATTCATTACTTAATAATAAGCCAATTTAGCTTTAATTGCAGCACTGACAACAAAAATTACAAATCTCAGTTGAATTGAACATGTGCATGTGTGTGTGTGTGAGGGTTATATTTTATGTTTTGAGTAATGGAATGTGTCACAGCAGCAGCAGTTGAAGCAGCTGCTTTACTTTTTATACTGTGCAAATAATATCGATTTTTCACAGCTGCGTTCGCCTTAAATTACATAAACATAATAATGGGAAATACATGAAACGGGCTGCTTTGTAATTGAGAACGCCAATTGTTATTCTTATGCGGTACGTGCCGGCAGGAAGGCAAGCTCCGTTATATAATTTGAAGTATGTCGAATAGGCAAAGTGCGTTGCTGTGCGCAAAATTGAATTGACAAACATAAAATAGTGTCGCTAGCTCTATTTTTGGTGTTTGGTGCAGATTCAATATTTATGTTGCTGGCGTTGCCAAATTGTTGTTGGGCGACTTACCTGACTGCCGAGCACAACAATTTGCGGCAATTGTATTGAGTCAGAGCCGACGGTATTAAAGACATCTTGTAATTTGTTGATAACTGGAATTAACGCTTCCATTTCCACGGTCGGCTGGTCAATAAGTACGCTCTTACGCTCGCTTTATCACAATCAACAAACACTTCTACTTAATAGTCTTATTATTAATATATATAACACATTAATACTACGCGCTGTTCAGTTTCTCTTTGATTGACGCGAGAGTGTGTGGTAGAAACTATTTTTTTTGCTTGCAAATTTTGACAGGGCTGAACCAACATTGATTCCCCAACGAGTGTTGCCACATCGTTCGAAAAGGGTGCAGGGATTTTATTTGTAATCTCCAGCAACAATAACAGTCGAAAATGTGAGAGGCTTTTATTCAAAAATAAAATTCAGCTGCATACAAAACATTTTCTTTTTGTGTTTCTTTTGTCTTACTTAATTGATTTATGCCTAAGTAGTTTTTTGCTTACACTTTTTGCAGCACAGCTTGAATTTTGCGGGCTAGTCTAATTTATCGATAACATTGATAGAAGTACATTGCCCGCGTTACAAAATTGTTTAAAAACAAATTACTTATCTTATCTTTGTGTATAAGATTTTAATGATTGTTTAATACAAATTGATTGATACGAAACAATGAGCATGTACATGATGAAATCAATTTAAAGAAGTGGCTTTTCTAAATGTACGCCTGTTCTCCGTTAGGGTTAACTCTTTAAATTTAACAATTGAGTTTGAAATAGCCACAACCACAAAGACATCCGCTGAAGCCGCAATGTTCGATTGAAAAATTTAACAAAGTGGCAGGCAACAATAGATTGCTCCGTATCACTCCCTTCCCTTCTCTGCGCCATACTTATCCGTTCTACGCTTTTATGGTTTTCTGTTCGTTGGTTTTTTTTATTTTTTTATTTTTTTGGCTTTTGTCTGACAAACAAAATATGTGGATGAGTGTGTTGGTGTGTGTGTGCAAGCTTAATGATATGGGCCCAGCCCGGGCTTGAGCTAGTAGAATGTCCATGTCGATGTCCAATACTTCAATATATACCCATACAGACCACCACAATTCACAGTGCATTGTCGGGCCATCTCAATATATTCCACTTTGGCTTCAGATAAAAACTGACCAGGACCAAGAAGAGGCATCGCAGGCGAAATGGCGGAACGAGTAAAAGAAGACATCCATTCAAACAGCGAAGTGGTCAGAGGCACAAACAGACGCACAAAATTTGCAAATAGAAAATAGAAAAGGATCAATTGAGCCTCGAGCCTCCGAGTCTGCCTCAGATTTGCATGTTGTACATGGGGTGGTGGGTGATTTTGGTGGGTGACTTGTTAGTTTGCCACACGTATTGGTTGCTTGCTGGTGACCTCATTTTATCTGTCGATTTTATTGTATGTATGCATATCAAGGCTCAAGGATACTTGTCTCTAGGCGTAGTGCATTTAAAATTTGATAATGGCCCCAAATGGACTCGAATATTCAATGAATGCGTTTCGACGTTTATTTGCCTTATTTGATGGCAATTCAGTTTGTTAACTCTTTTGTGGCGATACTCATTAATTTGAATGCGTTGAGTGTGTAATCAAAGCCATTCAATGTGAGTTAACGGCCTGCTGAATGTGTGTTAACGGCATTCTGAATATAAGCACTTTAAATGGATGGCCAATTGCCCAGAAATGGGCCAAGAAATATGCCAGCTTTTCGCTTTAACTGAATGCTTTTCCATGTGCGCCAAAGGAGTGTTGAATACGAGTACCAAAATATCTCATTTCATATGGGTTTATCTGCTGTTCATCCTTAGCAGATATGCGAGCTTAAAGCTTTAATATTTTATTGTATAATCATAGATTATATAAATATTGAAATATATATCTAGACTGGATAAAATAACTAATTAACGCAAGTATAGTAATATTACTAAAGTTAAATTGAAATAATAATTATTATATATTTACAGCGAGCAAACAGATGTAATTTAATAGTGATTTAAGTTCATTTATTTGATTTGGATATGTTAATTGTGATAAATAACAGTAAACTTTAAAAGTATGTGAACATTTTATTTTTTTTTTATTTTCATAAAAGTGGACTAGCGAACCTAAATAAAAAAAAAACCATTAAAATTAAGGTGCTAAAATTTAATTTCTCACTTCTTATTAGAGCTTTCAGTTAGCTTTAATACATCGAAGCAACTTTCGCATATTTGCAAAGCTTTTTATTATATGTTAATCTTTTAGAAAAGTGTTTCTTGCTAAATATCCAATTCAAAAATGTAGGAAAGTTGTTTTGAAAGCTTGACCTATGTTATAATTGTGTTTCTTTATATTTAAATAATTCGTAAGCTTCTCTTAAAAGCTTCGAGTTGTGTCATTGAGACATAATTCCCACTTGCGAGTATTGCATTTATTTGTATATAAACTAATGTCATTCAGGCTTTATTTCCAAAGGCTTCTGATTTGTGCACAGTTAAACTTTGGGCTTCCAATTAGCAAAGGTTGGACTACACACACACAAAAACGCACACACAAACACATACACACACACACATAAAAACTTAATGGTAGTTTGGGCATATTTGAATGTCTCATCAAATTCACATTGTTGGAAGCAAGTTTCTTATTTGCGTTGACAACTTGCCAAAATATGCGCAACGCTGACAATTTACATACACACACACACACATACATACATACATACAATTACATGGCAAACTTGTCGACATTTATTGCCTGGAACAGTCCTGCAGAGTCCTGTCTCTCCACAGTCACAGATGGACTATCCTTAATGCCTTTCTCGAGGTGACTGAATATTAATTTGATAATTTTACGCTCGAATGCAAATTTTGGTGTCGAGTCTTTTGCTCTCTAATTGACTGACGAATATTTTAAATATGAATTTCAAATGAAGTTCAACAAATGTTTTCACCAGTTTCCTTTTCTACTTTTTTGTTTTATTTTTTTTTTTTTGGTTTCCCATTTCAATTATAATTGTGTTTGCTGCTGCTGATGATGATGATGATGATGATGATGTAAATGATAGTCACTGCATTTAGCTGTTGAAAATGCGGCATTGGAGCCCTGCATTAATCATTCGAAAGTAATTTTGCGGATTTGCATGCGTTGCAGAAAACGATAATTTTCATCCATCATTTTCAAGTGTTTCCGCAGGATTATAATAGCCAGATAGACAGACCAGGCATGGGTAGCAAGCGAAGCATCCGGCAGACAGCCAGCCAGCCAACGAGCCTGGCATTCTCTGTCTGCTCGCCCATCGGATGACTCTGTGTGTGTGTGTGTGTGTGTATGTGTGTGTGTGTGTGTGTGTATTCTACGCTCATTATCCTTCGTCGTCGTCAATTATTCTTGTAGCATGGCACTTGTCGAGCAGCTCGAAGAAGCATACAACTGCTCCTTTTACATTTTGCTGATGAGCTCGCCTCGCCTCGCCAGCTTCTGCATCAGCATCCACATTTCCCTTCACATTTCCCCTCACTAAATCCCTCATCGCGTAATTTATATGGCATGCATTGCTCATTTTCTTGGCCGCCTTTTGTAAATAGCATCTTTTGGGCCGCAAGTTGATCAATCGCATAGACCGCATCCATCCATAGTTCAGTTCAGTTCGGTTCAGTTCAGTTTTGGTTTTGCTCTTGGCTTCAGATTTCAGTGTATTTACATTACGTATACGACATGTGTGCAACGGCTGGTGGAAGTCGGTTTTGATTGCGCTTGCCACACAACTCTGTAGCAATAATGAACTTGGATTTTGCCTTGTGTGTGTGTTTGTGTGTGTGTGTGTGTGTTCGTGCACTCGGTCTTGTATTGTGTGCTTCACTAATGACTGTTGCACAGTTGCACAGTTACACAAGCCGCCAGAACTGTCGGTGGGCATTCGAAATATTGTGGCAAGCGGCAATCCCAGTTTGGAAACTTGAGATGATTAACTGCAGTTGATTTCATGCAATATATTGTGGAACGACCTCGATATGTGAAAATAAAAGTAGATAAATAAAATCGTTAAAAAAAAAGAAAAATAATTGCATTTTCAAATTAATGAAGATAAATAAAGATGAACGAAGAGAAAAATTAATGAGTCTTTTTACAATTGTATGTATAACTTTACTGGGTTTTCAAAGTTAAATTTTAGGGAGTTAAGAAAATAAGTAAGAATGCTGTAGCCGAGTAAGCTCGACTTTGGTTTTTCTTATCCGATCTATTTGAAACTTCGGTATTTGATTTATAATGTTCATATGTATATATTTTAATAGAAGATTCTGCCTTTAAAAGTGTGGCATTTATTGCTATCAGAAATCATCATTTATCGACAATCGAGAGACTGTGGCAGTTATCGATAAAATAAAGCATACTTGATCTGCGCAGGATATATGAGTAACCATAGACTCTAGTTTTCATAATTAGGTATGGGTTTCAGACATCACCAAAATTTAAATTTAAATTTCTAATTATACCCAAGAATTTTTCATATACATATGTTTATCTATGTATACATTGCCTGGGTAAGGAGTATATCATAGTCGTATACTCGTACCCTCTTTAAGAGCAGAATTTTCACATGAATTCCAAGTGAAAATCAATTCCAGCCAAATATTGTATTTTCAAATTTAAAAGCAGCAAAATGAATGATGAAAAAGATGAAGAAGATGACGCATGACTTATCAGCTACCAAAAATGCTGATTCACTTTGGGATATACCAAATAATCAAATAAAAAAGCAGCACTGACTTATGTATTTGTATTTATGTATTTATGTGTTCGTGTTATTATAATAAATATAGTAAACTTGAAATAAAACTTATCAATGTTTATTTATTTATAAAATACGGCTGCAATTGAGAAACGAAGAAAGACAGAGGCAACTACGGAGCTGGGCAGAGACTCCAGGACTCCGTCAAGCCAAGAGGCTTTTGGATGGCTATAATCAAAGACGATTTAAGCAAGTAAAAAAAATATGGAGAAGAACAGGCTAAGGATACTCACAGGTCTATTGACGGGACATTGTAGACTAAGAAATCATCCAACTAAATTAGGTATTTATAGGAGGAATCCTCAATGCAAATCCTAGCAGAGCGCGTCGCCTTGGCATCTAGTACCTGATGCAGGCGCCTGGGGATGCAAGTAATGAGATTCAAAGACATAGAAGTTAAGATTAGAAGATTTAAAAGATTCTGAAATTCGTGCAGCAGCAACCACAGCTGAAGGAACTATAGGCTCAGAAGGGGGCAAGATAGACCTAATAGGTTGCAGTGGCAATTTACCTCAATTTAATAATTATATATACTTAAATGTATATTTTTACTTAGCCATTAAATCATGTATATTATAGAGATCATTTTAATTAAATTGCAACTAAAACCTTAAATAAAATTGCTAGCTTACGAAATACACTTCAACTATTAATATATATGTGGGACTTTAGAGTCATGCCTTTCTTAATTGAGTATTAGCTTAGTCAGAGTTATAGATAATATGAGGTTTACCAATGGGGATAAACTTTCATCACACAGATTAGCTTTTCGATTGTGCCCAGAATAGTTTTGTCTTTTAATGAATCGCTTAAAGTAGAATTTACTCTCCACAATCAGAAGCCACCAGCAGACCAAAAAAAAAAACAAACTAGCAAAAAAACACACAGCAGAAGGAAAAAAAAGTATTTGAAAAGAATTAATTAATTATGAGAGGCTATAATATGGCATTTCTGGCGAAGGCAATTTGATAATTTTGGCAACATTCTTAACAGCCAAATTATCGCACATTAGGCAAGTCATTAAAACGTCCAACACAATTCAATTTATGGCAATTTACGAACTCGCCAGCTAAATATCCAGCATCTGGAATATGAGTCAATGTGGTGTTTCCTGCGTTGGCTGCAACTCAACTCGACTCAATTGCAATTCTCCCAAGTCTCAACGAGCAGGAAGTAGCAGCACAAAAAAGTATCTGTAAAGTTTTGCAGATGTCGTTGCCAAGTCGCAGTTGGCCATTAATTAGGCCAAAACGGGTGTTGCCAAATGCGCAGATGCGAAATTATCAGGATGTGACACACATGTTTTCGTCGCAGTTTGGTCTGTTTAATTGGATTTTGTATAATTACACACTCTGCATTCATTAGAGATGCTCAAAGTGGGTTTACTTAAGCTGTCATCAATTATGTAACACTCTGATAACAAAATCAAGATTTATCAGCATTTAAAGAGATTTATAAATTGCTTAAAGATCTGCTAATAGTTCCCAACTTTTCTGACTTTCAATTGAGTAACAAAGGTTTTATAATTATTTTTATAATATTACAAATTTGCACTCGACTAAAATTTATTTTATTTTTTATACAGCCTAGTTCCACTTTAAAAAATTCTAACTTTCTCGAATGTCTAATTTATATAGCATGTACATTTTTTTGATAATATTAAAATGGAATAAGTAAAAGTAGCAATTCATCTTGAGTATTTATTTTTTGGGATGATTGTCGAAATCCGTAACGCAAAATAATAATTATAGCAATATCATTGTCATAAACAGTTGATATTTCAAGAAAAAATAAGATAAAATACAATTAAAATAAAATAATAGTAATAATAATTATAAAATACAATTTTTAATAAATATTTATATAACTTAGCAGTAAGTTTACTTAAAAATAAAATCCTTTTCTATTCATAAATATTCTTTAATGTTTATTCGATTGCCGAAAAGAAATGAAAGTCTGTCTTGTACTTTAATTAATTTATTATTATTTTATAAATCAGTAATTTTGCTGTTTTAATGAATTAGTAATTTTGCGGTAGTTTTGACATTCGCGCGTTAACGTCAACGCATATGCATAATGGAAAAGCGGAATATTAGGAATGTGACTGCAAGAAATGCCAGAAAGACTATCAACTGCACTTAGGGTATATGCCAGATGAATATTTGCTGCGGAATGTGGATAAAATATAACCAGAGGCAGTGGCAAGTAGCATGCCACAAATCGCGCTCCACGCGTTGCGAGTTAAGAGCGGCGACATTCAAGTGTAAATTTCACTTGAACTGATAATTTCACTCAATTTGTGCGCGCTGATGAGCAAAGTTTTCCCATTTGCATGCGACAACGTGTTCAGCCAAAACCACGCCTAAAGAGCATTCCCCCCCACCCCTTTCTCATACTCACCGAAATTATTAGATTCAGTCGGTTGGCATTTGGTGGTGAGGTGGTGGCTTGGTCGTGGTAAGTTTTCATCATACGCTGTCAGTTTCGTCTTCTTCTTCTTCTTCTTCTATGGCTTTGATTTTTTCTTCGTATTTTTTTTTGTTGCTTTCGTCTTTGGCGCTGACTTGAAGGTGCCAATTAGGGATTTCCGCCTCAATTACTTTTGGTGAGCACACGAATACCCAAGTTTTGTATGATTTTCGCATGACAAACTTGAAACTTGCTACATCCCTCTCTCCGCCGTGCCACCCCTGTCCAACCAACCAAGCTGAGTACTGCTTCCGTTTCCAGAGTATTTACTTCCTTCACAAATGAAATTGAAGCAACGACTGCTCAAAAAAAAAAAAAACGAAGAATATTTAAAAAAAAATCTGAAGAAAGTGGAAAGTTTTGTGCATGCCAAAAGAATTCGTTTGCATTTTACATGTTTCATCAGCAGTTGGTAAAATAGTTTCTGCGGTTTAGCATCGCAACCAAAGCGAATCGCTGATGAGCGAGCCAAAAATAACAAAGGTGTAATAAAGCCAAATGTGTGACGAATCACTTGAGTATATTGTTAATTTTAAATACTTAATGAATTTCGAGCTATGTTTAAAACTATGTTAAAGTCTTCAAGTTTGACAGCAGGTTAAGCTGATGCCACACAGAATATTGTACTATGCCAAAAAAAAGTTCCCCTGAAAAAGTCCCATAAACTAAAAATTGCTTTGAATGCTGGACAATATTAATTGTTTTTACAAATATTTGAAACATATATAAAATATATAAAAAATAATTTAAATTATAATTTAAACAAAATTCAATAGTTTGAAAGTCTATATTTATATTTTTACAGAAATATATATTTTTTTAATCGAATTTATTTACCCTAGAATTAAGAAACACCACAGAAAAACACAGCCTACCGTTTAACAAATATTCCTATTATTTCTGAATATTAAGGTATGTTTCTCTTGGAGCAAAAGTATCGTATGAAGTCTATATTTTCCTGAGTGTATAAGTAAACAAATTACTTTCACAACCATCTAAAAAGAATTAACAAAAATGTCTTAAAAATTTAATATATTATATTCATTGTTTATACTTATAAAGGCAATTATTACATTTATTAAAAAACTGCTAAATTTAATTGCAATTAATTAGTAATGCAACATCATCATCATCATTGAAGATGGTGTTTTAATTGTCATGGGAAATGAAACTAATTTCAAAGCAAGTGGATTATCAAGTTCAATTCATTAGGTTTTTGGCAACGTTGTTGGCCAACCACAACAACTGTTCAGCTGCTTTTGCTTGATTATCTTGAGGCCTGGCGTTTTTGGCCTTTTGTTCAAGTCATGCTTCAATCTGGTTAGCACTTAGCATTATTGCAATGCAACGAATCGAAGTTAATAGAATTGAATTATTTGATCCGAGGAGCAAGTCGTATGTATGAAGAAATTTTCATTTACTCCTCTGCCTTGTTCCCTTGGCATTGGTAAAATTCGCTTAAGTGTAATTAAATTCGTCACAATCCAACGGCTGCTCATCTTTGAGGTCGTCAAATGGATTGATTTATGATGAGTTGCCGTTGCCCCTTGGCTCCAGCCAACATCCATTCATCCATCAATCCGTCTTTCTGCGGCATGACATAATAAATGCTGTTGTGCTGCTTGCACGATGACAACACACAACACACACACACAACACACACAACACACATGACTTTGAAGAGTTTTGCTGCAAGATTTGAAAATTAATATGAAAAAGTTTTTGGCTCTGTCGCAGTTGCCAGTTTGCAGTTCTCAGTTCGCAGTTCTCAGTTCTCAGTTCTCAGTTCTCTTGCATTCTATGCGTTATTTATATTTTATATTTATTATTTAATTTCCTTTCCCGTTTTATTTTATGTACTTTTCTGCCTTTCTGCGTCTTTTTATGCTTGACTGCTGCTGATTCGGCTTCCTGCTGTGTTGACGGCAAAGTTTAATTTTTATTGTTGTTTGACTTTGTTAAATGATTTTTATTGCCTTCTCCTTTATTTTTGTGTGTGTGTTTTTTTTTTCTTTTCTTTTGCGAAGACGAAGCCTTTGTAAGAATTTAATAAAAACTGCTGGCGACCATATTGCCGGGCAAACAAATGCACAATGCTTAAATCTGAGCCACAAGCCAACCAATTTTTATTTCTACAACCACCCCCCTGTGGCATTGAACCCCCTCCCCAAACTCTAGGGTCGTTGTGTGCGCTTTAAGATATATGAGTGCCATTTGATTGTACCCAAAATCTCCAATCTTTTCCGCATTTTAATATGTCAAGCGCAGCGCAACTTATATTTGTGTCATAACTCATATGAAGTCGCGTAATCAAATTGATTCAGGTAATAGCTACACAATGGCGAAAACTTGGCCAAAAGCCACAACAAAGTCCGCCAAGCAATTTGTAAGTGCGCACATTTTCCATCCCCTCTCCAACCCCAAAAGATGAATCAAAGTCACCACAAGAAAGGCGCCAGGCACTTACCGAATCTGAAGTGTTTCAGGGTGTTTGGACAACTTTCGGCAAAAGAGTTTGCAAATTTCATTTTCAGGCGGCATATTTTATACACTTTTTACTTTTTACTTTGTTATTTTTATATTTTTGTATATTATTTCAATAAGGGGTTGAGCTAGATGTTTAAAGAATTTGTGAAAACCAAATGATTTTACCTGAAATTGTATTATTTTTTTTTTAAATATAAGCACATTCTATCATAGCTTGTTAGATAAATTTATAGTCCTTCTAAATAATATTCTGGACACTAAAATATATGCAAACGAATTGTATATTTAAATACAGCAAACTCTTGCGAAAAATCTTGTAAAATTAAATATTACAGATATATGGTGTAGGAAAACTTAACTATAAAGTCAATTCCTAGGGTATGCTGAAAATTGTGTTGGGTATGCTACCGGTTCATGTACCAGTAACAAAGTGTCGCCGCAATCGGTACTTGTAACAAATTGGGCTAGAGATGTGAATACGCAAAGAGTTCTTTTTGTACTAGTTTATTCAATGAAAATGCGTGGTTTATATACAAAAAATTCTTAAGCCTAAATACACTGAAAGCCACTTGTAACGCGACCTCATGTGTTGTTTCTTTATCTTAACAGAGTCGCTTGTAAGACGACTCCTTGTGATGTTTATTCTTAATCTAGCTGCATGTTGCAGAGTTTGTAAGGCGACTCCATGTGATGTATTCTTAATCTAATGCAGCCACTTGACGTTGACTTCGTGTGGTTTTTTCCTTATTTAACTGCAACCACTTGAACGTGCTATGTGATCTTTTGTCATTAAAATAGCTGAACAATGTTTGCATGCAACCATTGGGTTGGGTTCGTATTGATTCTGTGCGTTCTCAGCAGCGTAAGATTTTCTGCTTTGAAGAAATCATACATATGGTTAAAACGTGGTTTTGATATAATGAAATTAATTTAATTTGCGTCTGGTATGCATAAACAAACATACAAAAACAAAAACATACAATTTGATAGGGTAGTTTACACAATGCTAAGTTAGCTTAACTATTGATATACATATACATATATATAAATATATATATATATATATTTTTTTTTTTTGACATCTAAGTTGCTTATTGTTACATAGTTTGACACGATTTCATTATACTCTTTTTACTTTAAAATAAATACAAGATGAAATAAAGATGAGCTTCAGCATAAAATATAAATTAAATTATACTCTAAAAAGTTTAAATTATTATAAAGTTAGCTCTCTCTTTCTCTCTCGGGATATCTCTCTCACACATGCATTTCTCTCTCTCTCTCTCTCTCTCTCACTTTGCTGTTCAGATTTGATGCCATAATTTGTGTGCTTAAACACTATTTTGCTGTGGCCAAAACATTTTAATCTGGCGTTTCTTGCATTAATTATGGTCATGATTTTAAATGGCAGATGGTTTAATGTGCATTATTTGGCACTTTACAAATTACGGTTATTCAATGCGAGCTTATGTCAAATGGGTTTTGTGCATTTCAACTGTCAATTACAGAACTGATAACTGGAAAAACTGCCAAGCTGCAACTGCCCACTTTTGTGGATGGGATGGATTTGTGGATGGGACAATGGTAAATTTAACAAATTGAACTGTATTTTAGACGACTAAATGCTATGAATGGCTGTCAAACCATCAAAGCTAGATTAGAGAGCCAACAAACACACACACACCATCTGCCTGCCCCAACCCCTCCCCTTGTGCCACGCCCACAACTATATTCTAAGCAGAACAGTTCGTTGCATTTGTGTCAACTGTTTTGTTATGGATGCTTGCATCACAGAAAATTTATATAAATCTCTCTTTTCTCTACATATATAGCACTTTTACTCATTTAACATTGCATTTCACAGAAAAGGCGCCAAGAGAGATGGAAGCGGGAAGCGGGGGGAAGGTGGGGCAGAAGGTGCAAAGGGCGTCCTATGGCAATTGTGCTGAGGAGGACAATGTATGTGTACGCATTGCGTCATTACGAGAGATACGCCCCATTGTTCGCGATGAAACAAAGCCATGGACCAAGCACTGCGTCAGTTCCTTCTCCTTCTCCTTCTCCTCCTCCTCCTAGTCGTAGTGCCCCTCTCTGCTCTGCTGACTTTCTCTTTTGATGGGGCCCATAGTTTTAATCTCACTAATGGCAGACCAGGACCAGGGAGCCCAACAATTGTTGTCGCTTGCTGCTGCGGCAGTAACCAAAGCTGCAGTATCAAAATCAAAAGCCCAATGCGAGTTAACCTAAAAAAAAAAAAACTATCCGTGTCATGCCGCACTTTATATACCCTTCGAGAACAAAGTTCAAAGAATGACATTTAAATTTTACAGTAAATTAATAATAATAAAATTGGTGGCTATAAATGCTTAGGCCTCAAAGGAAATTTGAAGAGATTTCACAAGCGTCATTTAGATTGCGACTAGTTTGTTTAGAACCAAATGTCAGTAATATTTATAAAAAAAAAAGTATAAATAATTTATTTGGTTCGAGAATATCACCTGCCACACGTTACAAATTTTACTAACTGACTAAATTAATATTATCATATATTAATATATTAATATAAAATGAATTTGTCTTTTAATCTTAGGTTAAATACCTTTCGCTAACAACAAGAATTCGAATTTCCCGTAAACAGAATCACAATTATTTTGGAATTCAAAAAAATGTATACAAAAAATAAAAAGGCTAAAAATGGTCGATCTTTAAAATAAATCTGGTTTGTAATTGTGCGTTTGTTGTATTTAATATACAATATACCCAAAGATTTCCAGTGGCAAATATCGAACTTAACCTAAAATATGCAGATATAAAATGTTTTATTTATGTATATCTTATAGTTGATTTTGCCTATATATTATTTTGCAAGGTTTCTTTTAATTTAATTTGTTTTACATATCTCTTTGTAAAAGAGAAAAGTTATAAAATTTCAACTATATAAGTAATTCAAAGTCTTTTTTAATTGCCCTTAATTACAAAATTTGTACGAATTCTATTGATTTTAGTAAACGCAGTTTTATCTGCTTTTATTTTCTAAAGAGTTTTTAATTTTTATTTTTATAATTTTAGTATTTAATATTTAATTAAACTGATAGCTGTTAAATTCACTTATCTATTAAATTTTTATGATTTTTATTATTTTTTTATTTGTTATTTATTTATTATTTTTATTATTTAGGTGTTTTTCACATGTTTAATAACTCTCCAAATAATAGATAAATAATGACTTTTCTCTCATTTTCTTTTCTGCCACTAGCAAAGTGCCTCAATTGATGACGCATGTGAAATATTTAAGCATATTCAATTTTGCTCGGAATGACAAAAGCCGACATTGTTGCCCGTAATTAGTTATAAACATGCTTGTTAGCTTGTTTGATAAGCCATCAACAGGTTTCAGCCATGAGACAACATTTGAATTGAAACCACGGCATACAAAATGTTCCACAGCAACTTGGCCACTGCTGGGCAGCAATGAGGAGCAGCAATGATGAGCAGTTGGCACCCAGCAGCGCTGATGAACAACTGGATAGATGCTATTCCATTGGCATGTTGGCAAGTTTTCTCATGGATGCTTGCATCTTGTTTTGTATGACACCGATAAGCGGATTGATGAGATGGACTACCTCAGAAATATTATAATATTATCACCCAAGCAAGTTGATTGGCATCCTCATAAATTGTTTTTTGAAATTTTAAGTTGCTATGCAAATATTTCAAAGAAATTATCGAAATTATGAATGACTATGATAATTCAGTTTTGACTTATAATTTTAAAAATGCATAACTTATTTGCCAAAAGTAATTACTTTAATAAAACATCAGAACATAAGCTAAAAATCTGATAAAAATATCACATTAGTTTTAATTTGAAAAAATTGTATGAATGTCAAAATGTGATAGAAAAATATTATTGATTTTAAAAACGTTCAAGTGCATATTTTGCCATAGAATGCCAAGTTAAGCCATAAAACAATGGCTATTGCATTGCCAACTAGTTTCAATTTGAGCCAAGTTATGTCAATAAGCCATTTGCAATAAACAAGGCTGTTTTGTGCTGGGAATATTTAAGAGATGATGAAAGGATTGCTGGACAAGTTCATTAATTTCTAGGTAGGTATATGGGAGCCAAGGTAAAACAATTTATACTCATGGAAAGCATAAATAAATTGCTTGGTGTCCAAGCGCCAAATCGCTTTTGCCTACCCCAGGTGCCCAGGTGGCCCAGGTTGCCCAGGTGGCCCAGGTGCACCGATTTGGCCATAGAACATGAACCCAAAATGCAATTAAGCTTTGCGCAACGTCAAAACGCATTTTAGCCCAGCATGTACCGGGTCAGAGTCGTTTATTGATGTTATTGTTGTTGTTTTTGTATTAACTAGGCTAGCTGCAGCAGCAGCAGGAGCAGTAGCTGGAACAGCAGTGTCTGCTTGCCCCAGCTCCCATGGTCTGTCTTGTTGTCGAGCTGGTTGCCTGCGCTGTTGTACATGGCCACAATGAAGAAAATGGGCGAAGCTCGGCTTTACAATTTACACATTAATTATGAGCAGACATGTGTTGTAGGCGTGTGCCCGCCGAGCAACGAGGAACTGTGCACCCAGTACCCAGCACCCAGCACCACCGACGGCACCATATCGAGTAACACTCGCGGTAACAGGTGCCTACAGACGTTCACCGACTGAAAGTATGCAAATGCACAGGCATTGCAATATATGCCACAGCCCAACACACAACCACCCCCCCACAACGCCCCCCAACAACCACCAACCTGTCGGCTGTTTTATGGCAGCGAATTAATGAACGCAGCAAACGAGCAACCGAAACAGGATGTTGAATGCAGCCGGGATTGCAGCATACTGGATGCGACTGAAGGGTGGGGGGTTGACATTGGTGCTGGAATTGGGGTCTGGGATTGGAGCTGGGCTGGGCTGGGGTGTAGGGTCATCATTTTTCAGGCCCAGTGCCTGCTGCCTGTGCAGCGCCTGTGCGTGCGGTCGATTCTGAGGTCTCTGTTTCTTGTTGTTGTTGTTGTTGTTGTTTTTATTACTGTAGTTGTTGTTGTTGTTGTTGTTGCGTGTGAGCCACCCCGTATGCAATAACAGCCGTAATTTATTACGCCGCTCAAAATTATGCATGAGACTCAATTGTGCGTGAAATTAAATTTTAAGCACAAACAAGACGACTTGTCGACTCTCAACCTGTTTACTCCAATAATTTGGCTAATTTCACATGTGAAGCATTGCCAAAAGTCAACTCAATACGCCCCAAAACCCCAACCCAACATAATTGACAAATTGTCAAAAGGCAATTAATATGCTGGGAATAATTTGAAGCACATTTCTTGTAAAATTACAACTTTTGCATAAATTAATAGTTGCGATTTTTGGATTGTAGAAAATGTTGCTTGGACTTACGAGGCTTTTTTATAACTGAAAGATAATATTTTATGTGAGTAAAATAGTAAACTAATTTGGTTTAAATTCTTCTTTGGTTGTACAAATTTAATATAATATAATTACAATTTTCTTTTAATAATAACACATTTATTTAAACCTTTTAAGAATGGATTATAATTTTGTGCTGACGCTTGTGAAGTATTGCATGAAAGTCACCTTATGGTTCTGGAAAATTTTGACCGCTCTACATATAAAATTTTTAGGAGTATATTTAAAACTTGTAAATCTTAGATGCCATATTTAAATTGAGGTCAATTTATGACCAAAATACAAAAAAGTCGGATTACTTTTCATAATTTTATGGCTCTGCAGAGACTTAACGATTTCCCTTACTTTTTTTTTGGAACTATACATTTTAAATAGCGCTCTTTTTTTATCGGATCACCTTAAAGAAAAATCTATTGCCTTATGTCACATGTTCCAAAAATTTAACGGTAAATTTCTGTTGACTTCCCTTACAAATTCCACATACCTTAAAACACTCGCTTGATTTATTTGGTGACTTGCTTTAAATGCAATCAACATTTTATTTGCTATGTGTAGGTAAATTCAAAGTTTTTTGGATTGTATTTTTGTCGCCAAAGCTGCTTTGATTGCTTTAAAAATAATTTATTGAGTCGATTGACTTTTGCAATGAAGTCTTTGCAAATAAACGCAATGCAATCTCAACTTACAATCATCAGGGATATTCACACACACTCATACACACACCCACAACGATGTATATGCAGTGTGTGCGTGTGTGTGTGTTTGTGTGTGTGTGTTGAGTCCACAAAAGGCAGTCAGTAAACTTAAGTGCTGTGTGCTCCGTAGTTTTGTTCAATTTGAAATTTATTGCGGCTGGAGTTCGTTCACATACCAAGTTAAAGCTTCAATACCATGATTCATTCGCATGAATAGATTCACACACAAATACACACACCCACAAACACACACAAACAGCCAGACAGACAGTTAGTCAGGACTGGCCAGTTGTACAAGTCAATTCACTTTGATGATGAGCGTTTTGTGGTTTGGGTTAAAGGCCTACAAATCCCATCCCAGGAACAAACTGCATGCATTGTATTGATTTGGATAAACTGACAGTTAGTTGCATGCACTTTGGTTTTTCTAATTAAAATGTGTTTTCTTATGCAGTTTCCAAAAAAAAAGAGTCAACTATCAACTAAATAATTGTCAACTGACACGAGCTTCACAATTTGTAAATTATATGAAGTACATTTTATCTAGACAAATGCTTTTTGTTTACTCAAAAACTGACAGTTTACAAATTGAGCTAAGTACATTTAATTAATATATAAATATGACTAGATTAAACTCAATTTAAAGCATTGAGTTAAAGGCATAGATTAGTACTAATATGTATGAAAAGCTGTCCATTTATTTTTACATTTATATAATATATTTATATATATATTTATAAAAAATTGTATATGCTTCAATTGGCTAGCAATTAATATTAAGAAGAACAATTTAATGTAAACCAAAACACAGCTGTTAATAACAGCTCATGTTACGAACTGGCTCTGTTAGCAGTCTCCACGAACGTTGCGCAGGCACATTTCAAATATGTTAACTCACCACTGTTGCTCCAAGCAGACTTTACCCGAACCATCAACAGCAGCAAAGCAAAGCGACAAAATTGTGGCCGTGTGGACTGTAGTCATTGTGTGGATGCGGGGCGTTAAGGGGCTTGGTGTTGGGTTAGCATGGGTGGTTGTATAAGTCTTTTCGTTCGGGGTGTGAGTAGCTATTGAAACCGTAGCCATGACGCGCTTGTAAGCAGCGAAATATGCGCTAATGTTAACAACATGATTTACATTATTATGTTTGGCTTGTAACCACAGATATAATAATATAGTAATTTATTTGAAGGGTTTTTGCGTTTTATTTTAAATGGTATTTTGAATTGTTTTAAAATTTAAAATGAGTATAAATTTCGGCAAATAATATTAATAGTTCTGACAGTGTGTATCAGTATTAGTGTTTTTTTTTTTTTTTCAAAGTTTACCACTTGGCTTATATATTTTGTTGTGGCTGCCTGTTGTGCAATTCAAATAAGTGGTGGCCATAAATTTTTGGCTGTTTGCGGCTGGCAAAAATACAATAAATAATAAAGCAAAATATCATAAATAAGGAAAAAAGCATTGCCGAAATTAAAAGATGCAATTTGCAGTTATGCTAAATTCAAATTGGAGCAGGTTAACCCTAGATTGTACTTGGGGTACTTTTCCTATATATATACGAGTATATAATAAAATATTGTATATCCCAAATTAGTTGTCACTGTGTGTCTGGGCAGCAATTATGTGGCATTGATGACATGACAAGAGCGCTATAAATTGCAGTCTAGCAACAGTCTTTCGCTTGCCCCGAGGGGTAAATGAACTGCAGCTGCTGTGTCGTGTCAAAGGACAAAGGTCGTCGCTGTCGTTGTAGTTGTCGCTGTCGCTGTTGCTGTCGCTGTTGCTGTTGCTGTGCATTTAATTTGCACTTGAATGCGAAATTGTTAAATAAACTGCACAATTACAAACTACAACTACAATAACACAAACAGCAGCAGCAGCAGCAGTGGCAAATATAGAGACCAGTTGTAAATGGCCAACGATTTCAATTGATTTCCTCTTTTTTTTTTTTTTTATTTAAACAGTGGCTTTGTTATTTCAGTTGTGGCCATTTTTGTAACTGTTTGTTTGTTACTTGTCAAGTGGCTGTGTCTCTTATCCCTTAACCCTTGCGCCCCCGGCACTCCCTGCTGCTGCTGCTCTTCTTGCCCGCATTGCGTAATTAATTTATTTAATTACGTACACATTTGCATATATTTTTAATCAGTTTGTATTGTTGCTCTTCTGCGTCGGCATTCAACATTTTATCATATGAAAAATGCAACTGTTTATTTTCCAGCGTGCAACAACAAAGACAGAATAAGCACAAAAGCGTATCCCAATCAAGCTCGACTTATGGGATACCCTATAAACCGATTTGAGCTGCTTCGAAGGGTTCAAAAGAGGCGTTTTTATATTGACGTCTAAATGAAATTTATTATTTATTTAATTATTTTTTATATATATTTATATATTTAATTAATTGCATTTGGAGTACAGAGCAATTCCTCAATAAATTTTATTTAATATTAAATTTAAATAGAATTTCAGCATATTAATCGAATACCTTAAAAAAAATGCTAGATTAAATCTGAATTTTTAGAGACATTTTTTAAATTGGTTTCAGCGTGCTTTTTCTAACAAAAATTTTACCTAGTTATTGAAATATTTTTTTGATCTGAGTGCTGTTTTATATGTATATATTGACAGCCCTCTCTGTAATTGCTATAATATCCAATAACAATTCGGTTCATTATAGCCAAATTGCTTGCATCTGCTTAAATTTCAAATATGCACAAATATACATATATATATATATATATATATCCTATATACTTCTCTTTTTTTGTCTGACTATATATATATATATATACACATTCATCATATAATTTGATGTGATTGAGGCCCACTTTGAATTGATAATCGGCCCATTGCAAATGCATAACTCAATTATTAAATTAAATTGTGTGGAAATAATCGTGAATTTCATAATTTGCATTCCTTGTGCTATGAATTAAATTTAATAAATTGCATTTAAAGTTTCCTTTGTGAGTGCGCATTGTAATCTGTCAATAATGCAGAGCAAAAGATTTAATAATGATTTGCAGTGGTTTTTTGGAGCACGCTTTTTAAATACGCTAATTAAACGCTTTATGACAAGGAAAAGCTCTTACCAAGATACGTTGCCAACAAAGAAGTAAACCCCTAATTTGGCCTAAACAAAAAGGGTGAACATAAAATCAGTAAAATTAAGCCATAAAAAAATAAATGAAGCACGTCAAACGCTGTTTCTTAACTTTTTCGGTTTTATTGCCCAAAACCCATTAAGGCCTGAATTTATTTTTAAGGTATATACTTGATGGTATTACGTATAGGCCACGTTTATTAATTTATACAGTTTTTCTGCAACAATTTTCATATTATATATGGGAGAATGTTTTATCAATTAAATTTGATAATTCTTCTTTTGTTACGTTATGATTTACATTTTTGTGGTTAGTATTTTGCATACACGTTATTGGCCAATTAATTTAATTGAAAACTTATTTAAAAATTCTACATGAATTGCTCAAAAGCTGGCCATGAAAAAGAATAAAACTCACCGCAATTGCAAATTTCAAATGCGTTGGCCATAATTGCCTGGCAATTGTAAAAATGCATGAATGCACAGCATTTTCCAATTTTATAAATGGCGTGTGGTTTTAAGCTAAACAATAAAATTTAGTTTAATTCAAAGCTGCTACCAGTTATCTGATATGCTTACTTAGTAACTGTTTAGTCGGCTTCTGAAATGGCTCAAACTGAGGCCAAAAAGCGGTCTGCATGAAAAAGCTTATCGACTTAATTTGATTTAATAAATAAAATATTTAATTTAAATGTATAGCAAGCAACTTTTCTGCAAATAATGCAAACTGCTAAAGAAAATAAAATATTAAAAATGTATAAAAAATATTTGAAATTCTCAAGCAGTCAAAAATTTTTGATTTTGGTAGTGCCAGAATAAAAATAACTATGAAGTTCCCCCAACAAAAATTAATCTCTTTAGTCACTTTAATCAAATGTTGTCTTAGTCAATGTTTTTTTGTAGCATGTTTGATGTGAATTTGTAGCTGTAATCTGAGCATTTGACAAAAACTGTGATTTTCTTTGGAATTTAAATCCACACATATGCATATAAATATTCAAAAAGATTTCGCATGCGGCACACATTTTGAATACATTTGACAATTTCGTTGCTTTGCTGGAAAGTTTTTTCTTGTTTGTTGTTATTATTATTATTATAATTTTTTTTTTGTGTGTTGTAAGAGAAATGAGAAATATTTGCATTTACTTGAGTAGCAGCGATGCCAGAATGCAAAAATGTAATTTCCATGAAAGAGCACAGAGCAAAGCAGAGTGAAGCCCATTGCTATCCAAATCCGAAAGTGGCTGCAAGTGCAAAGGCATGCAAGGCAGTTGCTGAGGATCTCCAGACTCCATACTGCCCACCCCTCTCTCTCTCTTCACTTTACCAAAGATTTGCTGGTGGGTGTGGGTTTGAAATTTGCCGGCAAATGTCATCGTCGTCGCTGGCGTCGCTGGCGTCTATTGTTTGGGTTAGCAGCGCTGCATTTGCATGCTGACAGCAGCTGCCTGCTGTTTAAGTAGTTGCAACAAACATACCCAACTCTTTCCTTATACAAACCCCAGCCCAACCCCTGCAACCCCAGCACCGCCCACTTTCAAGTTTTGCCGGCACGCAACGAATGCTTGTCGCAGTGCATGAAATATTTGACTTTTGATTAAAGCGCAAACTCAAGTGTTCTGCTCTGACGCTGGCGCCATAGTCCTGGCCGGAAACGGAGCCAGAGTCGGAGTCGGTGCCGTTGCCGGAGTTGCTGCTGCGTGCTTGCCACTGTGGCACTTGACAAGATTCACTTGTCTCTCAAATGCATTTCATATTGTGTTGCATAATTTTGTGGTTTTTCTAATGTGAAATGTGTGCGCGCAGAATTCTCCAGAGACAACATTAAAAAGAAAAAAAAAATAAAAAAGAAAATATAAGGAAAGAAAACTGCCAGACGCGGCGGCATAGTGAAAACTTTTCCAAAAGAAGTTTGCCAGCCAGTTTCCCCAATGTCTGCTGTGTTGCACATAACTGTGCATGACCATGTTGGCAAGTGTTGGCTGTTGCTGCTCAAGCTGTGTGTGTGTGTGTGTGGCTGCCTCACCTATCTTTAGTTCCATCCTTAGTTGTGGCTGGCATCGTTTATTTGTTGTAAAAAACAACAGCAGCCACAAATGTACCATTAAATTTAATGAGTTTTAGGCAATCAACTAAATTTCATACTCCACACTCACTTATGTAATTTTGAGGCTTTCCAAAAATATTTATTTGCTTAAAACAAATATTTTGACTAAGTAATAAATTAGTTGAGGAGAGCCACTACAAACTAATAACTTAGCTTGAAAAGATTTTTATTGAGATTTTTATAATTTAAATATGAAGAAGCCGTTTCTGACTGAAAAACATATATTTTCTTGATCTGAATCACTCTTTATATTTTAAAGTTAGTTTAAAAAATCTGGGCATATATTCGACTATATAATCATCCAGATCGGATATAATTACAACTTACAAAGAAAACAATCAGTCAAAATATGAGTTTCTATATTAACCAGTTTTGCGTATTGTTATGCTTTTAAATATAAATATTTACTATTGCTACATAAACATTTAAATCCATTCTAAATTTCAATTTAATTCAAATTAAATATATTTAATTGTTTCCGAGGCAGGGAGAAGAGTAAATTGTGCTGAACTGAATACTGAAAATTATTGTTGTTGAATAAATGTTTATTTATCTAAATATAATAAGCTTAGTAGTCTGAAAGCAATTTCAAAGGCATTTAATTAGCAAGCAATGTTGTGTACATACACACACACACACACACTCACACACACACACTGATTTTTAGGGGAGGGGGGTAGGCATTGCGACGAAAAATTAATCATACGCTCTGATTGGCAGCACAGTCAAGGGGAATTCCACAGTGCGGATTGTGGCTTATAAGGGTGCAACAGCGCCACGAAAAGTAAAATATTTTTGCGGGAACACAAAAAGCAAATTAATTTTTCATAAAAGGCAAACCGCGTGCCGCATTTCTGCCGTTGGCTGCTGCAGTGGCATCATCATCATCATCATCATCATCATCATCATCAACGCGGAGTCCCTGCTGCTGTCGGAAGGACGTGTAAGTTGATGTTGCTGGAGCGGTTACACACATACACACACATCGGTACCATTACCTGTACACCACCTCAGACACACACGACTATTTTTTACAGACACACACACACACTCACACACACACACACACACTCACACACACACACACTTGTGAGCCGCAGATGCAAGTGGCGCAATTAATTTTCAATGTGCGCTTTATGTGCCTCCATTGCGGTTCAATGGTATTGCCAATACTGCCCTATCCAGGACTCAACTGGTGCCTAGTTGCCACCCGCCACATCCGTTAACCACCTCAACTCAAAAGGCTGTGGCAAGTGCACAGGAGCGTGTTAATTGCCACGCCACATAAGAAACGAGACGACCTGAGATGCATGCCCCAACTGAGGTACAGCCAAATGCATTCAACAAATTTATTGAATTAATTCGAATTTACTTATTTATGATGATGATTTTTTTTTATTTATTTTATTGTATTTTCTTTTATATGTTTAATGAATAGACTGTGGTTTTGCCAGGCTAAAATAAATTCTGAATTTTTGTGCCTTTCAATTTTTGGTAATTAAAAAATTCTGTTATTGTTTAGGAAGGCAAATAAATATTAATAAATAATTAAATATTGTATTTCGTTGCTAATATTTCTATACACAATTTTACAATCTGTCTTAAAAAAAAAACCATGAGTTATTAGAAAAAGTAAATTTGAATATTATTTTTTTTTTCGGAGAAGGTAAAAACTTGGTTAAAAATTAAAATTCAGCAAAAAAATTCAGCTCTTTTGGGCGTATCATCAAAAAAGCTGTTTTCCATGAATAATCAGAATCCCGGAAGATGAGTCAATTAAAGCCTTTGCCTTTGCTGGTATCCCAAACAAAAGTGATTACAAAACGATCACCAGAGAATACCGTTGGCATAAGTCGAGGACTTCCGACGAAGTGAGTCACCAGCATTTCCATTCGCATTTCCCAATATGTCAGCTTCTATGGCAAAATTATCATATTTCTCATCGAAATTCTGCAAAATCACTTGCAGTTGTTGTCGGTTCTCGTATTTTGGTCTAAACACAAAAAGAGTTGTCTCAAAGGCATTTTGGTATTCGATTTAAGAAGTTAAGACTGCCGTCCAAAGGATACAATATTATCGTCCTTTCAGTGCCATATTTATTCGACTCACAGGCAGCATTCAAGAGTTCAGTATTAAAATTGGGCAACCTGACTTTTGAGATTTTGCTTATATTTGCCGCATTCAGCTGCATTCGTATATTCGACCTCTCTGGACTCAAAGAGTCACAATAGAATCTCATCTATCCAAATTCCTCCGCCTCAAATGTATTATCCTAGTTGAGGTCACTTAAACTGATTTGGACTTGAGTATAACTCCGTAACTAACCCGGTTAAGTGGGGATTTTCAAGAAGTTTAATATTCTTATATAATTTAGTAGTGTGCTGCGCTTTATTCACTTTACATAGCTTTATATATACATATATATATATATAATCGAATACTGTGGTCAATTCTAAAAATTAAGATTAAGGTTGAGATTTTATTATAATATACTTTTACTAAGAATTGATTGCATGGTATATTTTCCATGATAGTTGATACAATTCACTGACAATTTTATTTTTTCATGCCACTAGAAAAGTTTCTGATCAGCGTAATCTTTACTTTTCAACTTGAACTGGAGTAATAATCACTTAAACATTTATTTAAAATGTTGTTTAAAAATTGTTCTCGTAAAACTGCCAGTGACAAATCAATGATTTATGGAACTTGAATATCTTAATGAATTCAATAAATATATTTGTATAAAATTGCTTACAATTAGCCCGCTCACACATGGCAATAAGCTGCACTCAGTTTAAGCATTGCTAACAAAAAAAGTAAAGAAAAAAAAAACAAAACAAAACCCGTTAGCGGATTTTCAACTTTCGTTGACGTCACAGTTGAAAACTTATTCGCAATGATTGCGTTGCCTGCCTGCCAAATTGAGCGCAAAAGCCTTGACAGCCCAACTGAATGAACCTGATACCTATGGGTAGAGGGATGGGTGGGGGGGGGTGTTGGGGATGGTGACCCGGTTGGATGAAAGCTGAGAGATCAGGTGCCATCAGTTCCGACTCGTTTCAATTTGAAGTTTACGCTGTTTGACAGTTTCGGTTGTGTGGCAAAAAGTTGAAACTGTTTTGCTAAAAACAATGACAACAAAATTCAGTTGCCAGCAGCATGACGAGGGGGGAGGGGGGGAGGGAGGGATGCGACGTAAATAGCGTATATATAAATCGAAATATTATCAAGATGCCGTCGGGTCGCGCAACTCAACTCAACTGCTACTGAATTGCTTGGCAACTCCATAAACCCCCTCAACCACTCCCCTCTCCTGTATCTTGTTTTGGCTAGAGTATTTTCTGACGGGGGCAAAGCCATTAAAGCGTTTTGGTAAACAAGTTTTTACCTACACATAGAATACATATGTAATTCTCATATATAAAATATATATATATATTTTTTTTTGTAATTTATGTTCTATAATATTGGCCTGCCAAATTTGCCTTTTGGTTAGCTTGTCTGTATTTCATTTCGCTTCAACACTTGCAATTGGGTTTTTCTTGGCCTTTTGGGGCCGGCACACATATAAATAACATAAAAACAAGTAAAAATGCGCTGGTCGGGAGTGCTCGACTAGGTGTTAACCTCACATAAAAATTGAGGCTTTGGTTTTGTTGCCAAATTTCTTTTTTAAATGGCAAAATTTAGCTTGGAAAGTGGTGTAAAATATTATTTTTATAAATTAATTGCAGATTATTTTTTGCATTTAGCTTGAAAAGTGGTGTATAATATTATTTTTTGTAAATGAATTGCAGATTATTTTTTTTTTAAATTTTAGAGTATTGAGTTTTGCTATTTGTGCTACATATTCATAAATCTCAATTAAGTCGTTTTTAGCATGATTTTTATTAAGTTTTATAGATGTAAATGAAGAGTTTGCCAAATTAACTGATTGATCAATAATATTTATCGACTCCATAAAGCCATTTCCTTCTGCCTGTTACATCTTCTTGCACATGTTGATTATACCACATATGCGCAGTTTCCAATGGGTTTAGGGTATAATGAAGCGAATTCAACCTCAAAGTTCAGTTCAAATAACCACTCAATATATCCAAACGAAACGCTGGCAACTTTCGCATTTCATGTGCATACGAAATGGCCGCCGGCTGCCGTCAATAGACGATGAATTTAAATATGCCCCAAATTGAGTATTGGGCACGTAATAAAAAAATACAAAAAAAATCCGGTTGGAAAAAAGGGGAAAAGGAAGCAAACAGTAAGGGCCAGTTCTGGCCAGACTGGCTGCAGGCCCAGCAGACCCACAGCGAGGGCTCGTGTTATGTATGGCATCGTAAATAAACCCTTTTTTTACTTAATCCAAATTCGTCCTCCGGGAACAATTTGTTACACAATTTTAAGAAAGAAATGGGGGGGAAAAAAAAAGAAATGAGAATATAAAATAAAATAAAATAAAAGAGAGGCGCAGAGTTTATGTTTGAAGTGTGTGGGACTGGTCGGTGTAGGCGCTTAGATTTAGATCAGGTCTGAGGATGAGCATCCCCCCCCTCTCCCCTCTCTCCCTTTCTTAGACCAGAAGCAGCTGTGGCACTAGCATTATATACTCTTTGTGTGTGTGCCTTGCCTTGCCAAGGGGTCAGTTTGGCTAAATGTATCTACATACATTGTCCCTTTTTCAGATGCTATATTTTTGCCATAAAATATTTATATTGTCTGTACATCTATTCCCATTCTCTTTTTTTTTTCTCTTCCGAGTAATAAGGTTTTAAATTTCTATTTGGAAACACATTTTTGATATTTGCTTACATAAAGAATATGCAGCAATAAAATGAGCGCCGTTTTTGGAATTGCGACTGTTGGATTGCCTCCAGCATATTTCATATCCAATGTATTTTTTGTTGGGTTTACTTTTTTTATTCGAATAACTAAAACTTGTAGCTAAGTAAATTTTGAGAGGTTTGACTAAACAAAGTATATTTAATTAATAAATGCTAACCATTAATTTGGGTAAATGATTGAAGTATAATTTCAACATTTGTTTTACTTTTGGAATTGCGGAAGGGAAACATCTAGTAAAAATTGTTACATATTGTTAGCTTATTATAGTTTTATAAAATTATATATAGCTGAGAGAAATCACTTATTTTTTTAGATGATAAACAACTAAAGCTGTAAAGCATAAATAGCCTTCGATTATTCCTGTTTTATTTTCACAAACTAAATAAAGTTTTGCTGTAAATTTCATTTGAATAATATCTGGGTTTACGTGAGAATTATGGCGGTATGTAAATATATTTTCAGTGTAATTAACTGAGCTGGAATCCTTACTGTTGCCGGTCTGCAAGGACAATGAGACCAGATCCGGTTGTGTTGTGCAAAAACAATGTGAGCCTTGAATTGGCGTTGACTTTCCAAAAAATTAGCGGAAACGGAAGCCAATCAGCAGCCAACGGAAACCGCATTGTGTGCCGCAGTACTTCAATTTCGTGGCTGGCTTCGATTATGATGAGGCCCCGGATTTTGCTCACCAACAGATCCTCCCCTCGCCAGCTACGCAGTTGCAGTGGACTTTGGCTTTGTGGTCAGTGCCGAAAATAATGGCCAAGAGCCAAATTACGTTTCCGCCCGGTCGACGGCGCAGCTCTCGTTTGGCCGGAAATTGTGAAAAATCAACTTGGTCAAAGGGCATACACACACACAAACACACACACACACTCACATGCACAACTCATTCTTACATATATATATATATATATACATATTGAAGCGAACATGTCCAAATTGAGTTTAATAAGGAATATTATTGCTTAACGAGCCGATTTCAATATAAATTCAACTTATGCCCAAAATGTTGCACTACAATCATAAGTATATATATATGTTTATATAGATATATATATATATATATATATATGTGTATATAGAAAAGGTTGCTTCATAAAACTTTTGCCAGCATCCAAAAAAAGGAGAGCCAGCAAAATCGCTTCCCATCTGGCAAAATGTCTGCGAATTTTATAATGAAATTCCACAGCGTTTAATTATGCCAAAGGCATTTTGAGCCAAAAGTCGCTGCTCGTCTTCGAACGTTGGAATTTTGAAAATATTTTGTATTAATGCATTTGACTTAGAATTTGCATTAACTATGCATAATTCGTATTGAAGAATTTCAAGTTGAGTGAATGTTTGAGCATATTTTTGAAGCTTAATTTAATTAAGTTTTTAAACTTAAATTTGGCGGGTTTTTAGTTTTTGATTTAATTTAACAATTACAACTGTCTAAGTATTTTTTGGCATATAAGTGGGTTTTAATATAGTAGGCTATATCTCGATGTTATTACGCTATAAATAGAGTATAATCCAGTCGTTGCCTTTTTGTAAAATTTTCTTTAAAGTTTGCCCTTTTTGCCTTTGACTATTTACCTGACTTCGTTTTGATAACTTAAATGTTAACCGTTTCTTTATAAGACAAATGCTCACCGTTTGCCACCACTATCTCTTTGAAATAATTCATGTAAAGTCGAGTAAACAGTCGAAAGATATTATCTGGATAACATACATCCAGCATAGTTTGGACCCTATCTAAATTCTACGTGATCGCACGTATGGGCATTCGTTAGCCTTAACTAAGGCTGCGTGCAAATCCTACACAGAACATAAATTATATCACAAAATGAAAGGAGAAAGGTGGAAGAGAAGAGACGAGAGGAGAGTGGACAATTGCTGGCAACACGGGTTTTCACGGTGGGTTTGGGTCACGTGAAACGTGAGAAGTTTGAGCAAATATTCGTTGGTTGGACAAAAGGCCAAAATTGTTAACTGGTCGCAACTGTTGCTGCAAACATATTTGATAATTAAATAAGGGCAACTCAAAAATGTTCACAACTTTCAATTTAAATAAACACGCGAATTTTGCGCAACTTTTTCGATGTAAAGCGGCAGCGGCAGCAGCGAAGGGAGCAACAGGAGCGAAAGGAGCGAAAGGGGCAACAGGAGCAACAGGAGGAGCAGGAGCGACAGGAGCTGTAAGTGTGCTGATTTAGCTGCTGCGGGTCGTTGGCTACTGTGAAATTAAATAAGTTAGGGCAAACCGCTAACGAGATAGGTGTCTGGCACTAGAAATTAATGTGGCGGTTATATGAAGCCTCCAGCGTTGGTTGCGGCTGTAGCAGCAGCAAAAGCAAAAGCAGCAACAGCAACAGCAACAAGGTATGGAAATGCGGATGCGGATACGGATGTGGGTTGCGGATGCGAAAGCCTGCGCAGCGTTAAATTGCAAGCGCACATGTGTTCAGAGTTTAATCTGTTTAGGCAACACGAGCGCCAGCCGACAACTTGGCAAACTTCTTCTTCTGCCGGCAAACAAGGTAACACTAACTTTGCCTGGCAGCTACACAACAACAACAACAGCAGCTGCTTGGCTGCCACAGAGAGACAGCGGCGGCGGTGGCGGATGCGGAGTCGTGCCACAACCCTTAGGCAATTCCTCAATGCATGCCACTGTTTGCTGCAGTGCCAACAGCTTTTTTTTTTGGCCTACTTCACAAATAGTTGTTCAAAATGTTTAAGTTATTTATTTATTTTTTTTTGACACGCACTGAGAGGAAATTTTATTTTGATGTCTAGCAAAACTCTTGGACAATTTAAGCTGCTAATGATTAATTAAATCTAAGGAAAATTTAAATGTGAAAAATAAAAAAATCTAGTTAGTTGATCTGCAAAATGAGTGCTAGTAAAATATTGTACATTTATTAGAACTTTTAATGTTATCGATTATCAAATGGATTATTGAAAGAATTTATCAGCTCTATTGGTGTGGAAATTGATTTAAAATTTTGTAATCCGAAACCATAAAAATGTGAAAAAGCTGGCTAGGTAATAATTTTTTTTAAATGCAAAAGCAAAGAAATTCGACGATATTAAGTAAATAATAATCATTCATTTCGATGTAGGCAGGTCCATCTGTCCATCTGCTTGCAATTTTGAATAACTGCCAAAAAACCACAAAATCTGATAAATATTTTAAACATTTTGTTAGTTTTATGAAACTTGCAACAGTTGAATAAACAGTGCCTCGCTGCTTGGCATTGTTTAATATTGTTAAGTTCTATTTGATTGTATTGCAAACAATATAAATAAAATGTATTAGTAATTTCGCATAACTGTTGCCACAAAAGCCACCAATTCATGTCAACACTTTCATTTGTGGTTTCGCATATTATTAAAATGAAAATTAATGCAATTCCTATAACAAAACACACACACAAATGCAGAAAATGCGCATTGATGTGCATAATTTAAAAGATCCAAATAAATATTCGCTCTGCAAAAATATCATTACTAATCCGAATGCATAACGCAGTGATTTTTAAATTGAATTGCATTTTAAATCAATATTTTTAGTGTTAACAATGTTTTATGTATGGCCATAAGTAGATTACTCCATTTAATTCTTGGCTTACACAAATATTTATATATTCCAAAAGAAAACACAATTTCACCAAATATATTGATTTTATTGCATCGATTTTAATTATGAAAATTCTGTTTATTTCTATTTATTATGTAAATTATATTAAGTTAGAGAATTCCTATATTTTTCACAACACATTTCATATTGATGTAAATAATTAAAACCATTTTGTTTTTAGTATTTTATTTGAAAAATAATTAATATTAAACTGAAGCCATTTTTACATTAGCATTTAAGCTAAGAAATTCCTAGCTGCCACGTCCATTTAACTGGGTAGTAGTAAGGCTGAAATGACTTGATGCTTGGGCGTTAATTAAAGTCAATTTTAGCAAAAATTGTAATTTCAAAAATACAAATACGAGCAATACCAAAACGAGGCATGCGGCCAACATGCTGCAGAGACAACATTTTGCCATGTTTGCTGGCAGCCTAAATGAAAGCAATGGTTGGCAAGGAGGGTGGTGGGGTGTTGAAAAGTGGTGGGGGGGGGGGGGGAAGTAAATGCTGGGAAAAATTGGTCGGACTGGCAGCGAACAGAAGCCATCAGCAGTCAGTTGTGTTTGCGCAGCCGTGAGTAAAAAATTCAAAAACATAAACGGAAATTACCACAAAATAGAAACCACAGACTTTCTACACCCCTCGCACACACACACACACATACACTCGTACATATATAGGACACACACACACAACACAGAAATGTTGTTGCTGCTGTGCCGCAATCTAACAGGACAATCTTTTGATTAACATTCTTGGCATTTTGGGGGGAAATTAGTTTTTATGTTTATTACCTGAGCCATTACATCGCATGGAAAATGAACTTGTTGAGAGGATTTTCTTTTTATACCCTGTAATAAAAAAATGCGTGAAAAGTGCGGCCTGCACAATAAGTTGTTAACCAATTTATATGTGAGAAATAGTTAATAATATTTATTTGATTATAAATGGGAATTTCTAGAAATGTTAAAGTCTATCGTTAGTCAGTTAATAATAAATTTTAATAATAATAATAATTATAAAAATAGGCACATTCCAAGAATACTACAGATTTTAGGTATATTCCTGCGTATTTTCTAAATTATATTATTAATTTTCGATTGTAAAAAACAATCATTTTTTTTAGTTACCAAAATCGATGAGGTTTCTTTATTATTTTACCCATAACATTTCTAAAGTTTGAACTGCTATAGGGTATCTGTTAGTCAATCATTTGATGAATTTAGCAATTTCTTTATTTTAGTTTCGTTTTGTATTCGCTTTCAGTATTTTCAGCATGGATGATATGATATAACCGAGTCCATTTAGCTGCTGGCCAGTGAAAAGAAAAATGATCACAATCAATACTTTCTGGAGCCGAGTGGTCGAGCTTAATTAATGCAAATGGTAGACGCTCGTTGATTTTAATTTAGATTAGAGACTCTTATTATGTAAATGACGTCAAATCGAAATGACTCAACAGAATTCGAGGAATATAGTCTCATATTCCCAACGTCCAGTTTGTTTAGTTCGTCCGTAAATTAAGCAATTAAATTTGTGTGTTTTGGTTTTGTTTGAAGTTGAGACACCTGAAAATGACATTGGTTTTGTCATATTATATATATGATATATGATATTAATAAATGTTGAGTTCATTGCGTAATTTAAGCTGACAATTTAATTAACTAATCATAACCAACATTTGAACATCGGCCTCATTTTCATCCAGTTTCATTTGGTTTATTTGTCCACAGCAAACACACACACACACATATACACACACACAGATACACACACATAGATACACACAAAAGCATATAAATTTAGATTTCATCTTTTTGGTAATCGCATTTGGCCATGGACGTTCCATGGACGTTCCATGGACTCGGCTCCGTTTCTAGTTGGAGCCGGCTGCGAAGTGCTGTGTGTGTGGGGCGGCGGGGTGAGAGGCTGTTCGGCATTCTGTTGCAAACCTGCAGTTGGCAATTGTGCCTTCTAAGCCTGGCGAGCGTCCCCTGAAGCCTGCCTGCATCATGCTGCATGGCCGTAAATCAGTGGGAATTATTTGTCACATGCACACAACTTATGCAAAGATAACGTTTAATATTAATTTTGCACCTGCTCTAAATGCAACTGAGAACTGCATGAAAAATGCAAACGGCAATTTATTAGTTATGAATATTACAAATTTCCATGTTCTCGCATTAAATTTCCCATTAATAAATTGAGTCACATTTATTTGAAAATAAATATGTTTTTAAGTTATTCAAACAGCTGCTTAAATACACAACACAGAAATTAAAATTACACTAAAGCTAAATTTAATAAAATATAAGTTTCTTGAAGAAAAATGCATAAAATATTTTTATAAAATTTTAAAACTTATTCAAAAAGTGCGCATTTTTCATCTAGATTAAGTTTATTTTTTTATTTATTTGTATGCTTGGAGAAAATTATGAAATATTCCAACACTTAAGTACAGATATAATAATGCCCAAATACTATGTCTAAAAATGGAATTACACAAAGGATGTGGCATATATTCGATTCCATAAATTCAAATACTCCACACATAATTCATATAAAGTTTCTTATCGCAATAAGCCGACATCAGCATTTATTTCAACATTTTTAAAATACTTTATTTGGGTTTAAAAGTATTGGGAATGATGAGATGATGATAAGCGCCCCATTTGGCAACAACTGTGTATATAATTTATAAAAAAAAAAAATGGTAAAAATGAAAACTTGCATTACAATTATTACCCATTTTTGTGTATTCTTTTAACATGCACCCGCTGCTCTATCCATGTACACACATAATAAAAGGAGCAGAACGGAAATGCTTTCAAGTGTAATGATAAATGAACGCAAACTCAGAACATAAATCAACACAGGAGGAAGGATTGGTGGGGGGGATATGCCTGGTACGGGGTGTAGAGATAGGTAGGTAGAGATGCACCTCAGGCTATGTATGGCTATGATGCCGCTGATGGTTTAAGCCCAACTCCAGTGGCAAAACTAACTACAAACAGGCTGGCTTGTGTCCAACCCAACCAGCCACACACACACCCCCCCTCCCCCACTCATCCCCCGCTCATCCATTAGGATGATTTAAGCGCTGCTGCTGTTGTGGGAAATATGCATAAGAGCAACACCGGCAAATAACACAATAAAAAAAAGATATATAAAAATGATATATATATATATACATATGCACGCATATAGTACAATATTTTTAATTTTTCACATTTTTTGTCAGCAAGTGCCAAAAAAAAAACAAACAAACATATAGAAACAATAAAAGTTGAGTGCAGTGGCAGGCAACGACAGGCGTTAGGTGCAGCTGCAACACCCACACACAGCACACGTGGAGAGTGTTCCCACCTCATCACACTCCCCCCCCTCCAACCATGATCCGCTGGCAATGTAAGGCACCCATGTGAGCCATTGCACACGTATTCAGAATACACTCATATTCACACACTCACAGTCATATTCACATTCACATTCACATTCACATTCACATTCACATTCGCGCCGAGTCGCATCCGTTTCGGGTTGAAACATTTTTTTCGAAATTGCATTGTGAATAATGTAGTGTTAATTCTCGTGAGTGCCATGTTCCCTGTTTTATGGGTTTAATGCTTTTGTTTATTGGTCTGCTGTTGCATCAAGCGCGTCCGAGTCCCGATTCCGAGTCCGAGCAAACCCACACACAGGGAGTCAGAGTTCTCAGGCTCAGGATCAGAATTGGTAAAACCACTCGTTCCTGCTGCTGTTTTTGACATTTGATAAGAAAATGCAATTCGCTTTTGGCATTTGGCTTTTAGTATTTGAAGTTTTTCAACATTTCTTTAATAATTTCCAAATGGCAATATCATAAATATTGATAATAAAACGACAAACAAAGTTTGACTTTAATGGCAACGAAACACGAATGCTGAAAAAATTTTAATATCAAAAAAGGATGTTCGATTATATTCTAATCAAATTAATTAGTAAATAAAAGTTAAAAAAAAAAATATTTTAAAAATTTAGCAAATAAGTGTTTTTCCTTTATGCGATTTTACTTCAACATTTATTTGACAAAACGACAAATTTCAGTTAGGGTATTCAATAGGGTAGTTTAGGGTATTCAAACTGTCCACTCATAAATATTTGAGTTAGTTGTATTCATTAAAAGTATTCGCTTGTATCTCGTTTGACATTAAGCAAAATTTATGACAGTGTCGTCTGCCGGACACTTAAATTGATTTTTTTTTATCGCCTTTCAACACGACAAAATTTGTTGTTGTTGTTGTTGTTGTTTTTATGAATAAATGACGAGTTAGTTGCTAATAGACAATCAATAATTATGATTGACAATTTATAAGTTCGCATTTCAAATTAAATGATTTTCCGACACATTTCCGAACGTGTCACAAGCTCTTCATAAATAATCGAGTTCAATTTGTAATATATCAAATTATAATTTTTTTTTTTTATGTTGATAGATTGTGCAATTTTTGTTGTTGGCCATTTTATATGCAAATTGCTTTCAATTGTTTCACTTTTGTAGTTTAAGTAATATTTTATGTTGCTACGAACAAATTACTTGCATTGTTTAATTTAATTATGCACATGTCATTTCAAGAAGCGCTCATTCGAATTCTGATTGTAGATGTTTACCAAAAGTATTTTCCGCAAAATTGCACACACAACAAAACACACACAAACACGCCACACAACATATTTGATCAATTTTCTCAATGTCAGCAGTAAATTGGATTTTCAATACAATTCTATAACTATTTGTAATATTTGTTTACTTCTAACTGAAAATCTGAAATAAGCTAGATACCCTGTAATCAGCTAAAAAGTAACAATACATTTTTTTGTTTTTGTTTTTTTTTTTTGTATTTTTATAATTTATTTTAATTCTTCCTTATTAAGTTATAGGAATAATTTTACATTTATTAAATATTTTTGAACTAGTTATAGTTCACATTAGAATTAAAAATATACAATTACATAAAATAAATTAGAAAACGCTTCTTTCTAAAACTTGAGCTTTTATATTAAGTTTTTAAATTTATATTTAAAGCAATATTTTCAAATTCAATTGAGTATTTGACATTTTGCCCTTATTCAATATGCCCATTTTTATCTATCTGGCTGGGTATTCAATAAACAACAGCAATTCAAATCGTTTTCTGGTACTTTTCGACATTTTCCAAGTTATTTCAGCTTTAGAAATTTAACAGCTTAATAATAAAGTTAACATTAAAACTGTTTTCATGCAAAACCGTGTGTGGGTCGCACTTAAAGCAAACATAAGAAAACACTCATACAAATAAATATATGTATATATATATGTATATATATATATATATATATATACATATATACATATGTGTATGTTTGTAAAATCATATGGCACATATGGCAGATGTGCTCAGGTTCGTCGCCAGAGCCGAATAAACAATTTTAATAATTTCGTTTTATGAAAATTGCGCTCGGGTTAAATGATTCGAGAAGAATGCGAGGAAGCAAAACTCGTAGCATTTTATGTATTTTTATATATTTTTTTTTTTACTTTAAGCGTTACCAACCAACCCACTGCCTCCCCTCCCATAAGTCCCTTCGCATCCTGCTTTTGTATCCATTTGATGGCATTGTTCTTGCTGCCATTTGGCTTGGCATTGCCATTGCCATGTGTGTGTAATTTATCTGGGCAAAAGGACTTTGGGAATGATATGAAAATGTGAACATTTGATACTCTCTCTCCTCCACATTCTGCTGGTCTTCTCAATTAATGAGGAAAGCTGCGAATGCCTCAATTCTGAAAGAAGACTTTGAGTTTTATTTGATTTCAGACTTGGCCATCTAATCAGCAAAAATTCTTGCGCTGCAAATCTCTTTTAAATGAGCCACTAATTGCAAACTAGGATGATAATCATATACCCAACACTCACCCTAAACTAACCAACCACCCCTCTCCCCCTTAGATACATTTACAAACTAATCAAGAGGCGCGCTTTGCTTTAGACATACGTAAATAGATAGGGGCTGGTTGGGAAAAATTTCTTTAGCTAAGAAGCAATTATCGCAGATAGGAAAAAGAGTTTTTGCGCTTGTTTTGCGGCAAGTTTTGGGATAACTTTTGTACTCTCTTTCTCTCTCTCTCTCTCTCACTCTCTTTTCTATAGCTATACCCCCCTCTTAGTTTTGGCCTTTTATCTCTCTGTTTGTGAAGCACGTTTATCAGTGGCTAAGTTTTTACTTCAGGCTTTGGTCTTTGCTTGCTCATTGTTAACTTGTCTGCCTTACTAATGGCTATCAGAGATAAGTTCGAATACAAGCCAAAGTTTTATTTTGTAAGCAACGTTGTTAATCTGTCGAGTATATGTGCGGGGAGAAGAGGGGGTGTATTTGCTGGCCCCAGGACGAGAGCTTTTAAAAAGTTATCAACAAGCGTTCAGGAAGAGATGCGAGTATACTGTTCAGACATATGCTCAAACACTGCCCACACACACACACACTCCCATTTACATTGTGCTAATCAAGTGTGATTTGCTGGCAACTTGTAGCATGCCACCTGCTTACTTTTTGCTTACTCTTCCGTTTTCGCTTAATCGGCAAATGTGTTAAATTATCTAAATTTTGCTCTTGACCAAAACTTCTCTATTTATTTCGAATTTAATTATTCAATAAGCCTCACAGTTTATCCAAAATCAATTTATAATTACCAACACCAAATAAATAAGTTGCATGTAATATGATTCATTATAGTAATTGAGAAAATAATTGCTTCATTTTAAAAATTCTCATTACATTAGTTTTGGATATAAAAAAATAACTAGATTTTAACTCAATTTATTTGAGTTAACAGGTGCAATAAACCTACTTAATTACTTTAATAATTGCCACTGTAAATATACTTAATGCTGCCATATTCATGAAATCAGTTCAATTTTTCAGAAAATACATTTCTTTTAATCTTTTCCACAATTCGCACTTACAAAAGCTTTAAAATACAATTTTAATCAGCAGTTGAAATGGAATATTTATATATATATATTTGTGCTGTTCGCTTTCAGACGCTGTCCGGAAACATACACGTGTATGCATATGTATATATATATATATATATATAAATATATATATGTATGTATATATGTATGTAGGAGAGCTGGCTGACAGTTGGGCGGGTGAATAGACATCTAGATTGGGTATGATGAGATTATTTGAATTACCTTTGCAATCAAATTGACACCGCATAGGAGTACCGTTACAGACGGTAGACTGACAGGGACAGACAGACAGAGATGGGCAGCTAGGTGCGGTGCTAAGGCGGAGCTGTAACGGTAGAAGACATTTGGATAGGCAGAAAACACATAGCGTAAAGCAAATGCGATGTATGCACTTGCACAGATTGAGAGAGGCAAACAGAGACAGACAGAGAGAGAAAGAGAGATAGAGTGAGGGAGAGTGAGGGAGAGGAGTAAGAAATCAAGGATTGATGGGCACACATTTGATACACATGTCTGTATGTATGTGCATTGCCCATCGCATAGATAATTCAAATGAAATTTTCACTAACGCAGCAACGTACACATTTTTCATGAGCTTCGAGCATCGAGCAGGCTTTTGATTAGTAGCAAAAGGTAATTTTACAGTCATCGTTGCGACAAACACAAACATTTTTAGATCTTGAATGGAATAAGTCGATGAGTAATATGTCGCAAATTAAAGTCGAGCAGAATTGCGAGGTGGAAGGTATTGGAATCCTTTTCTTTAAGCTAAGCTTCCAGCAGCAACTCAATGAGTCCCTTACGAGCTTCATTAAGCAGTTTGGAGTGATTGAGGTAACCTTATTGCCAAATCTGGAGAAGGTACAGCATCTTGGAGTGCACAAGAACCTGCGCACAGCGACTGATGACAGCTGTCGGCTCAAACAGTTGTCGTTGAACAGGGGAACAGCTGCGGCTATAAGGAAATTAGCTACACCGAAGGTGTACCGCTTCAATGATATCTACGAGCAGAAGAAACAACGTGTGCTGCGCCAGCGACTCGAAGTGGAGCAAGCTGAGCGTCAGTTTCACAGTCGTCCCATGCCCAACTTCCGGCAGGCCCATCGGCTGCTGGGCAACAGGCAGGTCATGCATCGTGTCACCTTAGCCGTGACCCCAAATGTCCTTAAGGCATCGCGCCAAATGCTGCTGAAGCGTCGCCAGCGGGTCGAACAGGTGTTGCAGCAACGCGAGGAGGAGCAGCGTCAACTACAAAAGATGCGCCCCCAAACGAATCCGGTACCTAAGTTTAAAGCGCCACCTCTGAAGCCCTTTAACAGACAACCGAAGCAACCATGTCCACTGGCCGTCAAACCCTTCCATTTAGCCACCGAGGTTCGTGCGGAGAAGCGCAAAATTTTCAATGCCCATTCGCAACAGTTGCAGGAGACGCGTCGACGAGAGCAGCAGGAAAAGGACAAGCTTCTGGAGCAGGAGCTATATCGAAAGCAACGCCAGTTGACCACATTCCGTGCTCGACCAAATCCTTTTAGGTAGCTGCTCAACAACAAATGCAGATTTTTGTTTAATTTTTGGCTTATTGTTTGTTTGGTTTTTTGGTTCCTTTGTTTGCAAATTACAAAGTTTTTCTGGTTTAATTTAATTAGAGCAACAACAATAAAATAAATGTATTCTCTGCATGATTAAATATTAACTTTGAACTTTTGATTTAAAACGCATAGAATATAGAATTTCATTATTAATAATTATGAATTGCATAGCATTTGAATAATATAAGTTAATACAATTTTTTTTTTGGCATAGTTGTTTTTAATAAAATATTCAAATAAATAAGAGAACACAAAGAAATAATACACTCGAATATTTATTAAGTATTGTATCAAGTTCCCAAATTCATTCTTAAGTAATATAATTAATAGCTATTCTAAAACGATTCGAGATCAACGCTCACATTAATCATCTCCAAAAATAATTTGGAAATATTACAAATACATAAACTGTGTGTATCAACTATATATATAATAAAATCGAGTCGAGTTTTTCTTAAGTTTCAATAATCATCTGCACACATGTGTGCACATTCAATTTGTTCATTTAAAATAGCTCAGGTCGAGGCTCCATCAATCAAACGCTTGCCAAACCCCTCCGCCACCTCCAACAGCGACACGCTCTTCCTGGTGCCACCCACGTGTTTCAGAGCAAACAATTTGTTGTAAGCGTATCAATTGATGCGCCCCACATTCGCATGTATGTGTGTACGGGTGTGTGTGTGTGTGTGTGTATTTGAGCGTCACATAATCAAAAGCACAAATACTAAAACAAGCACTCAAACTGTCAAAGCAATGATTGATAGTGTTGACATTTGCTTTTTGGCTTCAAAACGCCAAGCAGCGAACTGAAGAGTTTTTGTGCATTGAATTCTGTTAATGGGACGTTTGGCGATGTTATACAAAAACTTGCCCCCCATTCCATTTCCTCCCCCACCCATTTCGTTATCACCTCACCTGTGGGTGTGTGCTTGTGTGTGTGTGGGTGAATGATGAATTGCATTGCATGTGTTTATATCGAGGTTGAGGGAAATTAGTATTTATTGCAAGTTGACTGACCAAGTTTAAAGGTGTTATTCAATTTGAGCGGTTTTTTCTGTTTCATATTTATAAAGCTACAAAAAGTAAATTAATAATGTTAAAGTAATTATCAATAATGTGCGAAATAAAATAGTTACAAATTGCTTTTCTAGAAAATAGCATTAAATATATATACAAATATATTGAAGATATCATATTTTCGAAAATACATGTTTGGCAAAAAAATATAAATGATTTTGTTATATATAATTTTAATTTTTTAAATTTTTAATTTACATTTTTTACTAATTTTTTATTACAAAAAGATTAAGAACCAATTTTGTTTGTATTTAAAAAACATAGTATTCAAACTGTAAACGCAACATTTTCCATTTCCCCGTTAACGGTTCACTCAGAAACTGTGCTAACGGTTAAAATTATAACAGTTAACTTTGTCGCTGTTGTCAATAGATGGCGGACTGTTGCGCTAACAGCGCTGTTAACTCTGCAGTTGAACATTTGCAGTTGTATTTAATGCTTTTTTTCTGTGCACAACTAAAATGAAATGGGAAAAAGTTATTTTATTATTTAAAGGGTACGGGATTTTTTGCTTTTAATTTTGAAATGTAATCCTGCTCAACTCCGCTTTTAATAATATAGCTAATGAACGATATAAAATCTGAACAATGTTGGAGCTTGGTTTTAAGCTGAGCGCGTAACAATTTTGTCGCTTGTCGCATTTGGGATATGAACACACAAGGGGAGGACAGCGGAGAGCTGGCGCTCAACGGGGCAACAATGGAGCCAAATTTGATGGTTGAGTTTTTGTTTGGGTGTGCAAGTGTGTGGGTGTGCGAGTGTGTGTGGATGGGCAAAAGTGTGTGGGTGTATGCATACACGTTTGGTTTATATACCCTGATCCCATTAAAAATGTTTAAAAAGGGTATAATGGTTTTGTGCAAATGTATGTAACAGGCAGATGGAAGCATCTCTAACTCCATCAAGTATATATAGTCTTGATCAAGATACGCAGCCGAGTCGATATGTCCGTCTGTATGTATGAACACTCGAGCTTCAGAGACTATAAGAGCTAGAGAATTCAAGTTTGGAATATATGCTCTCGTATATTTGGCGCAGATCAAGTTTGCTTTATTTATCGAGATATTTATCAATAACTGTCTCCGTTTCTAGATTATTGACACACTTTGTTTTAAGATATCAATAAATAACAAAATATTAAAGATAGAATTTTCAAAGCAATACATGCATATGCATTTTGTGGATCAACTACGCAAATTTCATCAAGATCAGATAAAAAACATCCAAGTTATGGACAAAAAGTTCTCATATTGATCTCATTTCTGCCAGCAGCCGCAATCATTTTCTGTAAGCATTAAATATCCGAACGCATGTATGAGAAAGAGATGGCATGATAATCGACGCGAGCGCCAACAAGTTTTGTGTGTATTTTGCAGAGCCCCGTTAACTACAATTGCGAGCACCTAAGTATGTTTGTATGTATGTAATTATATGCTCGGGTTGCTTGCCAGCCAATTAGGGATCAGTTCGGGCTTGTGAATAAAAATATGCGCTGCATTCGTGTTTTTTTTTAATCTTCATTACCTGTGCTTGCGATAAGAAATGAGTTAGCCTGCTCATAATAGAATTTATTTAACAGCTGTGTTCAGGGTATATCGTAGTCGACCTTATTTGACTGAAAATGCTTACTTGTTATATGTGGGTTGTGGGTTAAATAAGATGATAGCTGAATAAAAGAGGATTTGCAAGCAGAATGGGGGAAGGGGTTGTTAGGGGGTGGATTGCGAGCTGGCGGTGATGATGCGTTGACTACTCGCCGGCAATCTACAAAGTTTCGTTGGTGTTGGCTTTTTGTTTGCGGCTTGGCACATTGCGGAATTTAATAACGCGCTGATGCATGCAAAATAACGCATAAAAACGTAAAAATGCACACGCAAAAAAAAAAGGGGCAAACAAATTACAACACCACAGGCACAAACCCTCGCACAGACACCACAATACACACAAACACACTCACACACAGAGCAGTCAATATAGAATACGGCTGTGAACTGAGACAGCAGCATCAGTTGCTGCAGTAAAACAATTTTCGCAGTCAATTTTTCTTTTATGAGCGGAAAATATTTCACTGTGGAAATATGATATGCATATTGGCAGCTATCAAACCGATGCTACCCCAACTAAAAACCCCCCCTCCCAAACCCGTCATCCACTAACTGGTATCAGCATCCTTGAATCGAAAACATTTGCGTTCAACTTTAATTGAAACGACAAATACTGCGTTAAGTCAATCGAAAACAAAATAAAGCACAAATTTCAATCAGATAGTAAAAGCAAAGAAAAAGTCAATATGAAAAGTGCTAAAAAGTTTTCAAATTGCGACATAAAACAGCAACAGAACAGAGCAGAGCAGAACTGGAATGAAGGAACGTGGCAGGTAGACGTAGTCGTAGATGGCGCATTTGCTGCATAAAGTCAAAGTCATTAAAAAGTAATGTCATCGTCAACGCACGCCAGCCACGCCCACAATCTACAATTGCCTCCGTCGAAGCAGGACGGGGAATGTGCACGGGTAGGCGTGAGGGGGGATGGGAGTGCTCTACGAATTTTTGCCTGTCTCAACTCCTTCTGCTGCCAGTTGCTCCATTAATGATGGATGAATACTTGAGTCGAGTCGAGTCTAGAGTCCTGGAGTGGCGAGTCCTTGACTGGCGGCTGTTGCGCACCGAAAAATGATTTGATGAAAACATTTGAAATTTTTATCGGGTGCAAAATTATTCAGAACTGTTGATGTCATCGCCACAGCCACATAGAAATGATGACGATGCGAGTGACGTTGAAATATGAAGCGACATTACCAACTTCTCCTAATGGCAGCAGAAGCACCAGCAGCAGCAGCAGCAGCAGCGGGAACAGCTCCTCCTGCTACTGAAACTAGGGGCTGCAATGATTGGCCTTTTTTTTCAGGGTCCTCCGCGTTGCCCCTTCTTTGGAAGGCAACGGAGCGCGTCTGTTAACGCTGCTTGGCCCTTTCCGATAAGAAGTTTGTTGTTTTTTGTTGTTGTTTTTTACGACAAAAAGGTGGAACGGGTTTGGTTAAGCTTGGAGACTTAATTTTTATTAACATTAGAAGTGCACTTAAAATTTGTAATAAATGACTTTGCAATCGATTGGAAGACAAACGATTTTTAATGCTCCATAAAGTTTAATACAGTTGAACGAGCTGACTATAAAAAATACATTCACACAACTATGTCACATATGTATATATAAATATGTTTAATATTGCCAAGGGCAAATATATATATATATATACAGCTATTAAGTAATAACTTGCAAGTGATCATAAAAAAGTTACTACATTATTTGAATTAGTAGAAATCATATCAATTTCTTTATGATGACCCCCCAAAAGCAATTCATAGCTTTGCGGTCCATTAGTGATTTTAGGCAAGTTTATAGTTTATAGTTTATTTATTGCTATTTAGCTAAAAGTATAGTTATGGAATTTTGGGTGGTCTTTAGCACAAGAATCGTGTTGGAAAATATATTTTTATTTCAATTTTTTTAGTAACATTTTCCTTATGATAATCTAATGTCTTCATTAACTTGCCATTTACAAATAAATATTAAAAAAAGTCAAAATAAATAATGAAATCTATAATCTGTTTGTATAATCTATATTTATTATCTATCTATATCAATATTAAACAGATAATTATTTTTTTCAAATCTGCATTAGAATAAAAAAATTAACTTTCTTCAACTTTACTCTTGGTTTGTACAATTAAAAAACTGGAAGCAGCTTATAGACTCATTTTCGAATCTTCTCATTTATATAGACCATTCATTTGGTGGACTTTATCTTTTATTACGGCGCGTGAAATTCATAAACTTTGAGCAAATTGCGGTAAAGTTTTACGGACTTAACATGACAGTTACAGAACAGTGCATGTTTTCTAGGAGGACGAATGGGCCATTGCATACTATGTATAATGTACCATGTATCAGGTACGATGTACCATGTACCTTCTGTACTATGTATACCATCTACCATGTGTGGCATTATAAAACTTTATTTTTTTTTACATGCGTCTAGGGATGAGGGTAGAGGGGAGAAGTGGTGGGAAAGGCGGAGGATCCCTCATGGGTGTTACGCTGACGCTGACTCTGACGACTGTGGCTTCAGGTTTTTTATTGCTGGGCGCTGTTTGACGTGAGCCTGGACGTGAATGCGGACACCGATGTGGGCTAGTCGGTTGGGGATGTGCGGTTGTTCCGTTGATTCGTTGCTTGGTTGTTTGGGGATGTATGTGTGTGTGTGTGTGTGTGTGTGTGTGTGTTGGGTACGTGTCCTGCTCCCACAGGTGACGATGGCCTCGTTTATGAACAAACAGCAAAATGTTGTCAACATTTCGAAATTTATTTGTTCAATATACTTATAAACACACACAGAGACAGAAACAGAGACGGAGACAAACGATGAGCATATGTTGGCTAAGTGTGTGTCTGTATCTGTGTGTGTGTGTGTGTTTCTCGGCTGTTGTGTGTGCGTGTGTTATTAAATTAAACACAGAGCTGCCATCAGCACTGGGGCCAAAAGCATTCATTAGCCACGTTTACTGCACCCGTGGCGACCTCCATTTTGGCTGATGAGTTTTGTTTTTTCTTGTTTTTTTTTTTTTTTTCGTGTCCTACGTTGTCCTGCAAGGAAAACTTTCCCGCTGCGTGTGTTTTTCTGTGCGTGTGTGTGTGTGTACGTGTGTGTATATACTTTTTGTTCTGCACCGTGTGTCTCTCTCTCTGTGTGTGTGTGTGTGTGTGTGATTACCCAGCTGGATGTGGTTTTTCAACTGTCCTCGGAAATGTGAGTCCCGTCTTGTAACAACTACGTATTACAAAATATATTTATCATTTCTGAGTTCATTCATTTGGCTTGGAATGGAAAAAGTGTATTTTTGAAATTACACTCTGCTTTGAAAGTCCCTCATTACAGCACATTATGTTTATATGTAAAAAAGAGATTTTTTTCTATTTTACAAAATCTGCATTTTTTTTAAAGCAGACATTCTTTTATAGGAACTTCTTTAGACTCACTTTAACTATAGATTTAAATGTTGGTAGAAAAGTAGAGCTCAAAAATCATTTGTTTTTTTTTTCCTTTTTAGAGTGCCTAACAGATATCATTCAACAAACTTATACAATTTATTTTTGTATATAACTTATATTATTTATTTATATAAAAAATATTAATATTATTTTGTTTTCTTATTTCTTAAATCTAATAATTATTAAAGTTCTGCAAAGATAAACCATGTAAGTGATACCCAAAAGAAGCTATCAGCATCTGGCAGTTCCAACTGGGAATTTTCTGTGATGTTCCTTCCTTCTTTCTGTGATTTTTTTTTTTTTTTGTTCTCATTACTTTGTCTAGAGGAGTATTTGCTGTGGCGGCTGTTGCCGAGTCGTGACTGCGGCGATGCCACCGTCTGTCCGTCTGTCCGTCCGTCCGTCCGTCCGTCCGTCCGTCTGTCTGTCTGTTTGTCCGCCTCTGTTGCTGTTAGTGGGTTGCATGTTGATGCTGTTTGGTATTTTTGGTGTGATGCTACATTTTGATACGCGTATTTGTTCTAAAGTGTCCCGTGTACGTGATCTCAACTCCAAGGCATATAGAAATGATTATTGCGACGTCATTTTGGCCAAAATGGCCAAACGTTGACGGCCTCTTTAGACTGAAAATATTAACGGGTCACAGTTGTAGCTGCTGTTGCTCTGCTCTCTTGTGCTGCAGTTAAATGCGATTTGACCTGTGTGTGTTTGTTTGTGTGTGTTCTGTGGTTAAAGCCTAAACGCATTAATTCTAATTAACTTTTTGCGGTTAGCTCATCAACCCAAAAAATGGGGACTTGGACCGGAATCTGGTAACTGAAAACTGGAGCCACAGCTGGCCGCAGTCGTTTTGCCGGTTTATGAGCACTCCCCGCACGAAATAGCGACAACAAATGAAGTGCAGGCAATAAAAAGCGACAAAGGCAAATGGCGAAACGTCGTCCTAGTCGTCCTTAAACCCCCCACCCTACCCCCAGCCTGCCCGCCTGCCTACTTTTTGTGCGTTGAGCCATGAAAATGGAAATGAAAATTTATGCGTAGCAACTACTACCGGGCACAAAATGCGTCGCGTTCGTGTGATTAAAACACCTGCGTCGACAGATGCCAGCAGCAACAGCAGCAGGAGCAGCACCAGTTGCCTCCTAGTCAGTCTCTATGCTACCCCCGTCGTCTCCAGTCTCCTGGCCATATCCTAACCAGTTGGTTGGTCGCCCAGGTGATCATAGCTTTTCATTTTCGCCGCCTAATGAAACGTCATGTTATTTATGGCAGAGATGCGCTCTAATGCAAACTCATTGCTTTCCATCTGCTCGCTCCACACAATGGCAGGCCAGAAAGTATAGTAATTCCACTCGGCAGATTACTCTGTGCAATTGCCAGGGGAGTCACTATTTAAATAGTCTCCGCATTATGACCATAATCTGCACAATCTTTTGTAATTATTTAGATTTAAACCACAAAGTACAAGTGGATTGCGACAACTTTTATAATGAGTTGGAATTTGAAACGTTTATAATAAGAAATATAAACAAGATTAGAAATTACACAGAAAAAAATTTTTACGTAAAACTGTTTTTTAATCATTTCTCTTTTTTAAGGAATTTTATTAAAATCTATTCTTTTTGTATATTTCTAAATTCGATTATATTTTGAGTATATTTAACTTTGTTTATTTTTTAAATTTATTTTATAATGAGTAGGAATTTGAAATGTTTATAATAAGGAATATGGACAAGATTAGAAATTACGCAAAAAAAAAAAAATATTTACTCAAAATTGTACTGGATAACTGTTATTTTTTGTAATTTCTTTTATTGAGAGATTTTATTAAAAAAATTTCTTTTTGTAATTTTTAATTTCGTTTATATTTTGAGTATATTTAATTTTATTTATTTATTTAAAATTTATTTAAATGTTGATGAGTTTTGAGTCTTGCGCCTAATTAATTAATTAATACTATTTGATTTATTTAATAAATAAAATATTTAAAATTTGTTGAACTCATGTAAAGAACTTTAATAAATAATATAAATAATGTGCTTAAATTGCATAATTTCACACAATTTGACAACAAATTTGTTATATATTTTTTGGCTGATGGCGCAAATTTCAAGTGTGACTATCAATTTGCAGTTGTTCAGTGGTTGAGCTTAAATAACCCAATCGGATTGCAGATAATTCATTCAGCTAGAGGAAACTAAACAGAGTTCGGAATTGATCGAAGCAATTGACAATTTGACATACATTAAGCTGCTCAATTTGTCTTTAGACCCCCATCGGAGTCGTCCGCAAATATTGCTCACTTGTCACTTCACTGAATGCGTCGATTCTATGCCTTTTTTTTATAGCTTTACTTTTATACATATATACATTTATATATATATATATATATCTATATATATAAGTATTTTTTTTACAGCCTTCAACACCAAAACGTGTTTAGCATTGATAAATTTTGGGGGGCATGCCGCGTGACTGGCCTGACTGACCGTTGAGGATGAAGAAGACAAAGACGAAGACAACGGGAAATGACTTTCAGGGGGGGCGGCAAACGGAGGAACCATTAAAAATGCTAATGTATCTATTGAATGCGAATTTTATGCAAATGACAAGGTTAAAGGCAAAATAAGTGCCACGCTACGTTGGTAATGCGATAAAAAATTTGACACATCATCACTTTTCAATAAAATCAACAAATTTTTATTTAAGTCACCCAACGGATGCGCCTCGCTGCCCGCCCAGTCCACAAAATCGACCCACTGCCCACAACTTCGCCCATCTATAAATACAGTTTTTTTTTTTTGCTCGACTCGCTGTTGCGCCACCACACAAAAAGGCGGCAGGAAGGATGTTCGATGCTGGAGGCAGGCGGGCAGAGAGTAACTCTCAAAGCTGGCTAAAAGTAATGCCATTTTCTATGGGATCCCTGCTACACCGCCGATTACCCAAGGGAAGTTTATCCATTTTGGCCATACGTTTTTTTTTTAGTCTCTCTGTGTGTGGGTGTGTGTGTGTGTGTGTGTGTGAGCCTTACATTATGCTATTCTTTGCTTCGTTCTGGTTGTGTTTTTTTTGTTTCGCTTTTCTTTTCATTTCTTTTCTGTTCTTTTCTCTCGGCTTTTCGCTTTTGTCAAATGCGGAAGTAGCCAGTGAGACTTTTCAGTTCACAAACTAAAAAATACTTTGAATTGTGAAATGTGAAATCCGGTTATATTACTAATTTCACTCTCTCTCTCTCTTTCTCTCTTTCTATTTTGTGCAATACATCATCCTTTTACGCCGGCTTTTAGGTGACTCCTGTTGCAGGGTTGATGCTTGCCGCTTGGCGCATAGCTGGCACATTCAACATCAATTACAGCATCCCAAACAGAAAATGTAGTTTCTCAATTCGCATTGGTAACCCAAAATGTCACTCGTCGTGATTGATGGAATTGACAATTGCCGCCGCCCACGCGTAACAGCAAATGGATGAATCCTGCCACCACACTCAGTCCCCCCCACTCCCCCACCACCACCCCCTTTTACAACAGTTGTCCCACCAGTCTACCAGTGCTTGGCACACTACTCAAGCTACAGTCAGCAATCCTCAGTAACCGCCAGCTCTGCTCGAGCACAGTTCCTATGTCATGTCAGGCTCTGCATTTGCCGCTGTCAATTCGAGTAACATTTGTCTGGCAGCGGCAGCTCAATTAGGTGATTTCAAATCCCCAATCGAGTTGGTTAAAGTGCGCCAAAGAGTGCCAGCCTTGAAGCCATATTGTACATTCTAAAGAAGCACATTTTTTTTGTCGCATTTCAATGAAAATGTTTACAATGGCAAAAGTATGTAACTGGCAGAAAATAAAGTACAGATATATTTCTGAACAGAATCAATAAGATTTAAAGTCTTTAAATTTGGAATATAATTTTTTTTCAAACCCTCGCAGATCAAGTCTACCTTCATTTCATTAAATGTCATTTAATGGCAACACAAAGTTTGGTCACAAAAACAAAGAAATCTAACCTGAATAGATAGGCAAATAGGCAGGTAATTAATTATTTGACTTGACAACTGATTGATAAATTGGCTACAAGTTTGTGAGTTAATTACATTCTTATTGTTCATTCATTGGTCATCATAAATGTTATGTACACACGATTAACGCCTCATTTGTTTGGGGTTTTTTTTGGGAGTGGTTTGCATCGGGTGTTACACGATTATTTTCATTACTGAAATATTATTGCTTTATTTGGCACTAACCGGCACACGATCCACGCCTGGCCAAAAGCATCGTCGTCAACAAGTTGGCCAATTGAAATTGTTATTTCACATTTCGTGTAAACATCGCGTGCAATTACAAATATTTGACTTGTTTATTACTAGGGTTTTGCTCGTATGAGTGCTCCTCTTAGCCATTCAAGGTTACCATTTTAGCCATTGAGCAAAACGAACACTTATCAAAACACTTTAACAACAACAACAAACAATTAGGATTATTATTTACGCGACAAGGACGACAACCCCATTAAGACAACTTGAACTGAGGTGTCTTATTGAGAGTATTATTATTTATATTGAAATATAACAATTAAGTAAGTTTAAGTATTAAATTACCGACTATGCTGTACCCTGTAAAGATATCATTGTCAATTAACAATCGAACTTTTATTAAAATTAACCCAAATTCTTTGGTTTTCTGTGCAATAATAATAATTTGAATAATCGAATCCATTTTATATAAATTAATTTAAAACAAACAAATTATATGCATTTTTTAGTATCAGTGGTTAATTTACTCAAGTTCTTTTCAGCTCAATTTATATATCTATATATAATTTACTCATTTATTAAGTGAATTCAATTTAATTTGATAATTTTAAATTCATTACTTAATGTCAGAAATGGCAAACAATGAGAATAGTTCAAATACACTTGCACCAGTTCGCAGTGGTTCACTCAAAATGAATCACTCTGCCCTCCAGAGACCCTCATCAAAAAAGGCGACGTTGTTTGAGCTACGAAAAATATGTGACGGCAATTTAATTAAAAACTTATGAATGAGTGAACAAAAAAACTTTTGCACATCCTTCGACTTGAAGATGTTTTTATCGTACACAATGAATACAGCACACACACACCAACACACACACCAGCACACACACACACACACAGCTCAGTTGATATGTGTTTTTGTTTGTTTCTGGCTGTGCTTTGGTCTGTGCAGATCAGCATATGAAAACTATGCGAAGCTTTTTCGGCACGCTATAAAAGCACAAAGTTTTTACAGCGTAAAAATATAATTGGAGAAATTTAAAAAGTTTTCGTTTTTTTATTTTTTTTATTATTTATTTTTGTGCTTTTAGTTTGTATTTGCTAGTTTTACAAGCGAACAAGTAATTTTCATTTTTAAACTATGCTTCAAATTCAGTGCACAAGACTAAAGATAATTCAAGTGGGAGAGATAAGTAAATATTATATGTATACTGTAAAACCTGAAGTGAACTTTATAAGTATTACGAATCAGCAGTTATACAAATTAAATTCATTTTATTTATGCAAAATATGTACAAATTGGAAAAGCTGCTCAGTTTTGACCAGCTTTCAGAGAATCGTCACATTTATGCATTATTTATGGACACTTAAAATTCAGGAATTGATAATAACTTAGATAATAGTTAATCTTGATAATCCAAAAGTCAAATCGATCAAAAATGCGCAAATGGCAACTTTTCGAGCATTTTTGGCTGGTAGACAAGAATGCAATGAAAATGTATTTTATACACATAAATTGTTGTCTCCTGGTCGCAATCTCACTTGACACATTTACAAGCATTTCTCATCGTTTTGTGCTGCTGCTTTCAAAGGTGGGAAAAGGGAAATATTGGTGGGTGTTGGGGGGGAAGGGGTTTTTAGGGGACTTGGCCTGGCCATTACATTGTGTGTGTGTGTGTGTGTGTGTGTTGTCTGTCTGTGTGTGCAGTTGGTAAAAGTGAATAAGAAAATTTGTTTGCCAACTTTTGGTGTAATTTGTAAACATCAAAGAGAATGCCAGAGAAAACATGTCCACGAGTCAAAGGGATCAAGAGTTGCTTTGCGAATTCGTGCGGAAATCTTCTACGTGTGCGGCATGCCAAAATAAGCGAGTGTGCTTTTGTCTGTGTGTGTATCAGTGTGTGTGTGTATCAGTGTGTGTGTGTATCAGTGTGTGTTTTTATGTTTATTTGTGTGTGCATTGTACAAGTTACGGCAGCTGGCAGCTGCCTTCAGGACATCTTATTCCACCAGTTGCCTTAAACAAATCCATTGATGTGCTGTTGATACAACATTCGGATTACTTAACCCAAAGCGCATTAGGTAAATCAATGGGTTTTGCTGCTTAAGCTGTGCATGTTTTAGCATCATCTAAATCCCAAATGGTTTGCAACAGAATACATGACGCTAATGAAGCGCCAAACCAGAAATATATATATATATCTATATATAAATAACTGAACATGATCAAAACCAACGCTGCAGCTGATGGCTGCTGAGGTGCAGATAGACACACAGCTCTCCGCCCAAAAAAAGTTATGATAACAAGGAACTAATTAAGAAACATGACGTCCCCATGACAGCTTCGACCTCGGCCTCAGCCTAGGACTCCGCGAAGACTCGGCCCACGCAGCAGCCCCATCCCAACAGCCGGGACAACAGCAGCAAGGAACATGGCAAACCAGCAGCAGGAGCCGGAGCTGATGCCGGAGCCGGAGCCGAAGCCACTGAAGCAGCATCTCTGATGATGTCCTGATGTACTAATTAAGTTTTGAACGTGACGAGAAATTGCAAGTAGCAATTTCGTTGTTTGATTTTTCGCTGAGCGAAAATTGTTCTTCATCTCCGGATTCCCTTTCTCATTTTTGTTTTTTTCTTTTTTTTTTTGCTCCTGTGGCTATTTTCATCTGAATAATTAGCAGCAAAGTGTGCAAAGGACTCAGCTGCCGGGACAGGCCAACGAGTTGGCAATATTTTTAGCCGATCCCCCCCAACACTCCGCCCATGATTGCGGCTAGTTTCCTTTTTGGCTAACTACAAATTAGAATTAATTTACTTGATGCTGCAATATACTCGGCTGCTGATGAGTTGCTGCTAATTAAGAAAGACAATGGTCAAAATAAGTAAAGCAGGTTCAAGTATAGCAATCGACCCCTCAATCGAAGTAGATACTGGAAATCATTCTATGGAAGTGATACTTACTCTAGTCAGTAGATTTAGTTAAGGATTGTTAGTCTATATTTAAGAAAACTATAAATAAAAATAATGATTTTTGACTGCTCTCAGAAGATGTTAGGTAAGAGAAATATGCTTTATTTATAACAACACCTATGGCCAACAATTTACATAAAAGTGCAATGATTTTATTTTGTCTGTAAATCGCTTTGTTTATCATTGCGTCTCTTTGTCACTCTGTCCTCAAACGTTTCTTCTTGCTTGTGGGAATGTTGACGCTATTGTTAGCTGAATTTGTTGTATTTGGACGAAGCTTTTGTTGTTTGTTTTGAGGTTTCATTAAAAAGAATTTAATTACAAGAAACTCATTTCTCTTCGGTATCCATTCTCCGTTCTTCGTCGCTCCCGTTACGTGTCCCACTTTTGCCACGCCCCCCTTTATTATGCATTTTCGCATTTTGTGCGCTGCGTCGCCAACTCTTTTGTAAATTGTCTCCTTATCAAGCTTTGTCAGAGGGAGAGAGAGAGAAAGCGACAGAAAGGGAGGGAGAGAGAGTGAGTAAAAAAACGAGGGAGGTGGAAAAATGTGAAATAAAAATTACCGTTGCGGGGATTAAGAAGTTTCGCTATTATCATTCAAATTATAATTACTTGCAATTGTTTTTGTAATGTTCATTAACATTTAGCGCCTTCAGAAATTGCAGCGAAATGGGAACAGTGTCTGCGATGCCTGCGAGCAGAATTTCATTGCAGACATTTTCGTAATTATTTTTTAAAGTGTAATTTGCGCAGCCGCCTCTGGGAAGGATTAGTCCGGAAATATGGCAGCATGTGTTAATTGGATTTTTGGTGCTCATAAAGACAAAAGTTGATGGCGAAAAGTGTGCAATGCTCTTATTTTACTTGGCGTAAATTTACACAAACACGATTATCAAACAGCTACAAAAAAAAAATAAGGAAAATTAAAACTGTAAATTAATCCGTTTATAAAAATAATTTCATGTTCATATATTGTATAAATAAACCAACTTGAGCATCTCAGTTAATCAACATCCAATCAATTTGTTACCAAATGTGTTAGACTTGAATTTTTCTAAATCACATTTGCGAAACCCGATTAAAAATGTTGACTGTGGACTTTGTTGGCCACTTTAATTTTTAATACTCAGCCGCATGCATTTTGTGCATCTCGGTAAATATGAATACATAATTCATTAAAAAGCGCACACGAGTATAAGCCAAAAACAACAATTGTGGCTTATGCAAAAAAGCAACAGCTATAAAAATACAATTTTATATTTGTACACATTTATTTTATATATATATTTTCCCGGCACTGTGGGCAAATGTTTACAAGGATTTCTTTTGATTTATTTAAGTGGAACTAATTGTGGGCGTTGAACTGAACAAAACAAAAAATACAATGTAAAATAATAATAATAAAATATTTTTCAAGTGTCTGAAATTAAAGAAGAGAGTTCGTAATTTAATTATGAATTGTCATATTGAACTTGACTTTTGTTTTTTTTTTTTTAAGTGAATAAAACGAATAATGAGTTAAATGAGCGCTGAGCGCGCAAATTGTTTAATTAAACACTCATCTGCTGAAAAGGCAACGAGACACCAAAGAAGTTTCGTGTCTATACAAAATAAATTTCAACACTCCAACAACATATTTATGTACATATCATATCCTGGCAGCAGCAGCAGCAGCAGCAGCAGGAGCCGAAGCCGAAGCCAACCAAATGGAACTCCTCCAACTGAAAGCATTTGCGTGTTTGCGTGCAATTTGTTATCGCCGAACAAAGAAAACGACGTAAATTCAACACCTACAATAAGTCAGCCCAGGGAAGTCAGATGAGTCTGCGGGGCGGGAAGTGAAATGTTGGGTACACGTATTTTTAAGTAAAAATACATTCGAGTTTAATTGTGTTGTACAGCACTCGGATAAGTTGCAGGCAACGAAAATGGGTAAGCTGATATATAGTGGAAGAGCTGTCAATTGAATTGCGGATCAGGTAGTATATAATAATTGAATTCCTTAAACAAACAGTTGCAACTAAGGTTTTAAGTTTCAGTTATCTGACAAACAAACCTTGTGCAATTTTCAACATTTATTCTTAGAAAACAAAATCTGGTTCATACTGCAAATCTACTCTACAACTAATATTAACTCCTTATAAAATATAAAAGTGATAATACAGAAATGTCTTGTAACTTCTAATTAAAATATATTTTCTAAATGGTATATATTAAAGTTGTCTGCTTGCAAATATTTAGATGATACTTACAATATTCATATTTAATAAGTTGCATTTATTTGCTGTGGAAATATTCAGTGATTAAATAGAAAATACCATTAATAGAATTTCAGATATGTTTATTACTTCCCATTAACATTGATTAGTGTATGAAATATTTTACTTAACTTTGATTCCAATGCATTCAAGGCAGGCAAATGAAATGCAGCTCAAATAATCCATCAAAAACATTAGCCCAAAGGACATTTCAAAGTAATTAAATGATCTACATACTTATGTGTATGTGTATGTGTGTGTGTGTGTATTGTAATTAAGTACAATGCATTGAAATACTTCTCGTACAGTGAGCACTCGTCTGTCATTAATTTGGGTTTACAAAAGCCTATTTGTGATTTGTCAAAATTGAATTTGGCTCTTATCGAGCAATTGATTGATGGCCATCGCTGCTGCTGCTGCTGCTGCTGCTACCAAAAGTTTATGTCCTTCTAATGTAGACAGCTGCTCCATCTCCATCCTTTTAGCCAGGCCAACAACTTTTGGGTAGCTCTTTGCAACACACACACACACACACGTGAGGGTGTGATTGAGAGCTTAGGCGAAAATGCAAATGCAATGTTGAAAATGGCATTCTGCTCCCGATGGACGTGTACTCTGAGAGGCGATGCACGTGCTCATCAGATGGCCAGATTGTCAGTTTCCAATTGCGATGGCAAGTGGATTTAACCAGTCCAAATGCAGATTTACCATTTTCAGGTATTTCTATTTGGTTGCTATGTTGCACTTTAAAAGTTGCACGCAACCAAACAATGCCAAATGCTGCAGGTATTTATTATTGTATTTTCTATTTTTTTTTTATTTCATTTTTTCTTCTACTTTATTGTCTGATTTGTTGACTGGCAAATCTCAAATGGAGTCACATTTTCAATGGATGCAATGCAACTTTTGTCACAGGGGGCTGTGCAGCAGCAGAAAAAAAAATTTACAAAATGGCAGCAGCGGAAGTTGAAGTGCTGTTGGGAATTGCAAAATTTGTTGCCTGCCATTGTCATTTTTGTTTTCGTGGCTGCAGAGGCAGCAGAGGCAGCTGCAACGGTGGCAGCAGCAGTGGCAGCGGCAGTGGCAGCGACAGCGGCAGCGGCATCGGCTGTGGCGCATTCGTGCGTTTTATTCCCAGCCAAACTGTAAATTCAAAGCCAGCGGCACAGAATCGGGACAGCAACAACAGTAACTGAAAAGAGCTACTATAACAACAACAACAACAACAACAGCAGAAGACCCGTTAGCTCTTTTCAGCTATTGAAATTTGCTGCAATTGTCAGCTTTTGCGTGCCATGCAAATTCCCCAGTGTAAAAAGCAAAAATCGACAATAAGAAAACACAAAAACAGCACAGCAAAAATTATGTTTCTGTGCCGGCAACCCGGAAAGACTAAATATTCAAGGCATCGATTTCAGTGGCAACATATTTCCATAGGGTATATAGTTGTATATACAACTAGTTATATATATTTAAAAAAGAAGTTTTTTTTTTGGGAGTAGTATATAAAGATTTGCCTAATTATGTATAAAGCAAAAAGGAGGCAGACATGAATAGATATTCTTCAAACGGATGCAAAAGACTATGAGAGCTAGAAACTTTTATTTTTGAGTATCGATAAATATCGATAACAGACACACTGTTTTATTATAATTAAGTTCAGTTAAATGTGTTTGACAGTTTTGCTCACTCGACTACAGCATTCTTACTTGACTGACACAATTAACAAATCACTTTGTCAGTCAGTCAATTTGAAACTACTTTTGTAAATTGCAAGTGTAGCCTCACAAAGTGGTCGATAACTGGATGCAAAGCATCTGCTTTTATTGGCTGGCAACTTATTAATCCAAGACTCAGATCAGAGCAAACATTCAAGGAAAAGTGCTTAAAAAGCACACAATGTCCACTTAATGCTGCCCATTAATGGACTTTTAAGTGCTGCCAACAATGTTCCCAGTGTGTGTTTGACTTTATTGTTGAAATGTACTTTGATTTTGGTGCACATGGCCCAAAAAGTTCCGGCTCCATTCTCTCCTGGCACATTGTGTATGCTGTCCGGACTACCATCGAGTCGTTTGGGTCTTAAGCTCATAATCCGTTCAGTGGATGCGGCAACACGTGCGAATGTTCCTTACAGCAATTCTACTGCCACTTCTATTTTTGGCCAAAAGCTAAATAGCTGAGGTGAGTGAAATGTATTTATTAGTCACAAAAATAGAAAAGTGCGAGAGCTGTTTAACTTTAGCCAAAAGTACTTGATGCAGAAACGTGTCCTTAAGAAGAGGACAATTTTTTATGAAACGACTGGAAGTTAAAAAAGAATTTACCAAGCTTAAAATATACAAAAAAAAACGAAGAAGTCTAAATCTTAAGTAGATTGATAGGAATCACAGCAGGTGTTTTATTGGTATCAGAGTATTTCGAAATCGGCTACACATGCAACAATCTCACATGTTGTATTCTAGTTTAAAAAAAGAAAAAAAAAATCACACTTAAATGGACCAAATGCTAAACAAAATGGCGTTAAGCCAAATATAATAAATATATATAAATATAATATGAAAAACACACAAAATTTAAGCCATTTATTTACGCAGCTTAACCACTGAAATGTTAGATAATTCAATAGGATTACTAAAAATATAGGCTAAAACTGGATTTATTCATGTTCAGCAATTCAACAAATTAATTCTTTTAAATATACAAATATTATTAAAAGCTGTCAAACATCGTTTTTGGGCTCCAATTGGGCATTAGAAGTGGTCGAATGTTCAGTGGCACAACCACTTTAATATACTTGCAACACATGAAATTGAAAAACCACTGAATGAATTCGTCACAGCTGGTTCACATTTCCGTTTGCTGGACAGAAATTGTTGGAATTATATTTATGAGGCTGGCCTCTGGCATATGGCCGGGTTCATGTCCGTTCAGGTTGGATGGGGTTGGGTTTGGTTGTTGGCCGCTGGTTTTGGTTGGTTTGCCTTTGCCAAAAGATATTTAAAATCAAATTTGTTTAATTTACATGCATAAACGCGTCAAATTTGTTTTGGGAAATTTGTGCCAGACTGAAGCAATATCCACTGAAGGCAGCAGCGTGCATTGGTGCAGAGGAAGAGCTGTTAGTTCTGCCCTGGTCTCCCCAATGTGTGTGTGTATGTGTGTGTGTGTATGTGTGTGTTTGTGTGTGTGTGTGTGTGTGTGTGTGTGTGTGTGTGTGCGCTCAAAGGCAACAACTGTTTCCGTTAATATAAAATGCAAATTTTGAGCATTTTTAGTAGCGCCCCAAAAATTGTTCAAACCTACCCACACATACCCCCCCCCCCCCCTTAACTGATCCCATGGCCTGCGGTCAGTTTGGTTATTTTGGCCAAAAAACAACAACAACAGCAACACAAGATATGAGTTTGTAATAACCAAATCGGTTGGTTGGCTGCGTCTAGGTTTTGGGGGGATCCGGGATGCGGGATGCGTGTTCGTCGGCTTGGTCAAATGCAATGAGTAGTAAAATGTTGTTGGTAGAAATTATGGGGCCAAAACGCCGGATGTTGTTCATATCCCTTTTGTAAACGCACGGAAATATGCTGGCAAAAATACAAGCAAAAATGGAAATGATGTTGGAAAAACAATTTCATGATGTTTTGATTTTAAACAGCATACATATGTGCGTAAACAATAAAGAGCGACAACAACAACAACAACAAAAACAACAGCAATAACAACAACAACAACAACAACATCAACTCAGTTGGCTAACACATTTAGGCCTTGTGTGCTTTTCGATTCGATTGACAGTTGTAATTTAAAGTTGGTTGCAAACAATTTACAGTTCTTGCCTGTCATTTAACATGTGCCACAAGCAGCGATAAAGACAGAAAGAGAAAGAGAAAGAAAGAGAAGGAAACTAAATCATTTTCATGCCATCGATGAATTTACCCAGAGGATTCTTCGATTTCTACCATATTTTTCTAGTCATTTATTTACATTTTCTCAGCAGTCAGTTGGGGGTGGTTGGGTTGTTTTTTGCGGGGTGGCGTAGGTGGCAGATTTATTTATTTAGTGCTTATCTTCGAGGCGCATAAATGAATATCAAATCGAGTCGCAACGCATTCGAATTGATTCGCATCGAATGATGGCCAACAAAACGGCGCCCATTTCCATGCGGTTGACGCTTGTTTACACTAACAAGCAGCGACCCTTCTTCAATATGTGTGTGTGTGTGCGTGGGTGTGTGTGTGAGTGTGTATGTACGGGTGTGTGTGTGCGTCTGTGTTTACTCTGACTTTTTGCTTTGTGCCCATTGAAAGGATCTTAAACTTTCGTTGTTAGGGCAAGTGATATGCCCCTCCTACGCCCCTCCTCCGCTTTCTTGTCCACATTCTTATTTTTTTTTTCCAAATCCGATTAGCATCATTAAGTTGAGGCCACACACAGTTATTGTCGATGGGTCCATTAGATCCATTTGATTGATTCCCCATTGAGAAATAGAGATTTTGAGTGGATACAAAAGGTTACCAAAAAAAAAAAATTACTTTCTTGCCAATTATATTTTTTTTCGATAACATTTCAACTCTAGTGCACTTAAATACTCTTCAATCTATTTATACTTTTTCCCAAATCCACTTGGAATGTTTTGGACTTACGAATGTTTTGATAGGCAAATTGTGTTTCTGAATTTAAATGATTATGAAAATACACCTCTATCGAAAAATCAGATGAGTATGTTTGGAATGCATTGCATTCGTTACAAATACATTTAATTTTGTATCATGAATATTTGAAAAATAATAATAATTAGTGCTGCTTCTTCCAGATCTTGTAGTGTTAAAGGAAACTCCCCTCAAATTAATTGCCACTCATTCCACTTACAAATTAGAGTAATGCCAATAAGGGGCAACATCTGTGTTTTGTCTGGCAAATGCTAAATAGCAACAAGCAGCCAATTTACGAAGTAAACTGCCAACAATTAAATGTCTTTTGGCTAGAACAGATAACAGAAAACATATACTAATGTTGCGTCTGGATAATGCAAAGGGGGTAACCACTATATACTATATATACTATCTACTATGTACTACAATTACCCGCACTATTCGAAAACAGCTGGCCAAATGGTTTTATCCTTCGAACATGTTCCAGATTGCATCTTCATCTTGGCCCCAAACTCGTACATATTCTATAAGGCAATAAAAGTTTCTGCGCAATAAATCTGCAAGTTTCTGGACCGAGACTTTAACGGGAGGTGCACAGCCAAACACAGAGAGAAGGAGGCGTAGAGGGAGGGGGGGGGGCAAAACATCTGCAGTTCGCATTGCTACACACACACACACACAAATTGCAAAAGAGTTGAGCACAGAACAGGTGGCCCTCGAACTGACGACCATTTTATTTGCTGCCAGGTCAGCGATTCACTTGGCCTCCACTTTTTTGGGGCACCAGATTCAGCACAGGCTTTTGTAGCCGCTGACTTTAAGTCAACTACTTTTCCGGTGCTTGTTTTTTTTCTTCGCTTATTTTTGGTTTGATAAAAAAATTAATGCATCTCATGCTAACCGCTTCTATCGTCCACACAGCTGTCAGCACCACGCCCCCATCGCCTCGTTTTACCCCCTGTTGCCCCTTTTTTTGGGCTGGGTGTCGCCACTGACGAAAGTGTTGACGCATACAAATTGTGCATTAGCGAAAAACTCGCAGCTTTCGGGGGCATTTAGTTGCAAATGCGTCACCAGGCGCAGGTCCTGGCAGCGGTGGCAACCAGTTTCGCGATAGCCAACGGCGCTACTCTGCAAGCATCCGCATGGCATTTACATAAATGCAATTTAAAATCTGAATTATTCATGAACGCCACCATTTGGCCATTTGTCTGAATGACCACTTGTGGCATTCCTGCCTGCTTCACACTCATACCACACACAAATACACACACACACAGACACACGCAGGCCGCAACATTTGAAAATGGACATTGCCCTGCTGCTAGTTCACAGAGCCTTCTTCAACTGCTATCCAAAACCCCACAGATGATATCCACTCGTTTGGTTCGATTCAATATACCCTGTTTATAGATTGCCCCAATGGGTATTATCCAATTGGATTTTTAACAGAGTTGCGAGGCATTTCAATTGTAATTAGCTTTAAGAAAGATACAACTTTCTCTGGTATATAATTCGCTGTCCCACTTAGATAAGGCCCATTCGCAATGTTTTACCTTTAATTAATAATCCATAAAAATATTGGTATGTTTCTATTATAAAAAAATAAAGATAGTGTAAATTTAAAAAAATTTTCAATATGTAAATTATAATATAATTAAATAATTATCAAATTGATTCATTTCTTTGCTGCAAATATAGAATACTTTCTAGTCCAAAGATTGCCATAAAATAAATGTGTTAATTCAGATAAATTTTAAAACGATTTTTTAGTTGCAACTTGTTATTTTATATTATTTATTATTTTTTTATATAATTAAGTAATTTTCATACTGATTCATTTTATTGCTGCACATACAGGGTACTTTTTAGTCCAGCATTTTATTTGGCATATTTTTTTTTTTTGTGATTTTTTCCAACTGCATGTGACAACTGAATGGTTTCCGTTATTTGAAAGCAAAAGCATCGAAAATTCGCTGATGTCAAATTGTCAATAAGGATTAACTCTTCCGTTTGTGTACATTTAATATTAGCAGCAACACATTTGATTTGGCTTTAGCAAATGCTTTCAAAACTGACCAAAAACCAACGTCTGCCCCGCAACTGTAGCATGTTGATTTTGTGATTTACCAAATTACTAAAGTCCTGTGTAGGTTCAATTTATTAAGTAAACATTTTCAATGATTATTGCAAGCGTTTATTTGCCAAAATCTTCACTGATGATTCACAACAACATACCAACACATATACATACTTATGTGAGTGTATGTATGTATGTAAATGTATTTATTTGGTAACAAGTGAGATAAAGGATTTTGCTATATATAATCTGTAGATCTGCAACAATAAAGTAAAATATTATTTGAATTAATAAAAAAATATAAATAATATATAGGTAATTTAATATTTAGCACTAACAGTTATAATAATAATAATACTACTAATATTAATTTTAATAAGAATAATAACTATTTGAATCATTCATAAATACTATTAAAATTTATAATGGTGCTTAATTTATGGAATAATTGCACTAATTTGAGCACAAACAAAATTGCTTTGACTATGATTTCTGATAATGTATATGTCTCATATATAACGTAGCATTTCTAAACATATATATATATATATATATATCTAATGTTAAACATTTTAAAAGCAGCTTCTGTTTACACCTCGTTTTGCAATTGCCAGCAACGAATTACTCCAAAGTTTATCGTCAGACATCGCCTTATGCAGCATGACATTGAAATATTACAATACGTTTTATATTATATACATATATATATATATATGTGTATATCGATTTTCTAGATATGTCGTTTGTGAAGTCAAATGTCTGTGAATGTTTTTGTCACAAATGACTTGCCGTTTTAATTGATTGCTGGCAATAAACTGAAACGGGGCGAAACCCATTGTGAAAATGCGTTTGTCTGATGTGTGTGTTTGCCAGTGTGTGTCAGTGTGTGGGTGGGTGGGTATATGTGTGAGTCTAACTGAACCCGCAGCTGTCGCAGAAAGTTTAAATGGGCAAAGCGTCAACGTCATATGCGTAACACTGGAGCAGTTTTTTGTGGCAAGGGGATACAGCATTTTGGGACGAGGAATCTTTTCCTATTTGCGCCTTTTGTGGAAATTTTCTTGTTTCTTAGAATTTGCGACAATTTCAACTTTTATTTGCACAATGTTGGCGTTGACAAAATTGGCAGGCATTTCCATTTTTCACCCTCCTCCACCCAACGCATAAAATTGTCCAATTACATTTATGATTTTTTGCTGTTTTGTTATTTTTTGTATGATTCGCTATGATTTGCAAAATGCTGTGCGAGTGTGTGTATGGGTGTGTGTGTGTAGATGCTTCTATTTATATGCCAGTTTTATTGCATTTATTTTCAGAGTGTGTCGAGTTTTTTATTGCTTCTTCGAATTAACTTGCCTTGGGGAGTATTGCAATATTTTCTAGAAATATTTCAAATTTGGCTTGAGCTAATTTTTAAGAAAAATATAAATCGTAATTTTATTAAAATTTTTTTATTTACTCATTGATTAGAATTTCTAGTTTTCTGTATGGTAATTTTGGTTAGGGTATCTCAAGTTGCGCATATCGAGAATAATATTTTTCGTCAACTCGCCAGACATTGCATGTGTTTATATTTGTATTCAGGCTTTTTGGTTTACTTTGGCGAACTCTTAGAATAGAAACGAAATGGAGCCATTTTGAGTATTGCTCGGAACGTGACTGAAACGCAATTTTCTGAGCTTAGTTTAATTTGCCCATATTAAGCCTCAGAGGCACTCAGGCCAGCACAGACATGGCAATAAAGAATTCTCTCAATTCGTATTTTGCACACTTTTCAATATCGCTCATACGCAACGTTGGCCACAGTGGGGCAAAAAAAAAAAATCCGAGTCGCTCGTTTGATTTTTAGCATCGTTTATGCATCGGACAATGGGAGCAATGGGCAGACCCAAACCCAAACCCAAGCCCAGATTGACATGAGGAGCCATGTCGAGGAATTTGTTCAGCTATTTGGCCCTGGCCCCAGTCTGCTGCCTGTGTTAATCCCATTAATGGACTATTAAGCGTTTTTTACGGCCCGTACAGGCCCGTTTCTACTAGATGAGATGAGTCCGGATGCTGTTGCTGTTTTATGGTGCCTGCGAGTTTACGATAATCTCATCATTTAATGTTGCAGCACGTTCTGTGTTCCCTCTGTTTGAGTCTGTGCCACACTCATTTTATGCGCACTCGCATATTTGCATCATATGCTTGCCTCCACTCTCTCTCTCCCTCTCTCTTTCTCTCTCTTTCTCTGTGTTTGCTTTTGAGAGATGTAAATATTGTAGACTCTTTTTGTGTGTGTTTTTGGCATTTCTAAAATATGTCAAATTTGCGCTTGGGATGAATTGATTGTCACAGCGGGTGGCGAATTTTCTTACAATTTGATACAACCAAATGGGTTGGCTGTACGTGTGTGTGTTGGTGTGTGTGTGTGGGTGTGTATTGGTGTGTGTGTGTGTGTATGTCTTTGATTGACATGTGAATAGAGAAAGCCGCAACCACTTTCAGTTAGCCAGCCAATTAGTAGCTCTTTTTGCCTTTGTGTCCAGTTACAAAGCCATGCACAAAGCCGACCATGTAACCCATCCAACTCCCTCCCCCCCTCAACCCACCGCAGCCAGTGCACAGCACGCTGCTGCTGCCACAAGGCTGTCTGGTTAGTCTGGCTAGTCTTGGATTGGGTCTTGTGAATTTGGCGTGTCAGTCACGCAGTTTTTTAGACGGCTGTCGTTAATGCCAACGACCACAGCACAGACACTCTGTGTATGTGTGTGCCTGAGTGTGTGTGTGTGAGTGTGTGTGGCAGATGGCCTTTTTTCGGGGGCGTGGCATGCAGTGTGACTTTGTTGCGTGATTACCTTAATTGATGGGCATTTCCGTTGGACAAATGAAGCCACTCAATTAACACCTTTCAACTGGATAAAACTGGCACGTCCAGCAAAGCAACAGCTACAAAAACTCACACACACACACACACATACACTCAGACACACACACTCATACACACACACACACACACACTCACCTGCGTGTTGCGTGGATTTACATGTATTTAACTACATTTTGTTGTCATTTGTTAGATTTAACAATTGAAATCCACAAAGAGCTGTCACTTGTGCCCAAAGGTATCATTTATAAAAAAGGTCTTTCGTAAATTTTATGGGGTGTAGAAATTTGTAAATTCTATTATAAGTGAAAGACATTAATAAAAATAATGTAATTCCAAGCAATATCATGTCGGCTGTGGTTCAGACTCAATCAGATATTTAATTTTTAACTTTTAATTTGGCTTAGTTAAGATTAACTATTTTTTAACATGTTCTTTTTAAAATTTCTAAAATATTTTCAGACTCCTACAATAAAACTCTTAAGCAATGTTTGCTTGTACATTTTTTTTTCTCACATAATTAAGCAAACTTATAGATTGTTTGTACTTCTTTTTTAATAGTTTTTAATTCAGTTTTTGATAGGCATTTTCTCAACGAACGATTTTATTTTTGATAGCAAACTTAAAACTTAACTCAGTCTCCATTTCTTTTTTTCTTTTTTTTTTTTTGGTTGTTGTGTGAACTTAAGCGCACTTTGCAAATTGGTTAATAACAAAAGAGAAAAGAAAACCCGAAATACCTTTTAACCAGAAACCAAAACATGAAACAAAACTTTGCACTTTTTACAAAGTGTTTTCCATTTTGTAGCCAGGAGCAGCTCGCGTTTCGCCTCTTTCCACTGATGTTAACAAAATTATAAAACTTGAGCAGGTAACCACCACGCACCCCCTCCCTTACCCACCGGCATCACTTGAGGTGTAAAAAAGTTGTGGCATAAACTTTTGCACTCACATCCTTGCCACACACACCGCAGCAACACTCGCTGCCATCATAGCAAAGTGTTGCATTCAATTTTTCAATTAAAAAAAAAAAAACAAAAAAAAAGAAAATGTTTCGAGCAAAGGTTGCGGCAACTGCAGATCGGCTCCAATAAATGCTGTAAGTTGGCAAATTGCAGCAAATTAGTGACAATGAACTGCGAAAGAAAAAGAGACTGGGGCATGCCACACAGATGCCAGGAAAGCCTACAAACAGATTACGAAAGCCAATGAAGACAGCAACGGCCAAACTCATTCGCCCTTCTGTCAACGGACGACGCTGGACAGGATTCGTAATCACAACAGAGCGAAATTGTTTTGGATGCCAGCCAAGCAAGCAGGCAGGCAGCACACAGATTGGAGTGTTGCAGTCAACAGGGAGAGGGGTAGTTGGGGGGGGAGGGGGAATTCTGGCAGTCATCCGACAACCTACCATATTCTTACTATGAGATAATTTCCTGTCATTATTTTGTGGTCTGCCGCAGTCGAACGTAAAAATTGCGACTCAAAAGGTTCATTTCCAGCAAAGCCGAACAAACAGGCCAACAGGACAAATGGACGGACGGAGGGACGGATGGACGAACGGAGGACAGATAGTCAGTCAGCTGGTCAGATGGCCAAAAGTTCAGCTGGCACAGATTGCAACACTGGGCACTGGATGAATGAGGTAGGCGAGGAGGAGTTCAGTCAGTTGGTCAGGCAGTCGAAAAATTGACTGCATTGCCCACGGGTCAACAAATAAATTGGCCTGGCCAAAAGGACAGACGACCGGACAGACGGACGAACGGACGGACGAACGGACGGACGAACAGACAGATGAGCAAGGCAGACGGACAATGTTGATTTTGAGGTCATCGCTGATATTGCGGATGTGAATCCTTTTTGATTGCATTGGACCCCAAACTCAAATTGCAATGGCAACTGCAAAACTGCCAGTTGCAACTGGACACGAGAGACAGATGGTTGCAACAACAGCGGCAACAACAGCGGCAACAGCAACGACTCCGACTACGGCGTATTAATTGTGGTTTGGCCTGTCGAATATTGGCATTTTAAGTGCGGCTTGGTGTCATTCGACTGCAGTTTAACCATACAACAAAAAAAAGAGCCTCTGCGTCAAATATTTATTACAAATGCCCACATGACAGCAAGACAGACAAACAGTCGGACAGACAGACAGACAGAGAGACAGGTGGACAGCCAGGTGGACAGCCAGGTGGACAGCCAGGTGGACAGCCAGGTGGACAGCCAGTTGGACAGGCAATAATGGACTGTGTGTCCAACTGCAGGACATGCAATAATAATAACGGGCACTTAAGCTCCACCTATGACATAGACGTTTAATGGAGCACATAATATCCGCTTGAGCTGACCATTTCGAATTGGTATTTAAATATGACACCCAATTTATGCCGTTTACAGCCCGTAATTGTTTTTTTAACCATTTGCGCAATCCTACAAATTCTGTTTTTAAGTTTACTAAAATTGCTCGCCTCAAATTGAGACTATTAAAATCGATTTACATAAAATAAAAAAAAAATTAAATTTTTTGCCAGCATAAGAAACTGTTTAGTCTTGTCTAATTTAATTTTATTTCGCTGAATTATAATTTTCTTATCAATTTAAATGCAAGCCAAAATTGAGTTTGAGAATTCCCAAAAATAAACACTCAATTTTAACAATTTCAAGCATTTGCACATATTAACAGCATCATGTCGCATTATACACTCGCTGCAAATAAAAAGTTTCAATATGCGTAAAATACTAACACACACACACACTTGTACACACACACTCGCACACACACACGCACACACACAAGTAGCCACGCTTGGTTTCATCAACGAATATTTCACGAATTGAGCTGTCATGCAAATGTGCCAGTTCTGTTTTTGAAGTTGACAGCGCCAAAATTGCTGCATACATTGGCAAGTGGTAGAGCTGGAGGAGTTGAAGGGGGGGGTTGCCTGTGATTTGAAGTGGGCGGATGGATTTGACTATTGGGTTTTCGATTTTTGGAGATTGATTTGGTATGGTTCGCTGAGTTGTGTGTCGTTGTTGTTGTTGTTGTTGTTGTTGTTGTTGCGCTTTTCCCTTTCGCATTGTGTCGTGCGGATGTTGCCGCAATTGTCAGTTCCATCAATCACGGCCATCTGACAGTCACTTGAACGAGCCATAGATGAGATACATCATCCCGCTCCACGCTCCCGGCTCCCGGCTCCACAGCTGTGAACTAGATTTTTCAGTGTGTGCATAAAATACTTTGCGTACTCTGATTGGAATTGTTGAATTTTGTGCACTTAATACGCTAATAACTCAACTGGCCAACAGCAAAAACACAAATGTTGAAAGCACCAGAAATGGGCAAAGTTTTATTGAAAGTGCCACACAATTTGTTTGTATATATTTAAATTATCATATAATTTTCAAAAAGTTTTCACTCAGAACCCCCCCCCCCCCCCCCCCCACTCCCCATTTTCAGTTGTGCCTTGAGTCCTGTCTTGCCATTTTGACTTTTGTCCTTTTTTTCGTTTGGGCGGAAAGGGACCTGCTGTTCCCTCTTCTTCTTCTTCTTCTTCCTTGCCGCTTGGGTCGGCTCCTCCCGATGACATTTGAATTACATTTGTGTAATTTTGCGGAAAAAACTTTTTTATTTACTAATTTTGTTAAATTAGAAAAAGATAATAAAAGAGAATTGTGAATGACTACATAAAATGCACTCAAAACATTTCAAAATTGGCTATTAGGCTTGCGGCAATAATATTTGGCCAGGACACATGTAATTTGGTATTCTCTTTTTAGTTGGTCAAGTACCAAGAGAAATCACAATTTGCTACTCGAATAATATACAAAATTAAATGTACATATTCTTTGGCTACTTTAGAGAATTTCAAATATTTATAATAATGCCAATGGAGATATTTGAACAAGCAAAAATCTATGTAAAAACTTACAAGAAATGTGTTTAAATTTAAATAAAAACATATAATTATTAAACAATTAAGTTTATATAACTGTAATTCTTATACATTTTTGCTTAGACAATAATTTTGTACTTCCCATCAGTAATAAAAATTATAGAAATATATATTGAATTATTTTCGATTAAGTTAGTTTTAGCTAGTAATCTTTTCTTTACTTTGACTTGCTTTTAACGACAACTTTTAACACTATTTTTTCAGGGCATATCAGCATTTTGGCTTACAACATTTTTTTTTTTAGGGTCAAACGTATCCTTAAATAATAGAAACGAGCTTAGCAAACGATTACCATTAACAATAATAAAGTTGTTTTGTATTTTTTCAATGAAATGTCTGCTTTTAGTCTGAAATTCATCTGCTTACGATTTCTAATGCAAGTGCGGTCAGGACATAAGCGGATTTATCGCAACAAGGAAGTATTTCCCCTACTGAGGATTTCGAACTGCTACGCATAAATGGCCACAGGACACGTGGGGCATATTCAGCAGCAAATGGGGCAAATGGGCGGGTCAGCAATGGCAACAACAATTTGCTGGACCGAATTTAATTGCAATTAACTAAATACCCACAAACTGTACCTTGGTGGCTCCAAATGAATATGCATTCCATTAAATCAACATTTATTTATATAATGTGTATTGTGCCCCGACTATTGTTGTAGGTTTCTTTTTTCTATTTCTGCCACGCACAACAAAATGGGGCAGGCACTTTTTCCTGCTTGTTTCTGTGTTGATGCTCTTTGGCCAAAAATAAAATGTGTGGAAAAGGTAGTTTGAAGTCTCAGAAATATAAAAAAAATATAGTTATCTATTTTAATATATATTAATTAATATTTAAGTCTAGCTCAGATTAAATTTTTTTATTTTTCGATTTATAAAATTAACAAATTTGCTTTGATCTGTAAAAATTTTGCAACAGAGTAGCTGCAAGTCGAGCAATTTTTTTTTCACATAATTTTAGCTTGTTTGTTTGGCTTTTTTTTTCTTCTTTTTTGGTCGGCTTTCAGCTGTGCGTAAATTGTAATAAACACATGTAGGGAAACTAATACATTGGCATGTGGTGGAGCCTTCGAATAATTGATATTGATGGTTGTAATCTTATTTAATCCCTAATTACAAACAAATGAATACATTGGAAATGTGCGTGTGGCGGCATTTTCACACAAATACACATATATATATATATATATATATTTAAATAGCGCTTCACACTCATTTTATGTAAAGCAAATAATATGCATTAATTATGTTTTTGTGCCAAAGACATGCATTTCGCAGAAATCAACCTGAAAACAACCCAAACACTTAATAAATTGCTTAACTTCTTCTGTCTTCTGTACCACATTCACATTGAGAGCAAAAATCGCAGAGCGACTCGAATAAAAATAAATATCTAATTACTCTGATTACTTGGAAATGTTGCGTGCGAATTATCTGGAGTTAATGATGAAGCTGTCTACTCATTAATTAGTCTCACTGGTATCGGCATTTGCTCTAATTGAACAAACATTGAGACTATGAATAATTTAATAAGCCTGAGTGTTCAAATTAATACAATACTTGAAGAGTTTCCCCCAGGTTAAGTTTATGCATATGCATATTAAATACATAATCTCCTCAAGCATCCACATTTGAATTAAATTTAACTCACGTTTCAAATAATAACCAATTCAATTGTTGGCCAATAACTCAGTTCTCAAGCTCAAAGTGTTTGTGAATTATATAATTTACTATTAATCTCAATTAGTGCACGCAATTTGTTAAACAAAGTATGAAAGTTTATTTAACATTCCAACCATTTAAAAAAAAAAAAGATAATAAATTGAGAACTTTTTTAATTTCCAACATGACAGGTAAACGAAAATTTATTATGCTTCGAGAACTTTATTTATATTTATATTTATTTATTCACTCGAATGGTAAACTAATCGCTTTGGCTAAACTACTGGAAATAAAGTTCTTAATTTTCAATACACTTGTCAATCGGCTAAATCGGCCATCAATAAAAACAATCAATATGCTGACAGCAAACAATTCCCCCGATCAAATGGGGCTATTCATAAATTGACACATTATGAAAATTTATGTTGGCGTCGCCACACTGATGCAAAGGCGTGATATGAGCTACATCCGAAAAGGGGGGTTGTGACGCGCGGACTTTTTGGGGGTTGCAAGCAAATAACTATAGGAAATTAATGATGCGACACATTGCAACAACAGGAGTAAAAACAGAAATCACAAGCAAAAACAATGGCCACAAACACTGAAACAGAAGCAACTGTTGCACAACAGCCAAAAAAAAAAAAGAAAGAAAATGAGACAATAGAGCTAGAAAAGGGCAAACGGTTGCAAGGGGTGGCAATAACGGAAGTAACCAACAACCCCTTCCCCTCCCCATTGAGGGATGTCGAACGACGGTCAGACGTTTTGGTATAATCGCAAGTGCTCAAAAAAAAAAATACATATATATATATATATATATAACATCCGGTGCGTCATTGGATGTAGTGGGGGAAGGGTGCCCAAGCTGCTGCCCAGCGAGTGGTGGTTGTTTGTGTGCGGGGTTGATTTCCTCTGCGGGGGGGAGTTGGGTATATTTGAACGAATTTTGCGCGTCAAGTGTTGAGATTTCTGGTGACTTCGTTTTTGATTAAATTTTGGGGCACACATTTTTTTTAATAAACTGCCATCGAGTAATGAAAGTTAAAGGCGGAATGTGTAACAACCCCTAAAATTGGGCGCACAGTGGTGAAGGAGGGAGGCGGGGGGATGAAACGCCCAAGCAATTGCGCCTGATGAAAATGATTTGTTTTGGCTTTATTGTGGTCCACAGGATGGTTATCGCTGTTTGATGTATTCATTCACTCTGTGTGTGTGTGTGGGTGTGTGCGGATGGGTTTGTTTGTGTATGTTTTTGGGCAAAAGTTTTGCGGATATAAATTTCAACTTGCTGCTGCAAATAATTGCGACGTGAGCGGCAGAAGTCAACAGAAGTCAGACAGATGACGTGACGCGAGGCAAAGGCGAAATGAGCGGAAGAAGAGCAATGAAGATGGGGGAAATAAGAAAGCAAAGGGGAGAGTAGCAGCAGGAGGAGCAGAGGGGAATATGCAGTGTGAAATGTCACTTCAATTGCGAGTCTACAAATGTTGTTCACCTTTTTACACGTAGCAAGCATCAGCGTCAACAACTTTTTAACAATGAAGCAATGGAGTAGGCAAGACATCGCTGCTTGGCTGGGGGGGGGGGGGGTATGGAGGAGGGGATGGTGCGAGAGTTGGCCCAGACAATGGCTTACTTATTCATGCTGCAAAAGTTGCAGTTGAAACGAGCAGCGTCGACGATGCCAACAACTTCCGCAAAAATCATCCTTAGACGACACTGTTTGACATTTCGGCCTGAATTATTTATTTGCTGCACTTTTCATCTCTATCCCTTTCTCGCTCACTCTCTCTCAGTCTGTCTCTGTCTCCATCTGTTTCTCTCTGTGTAGCACTAACTCACTGCCGTTTCTCTTGTAGCATTTGTTGCAGTGCACTTAAAAAATGGACAGGGAATCGATGTTGAAAGTTAACTTTTTTTTTTTTGCTAGTTTAGTTTTCATTTTGCATTTGCCTTTATTCAGCGCAGTTTTCTCTATTTTTTTTTACCACATTTTCAATGGTTTTTTTTTTTTTTTTTTTTTACATTGGTTCCTCTTTTATTTAATCAACAACTGACGTCGCCGCTTTCGTTGTCCGCTCGTGTGACAGTTCCACAGCCCAGTCCCCATTGGCACTACCTTCCCCGTTCCCGTTCCCGTTCCCGTCCCCAGACAATGCTAGTGATAGTTGCACAACCGTTGAGCACATAATCCCCGCTGGCCAAATCGTAAAAGCTCCGCAGATTCACATGCATTTTATACGTAGATTTGTTGTATTTATACAGCAGATGTATATATATATATGTATATATATGTATTTATTTTGTGTATACATTTGGCAGGCATTCGAAATCAGTGTGCACAGGTTTGAAAGTGATTTGGGAACTGAGTGCTGAGAACTGGGATCTTCTCTTGGTCCCCACTAAGTCCACATTCGTTCCGATTTGCCGTTGACAAGCGTAAATCCTTACGGTCTTAAGGACACTTTAGCAAAGTGCATATTGCTAACTACAAGTTTAGCACTTCAATCCGATTGCTCGATGTTCCAGTAATTAATTTATGTTGAGTACAAATAGTCAGTTTGTATCTTCTTAGATATACATTTTAGAAGTCATAAATGTTGAATGAATATTGCAAAATATATATTATAAAACAAGAGAACATTTGTAATAATGTTCATTAAAACTTAAATTTAAACTTCAATTGTGAATAATAATAAATAGAAAATAAAATGATTAACAAATAGTCAGTTTGCATATATTATAAAAATAGAGAACATTTGTAAAAAAAATTAATTAATAAAAATATATTTTATATATTATAAAAATAGAGAACATTTGTAAAAAATTAATTAATACAAATACATGTTTGCTTATATTATTTTCATTACTTGGCGACCTTAAATACAAATTAAAAAATATATAAATATTTTTTTTTTTATTATTTTTTAATATATTTCTTCTGTTTGGTCAGCTGCGATGTTTGTTTATATGGAAATCCCAAGTGTGTTTAAGTTTGTGAAATGTTCAATTTGCTGTCGTTTAATTTTTGATTCGACAACTAAAAACTGGGTTCAATTAAAATGTGAAAATATCAAGCTGCTTATAAAATTCATTTACATTTTAGCAGCTACTCCAATTGCTAATTGAGCTTTATGTATTCTTTGCTAGTGCTCATCTCCCGCAGGCATTCAGCTCAGGTTCATCAGCGCAAATGAACTCGGCTAAATCCATAGCCAGACAAGGCCCCTCCCCCCTCCTAGCCACTCCTCTTTGGCCGCCCTCGAGCGCTCATCCCAAGCGTAATTAGTTAGGAAAATGTTAGAGCACTCGAAAATGTACGTAAATTGTTTAATTGTTGAGCAAAAGGAACTGAATAATCTGCTCAAATTTCATTCATTACTTGTCTTGGCATTGGCATCTTTTGTTTTTTACTCAAGATCAGCCCCAGGATGGGGAAGGGGGTGGAAGGTGGGTTGTTGCTCTTGTACATGATGCGGCATCATAGAAGCCACTTCATTTGCATAAATGAATTCCGCAAATTGAGAGTAGCACTTGGCGCTGACTCCACTTCTCTAAACTGGAGATGCGCCACAATCTCCAAAGTATTGAAATTGCCATTTTGCTTATTTCTATAGGCTATCTATGAGTCGCTTGTGGCTGTTGTTCTGCTGCTCATCTTGTGTGTCATAAGCCGTAATTCATTGCCTTGGCCAAAACAAATTGATATGAATGGCAGCGCATCCTCCTTTTGTGCTCATCTCTGTTCTCCACGCTCGGCTCAACTGCAACACTCCAACTGCACTTCGCTCAACTTGAGTCCACTCAAAAATGCACATCACTCTTCTCGACTCCTCTCGTCTCCTCTGCTCTCCACTCCTCTCGTCTCATCTCATCTCATCTCATCTCGTCTCGTCTCGTCTCGTCTCTATTTGAGTTTTAAGGGTCTGTTTGGGCTTTCTATTTAATTAACATGTGAACTCTTCGAGCGAATGCGTATTCAATGTTGCCACTGAAGTGTGCACTTCGCAACATGTCTCCCTCTACTCCCTCCTCTCCTCCTCTGCTATACTCTGCTTTTCTCTCTTTGAAGCACTTTTCCTTCCTCTTCACAGGGCAAAAGCCATTTGTTCATCTATCCATCCAGTTTGAACCTTGTTAAAATTCATTTCAACGATTGAAGTGCGTTAATAAATTGTCAGTTCGCAATATAATTGTGTTCAACATGTAACCGTTTCTCCGGTTTGTTTTTTTAGTTTTTCAGTTATACCAGGATGCAACACCTTTCACATGGCTGCGGGGGGTTGCTCTCAACTTTTATCATTATGATGCGCAAATGGGCAAAACTTTTTGCGCCATGATAACGCAGCGTAAATTAGTTACTTTCTAAGCGATTTAGTTCCTCTTTTTTTTTTTTTTTTTTTAAAAACTTTTTTTTTAACATAAACGCTATGACCGCGCCTCGGGTGACCTCATTTATATAAATTATTCAGCGATTTGCGTGTTTATATTAAACAGCACACACATACGAGGCACGTACGACTCGAGCTTGCACCCAAAAATGTTTGATACAGTTTTAATAAATAATTAAACAGACAATTTAAATAGCATAGCTCAACGAAAAATGATAGATAAATAAGCTAAATAAAATAAATAAACATAAATTGATATTAACTAAAAAAAAATGTCAACAGATTTAGGTGTATTTTTTTAATAATGCTTCGCTGCAGGGAAGGTAAAAAAAAATTACATATTTGTTTTGGAAAATGTCGGCTAACCTGAAGCAAAGTTTCGCAGCAATTAAACATTAATTACGAAACCTCAAAGAGGCACATTAGTGGCCTCTGTTGCAGCGAGGCCAACGACGAGCACCCAACTAGCAACGGCCCAACAACTGCAGAGGCGCCTCGAATTATGTGCTACATATTATAAGCATGAGTATGAGTATGAGTATGAGTATGAGTGTGAGTGTGAGTTTGAGTATAAGCACGTCTACGAGTGCTTGTGATTATTGCCATGTGTGTGTGTATATGTGTGTATGAGTGTGTGTGTGGCTGTGCAACGGCACTCGTCTGTGCAGCGGCAAACTAATTACGCGCCTCTTTAAGAAATTAAATGCATTTGGGCCTTGTCAACATGCAACACCAACTGGCAACACTCAAAAACCAACGAGCAACAACCGACAACAACAACAACAACAACTGCAACAACAACAACTGCAACAATAAGAGGCAAGCAAGGAGCGTTCCTTTTGCCAATTTGAGTGCACACTCAGTGGCTGAGCTGAGGACATAATTGCCACTTGAGGAATGCATCTTTGGTGTGCTGAAAAAAATCAAAAGAGTTGACTTGCAATTAAAATATTTTTTATATATATTAAATGAGAGCTCAGAAAATGCACAGAGGCAAAGTGCCAACGAGAAGGAAAACAAAAGCATTTAATTTATTTATTGTTTTTACTAACGATGTTAACTGGGGGCATGTTGCAAGTTGACAATTGAGCTTAAAAACAGTGCAAATTCAAATTCAATGCAATTGTTTTTACAGCTGTAAATGATAAATAAAATATAATACGAGGGTCAACTGACAGTTAATTAAGTTAAGAGTTTTCTGAATGGGAAAGATTTTACTTACCTAAAAAATACTGAAAGTAAAGTCTGATTATCACTAGTACTCCAAGAAATAAAAATAAAATAATAAATCATAGTTTCTCTAAGGTTTTTAGAAATTAAAGATATACCATATAAATGCCTCACATGAAACTAAACTAAAATTACGATCAGCTTAAAAACCCCAGAATTATCAATATTTTAATAACACAATCCTCCTGAGAAGTTGCTCAGTTGCCCTCGAATGCCATTTTTAATATTGTTACGAATTTTGAGCGGAAATGTACAATTTGGAAAATTACATTTAAATAATTGAAATAACAAATGTTTTTTGCCTGTACACAAACAAAATTTTTGACATCGTTTCATGTGTCTAACGAGGTCGCTCAATTTGATGAGATCCGAAAGCCCAAATGAATTATGCATGCAAAAAAACAAAACTAACTGCGGCTAGGCAATCGCTTGGATGAAGGGGGAAAGAGGGGGGAACTCAGTCATCCATTCACAAAACACTCACACATGCACAAACTGACAAATGTAAGTGCCACATGTTTGTACTTGTTTTGGCCCGGTTCTGGGCCAGGAGCGTAGTGTGCGGGATGCTTGGTATTTGACTGTCTTAGGTGGCTTTAAACATATGTACGTTTAATATAGCACCCAGGAAACACACAAACACACACAGACACAATGCTTTTGGCATTTGCTGTGCCAGCTGTGGGTAATTTGTAAACGTCAAAAGGCAAACATCGTCGTCCTGCCCTGGTTCCCTTGCAGCCGCCTGCTGGTTCGCTGCCTCCTGGCTGACTGCCTGCTGCCATGTCAGGAGATCAGAATGGATTCGCACGTGCCAGGAATATGGAGTAGTTGGCTGTTGTAGATGCCAGCCTGCTGCTTTCTTTCATTTTAAATACAATTTATTGTGCATGCCAGCCAAAAACTACAACTAAAACTAAAACTAAACGAAACTGAGCACTGAAAGCACCAGAGAGAGAGCCTCACATAATCCACAATTTGCTTCGTGGCCTTTTCATATTTCACGTGGTCTGCTCTTGGCCTTAACCACTACTTGCACACAACTTGCTACCAACAAATATTAACGTTTATTTTAATAAAATGCCACTAAAATACAAATTATGCCATTAAGATGATGGATACACTGTAAATATATTGCTGCTTGTTGTGTAATAAGAAATTTATCATTATACAAATTTATTTTTATTTATGTATTAATTTATTCAAATACTGAAATATGTTCCAATGATAACTGTATACTTAATTCAGCATATTTAAGTATCTGATTGTGTTACCAATTTAATTGCTTTCTAGGCTAAAAGAAAAAAATAGTTATTTGGTTTATTATTCGTTAAATTTTTATGACTGTTAGGGTATAAATGTTGATGCGTCACTCTTTTAATCGAAGTGCCCCAAAAAGAAGAGACATTTGGCCACAAAAACTATCCCCAAATCATCACTTTTTTTTCTGTCTCTGTCTGAGTGTTGCTGTCAGTTGCTGCCTCACGTTTTGTACGTGTTCAATTTTAATATTGCAACACATTCGCCTATGCCACAAATTCATAATTTACTGCTAAACATGTGCGTCGTCAAAAATAGTATTCCAAAATTGACAGATGGAAAATATTGGCATTTCAGACAAACGTTTAGCAGCAGATCTCTGCAAATACTTTCAATATTAGAAATGCATTTAATATTGAAATATCTTCTAAACAAATATGTTCAGAGTCACAACAAATAATATGTGCTTGAAAATTGCAATTGCTATCAAAGATGACGTTTATATTTCAATTCATAAATTAATAATTAAAAGCGACTAAAGTGCAATATTAATTCTTGCCGGACTTTGTTGTGTAATATCCACTGCATTCATCTCGAAAATTGTTTGGCATTAAACTCCTTATGTAATAGGCTGTTATGAATATATATATCTATATATATATATATCTTTAGCTGCATCATATTGTTGCATATTAGATGGGCTGCCTGAGGCACAAGTAAATGAAATGCAGTCCAAACATAATCGCAAATGAGGCGTTGACATTAGGTTAATAGCAATTGCAAGAACATAACCATACACACACACACACACACTCGCACACACACACACTCGCACACTCAAACACAGATGGTTAGAATCAACATACGCAATGCAGGAGACATCTTCTAGATGCAGAAATCTCTGCCTGCCTCTGTCATCCTTAGTCGCTGCACAAACATTTTGTGTATTGTTTGCCCAAGGTGCATTTTGTCAAGTGTTTTTGGGGTGTCAGGTTGAGGTCTCCAACCTGGCTGCCAGCACACTTGGCACGTACCGCCTTTGTGCGGCTCTCCAACTGTTTGGCAACATGGACGAGGACGAGTGGCCACTTGAAGATAACTTCTGTCGCCCCAGCATTTGTGGCCCGCGGGCGGGCCTATGCCATTTTACCTTACCCCCCGTACCTCCTCCTCTCCTACCCCCCTCGCAACAACAATGCGGAGCACTTGAACTGCGTAATCGCGCCTTTGTAGAACGCTTCACCTTGTGCTTGAAATTTGCATTTTTAATGAAACGACAACACACACAAATAACCCCAATGGCTATATAAACTCGATGAATTTATGCATACAATTTGAAGACTTTTAAAGACTTGAAGTGCCTTGAAATGCCAGAACTGGTAAACTACATGTTAATTGGATTCCCTTGTTGCGTTATTAAATTTCTATTTTATGTGGCTCAGCGACAAATGGCCTAATAAAACATGGCCCAAAAAACACACAACAGAAGCCAGCGTCAAATAAAGAATTTTATGTCACGTCATTTGCCGACGATCAGAGACAAAAGTGACTAAAACTTAGACGCAGTACAGAAACAAAAAAAAAAATTAATAAAGTTAAGTGTCAGGCGACATAAAAATACCAATCGATGGCCTTTGACCAGGAGGCCAAAACACATGGCCCAAAAGTTCGTACCGCTGGGAGCGGCATTCAAATTTACTTTGGAGACAAAACCAATCCAATCGTATCTGACAGCAAGGGAAATTTATTTATCACATTTAACGAACATAAATATTACATTTATTAATTAAAGAAATGGCGACAAAGCCAGCTGCCATCGAATTCGATTTAATTAAAGCTGTTTAATTTGCTTAAATCAATGGAAAATGAGAACTGCAAAAGACTTAAGAATTTATTTTATTTAGATTTTTATGGTCAGAATGCGAATATTGAGTGTGTTTTTTAATTAACTTAAGAATCAATTTAGCACAGCAAAGATTTTCAGATTTTTAAACCAGATAATAAATTAAATCAAAATAATTATAAGCTATAATCAACTACGCAAAAAATAACAATTATTTATAATTTATATACAAATCTTTTAAGGCAAAAAATAACAATTATTTTTAATGCAAATCTTATTAAACATTATTAAACAAATATTCATAATTTATACACAAATCTTATTAAGCATAAAATAACTATTATTATTAATACAAATCTTATTAAGTAAAATTAAATAATTATTAAAAATTTATTTACAAATCTTATTAAGCAAAAAATAACAATTATTTTTATTACAAATCTTATTAAGAAAAATGAAACAATTATTAAAAATTTATTTAAAAAATTGTCGTCTTTTTGAGTCATCATTAAGTCAAGTCTAAAAAACAAAATAAATGAATATTAATCTGACTTCTTCAATTAAATGCACTTTTTATATTATTTTACATACCTCTAACTATCCCTATTTAAACATACTTTTCTGATAAATCGTCTAGTAGCTTCTCATTCAATAAATAACAATTATTTTTAATACAAATCTTACTAAGCAAAATTAAACAATTATTTATAATTTATATACAAATTGTTGCCTTTTTGAGTTATCTTTAAGTCAAGTCTAAGTTAACCCGACTTCTTCAACTTAATTATATTATATTACGTACCTCTAACTATCCCTATATAAAGATAATTTTCCAATAAATCGTCTAGTAACTTCTCATTTGTATTTACTCTTTCGAAATCACATCCCCACTATTTTGCCATAACTCATCACCAACCAGAACCAGTTGGGGTGGGGGCAGTGGGGGCAGCGCCAAGAGGCACGCCCAGGCAACAACATTATAAATACTTAGGGGCAAAGTCGAAAGTCAGCTTCTCATGTTTGTTGGGGTTCAATTTTGGGGGCAGTTGTGGCGATGACTGACAACTTAATTGTATTGCTGGACAAACAAGTTTATATATTTTTTTTTTGGGGGGTTTTGCGGCAGAGATGATGAAGGTTGGGGGGGGGGGGGGGTTGGCTGGTGTCTAACGAGCAGACGAGGCAAGTCGCGGCCAACTTTCAACAAGGCGAATCCAATGCCAATGACAACACCATTAATAATTCAATTTACTGCTGGAAAAACGGAACTTCTTGGCCACGTTTAGCCAAACGTGCCGAGTGTTCTGCTCTGTGTGTGTGTTGTGTGTGTTTGTGTGTGTTGTGTTGTTCTTGTCTCAATATTTGGCAATTACTTTCAGTTTCGCTTAGTTGGCCTTTTCTTGGCCGCAGGTAAACTGCGCCCCCCTCCCAAAAACAACGCCAAGAACACTTAGTGGTAAGCGATATCCTTAATCCATTTAACCTGCATGTCAACTCGGGGTCTTCATAAAGGTCTCATCAGTTGCTGCCAGACAGGCAGTCACAATCTAAATTACCTATGCTTCTCTACCGCAGGATATGTCGCATATCCTGTGCACTGAGCACACAGCGCACGACGTCTAAAGTATCGTTTTAATAAGCGTTTCGCATGTCTTCGACTTGTTTTCACTTTTTTTCACTTTTTTTTTTCATTTTTTTTTTTTTGGTTAATGGCCCACAAGTTGGCCATTGTAAAGTTGAGAGTAGTGCCGACATTATGCTAACTGCTTCCCATTTTGGCTCCATAAGATGTTAACCCCGAACCTTTCCTTTACAGGAAATGACCGTTCAAACGAGCGCTCCTTTTACCCTCCCTACCCATTCCCCCCCTCACACATGCTGTTTTTAATGCTCTTGCTTTTGGTGTGCGTGTGTGTGCGTGTGTGTGTGTGTGTGCGTGTGTGTATTTTATGTATTTTAAGTAGGTGCTTATAGTCTGGAGAGCAATATGTTGTCTGACACGATGTTTTATAGCATTCATGAACTAAAAATGACGACAAAAGCGGTGAATTAGTCATTTTGCAAAGAGCCTATTTGAAACTAGCTTAAAATAAAAATAACTTTAAGATAAAAGTAAGCAAAGAGTGCTAAATTTATAAAATATAGTTTCGAGTGTATTTCAGTAGATCTGTTAAGATTTCTGCTTAAATATTTATCACACAAAAGATGATCAGTTTTAAATATATATATTATAATAATTTGAGTAGGTAAAATTCAGTTCATGAAATGCCAAATTTGTACAATTATTCCTAAATTTATTGCAAAATCGAAAATAATTGGATTAATTCTGATTGTTTCATTAATTAAATCCGAAAGCTGTCAAACCCAAGAAGATTGGATTGAATTTGCTATGTGCTCAGCATTCGCAACTATTTAGAATTATTGTGGATGTTGCCCCAGCTAAACTTGCTACAGATGTTGAGTATTTATGCGTTGCTAAGTGGCCAGCAATTTCAAGTATTTCATTTTGTTGTTGTTGTTGTTGTTGCTGGGGCATTCACGTGTCAATCAAATGCTAAAAGCATCGACTTAACGGCATCACGTTGCATTTGTATTGAGCTAAGTGGCCATTTATTTGTGTGTGGGCAAAAAAACTTCGCCAAATGCGCTTTAATGTGTGTGCGTGTGTGTGTGTGTGTGCCGCACACAACTCAATTTATAAGAGAAGAGAGGGAGAGAGGGAGAAAGTGAGGGAGTCAGAGAGAGAGGGGGGGGTGTTAGGTGAACTGGGGTAATGCGTTGAGCAATTTGTAAATGTAACTGGCAGACAGAAATCCGCTGAGAATGCGTTCATTTCCGACGGCGGCAAAGGCACATAATCAAAATTAAAATAAGAATCTCATCGCTCAGTTGCAGACACAAAGACACCGCAGGAGGAGGAGTAAGGAGTGAGGAGTGGGGAGTGAGGTTGTGATGGGTTTACTCGGCTCCAGATACATTCTAACAGATATGACACACAGAACAAACGAGCCAAACAAATTACACTTTTTCTACTTTATTGCTGGCAATTTATTCGCTGGCTAAATTGAAATACACACACACACACACACACAATTTACCTGCAGCGGCAACGTGGCAGCATTGGTCGCGTTGTACTTGCCACAGGAGGCAGGCAGACGGGCTGGCAGCCAGGCAGGCAAGGGGAGAGAGGTGATGAGCACACTTAGCGATACTTTTACTTTGCCAGCTGACAGTGACATCATCTCGTGTCGCTGACAAAAGTCATTTCGGGTCAACATTTCATGAGCTTCGCTGCCGGAGGATGAAGCCACAACTACCTTTCATGACCAGGACCAGTAAGCAACAGCCTCGGATGATTTCTTGTTCATTTAACAACAAAATTAAGACTTATTCAGAGCACTCTTTTAACAATAGCTTGTATACCTGACGGATATTATAAATATTTATTATTTTTAATTTTATATATTTTACATTTATTTTAAATTTAATTTAATTTAATTTTTTGCTTTGCTTATTTTTTGTGTAGTCAACACAACTTTAGTTGACATTAAATATATATAATAATAAAATAATAATAAATAATAATAATAATAATAATAATAATAATAAAATTATTAGCAAACTTTTAAGTAGAAATAAATGTTCTCCCATCGAATGATGAAATTATATTTTAAAATCATCATTAAACAAAATATCGATTTTTAGTAAACTTTGTCAGCTTCAGTTAATAAAAATTAAATACCAAACTCAATTTGGAAATGACGAGAAAAAAATATACTTCGAGTTTTAGTTACATATTTAGAGTTTATTTAAATTATATTCATTTATATACAATTATATACAAACAAACTTCAATACATTTAAATATTTAACCACATATCCAATGGGTTAGCTATAATTACTTAATATATCAGTTTGAAAAGTAAATTATTAAGTAATCTATTGAAAATATATATGAATTCAACTGGCTGGACAGGCACTTGTGTTCATGGTACTTTGTATGGAATATCGCAATATTGGCAAAATGAAGTTCCAACTTTAGCCAGGGGCCAGAAGCTGGCGAAGTTGTAGATTTTAATTTAGATAAAGTGTAGTATGGAAATCAGCAGGAATGGCAGCATTTCAGGTAACTTCACAACTGGTTTATCCAAGTTGAAATCAGAAGCACAAAACTAAACACTCCATAAACATGGCCATCAGAAGTGTGGTGAAGTGGGGTGTGCTGTGTAGGGGGGGTAGGTGACGTGAGGTCAGGTAATGCTGTAAATAGCGTGCTTTCATGTAGATAATTAATCACTGGGCACTGCTAACAATTTTCTGCGAGTTATTTGCAAACCGCTTTTTGCATTTTGCATTTTGCATTTTGCATTTAGCATTTTGCTATCCGTGAATAGTTTCGCTCGGTTTGAGTTTTGGACTTGTGGCTTGTTTTGTGGCCAATCTAAATGCAGTTTTATGCAAATTTAATTCGGATCTTATCGCACAATTTTCAAATTCTCAGCCTCGGCAGTCGCATTGTGCAGTTGTGAATTTATTGCTTGAGCTTTCGTGGCAGGCGCGGAAATGAAATCAATTATACGCCCTGTTTGCCATTCGATGCACGAAAGGAAATCGAAATTATTCCAATTAAGTGGATGCCACTAAGCCTTCCACCAGCCAAAGCGGCACGAGTTTCTTTTCCTGCTGCCACCGAAAGACATTTCTGCTAATGGAACTTTCAATGGTGATAAAATTCTTGAATAAATTTAGTCATTCTTTATCTATCGGTTACCTGGACAAAGATTTGATATACAAAATTAAGCATATACCAAATGCGATTGTCTTGAATAGATTTAGTCATTCTTTATCTATCAGTTACCTGGGCATAGATTTTATATAAAATATTACACATATTCAAAATGTTGTACATATTAAATATGAAATTCTGTTAATGTTAAAATTAATTTACAATCGGGTTTTTGAAGCATGTTTCTTATTTTTTATTCTCTAACAAGAAGTTGTAAATATCAATGCATTAAATTTTATTCATATTATTATTTATATAAGCTAAAAAAATTCGCAGTATAAGCATGAAGCAATTAATATTATCAGAAAAAGTGTAATTGTGTTAAGCGGAGCTTTAATAAAAAAAATCTTAAATCTATCTTATTTATCCATATCGTCCCTGTAATTTCCAGTATATTATGGATATTTGTTTCATGTGATTCGAAAAACTTTGTGGATTTTGTTGAGTTGGATCATTTTTTCTGATCGCCTGTTTGTGAACTTAATCAATGCAGTAAATTAATTTGTTTTACTGGTACAAAAAAAGAAAGAAAAAAAAAAAGATATAAACCGTTTAGGATACAATAAGTGTTTCTATATATCTAAGTTGATGTGTGGAATCCAGGATGGAGCAAAGAGATCGAGCCATATCAGCTCCGTCTAACTGCTGCGTGGCTGGCTCATTTCAAGTTCCGATTCAACGAGTCTGTAAAATAAAAAAATTAATAAAAAAAAAAAGATATTAGCTAACGTGTTTTTGAGTAAAATATTAAATATATTGTTTACTGATAACGCTAAAATTGTATAAGAAAAAAACGGAGTTAGACCAAGTGCAATTTACATAAATTAAAATATGACATCAACTTGGGTACAAAAAGCTTTGCTGCCTGCTTGCCACATATCGATAAGCAATCGATTCTAACTACTAAGAGACAAAAATTGGCAACGAAAACTATTTGAGTGTTGCACACACAGGCAAAACTAAGCTGAGACTGGACCGGAATGCGGCGAGGCACGTGGAGCGGAGAGTGGAGTGGTCTGGAGTGGTGCTTGTGCAATTGCAAATGGCGAAATATTTAAATGTAACTCAATTTGGGACGCAATATTGCGCTGCAAACCACTGCAATAAGGATCGAGGACAACGGCAAGGAGACAAGGATAGCAAATGTGTCCTTCTACCATAATAACAAGATATTTTTATTTGATTTATTTATAAGTGCAATTTGTGCACATTTCTTTTGCCTTGCTGGCAGTCCCCAATGCTTTATGAACTGTGATAGGAAAGCATACACACACACACACACACACAGAGACACACACACATTTTTATACACAACACACTTGCATATAGGGTGTGGTCCTGGCACTGTTGGGAAATGCAATGTTTTATTGACGACAGGCAATTCAATTTGCAAAGTCTGTAATGTATTTTAATGCCAGTATGCAATGCCAGCAAAACTAGAATCCAAAATGCCAAATGGAAAGAATATAAATAAAATACGGAACTTGCTATTGCTTAGAAGGGGGGGGGGGGATACTTATGATAATGACTGCCAGCGCATACCCTGCAAAAATAAACAACTTCGGAGAGTACCTGCAGAATCCCATTTTGTACATAAAAGTTTAGTAAAACTCCAAATAAAAATATCAAAATCTTTACAACAGTCGCAAATAAGACAAATTTCGTTCAGTTAACATGTCAATCGGCTGTTAATTTGGTCTATTTCAAAGTAGATGCCTGATTCCAGGCCAAACATCAACATTTGTTGGTCAAAAGCGAAATATTAATGCGGACACCTTATCAAAAATGGCAGCAATCAGCACGCTCAGTTAGCACCTCATTACAGGGCCCGAAAAGGGTGCAAATGGCGGCCAAACCCAATGCTGACCAGCCCAAAACACACACACACCCACACACGTTAATCGTGGCAAAGTGCGAAGTAGGAAAAAAAAAAAAACAATTTCGTCTTTTGCGCCGTTTGTTGGCTGCCTGTCGAAGTGGGTCTCGGCGAGGCACCCGTCAAAGCCAAGTGGCGTGTCAATTGACCATTAACATGGGGCTCAGACCCGATAAATATAAACACCAAGCAGCAAACACCTCGCTGGCTCTCTGATTGATGCTCAAACTGATGGCCGGCGATACCTGCCAAACTGTGCTCGTATTTTTCTGATATTTGCCACCAGGTCAGTTTGGAAAATCTTTTAATTGAAGGGTTGGTTGATTGCCTGTCGTAGCTTACTGCACGTTCTGGTGCACTTCCCTCCAGCGAGCGTGGTACGTAGAAATTTTGAATTAAAAAAATTAAATGCGGCAACACTTAGAAATTGCTCATTAAAAGTTTTCACCTGGCGAGACTCACAAAAGCGCAAATTTCGTCACTAATTTTCTTCATGCAATTATGTGCAGCAAAAGAAAAGAAGATAAATTTAGAGTGCTCAACTTCACGATACCCTGTAATCAATTTAACAAATACATATTCGAGTATTAAAAAAAATTAAAAGAAATTCATAAGAAATATAATTATAGAAAATTATTACAAAAAAATAAATACTAAAAATTAAGTAAATGTTCACAATGAGAGTCGACTCCGATTTTGGTTGCCACAGAGTACAACAGAACAGCAGCGCTTATGCAGAAAGCAATTGTTTTTTTTTTTTCCTTCTTTTTACACACTTGTTGTGGCAAGTCACAGCAAAAGGAACAAAGTTGAAATAAGGTAAAAGAAAATGTTTTTGACTCTTGACACCATTTCTAAGTTGGCCATGCCGTCTGCACCTTTAGTTCTATTAAAATTAAAATTACTCAAAAAAAAAAAACCTGGAATTTTTTTTTAAAATGGCAGATTACACCAACATTTTCAGATGCAAACGAATGAGTATCGTATGGAGGACAAACCAGCCAGCCGCCAATGAAGTCAACCAACTTTAGCAATTCAACCAAAACCAGAATTAATATTCGCGAAGGTAAACAGATATTTATGCAACATTGGATAAAAAGAAAGGAAAAAAGCGTGCAACAAATATAGATAAGAGGGAAACACGGTGCAACTGACGTTTAACGGGCGAGAATGGGATTTAGCAGATCTGATATTATGTCATATTCTGTGCAGCCAGCAGTCAAGTCCCAATGGAGATGGCTGGGAAAAATCAGAATCAGAATTGGAATCGGAATCGGAATTGGAAAACTGCAAGCTACATCAAAAGTGTCTGTTTGGTGTCAGTTTAATTGCAAACGTAAATTGGATGCTGCCATTTAAAACGTTTTCATTTGCTACAAATGCTCCGACCATGTTGGCCCCGACAGACATTCCTGACAGCTGCTTCGAGTCCTGACTTTATCCAGTATGTCCACATCTACATCTATACACAAACACCCACATGCACACCCACACACACACACACACACAGAGACAATGCAAACGTTGCACAAATCTGAGTTGTGTTAATTGGACTCATTTCAGAAAAGTTGCAATTGTGTATTTGAAATGGCCAACTCGGACAAGTTGACAAGTTGCTAAAATGGATTGCTACCACAAAATATTGATGAAAACTGGGAATTAAATAAAAGTAAAAATATTTTAAATAAAAATTGCATACGTCTTATTTGTTTCCATATCTGTGTCTTCCTTGTCGTGTGATTTGCCCGCATCAATCAGCAATGGCCAATCGTAGACATCGTCATGGACGTATTTGAGGCGAGAGTAGAGATCGTTGAAGCTGCGACGAAGGCCCACATAGTTGGGCGACTCATCGAACTTGATGCTTTGACAGTAGATCAGAAACGTGGCAAACTCATCCGGATAACCCCTGCTCAGCGTATGGGGCTTAATGGACATCTTCATCTCGGCCAGCTTCTCGAACCGCTGTTGTTGGGGTCCACGTATTCCCTGCCAGGGCAGACAGCCATGTAGAAAGTAAATGAGGACGTAGCCCAACGAAATCATATCATCCCGACGACTCAACTCATGTCCCATGAGAGCATTGACCGATGCATAGCGTGCAGTGCCCTTCATCTTACAGTCCATGGACGATGGTATGTGGGCCCTCTGATCGTCAGTTAGGTAACTTTTGGCCAGACCAAAGTCAATGATGTACAGACGATTTGGAGCCTGGTCGCTGCCCATCACAAAGTTGTCCGGCTTTATGTCGCAATGCAATATGCCCTTCCCGTGAATAAACTGAATCCTTTCGATCATCTGCCCGGCCAGCAAAAGGGTCGTTTTAATCGTGAACTGACGTGAGCAGAACTCGAACAGATACTCCAGCGACGGTCCGAGCAGATCCATCACCAGCGCATTGTGACTGATTGAGCTGTAGTAGTGGTGCACACGTGGTATACCAATACCGTCCTTAAGACACTTATACATTCTATACTCCATAAGCAGGCATGAACTACTAATCTTCGGGTACTCCAATTTGATTGCAACCAACTGGCCGTTGGTTGTGTCCTCGGCTTTAAACACAGTTCCATAAGTGCCCACTTCAATTTGGTGAAGTGTGCGATAATGGCTGAATTTAATGGAGACATCCGGCTGTACAGACATCGTTAATATATTCTTATTATCGTTATTTTAAGCTTTTTCACGTGTTTTCCCCAATTCGCAACTGTTTTTTCCACATGAACAGCAACGCTGAATTAATCTTTATCGATTATTATTGCATATTTAATCGACTTATTTGATAGTTCTAACTATTGCACGATCAATGTTAAGTATCGCACAAAAAAGTACAAAAAGTATTAAAACTGGAGACTATCGATTAATTTAACATTTTCACGCGTCGTGTTACATTTGCTTTTGTTATCGTTACTACATAAACAATCAGTGTTGTATAATTCAATAAATGTACATCTGTTTTAACAATGTCAACACTTTTTAATGCTTTCCGTTCCAGTCATCAATTAAAAGTTCTTCAGCTGGAAGAGCAAGTCTACGAATGTTGCCGGAAACTTAAGATCTTCAAGCAACAAAGAGATAAACAAAAGAATATAATCCATTTTGGAGAGAATAAAACGCATTTCTATTGTCAAATTGACATGAGTGAATTTTCCGTGGATAATATCAAACTGAACTTGGTGGACAGATGCATCTGCCTTAGTGCACATCGCATGGAACAAGATCAATTTGTGGAAGTCAACCGAAAGTTTCTCTTGCCACAAAATGCTGCAAGACAGATAAGCGCAACGATGACACTCAATGGTATTCTGACAATACAAGCTACAAAGGAAACAACAAATTAAATAATAACAATTTTTTTTTGTTAATATTATCTATATCGAATTATATATTTTTGTCGAATTAATATTCATGGCTTGGCTACATTCATGATTTTAATTGCAGTGTTCATTATTTTTTATAATGATTGTAAAGACAACAGAGGAATGTGAATGGGACGTCATTATTATTTGAAGAGTGCTAGAAAATATGCTTTTAATTGCGGAAATAAAATTTCCTTTTCAAAAATAGATGTGATAATTATACAAAATTGAGCGCATTTTCATCATATTAAAATTTCAAACAATTGAGACAGTAAAATGCAGCGTCCAAATGAATGGAAACAACAAAAATAAAATAAAAAAATAAAACGAACCACAAAGCGCAAAAGCCTGAAAGCGTGTTCAAGTGCGGAAAAGCTGAAAATTATTGTGAAATGAAAGTGCTTTTTAAGTACAACCAACCCCCACCAAACACCCCCCCACAACCACCCCCCAAACCAACTTATTCAGCGCATTATCAGAATCAGCCACTCGTAGTCAACGAATGCAATTTTGCGACTCGCAACTGGCGAGTGGCGACTGGCGTGTGGCAGTGGCAAGTATGATGTACACAAGACTGACACTATATATATATAGCAGAATGAGACTATATATAATGATGATGATATGATGAACAAATATACACAAGACTGATACTATATCAGCTATATCCAAACTTTACTTAAATTGAACGAATCAGAATTTTCATATCGAAGTAGAAGTTTTTTGTGTAATTTGTCAAATAATTTAAATTAATTTAAGCCCCATTAAAAAACAAATGAAAACGGATACAGTTATTGGTATAAAGGGGCGTGACTGTGTCATATTCGCTGCCGATGCAATGCCGCTCGCTATGCAGGACAGTAAGTAGATGCCACAAAAGTTGCAAGTAATGCTCAAACTTACCCCCTTGCAGATCCCACCAATATACGCATACTTTCAAAGTATTGCATGATGGGCGTGGTTGGCAAAAAGTGCGACACTATACAAATTTCCAACTATTTGGCCAGCCACATCAATTGCTATGATATCCAAAATGGTTATCCACTGAATCCACCAGCGATTGTTCACTTTACGTGCAACAAAGTTGCTGCCAATCTGCGCAACAGAGTCAAGGATGGTGTTGCACTGCTGTTGGGCGGCTACGATAATGAAACAGGATCACTTATGAGCTCCATTGATAAACAGGGCTCTGCACAGACCCTACACTATGCTGCCCGTGGAATGGGCTCTTCTGTTTGTGGCAGAATCTTGCCGGGGATGTGGAAGCCAGATCTGCACTTTGATGAAGCTTACAAGATAATTTCAATGTGTATCGCAGAGATTGAAAAATATTTGATCTTCAAGCAACACTGCTTCCACATCTATGTTGTGGATAAAGATGGTGTCCGTAAACTTGGTCCACTCTGCAACAGTAAAAATTCAAAACTATAGCAAAGTAAATATTTGATGGAAATCAAAGTGCAGTTTTAAAGGGGAAATTGTATCGATTGAGCTATTAATTTTATCGTGGAAGTTAATATTTTTTTTGCCACACCATATGGCTCAAATTTCACAATTAAATAAAAAAAATGCATTGCTGCAATTAAATGTTCCTTTGATGTGGCTAATTGTACAAATTGCAATTTGGTGTCCTTTAGCCAAATGTTCGAATATAAAAGAGGCAAACTGTGTTTTTTGCCAGCACATTCACATTTGGTTGGCAGAAACAAAAGTTACAGTTATGGCAACACAGCGGAGTGACTATTTCGGGATTAACTGGTGGGCGTGGCAATTGCTGGGCGCCGTGGAGCTGCGTGAAATGAATCTCGGAAGTATTCGCTTCTGGAGAGCTGTGATTTTAAATGTTTTAGCTTCTGGTATATTTCCGATTATGATTGCCATGGTCATGTTTAGTTTTGAGTTGCCGGCGGATAATCTGATGAACTTGAACATGACCGTCACATCGTTGGCCACCTCGGCAAAGTTCATCATCTATGTAAAGCAGCTGCAAAAAGTCCGGCAAATTGAGCAGCTCCTCGCCGAGTTGGATGCACACATAAATTCGGCTGATCAGCGCAAATGTCGTTCCCGGATGAACAGAATCTTGCGCATAATCTCGATATTCTACATATGGATTTATGGTGTGATTGGTCTCAGTGCGAATTTTACGTTTCTATTTCGGGAACAGCGCACTTTACCCATTCCCGCCTGGTCACCCTTGAACTGGAGTGTATCCCTAACGAGCTACATCGTTACCTGCCTCCATCAGCTTCTGTGCATCGATGTGCAAATTTTGCAAAACTTTGTGGATGATGTGTTCCCCCCAATGGTGTTCATTCTAATTGCTGGGCAGTGTGAGTTGCTCTTCCTGCGCATCTCTCAGATTGGCTACGATCGATGCGATCAGCGTGAGAATGAGCAGAAACTAATGAAATGTATCCAGGATCAGCAGATGATCTACAGGTGAGTCATGGATAGCACCTGCTAATGAGGATTTATTCTAATCTAATGCATCATTTGTTGCCCTCAGAATACATGAGCTGACCATGGAGATCATATCGTGGCCATTGCTGGTGCAGTTTGTTGTGATCTCCATCGATGTGGGTGCTGCTCTGTGCGCTCTCCTCTTTTATGTAGACGATTCGTTTGGTCGGGTTTACTATGGATCCTTCCTCATTGGACTCGCATTGCAAATATTTCCAGTCTGCTATTTTGGCACCCTCGTCCAATATCGTTTTGAACACCTGCAGATTGCCGTCTATAACAGCAATTGGATCGATCAGAGTCTGGCCTATCGCCGGAGTGCAATCACATTTGGAGAACGCACACAGAGATTACCAGTTCAGCTGGCTGGGAATTTCATACCCATTGGGTTGACCACTTTTCTGGCCAACTGCAAGGCAGCCTATTCGTTTTGTACTTTGATAGCTGACACTCGAAAAGAAGATTGAGAACTTTTTTGAAAGCAACCAACAGAATTTAAATATTGCTTTTTTTAGATTAAATATATTTTTTATTGATATGCCAAAATATAATTAGATTTTGTATTACTCGAAACAATTATAAAAAATTGCAATTGCTTTTTAGAATGTTCCCTAAAATTACCTTATAAAAATCAATAGAAAATTATAGATTATATTATAAATGAAATTTATTGTTAAACTCTACTAAGAGCAATATGTATTTATATACATCATATTATCGAGATGATTTCACTCACATTGATAAAATAAATTCGTAGTTTACACTTCACTTTATTTGGGGAAACTCTTCAAAATTCGGCGATGGCGATGGAAACGATTTTGGGAATTAAGGGTTCAAATTTTGTGATGCTTGCCTGTGACACAATGCAGGCAAAATCGGTGATTTTTATGAAAGATGGTAAAGTGAATTCCCATATAGACAAGTATATCTAGTATATTATATAATACACCTACAGATCAATCCAAAATTCATCGCCTATCGGAGTTTTCAATGCTTGCCGCTGTGGGAGATGGCGGGGACACTTTGCAGTTTACGGATTTTGTAGCCAAACATTTGCAGCTTTATAGAATCTCAAATGGCTATCATCTGAGTCCACGTGGAGCAGCGCATTATACGCGCAAGAATCTAGCGGATTATATCAGAACGAATACGAGGTATCAGGTATCGATGCTAATGGCTGGATACGATGCCATTGAGGGATCTGATCTGCATTATATTGACTCATATGGCGCCTCAATGTCCATCAATCATGCCGGCCACGGTTTGGGCAGCCTCTTCTGTGGCAGCATCTTCCAGCGCTATTGGCGGGATGATCTCAGCCAGGCGGAGGCCTATGAGATCCTGAAAATGTGCGTGGTCGAGATCCAAAAGCGATTGGTCATCAATTTGCGCAACTTTGATGTGTTCGTTGTGGACCAGAATGGCACACGACAAATGGACTCGATTTATCCTGCCTCCTTCCATGCGGACATTCTTTGTCTTTCGGTTCCTGAAAGTATTGGAAATTTGAATAAATTTAGGTGCTTGAAGTAAATTAATCAGCATTTTAATTTTGAATTTAAAATGTTGCTGAAATCTATAATATAAAAATAACTCCCAATAATTTTCAGGCAAGAAAAAATTATGAACTGGATTTTCCTATTAATTTGTATAAATCGTAAAAATATGCATGGTATTAAAACCATAAAAATAAAAATTTGAATAAATTTAGGTGCTTGAAGTAAAGTTTAATTGTATATTTATAATGTTGCCAAAATTTAAAATAAAAATAAGCCAACAAAGCCAAGAACATATTTTGAGCTTGTTATATATATATATATAAATTTGTATAAATCGTAAAAATATGCAGAGTATTAAAACCATAAAAAATTAGGAATTAAGCAATTAATATTATTTAATTTGTTGTGAACTATAAACTTAATGTGGTTTTTATTTAACATTTTCTCTGCTTTACTGAAGCTAAAAAAAACTCGAAGGGATTAGTTGGAATGGATAGGTGAAATGACTGGGAACCGTACATGGTTGGTTGGGCTCATGTATTAGCATATGTGGCATGGCTGCCAGTGTATGTTGATTTGTTTCTGCAACAATGGCTAAAGTTGCACATAGACAAGCGCAGACAAACGCATACAAGCACACACACACACACACATATTTTTTGTTGTGGCACATGGAAACTATTGCAAATCGGAAACAGAAAAGCCAACATGTCTCTATTTCCACATTCAAACACAGACACAGTCAGTCAGTCAGTCATGCAGTCAGTCAGTCATTCAGTCAGTCAGTCTGTCATGCAATCAGTCAGTCAGTCATGCAGTCAGTCAGTCATGCAGTCGGCCAGGCGAGCAAAACTCATAAAAATGTGCACTGCTTGCAACAAAATGCAGTCAGTGGCAGAGCAGCGTCTGCTGCGTGTGTGCTGCATTGTTGTTGTTGTTGGTGGCATCAACCATGAAGTGGTTGCCGTGAATTGGCAGTCAGCGATTTTTATTTGTTTGCAGCCCTCGTTGCCATCACTAATTGGCCGCACATGCCAAAGTGTCACTCGGCGAGATGTGTGTGTGTGTGCGTGGAAAGAAATGAGAAATAAAAGACAGGCAAAAAAAATGGACAAATAGAATTGAACAAAAAAAAAAAAAAAATGGAATCCGAGTGTGGCAAGAGTTGAATAGAAATGCAAATAAAAATGTGCAAGTTAGAAGACAACAATATATCAATAGAATGCAACTGATTGAAAAGTTTCCAACTGTTTGGAAACAGAGCTGTGTTTTGGGATTAAGCTTATCATCATTTTTGCTGCAAGTTGAAAAATAGTTGAATTTGCTATTCAATTGAGAAAAAGTATGCCAATTCACGCTTAAATAATACTAAACCAAATAAATTATTTTATAACTAAATTGTAAAAACAAATCGCAATTAAATAAAAATAGTTAGAAAAAGCTAATGAAAGATCAACTTTTTTTGCTTTATTCAATAGGATAAAATGCTTATTATATAAATGATCAACTATTTTATTTATTTAAGCCTCCCAAAGATCTCAAGAATTTGTTAAGGTAATTGAAGCATGCATAAGTAACCTGAGTTGACTGCTTACATTGTAAGCAAATTTAATGTTGTGTTTTTCTTGAAGTGCTTTGGTTTAATTAATGCGTTTCGCTCACCTTATAAAAAAATGCTTGTGTGCAACTCCAAAAAAAAAAAAAAAAAAACTTTTGGTTTGTTTCTGAACTAAGCGTTTAGATAAAGCGCTTGTAAGTGCTCCTAACCACTACACGCACAAGCACACACACGCACACCCACACACACACACACACACACTCATATTTACACTCATTCCTCATTTCCCTTTCCGGTATTCGGAGCAAGCAATTTGTGACGTTTAAGGACACAACTTTGGAGGCAGCGACTTCTTGACAGGACATTAACTTGCACATGGATAAGTTGAAGTGGAAGACACTGCGAACTGTCTAACTGTTTTTCATCTGCTTATGTGTATGTGTGTGTGTTTGTGTGTTTGTGTGTGTCATATGACTGCTCTGATGATGATTCATGATGATGATCCTTGCCTTTGCCATTTCTTGCAGTTTTCTTTTCTTTCTCTCTTTTTTTTCGCCATGGCCATTTTCGTTGTCATTTTTCACTGGCAAATGTCGTGCGAGCGTTGTGGCAGGAGGGTGGGTTGGTGCGGGGGTGGAGGGTTAGATTGTGGAGTACATACCACGACTGATAGCACTGACACCGCTCTCCGCTCGGCCCGCCGGCCTGCTTTTTCGACAGCCTATTAGTTTTTATTATTTGTTGCAATTAGTTTTCGGCCTCGACGCGGCTCCTCCCGGCTCAGGCCCAATGTTGCCCTTTTGTTGTTGCTGTTTGTTGTGTGTTGTTGTTTACGGTTCGACTCGGCGTGGCTCGGCTCGGCTTTTATGACACTTTTGTGCGCATTTTTCAACGGAATGAGCGTCATCTGTTGCCGCTGGAGCTGCTGCTGCTGCTGTGTTTGTTTTTTTTTTTTTTGTCCATTGAAAAAAGCCAAACAGCAGCAAAAATAAGTGCGAGCTGCCTGATATCTATGATAAATTATGGCCAAAAGTCAAAGTCATCAATCAGTGGGCCATGTTTTATTATTTGCTGCTCGTGGCCATTTGTACTGCGCTTGGCTTACACACACACACACAACAGCCACGCCCCCTTTGAACTGGGCGCTGAGTTGAAGGTAGCTTGCCGAGCTACATTTGTTAGCCATAAAGGATTAAGTATAAATGTCAAGTGCGTTCTGTGCGAAACTCAGGTGTCGCACATTTCGATTTAATTTTCATTAAAATTCAAGCATCAAATATGCAAAAGGTAAACTGCGGCAAATGTTCGCATGCCTACCTCCCTCCCTCGCTGCCTGCCCCACTGTGCGTTGCCACTTTGACCTGACCAAAGCCCATTAAAATTCCTTAAAGACCTGGCCAGAATACTTGCCTTGAGTCGACTCCTTTTCATTTTCGAGTGCTTATTAATATTGCAAAGGATCCGAGCCAGGATTTGCGGACATTATGATGCGGTGAATACGAATTTATGCGACTCGTTTCCCTACTCCACATATTTCTACATCGCAACCACCTCACCTCCCCCCCTCTCCCTTAACTAGCAGCCATAAAATTCTTTCTCTACCAGCCTGGCTATAATATTCTTGCTGCTCCTTTGCGCCGCTTGCCTCTTTAATTATGCATTTTTATCTGGCAACATTTTTCGAGAGCCGTCTTTGGTAGCCATTTCTGCCCATTAAACCCATTTAGAAACTGCAAATCTTTTGCGTTAACAAACTCTTCAAAGCCGTCCTCAATGACGTATGCGCAATTTATGATTTATATTATATATATCCAAAGCGCATTACATTGATCAGCTCTGAACAGTCCTCGAGTTGAGTGAGTCTCCTCTTCAGTCTTGGTGGTTGGGATTTGTGCAGTGTCCCCCGCATCCCTATGAGTGCATCGGCTTATGGGAGTGGATGAATGCCTCCTTACTTCCCTCCTTTCTTACCTTCTGCAATCTCAAACAAATTCTTGATATTTATTATTGTCAGCTGCAATTGTTCAATTAGTTAACCCATTTTCCAAGTCCATGTATACATAAGCATTATATGTGAAACATTGTTGGCATTTCGAGAAATATTACAGAAGGCTATCTATCATCCAGAGCATTATACGTATTATAAATTATATAAAAATCAAAATTAAATTAAATTTAAGTTGTGCCACTTCTATAAGCTCAAGTCAACCAATTTTGTACACTCCTCCATTCATTTGTCAGATCTTCAAATTAAAATTTAATTCTTTAATCTAAGCCACTTTTACCTGCGTACCTACGCAGTTTTCTTTTTTTTTACAGTGTACCATTCTAAGGTCCCTGTTGGCAGTTGGCGCATGTTTTAGATATGCAATAGGTATGCCTCTGGGAAATTAACGGTACATTTTAACGGCCTTACATTGTGTCGCAACTTTAAGCAACGAGGCAGCAAGTTCAGAAAAGTTGCACATTTTGAAAGGTGTGCGCCATAAACTAGAAATTGAAAGCAGAATTGAGGAAAAGAGGAGAATTTGAAATAATTCTAACAGATTGAAATGTTAACGTTTTACTTATTATCAGTTTGAAAATATATATTTGAAAAAAAATTGCAATATTTTTTAGCAACACTTAAAACAGATATTGACTTTAAAGCGTTCAAAGTTGCGGTATATAATAAATATAATATATAAATTTATTTTGTTCTGAATTCCTATATGAATCGTCAATAATTGGGACAAATATTGAACTGCATAGTATAAAAATCTGCTGTGAATAAAAAAAAAATAAAAAAAATAAAGTTTTTACTAGCTAGATCTGACTGGTAATAAGGGAAGAATATGCAACCAACAACAAATATAATAAATTTAATATAAATAAGTATATAATAATAATAAGTTTAAACATTTATATATTTATTGTAATTATTGTTTACCAAACTTTAAATATTTTTACTTATACAAAATACTAACACTAAAAGCTTATTTAATTTTGTTTTTACATTTATGCAGATTTTCTGCATTACACAAACAAATTTAATCCATTTTAAAGACATGCATTGAGAGACAAATGAAATTCGCGTAAACTTGAAATTGTCATGTAAATGTAAAGTTGAAAATTACATCATGTTGCAACCGGGCAAAGCCGATAAACAGCCTATAAATCACTCACTTTGATCTCATCGATGTTTCCCCATTGTAACAAATTTTATTTCGTTGCATTTTGCTGAGCATAAATCAAGTTGCATTTACGCTGCTGCCGCCTGGTGGCAGGAGGGATGTGCATGGGGCATGGGGCATGGGCATGGTGTGTGTGCTGGTTGTGTGTGTGTGTGTTTGTGTAACCCAATCAAACCGACTTGAAACAATGCCAGCTTTAAATACCAAACGAGGCATAATTTATGAGAGTACGCAGTTTCCACAGAGAGCCGCAGCGACAAGAGACAGATGTGGCATCAACAATGACCAGACCAACGGGGCATGAATAGTCGTATTATTCAAGAGCATCTATCAATAAATTAAAGCACTTAATATGCATTAATATAATTTTCAGCTTGATTTTTGACTAAGCAACCGATGTTGCAAGTTGCAAGCAGCTAGAAGTCAGCAGCAGAAATTTAACTTTCTTAATTGGCGCATCTGTTAGATTTGTTAAATTGCTCATTTGGGAATTGTGGTAAATAAGTAATAAACACAAACTGTATATTTTAGTCAATTCATTTTTTCGCATCGCATGTTGCAAGTTTTTTTTTTCAGTTAGCTGACAGCTCTTCCATTGGCAGAAGCAAATAATTTGTGTACACGGAATATTCTATGTACTCAACTTCGTCTGGATTGCGTGTCATGTGTGTGTGTGTGTGTGTGTGTGTGTAAAATATAAAAAAAGTTGCAGTTGAACTTTTCAGCATTTGTCAGAGAGTCGAAGGATTTGTTTGCCATTGGGGACCGGCCAAAGCCAACAATTTTGCTGGGTGGTCGGTCGGTCCGTTGCCTCAGATCGTAGTTTTGTTTTTGTTGTTGTTTGTTTGTTTGTTGGTTGGTTTGTTTGGTTTGTTTGTTTATTTTTCGTACGCCCCACTATTTGTTTTCTTTTGCAATTTTGTAATTTCAAACTTTTTCTATTGATTCCTTAGCACGCATGAACACCTTCAGCAACAGCGCCGTTGACGACAGCAATTGCCATTACGAGTCCACCGGATGCGAATGTGGATGCTGCCTGGCTATGGGCCATGGGCTATAGACGATGGACGACGGACGACGGACGATGGACGACGGACGACGGACGATGGACGACGGACTATGTCCGATTCGAAGACAGCAAGTTGCAAAGTTGCCACTGACAAGACAAGAGGGCAAGAGACGAGCACTCAATTTAAGTTGTGGGCGAATGGTTTTTACCCTGCAACAACAACAGCAACAACAAGAGCAACTTGCAACATCAGCAGCACCGGTTGCAGCTGCATCTTCGTGCTGACCATGCGTGGAGCTGCACAATTTGATAGAGGACCAGACAAGACGAAAATAAAACAAAAACTATAAAATATATTGAGAGAAACTTTCTAATGCACTTAACACTCTATTTTCCAGCCAAAAACTGTCAGTGGCATTTTACAACATTTATTAATGTGTCAATTGAATTGAGTTTTCCACCTTCTCCCAACCACAAGTCGAACGATCAATTTAAAAAAGACGACTAAACTTTAATAATGTGAACTGCTTTAAAATCTAACATTTTATCTTCAAAATACAAAAAAAGCTTTTGCACAAGAAATCAATATTAATTGTAAGTGTTCATAGAAAATTAATTTAATTAAATACAATATTTAATTAGTAAGTAATCAACGAAAATTGAATTTATTCCTGATTACGATTTTTATTGTATTATAAGAACTAATTCGTATTTTAGTCTAGAAATATTCGTTAAAGTCTCGAATATAATCAAGTACATTAATTGAATACAATCTAAATCACATGGAACTATTTTATTGGAATTGGGTGTAATTATAGTAACGCTTGCAACTTGAATGTTCGCCGAGTGTTCATCAAATATTCTAACAAATTATAGAAGCAAAAGTCGCAGCACAAAACGATTACATGACTCTGAAGCCCCGTTCCCCCACTATGGAAATCAGCCACAGAGCCAACCCACTAACATCAGAGTAATTCCACGAAATGCTCTTTCTCCCTCTCTCCCCTCTCCCTTTGCCCATGGCTCTGTCTAATGGCGATTAGGTAAATGAAAACATTGCGTGATGGCGACATTTTATATGCGAGTGCTTGTCGAGGCAAAGGGCGCCGTTTTATTTGCCATATTTCATGCCTGCCTGCACTTATCTCCAATTGTTCATCACACCCACTAGGAAGAGCGAGAAAGAGAGAGAGAGAGAGAGAGAATCACCCATTGGGTCAATTGGGACTGGGATTTGGGTGGGCGCTGACCAAATGTAAGTTGTGTTGGCGGCGAGCTTCGATTCGACTTTGGTCTCTAATTACTCGCACAACACAAAAACGCCACTTCAATTTGAATTAAAATGAGTGGGCCACCCGCACACCCCCTCCGCACAACATAAGCGCTTGCTAGTAAACCATTGGATTGGGTCACAGCTGGCGCCACAGTTTTTAATTACCGCCTACACAAAATTACCGCTGCATTTTAACCACAAAAAAAAAAAAATCTATTAATGGCCGCCTGTGTTGGGTGTCGCCTTTAATGGGCTATAATCGATTTAGGCAGCGCCATTAGGGATCCCCATTCTAAATGGCATTTGCAGCTCTGATAAATGCGATTTAGTTGTACAACTTTTATACAAATTTTATTAGCAACTAAATATTTTATAAAAGCCAATCAAACTCATCGCGTTTAACAACTGAAATGCATTACGAAACAAAGCATTTTTAATGTGATCATTTTGGAACGGTCCCAAAGTGAATTTTTTATGGTAGATTTCTAATATGAATTATATGTATTTTTTGCTTAATTTAAAATGTACTGTAATCGATTCATTTTTCTTAAAGTTGAAGGAATGGACAAAAAAAATAGAAGAAAAATATAGTAATTTCAATAATAATAAGAATAATTTGTTTGTAAATTTTCATCATTTTAAATGGCAAAAATAAAAGAAAAATATAATAATTTTAACAATAATAAAAAATAATTTGTTGGAAAATTTTTATTAATTTTTTGCTACTAATAAAACAAAAAGAATTAATCAATAATTTAATTATTTTTTTTTTAGATTGAGTAAAATAATTATAGTGATTTTTTTTTGTAGAAACAGTAAAACCTTTGAACATTTTCTTACGCCAAAGCATGGATATAAATGATAAATGTGTTGTGTGTGTGTGTGTTTTTTTTTAGTGCTGCTTTTTCATTTTGCTTTGCTTTTGTGCCTCAGTTTTTGCTTGGAGTATTGGTATGATCAACCTTGCAATTGCTTTCAAGAAATCCAATCGATATCCATCCACAGTCAGTTTGTGTCCCCTCTGTGTCTGCGGCTCGTTGCAGCTGCTCAAAGTAGAACTTCCAATTAGAAACTGTTGCGTCTAGTTGCAGTTGACCATCAAAATCAGTCGGCTATAATGGAGACATTTATCTCACCATCACCTCTGCTGACCCTCCCCCCCTTCCTTGTCCAATCATTGTCTTCCCCTTGTGGAAGGACTGAGGTTAGCTCGTTATTGTTGCCACTGGCTTCACCGTCAATTGCAGCTGGCAGCACCACAAAATTCAACGCAATTTGTAAAATGAAATCGATTCAATTGATTGTTGACTTTGCCAAACATACACATACACATACACACACACACACATACTCGCACACATACTCGCACACACACACACATGTGGCATTGTGTGTCCCTTATAAAGCATTGGATGCTAGCCAGGCAGGAAGCAAGTGGCAGCAACGATGACAGGTGTCTGTGGGGTGAATGTGTTCAATGTTGTTGTTCATTGCCGGCCTCTGTGTGTGTGTGTTAGTGTATGTGTGTGTGTGTGTGTGTGTGTTTTGCACTTTGCTTGATTAAATTTCAATATTTACTAAAATGTCGCTGAACTCTTTTTGACAGCACTGTAAACTTCATAACCAGAATGGACATAAAATATGGTCAACAGTGTGTAAATTTGAACATGACAAGGACATAAAAGGACATAAGTGAAATGAAGAGAAACCATTCGATTTTTCTCCCCTTTTTTTTGTGTGTGTGTGTTTTTGTCTCAGTCGTAATTTGCTGTAGTTTGTCATGTGCAAATACAATACTTTTATTGAAATAAACCATCTGAGGTCAAAAATTAATAATTTATTATATCTTATTTTTTTATTTGATATTATTTTTTGCATGTTACGAGTTAATTTAAGAAATTTTAAGAGATTCATTTATAGCTTAAATCCATTAAACATCGAATTTGAAGTACGGTTTCAATCTTCATATTTCTAATTTATATTTATAATTTAAAATGAGCTAAAAGAGCTCATAACAACTAGCTAGGGACTTAATAAACATTGATTTTACTATCAAATATAAAACTTTTAACATATTTGAAATTTAGTGGCATTTATTGAAATCTATATTCCATTTAACATCCAATTTTTTTTACACCTACAAAGAAACTTAGTTGAATTCATTGAAAATGGATTTTAATAAAGAAAAGTAAGCATTTAAATTGAAAGTATTGAAATAAATTCTATTAATACCATTAAAGCACATTCGGGCACAAAAACGCTATGGAATCAAAGAAAAAAAATGTAGATAGCATCGATGGGACTGAAAAATATCCGACTAATCCTTTTTTGAGTGATACTGAAGATGAAGATGAAGATACGACGATTGGGAATTTTATTATGCAAGAGTTGCTTGAGGAACTGAATCTTGTAAAAGAAACAATTCCGGATAAAAAGATAAAAGACTTTGACAGTGATGCGAGTCCTTGGAATGAAAAATATGAACCAATCCATAAATTTGGTAATGACAAGCAATTGGAATCAGAGTATTGTGACTTGGTCTGGGACTTTGGTGTGGATGATGCTAAAGATAAAGCGGATCCGATTGGAGATTTTGTTAAAGACGACTTGACAAAGGATGCAATTGATGCCGATGTGGATATAACAAAACTGACGAACCTATTTGGAACATTAAATAATAAACTCGAGCTGGAAAATAATAAATTTGACCTTGGAAATAAACTCTGCTCTGAGCAGTCTAATATTGAAGAGACTCCAATAATACCCGAATTTGAAATCGATTATTATAATATCTATGAAAATATCAAAAACTTAGAAGCGATTGAGAAACAGCTGCAGATACTTTATAGACCCTTCACTTGCCAGGTCGATGTCAACTGCCGTTTTCGGCTCTACGAGCTGGCGATTCTCATGGATGACGCCAACTATGAGCCCGCCCGCCATCCGGCCTTGTTCGTGCGTTTCCGTAATCCCAGTGCTGAGCTGAAGCTATATGCGGGTGGCAAGATAACATCTTCGGCCCTGACAGCCAGCTCGGCGCGCATGGCTCTGCTGTTGGTCATCCGCATGGTCGAGGATCTCAACTACAAAATAAACATCTCGAATTTCAGAAGGAATATTGTGCATGCCTCCTTCTGTCTGCCCTTCAAGATCGATCTGGCCATGTTGTGCGAAATGCACAGCGATGATGTGTACGAGAATCGAAAAACTCGACCATTTGTTACCTACAAGGTCGATGGCAGTGCAATCAGATTTGCGATATTCCCCAACGGATACGTTTTGGTGCTGCACTGCAGCCAGCTCAGCGAGACGAGAGCTGCGATCGGCGGGATTCTGCCGATCTTGGCGCAGTTCCGGAACGGATATCTAACACCCACTGAGAAGAATGGCAAACTTCGTGGCGACATCTCGTTCAATTTGCTCTGGGAACGCAAGCTCGAGGATGATAGGGAGGGGCTACTACTCTATTTTTGAGCAGCTCGAAGCCTATTTTTTTTTTGTTGTTATGTTTATTATTTTATTATTGTTGTTGTTGTTGTTGTTGTTGGTTTTGTTGTATTTGAAAATGCTGTGAACATTTGTCATAAACCAAACTTGTGTAGTACGTGCAATGTTTACACTCAGAAGTTTTTGGGGGGCCCACTTGGCAACTTGTTTAAATACGTGATTTATTTACCATCCAGCTGATGCTGCTGCTGCAGTTGCTCTTGGTCCTTGGACCTGCAACTAACTACAAATAGAGCTGCGCACAACTTAAAAGCCACACTAAAGTTACCAAACACCCACACCATATTCCAACAAATAAAAAAAAACATAAAAACAAAAAAAAACAACAACCGTACAAATCGCTAAGCGAAAGTTGCAACAACGGCAGCTGCAACAGGCGCATACATAAATAATGCAACATTCTGCACAACACCAAACGAGTTGAAGAAAATGTCACATTATGCGGCTAAAAAAACTTGTACAAATAAATTTTTAAAACGTGCTCACAAAACTACCGTTGGCAAATAACTGGCAGACATTTTTTTATATATAAATATAAATCACATTTATAAATGCATATTTCCTTGAGCTGATCTGGAGCATTAAAACAAAACTTCTGGATTATTGTGGCAACAAATATCAAATTTTCTACTTATTCCACAACTCAATTTCGCTCGGCAAAATATGTATATTTTTCTATTAAAGTTGTCTATCATAAATATATAATATTTTAATTGCATTCACAGCAATTAATTTAATATATATGTAGAACAAATATGACTCATTAATTTACATATCTGTCGAATATGCGAACAGGTTATATTTAAATATGTAATTGTGGCGATTTAATCAGTAAATGATTATCTGTATAATAAATTAATTTGCTGATTAGCAAATACATTTATTATGCGAATGCGAATACAAAACGCAAAATCTATTAAAATCCGCCAACGTAAATTGAAGATAAGTTTCAATTTGAAAATGTTTAGCAATTGCATATAATGCCTTTTTTGCGTTTTTGTTATTAGTTTTGGTCATTAAATGTTGGCAAGTTGCCAACAACCAACCAAAAACCGTCCAGCAACAACCGTCGACGCCCATTTTAGCCGCATCATTTGGCGCCAGGCGTTCAAATAGAAATTGGAAAAAAAAATATATATAAAATAAAATTACTCTAGCATATCGGTTAAGCGTTGCTGAACACGTACGATATTATTGCCATATACAAGTAAACAAAAAAAAAAAAAAAAATTATTTTATATAATTCCCTGACAGCAATTTTACACAGAGAGGCCAAACAATGCATTGGGGCATGCCCCATGTGTTGTATCTGTTTTAAATGGCCTTCGTAATGTTCAAATGGAGAAATTAAAACAAGAAAAAAGATAGAAGAGAAAACGACATGCTTTAATTTAAATAATAATACAAATGTATACGTTTGTTAAAAATAAAAAAGAAAAAAAAACTTAATACATTGATGGATAAATGTCATTGAATAAAAAATAAAACTAAATGACTTGCATAAAACTATTGGCCAAAATAAATAACATGCGTTTAATCTGTCCATCAATATTCATAGACCATTTTGTTTAGTATTTATCTAATCCGCATTTAAAAAGAAATATTTTAATTCTGTCTCGTGTAACTTAAGCTGCAAGCTGACATTTTATATAAATTTCGTGATTAAAATTCAGATTTTATTAGAAAAATGACAGATGAGCTTAATATTTGAAAATACTGAAAATGTTATTTGTTGAAAAGTAAATAATTCAATGTGCAATATAAAGTTGCCCAACGAGCAAAGTATAGTTAAAATAGAGAAAGATGAGATAACTAGAGAGAGAGTGAGAGGGGGAAAGAGAGAGGGGGGGAACTGAATGAATTAGTTCAATTTATTGTTTGCAAAATTCTCAGATGAACTAACAACATGAACATTTGGCATGCGGTGTCACGTTTCAGATGAATGAACGATGCTTGGAAACAAGTGCGTAATGTGAAAGGAACATGTTCCTCATGTTAACTTCTTCAGCTTGATATATATATATATATACATAATGTGTGTGTGTGTGAGATATATGTGTACATGTATGTAAATGACGTATATATATTTATTGCTTCGTGCTGTAGACAGACAGACAGGCGAAGGTCTGTGACCATGGCCAAAAACGCCAAAAAGTTGTTTCAATTTAATTTGACTTTGATCGCCAGCTGACGCAGTTGGTGTCATCGCCCATGTCAAGTGTCCCCCATCCTTCATCGTTCATTCCACTTCCTTCCTTCGGTTTGCATACAGTATTAGAAAAAGCCATGTCTCATTTTCCTTATGGTTATCGTTGCGCAAGCTGTGCGCAAATTACAAACGACTCAAATTGGATATCCAGCAACCATATTGTAATATTGTAATTTAAATCAATGAAATTTATGCATACTATATTTAACAGTTGAAACATTTCTATCACAACCATTTTTTTTATGTTTCGTTTTTTTTTTTTATTATTTTTGTCCTTTTTTTTAACTCAAATTTACAATACTCTTTTACACTTGAGTTTGTTTATTGAAATTATCATTTTTATAGCTTTACAGTCGAACAAAAAAAATATCTGCTTTTTTCCTCATAAGGATTATTGTTGTGTCCTCTTTTCTTTTTTGGTTTTTATTTTGTTTGGTCCTCTGCTGTAGTCTTTAAAGTGTAAATACATAAACACAAAGTTGTGTATCTCATGTCGAATGTGGGTTGTGTTTTATTGCCGAAAGTGCTGCGAAGTAGCTGAAAACTTCATAAATCACAAAAGTTTCGTTGGCCATGAAAAGGCTTAAGGGTTTATCAAAATGAAAATTTATTGGTGCTCAAATACTTGGAATTTTAGATTTATGTATTTTCGTTTCCCTTGTCACTAGTCGTAAGGAATACGCATTATTATATCGACATTTCGACACATAAAAATGGCCAACAAACTGCCTTGAATTATCTATAAAGGAAATCACAGCATTGTTTATTGTTTATTATATTATCACATTTCTCTAGTTTCACAGTTGCCAATCAACAGAGTAAAATTACGACACAATTTCGAATTGCTTCCAAATTGGTCAGAATAATTATTGCTTTTATTTATGTAGATTATTATTACAAACAATTGCAGCTCAGTTATGTTAGAGTTTAAACAAAAAATCAAATATTAAAAATTTACTTGATTGTTCGCAAAAATTGATTATTCCAAATTCCATTCCATGAGTTTGACTGAAATGAGTGAAGCAGTTATTTTCAGATTAAAATATTACTTAAATGTATTTTCTTATTTTTTTGCTGTAATTTAATCTGTGTATTAAGAAATTTTAATGGAATTTACATAAACTGAACTCAAGGTATTTCCCAGTTCGGCTCACTCAGCTTTATCACATTTGAGTGCTTTCAGTATAATTTTTCGTGCAACATTTCCTCGACCAACTGAAGCAACTGGCATTAATTTTCATTTAAATTCCGCCTGTTAAATATGCAAAACTCTCTTTGTGGTCCAGTTGGACACAGTTGGTGCAGCAAACGAGAGAAAGCTGACCAAAAAAAAAAAAAAATGGACTCGAATATTTGCTCAACAAATGGGCAACTGACCGAGACAACTCAACGAGATATTTGCCATATGAAATTGTTGTTATTAAAATTGCATTACTCCATTTTCGACACCTTGCCGAGTGTGTTTCAGGTAAAAATCTTTGCGGTTAACCAACTGCATCTCGCAAATGTTGCAATTGTCAATTTTATCTCTCTTTTTTTGCGTCACTTTGTGGCACTGGTGTCATTTTTGTGGCATGTTATGTGTATCTTAATGGAATGATAAATGCTTCATATGCTTCAGTATTATCAAGAAAAATATATATTTTTACAGACAATTACGTGGAAAATAAAACTTGTAGAAATGGTGCATTCATTTCTTAAATCCCACACTTATTAAATATTTAAGGAAATATTTGGTTTGGAATATATTTTTTTTTGATAAAAGCCATCAACATAAATGTTACTATAAATAAGGAGAGCATCTTCTGTATTCACATAAGCTGTGAATAAAATACTTACTCTCAATTCATATTAAGTATGTGCGAATTATGCATTTTGAGCGCACTTATAAATGCAGAGGGGGGTGTCTTGGGTGGCAGTCGGAGCTGGGATGCCAGCAGCCAGCAGCCAGCTGCTCGACCTAATCTTCAAAGCAACCACAACCCTTTTTAGTTGCTTGCCAGCGAAGTGGAGAAAAAAGTGGATACTTTTTAGCTTTGAACGCAAAGTCCCCCTTTGGCTAAAATGCATAATTCATAAACCGGCAGCCATTTGAAATGCGCCCACAACTCTGCTCCATACAGGAGAGAGAGAGAGAGAGAGAGTGCGAGAGGGAGAGGTAGAGAGATAAATATTAGAGTGAGTGGAGAGAGCTAAATCCAACTTTGACGATTCAACTTTTTAATCGGATTCCACAGCTCGATTGCCACCACATCAGAGGCCCGCAGACCGCATCGCATCACATCGCATCGTATTTCAGTGGTTTTTGGATTGCTAAGAAATTTCGACTAAAAATTGCCTCGGGCAACGAAGTTTGCCTATCTGCGCAACTTGAAATGGATAAATTTGGTACTATTTACCCCTTTACCCCTTTCGATAAGTTCTGTCCTAAGTATTTTGCTGCATATTAAGCTGAAATTGGCCAGAGGCAAATTCAACCAAAACTCTACAAAATAACTAATAAGACTTTTGGTGTGAATTACTTACTCAACTTTTGCTAACCTGACAAATTTCTCAAGTGTACAGCTTAAGTGTTGGAATACTTGAAGAAATATTGTTAATTTAATTAATGACAAAATGTTGGTTTTTATAAAAGATTAAGCAATATGTAATTGAGAACAATATATGTGTGTTTAAAAATGTTTAGCATTAATGTTTGACAATATGTTGAGGACAATATATGTGGTTTAAAAAAAGGGATACAAATTATTGCAAATTAAAATAATTATTATAAATATCGTAATATACATTTATCTTGCAAATAAAAAATATAAAATTTTTATATCCTTATCCTCTTCTGCAATATAACTAACTGTTACTTAAGTTATTTGTAAACTTTTCAATAATTAATAAAAAACTATAATAATTCTGTTTATGTTTTTATTTAAATTTAAATGTTGATTAATTGTTATTTTCAAAAGATGTATTGTTTTTAGTGTAGATATATTTAAAAACATATTATTTCAAAAATATATATAAATTCTCTACTGCGATTATATCTATTGTGCCACTTTCTGAGCTTATAGCTCCTCCATCAAATCCAGTTCCCGCACGAATACCAGAATCTTTGATCGGTTGAGGGTATCATCGATACTCACAACATGAATCCCTAGGATGCTGCATCTTTTTCTGGGTAAGGCGATACATTCTGTTAGGCTGCTCACCTTTACAAAAACTACACTGATTGTTACTATAAATACCCAGTTTGGATAGGTGACTTTTTATTCTATAATTTCCTTTCAGTAGACCGAAAAGTATCCTAAACCTATTCCTACCCATCGATATTACTTGCTTAAATCGTTTATGATTTGACCTGTCGGAGTCCTGGTGTCTCTTCCCAGCTCCATAGTATCATGTGTCTTTCTTCGTTCCTGTAGCCTTCCTATGCCATTTTATTATTTGAAGTAAAGTAAGTAATAAAATATTGACAAATGTGAGTCAGCAAATTGATATTAAGACTCAAAACTATTAGTCCTTTTATCAATCAGTCCTCTATCTGCATTTAGTGATATGTTCGTCTATATCAAATTTACTACAATTCAATCAATTCAAAATCTTATTGAAATTGTCATTTGGCTTAATTGCTCAAATGATATATCGTCCATATTAAATGTCCATTAAAATCCATTAACTGCGCTCAGCCTGTTTGGGACAGTTCCGATTCAGAGTTCTTGAGGAGCACAATGAAGTTGGTCGATAGATTAACCCGTCGCTGCCTGCTGGGCATTTATTGGACGTTGGGTTTGCTGCCTCTGCCGCTGGTAACCCAACCAATTTGGTTTTTTCTCGCTTTGCTCATCCGTTGCATTTGGCTGTGCTATTTGGCGGCTATGTTTTGGATCGGTGTGCGTTACATGTGTGTGGAAGTTGAGTTGAGCATTGGTAATGTAACCGGCATAGCTGTCTTTATGGGAAACGCAATGGTGGCTCTACTCATCCAAGTGGAGAGCATGTGGAAGCATCGCACACACGTGCACCTGGAGAATTTGGGCTTTCAATTGCAACTGCAGATGCAGCGACTTGGAATGCGTCGCTCTTGTCATCGATCCGTGCTTCTTCTACTATTTCTGGGCATACAGGTCATCTGTAAAGGAATCCGATCCGCAATGAGTGCCTATTATTTAACCGCATTGCATTTTCTCTCACTGCCAAAATTGTTGCTGTTGCACATGCGATACCTTCAACTGATTGGCCAACTCATGGATTTGAATCACCGTTCCCGGCAATTGCGTCACTCGCTGCTGGGATTGGCTGCCGGCAACGATATCTGGCAACCCTATGCAGCTGAGGACTGGAAACACTTGCAAACCCTACGCACCGGCTACGATCGCATCTTCGAGAGCTACGAGGCATTCAGCGATTGCTACGGCTGGGGCATGCTCGGCCTGCAGATGACTTGCGGCTTGGAGTTCGTCGCCAATGCTTATTGGACCATCACGGAACTCTACGAAGCGCGGCGAGTGTTTTATATTGTCTACAATGGCACTTTCTGCTTTTCCCTGGGCATACTCATCATAGCGCTCTTCTGGTACAGTGATGCCAGTGACAAAAATGTGAGTAGACAACTCATTTTACGGAATAAAAATAAAATTGCAATTTGTAAAAGAAATATAATTTTTTAGCAGATTATAGTTTGAAAAATAATATTTTACTCATGTGTTGAAAGTTGGAAAAGGCTAGGCGATTATTATCACAACGGACTTGAAAAAATTATTAAGCAAAAAAGTTTAGGAATATTTATAAGATTGATTTGATTTTCTTAAACTGGAGTGGGACACGTAAATTGGATAAAAACGCAGATAGTTAAATGTAATTATTATCGATCATTCAACATGAAAGCTCGTTTGAGATTAAATGACAATATTTTGGGAATCATTGGCAGAATTAAAAAATATAAAATGATAGATTGATTTATTAATACCGAAAGGATATTCAGCTTGTATAGAGTATAGTCAACACGATGAACTGACTTTTCGAATCGACCTGGTCTGCTCTGATTAGCATTTCTTTATTTTATAGAAAAATTTTAAAACTAAATAAGTTGCAGGCGACCTCAATTTATGTTTTCTTATATTAATGGAGTCACTTATAAGGCGACTCCATGTGATATTTTTTTACTTTACTGCAGCCATTTGAAAGGAGACTATGAATTTTATTTTGTTATTTAAGTAATCCTTTTGAATATCAAAAAATAGCTAAATCTTGCTCCGTCTCATTTTCATGCTTGAACACAGCTGTTATTTGCAAAATTACAAATTAACCATTTTACAAATCTTAAATACATTTTACATCGATTTTCTCAGGCAATAATTGAAATAAAATCCTTAAATGATTTTCTGTTTAATGTGTCATCTTTCTAAAAATGCTTAACTGATAAATTATGAAATATTGATAAATATATATGTACATTTTTTATGAGTCATTATTAAGGATTAGGATAATTTAGACATGTCCCCAGGATATACCTTAGCTGAAGTTACCAAATTAGAATCTGCTTCTTGCCGTGCTCAGAATCTCAGTTTGTGTCTAATTTTGTATTAACCCAATAAAAGCTAAAATGAACAGAAAATTTCGATTAGCAATTCAATAATTTTGACAGTGACATATTTGTTTGATATAGAAAGCATTACTGACTTGGCACTTTGGGTCACTCTTAACCCATTTTGATAAGTTAGTCCCAATAATTAGTAGTCATGCAGCTGTTGAGTTGTTCGGTTATTGTGAGGGAGCTATTCCAAGTGGGAATGTGTTGCTTTGGGGTTCGGTGGTATCCACAACTACATCGCTTGCAGTATGTGTCCATTTGTATTTGGATCTGCTGGTATGCCGCACTCTGTCCAATTGTGGCAAGACATTTGAGCCGATCCCCGCCCTGTGACTTTGGCTGTGCGCTTGCGCTGCTGTTGCTCCAAATGACGGCCATTACACACATCATCATTGTGCTGGACACATTTCTACAATGTGGAACACATCGTCAGTTAAGGCAGCATTTGGATGTCGAACATTTGCCAGAGGAGAGTACACGAAGAGTGGTTATATCTTTGGCTGTTGTCTTTGTGCCCTTCCTCCTGATCCACGCGGAAGTTTTCTATTTTCGACTACAATATCCGTTACAGTGGTATACGGATTTATTCCTCTTTGCGTATCCGAGCACGTGTGGTATTCAGCTCAAGTCGATCACATTTCTCTACGATCTTCTGGTGGCCAATGAGCGGCTTCTCTGTGCCCGGCTTGGTGTCAAATTATTGGCCAAACATTCGCCGGATGGGAATCAAGTGTTGCAACTCAAGCAGCGATATAGCCAACTATATCAAATGTATTCGCATCTCAATTCTGCATATGGCTGCAGTTTGCTAGTCATTTTTATTGAGTTTTTTATCGACATCTTGTTTAACTCCTATTGGGTGATTAAATACTACAGCAGTTTGGGAGTTCTTTGGAATTGTGTGGCTTTTCTTGGTAATCTGATCACCTTGGCCTGTGCCATCTGTTGGCACTCCCAGCAAACCGAAGTGAGTCAGATTTAATTAGAAATTAGAAACTACTACTAAATATTTAAAATACTTTTTAAAATAGAATTAAAGTTTAAAAAGTATTTTAATTAATTATTTTTTATTTTATTTATTTTTTATTTATTTTATTTTTCTTATATTTATATTTTATAGTTTATTTATATATTTAATGAAGCAAAACATTTTTAAAATCTTTATGACAACATTTTCCCTTTCTATTTTAATTGAAGATTATAATTTTTAAATTATGTCAAATACAATATTTTTTTTTTACATTTTTAATTGTTACACTTATATTTATATTAAATGTTTTCTCTTTTTTTATTTTTTAGAGTCGCCAGATTGGCTGCCTGATCCCCAAGCTGGTCAAGCCGCTGGGCAGCAAACGGTACAATGATTTGGTCAGCGAGTTTCTGTTGCAGGCGTTGCATCAACGCTTTGTGGTGCATGCCAAGAACTTTTTTAGCCTCAATTTGCATCTGTTGAGCAGTGTCTGTATTAAACAGTCAATTGTAATTGTTAACACACAAATAATTTCATATATTTTTTGTCTTAATTTAGATGTTTGCCGCTGTGCTTACCTATCTGGTCATCCTCATACAATTTAAGTTCTCGGAAAAATAGATTCCAGACAAGCCGGGGAATATCCAGCTTCAGGAGATGTCATAAACTAATTAATAAAATATTCGTCTAAATTTATTTCAGTATGCAAATTAAATATAATTAAAAATGTCAGCAAAGAAAACAGGAAAAAAAATGTAATTAATTTAATGTTATTAAAAATGTCAACAAAGAAAACAGATCAAAAATGTAATAAATAAAATAAAATCATTTAAAAACAAAACATGAGCAAAATGAAGTTTGAAAAGTTTTTTTTTTTTAAGCTTTATTAATGTGTGAAATTTTTTAGTGTTACTTTTGAAAAACTTGGAAAATTTACTTATCAAAATTGTGGCAATACATAGAAATACTCAAACATTAAGCGGCGACTGATTGCCATAAAAATCCGAAATGATCACTAAGAAATGAAACTTGAGTGGATTTTGCAACAAGTTAAAAAACGTGTATTTTGTTTGTGCAGCTGTCAGTAAACAGTGGCAAACAGATGGGGCATCTGGTATCATAGTTGCCACATGTGGCTTAATTATTTATGCCGCCCACAAAACGGTGTTTTTTTTTTTTTTTGGCCCAAAAGACTCGAGTGCCCACATGGAACTTGGACTACTTGAAGTTTAGTTATTCTTAAGCAGGCAAAACTACTTCACGCATATTAAGCTGGCATTTCACAAACCGAACAACTTTTTCTAATATGCAAATTCATGCCGAATCCTTGTGCATGCCACAGAAAGGATAAAATTACGCCAGCAGCAGCAGAAGGAGCAGCAGCAGCAGCAGGAGCTGGAGCACATCCTTGAATTAACACGTGCGAGTTCGCATTAATTTGTAAGCTGCTTGGGGAACCCACTACTAGAAACTACATGCTCCGGTTGTGCTGCTCCTGGCTGTGTGTGTGTGTGTGTGTGTGTGTTTTATCAGCTCCGAGAATAGTTTTTGTCGTTAGGTATGCAAATGCGGAGACATGTAAATATTATTTACCACATTGCCAGATGCTCGAAATGTAACTGTGCCGACACTTCCCATCTTAATTAACATATAACAAACTAAAACACTCGATTTATACATATTTATGAGCACCAAGTGCACTAAACTACTTTTCCATCCAGCCAGTCCATGGGATTGGGAGAGGGAAGCCAAACAAAAATGCCTCCTTCAATCGGCCAACAAAGCACAGCAGGCCATTTTTTCCCAAAATCATTCGATTTGAAAAACATAATCAATGTTGACAGCTTTTCATTTTTAAGTAATCGATAAAATAAATATCAACATTAATTAATGCCAATCGTTAATTATCAATCGTTTTCCCCATTTCGACATTGTTTGCTAAATAAAAAATAAAAAACATGGATCCCGATTTAGAGGAAATGTGGAACAGCAGCCCAGTAAGTTGATTATGTTTATGTTGTGGATTCATCCAATAAACGTGGCCCTCTCACAGCCAGAAAATGAGAATAAAGACATTCTTGCAACAATGCAACCTGTACCGGTGCCATTCGATATACAAACCCAAAGTGATTGGCAAATGTTGTTGGCCTACAAGAAGGCACACTCGTGGGGCGTCTCCGAAGTGACCAAAGATATGGAAATGATAGACACAAAGATCATATGCAGAAAGTGCCTGTTGCATCGGGGACTATGCAACACATATGGCCATATTCTCAAAAAGTACGAGGCAGAGCAGCACGCCAAGGCCAAGGCAAAGAATCAGGCAAAGGATGCGGCAAAGAATCAGGACAAGTTCCAGGACAAGGGTCAGACCAAAGCACATGCCAAATCTCATATCTCAAAAAGATATCGCCAAAAATGATAATAAAATAATACTTCGATCTGGCCTAATCTGATGTGCATATAAAGAATACTCTAGTTTTTTTAGAATATAGATAAACATCAAGAATATTTATTAGATTTTATTGTATAGAAGAATGTTTTTAGATATTGGCAGAAAGCAATTACAATTTTAATAACTCCAACCACTCCCACCTCTTCCCCTTCATCTAAACTTGTTAGAGCCAAAATATAGATGACATTAAAATTGATTTAAATATTAAATTTCCATTCCGCATCGAGGGGGCTGCATAAATGTTGTGGCTGTCCCAAGTCGATTTTAACTTTGACAAGCAACAAATTGTGGCACAATATTATCGATAAGCGGACATGTTACCCAACACTGGCGCCAACCCAGCTGGCCAGTTGTGGAGCGCTCGTAAAAGGGAAAAACTTTCAGATTTGAGTTGGAAAAAGTGTGCTTGTGGCAATATCTATTCAAGTTTTTGTGGCATTTTGGAGTTAAGGCTAATTGCTTTTTAGAGTCAGCAAATTATTAGCCAATCCAACTTTTTTGGACTAATAAAAAGTTGCGTGCATACATGAATATTTGATTCATTTTACGAAAGCAACTTCAACTTTTTTGATGAATTTTCAATTTGAAGAGCCTTTTGTCTTTCGGCTCAACTCTGCTCTGAGCAGACACAGACTCAGACTCAGTTCATGGCTAACGCAAAACGATGAGGCGAATCATTTGGGCCAACTTTTTAAATATTCATACAAATTTCAGCAGACAACTTTTCCAAATTTAATTAGTCAAATGAACGAAAAAGTTGAGTTAACTTTAGCCCAGCTTATGCAGACAATAGAGTTAAGGCCCTTAAACCCATGGATTTACTATTTATTTCTCAATTTTAAACTTGAAATGGATTTGTAATTAATGCCCAAAATAACCAACAATTTTACACACGTGTCCCGCGCACATTTCTGTTTTGCAGTATTGCAAAATGGGTGACTGAAAATGGGTTGAATAGACTCAATTTGATTTTAATTCAATTCCTAAAAATTTCTTTAAGAATTTAGTAAATTTTCTGATTAAGTAGAAACGGTTGCTATAAGGATGTCAAAGAAGATTAGTTTAATAATTTTTACTTTCTGATTTACTAGCTGACTTCAAATATATATTTTTCATTTTTTTATGTTTTTTCTATATGTGCAGGGTATCTACTAGTCGCCTACAACTGCTGCATTTTGCATACATTTATGTGCTGTGCTCGCACCTAACACGTTTGGCATATAAGCCAGTTTGGGTTTATGGCTTGCAATCTATTGCCATTTGTTGCCTGGCAAATACGTTTTTGTACCTAGTTCTGCCCATTTGCCAGTTGCTGTTTGCTGTTTGCCACTTGCCACTTGCCATTTGCCATTTGGCGTTGGCCGCAATGTGCGCAAACGAAATCGAAGTTTTATGCTAATTTCTGCAATAGCATTCACACACACCGAGAGAGATAGAGTTATACTCCCACCCCACACACACACACACTCACACACACCCACAGAGACACAACATCGTCCATCGTAGCTGCTCTTTCCCAGCACTCGGATTGAATAGGCCCAGAGCCTTATCTGTTTGTCGGACGCCTGTCAACACAAGGCATTACAAGGCAATTACAAATTTGTTTATGGCACTGAAATCTGAATTTCCTTCTTCTCGACATTTCCACAAAGATCTCAACATGCTGATTTCACTACAGAAAAAATAGAATCAAAATTGCTGAAATTACATTGAGTTGTTTCACTTCTGAAAAACTTTAAGCTAATTGAGATACAAATTTAAATTAAATTAAATTTGAATGAATATTAAATAATAAATATATTTAAGTATTTATTTATATATTTTTTGGAAATCCTTGTGGCAAGTGCTGCTGCCCAACTACTACCCCAAATTGCTCTCTTTCTACACCAACTTAAATTTTTCACATCGTTGTTTTTAGAAATTAAATAAATAATTTTGTAAGTTTCCTTCTTCTCGACATTTCCTCAAAGATCTCAACATGCTGATTTCACTGCCAAAAAAAAAATAGCATCAAAATTGCTGAAGGTACATTAAATTGTTCCACTACTGAAAGACTCTAAATTAATTGAGATACAAATTTCAATTAAATTAAATATTAATGATTATTGCAAAAAAAAATTTAATTATTTATTTATTAAAATTGTATATATTTTGTGACAAATCCTTGTGGCAAGTGCCCAAATTGCTCTCTTTCTACTTCAACTTAAATATTTACCCAACGTTGCTTGCGAAATATAAATAAATAATTGAATCAATTTTTGTAGCTTTTCGTGTCAAGGCTAAATATTTTTTATATACAAGAATTGTGCTGAAAATAGATATTTTTACTGCTTGACCACTGAAATGTCTAAAAGCTGTCGATATTCATATTAAATTAAAATAAAGGACATAAAATCAAGTTATTCCGCAAGGAAATCAGTTGACTTTTATGCTGCAACTTGTGATTTAATGGATTTGGGAGTTAGGTGTTTGATAACACACACACGCACACACACACACACAATTTGTTGCACAACACAACGAGAGCCTAATAAATTGTACACTCATCCATAATCATCTCCACTCTGCTCCCAGGGCGAAGAGACAATGGCCAGCGGTCAGAGGGCGGGTAAAAGGGAGTCGGACAAAGAGTAAATATATATATAAAAAAAAAAGAGAGAGAAAAGTGCGTCACTTAAAAGTTTTGCACTCACTTGACCAGAAACTTTTATTTTCTGTTAGCAAATTTCCCCCGGGGTACAAAATGTGTACAAGAACAAAAGTTTTCGTGTCCACAAATTGAAAATATTTCACAGTCATATTTAATTTTGGCACAAATCTCAAAGGTAATCAAACATTCTCAGCGACGCATTTTGTTCAATTTCATTTGCAGCAAATGCTTACAAGACCCAAACACACATAAAAGTATCTATATATATATATATATATATATATATTTATATTATATATATACATATATTTAATTAGATTCGTAAGTGATCGCCCTGGTCGTATGGACTTGGCTTATATTTCAGGCTTCTTGACTTTCTTGTCTGCAAATTGAACGCAGCACAATAAAAATGTCAAAGTACGTAGAAAACTTGCTGAAAACAATGAAAAAACAAGCAGCAGCAGCACCGAGTGCGTCTGCCAGACTAAGACTTACCCTGTAAATAATTTTATGAGTACACAAAAAATGTTGCCTCAAAAAATATTAGTAAATCTGATAAAAGACAAAATGTAAAATATTCAGACTTTGATTTTGGCTTCTTAGTATGAACATTTTATAGAAAAAGTTGTTATTCCAACTTAATTATTTAATAAATGGTTTCTTGAGTAATTTTGTGAATTTATTCCATCTTTAGATTATATTCAAGTATAATAATTTTGTGAATTTATTCACTCTTTAAGTTAAGTGTCTGAATATGATTTTTGCTAAACAAAAATAAGGAAATAAACCAAATGAAATCTTCAAAGTAAAAGCTGTATTTAATAATAGATTTTCTATTTTCTCTTCTTCAAACTATCTTAACTTTTACATGTCTTGCAAAAAATGTGTTAATACCCTTTATGGGCACATGGATGAGTACAGGGTATGATAAGAAAAAAGGAAATAATGAGCACATAGAGAAAGCAAAACTAAATAAATAATTCAGTATAAAATGTCAGGAGCATCAGGAGCATCAGAGGAGCGTTCGCCATGGTGACTAACAAGGAGAATGGGCAATGGCAACAACACGGATCAGGACGAGGATGTCTCACAAAATACAGCGGAAGTGAGACGACAGCAGGACGATGGAGGAGGAGGAGGAGCAGGAGCAGCATGAGGAGCAGAGGAAGGTGGAGTAAGAAGCAGATACGCCAGATGCATTCGAGGAAGCAATTGTATTGTCTGACTGCTGTTTTCCACTTTAGTTTGCCACGCCTACTAGCAACCAACTCCGCAACACACGCCGCTCTCCGCTACCCTCCCCTCACCGGGACGGTGTGGAACTTGTTGACGTTGATAGTCGTACGTGCCGAAGGTGAACGGCATCTGTGGACGCGAAATTGAATTCGTGCCTGGCAAGTTTCTCGAACTGAACTGAATTGAGTCACCAAGCGACTGAGATGTCCTGGCAGGTGTTACTCCTCACCCGCTCGTTGGCAACTGTCGTGTCCCGGTTGGTGACTGTTTCGATTTCTATTTCTATTTCTGCTCCGGCTTCTCGGTTCTCGTTTCTGGGTTTTACCTGCTGACTTCGATATTTTGTCGCATTACGTTGACAATTTAGATGTTTGTCTCCGCGCATTCTCCGTGGATTCAATTTGTCGAAAATGCAGCTACGGCAAAATTGCAACCGAACAAACGACTAAAACGAATACGAAAGCGAATACGAATGCGAATGCGAATATGCGAATAGGAATACTCAAATAAAAATCATTCAGAGCCAGCGGCCAGTTCCCAGAGCCCAGTTTCCCCAAGCCATACATTAGAGATCGTAATGTTTGCCCAACATAATCTGCCATATACCAAATACAAAAAAATTGCAACACTTTTCGTTTTGTTTCTTAAAAAACAAAAAAAAAATATATATATATAAAAAACGAAAGAAACTGTCACACAAACCCCCCTCAACCACCCCTTTTGTGGTGCGCATCGCCATAGAAAAACCCCTTGAAAATTGTAATGCGACTGTTGCTGGCAGCGAAAACCCAACTGGCATTTCATTGTTGTGCATTTTTCTTCGCATTCTGCTAAATATATATATGTGTGTGTGTGTGTGTGTGTGTGTGTAGATGTGTGTGTTCCATCAAAGCGCAGGAAACACGTGCGGGTAAAACATTTTTCAAGCTTTTAGCACTGCATACAAATCAACCCCAAAAACAAAACAACAGAAAAAAGGAAAAAAAAAGGGTGCACAGAAGAAAAATACAAAAAAAAAAGAAGAAGAAAAAATAAACGTGGAAAGAAATCCCATTCACAATAATTTGTTGAACTCCATAAGAGCTGAAAGAGTGTGTGTGAAGCTGGCGCGCACTCAGAGCAATCTGTTGCATTATGATTACTCGAAAGTCACTCAACTGAGAGAGAGCATCACAAATGTGATAATAGTAATCACTATTCTCGACTGGAGCAGGTGCATCATATTTCCTGATCTGCTGCACACATTGCAATTGTCAACTTCTACGCTTAATTCAAAGTTATGCTGTGTCTTGGCGAGTAGCTCAAAAATATTCTGCGGATTTCCCACACTACATTCAGTTAAACTGTGAGAATTATGTGGGTTGCCAAACAAAACCCAATTAATCCAATTGAAGCCAATTTAGAAGCCCTTTCATATTTTGCAAATTTCTCCCTTGTTTGCAGTTGTGCTGAGTGTAAAAATGAGCAGTGATTTTAACGTGGCATTGTCAGAGAAAATTATGCTGAAATTTGCATAATTTTAATATATTTAAGGCTTAGTTTTCTATATGAACAAAAGTTGTTGAAATTACAGTCTGGATTCTATTTTAATTTACTCACTTATCTATTTTACTTAGATTTTGAATTTTTTTTTTTATTATTCAAATATAACCCGCCTCAGAAATCTTATATATGCTCTGGATATATGGCCTACCTTAAATCACATATATATTTCATATATTTTATTTATTATTCAAATGTTTTTTGCCTCAAGAACGTTCGTATTTTAAATGAACCTGAAATCTGTTAAATAACAGCAGAGCTTCGTTTGTCGCTGTAAAAACACTACGCGAGCACAGTCAATTAACAGAATTATAGCAAGAAGGGGTATGATTTAACGTTAAGTGCGAGCACTAACATAACAGCGGATAAGATTTAACACCGATGCTAAGAAATGCACCCCAAGCTAGCCATTAATATGCACTTAATTTACATTTCTATTGCATACAATTACTAAATGCCTCTTTAACCTATAAAGTTAATATAAGCAAAATTGTCAATTTAAGCCATGGTTGATTCAAACATTCCTCCTTGTTACAGCAGGAGCAAAGCAAAAGCGGTTAAGAGTCAAAACAATGCCAAACTGTTGCTCCTTTAACAGAGCTCGTTACATACTCACCACAATAACAGTGGATGAGAGCAGACGCTTGCGCAAATGTTGCCGTGCTACGCTAACATCGATTGTGGGTGAGAGAGAGAGTGCACACACTCGGCTCATTGGCCGAGGAGTTTCGGCTACTCGCTGCCAGCTGTCGCTTGAACTACAATTGTCAATTGATGCTCTCGTCAGCAATGCGTCGCTGCTGCCGCCGCCTGCGCTGCTCTTGTTGCTGCTGAGGCCAACTCAGTCTGTTTGTTACATTTGAAACGCATGGTGGACAAGGTCGGTTCAGTGTCTCGTGCAGGCCGGCAAGCTGAGATTTTCAACAAATACGAGTTTAGTGCACGTGTGTGCAACATCCACCCCAAATCCCCACCCATCCTCACTGCTTAAATGTTCTGCTGAAAGCGTCCAATGCAAATATGGTGCGCACATGCAGGCACATAAATTAAATGCATTTAAATTCGCAACAGATTCAAACTAAAATCAAAATACGGCAATAATTACTGCACAATATTCTCGGCACACACACACGCACACGCTCGCATACGAGGGGAAAAGTGTTGTGGCGACATCTGTTGGACGGCGGCATGTGTGTAAATTTCAATTTCCGCTCAAGTCACAGACCTTAGGCAACCGTTTTCCGGTTTTGTTTTGTTCTCTTTTTGGTGTTAAATTATAATTAATTCTCTTAACGTTAAATCCAAAAAAATACGAGCTTATTTTCGGACTCTTTAAATGAGGTAAGCTTAAGTAAAGAATTTCTTGTATTATAAATAAATGTAATTATTTTTTTTTTAAATATAAAAAAATGAATATATAAATATAACAATTTGTGATTTTCATGTCATGTGTTGAGCAGCTTTTGGCGTTTATTTTCTTGCCATAATTTTCACGGATTTTTATTTTATTTACCCTCAACAATAAATATTTGATGCTGCAAATATATGAATAAGAATTGCATAAACATATTTCACAAGTTCTGGTTTGAATTTCGAGCTGCTAAGCTGTGTTATTATTTATCGCAGCGATAAACCAAACACAAAATTTCAATTTCCTTTTCAAAATATTACCAACAACAAATGGCTATTGAAATGAAAAGCTTTAAATCCAGCGTGCAACTTGAAAGATAAACAACTGCGGATACAGTATTAATATGGACAGCTTTAACCTTGGCTCTCGGCTACTGGTCAGTGGGTGGGTGGGTGTGTTGTTGCTGTTGTTGTTATGGGGCATGCAACCGCATCAAGGCCACAGCCGTCAATGCGCCTTTATGGCATGTAGTGGCTGCAGCGACCAGTGTTTGTTATTTGTTATTTTTACTGTACACATGACAATAATGCCGGCGGCTGCACGAGTTGCTGTTGCAACTGCTGCACAGCAGCAAGATAGGGGTGGGCTTGTGGCAAGTGCAATAGTTTGAGTGTTCTTTTTTCTTTTTTTTTTTTTTTTGGAGTGGACGACGGCGTACAACTTTTTCCATTATGAATGGTGCGGTTGCGCTTTTGCCCCATTCATTATTTACGAGTTTCGAGTGCAAACTTGTTTCGCATAGCAAACAGAATGCAGAGCGGAGTGTGGAGAGTGGAGAGAGGAGAGAGTGGAGAGCAACAAAACAAGTGCCGGCCAGAGAATTAGAAGCGACGCTCGACCGCTTAAAAAGAACGAAGAACGCCGCTTTGAGGCGCCACTTAAAAAGCACTGCCAGCCAATGCCACACAGAGCTGCAGTTAAGTGCTAAACTTTTGCAAAACAAAAGCAAAATGAAAGTTAAAAAATTATAAGAAACAACTAACTGTGAACAGATCCACAAACTACAATCGATATGCAGTCTTTGTTTATTCTATATTTTATTTTATTTTATTTTTTTGTTAGTTGTTGTTGTTTTTTCTTATTTCGCATTGAGTTATGTATTGATAAAGAAGTTGGCCAAGTTTGCAGGCTTGAAGCAAACGAGCTCACTTATGCGTGTGCATAATTTCGAGAATCACTTGAGAAACAATGTCACAAGTTTTTCGGTATATCCACACACACACACACACTCGCACACACACACACATACATCAGAGTCTCGGCTGTTGAAGGCACGACCAGTGTGCAACATGAGGATAGAACTTCTCTCGTGCATGCTGCAAATTCTCTGACATTGATAAATGATTTGCCTTCATTCGCCACATAAAGTTGGGCACAAGAAAACCGAGACAGTCGCAACAAAACGTTGCAACTATTATACAGGCAAAACTATTCCGGATGCATTCATGGCCAGCAAATTGTTATTGTTGTTATTGTTGTTGTTGTTGTTGCAGTTGTTGTTCACTAAACAGTTAACTGAAAATTTGCCTAGCCAAGCGAAATTATCAGCAGCAGCAGCAGCCTGCTCAACTCAGAGAAAACTGTTAAAATCATAAATAAAATATACCAAAAACCAACTCACTTCCAGCAGCGCCAAATGTAATTATGCAATGCCAAAAAAAAAACCAAAAAAAAAAAGAATACAAAAGACAGAAGAAAGAAAAAAGAGCAGCGCAAAATGCAGAATTCTTGAGCAGATTTTCATTCGTTGGAAAAGTTTTTGCCAGCTGGAAATGCAAATGCTAAAACCGCAATGAGCAATGGCAGGCTCAAGACGAGTTTTTAGAGTTTTCCAGTACTTCAGTTTTTGAGTTTTCGCCCAAGTTTTCGAGTTTTAGACCAGGCGGCCACACATGTAATTAGAGCCCGAGCAATGCCGCGCAGTTGCCAAAAATGTTGTGGGCGCAGCACTTTGATGTGTTATGTAAATATGCTGGGGACGCATACAGCTGTGGGAGACTGTGCAACAGTCGCTCACACACACACGCACACACACACACATAGAGAGAGAAATAGAGCAGCTGGCCGAACCGCAAAAGTTCAAGTTTGCTCAACTCGGAGGACGCTGGTTGTCTGGCGCGGAAGTCCTTGGAGTGGTCTCTTGCTCGCCACACTCACTCAGAGTGTGTGTGTGTGTGTGTAAGTTGTGCTGTTTCGATGTGTTGCCATCCAAGTCCACAAAAACTGCACAACTTTATTTGATGTCCTCGTTGAGGCTCAGCCCTCAACTGCGGTGACAACAGACCCTACAAAAAAAAAACTAATGCAATTTGCTGCAACGCTATTTCAACATTCTGAAGGCATTTAAAAATTTGATATATTCTCTTCAAGAATGCAATAAAAAGAAGCATGTAAAATTTAATATAAATTCGATAAATATATACGCCTAATTTAAGCAAAAAAATAAGTGGAATCAGATTGGGAAAGCTTAAGTTAGAAATATGATAGATTTGAGCGTGATAAATATAATAATATATAATAATATAAAAATGGGATAAATACGAAATATTTTGTATGTGTAGAAAATAGCTGTAAGAAAATAGAGAAACGGTGAAAACAATAAGCTATGAATAAGAATAAAATTAAATATATATATAAATATATATATAAATATTAAAATATATTTTAAAGCAAAAATAGCTTGAGATATGCTTTAAATTAAACTAAAAACACATCTCCATTAAATTGCATAAGTGATAAATATGTGAAAATTAAAATAAATAAATTAAAAATATTAACCAATATATTAGACTACAGAAAATATAAAAAATATAAACTTTAGATGATTGGAAAATTAAACTACGACATGCTCAGAGTACTATAGAAAAATATAATATTATATAAATTTATTAATTCTGATTTCTTATGGGAATAAAAGTGCATATTTTCTCTGCACACTTAATTGAACAAACGAACTCATTTTTTTTAATTGTGAAGCAATTAATATGCAATTTATTAACGCAACTATGCAAAATGTGGAAGGTGAAAACTCAATTTCTGCCGCAGATTTCGATAAAGCATGAGAAAATGTCATTTTGTGTCATTTTTTTTTGCACTATGAAAATGTATCTTAAATTGAAAATTATAATTATGAAGAGGCTGACTGAGTGAGGTGGGCAATGAGGGGGGGGGGGGGGCTGTATGGCAATGGCTGCCTTTTATAGAATATGGTAATGAGAAGCATTTTCCCCATTGACGCTGAATATTGTTGTTTGGCGAGCTCTTAAATATAAAACATTTAACGGCGCAGCCATTGTTGATGCCACAACACAACTCAACTTGACTCGTGCCTCAACTCGACTCATTCGCTTTATTTGTGTGTGGCATGAAAAAAAAAAGCCACCGACGCAGCTTCCATTCATGGATTCCATTGTGAGTGTGGCTGTGTGTGTCTGTGTGTGTGTGTCTGTTTTTTTTCTTTCTGTCCATCATCATTTTGGTGTTTTTGTTTTTTTCCATTCAAATAAGTAATGAAGTTCGCTTTTCAGGCAATGTCTGTGTGTGTGTGTGTTGTTGCTTTGTTTTGTTGCATTTATTGGATTTTATATTTTTATCGATGCACGTTAAATTTTATTACAATTGTTATGCGCGCATCTTTGCTGCATCGTGGTTTTTATATTTAATAAATTTAAATCACTTTATATGCGAGTTTTATGTGCGTTAATAATGCGCAACACATCAGGCAAACCCATCGAATCAGCGCCAACCGGAAATGCGTATTAACTTTTTTGAACCCAAAATGGCGCCAAAGGACGAAGAGGCAGAAATACGGACAAACAGACAGACAGACACAAAGTGAATTTATTTGCATATTGCTTGAATCAACTATTAAAATTCATATCCGAATTTGTGTGTCGAATATTAAAGCAACTGCAATAAATTTCAATAATAATGCACAAAAATACTATTTAATTTAATATTGAAGCAACAAAGTATTAAAGTTTCACAATCGAAAATGAAATGAAATGAATTATAAGAAAATATATATATTTATTGACTTTAAATTCTCTTTTCATTCTCTATTTTTTTATTTGTATTGTTTGCTTTTGGACTAATTTACAATAAGGCAAGCGGCATTTGGCCTGTATTTTGATGGGGAGAAACAATTTCCATCATTATTTCAGCTGCTACAATTTGCACAAAACACTCACAAAATTCAATGCATATTGTAAAATTGTGCTTGATAGAAAAACTGCATTGAATTACGTGTTGTATTTTATTTTGTGAAATAATGATGCCAAAAACGAAAATAATTGGTATATATTGATGAAACTTAATACGTGGTGAAAAGCTCAATTTACGCATTGCCAGCGCTACAAAAAAAACAACGGAAACAATACCAAAAACAACAACAACAATACATAACAAACAACAAGAAAGTAAAAAAATATTGTTGTTATTCTTTATCAAATTTCCAATTAGACAAAAATTCTAATTTGTTTCCCGTTCCACCAGTTTGTTGCTTGCCACCGTGCGGCAATTTGTGTTGCACCCCATTTCGAATACTCTCATTTTTATGAATTATTGCAAGGTAATTATTTTGGGAACAGTTGAAATTCGAATTACCAAATTACGCACCTCTAATTATAAATATTTATTTATTTATATTTTATTATTATTTTGATTAAAGTCGCTTTGTCGAATATATAATTTCGATAATATAATATGAAAATATAGAAATATGGTTAATTATGGACTATTTAAATTAATATAAAATTATTCTCGTATAAAATATAGAATTTAAAGTATTTAAGTACTTTACAAACTTTTATATATATGTTGATTTACTAGTATATAATACATAAATTATCTGAAGACTGTTAAATTACGATAAATATGTTAATTTATTGATATTACTCGTAAAATATATAAAATATTTAAGGACTGTTTATATTTTTGGATCTCAATAAAATATATAATAAAAACTCTTATATAATTCAGTAATTAAAATTTATTTTAATTTTTAACACTGCTTATTTCAGTTGACAAATTCGTTAATTGACCAAAAATACTCATTTTTATAGGGTCTTCCATTTGGGGCCTGAAACGATTAAATGTTTGATTGAATGATTAAATTGTTTTTCGATTATTGTTTAAATATATTTAATTGCATTGCCACTCATTAATTTATTTTATTTTAGACTACAGTGTATGTATGTATGTGTGTAATAAGTATATATATATGTACATATATATAATTTTTAATTTTCCAGTTTTTGTATTTGTTTAATTTTCTATGCACGTAATTGAAATTGCGTATAATTAGTGAATGGCTTTCGCCTCATTTGGTTGGCAAAGCAATATGTACATATTTAAACACACAGTATATATCTGAGGGTGTGCGTGTGTGCGTGTGTATCTGCATCAATTGGCTAACTGTTGTTGCTGGTTTTGTCAGAATGTCAACCGCCAAAATGCGTGCGCCTGACACATCCCAGGCCAAATGGCAGCACATTTGTGCTTCTATCTGTATCTCTGAATATATATATATATATATATATATATATGTATCTGTATCTGTATCTGTATATGTGTCTGCTCAGCCTTTGTTTTGCGTTCATTATGTGAAAATGCGCATGTGGCCTGTGGTGGCGCATAAATGTCGTATTCAATAATAGACGAGATCCCAACGCACACATTTTAAAATCGACTTATATTTACGTATTATACACACCCAGCCACACCCACCCAAACACACACACACACCCACTTAGTCACTCACAAGCTTGTGTGAACAAAAGCCCAGGAGTTGAGCGCGTGTCACGAACATTTATCTCCTCCCTGCCACTGCCACTGGCACTGCCACTGCCAACATTTTCTATGCCCTTCTTGTAATACAGAAAATCAACCCGACAATTTCTATGCGCATTTTTCCATTATTTATTATTTCATCAGAGGGTGTTGCGTGTTGACAGCTGCCATTGATTTCGCTTTAGAGACATTGAAAATTAGCCACGTTTCCATTTGATTTGCATGCTGCATAAAAATAATAATGTTGCTCTTTCGATACATATTAATAATACATTTATGTTGCGCATAAATTGCGCATACGCAACGTGTGTTGTCCAAAAACAAAATAAATGGCATTTCCTGCAACTGAATTGGTTTGCGACAAGCTGCAACCAATTTTAATGCCATCCAAATTTCAAATATTGCACTTTGATTAACACATTTAAATCGAAGGATTGCGATTTTGATGTAATTTATACTCAAGTTGGCAATGATTGGAAATTGCTCAATTAGAGATTAATCTAACTTTTAAATTAATTAAAGTGCTTCTGCAAACCAACCTTTTTCAATCTGATATAAATTCTTAATAAAAATGCTCGATTACAAAGAAGCCTAAAATAAATACCCAAATGTAGCTCATATTGCAAAGAAAAAATAACTTTGCAGTCTGACTGCAAAATATTATAATTCCAATGTTTTCCAAAGCAAATATGAGCTGCTCACATGTAGCCAAAAAACAGGTTGGCCAATATAATATTTTTAAATATCTGTGAAAATTTGCATTATAATTTTGGCAACGTTTGTTGGGAGTTAAAGACGCAGCTTCAAAATAGCAATGGTTATTTGTAAAATTCTCCTATTTCTACTCAAATAAATATAACTCTATAGCTGAAAACCCTCAAGCAGAATTCTGCTGTTAAAATTCATAAAAGTTACTTCTTTGTGCCTTGATAATGAAATACCACACAATGTAAAATAATATGCAAAATATTTAATTTCTCTTTTCAGCGCTCAAATTGTTGGAAAATACATAAAAATGTATATGAAAAAATAGCAACTATCAAAATATATATAAAAGGAATTTAATTAAACCTCAAAAGAATTCGCTTGATTAAAATTGTTTGCCACGCTGCAATCTGCAATCTGCATTCTGCTGGCTGCAATCGAAATACCAAAAATTAATATTTATTATAGCAGCCATGAAAACTCATCCACTTCGGACAGCTGTGTCAAACTAATGGAAAACGCATTAATAAAATCATGTATAAATATGCCAACAAGTTTGATGAAGCTGAAAACGGGACAACAGACAAAGCAAAGTTGCCACAACTGTAGCCTCAAAATCCAGAAGCCAAGGTATGCAACCAATTTTAATGCCATAAAAAAATAACATATATTCATATATAAATTCATATAAAGAATATTTTGATAAAATTAAATTTAGTGGAAGGGATAGGGAGGTTGAAAAGCTGTGAATTGAATAAGAGTAAAAAGCTTTTCTGCACATTCAAAATATTTGGATAAGTTTTTCAATAATGCAATAAAGTTGCCAACGGCCCCAAGGAACGGGCAACAAGGATAGCGCCAACGCCAATGACGACAAGAAGGACACTGTTGATGAAACAAAAATATTGCCCACAATTTGTTAGGAACTCACCATCGACCCACCATTCGCCCCCCCCCTTGCCATTTGTGGCTACTTGTTTATCTTCGGGGCAGAGACAAATCGTAGGACAGGGGAGAGAGAGAGTCTCGGCGAGTGCGTGTGTAAGGGGCAGAGGGGGGAGGGGGTAGACTTTTCAATAGAGCAGAGCGACGGGCATAAACAAATAATAAAAGTGGAAGTCAGCCAGTGTCCGCGTCCCTGGCAACGACCTTTGTAGCGGCTCATTTATCAATGCGCGGCACGAAAGAAAGCCAAAAATGCCAGCGGGCTGCGGGCTCCCCAAGGACCCTCCCCCCGTCCCCTTAGCCTTTTCCAGACCCAAAAAACAACTGCCCGCAACATATGGCCCAAAAGACATTCAAATCTTAGCAATGGACGACCAACAAAAAAACAAAAAAAAAAGTAATAACAAATTAAAGTTGTTCCAAGCACTTTAAAATGCCGCCAACAACAAATCGAGTCAATCAACCAAAAAAAGAAAGAAAAAAAGAAAGAAACTGAAGGAAAGCGAATGAGCTGAGGGTTTGGGCTTTTGGGTGTTGGGTGAGTGTTCAATTTTTACAAGATTTACCTGACCGGCATAAGTAATCAGGTATCCAAATAACGCTCCAATCGAATTCTAAACTGTCGTCTAAAAGCGATTTGGACACAATGCTTCAAGCTCAGAAAAAAGGACATAAGCCAAAATACAAAAAAAAAAGAAGAAGAAAAATAAAGAAGTGCACAAAATCAAGCAAAGGGAAAGGTAAAGGCAAAAAGTCATCAATCGGCTGAACCACATTAAAAAAAACTACATATGTGGGTGTGTTCCAGAAATCAATTTCAGTGTTTTTCCCTCTGATTTTATGCCAAACAAGCAATTGGCCAAATTGAAGCCTTTTTAGCTGTCTTTTAGAAGAATCTCAATTCTTGCTAGTAAAATGATTACTTTTAATATGAATTAGTATTTAGTTTTTATTCAATGTTGAAGTTAAAAAAAATTATTGTAGATTTTTTATATATTTTAGAATATTAATTCTTGCTAGTAAAATTATTACATTTAATATGAATATTATAGGAAATTATAGTAGATTTTTTTTATATTTTATTTAAGTTCTGATTGTGTTTTTTTTTTATTTTTCGAATCCATTGAATGTTTTTTTTAAATATTTTTAATTTATATATTAGATTTATTTATTAATATTTTATATCACATAATCTGCAAATTTACATTTTTTATTTTTTAAAGCCTCTTTTCGAATTTATACTAGTAGCCTGTCTCATTTTTAGGAGTAGATCAATATAAATTACTATGAACAACACACATACATGCACACACACTCACACACACACACATGAATTACAGTATATATAAAACTCAAGTGAAGGCAACTTCAACTTAAAGCAGCTGCAAAGGAGTAGACCAAAAAAAAAAAATTAAAAAAAAATAGTAGGCAACACACAGCTTTGGGTTGTGTCAATGGGGTGTTGGAATTTTGGGAGCACATGCGTAAAGCTGTCATCAATGAAATCGATTAAGTTCGCAGTTGCCGCCGCCGCACACTTTACAGACATGGCGAGACGAGACGAGGCGAGGCAAGGCAACTCATTAAAAAGCATTAAACGACAGGAGCGGAAGTCATTCGACTATCAGACGGAGACACGCTTCCGATTTGCGCTACAGATTTACGGGGCGAAAGTGCGTGGAGCCGTGGCAACAGCGCCAAGTCGTTGGTGTCCTTGAGTTTGTTTCTGTTTCTTTTTGCCACATATTTAATTTTTTTTTTTCTTTTTTCTGTTGTGCCCATGAAAGGGGGGGGGGGAAAGGCGGCAAAAAGATTGTCACCGGGCCAATTGCTGGGAACGACAACTTCAAATGATTTATCGCCAGATAGTTGAGTTCAAAAGCGAAACGCAAAGGAGCAAAGCCAACTTTGGCTGGGCGCACAAATATTTATTTATAAAATTGTTATCCTCGCCAGACTTCTTTAATACAACACCCCCCGTCCGTCCGTCCGTCCGTCCTTCCATCCGTCCCGTTCACTTTGTTTTTTCTACAGCTTTTGCCACCAATTCTTCTTCGATGGAAGTCCTTGCCGCGTGCCTTGCCTTGCCTTGCTCATTGCCAGGCATTCGCTCATTTTCAAATCGGATTTTATCAACTGAATGCCATTCTTGGGCAAATATCTTATCTCCCGTTCGCGCACAGGATAATGGCAGCTTTTCCTTAGACCCCCCCCCCCTTCTCACTCGTCCTCTCCAGCTTTACCTCTATTTCCCCACTTCTTCACTCTCTCTCTCTCTCTCTCTTGTTCTCTTTGTCTTTCTCCGTTCCGCCCTGTTGAGCGGCGCTGAGCTCAGTTCAGACTCTCCTCTCTTGGCCCCTGGTTCTTGCAGCTTTGTATGGCTTTGGAATTATTTTGAAAGCGGAAATTGATTTTCGTTTCTTATTGTGCGCGACTTTTGTGTTGCTCTGCTGATTTCTTTCTTTCTTTCATTTCATTTCATTTCATTCACTCATTTGCCTCATCCGCCATTGCATCCATATCGATACTTGTTTAACATGCATATAAACAAATAAACAATATTTGCTTATTTTGATGCGTTGCCTAGATTTACCATTTGAAGGCTAATTTTAATATATATTAATTTATATTTAATAATTCGACACATCAAAATAAATATTACTTTTGAGCCAGGCTTATTTTGAAGCGTTGAAGAACTTCATTTATGGTTTACTATTTACTATTTGAAGGCTTATTTTAATATATATAAATTTATATTAAATTATTAAATACATAAAAATAAATATTATTTGAATTTAACATGCATATAAAAAAAAATATACATTTAAGCCAGTCTTATTTTGATGCGTTGAGAAACTTAATTTATGATTGCCTTATTTCAAGACTACATTTACTACTTGAAGGCTAATTTTATTATATATCTTTTATGATTAATAATTCGGTACATAAAAATAAATATTACTTTTGAGCCAGGCTTATTTTGATGCATTGAAGAACTTCATTTATGGTTTACTATTTACTATTTGAAGGCTTATTTTAATATATATATTAATTTATATTAAATAATTGAATACATAAAAATAAATATTACTTGAATTTAACATGCATATAAACAAATATACATTTGAGCCAGTCTTATTTTGATACGTTGAGAAACTTCATTTATGATTGCCTTATTTCAAGCCTACATTGACTATTTGAAGGCTAATTTTATTATATATCTTTTATATATAATAATTCGATACATAAAAATAAATATTACTTTTGAGCCAGGCTTATTTTGATGCATTGAAGAACTTCATTTATGGTTTACTATTTACTATTTGAAGGCTTATTTTAATATATATATTAATTTATATTAAATAATTGAATACATAAAAATAAATATTACTTGAATTTAACATGCATATAAACAAATATACATTTGAGCCAGTCTTATTTTGATACGTTGAGAAACTTCATTTATGATTGCCTTATTTCAAGCCTACATTGACTATTTGAAGGCTAATTTTATTATATATCTTTTATATATAATAATTCGATACATAAAAAATTACTTGAAGTGATAATGTTTTGCATTATGAAAATTAATTTGTTTTAAAACCCATTTGAAAAATATTCAATAATATATTATATTCATTATTGCTCAATCTTATCTTAAATTATTTGATAGGAAATTTCAAATGTAACTCAACTCAAGTATCATGCAAAAGAAATGCTATATTTTTATTGCAAGCATTTTCCAGACTTAAAGTGAATGTTAAAAAAAAAAAAAAACCTATCAGCGATGCTTTGATCTGACCCACTTTATGCACATTTATTTTCACTGAACCTAGGCCTGACCTGCCCATTCCTGGGGACAACACGTATATGTCGTGCTCGGGGTCGTAGATAGGGGGGACGGGGGATGTCTTAGGGTCGTGTTCAGTCGCTTCTGACATTATGAATGATCAGCATAAATTTCGCGGACTCTCACGAGTTGCAGCTGCTGCTGCTGCTGCTGCTGTTGCAAAGAAAAGGAAAAAAAAAATGTGGCATAGAAGAGATAACCAGGAGAACAAACTGAAGGACGGCTCAGAAATTCATTTCATTTCATTTCCTTTGTACGTGAGTGAAATTTTTATGCAATTTTCTCTAATATTTCTCTCAGTTCAGTCCAAAAAATTTTCATGACACTGCAAACAATTTGCTGACTCAAGTTAATATGCCAAATACAAGTGTGTTAAGCAATTTTACAAAGACTTTGAGCTGTTAAAAATTTTTTAGCAAATAACTGAATGTGCAACATTGTTTTAAGCACAAAAAATGAGTAAACTACAATTATGTTAACTTGGCCATAAAGTGTAATAATTCTTTATGAACTTGCAGATTAACTGTCAGTTTACTGCAATTTAGCCCATCTGCAAATGGATACTTATATTTTTAATAATCAAAGTGTTAAATAAACAAAGATCTCTTTTCACGCACTTTACACGAAGTATTAAAAATACCAATAAAAAAAATTAACTCCCAAAAAATACAACGCAGCAAATTCTTTAGCCACTTGAGAATGCCTTGTCGAATAATTTGGCAACAAAATTTGGAGAGAGCAAATACCAAAAACTAAATTCAGTTTACATAATATAGCTCATAAAATGTTTTTCACCCTCGACCGGACAGACCAGCAGACCGACAGACAAAGAGACAGATCGACAGACAGACAGACCTTGGCATAAAACTAGGCCACACTTGAATGCGCCTTGAAGCACAATTTAAGCATAAACAATAAAGAAAAGCGACGAACTCGAAGAGGAAATAAAAGTTGAAACTCGAAACATTTACATATGAAACGAAACCGCCCACTCAACACGAACAGACAAAATTGTGGCAAAGCATTTTGGTTTTGTTGTGGCGTCGGCGGGGGGGTAAGGTGAGGTGAGTTTGTGGCCTGGAAATTGGATACAAGCGGTTGGGTTGAGGAGACAGCAGACTAAACAGCACTAAATTAATTCTGCACAATTTGCATTAAAATATGCAAATAAAAAGTGAAAGAAGCAACGGAAACGAGCAAAAAAAAAAGAAAAAAAAGCGATGGCAACGTTTAAGCCAGAATCAGAGTTTGGTAAGGAGTTGGCCACGAACCGAAAGACATATTCCCAGCCGTAAGCGTTAAGCATATGTGTGGCTGACTAAGCCTGCCAGACAATCGATGGGCTCCCCGAGCCTTTCAAATTTCAAGTGTTCCCCGTTATGGCTTTAATGTCGGTAAAAAAAAAAAAAAAAAGTACAACAAAAATATGAAAAAAAAACCAAAAAAAAAAAGTAACAACGATGCCACAAGAGGTTTTTGTGGCAGACCTTCGCTCAGTTCGACTATCGGGTCTGGTTAGCCTGCCGTTTCGATTATGAAAGTGCTGCAGCCCCCCCTCCCTTCGCACCGTCACCCTTCCCCTCTTATGAGCCCACCTAACCAAACGTTGCATGTGAAAGAACAAGCAGTAGAAAAATAAGAATTTCCACATTGGAGAATATTATGCCCGAGGCGCAACAACAGAAATTCAGCTGGTTGCAAATTTGATTGTTCTTGGAGCCGTCGCGCCGCCAAGAAAACGTGGCTCTGCCAGAAATCCAACGCAGCGTGCAGCACGAGTGGGTGTGGTTGTGAATGTGGGCGCTGGCGTTGCTGTTCGCGTCGGCATCCAATGAAGCATGAAACTTTAGCGCACTTGCAACAGTTTTTTTTTTTTCATTTATGCAACATATTCCGCTTGCAACGCGACATGCCAGTTCGCTCAGCCAATGTGCAACGTCTTAAAAAAAAATTAATTTACTTAAGTTTACTAATCTTTAATTATTTTATTAACACAATCTAGTAAACAATATTTTTTTTGTATTTATTTAATTTTTATAATTAACGAAATTCATATTTTTAACATTTAGCCATATTAATTTAATATTTATATTAATAATTTATTTAAATTAGCAAAATTTACATGAAAATTAAAATATTTAATCTTAAAATTCAAATAAAATTGTAAGGCAGCAAAAACTTTTGTTTTACAGGGTATCTTCTAGTCGAGTTGAGACTCAATTACAGAACTCTTACTTGTTTTATATTTCTTCACTTGCGTTTCCTGTTCGCTTTTTTCCGGCGCGCACTGTGCAAAAATATGTTAGCTTCGAGTTTAGTAATCTGCATTGACTGTGATGGTATACACACACACACACATACACACACACAAACAATGTGTGTGTGTGTTGCAATGCAGAAAAATGCGTATATATTGAAATGCTTAAAGTACTCTGTGCAACGAGCTGGTGAAAATGCAGCAAGCAGCAAGCAGCGAGCTGCCTGCAAATTTTCAGCTACTTTCTGAAAATCGCATTTTTACTAAGATATTTGTTCTCCAAACTAAGCAACTAAAATATACAATTTACGAAAACAACAGTTTGAATGTTTCAATTCGATGGTAAAATGAGAAAAAAAATTGTAAATGTTATGATTTGATATGAAGTAAAATATTTGACTATTTCTAGATACTTTAAAATTCAGTTCCATTTCATAATAATATTATTTTAATCGTTATATAAGATTCATTCCAAAACAAATTAGTTAAATAAGTGATTAAAAGTTATAACTTGAGCTTAATTTAATATCTAGATGAAACAATAAAGTAAAAGCATCTGTGATTTGCTTAAAAAAAAATATATATATATATGAAATAGATCTCATATTAATTTATTATGATTCATTTGAAAACAGTTTATTAAATAAGTGATGATGATTTATGCTTAAATTAATTGCTGCTTTACAAATTAGCTAGCTGAGACTATTAAGAAAAGGTTTCAATGAAAATATGTTAAAAAAAATATAATAAAAATTAATGAGCTAGAATATTGTAAAGAACTTTAATTGCACGTTATTTTGAGCTTCATTTGATATTAATTTTAGGATATCCCCTATTAAAAATGCTATCGTTTAAAATTTTAATTTCATTTCTGCCTGAAAACTTTGCTTGTTAAGACTTCTTGCATAGCCAATGTTTTATGATAGAAACACTAAAAACAAAGTGTTTCATTTGAATACTTTTCTTAACCAGCCTCCGTCAATTAAAGTTTATGTTAACTGTTATCTCAATCCAAGTTTATCGCCTGTATTATCTGTGGCATCGCATAAAACAATCCGAAGACGTTGTGCACTTTATTGGCCTTTTAATCACATACGTGTAGACTACTTAGCGTAAATGTATGGCCAAGAGGCCTAAGGCAATGCACCCATTAGGCCAACCGGTAAATGAGCATTGTAACAATTCATAAAAACTACCCAAAATGGCAGTTTTATGCGCAACAACAGCCATGCATAAGTAGACGCATAGCAGGAGCTGCCACATGAGCCTGCCACCCGTTGATAGAAGCACTTACGAGGCGCCAATGTAATGGCAGCGTGGCTTGGCCAATAGTGAAAACGTGTTTACGCTTTTATTATGTAAAAGAAGTTAGCCAGAAGCAGCCATAAAAGCTAGCCAATTCCAGCTAACAACTCTGGCACTCAACTCCGACTCCAAACTACGGCTTTTACAAATCTCCGCCGGACACTCAAACGCGCCTTAATGTATGCAAAATAATTGTAGGCATTAAATATGCTCAGTTTGGGTTAGTTTATATTTCCCCTATGCCTAATAGAATAAAGTATCATTCGTAAAAAAAAATAAAATTTATTTATCTATTCTGTGGTATTCTAAAGAAACATATTTTAAACTTGGAGAACTCAACTCGATAAAGAACTTTTATGGCAGATCTAATCAAATAGAGAAACATATTTTAAACTTAGAGAACTCAACCTGATAAAAAAAACTTAAATGTCAGATCTAAAAGATCGCAGTGCATAAATAACTTAATTCAGTTTTGAAACATAGAATTGCATTAAAATCTATTAATCCTATAAGCTCTAATTTGGTGTAAAATATATTAACTTATTGCCTGATTTTCACATTTATTTAAAACCTAATCTTTTTATATTTTAAGACTTTTGATGAACTCCTTTTAGCATTTACCCTAATCGTTTGCACAAACAATCCGATTTCATACGCAAATGTTAAGTAAAGTACAAAAAAGCCGCCTTTTTGCGAAGAGGCTTCATTACTGATTATGCATACTTATGCAACTCAGCAAGGATACTGGGATACTGGGTATCCTTGCCGCATTATTACTTGTTTGCTTTTATGAACTCTTTGGGCATGCGGTTTTTGCATTTTCAACAAGAAACAATTAAGAAAAACAGAGAAAATGAGGCGCGTATCATAAAAATGAAAATTATGCAAATGCAAATTGTAAGGCAACAAAACGCCGCACAATATGCAAGCATTTACAAATTTAAAAAAAAAATAAATACACACAATAAAAAAAAATGAAATGCAAAAGACTTTTGCTTTAGCTATTGTTTGCACTTATTTGCCTATTCAGTGTATGCAAATCCCATAAAAACTCATTTTGAGCCAATTGAGCACATTGTTTTTGTAGCTGGTTGTTGTTGTTGCTGTTGTTGTTGTTGTGGTTGCCTGCCTGCCTGAAAAACAACAGCAGAAAATAACTTTGTTGCCGCACAACACTGCCACATTAATTAACTAAAAAATTTGTTAAATTTCTGTTTATGTTGTTAGTTAAATTGAGAATGAAAATCAAAATGGAAATGAAAATGAAAATACGTACAACAAAAATGCGTTCATTTGTAAAAATTGCTCAACGTTGCACACACAACGTTGCAACAACAACTGGCAACTAGAAGTTGCACGCAATGTTAATACAAAAACTCACTGCGGGGCAATGGGTGGATGCACACAATACACCCAAAACATCCATAATCCACATACACACATCCACACATCAAAGCCACCCTTTCACCTCCCCCTCAGCCCGACCCATTACATACATATACTGTGTGTAATGTTGGTTTTTAATTTTATAGCCAAACAACAAAATGCTTACAGATTTCGCAGTGAGCTCTCAATTTTTATTTAAAATCAATTCCCAACACTGCGTATCTGCTTGCAACCAATGTGCTATAATCCCGTTGAGTTTGTGGCTTCGCAATTTAAGAAAAACACACACACAAACACACACACACACACACACAAACCCACACATACACATTTGAATTGTGAGCCACAAAACCGTTGAACTATTACAATTTTAATCCCCAAGAATGGTTTTTGCTAAAGTCCAGTTGAGAGAAACTCCATTTAAGCCAAAATAGATATCAATTTTGGTATTTACATTCTCTCTCCAAATCGGGTAATTTCAGACAAGAATTGTTCAAGAAAAACTTACTCGTAATTAAGTGTGCACATTCCGAGTTCCACACTGAAATAAATTAGACTCTTATTTGTCGAAATACTCTCGAAAAATCGCACATTTTATTTCATGTCCCATTTTTTGAATTTTCGCAGTACAAAAAATACAACTGAAAACTTAAAAAAACAAGTCATATTTTTCGATTATTTAATGCTGCTAGAAATTTGTAATATCAAAGCCAAAAAACCAAAAATTAAACTCTCTTTTGAGAAGGCAGCGAAGGCAAGCCAAGGGATTTGCTGTCAGCTAAGCCAACTTCTACTTGCCACAACAAGAACAATAAAAAGCAGCAGCAGCGGAGCAGGGGGATGGGGGTGGCTGAGGAAGAGGCAGGCAGTTTTTAAGTAAGCAGGCAACTATTTTCGAAGAAATACCCGTACAAATTTTCACAATTAATATGCACTTCCTGTGCAGACGACTTGCAAACCATTTTCTGAGTGCAGCCAGGCAACAAGACTTGCAACAACAACAACAACAACAGCAACAGCAACAACAATAGCAGCTAACAATGCAGTGGGCGGTGTGGATGGCTTTCTGGCATTCTTTAGGGCCCACACACACAAACACACACACACACACAACCTGCTCCTATTCACATGTGAGTTCATTGCTGCCATTAATGAATACGTGTGCAGCAATAAAGCCATTTTTTATGTGCAAAAGTCACGTGAGAAACAATTTAGTACAGTTAAGTCACATGATGGTCTCAAAAGGCAATGGGGCATGCCACTGACGGAGGAGTGGAAGAGTGGTGCGGGTAAAGATGCCAACGAAGACGAGACCGGTGCAACTGTGTGCCTGGCACAGTCAAAAGAAACCCAACTTTATTTTAACATAAATATTTCACATATGCAAGTGTGTGTGTGTTGTGTGTGTAGCGTGTGTGTGTGTGTTGTGTGTGTTGTGTGTGCACCAGCCAAAATAGGAATCCCAGCTAAAAAGTGAAAATATCTCAGCCACATGCACAGATTAAAACTGACGGCATTTTGTGAGCTAGTAGCTGAATTAATTTTTTACCGTTTATCAGCTAGGCAAATTGAAATCGTGTTGCTTGCACACACACACACACACACACACACATCCTAGAGACACACTCTGTGTGTGTATTTAAGTGTGTGCCACCCCTAACCCACTTTTTTTTCTGTCTTCACTTAAAATTGATGTGTGCACTCGGCGCAGTCGAAACAACTTTTTGGGCCACTTCTTTGATGCTTTTCCAGTGTTCAACAAAATGCATATTGCATTGGCCAAAGGGAAAGTTTTGGGCCTGTTTTTACCAGCAATGACTTTTGACAAGTACAATTTTGTTCTTCTACTTTCACAGTTTTTGGCAGCACATCAACTAATTGATTTTCAATTGGAGCTGCAACTTTAGTTGCTACTGCCAAAAACTTTGGTTTTATTTCTGACACTAGAAAATGCTAATTTACTAATATATATTTAATTAGAAATATTTGTGCAGTTGCATATAAAATATTTGAAAATACTTTTTAGATTTAAACTAAGAATATTTATTAGTCTCTGGGCAGGTGAACGAGTTGTAATCTGTAAAGCAAACTATGATTTTTATGACATTTGCCAGAAAAAATTTCAAAATATTAGTTAAACATACAGAAAGAAATCTTACATTTCTTAGTTAAGAATACAATATTTGTATGTACATTAATATTAAGACAATTCTCTTATTTTTAAGCATATTTAATTTGCAGTAAAAATGTCCTTCAGCGAGTTGATATAATTTTTCATATCCTTTCATCAGTGCATACAAAAGTCTTGCATTAAATACTTTTATTATGCTTTTCTGTTATTCATTCCAATTATCTGAGTTTCATATTGCGACGGCAATTTCAATAACTTTCCTTATTTGCCACAACAATTTAATGAAAAGTAAAGACAAAGTATAAATAAAAATAAAAGTAAAAGAAAAAGAAATCAGAAACCAGTTCTGAGCCATTTTGCACTTGTAATTGTGTAATATGGCTGGAATGGCTTAAAGCCGCTTGCGGTTAGCCGGGTTGATATTTAAAATGATGAAAGCAAATTGTGTGTGGATAAAACATGAAGTGAAATAACATGTTATTGCACTTTTCCTTAAATGAATTCCATGCTCTTTGGCAACAGCTTTCAACCGAATTCGATGCACTCATCACACCATCTGCCGCATGCCACATGCCGCATGCCGCATGCCACATCTCTCGCTTACACTCGCACAGATAATAATTACCAGACGCTGATAAAGTCGACGCATTTGTGGTCGCCTTTCACACAGCGAGACATCCTGTTGTCCTGACCCATTTCGCAGTGATTAAAAAAGAAATGCAATTTAAGACCACCAAAATAATTTAAAAAAATACAAAATAAAAAACACACACACACACACAGAGAAAGTCACCCACAGCTATATGTCTATAATTGCATTCATTGTAGGCCTTAACCCATCAAATCAAAGGCAGCTCTGATCGTGCCTGCAACTGTGGCAACTGCTGCCTCCAGTTGCAAGCTGCCTGTTGCCGGTTGCCGGTTGCCTGTTGTCTGCTGTCTGCTCTTTGTTGTCTTCCACAGTCCACCCCGCACCCCCCACCGTGCAGCTTTAAACGGCGTTGAGGTTAATGAAATTGTCTCGTCTCGTCTCGACTGTCGGCTGTCCACAGACATATCAGTTGATGCCACGACAGTGTGGCAACATTGCACGCCTGTCTCTTTCCCTTTATCCGTGCGTCGTCTTGGTTGCCATCTCTGTCTGCGGCACCTGACGTACTTCAAAGCGCAAAAGCCAAAAACGTTTATGCCACATTGCACTGGACTAAGCAAAGTCAAAAGCGTCAGGAGTCAGGCTTCTTCATGGCCCTCATTGTTGCATGTCCGACATGCTCCCTTTGTAATTGCAGTTTGTGCAACACACGCGTCTCAATGTGGCATGCTCTGCTATCAAATATTACAGCTCAAAAGCAAAATTCAACTTTAAGCAATATGTTAAATAAAAATGCAAATAATTTAACATTATTTTAGTTAAAAAGATAATAAAAAAAACCATTTGAACAATTACCAAAATCGTTTAAAAAAAAACTGCAAATTTAACGTCCTCAGCAAAGGTTCATCTTTGCACTTAAAATGCAACTTTCGCCTTCTTTAATGTGCCTCTGTGTGTGTGTGTGTGAGGTAAGGGGGGTGGCAAAGTGGGTGGTCTAGCTGTGGCAAGCTTAGGCTCTTCGGTTCTTGGGCTGGTCGTAAAAAACATTTGCGCAATGTCAACAAATTTGCGCGCTTATTAGATTTTCGTGGTTGCACACAATTTCGCCAACTAAGAACGCCGCAGAAAGATAAAGTGCAACTGCAGCAGCAGCAGCAGCAGCAGCAGCAGCGGCGGCGGCGGCGGCAAAATATGAATAAAATAGCAAAAACTTTTGCGAAACGGAAGTGCATGCTGCGTTTTGGCTTTGGTTGACCAGCAGCAACGCCCACTGGTATTCGCACACACATACACACACACACCGCATACACACCACGCCCACTAACCATAACCACGCCCACATTTCCAACGGTCACGGTCGCCGCTTCTGCTAATGAGTTTTGTTGTCAGTTCTTTGCTGGCCCATGCACAAATTGGGCAACGGCTGCTGCGACCTTCTCCCTGCCCCCCAACTACCGCTTCCTCCCTCTCCTACACCTAGGGGCATCTGCGTTTTACATGAATTGCATGAGAAATTTTTGCGCACAATTTTTCTCTGAGTTGGTGTGTTTCCATGTCTGTGTGTGTGTGTGTGTCTATGTGTGTGTGGTAAGTTAATATTTGCTGCATAAATTCCAGCGCTTTGGAATTTGCTGTGCTTCGTTTTGTTCCTTTTGCGCTTTTGTCGTGGTGTGTTTTTTTTTTTTGTTGTGCACAAATTAGGAAAATGCAGACATACTCATTTACCCCTCCTCCAACTCCCACCCCTTCCCACAACCATAACAACAACAACAACACAGCAGCTTGGTCACTCTAACCAAGGCAGCATGCAAAATAATATTAATTATATTCTGCATTTTCAAGCTTTGCATTTTTGACTTGGGAATTTTCTTTGAATCTGAATTTGTGCAGCCATTCGCTAATTTGTTTTCAACACACATTTTATTTGCTTGCATTTTTAATTCTGAAATTAAAAAGAAGAATTTGCTTAAGCTAACAACAAATTAATTTAGCTTAGCTACTTCTTTTATTATTGGGATTATTGGCTTTATCGGCTTTAAAATAAAATCGCTCGACATTGTTAAAGTTTGCGAAGAGCGTATATAATTTCTGCACACACACAGCCACAACCAAAGTGCTCTAATTAGTAATCCCAACAGCCCAAAAGCCGCACTCAAACACGCTAAAAGCCGTGAATAGTCCAAACATGTTTTAATACAAATAAGAGCAGCAAAACGCTTGTTGTATTTGAAGTTGTTATATGCGTTTACCAAAAAATTGCAAACAAAAATGCTGAAAATTATCCGCTTATATCGTAACCAAACCAATTCCCTATGTATGTGTCTGTGTGTGTGTGTGTGTGTGTCTGCTGCGTTTGCAAAACAAACACAAATGCGATGCGCACACAAATATGACACTGAATTGTTTTGCTCGCGGACGACAGAAACAATTCAAATGCAATTGTTTTGAAGTGTACAGCAATACAGATAGACAAAGAGAGAGTGAGCGCTAAAGAGAGAGTGAGAGAGAGAGAGCGAGTGAGCGAGCGACAGTTTCAAATTGCATTTCACACATTTACGGTAACCAAAAACCAGATACAGCTCTACTCAATATACGCCCCCGCCACCGCCACCACCCCCGCCGTCGACACTGTAACTGTCATTTTTATGGCTGGCAAATGCAAACAATGAATTCGATGAGCTGCACTTTGCATTTACATTGTAAATTTGTGAGTGATTTTTATTGTTTTTGCGCCGTCGACCTCATAAATTGGTTGACATTTTGTGTGTGGCTGTGAATAGTGCTAATGACTTGTACCAAAATAAAACAGTAGCACACAGAAAAACATAAATACATTTACACATATTAGTTAAGATTATAAATTGTAGATTTCTGCACTTCTTCTGATCTTATAGCTTCTGCTACGGGTTACGGGCTTGTTTGACATCGAACATCTTTTCCTGGATAAGGCGACACATGCTGCTAGGAAAGAGAGTTGAAGACTCCTCCCCACCTTTATAATAATCATAACGCTAATCATTAAGTTAATGATCATTATTATTAAAAATTATGGTTTCTCCACTTATTTGCTATAAATAGACTCATACCAATATGTATTTATATTTTTATTTATTTTAAACAGTTTTAGCTGCCACCAAATATTTTATTCGCTTTGTTTTCAAATGGCATTAGCTATGTACATATTTAAATTATTTGCGGGTGTGTGTGTGCATAGCGGCACGTAATTTAAATATCCCAAGCGAATATATATATATATATATTTTTATATATATATATATATATATGTGCGTGTGTGTTTGCATACTGTCATATACATTCACTGCACTACAGTAAAGTTGGCGAACTAAAGTCTATCGGAGATTTATGCTGCTCATTTGAAATTTTTTGGTATTTCTTCTGTAAATAATTTTCCCACAGCAATTGATAATTGATGTCACCAATGCTAAGCTGCACTTCTCCTTTAGACTGTTGCAACTTGGTGTCCGAAAAAAGGATGCGATGTCTATAGAGTATGGGCAAGATATGTGCAATTGCCTTACGGGTTTCACTCGGCTGTGAGGACAACAAAACGTAAACATAGCCAACTGGAAATATGGCCACTTTGATGCTATTGTCACGGAACTCGTACAACAGATATGGATGCGATTCGGGATTATAAATACAATCGAAAATATGTGCCATATAGATCCTATCCAGATCAATTGCAAATGGCACAGAAAATGTGGCATTTACCACATTATAGGTGAGCTGCTGCTGCAACGGTGAACAGCCCATTTCCTTGATGATATCCATTAAATTATTTACTCCGAATATGGCAGTGTCATGACAATACGCCTGAGAGGAGACGTAACCATTTTGGTAGACTTTTAAGCAGCATGTAGGATTCGAGAAGCGCACAATGAGTGCCGAGATTTTTTGGGGCTCATAGTGCGTGTTCGAAATATGATTACTCAATTTCTTCAGATCTAGCGAGCAACCAACACTCAAGTTGCACAGGAAGGGTCTGCGGAAGATATATATATATATATATGTATATATATATATGTGTATATATATGTTATTTATATCCGACTTACCGATATAGCATGTGCAAATATTTCTCGATAGCACCAAGCTTGGAGACATCCTTATAAATGTTCATCACATCATAATCCGTTACAACGGTTATAATCTTCAGATTCTTACATTTTGATTGCTTTGCATTTCGCTTGTGCATTTTGCTCAACTTTTGTAAAGTTTTGCGATATTTATAGTGTTGCTCAGGCATTCTTAATTTAGCATTTACCAATTTCTCAAATGACAATTTGCTTTTTTGCAGTTTGTGCTCAGTGTGACCAACTCTTTGATGGAACATGTGTTCGGTGTTTCTGAAAAGAATTGATCAACTAAATCGCTATCTATCGAATGTAATCGAAGAGGAAGAGACTTCGATCAACATGATACTGATATCGACTACTGATTTATGACTAAAAGTTTCCCTTTTGGCACTTAGATTTAAAATAAATAAATTTATATATTATAATTGAAATCAACTGTTTATTATTCCTACGCTTAAAAACATTAATAATTAAAAACATTGTTATCGAAACTCAACAGTGACTCGATAACTGTTTTTTCTAATTGGAAACTAGCTCACAGCTGCTCTTCTAAACTTATCACAATTGAAAACTGCTCTAGGATTTGCAGCTAATCCACAACTTAATGCAAAAGTTACTCTTTGACTTATATGTAAATTTAACCCTCATTTCTATGTAAATTGGTAGTAAGTTAGCGCCGCTATAATCGACAAAAAAGAACGCCCAAAGTAAGCCAAAAACTTTTGAAAAACTAACCCATGCCGCTGCTGCCGTCGAAACCAAACAATCAAAATATCATTTAAATTCAAATCGCAAAAATTGCATAATTGAAATGCCATTGAAGTCCATTAATAACTTTATTATGCAACCAACGAATTGCAAACACACTCACACACACACACACATAGAAATAAACACACGCACACACACACACACAGAGCACTCAAGGGGCGGGGCAGGTGGCTGACGTTAGCTCATCAAACCCAAAAAACCACTTTGCTCAACTCTTTTCAAAGTGCATACATCATCAACGCTAAGCCAAAACAAAAAAAAAAAAAAGTGCCTCAAAAGTATGATGATGGGATGGGTGGGTGGATGTTGGGTGATTGTATCCTGCAAGGTGGTTGGGTTGGGTTGGCTGATGAATGCTGGCAGCGGGCGCTGAAAACTTTTGTGCAATGTTGATTTTTCCGCAAGACTCGGTTTTTTTCGCTGCCATCGCTGGACGTCGAGACGGCTGAGGCGGTCGAAGGTGGTGGCATTGGTGAGGAGTAGGGTTGTCCCAAGCACTTTGCAACAATAACCCACATCTCAGGCAAAAGTCTTTCAATAATAAAAATATTGAGACACAATAAGAACAACCAAAAACCCGAGAAGGAACAGTGAAATGCCGAGTGAAAGTGCACAGCAGCAGAGGGGCTAACTAAGCGGCAAGGATCAATGCAAATGCAATTTAAAAATGCCAAATCCAAATTGCAAATTGCAAATTGCAAATACCACAAACAACTGCAGGTTTACGTTAACTCAATATGAAGCTTGCTTTTAACCAAAGTTTGATATACGATTTTTCTGTCTGTTCCAAATCAGCTTAACAAACTGTCAATTTAGCTCTGTGTCTGTCTGATATGTAATTTAGTTATATTTTATCTTTTTTTTTTGCGTTGCGAGTTATCGAATTATCTGTGCATCGTATGCGAAAACTCGCACTACTTTTTTATCAACAGAAAAATTTAAATCCCCATCAAAAGCAAAAGTGCATTGAAAAAGTGCCAATTTTTAATCGCCTTAAATAAAAGCTTTCACACCTCAAGTCCCTCGTCAGCCACGCCCCATTGTGCCTTAATAATGTTTGTTGTTGCCCTGTTGGCTTTCGGCGCTAATGTTGTTGTCGTCGCTGATGACGACAAACAAAACAATGGAATCAAAGCCGTTTAATGGCTTTTGTGTGTAAAATGAATGAATTCGACTATGTTTCCGGCTTTCATTTGCGGCATCATTTGCTTTGTGCCACCGAAAAGGAATGGCTCCCAACTCCTGCGCATGCAACAAACCATTAGCTTTTACAGGTTAAGGGACAAGCAGTTGTTGTTGCAAGTGTGTTGTTGCAACACACACTCATTCAATAGGTAGAAACAGTTGCATGCACTAATCGATAAAAAGCGATGCTGGTAACACACAGTACCACTCTCTCCCCCCCCCCCCTCCCCCTTCAAGGATGCTGCATGTGGCTACAAGTACAACGGCAGTGCCATTATTGGTTTCTTGTTACAACAGGCAAATGCAAGTTGCGAACTTGCCACAACGTTGCTGCCACCAGCATAATGCTGGGCATGTGTGTCAGTTTGTAAGAATGACAATTAAATGAATGTGCGTCTGATATCCACTGAAATTCTTACATTTCAACAATTTTGAGTTACATTTAAGTCTGTAGCAAAACTATATTTGATAAAAATTTAAAAAAAAATATTCATTTTTTTATCAAATACAGTTGTGAAACTGCTGAATAGATTTAAATTTTAGTTTGTGATACTTACATTTAAGTTAAATTAATTTAAATTTAAGTGGAAAAGAAAACAAGAAATCAACTTTTGCGTAGCGCGAAATCAACTTTTAAAGCCAAACTCAGCCCTCGAAATGAATCCAATTTGAAGTGCAGTTTATCATTTCTGCGCTTAGCATTTTGTAAACAATTGTGAAATAGCTTTAATATACAATTTATCGGCTCAAGCCGAAGTAATTACTACACTATATTATTAAATAATTTATGATTGTAACTTAAATTACATTTTTGTGGAATCAAATTTGAAAGATATTAAAGATATTTTCGAAGTCTTTGGAATATTAATATAATTGTTTTATCTTCAAACTTCGTTAGTTTAAATCTTATGAAAGAATGTTCAAATTCAACTTCAACGGCATTTGTATTATCTTCGTATTTCACTGATTATGTTTAATCCATTATTCAATTTTTAATAATCTGCTAATGATAAATTGGATTAAACAAAAAAAAAAAAAAATAAAATATATGCGCTTTTTATATAAATCTAAAACACATATTTATGTTTCTTTGTTGGAATATTATTATTATTTTCTCCTTCTACAGCTGGAAGCAATCAGTCGAAAGATGAGTTTTAAGTTGTGGTCTCAAAATATTCATATGTATTACTGATACGGATAATACAAATAATTCAGTTCTCGGATCACAAATGAAAATAAACATATAATAAATAAAACATAAAAAAAAGCGTATCTATACTTCGGTTATTCTAACTAAATTTGCCCCTCTCGTTATATATACAATTGAGTAGACTTCGATGTGTTGGAAGTAGGAAAATTCCTTTATTTGTTTATTTAGATAGATTTATTTTTGCTGTCGTGTTAAATTTCCGTTGAGTCGCGCCAGCAAATCCAATGTCAATGCTAAAAACACTCGACTAATTAGGCGATCAAGGCCCATGTCCGAAAAAAAAACTCATTTGGGGACGGAGGCAATAAGCGAAGTGGCAACGAGGGGGGTTGGAATGTCCTCGAATGAAAATCAATAGCTCCATTATTGTGGCAGAGAATGACGCGACTCGACGCGTTGATTGACAGCCTAATTGAGGCTTCTGACTTCTTTAACTTTTAGGGGCCAATGACCGCCATACTGATTGTGCTAATAATAATATTGTAATAGCGGAAGAGGATGAACAATAACAGCAATAACAAAACAACAATGGCAACAATGGCAACAATGGCAACCCTTGACACCCCCATCAGACATTAAATATTTACCAGAGCCTCACACTTCGATTGTGGCGTGAGCGACTTCCGTTTGAATTTTTTATTGATTGAACTGTTTAATGTCAATTGCTGTGCAAATACTAATCAAACGCTTCGTTTACGCAATTAAGCAGCAAACACAATCTCCAAAACGCCCACAACACACACACACAGCACACACACACACACACACACACACAACATACACACACTTTGCCACGCCCAGCTAGTGGCATGTAAAGTTCTGAATTAGCATTTACATTGCGTGCAACATAGTGCAAGACATTAAATTAAAGCAAACACGAATGTAGATGCCAAACTTCCAACTACCTAGCAGCCATACCGCACCCCGCAGCCCGCAATCCACACTCAACCTTTCAACACTTCGCAATACGTAAATTTTTTTTTGGGCAAGCAATCGTCATGGTTAAAAGCCGTCTAAAACCATCGGTCAAAAACCCTGTGCAAACGACACAAAACAATGCCAAAGTCTGAAACGGATATTCACAGCAGTTGCGAGCCTGGCCATTAAAAAGTCTCGTCTGCGAGTTGCCTCTCCAACTCCCCCCTCCACGACCCCTCTCTTCTCTCTTAAGGGTTTTACATTTATACCCAACTTGATTCACAGGTGGTGTATATATATTTTGTATATAACCTTTTATACCCTATTTCAACTTTGTTGTGAAGCTTGTGGCGCATTAAGTATACGTCTCTGGATAAAAAAAAAATATATATATATATATATATATATTAATAATCGACTGGATAGCCAGTCCGTCAGTCTGTCTATCTGTCATACAGAATTTTTTTAAAAATAAATCATGCTTTATTTATAAACCTATTTTATTACTTAGTATTTAATTTTCCTCATACACGAAATCAGAGTCAACCTCATCGTACCATTATATTATATATCAGCAATAGGTATAATCGGTCTTTAGCATACAACTTACGTTCTTTGCTATGATTTCAATACACAAATTTCGCATAATTCCGCCCATAAAAGTATAAAAAAATTGCCTAAATCCTACACAAACATAATTAAATGTCAAACTTTGCATTAATTTTAATATCATCTAGGGTATATAATCGTCGGCTTGCCCATATTAACATCACTTTATTGTTTCTTTATTTTTTATTATTATTGAACTTTCAAAGGGTTGGCTCTGAACTCGCTTTTGGCCAGGCACAACAAAGCCTGGCGAGAAAAGCTAACAAATATTTCATTATTTTTTTTTTTTTGAATAAATTTGTTTATTTGTTTGTTGGCTGGTTCAATGTGCCAGTGATGGTTTTTTTTAAAAGCTTAAAGCTTGCCGGACTACGCTGCGTATGCGCCATAATAATGCATTAATTCTATTAACATTTAATTATTAATTTGTAAGTGGCAATAAACGGCACAAAATTTGCATAAATTGAATACAAAATCTGCAAAATTAATAATTATTTATTATATATCAAACTATGCTTCACTTAGCCCGGAAATTGATAATTAAATTTTAGGCAGCATTATAAATTTGTTTGATATAATTGCAATTTATAGGATTAAATATTTTCTTATGTTTAATTGAGGCAATTTTAAGTTGGACTTAATCCCTTTTTGGCTTTAAGCTGTATAATATAAATGGACCAAGAAAGATTTGATTTTGAATGGTTTGTATAAATATATATATTAACAAGATTTTATTGAAGATCACATTTTCAAAGGGATTTAATTGTTCGACATGCACAAATTTCTATAAATTAAATTGATAGTAAAATTAGTTGAAGTATTTTTGTATCAATAATTTAAGCCTTTGAAAATGTAATTTAATTGAACAAATTTTCAATTAAATCAAAGTACATGTTTTGAAATTGAATCGTTTTTGTATTAACATAAGCAGCTTATTTATTTAAGCCCAATAAAATTTGCTTCTGCTGTGTTAAATAAATTGAAAACCATTCGTTAAATAAAATAGGTTTAGCAGCTAAAAAACAAAACCTACATTTAAACTCAACACAAATAAGGCCTTTGAGATAGAGTTATGCCTTAGCTCTTAATTAGCCGCAACTGCCACTTCATAATAATTTTGTTGCCTCATGCCACAATCTGACAAAATGCCAGACGCTGGCGCCAAGAAAAACGTCTGTTCTAATAATAATCATCCGAGAAAAAACACTAGAAAAAAGGAGAAAATGCAAAGCTGAATAGCATTCGAGTGTTTTAAAATGATTCCCATTGCACTTATATGCTACTTACTTTAGAGAAGAACAAGAGCAGCACACACATATTTGAACAAGCACACACACACACACACACGTACTCACACACACACACACACCCTGGGAGCGACATGATATCCGTTTGTGCTCATTCAAATCGCATGTAAAAACTATGTTGCATACTCTTGGCACAGCCCGGAGCAGTCAGCACTTGGACTGGTTCCAGCAGCACTTGCAACAGCCACCACCACCAGCAAAATGCTAGAGAGAAGAAAAAAAAAATAGCAACTGCGTTGAATCTGAATCCTTTTTGGGCGCTGTAAGGCACCGGAAGTGGCGGAAGCACATAGCGCTGAAATAAAGTGTTGCATACTGTTTGGCGCAACAATAATAAAATATCGCATATTTCGCGGCTACACAAAATTATAGCAACGCTTTTTATGGCAACCACCGCTTCCCCCCCCCCCCCTACCTTCACCATCATCTCCTTTTCGACAGTATGCTTGACTAAGTTTTGTTGTTTCCCAACTTGTAAACTAATCTTCTTCTTAGTCTGGTATAGATATATTTGCAGCATAAGCTCATTCTTACTGTACAAAGTAGGAGAAGTATTATCGAAAGCGCAAACTCGACTATGAGATACCCTGTATACCAAGACATTACGAATCATAAGTTGTTTACTCATTGTCTGAATGCAAATATGTTTCTGCGTCTGGAAAGGTGCAAACAAAATGCTTGCTTTAGGTAAATATTTTAATACTATTTTTGAAATCAGAAAAGTTATCGATAAAATCAAATAAACTTGATCTGCTTAAGTTACAATCTCTAATAATTATAGTCTATAAGACAGACTTTTTCAAGGAGTCCCTTCAAACGAACATGGCTAAATCTACTCGATTTTTAAGACTGATCAAACGCAGATTTATTTTAAGACATTGAAAATGCTTCCTTTTGCTTTTGACATATGTTTTCAACATTTTATTATTATGGACCAGTTCATATTTCGATCAATATTTCAATAATCGTGGTTTAATCTACTCGATTTTTAAGACTGATCAAAAACATATTTACTTTAAGACATTGAAGATGTTTTTTTTCCTGCTTTTGACATATGTTTTCAACATTTTATTATTATCAATTATTATCAGTTAATCAAAATTTCGATAATCATGGCTTAATCTACTCGACTTTTAATACTAATAAAAACATCAATTTTTGGGAATTCTTCTCCTTTTTACATATAATTTTCTCATTTTATTATACGCTTTGAGTTGATGAAAATTTCGATAATGACGCAAATCGTTAATTTTGACAGCTGTACAAAATAAAATAAATATTATAAATAAAAAAAAAGCTTCTGACTTAAGCATAGAATTTCGAGGGTATTAAGTGATTGAAGAATTCCCTTGCCACCTTTTCGCATTGTTGTCTCCTGTCTCCCGTCTCCTGCCGTTGAGTGACCGCCCAGCGTGCCCAGCACTGTTTCCAATTTCATAGCAGACTACATTGATGGCAACAAATGCTCTCCCGCCCAGCTCCATTTTATATTTGATATTTTATTACATTACATTTCCCTGGCTTATTACATTTTGGCTTTTAAGCTGTTGACACAACTTGATTTCCGCAATCGTTTCGCAACTCCCCCGACTACTCGGCGAGCCGTGACTGGTCAACAGAGTTGTAACAAGTGCAGTTCGTTTTTTTATTTTCCTACTCTCTCTCTGCGTCCCCTCCACACCCGCCCCCTCTTGTGAGGGGGGGGGGGGCCGCTTGAGGTTGAAGTTCGCCTCAGGTTCAGCTTAGTTCAGTTTAGTTTTTGGAGTCTATGCTGTGTGTGTGTGTGTGTGTGTTTTTCGTGTGTCACCATTCAGATGGAAGGGCGAGTGGGGTGAGGGGAGTGAGACAGAGGGAGGGAGATGGGGGGAGACGCCACCCACGTTGTTTTGTTTTAGGTTTACGTTGCCCTCTCGCTGCTTTATGTTTTAGTTTTGGTTCGGTTCGGTTCGTTTCGGTGTGTTTTTGTGTGGGTTTTTTCCCACTTTTGGGAGTTCGAACTGGCCAGCAGCTCGTCGTCTGCCACTGCTGCTGCCACTGCCTCTGGTTTTTGTGCTGACGCCTGACCCAGAAAACAAAATTGTGTCTAATGGGTTTTTGTTATGTTTTTTGACATTTTGGGAATAATGTTTCCGTTTCCGGTTTAAGGTGTGCTCCACTCCGAAGGCAACTGTATGCGACAATTTCCGCTCGCCTCGGACACCAGAAATAAGGTCAACATGCTCTTTAGCTGATTTCATAAAACAAAAAGTCATCCAGTCACCAAACGACCCATTCTAAAGTTGCCCTCAACTTGATAAACTCACTCGCTTAAAACTGAGACACACAGAGAGAGAGAGAGAGAGAGAGAGAAAGAGAGAGAGAAAGAGAGAGAGATAGAGACAGAGACTCGACTTGGCTAAACCCGCCACATCAAAAGATGGTAGCATTTTGATACTTTCAGCTAATTTCAGAGCCGCCTTTAACATGACAACGTAATTATTTTTTGCTGTCATCCGGCTCTACGCCTCCAAGGGATCCAAGGGATGCTCGGGATGCTATTTAGCTCCTGCTGCTGCTGCTGCTGCTGCCGTGCGCGATAAGACACAACTGGGTTGGATGGATTGTGATTAATGGCGCGGAGCATCCAGGCAACATTTGCATACGAAATTGAAAGCAAATATTTGCAGTGATACATAAAAAGAAAATACAAAAAAAAGTCTATCACTCTCTATGTGTGTGTGTGTGCTGCGCTAATTGCACTTTGACTTTTGAACCGTACACAGGCCAACAAAAACAAATTTGTACGATGTAATAAAGAACACACAACACATGAGACTACCCCCGCCCCGCCCCGCCCCTTCTGTCTGCGCGTGCGTTGGTGTCCTTTCATGTCTGGCATGACAAAATTAGCAGCGTAATTCACGGCGCCTGCTGACATCGCTCAGTCAGTCCGTCAGTCTGTCAGTCTCAAGGCCTTTGCCTCTGCCTCTGCCTGTCCCCACAGTAGCTCTTTTTATTGCAAAATTAATTGAACGACTTTGTTTCGGAATAACTGTTGTTATCATTGAAATAATACCAGCTTATTTGGCCGACTAGACGGTTTTTTCTGAGAATTCCCAAAAAAATCAATGGCATTGCCTAAACAGAAATCTCTTTAAATGAAAATCTACAAATTTAAGCTTTAAATATACATAAATATTTTAAATGCGCATATTTCAACTCAAAGTTGAAAAACAATTTAAGCCATTTGCATATCAGAACGTAAAATATATTGGTAATTCTTTGGGGGTTCATGACACATTTTTTAGTACTTGAAAACTTATTTTCCTTTCATATTTTTGGACATTTATGATTAAGTCATATTTACTTACCCAGCGAAGCAAATGTCATTTTGCGAAGTAAATAAAAAAACTGAAATTAAGGAAAAAACAGTGTTCATAATATTTATGCTCAAATTAGTAGTTAAATAAATTAAACTTTAGCATATATTCAGATAAAATGTCATTTTGCGAAGTAAATAAAAAACTGAAATTAAGAGAAAAACATTGTTCAAAATATTTATGCTCAAATTGGTAGTTAAAGGAATTAAAGTTTAGCATATATTCAGATAAAATGTTATTATTATTTTAACTGCAAAATCGTTTCGTTTAAGCATTTTGGCAAGCAACTTATAAAAGAGATTATCAATATTCAAGAAGCGCATATCCGATGCCAATAAAAATAGATGGCAAATCAGGCGTACAACACAATTTCAGCACCCAAAACTAAAGTATGCATATCAATGTATGTGCATAATATATATATATATATATATTTATAGCCAGTATACGTTAGAGCCATATTATCGATATTAGAACTCATTAGCAGCAGCAGCATATCAGTCAGCAAAGAGACAAGAGTCGAGTTGGATGTGAGATGTGAGAGGATGTGGGAGGATGTTAAAGCGAAACCAAATACAATCTATTTAAATAGCTTGGGCTTGTGTGTGTGTGAGAGTGCCTGAAGTGCTTATACGACATGGCTAAGGCAGAGATTGAGAGGAGCAATGTGGAACCCAATAGAAACACTATTGAATGTGAGCTAATTTGCCTGGTCGCTTGGGGCGCACAAGTAAACTGAAATCGGTTATTATGTTTGCGTAACATTGGGAATACTAAAATTGGGTTATTATATATACATATATATATATGTATATATATATATAGGAGTGCTGAAAGCTGAGTGGCTTTCGCCTATCTCAATTTTCGTGCTATCATTTTGATCAAAACAATTCACTTAATTAACAACGCAAAGTGAAATGAAAATAAGCACGGCACAAAAACCAAAGAACAGCAAAAAATGAGAAAACAAAAGTTTTTACCTGCAGCTGCAGCGGAAAGACAAACAGAAATGGAGGCAGGCAGCAGGCGGCATGCAGCAGGCAGCAGGCAGCATTTGCGACCATTGTGCGACTTAATTTCTGTGTTGCCAGCGTAATGGGATGAGGGGTGCTACAACAGCGGGGGGGACAGCCACATTATGGGGTCGGGACATTCGTGTCTTTTGGGGCGTGTACATGGGAAAATGCCTGCCGGAAATCGTCTGCATTGTGCGAGATAACAATTTTCATGCAATGACCGAGACGAGAACCAAACCAACAAACCACTGACCCCCCCCCCCCCAACCCAGACCCACCCAACTACCACACTCATTACTTGTAATAGCGCTTGATGGTGATGATGACAACTACAGCAGCAACAGCAGCAACAACAACAGCAGCAACAACAACAACAACAACATTTGTGTCCAGCAGGCAAAAGCAAGCGTCTGATGCGGAACCGGGCAGCGGATTGCATTTCAAGTGGCATTTCTGCATTCTGCATTTCTGCATTCACACACACACACACACAAAGACACACACACACATTCGCACACTCAAACAGACGAGAAGCGCCTGGATCGACCACATCCAAAATGTACTCGTAACGTTTCATTTCCGTCAACCCACACACAAACAAAGAGCATAAGAGTGAGTGGAGAGGGGGTGTGGGGGGTGCAGGGGTAAAGGGTTGACAACACGCGCAGAACATGTCTGCGGCTAATATAAAACGAAGACTGCCAATGAAACAGCGCATTATGTGCAATGATGATGATGATGATGACGATGATGATGACAACAGTTCACCAGAATCTGAATCCGAAACAAACGCAATCAGTGTCAGGACGGGTGTACAAGGATGAGGTTCATGTCCATGGTCCATGGTCCAGGTCCAGCTCCTCCAATATCCGCATTCACAGCAATTCCATTAACATTATGAATGTGAATTACAGTTAGTTTGCTTTCAACGATTTCGAATTGGGTAGTTTTGCTCCGTTTCATGAAATCGTGGCACAAAAATACATTTTGCAATAAACAATTGTTAACTCGATACATGAATGGAATCATTTAAATTCACTTAATACGATCAATGGATTCGATAACAGTAAAATGCATCCAATCAAATGAATTTTAATTAAATTGTTTACAAAAAAAAAACAATAGCCCCAAAATACGGTTATAATCGACTATAAATTGTTTTGAGAGGCTTACAATTTCGATAATTTGAAAGTGTTTAATACAAATTAACTAATTTATTGTTTAAACTATTTATAAAACTTGGAAAAAAATAAAATAAAAAATTAATTTCTAAAAATAATGATGAGTTATTGATGAAAACATTTGAAAACTGTTGCTTAAACTTTCTGTATAACTATGGAAAATGATAATACAAAATAAGTTAAATACGAAATATTTTAGATAAAAATGAATTGACTGTTTTCATAGTTATAAACGGATCTAAATTGATTTAAGCCGCTTAAAATTTTGTTTCTTTTTCTCAACTCAATCAAATGACAAATAATAAAACAATAAAAATTAAGAAATTTATTGCTTTAATAGTTTATACACCTCTTAAAAGAGCGAACAAAAAGTAAGAATTATTTAAATTGATGAAAACTGACAGTTGTAAACAGTTTCACTGACTTTCTGTGTATTTACATTTTTTTTTTCATGGCAATAAAATAAAAATTATATAAAAATAAAGCCCGAACAATAAAAATGCCAGTTGAAGATGGACAAAGAATGTTTTCTTTTGTAAAATGTGGTGATTATTTGTGTGTTCTTTATGGCACCTTTGAGAATTAATTTGAGTATATATATTATGACACTCAACTGTAATATTTTTGTTGACATTTTCAAGTTACATTTGTCTGACTTTTGTGCTGCTTTTGTTGCAGAATGGATGCCAAGGACTACGCAGGACTTGCCGGTTGTACGGGACTCGCTTTTGTTCTATATTTAAACACATTAAACGCTGGATTTGTCTACGATGACAGGTGAGAGAAATTTAAACGAATTAAAAATTCCATATGTCAGCAAGTTGACGAAGGTAAATGGGTCCTCGAGTTTTTAGCCTCGGGCGACATTTTGTCGACGGTGCGATGGGTTCACTCTGGTTAGGCCAGGGGGGCGTGGCTGGGGGGGGGGGGGTCGACAAAATTTCCTGGATGTGTTGGCTGGCTGCTGGTTGGTGTTGTTGCAGCAGCATAAAAAAAGTTGTTATGATTAATTGGGCCGCCAAGTGCCGTCATTCGTTTTGATAAAAATCACTATAATAAATTCTCGGGTTGCCTAATTGTAAAACTGGCAACGAACTGCCAGCTTATCGCACTGTACATTGGGTCTATTGTCAAAATCAGACGATGGCCAGTGGCAAGCAAATTAAAAACAAAAATTTTGATTTATGTTGTCGTTTTGCCGGGCAACTGTACTAAATTGGTCGAAAGTTGTTCTTTAGGCATCGTTCAGCTCACCTAGCATTGAAATGCTGCTAACGCAAACGCAAAACGAAATTAACCATAAATATCAAAAGTCATGTACAATGGACAGGAATTTCCCCCGAGGACGCAGCACTTGGACCAACAACAGAAGCAGCAGCAGCTATACTCACATTTTGCCCATCATACCCACCACCACCACCAGCCCCCCATCAGGCTATTCCTTACAATGTATCCCATTCCTATTGCCATTGCCATTGCCATTGCCATACCTATTCCCATTGCCATTGCTATAGACGAAGTCAACCGCTGCGTTTCTGGACGCCAAGTGATGCCACAACTACAGAAACGAGCAAACAATTGTACAGTTGTGTACAGGGCACCAGTAGGAGCAGGAGCAGGAGGAAAGGAGCAGGGGGGGGGGGGGGGGGGTGATACGGGTTTGTGGGAGAAAGTAGTGCGCATAAATGGGAAGTTATGCACAAAGTGCTCTGCCAAAAGCTTCAGTTGTAGCTCGTTATTTTGTGCAGCTCCGCCCGTTGCAATACCCACTCTAAAAAATATACACAAAATGGGGTATATTCGGTTGATCTTTTTTTGGGTACAGACCTGCCTACAAATATGCATTTAAATCGTTTTAATCATTTAATGTTAAACAAATAAATTAAAGGTATTTAGGAAATAATGCCAGCTACTCCCATTTGGTATAATTTTAATTTTCAATCGATTTTAATGGTTATAACCAAAATTATGCAAAATGCAGAAGGAAGCAACTTTGATCTCATTATACATATATTTGCTTAATCACATATATATTTTTCTGATCACGATCAATATCTATGATTTGCATGCGGATATTTAAGTAAAAAAGAAATGAGCTGCATCAGTTTTTACCCCTGCAAAGTTTTTTAAAGATATTTTAAGCAATCAAACAACAATCAATTATTCGACAGCGTATGCCGTAGTTAAGCTTATTCGACTATAGCAGCCTTACTTATATTTTGTTCTGCTCTTGCCAGAAAACAAGCACAAAAGTTACACAAACATACACTCAGGCACACACACACACAGACAAACACACAGAGTCAAATAATAAACGCAACTTATATAACTCTGTTCCACCTCAGACACCACTTGCACATCCCCCCATCCCGCACTCCCCCCTTCCCATCACCCCGCCACAGACACACACGCTGCTGCTTGTAGCTCAACAAGGCGTCCCTTTTCGGGGACAAAAAGTTCTTGGCGAGTTTATGTTTTTTGGCCGAGAAGCGGATGCTTTTGTGGTCATTTTCACGCAGCTGCCAACACCACTCGGCCATTGCCTACCTATGCAGGCCACAGTTACTGTTAGTTGTTGTTGTTGTTGTTGTTGTTGTTGCTGTGGTCACACACACACAACATAGCCACAGTTGCCACATGAGCACAAGTTATTATTGTCAAGCAAAGCCAAACAAAACATGATTTATTAAATGGCAGCATTCCCTTCAATTTGTTTCCTATCAACTGGAAAAAGAGCAATGGCCAATCCTTGATAGTCCTGGGTGCGGAGAGAGGAGGCAGAGCGAGCAGAGCACAGGGAAGAGCGATACATAAACATTTTTCACGTGAGTGCTGTGAATTGTTTCATGTTTCGTTCTTGTCGCTTGTTATTCCATTTTTCTTGTTGTTTTTGTTTGTTCTTGTCATTTTTTGCCATATATTCGAGCGGGGCACAGGTATGGGTATAATATGTATTCGGTTCTACAATAGTTTTGCGAGATATGAGTTTAAGATAAAAAAAAAATAGAATAAAACTTTTGCACATGAAATATTTGGAGAAACAAATCAAAAATAAAACGAGTTATGTTCAAAGTTAAGGCTCATTTATCCTGCGATGATAATAAATGCATTAAATTAAGTGCCTTAAAATCTAAAGATCAACTTATTTAAAATTTGTTCATTTATCTTGCGATGATAATAAATGCATTAAATTAAGTACCTTAAAATCTAAAGATCAACTTATTTAAAATCTGTTGGTTTTTAATAAATTCTAACTAGGCTCTTGGTAGATGCTGAGCCTTTAAAAAGCCAAACGTTTTTTAACCAATTATTTATTACACTTACTTATTTTGTGTACGTTTTTTTTTTATTACTTTTTTATATTTATTATACTCTACCTGATTTATATTGCTTGTTAACAGGCCCGAAGTCAGATTAATTATTTTGTTGTTGCTCAATGGGAATAAATCGTTTTAATACCCTTGTGGAGAGTATTATAAGTATGTCGTGCAGCTTGCTACGCTCTGCGAGAGACGTCTCCGATCTCATAAAGTTGACTTTTATATCAGCTTTAAGTATTTTAAATTTATTTAAAAATTTATAAGGATATTTTGTCTAGACTCTCTCAAAACACTCCTCCTTTTGTACAGTTTATTCCACTACAGAAGTGCTGTGCGATTAAAGCAGCTTTCAGTGTAGATTCAAAATAGATTTGCCCACGGTCAAAAGTTTTACACCTAAAAATTTTGATATATTTGCCATATCAAATAAAAAATAAAAAAATATGGCAACAGCTACAAAATGTTGCCAAAGAGCCAATCTGCCGTCTTACAATAATTTATGTGCCATATTAAAAGGACAGCGACAACAAAAAAAACGACCAAGGCACAAGAAGAAGAAGAAGAAGAAAAAACACGGCGTTACGTATACGTAATTTTTTGATAGCCAAACTCCCGTAAGGCACCAAGCGCACTTCCACTTTCACAGCAGCGATAGCAGGTGGGTTAGGGAAGGGCTGGTTGACGGAGGGGGCAGAATATGTGGCAGCTTTTACGGTAGCGACGGCATTTTTTATAGCAAATCGAAAATTTTCACTTTACATAAGCAGAGGCGCTGCTTCACAGAACGTACTACAAGTGTTTGTGGGTAGCCATAACGCCAGAGTGTCAGGTGAGGGGCGCGGCGGACAAGGACAGCAGCAGGGTGCCGCAGAGGGTGCAGGCATGCAGCATGCAGGGAAGGAGCGCTGAGTGCGGCACTTTCAGCATTGGATGTCCTCGCTGCTGATGCCATGATATATTGTCTTTAACAAAAGCCAACCACACTCCTCTGAGTGCGAGTGCATGCTTACAAGTGTGTGGGTGTGTGTGTGTGGGTGTGAGTGCGTGTGTGAGTTTGTGCCTTTACGTGTGTGTGTGTGCTGCAAAGGAATCTTTTTTGCCAAAGTACAGTGGTATTCGATCATATAATAATAATATTAATAATAATAATAAATAAAAAAAAAAATATGAATAAGAATAATAATAATAATAATAATAATAAAAAATAATAATAAAAATAATTATGTTTAAGAGTTTAACTCAGCTTGCCAAATCACAATATTTAAAACGATTTCCACAAAATTATATTCAAAATAAAGTTTAAAATTTTGTAAATAAATCAAAATCTTATTTTTAAATCAATCAAAATTTTATTTTTAAATCAATAAAAAATTTGAATTCCATAAATCATAAAATCAGTGTTTTTAGACACACTAAATTAAGCAAGTCGAAACCACAATAAATCTTCAACATTTTATTTATATTTAAAGTTGATTTATGCATCAAAAATCGACTAACAACAATCGATGACTTGGAAAAAAGTGCCAAATCATTTTCGTTGCACTGTGCGTTCTGCACACTCGAATTGATGCCAACGTTTCTGCCTGTGCCTTGTGCCTCCAGCGCCGGCACAATCTTTAGCCATAGCCGTAGCATGGCAGCTTCAGTCCCCAGCTCCGGCTCCAGCTCCAGCTCCTGCTCCAGCTCCAGCTTTTGACTGCGAGTGAAAAGCGAATGATAACGGCAGCTACTACTATATACATGCCACACTTGTAAGCTGCTTGAATCTTGCTTGGCATTTTTGTTGCTCCCTCTGCTACCCCTGCTGCCATCGCTGCTGCTGCCGCTGCTGCTGCTGCTGGCGGGTGCTGACAAAATGTTGCCTGCTGGTGGTGTTGATGTTTTCGTTGTTGTGTCCGCCCTCTCCCCCACCCCGCCGTACCTTGCCCAAAGTATATTGCTATTCATTCACTAGTTACGATGATAAAGCACAAAAAAGGCACTGAGGAAATTCTGCTGATGAGACGATAATGTCGCCGAGGCACAACTTCCCCCTTTGGCCCAGGCCAAAAATTAAGCCGAAAGCAACATATATACAGGGCAGTAAGAGGAGAGGGTGGGGGTGTGTTGTAATGGAAGGCAGCTTTTACAATGGGCTGCTCTTGAAGATGTATGCAGCTCGGAACTGCTTTTCAATATTTGCCATACAGTTTGGCTTGAAATCCTTGCAAATGAGGCGAAAGTAAGAGAAGAATTCAAAATTTGGAAACCCACACAAATGCACCTGCTGTGGCAGACACACAGTTACCGCAAAACGCCCCCCTCACCCCCTCTCGAACACCATGTTACGTTATTTTTCTTTAGCTTTGTGCGATAAGAATTTGTTTGCACTCGACAACATTTGTGTGGTTGCAAAATGCCAATTGAAATTGAAGTGTAGATGAGTGCCACATGTAATACCACCAATAACTTGGAAAAACTCAATATATATATATATATATGGCAAACACTACTCGCCTCTTTAAATATCAGCTTTTATGCCAATTTTCATGACACAATATGAAATAAAATAAAAAAAATATATATATATATGCAAAATTGTCTGCCAAAATAATACACATACAAAAATAGATAGCCGAATATGTGTGGCTAGCTGCTAAATAAAATATATATTGACAAAATAAAGCTTTTTTTAAAAATGCTTTACAAATTACAAATATATTTCTGCTTTTTGCTTCTGGTTTGCTTTTATTATTTTACGCTTTTTATTTTTGCCCCTTTTTTACCTCACTGCATATCTATTGAAAACAGTTTCGACCCTTTTGTAGCCGCCAGCTTGGTTTCAAAAAAAAAAAATAGAGGAAATAGGTAAAAAAAAAAACTAAAAAAAAAAACATGGGCTGTGTTAACTTTTGAGCTTGTACAGCAGAAACCTAAAACTACAACCCGCGGGGCAGTTAAGACCAAAGTAAACACAAATTACTTGCATGTGTGTGTGAGTTGGTGTGTTATCTATGAATATGATAAAAATTTTAAAGCTTTAACCCAAAAATATAGGCTTTCAACTGAAATATTTATTTGTGAATTTCTTATTTACATATGAATTTTCTATGTTTTTGGGGATTTTTTAATTATTTCTTGCTATTTAATTGACAGGCAAGAAAATTGAGATTACAACATCAAAGTCTTGTGAATTAATTATTAATATTTAAACCAGTTTGGGTAAAATGACTATAAAATTCGATTTTAAACAACGAATTCAAAGCACTTTTGTTGGCCTTTTTATATCTCGACAGAAATCTGGCAAAATGGTCAACTTAAATTACAAATTTAAATTGTCTGCATTTTTGATCAAATTTTCCTTTTCTATATTGACTTTAAAATATCTGTCAGACTATGTCTGCTTCCCTTTTTTTTTTTGTTATCGCTTAAGTCCTGTTACCGTGTGGCAAGTGGGGGGTGGGAGTGAGGCAAGTTAATTAATGGCATTGACTCGACAACGTTGAAAACTAATTATGCATAAAATGGCCAAGGTATTATTGGAAACCTACTATAAATTTCAAACTGTTGTGCAACAATAACAACACAAACAACGCCGAGAACAACAGCAGCAATGACCTGGAACTTGAGTCAACTGTGTTTGGATTAAGGGGGAAAGGTGTGCGGAGGGGGGGGGCATGAAACTGGGTAGTGGACTCGAGACTGCAAATCGATTAGAACAACAAGCAAAGGTACATCGGTGAGGCAATTACCAAAGAGCCGTTGACTTTGCTCCAGTGACAATAGAGTGTGCAGATGTGTGTACCAACGACACCAACAACAACACACAAACACACACACAACAACCATAACAACAACAAGCACAACAATAACAAAAAGGACGCCAAGTGCGCCAACAAATCGGCAATTAATCAAGGCTTGAAAGTGAGGCAAGTATCTCGACGCAACCCGAAGCACTGTCGCTCGCCACTTTAACAATATTTATGCCAAGCAAAAGCAGAAAAAAAACACAAAAACGAAAAAAAAACAAAAGGACAAAAGGACAATATAAATAAGCTCAGGCGCAAAACACAGCCTTTTTGAATTTGAGCAGCTCAAGTTGCGCTATGTGTGGCAGGAAAGACGATCATCCCAGCCGGGTTGAGTTGAGTGGGTTTACCTACACTCAGCGAATAAAATGTGTACTTGATATAGAAAAATATGTACACAAGTTTTTTTATATCCTCTTTAAAAGTTGAACTTGAATTTATCACGCCAATTCTGATTAATGAGTAATGAACATTTTTTTTTATATAATTTGAAACATGTTTCTATAAATTCTTTAATAATATATAAAAGATGGTTACTCCATTTCTTTGCCATATGATTAAAATATATAATCATAATAAAATAAAATATAAAAATAATAAATTATGAGTAAAATATATTAAATTAAATCTTAAGCTTACATTATTAGCATTAAACATTTTTTTTTTCGAGTGTAAAATCCAGTTAAGTAGAGAGTTAAACCGAGCCGTTTCAGGACGTGCAATTAATCATTTTAATTAATAGGACAGGTGTGCCACAGGTTGCTGTTGTCGTGCCAAGTAATGCGAGCTCATTTCATTAAACCCCTCACTCTCACTCTCTCTCACTCTCTCTCACTCTCTCTCTCTCTCTCTCTCTCTCTCGCTCTTTGCAGGCGCGCCATCTTGGGCAATGCGGATGTAACTGGAGCCAGTCCGCTGGCTCAGCTGCTGCAACATGATTATTGGGGCACAGCGCTGACGGACAGCGGCTCCCACGGCTCCTGGCGTCCGTTGTGCGTGCTCAGCTTTCGTCTCAATTTCGTGCTGGGCGGCAGCGCTCCATTCTCATTCCATTTGTTCAATCTACTGCTGCACTGTTTGGCCACCGCCTTAGTTGCGCTCGTGGCACGCACGCTGTTGCCCACACGTGCCGGCGTTTGGTGCACAGCCACCCTCTTTGCCGCCCATCCCATTCACACGGAGTCCGTGGCTGGCATTGTGGGACGAGCGGATTTGGGCGCCACCATTTTCTGCCTGCTCGCCTATTTGGTCTATCGCCATCATATGCTGCACAGGGAATGGCAATCCATGTCACTCGCACTCCTCCTGGCCTTGGCCGCCTTACTCTGCAAGGAGACGGCGATTACGCTGCTGCTGCTCTGTGGACTCTGCGACGTGCTGGGCGGAAGGGGTGTGAAACAGGCCACAGCTGACAAGGTAAGTTTCCAATGCTGACATTTATAAACAATCAGAAATCTGAACAATCAACTTTGCCAGCGATAGACTGCATCGAAGTGCATCTCTAGTTTTCAAATGTTTCAAATTATAAGCTGTTTTGGGTGTACTTTAAAAAGATTGAATAATTTGGAAACATTAATAAATTTGTAGGTAAAACACTTATCATTTCTATATTTAATTCAATAGGTGATTTTATTTTTTATCTTTCGAAATTTTAATACTTTTGAGTAATTATCATTTATGACTACGAAATTGTTTAGTAATTTAAGTGAGTGATTAAATAGTTTCAGATATTGTTTACATCAGTCCACCATTTATATAAATTTAGTATTTTTTAAAAAAACACAAATAATTCTTAGTAATTTTTTTTCAGTTTAGTAATTTAACTAATTAATTTAACATGCTTAAAAATAATATAAAATATACTTTACTTCAATCCACCATTCTAAATAAATTTTGTCAATTTTTTTTATACATAAATAATTCCAAATAATTATTTGTCAAATTATCAATTAATTACAAAATTAATTACAACTCTCAATTAATTAATCTCATCCTCAAATTACAGCATCGCCTCCGTTCCTTGGGCATTTTGAGCATTGCTCTGATCTGCGCCATCTATTGTCGCCTCAGCCTTGTGCCCCGGCCCAGTGTTGCCTTCTCAAGTGCCGACAATCCGACGGCACATGAGTCCTGCTGGTGGACACGGACACTGAGCTACCTGTACCTGCCTGTGGTGAACTTTCAACTGTTGCTCTGGCCACAACATCTGAGCTTTGACTGGGGCATGGAGGCGATACCACGCATCCGAACGCTGTGGGATGCACGCAATTTGCTGAGCGCCCTTTTCTATGCCACACTGCTGGCCATCACCTGCAGAGGGATGCGATTGCGTTCTGGTTCGTCAATGGATTATGCAGCTGTGGCGAGCATTTCGTTGCCGCTGCTGCAGCGACTGGGCGGCAACAGTTGCTACAAGTGGCATGGCCTCCTCTGCACCTGCCACCATCAGCTGAAGCAGCAACGCTCATCCCAGCTACAGCAGCAAAGATCTGCAGCTATGAGCCAGAAATTGTCTGCCTGCTGCACCACCACAAAATCCATTTCGGAGTCAGCACTCATCATTTCCGTTGCCTTTTTGGTGCTGCCCTTTTTGCCTGCCAGCAATTTATTCTTCTATGTGGGCTTTGTGCTCGCCGAGCGTTTACTCTACCTGCCCAGTGTTGGCTACTGCCTCCTTGTTGGCCTTGGCTTTGCCAAACTCTGGCAGCATCTAAATACCCCAAATCATCGACTTTTGCTGCTCTGCTGCCTGGGATTGCTCCTGGCTTCGTTTAGTCTGCGAACTGTGCAACGCAATCGGGATTGGCAGGATGAGGAACAGCTTTTTCGCAGCGCGGTGGCCATCAATCCACCCAAAGGTAAGTTTGCGATTTGAGCCAAAATTATGTTCAAATAAATTTAAAATGATGTTGAAACAGAATTTCACTTAAAGCACAAAATTTTGACTTTTATGGAATTGATTTGTTAGTGATAATTATGATTGCCTCAAAGCATCAAATTATAATTTTCAAACAGCGCCAAAGGCTTGTCACAGTCTTTAATAATTTATATTTTGTAATTTATAATTATTAACTTTAATTGCACTAATTAAACTAAGAAAATTTGCTATAAATTAAGTCAAGAATATTTTAGGCTTATAATGACATAAAATACTTGTCAGAGTCTTGTTGAATCTAAATTAAATACGTTAATTTATAATAATTGATTAATTTTGATAATTTATTTAAATGACAGCAAGAAATTAGCTGAAATGAAATATATATTCCAATTAATTTGCTTTCATTCATTTCCTTTGCAGCCCTTGGCAATCTGGGCAGTGTGCTGAGCAGCCAGGGACGCTACGAGGAGGCGAAGGTGGCACTTCAGTTGGCCATTGGAAATCGCCCAAATATGGCAGATGCGCACTTTAATCTGTAAGTAAACGAAGATTGCCACGTCCAACTCATCATCCCTATGCAAATGCCAAGTCCAAATTCGCGTCTGCATTGCAATTTTTTGGCTGTATTTTTTTTTGTGAGACATCTCAAAATGGATGTTAGTTTTTCGCTTTCAGCCTTTTCAAAATTCAAAAGCTCAAAGTGAATGCCTGTCACGACCTTGTTGAGCAACGGGAACAGGGGTGGGTGGGTACTCCGAAAGGGTGTCTAGGCTGGAGACTGGTTAGATTGTGGTGCAGTGGTTCGAGGCGCACCTTTAATGCCAAATAGCAGCTGCTTCTGTCCACATGGCAAAAAGCGCACGGACAACATCTGAGAAGTTTGGACAGAGAAAAAAAATTGTTACCACTGCAACGCTGCGTGCATACAAATCAACTGGACTCAAAAGAGGCAGATAGAGTAGGGGGTGGCTACACTTAGAAAAATATATATGTCATTTTCTTTTGATTGCCGAAATTGCAAAGTTGCTTATTCTTTTTCGTGTGCTTTGACTAATTTGTACACTTAAGCGAAAATCGTGATTAAACACGATTTAAAATTATTATTGTACATGTAGGTCAACTAATTATCTAAGTGTATGGATGTGGTAGGGACTACGGGCACATGTTGAGCATCTTTTGGATGGCAATTTGCATGCACTCGACACAGCCATCAACAGCAAACAGTTGCCTCCCGGCTCTTCTAGCTATTTTTTCCCCATTTTTTTGGAGCAGGCTCCCCTCTCCACACTTCTTGTCATGGCAGGGCTCACCTCTAAGCGATACAAGTGCTAGCTTTGAACGAGTATTTCGCTGTAATCCCCTGCAGAAACGAATGTGTGCCATTAATTAGGTCAGACTGAATGCATTCCCGCCACAGTGCCAACCGCGAGAGCTCTGTGAATACTCTGCTCTGCTCCTATCTAATTTTAGTTTGAGTTTAGAAGCGCACGAAATCTTTAAAGTTTTACAACTTTTGATTAAGTTGTGAAAGATTTAAGACTTGCAGCAAAATTAGAAAAGAGCGCGGAAATATTGTCTAGAGTTATTTTCAAGTTTTGTCTAAATATTGCTCTCTGATGGTTCTGGATAGACTAGAACCATTACAGCCGTCAAAGATTGATTAAATATATATTTTGAGTTTTCTGATTTCACTGGAAAAACAGTTTGTGATAAAACAAGGAATTCTGACTGCATTGTTTAATATTTGTTAAATATTTACAGCATTACTCAATTTATTTTTTTTAATTGGTTTTACATCCAAACTGCAAGCTTTTTTCATATATTCATATTTTCAGAGGGATAATAATAATAATAATAATAATAATAATAAAAGTAGCCCAATCAACTAAGAAATGTCAACAGGTTTCCAATATAAACATATTAAAAAAAAAATTAAATTAAATCAAGCCAGTTCATTGGTACAATAATAACGTTTAACTATTTTTAATTCAATATTGCTTAATTAGAGCTAAGTAACACATTCCTTAAGTGGGGAAAAAGGCGGTTTTTTGACAACAGGAATAAAAAAATATGGCAGTTTTCAAAGATTGGGAAATTACAAATTTTAAATTTTTTTTCGGACGCATTACAATGTTACAGGTTATTTTGCAGCTGATTTTCCATGTTAGCTCACAAGTTTTGTATCGAAATTAAATATGGAATTGACAAATATCAATGTAAATCACAAAAGAAATTTCAATAAATAATAGAAAAACATTAATTTTTAGTGCAATTTAGTGTTTCTAATAATGAGAAATATTGATGAACTTTAAAGTTTTTAATACGTTAAAGTTTTTCGCAGAAAAGTATGCTACGTTTTTTGTATAACTTGAGTCAGAACTTTGTGATTAACGGCAGAGAATAAGAAAAAAATTGAGAATTATAGATTTGTGGTTGTGGTTAGAATGTTGCTCTACAGCAATTTTCTTTCTTGAAAATGTGAAAAGAAAACTGGATTGGAATTTTGAAGAAAGTGTTTTACTTACACATTTTAACAGTTTCGCATCGCAAGCCAGTGAAATTGACTAATGCCGGAGACTGCACAAGAATGCGACTTATAGCAATATTGTGAAAATAACAAGTCCAGTTGGCATTTGTGCATTGTATTGCAGTTGCAACTGTCAGTGCAACAATGCGTTGAGTGTAGCAAGAACTGCTGAAGCATTATGTTGGCATCCGCTGAAAGCTCAGCGGTTGAAATGCTGCTGTGGCTTTAGCTTTTTGAGGCCAATGACACTTGCACTCTTGCCACCCGTGCCACCCGTGCCACCTCGTGTCCCTCGAGACAACAATTCGAACACATGTGGCAACAGTGAGCCACAGCTGCAGCAAAAGCTGAGTGAGAAAGAGAAGCGCTGACTTTCAGTTCCCATTGGGATCAGTGCAACATGCGACAACATTGCAACGCATTACCAATCCTCCGCTCCCCCCCCCCCCCACCACTCGCATTGTGGCATGGCATATGAGTGCGAGTGTCCTTTTGAATATGCAGCCACGTAATTTGCAGCCCTTGCCCCATTGTCATTGTTGTCGCTGTCGCTGTCTTATTGTGTTTGATGTAATAGGCTTTACGCTCCAAAAATAAATAAAAGAAAGAAAGAAGGAAAAAAAACCAACAAGAAGAGAATAAGATGCAGCGCTGATTCTTTGGCAAATTGTTGGAAAATCCTCTTCGCTGTACTTTGCTTGCCCCACATAACTTTACCCTCCAGCGACAAAAATGCAAACTGAGCTGGCGACAGCTGTGCGCCCAATACAAATAATTGCACACGACTCCCGGATGGGTGCCCAGTTACTCTCTGTGGCAACCACAGCAGTGGCGGCAACAGCTGTAGCTGTAGCTATAGCTGAGCCATCTCGTACCTTGCCACGATTTTGCATGAAGCAAACTGTAATCATGCGAATCTCCTACATAATTCCCCACTTCCCACAACTGTTGCCAAATTGCCCTCGTTTAGGTGCTGAGCATAAAAAATATATGTGCAAACTGAGTGGAAAAGTGGAAACTTGATACTAAACTTTAAATTTTGATTCGACGATGCGTAATTGCACTGCCCGAAAAGCTGTAGTGGGAATTTTGAGGAAAAACTGCAAACATAAAAAAATAATAATTAAATAATAAATATTTTAAAAACAATGCTCTAGAAATATAATATTAAAAAAATAATGTTCTAATAAATTACTTTTAGCTGGAAGTACTTATTAATTGTTCAGATTTATCAGTAATTTTTTGATTAAAATTATTTAACCTAGATGGTATTTAATGCAACTTTTATAAGCCATATTACTTGTTGTAATTATTTGTTTGAAAAGAATTAATTTTATAATATTTCCCGCTGATTAATTGTGTAAATCTTAAATTGATAAGGAAAATTATAAATTATAATAATAAAGTGTCGCTCTAAGTTGAAAGTGGACGCATAAAATGTAGCAAAATCAGTTGACATTTGCGAATAAAAAAAATAAAAGTTAATGGCATAAAAAAAAAGAATGCAAAAGTGCGAACTTCATAACTGCTAAGGCTTCAAGTTGTTAGCTTGGCTCAAAGCGATACCCGATCCGCTGGCATTGCTGCCACTGCCACTGCCACTGCTGCTGCTGCCACTGCCACTGCTGCTGCTGCTGCTGCTTCCACCTTAACTTCAACTTAAACTTCAACTTTCAGCTGTCAAAGCACGGAACTCCCAGTAAGGCCCGCTCACCAGAATTCATTGAAGGCGACGGTGAAAGTTTAAGACGCTTTTCTCGGCACTCGGCATTTTTGCTTGTCTGCCTCGTTTTGCTCGTTGTTGGCCGTTGCTCCGTGCAGCTTATCGAAAAGTTGCGTGATTGAATTTTTACACTCCCACTTGCATTATGCAACGGGGCGGGCTAACTGCTGTTCCTTGCTCAAAGTCAAGTTGGGTCGCATTACCATAAACACTTCATACGACGAGCACTTTAAAGCTGTCTTGTAATAAAAAGCAAGCGCCTTATGTGTCACATTTCCGGTGTCTAATCGAAAATCAATGTCAATAGCAAAATCCGTCCGCAACCCCACCAGCCCCCCCCCCCCCCTACAGCAATGTGGATAAGCAGCTGTTTGTACATTATTTACTCGTAAAGCCATCAATAGTCGTACAACCAAACAACCCCCCCCCCCCACCCCATCAACCCCCTCGCATTATTTGCTAGCTGGAAGCTGCGGCTGCGAGTTTGTTGCTGTTGCTGTTGCCATTTGCCACTTGCCACGTGTCCATGAGGCGCACGTCTGTGTCTGCGGATCCTCAGACCCATAGCCAGTCAACTGTCATGGATTTGTTGTGCTTGCGATGCTGCTGCTGTGCTGTGATTTTTACCTGTTTCCATGCCACATCAAAGTTAGATGTTGAAAGAGAGAGAGAGGGGGGGTGGGTGATATGGGTGATTGGGTGGTTAGGGCAGAGCAATACTACAAAAGTAACAGGCAACCAAACACCGAAACCCAAAAATCACTGAGCTGTATAATTCGATTTCTGTTTTTCACTCTTTTATTTTGCTATCTTTACACTTTTTTTTTTTTTTGGTTTTTTTTTTTGTTTTCTGTCTCTAGAAGTAGATGTTGTTTGCTTACCTGCCACAAGGATGGAGAGATGGGCAGATCAGGGGGGGAAAGACAACATTGAAAATGGTATAAAACAACATTTTCGGTTTTCATTTATATATATATATATATATATATATATGTATATATATATTGCGGAGTGCTGCTAGTCTCATATAAAATAGAATAGTCGCACTCAATATTCAGTTGAGCAAATCCATCCGTTGTTCTCTTGCAATTCGCATGCATTCACTTGGCTCGATTCGTATTGCTTCTGCACCTCCCCCCTCCCCCCCTCCCCCACACTTGCCACTTTCCACTTGTCCCACACAATTTGGCATTGGCATTCCGCTTTTGAATGGGTAGAAGGAACGACTAAAATTCGTGGCCAACTGGGCAATGGAGTGCGGCGAGGAGGGGGAGTTTCAATGGGTTGTTGCTTTGCAATAAACAAAAAATTTAAACAAATGTAAAAAATGCAATTGTTGCTGCGAGTGTTTATCGAAAAGTTGCTGTGAGGAATATGGAAATTTTACAGCGCTTATTTTAAAACTTATTATTTTATTTAATATTTTTTTATATGCATATTAAATATACATAAAAAATATATATATATATATATATCAAAAAATAATATTCTATATACTTCATATATATGTATATGTTCCTTGAATGTGTTTTTATGAATATATAATTTATATATAAGTAAATACCATTTTTAAGAAAAACACTCGAATATTGTGATTAGTACAAAATGTTAAATTAATAACTAGACAAACACAAAAAATATAGAATTTAAATTTTAAAAAAATTGACTTAGTTTTATATTTGAAATGTGAAATTAATAAAATTGCCCTCTTGGCGATTCTATTCGACTCCTTGTCGAAACTCTACACAAATTTTAGAACGCGTCGTTTGTTGTTGAATAACTTATTGTTTTTGTTGTTGTTATTGTTGTTATTGTTTTTTGTTTTTTGTTTTTTTGGTGATGCTGTTGTGCAATCTGTGCTTGGGTTTATTTTGCACTGTTTTGTTACGTTCGGTCTACACACATAAAAGGCATCCTTTATTTAAAAGCACTTATTCATGCATATACGAAACTTTTTGTTTATATTAAAAATCCAGACACGACTGCCATGAATATCCATTTCCATTGATATGAATTTGTTTACCCAATGCGCGCCAACGATAGACTTGTGCAAATTTCAAGTATCAACCACTCGGTGCACTTCAGCAGCCTCTTATTCTCCCCTCCCCCCCCCCCCCCACCCACTACTCCACTCAGCCATAACTCTCTTGTCTCGTCCTCCCTCGAGTGTATTTTGTTAATTAAATGAAGCCAGCGACGTGGCAAGTCCGCATAAAATACGAAAAATACAAAAATGCCGAGTGTACCGAGAGTCCAGTGAAAATACTTGAAGGTCAACATTTTGAAGTATTTGAGCGAGTGCTGCAATTAGAGCAGCGAAAACCCCAGAGAATACCCAGAGAAACCGCAGCGAAACACAGCGAAAGTTAATCTTCTCCGACTCTCTGGCACACAATTAGACCACGTTGGGGCTTTACTCTTGGCCCAAAGTAACTGATGCCTGCCCTTTTTATTATTTCTACTTTTCACTTTTCACTTTTTGCATTTTTAAGAAGTTCTACGTTTTTTAAGTTTCTAATGGGAACGCTCGACTAGGAGATACCCTGTGCGCAGCTATTAAATAGTATATCAGATCTTTAATATAGTCGAAAAGGTATAGTTAGAAATTATAACTAAAATTTAAAGTCTCTGGCTTTTGAGGCCTCTGGTTTTGACTTGCTTTTATAATGGACAGACTGACGAACGGACAGACAAAATCTAAATAAAGACTTAGCAATAGCCGCAGACTAAAAAGTGAATTTTTTAATTTGGTAACCATTTGGCAGATATTTAATTATTTAATGTAGAATTAAAAGTTTACATTAGCAAATGTGAGTTTAGTTTCATTAAGATATTGACTAATTTACATAGTTAAATATCGAGGTTTGCATGTCTGAGAAGTTAAAAATAATAAAACTGTATTTAATTAATTTATAATTATTTTTCAATCTGAGGCTTAGGCAAGATTAGTGACAAATGCAAATAAACAAAAACCAAGGCCAAAGTTTTTTTGTTTTAACTATTTAATTGCAGCATTGTTGCATTTTTCTTGTGAAAATTATATTAACTAGATTTTTTTGATTAATGTCAGATTTGTAAAATCTTTGCCAGTTATTAAAAATTGAAGCTTATTGGTCAATAAAACTAGCATTAAAAAGATCCAATTTCTGTTGATTTCCACCTAGTTTTGGGCAAATAATATTGATAATATTTATAAAAAGTTGTTTCAGCAAAATTGGGTTTTATATATTAATTATGCAATTTCTTCATCTTTTTAAGAAATTAACTGCTTTCATTTTGAGTAATCATAATTTCCATTCGCAACATTTTGTTGCATACTTGCAGGGGCATCGTGCATCAAAAGCAGCAGAACTACAGCAAAGCGCTGCCCTGCTACCGTCGTGCCATAGAGCTGAGGCCGCAGCTGGCGCAGGCCTATCTCAATCTGGGCACATCGCTGCTGGCCTGGAACAGGACCAGGTACGAGTCGGAAGCGGCGGATGTGCTGCTGCAGGGCGCTCGGCTGCAAGGGCGTGGCGTGCGTGATCGCAGCGCTCATGTGGAGGCGCGTCAAAGTGCGTATCTGCAGCTGAGTGCCTTGCATCGCTCAGGGGGCAGACACCAACAGGCTGTGGAGGTGCTGTACGAGGCGCTGGCCATGTTGCACTTGGCGAATGCGGCTGTGTTGCATCAGCGACTGGCGGCGTTGCATGTGGAACTGGAGCAGTGGCAGCAGGCAGACGAGCAACAGCAACTGGCTGTGCAACTTCAACCGCAACAGAGCTCTGTGCATCTAACCTACGGCCAAGTGCTGGCCAGAAATGTAAGTGCTTGTGGTGGCCATTGTCCATTTGTGTTAACCCATATCCAATCCTGCAGTGCAGTCGCCATGCGGAAGCGGAAGTGTGGTTCAAACGCGCTCTGGAACTGTCCCCCTTGGAGGCCAGCACTCACCACTACTACGGTAAGTTGGACAACTAGATGGCACAACTGATCCCCAAATGCAACTCCCTTCACAGCTGAGTTTTTGGAGAAACAGCAGCGGTCACAAGAAGCGTTGGGCTATCGGTTGCGTGCCGCATCGCTGGCGCCACACAATTATGCCCTGCTGGCGGCCGTTGCCGATGCACTGCGTCAGCTGAATCACCTGGCCGAGGCGGAGCGATGGTATCGACAGGCGGCTGTTGTGCATCCAGGAGCGGCACACGCTCACGCCAATCTGGGCGCCATTCTGCAGATGCGCGGACAACGCCAGCAGGCGGTGCAATGCTATCGCAAGGCGCTTCAGCTGCAGCCGGGGCATGCCACAAGCCTCGCCAATCTGGCCAAAATGAACATCAACATCGATGCGAGCACGTAGCATCAATTCAACTGTTTACGAATTATGTAAAATACTTGAGATTTGCCAAGCAGCCAAGGAGATGACTCAAAATTGAACGGGACTTAGGGACAAATAGATAGAATATTCTTGTACAATCCACTAAATATGAATGTTATCACCTGAAAGCGAAAATTAAATTTATGGATTTATTTATGTAAAGCAATAGTTTTAATTCGAATCTCAGTTAAAAGTAAGTATGAAATTTATTATGGAATTTTAGCAGTTGTTCTAAAATGAGGCATTTTAATATATCAAATGGAAAGCAGTGAATTTAAAATTTTACTTTCGTTAATATTTTTTTATTGATCTAAATTTTGAAAATGAAAGAAAATATCTACTAAGTAATGTAAAGTCGAATGATATTCGAGAACTTTTTTTTCCAAATTATACGTTTATAGCTCTTATAGCTTTTGAGATCGGCTTTTGCTATAGACGGACTCAAATCTGTCTACTTCTGAGTGTTTTTTTTATTTTAAAAATAGTCATAAAAATTCGAGTTTATCTGTTAAACTAGATATACAGATCTGATATAGGTTTGGCTTACAAGAAAGAGCAATATATTTAAATTTTATATATACTTCGCAACAGGCAAAAGCTAACCCGAATCCTAAAGATAAACCCAGCTACTTCAAAATGTTGACTTCTTTGCATTTTTTGAGCAAACCTTTCAGATAATTAAATAATGCTTTTAATACACGAAACTCAAACTCAGAAACACCTCTCGTTGAAGATGGGAAAAATAGTTAAGTGAATTGCCTTGGCCCACGCCCAAAATTGTATGGGAAAATGTCAATCCCATTGTTGGGAGCCGTGCAGCAGGCATTCAGTCATTCGACGACGCACAACAAATTACGAGATGTGTGTGTGCCACATATAAAAGCTCTGTTGGCATTTCATCTCGACAACCAGGTGACAAAAGCCATAGAAACTCGACAGACACACAAAACGGGCCCAGACAAAAAGGGGCAGGCGGGAAGACTCCGGGCACACTCCGGGCACGTGATAATATCAAGTGGCATTGCCCAAAAATACAAAGAACTCAACCGCAGAGTAACCCTTGCCCCCCACCCCACCGCCCCTCTTCACTTCTTCTGTCATTGCCAAAAAAACCACAATGTCAGTAAAAGGCAGGCGGAGGTTTTCTGTGAGTTTTTTGGGTCTACTAGAAAATAGTGCCCACTAAGCATTAAAAATGATAATTAAATTTTCAACAATGAAACCGAGCCGAGAACAAGGACACGTCCCAGCACTACAAATGTATATATATATATATATATATGTGTGTATATATATAAAGCTCTTAATCATAAACATGCGCCAGCACTTTAACTCCATCCGACCGATAGAGACCCAACCGCTCTTTGGCCATTGTCATATTAATGTCATTGGGCATAGGCCTCGCTCCGTCTCTTTCTCTCTCTCTCTGCCTCTCTCTGAGGAGACTGCTAAGCATATGCGCATATAAATTAACATAGACAACCGAGTATTTAATTAAAATTCCATCAGCCCAATAGACAAACACAACCAGCCTGCTGGCAGCCAGTTTGGGTTAGGCAGACATTTTAGCGAAAGCCATGTTGAGTTTTAGCTCCCGGAGCAAAGCCACCAGAAACCACACGGATGGCAACGAAATCTGTGAAACACTCTCGCCTCTGGCAACGTCAATCGCGTGCAAACAAAGCCAAAACGTTGCCACGCCGACCCGCTCAAAAGAGCCGGCAACATAACACAGACAGAGAAAGGAAGGGGGAGAGAGGGAGAGAGATGGGTAGATAAAGAGCTCACCTGGCAATTGGGATAGACATAAAGTTGGAGATGGCAATGGACGTGGACAGGTGGCAACAGAAGGTGGCGCGGACAAGAGCCGCCGGGCAGCATCGATGCGGCCTGATGAAGTGGCACTTCTACGACAACCCAGACACAGGCACAAATGATGATGATGATGATGGCACTGCTCTGTTCCTGATCGCGATAAGCATCGCCTCCGTAATTAAGTTGACGCAGCACAGCAACAGCAGCAGCAGCAGAGTTGAGTAGCCAGTCAAAGTCAAATTTATGTATGCAAACTTGGAATGGAATGGGCGCCGAGGCTCCCTAATTAAATATGAATTTAAATGGCTTAAGGATGAAGAGCCAAAGAGTGGGTGGGCAAGAGTGGTGGGAAAAGGAGTGAAGTAGGACAAAGGACGTATTGGTAAGCCGGGACAAAGATGAGCCAGTTGTTGGCTAGCAGATTGGTGCGTATTTGTTGGCCAAGCGAACCTTTGAGGTCAGCGCAAACAAATGGAGTCTGTATTAAGTTGGAATGACAAATACCCTGTAAAAAGTTAAATCATATATAGTACATACCCAACGTAGGTCAGTTCATTGGCAAGTAGAACAATTCAAACTTTCTCAATCTTACATAAACCAAATATTATTTAAAAATGTATTGAAATTTAATTTACATTTATTAATATTATATTTAAATATTTTGTATCTCAAATTTGCTAATTTCAGCAACGATTTTAGCGGGGGCTTCACCACTAATAAGCATTTCTTCCATTACAAAAATAGATTAAATTATCCGTATTAATTCCCAGTAAAGTATTTTAATAATAAATTTTCTATCAGAGTTAAATTATTAAATTAAATATATTAGGATATATTTTAGTCATTTCACAAACCATGCAAAAAAAAAAGTGTCATCTTGCAGCCGGCAATGGCGCAAACACCCTGTTTTCCTAGCTGCCAATTTGACAGGGTGTCAAGAAATTTCTGACCGTTCAATGAGTGTTTAATGCGACAAACTGTTTAAATTTCTATTGGGTGTTTTTTTTTTTGTTATTTTGACTTGTTTTAGCTTTGACTTTTGTTTTGGCCACAGATGTTGTTTTTTTTATTTGTTTTAGTTGCTGAGCTTGTTCTACTTCTATATATACGGTCAGGTTGCACACAGAAACTCAACTTTTTGACCGTACACAGATAGATACACACACACACACACATACATATACACATACACAAGCATACATGTATGTATATATATAACACGCAAATGGTCATCCTGTGGAATCATTTATTTTCCACTTTAGCCAGCAGAAAACAGAGTAGTCACACAGACACAGTCAAATAAAAAGAAAAGTTTTTAGTTAGCTTTTGATGAGGGTCAACTCAACTCAAAGCGCACTTTTCAAGTGCTATTCCCCTTACACACCCACACCCCACTCCCCCCGCAAGCACCCATTGTACTGTCCTTTGGCCCACATGAATGAGGATGCTCACATTTTGGAGCAAAGCAGCTTCTGCAATTCTCTGCAAAAACAAAACAAAATAAAATCCACATAAACAATACGAAAACAAAAAAAAATGTACAAAAACAGAGAGAAAAGTATGACAATAGTTGAGGCCATTGTTTTTGACATGACTTTCTATCAAAAACAAATTTGCTTTTCTTTGTTGTGTTATTTTGTGTCTTTCTGGTTGGTTATTTTTTATTATTTTCTTTTTCTTTTTTTGGTTTATTTGTATTTTTGTTACAATTCGAGTCAAACATGTGGCAAATGAAAGCCAGAGACAGCAGCAAAGCACATTATCGCATATCGCGTACATATTTCAATACAAAAATAAATATATTTTCAGCATGTTATGCAATTGACAGCATAATACTACATTTTTCAAAGGCAAATGCTTTAAAATATATATACATAAACATGCAAAATAAATGTAGAAATGTTGTAAAAAGCTGTGACTTTAAGTATGGCAAACAAATGAATAGAAATTTTCTAGTTGCACAATTAAAAAAAAAAATTATTAAAACAAAAAATTAACATAAAGAAAATATGTTTATAATTAACTATTTTAAAGCCTGACTCAAGGTTAGTAAATTCATAAATAATATTATTAACAAGTGCTGCAAAATATATAAACTTGACATTTTCGATTCTGGAAACTCAATCAAACTGCTCAGTTTCAAAGGATGATAAAATTTTAAAAACTTAATATTTGTTTTACATTTAAATATAAGTTTATAGGTCAAATGATTTACTATCAATATACTTGTAGCAAGGCTCTGCCACAATGAAATCTGTGGCATGTGTGGCCAACCGCAGACAGACATGCAACAAAATTATTGTTGTAGTCAAGCAGCCAAAAAAAAAAAACCAAATAATATAGTGTATGTGTGGCCATAAAATCAATGCATCAGACACACACACACTACCACAGCAGGGGGTTCGTGTGCATTTTGGTTAATGCTGCGTTTGAAAAGGAAGCAGCCACAAACACCGCCAGTCGTTGCTGTCAGTTGCAACAGTTGCAGCAACGTCAGTGTGGCAGACAGACCAGGGCGATGCGCAAAACCAAAACCGATTCTGGCTTTGGGACCGCGGCTACAACGTGCCACGCACATGCACTCACACACAGACACACACACACGCACACATATATACTCACAAACATGCATACATATTCGTGTGTCGCGTTGCACGAACGCCTTTGGTTGACAGTGTTAGCGTTTGGCTCGTACTTAACTTGAAAACAATTAGTCACAAATTTAATTTCTATTTCAATGGGCAATGCACTTGGCAGACATGTTGCATGCAACATGCCAACCAACCAACGAAGCAGTCAGCCAACTTTCTACTAACTAATTGCTGGCGAAAGTGAAGTTCTCCCCCCAACTTCGCCCCTCTTATCACTCGGTTAGCCGCCATGTCAGCATCAGTTTGCAGCAGAAGCTCCTTAGACGCTTTCAAATATGTATTTGTATGTGTGCGGTGTTAACCACACTGCAATCGAATGAACGCAATGAGAGCTAAGGGCTCAAGTAGCTGGTTAGAGTTTCAACAACATATTCTTGCATTTAGCGAATCGCTTCCATTACAAAAAGCAGATGGAGTATTAGCTTAGATCTTAAACTATTGAAGAGCTTCGTTTACATAATCTATTTAATTTTACTCAATGATTGAATAATGAGAAAAATCGAATCGATCCTTTTAGGATTCTTTTCTTTTCTATTTTGACGGATAAAGTTCTGTCATCATCTCTTTGCTATGCTTTTAATTTTAAATGATAAAACATAATAATAAAAAAGAAGTAATCCCCTACTTTTATTTTTTGAAGTGATTGCAAAACAATAAAATATTACTCTATTTGAGCATTTGGGCAAAGAAAATTTATTAATTCTATAATATAATATTAAATATTTAAAAAATAAAAATATTAGTGCATTACATAAGCACAACTTAAATATTATTATAAATGATTGCTTTCCAAAAACCAAACTAGTTACACATTTAATTGCTTCTGACTTTATATTATATATATATATATATTTTTTTTTTTCCTTAAAAATCTCATTCCCAATATTTGATCTTATTTTTATATGTGTTTGATTACGGCACCTCTGTTTTTATTGAAATGCGCTTTTTAGAAAATTAAAATAGCTAAGTCATAAATATTAAGATAAAATCCAAACTTTCAGCTGGTATCATTGAGTGCTTAGCAACGCAAATGAGCTGCCCTCAAAGCATTTGGGATCGCATCGCATCAATGATGTATTTTTGATTGCAGCTGCTTAAAAACAAAAGAAAATAATACGAATAAAATACAACAATCACAATCAGCAAAAATTGCTAGGGCGACAGAAAATCACAAAAACGCAGATGAAATGCCAAAAACACACACACACACACAAAACATCAGACAACCAACAGAAACAACAGCAACCATCATCATAACCTGTAGCTTCAGGGGCACAACAGACACACAAACACACACACACACACACACAGAGAGACAGACGCAAAGTTTCCCCTCTGCTGCTGCTGCTGCTGCCATGAACAGATAAATGTGGACTGGCGTTCTGCCCGGGAACGAACCCAAAAGCGAAAGTTCACACCGAAATTGAAACACAGCAACAACAATCCGCAAGCCGCGTGGCCCCCGACAACAACAACAACAACAACAGCCACAGCAACATAAAATCTGTGTGCCACAAACTGAGGCGCAAAATGAAGATGACAATAAATTCGATTCGATTTCGCTTTGATTTAGTTTTTGCGGAATATCATCATCCTTGGATTACCAGGCATTTCGAGAGCAAACGAGCGTCCCTCGCACTACCCCACCCCTCCCCCCATCGGTTCTCTGATAATGATGATGATGATGATGATGACGACAACGATTGTCGCCTTATGGCATTGGTTTGGCCAAAATGAGAGTATGGCAAACACAAATAGATAACTGACAACAAATAAAAGCCAGCCAAAAAATAACCAAAATGAAAATAAGACAAAACAAATTCACGCACATGGCAAGGACGAATGGAGGGAAGTGAGGACTGCGGAATTTTGTCTCGCGGGGTCGCCAGGATCGCATTGGCAGGACACATTCCGCAAATCCTGTGCAGCTTATGCCAGCTTTCAAATTTTGATTGAAAAAATCACACAGTTTTTAGTGTGAGCAGGCAAACAAATGGAAACTAAGCAGACAACTGACATTCTCTCTCTCTCTCTGTCGCCCTCGATTCCACGCCCCCAAAATATATAAAAAGGGCGACAAATAGCAAAATGTTGCCACAGATTGCCATTATTATGAACGCAGAGCCGACAATTCCTATTTAATAATTCAGCCTGTTTGCCGATATTTTGATTTGGCGTAATCATTTGGCCATCCCTTGTTCATGCCAATACCAGCTGAAATGTAATCCATTTTTGTTTGCCATTGATACTCCTTGAGAATGTACAATATACAGTGGAAGTGCACATAATTGGGCTTGTAAGGCGATAAGTGGATATGTATATATAAAAAAAAAATATATTTATATGTATTTATAATATCATTGTGGAATGTTGGAATGCTCGTAGTTAAGTGCTCTTTAAATGCATCAATTTATTTTAAAGTCAAAAAAAATAATAAAAATAAAATTCCATACCACTTAAAATGAAATAATTCCGTAAAATGTTTAGCATAAAAAAAAATAAAAAAGAACTTTCAACTAACATAGAATAACCCAAAAAACTTCAGTTAAGCACAATTAAATTGTGCTTTAAATAATTGGGAAATAAAGAAAGTTAAACCAATATTTTTCTATTTTCGATCAAATATTCTTAACTTTAGAGACTACTTAAATTGTTTTAAATATATTTAGTGAAATATATTTAGCGGGCTACCTGAGTTAGTGCACCATGTCAAAAGCTCCTTGATACATACAAATGGTGGAAGAACTTACTAGTAGTAGTTTCCGCAAGTTTTCACAATCTTTTTTGTATAGCACAGACGCAAACCAAACAAAAAAAAACAGACTTCAACCATGATGTAAGGTAATTTGATTAATATAATTAATTCAATAAAATTATCTCAATAAAATTATAAATATTAATGCATTATTAATAAGGTGGTCTTTTGTTAAATATTATAAATAACCGGTCATAGGGTAACAACCCACTATAATATTCAAAATATACCATACATTACAGACACTTGTAACAGCGTTTTTACCCCGACATATTAAATATATAAAATGCCCACAACTTGATTTGATAAAATAATTTTCAACGCACTCAAAAAAAATTGTTTTAATATGTTTTCTATTTTATATATTTTAATACATACGAAATAATTATAAAAGTCAGACGAAAGTCGATTATACGTGATCTTTTAATGATCTACGTTTTTAATAATAAATAGCACACTGATTAAAACCTAGCAACACTATTTCAATATTTAATTTAAATATTTACCTTTGAAGATGTGTGAGTGGATGAATTATGAGCATGTTGACCCACATTATTAAATGCGGTTTCTATTCGGTTGCCCGACAAGTGTTTGTTATTAAATTTCATTATCAGATCGAATTGTTGCATTGCGCACAATTTTCGTATGCTTTATATATATATAATTTATTTTTTTAATTATTTGCAATTGCTTCTTCAGTTACAGCTATAATTTGAACTGGCAGTAGCTTCTCTGGCTTTTGTGGTATTGCATGGCTGAATTTAGACCCCCGCCTTGTTTTGAAATCCCACCAGTAATTAAAGATACTAAACAACTTAAATGATGGTTGTCTCATTTATTTACGGAAATCACGACATCCGATCCCATCATTTTCGTGCCACTTTTCAACCACTTCGCTCGTAGAATTAAATATAGTAATAAAATTCATATTCTATCCATTCTGAATTATTACATAAATTCCCTGTAATCAGTAAATATAAAAAAAAGTTATATCATTATTGATTAATTACTATGACTATAATGCATTCCAGAGAGCCAATAATAATTTGCAAAATTACAAAAAATAATCAAGTTGGCGGAAAATTAGCTAAATAACAATTAGCAATTAATCGTCTCTTGATTTAAGCGTTTTCAATTTTAATTGCTTAAGCTTACAAGTTCTGTATAAAGTTCATTTTGAATATTTTTTAAATTAAAATAAATGACAGTAATGAAAGACATTTAATTCAGCATTCATATATACAAGTTAATGAAAAGCTATTTGTTATTATGGCTATAATTCTCGTAGGTTCGTTGGTCGTTAAACCTGTACTTACATTTTCAGCACTAAGCTTATTGAAGCACCTTACAATACAACAACTTTATTAAATATTTTTATTTAATTAAGAATGAAAGGTTAAAGGGTAATTGAGTGTTGGGGTCAGTTATATAAATTCACAGAACAAACTAGGCTTTTTTATCTTTACTAGGCACTAATTGGATTAGTTCTATCAACACATAAAAAGATGAATCAAATGTAAGCCTCATTCAAGAATCTCACATGACTATCGACATAGAATAACTTTTAAGCTGAAATCAATTACAAAGCCATTAAGTCTAAAGTGTTGAAAGCTATCAAATTAGTTGGATTTTTTTACAAACGTGATTAGAATACAAATATGTGATCCAATAATTTATGCAGAGCAAAAATAGCAACAGATCGATTGGAAGTGCGATTCTATTCTATATTGGCATTATCAACACGTATTTGCAATTTAATTGTCATGTAAATGTTGTTTAATAAATACAAAAATTCAATCATGACACTTTGAATTGAATCTTAGCGCAAGTTAAAGTGATGAGGAACAAAATATGTAATTTTTAAACAAAAAATATACACGTGTGTGTGTGTGTGTGTGTATGTGATGTGTAAATCAGCAGTATTCTAATTAGCTTAGACGTGTTAATGCATTTATCAGCTATTGATAAGTTTATTTAACATTTTATATTATTCCGTTAAAAACAAAAAGTTAGCATTTAAACATCACTAAGTAATATATTTTATTGTTGCTGAGAGCAAGAGATTAGTGCAATTTGTTTTTATGTCGTGATACCGTTCAAAATGTGCAAAACAGGGTATAATGAAGATGTGCCAAATTGAGTTAGAGGCACAAGAAAGCATTTCCAATCCAATGAAGTAAAAATATTCATGTACAGCATCAATAATCGAACCCGGTTCGTCTAACGCTCTTAGAAACTATGAGTGTTAAAGATTTTAAAAAATACATATACGGGAATATATAATATATATAATTTCTTGTATATGCAGATAAGGTTATTTCACATTAACTATACGTTACAAATTGATTTGTAATTGATTGATAACATGTTATTGATAAACTTTAATAATTTATTCAAATGCTGTTTGTTTTCTCAAACTCAAGCTACAATTAAAAACTAATAAGCCATATTAAAATAATTTTAGTGCGTAAAAATTATAAACATATATATAACTCAGTTTAGAGTATCTACAGTTCAAGCTCTCTCGACATTTTATCATTTTTCATAATTTTAACATGTTAAGTTTATAATTTATGTACTAACTACAAGCCAAACTCCAAAGTCACCAAAAAAAAAACTTAAGGTTAATTTAAGTTAAACATAGCACAACATTCCATTACAAACAAAATGAGAATACATTTTTAACATTCTCGCATTTTAAATTACTCATTTGAATAACAAAAGTAACAAGAGCATCTTATTAGCATCTTTGCTTACCAATATATTAAAATATAGCCCTCTAGTTTAGTCACGCTTATTTAGCTGCTCGATTGTCCAGCAAATCTACATATGGTATCAGATATGGCTATCGCTGTAATTAATGCACACACACACACACACGCACACACAGATAATAAGAGAAGAGCAGCCACTGATCAACTCGTGCCTATAATTAAAATAAGCTAAAAGGAGAAACACATTAAAAACACGAAATAATATTGTATTTTGATATATGAATAATGTGCGCTACAGTTCATTGAAATGAACGCCGCTAACCGAATGAAAATCTGTTCGAGTTCAGTCAACTATAACTGATTGTCGTGACGACATTTTTTGCTTACCTCCTTTACCCCGTCCACAATTTCAACAGCCACCCCCGCACCAATAGCCGGCGTGCCATGGCATTATATAATACACAAGTTAACTAGCAAAGAGTTGTTAGCCAAATAGTTGTTGCCAATGTTGTTGCTGTCGCTGTAAGTTGTTAGCTGTTGTTGCTACCATTGTCTGTCTGCTACCATTTCAAAGAAGGCCAGCCGGTTGTTGTCATTGCTCGCTGGCAATTCAACGCTTTTCTTACTAATCGGTGTTTGGTGTTGAGTATTCGATGTTTCGGTGTATTCGGTATTTTTTGTTCGGTATTCAGTTTCAATGTCAATGTCAAAAACGTTGACGATCGCATGTGAATTTAAGCACGCAGTGAAATTTGATTGTCATCGTTGTTGATGCTCTTGTTGCTTTGTGATGCTGCTGTTGTTGTTGTTGTTGTTGTTGATATTGTTGTTGTTGCTGCTGTGCTTGTTTTATGGTTTTCATTAAAGAACACATACACAACACAATTATGAAAATGTACACTTTGCAAAAATATAAATAAATACAAATACTAAGTCATTTACTTCAAAGTTAAAATTACTTATTTTGTTTAGCATTGAATTTTAATTTTAAGTATTAAACCAATGGTTGTCTGAAAAATTTTCTACAATACACACACATTAGCTTTGGTTTATAAAAAAAAAAGTTTAAAAATAACTGCTTTCCTCGTCACTTTAAAGATTAAAGCACCTTTGATGACAAGCCGACTTTTAAATTTCAAATTTCTCAGGTAAATAGAGAAATATGGATTTATCAACTCGACTAGTAATATTGATGATAAATAAGTATATTTTATAAAATCGGAAACGAGTAAAAAAAAAACTTCTCTACAGAATATACTCTCTGCAAGTATGCAAATTATGCATGCATGGATAGGTGAATTTTGACATTTAATTTTAACTTAAATTTCGATTACAAATTGTGTTTCGAACTATTAGTGAAATATTTATGTAGACATCAAACTATGACCAAAAACATGGACATACTCTGCTTTTCAAAAGTGAGTTGATTGCACTTTTTTTTATTAATTTTCATCGAAATTACGTTAACTGTGTAAAATTCAGATGTTTGTGGTTACGCTATAAAAAAAATATATTGCTCTTGAAAATCTGTTTAGTTCTAACGAAGCTATAGCAGTGGGAAACATAAATCACTCTTATTTAAATATATGGGTAATTACCACAATTATTTTAGTGGTTGGGTTAAACAATGAGTGTATTATTAGCATGGAAGTTTTCCTTCTGCGAAAGTAAGAATTTCCAAGAATATTTTATAAATAGTTTATTTATAAATATATTTTATTACACACTTATTAACTTTATTGACAAATTTATACATACCTTTGCACCTCAATATAAATAGAATAAACTTTTAGATTATCGCAAATATAGCTTTAACACCCATTTAAACTCAAACCTTTTAATCCTAGCAATTCAACCAATTAATTTAAGTAAATTTGATTGTAATCTTTAAAAAGGTTCAGTATATTAAATATTTCATTATGTTTACGTACTCAAGTTAATGGATTCGATTCTGATAAGGCTATCAATTGGCATATGGGGTGGATTCCCTGATACAAATGCTCCACACTAATAGAAATATATTAAAATACAATAAATTAAATGTTAATATATCTGCGTCATCAAAATGCAATTAGCTTCAATAATCAAAGTTGCGATATTATGTCTATTAACATTTCATCTTCCAAATAATTAAATAAGCAATTTTAGTGTCTCTAATAATCAAGTACATTAAATATCATGTTTTATGTAATATAAATAAGTTAAGTCGTGTTAATGCAAAGGTTACAACTTGTTATTTATAATTTTAAATATTCCCATTTGAAACACATTAATTAAGAATTCAATGCATTGCGTATTCGTGGAAACCTCCATTTTAATATACAAATGGTATTACAAAATGAGAAGAATAATCTTATTATCTATCCGGTATATCCCATTGGATACGCCCTTAAGCCCAACCCTTGAACGAGAATTGAATTTATGAATAAAAAAAATTTGAATAACACATTTCTAAGAAAATAAAATGAAACTCAAAGTGATTAAGAAATTTTAAATGAGTAACAGCAAAATAAAAAAGGCAAGAATAAAACAAGATAATTTTGCAGTCGGAATTAACCGACTGCGAAATACTTTAATACCAAAAATATATTCCAGCTGATAACAGGAATCAAAAATTCCTGGTTTTTGTACTATCTAAGAAATACTATCTAAGTTTGCCTTTCAAATTGAGGTAGATATACGATGTTTATCTTCCTTCCAAGTTTGGCAACTTTAGCTATTAAATTGCAGAAAATGTAGGCTTCTGGTAGGGAGTGGGCGTGGTAAAAAAAATGTTGGTCGTATCGATTTACACTAATCGGTGTATCGGCTTATGGAATCGAAGTGGGCGTGGCCATTCAAATTGCTTCGACGATCTTTTAGAGAAGTTACCAGAAACAAAGTTCCTGTAGTGGTCTGAAAACTTGTATGCCGATCTCTGGAGGAGACTACCTGCAAGTAACCTTCGAGGTCAAAGTATAATTATCAAAGTAAGAATAAAAATAAAGATCATCACGAAGGCAGAATAGAGTGCTTCCAAGTTGAGCTTTGTTTATTTAATGTCAAGTAATAAAAAACAAAAGGTGTAATTAAATTTATAATTAGTATGTACCCAGATATGTTAATCACTACATAATTTGTTTAAAATTGAGAGTAATCAGAGTTGATAACATGAGTTCATTTTAATGAATATAACGTTGAAAACGGTGAGATTTTTTAACAAAGTTGAGCTTGTTAGTGAAGTTTTATCAAAGGAAAATGTTAATAGAAAACACTTGAGCAGGAAATGTGCTAAAGCTAAAAAAAACTCGTTTGCAAATTATAGTTTCGTGTTCATCGCAGTTATATTACAGTAATAATAATCGTATGCATAGAAACAAGTATCGAGAAGCTCTTAAATGATGATGAGCTTTCATGACTATATATATATACAACATAAGTCTAATGAATAATACATTGTATAGTCAGTTATTATAATATGCACTAAAAAAAACGAAATTGACATAAAGCCTATGCTAAATACTATCAGAAAGCAAATTACTATGCATAATAAAAATTAATCAATAAAAAATAGTTGCAAAAAAAAACATATAAAGTTAAGTTAAGTGAAAAACCTTTGAAGCGAGAATAGCTTTAAAACTGAGAGACTTATTATTCAGAGGAATACAAATTTAAATTATGCATTGTAAATTGTATAGTTAGTAATCATTATTCCCAATAAAAAAAAACCAAAACAAGCATTTGCTTGTAGCACTATCTTAAAAGGAAATAAAACGCATATTTAAAAATGAATCATTGAAGAAACGATGAATAAGAAAATATATTTAATTACATTCGACTGGCGTCTAACAATTGTCTGGCTTCTCTTACACATTGTCCCAGACTGTTGGACCGTGTAAGAATCGTCAGTTAGCAAGTCCAAATTGCTAAATTGCGCACATTGTGCAAATGGCAGAGAATTCTACACAAGAATTCGCTAGAGAGCGCCCAACAGCACCAAACTGAATTGATATTCCTGAGAATGCTCACTTTAGACATATGCAAATAAACAAATTTTTGTATGCTCTCCCAATGCACCCGAAATCATCAATTGACAAAACATTGTGTGCGACTTGTGTGTGGCATTTTTTTTATTAATTAACATAAGAAGCAAAGCGAGCGATTCTAATGCGCTCTCTCCGAATGATATCCACACATGGGCGATATCAGAGACGACTCCCTTCAGAAATGACTGTTACTGTTACTGCTACAGCTACTGCTACTACGGCTACTTATGCGAGTGCTACGATTTCGTGCGAGTTCCGTTCCGTTCCGACATCGTCGCGACGTCAACCGCTGGCTTAACGTCGACCCAGTAGTCTCAGTCTCGCGCCGCAGTTCGAGCGATTCGGAAGTGTTTTTTTTTAATCGAGATAGTCGATTGTACCAATTCAAAATACTATTTATTATACTTCAACGTTCACAGAAAGCTAAGAAAATAGCAATCAACGCGCATTTTACAATTCCGGAAATTTCACATTCTGCATATATTTGAAGGAATACTTGATTTTCGAAAATTGTATGCAATTTCGTTACGTGCGGGTTTTTCGCTACATAACAAAATTTGTATAGCGTGAAAAGTGTTTTTTTGAAATGTCTATGTACGTGGAGTATTCAATATTTTTGTATTTTAATTGAATATTATGTTAAAATACTACTGGTGGGTCACTCAACGAATCCGACACAAATACAAAAGTGAATATGCAAAAACGTAATTGAACTTTTTGTAGCTTTGGTTTCAATTTCGATTTGAATTTCGATTCTGTTTTCTTGCTTCTTCGGTTTATTTAGAATTCGCTCTGGCCTTTTCTCTTATTCGTGTGCTTGTAATGAAATAATGAATATCTACAAATTGGAACACACACAAAATGCACAACTCACACACACCCATACACACACACACACACACGAATACAACACATACACAAGTGTAGAAGCAACAGGCATGCAAACAAATTGTAATTTCTATACAAAGAAAAAAAATATAAAATATATTTCTTAGTAGATCAAAGTTCAAAATATGTTTTGTCTTATATTAAATGGCAAATATCAAATGCAAGTCAGTGTAAATTTATATATATTGATATAGCACATACGCCCATTTGACTAGATTTTGCTTCGATTGGAGCATCATGGGCAATTATTAATTAATCATTTTAATAACTATCCCTTCTGCGCAGAATATAAACACATATGTGCGTTCGTATGTGTGTATGTATTTATTTAGATTTTATTAGTCCAGCAATTATTGTTGCCAAATCGTGATGATATCACCCATAGCCATAGCGCCATATCACCCAACAGATACCCCTCCGTACCGCCAGACCTATCAACATCGTCATCATCATTGTCACTGGCAACAATGTGGGGCATAAGGGACAGCGTCAACATACTCAGACTTGAGGGCGTGGAACAATACAATTTGTAATGCAATACGCTCCGGTTTGCATAGAGTCCAACAAAGTTCACAACCACAAAATAAGTGAATGTGATACATAGGAACACACTCATAGAAATAGAAGTGTGTGTCACTCTATGTGCGTATGTATGTGTGTGTGTGTGTGTGTGTGTGTGTGTTTATATTGCCTCCATCTCTGTATCGCTTATCATTCGGAGTATACAAATTACTTATCGGACATTGGCAAACATCATAGTTAACGGGATATATACATATATATATATATATATATATATATATAAGAGCCGCCTTGAGAATTAATATCCCAGAATGAGTCAAGTCTTTGTTTAGGGGTTGGTCCCAACCACCTGTTGTCACATACATATACAATTCTTGTTGAAATAGCTGGAAAATATATATGAATGTGCTATCTTCAATTTCTTTTGTTGTTGTTTTTGACATTGGATGAACTACAAAACTACGCAATGTGTATATTTACTATTTATTTATTGCTTACTTAATTACAAAGTCTAACTTGGGGATAAGATTGCAAGTTCCTTATCTATCATAAAAGACCAATCACAGTATATATATTCTTTACAATATATTTCTATCAAGTTAATTGCTTGTAAATATATTAGAATTTACAATTTAATTATTTATTTACAGAACACAGATTACAAGTGCTTTATCTACTACCATTTCCAGGCGCTTGTATACTAGGAAGTAAATAAATATATTGATTTCATAAAATATATTCCTGTTTGAATAAAGTTAACAATCAAAAACATATTCAAATAAATCTTTTTAATTTATTTATTTATATATTCGTATATATTAGAATTGGCCCTTTCAAGAAAGTTCACAGTTATAAACATATTCAAATAAAATCATTAAAACATATCTTCGTTCACATATTCATTACCTTTTCAAAACATAAAAACTATTCTAGTTAATTAGTTGCACAGATTTTTGCAATAAAAAGAATGAGCAAGGTTTAACACGTTATTAAAAAAAAAGGTGGAACTATAAAAAACCCAAAACGTACTAAATTAATTAAGTTATGGGGTTATTGTGTGGAACCTATTATAATATATTATTCAAGTTGAAAAAGCCCATAAAAATGAAGCATAAAAAGTAAGCCTTGAAATATATGTTGTGATTATTTCCATTGGGAAAAATGTTGCAATATTATTAAAGTTATATCTTCAAACGTGGTTTGTGCTTATAAATATATACTAAATAAAAATAATCCCAGTTGCAATTAACATACTTTTTTAACGCTTAAACTATTTAAATATCTGATCTTATAAATAAATATAAATATACTAAATAAAAACAACTCCAGTTGCAATAAGAATAATTTTATTTAACGCTTAAACTACTTTCATAACTGATCTGATGGGTTTTGAAATTAAAATGTCTGTTGCCACAAGTTTGCTTAAGCCGATTTGCATATGTTGTAAGCGTGAAGTGTTTAATAAAAAAATTCCCAGCCAAGAACAGGTAGCTCAACTTCTTATTAAATGCGCAACACGTTGCGATTGAGTTTAGGGTCGTTGCACGCCTGACAAATTGTGCAATTCTTTTTCGAAAGTAATAAAAACCTGATCTTGCTGAATTGCATTTGTGTGTCCAGAACACTGTGAGTTTTGTTGATGCAATCATTCTTAGCGTGCACTTCACTCGTAATAAGTGTTTAAAAAATTAAAACCTAAGTGCTAGTCAATAAAACTAATGATCAAAAATTGGCTACCAATTAGCTACTATATTCATTTATTTATTTATGTTTAAAAATTGTTTTCCCTGATATACTTTTCCTGTTTAATGCAGTCTTCGGTCATGGCTAAAGATTAAATAATACTATTACACGTGGCAGTGATCGTTGGAAAACTGTCTGGAAACTGTATTTAGCTGATTATAAATTTTGCGTGCATTGAGTAACAGATTCACAATGAGATAATACAATTGCCAGATGCAAAATATTGACGATTTAAGACACATTTCCCAGCTATTGAAATTGAAATGTTTACTTTATATTATTTAACTGCTGTTTCAGTTTACTACTAATTAATCAAACAATTTTTGTTCCTGTTCAATTTGTGTGGGTTTAAAAATAATAGGTTATAAGTCAAAAAAAAATCTCAGTTTCAGAAAATACTGATATTGTTTGCGTGCAAAATTTTATTCATTTTCATTGATTTATAGCAAACGAATCATTAAAGTTTATATTACCTTTATTTAATAACTTTATGATAGGAAAATAGTAAATTTATTGTCCATGTTGATTAAAAATGTTTAAAGTGGTAATTATTTAAAAACTTTATCTTTATTGTACATTTTAATCAATTAACATATACAGTCACCTAACGTTTTAAACGGAAATAAATAAATGAATTATTCCGTGATACTTAAGTAACTTTTAATTATATTCAACAATTTTGTGTAGGTTTAGTTGTTCCTGTTTAATTTGTGTGGGTTTAAAAAAAAAATAGGTTATAAGTCAAGTTATATATTTATCGTAAAACATTTTATTCATTTTCATTGATTTATAGCAAACAATTACACTTAAGTTTATATTACCTTTATTTAATAACTTTATGATTGGAAAATAGTAGATTTATTGTCTATGTTGATTACACGTGCTTAAAAAGGTAATTATTCGATAACTTTATCTTTATTGCACATATTAATCAATTAGATTTACAAACATTAAACGTGTTAAACGGAAATAAATAAATTAATTATTCCTCGATGCTTAACGTAACTTTTAATTATATTCAACAATTTGCATAATCGAATAACATTTGAAGAAAATGGACTTCCGATTATGATAACAAATGCAGTATAAAGTGAGGTCTGTAAACATACGCTTACAATTAGCAATATGAATATTAATTGCCATGTGTACATTTTTGTATGAATGAGTGACAACCACATTTTTATTACAATTGACTTTAACTGATAGCATGTGACGCTCCTGACATTCTAGTCAAGTGTTTGCGTTCCCAAGACATATTGACTCACACATGCGTATATATGCATATAAAAAAAAACATATATATATATATATATGTGTATATATATATATATATATGTTTCTATATATACGCATTTGCGTATTGAACCTGCAGTTCAGGTTTGCAGACGAAGGACAGCTCACTTTTATATTGACATATTTACAACATACTTGTCGGGGCTACTCATTTTGATGGCATTTGAAAGAACCCTGAGAACCTCAACGGCTTGCCTGGCCTCATTTGGAAGACAACAAACCAAATAGCTGCGTATTTCCGCGCATTTTATTGTTTCCATTGACGTTTTCTCAAAAGGCTTTTCGTACGACTCTTTTGTACAATAACAAGCTTGAGACATTAATTCAATGGTCACGTAGTAATAAACAAAAAAAAATTCTAAAGCCAGCTCAGAGGCTGCTGGCGTGGTCATTGAAAGAGCAGGAATTTCGTTGCGCAAGCTAAGACCAAAACAGCGAAAAAACAAAAAAAAAAACATAAACTGCAATAGCCAAAAACAAGAAAAATGCTAAACATTGCCAAACAAGCAAGGGTAAGAGGGGTAAGAAGCGAGGGGAAATCAGATTCACTTTTAGCGTTTTCAACTGCGACGGTCGCCGAGGCTCTGTCAATTAAGCGCGACTCTAACAGGTGTAGTTGTTTGTTGTACGTTGTTGTTGATGATGTTGTTGTTGTTGTTGTTGTTGCTGTTGTTTTTGTTGTTGTGCAACGGCCGCGACGGACTTGACGGTTCTTTTTTAGTTGTTGCTATTATTTTATTTTTTTTACCATTTTCGGCTTGTTTTTATTTTTGTTCAACTTTGTGTAATTCGCATTTCGCAATTTGTGCCATTTGGGTATTTGACGACCACCATTGAAAGCCACGACAAATGCCATTAACAAGTGCCCATAATTTTCAAGTGTTGGTCACTGTTGCTTATTTATTTACAGCCTATTCTGCCACTGTGCTTGTAATCATTGCTTATATTTACGCATCCTCAACAGCCTCTGCTTCATCTTCAGCTTCAGCTCATGCGCGCATTGCGGCAAATTACTTTTTTCCCCGCGACACTCGCAATTCTTTAGCTATCTCAAGCGGTTTGTTACCTCCATCACAAAAATATATTTTAGATTGTTGTTATATTCTTATATTGTTACCCGCATCATAAATATATATACTAAATTGTTTTAAAATATTCAAAAATTTGCATATCAATTAAGTTAAGCCAAAAATTAAAAGCAAATTTAGTAGGAAAAATTCAAATTAGATGATGACATTTGTCTAAATTAGATACAAAGAAAGCAGGTTTACTTTCAAACTGGTTCTCAACGATATTCACATAAAAATTGACTAAACCCTATTAAATATGTACATTAGTACACAAAGTAAATAAAATTAATTAAATTAGCAAATACTCTGAATTGAGTTGGGGTATTTGAATTGCGGTGCGATCCCATTCAGCAGAAGCATGCCTATCGCTGTTTACCCTTTATGTTTGCATACTCGTTTTACAATAAGCATGAAAATACCATAAGAATTAGGAATAACTCTCGAAGTGTCTTCGTGCATTATTATTATTTTGATAGCCTGGTAAATGGAAGGTCGTTTGCAATTTGTGTATTTTTTGAATTATAATTTTGTTTACGGCTCACTTTTTAATGTTTTTAGAATGATAATTATATGTTGATTTTATATTTATATTTTATATGCATATGGAATGTGCTTTATTTGCATTTGTGATAGTCTATTTGTGAGTCACGCTCGATATACAAATTATTCGCATGTGTGTGTTGTGTTGTGTGTGTGTGTGTGTGTGTAGGTTCTTATTGTCGAAACTTAAACTTGAACCTATAATTAAATAAGTGTATTTATAATTTGTTTTCTGGTTAACATCGCTCGTTTGTTGACTTTTTGTGTTGGACGCATTTTGCATTGCCAAATATTATTGTTGCTAGAGTTTATTTGTTTTTTTTTTGTTAGGCTGTGAATTTATTTATTGTTTTCTGTTGTGCTTTTAAAGGCAACGCTAACGTCGCCGTCAGCGTCGCTGTCAACGTTAGCGCTGGCCATTTGCCTTCCGTTTCTTTTACTGCCTCTGTTTCTCGAGTAGTTGCCTATCGTTGCTTCTTCCGCAGTTATCAGCTGTTCGCCAGTCTGTCTCCTCGTCTATCCATCTGTCCATCTGTCCGTCCATGCGACGGCGCACACGCGCAACTGAGCGGCTCTATTTGTTATTGTTGGTTAGTATGTTTTTGGTTGTTGGCTGGTTCAGTAGTTTTTGGCGGCTTGTGCAATGGTTCAAACGGTTCAAGATCTTGGCCCGTAAGTTCACTTCGCGCTCTAATTACAAAAGTAAATACGCTGCAATAGCATTAAGTGTTTTGTCATCATTTTGATTTCCCTTTTTTTTATTTAATTTCTGTTTTTATTTTTTAGCGGCTGTAATTAAACATTTATGTTAATGCTTGCCTTGAAGGTTTACAAAAGCATCAAAGAAAAAGATACTATAGCTAATTGAAATGCAACAGTTTTCTAAAAATATTTGATATATTTTGGATTTGCAAATAACGGAACTCTGAAACGCAACATTAAAAATAATATCAAACTGAACGTAAACAAAATCATAAGAACAAATGTGCAAACTCATCATAAACAAATAATTTGCATCGAAACTACTATATACAAAAATAATATTTATAAAAATGGATGGCAGCAAACTTTTGAAAAATGTTTACGGCATTGATATACACTTTGAAGATCTCGTCTATCAGGTTACGGGACCAAAACGAACAGGTACGTAACACATATGCAATATGTGGCTAAAACCAATAAGAATTTTTTTTGGTACCTTTTGTTTTAATGCGTTTTAACTCTGCATTCTTTTCGCATTTTACAGAGAAGAAGTCGGTGCTTAAGGGCATAACGGGCACATTTAAATCGGGTGAATTGACGGCGATAATGGGTCCCTCGGGCGCTGGCAAATCTAGTCTTATGAACATTCTGACTGGCCTCACCAAAACCGGTGTCTCGGGCACCATTGAAATTGGCAAGGCGCGTAAATTATGTGGCTACATTATGCAGGATGATCACTTCTATCCATTTTTCACTGTGGAGGAGACAATGATGTTGGCAGCCACATTAAAAATATCCAACAAATGCGTAAACATGAAGGAAAAACGCATTTTGGTAAGATTAATGCATGAACAGATTAAGATAAGATAAAGCATGCCTGACGACAGGCAATATTTATATCTGTCCTAAAGCGGTTTCAATTTCCTTTAATATAAAAATGCTTTTTACCTATGCTAATCAGTACACTTTATCTGTTTATCCAGATCGAACACTTGCTGAGCACCTTGAAGCTAACGAATGCAAAACAGACGAGATGCTCGAAGCTGAGTGGTGGCCAGAAGAAGCGTCTGTCCATTGCCCTCGAGCTGATAGACAATCCAGCTGTGTTATTTTTGGACGAGCCCACAACGTAAGCGAAAGATCATAAAATCGAAACCAGTTGATGACTAAGCATTGTTGGTATTTAACCTTGAAATTGAATTGCATCCATGTAGCGGGCTGGACAGTTCGTCATCCTTTGATACAATACAGTTGTTACGTTCTCTGGCTAACGAGGGTCGGACCATTGTGTGCACAATCCATCAGCCATCGACCAACATTTACAATCTGTTTAACCTGATCTACGTGTTGAGTTCGGGTCAATGCACCTATCAGGGAACGCCTCAAAATACGGTGATGTTTCTGAAAACGATCGGACTCGAATGCCCAGCCTATCACAATCCAGCGGATTTCTGTAAGTATCACCACCTAATTGGACAAACTTTTCCTTTTGAAGGCAATCATCATAAAAAAAAATATAAAAAAAACCATTCGACATTTAACAGTGCTGGAGTGTGTGAATGGGGATTTTGAGGATCACACGGAGGCCTTAGCCGAATGCGCCAAGGACAGACGCTGGCGGTATGCTCAAGAGCTGATGCAGGATGAACAGGTACTCCCCTCCGATTCACAAGTGGCCAAGTTCAACGAATCGCAGACCCAAGGCCAGTCGCCACAATCCAATATAATAAAGGTCGAATCGACAAAGGAGCTCAATAAACACACATATCCACCACCTGAATGGATGCGCTTGTGGCTGCTAATTGGACGTTGTCATTTGCAGTTCTTCCGAGATTGGGTGAGTAAGACAAGTCATCGCCTTCGTTCTACTTCATTAAGATCAGATTTCTGAAAGAGACATTCTCCTTTACAAAAATATTTGCATGTTATGCACAAGTTCGCTGTTAAAATAAAGAAGCATAAAGTTGAAAATAAAAATTTTACTTTATTATACTTCTTCTTTTAGTTTATAGCCAACTTTACTTTACTTTACTTTTTCCACTATTTCTACTTCTATTTCCAATACTTTATTTAATTATACTATTTTTAAATTCTACTTTTGTCATGTGCATTCCCATTCAAAACCATATTTATTGAGATTTTTCTACTTTTCTTTCAGACCTTGACATACTTAAAACTTGGCTTGCATATTGTGAGTGCTATTATAATGGGAGTGATCTTTGGTGATTCTGGCATCAATGCCACCAAGCAAATATCAAATGTTGGCATGATTATGATACACTGCACGTATCTCTGGTATACGACAATAATGCCGGGTGTATTACGCTGTAAGCTATATAAAATACAATTCAGATTTGCACTTTACTAAAACTGATTTTATTTCTTGTAGATCCTATGGAAATCGAAATAGTCAAGAAGGAAACCTTTAACAATTGGTACAAGCTAAAAACATACTATGTGGCCACCATCATAACATCCACCCCAGTTCATGTATGTAATATATAAACTATATCATTTATATTTACTTAATTATAATCGTATTATCTTGCAGATAATATTTTCTTCAGTTTATATAAGCATTGGTTATTTAATGACCGATCAACCTATTGAAATGGATCGGTATGTCAAATATTTGCTTACAGCTGTGGTTGTAACCATCTGTGCCGATGGCATGGGTGTATTTCTAGGCACTATACTTAATCCAGTGGTGAGTAAGAGATATGTTTATATAATCACAAAAAAAGGTAAATACGATCGTAGTAAACGAAGAAATTGTGCATGTATTGGCAGCATAATTTATAAAATGTATAATAAAATATTTAAAATGTCTACATGAATATAATGTTTTTCATTATACGTCAAATACATGTTCACATCACATATTATTTTAAGCTTAAATATGATTTAATAATATATATTTTCTCATTAAATATGTTACATTTAATTTTTAGAATGGAACTTTTGTTGGTGCGGTGTCCACGTGTTTTATGCTCATGTTCTCGGGATTCCTCATCCTATTGACCCACATACCATCCGCATTGCGGGTTGTTGCAGCTATGTCGCCGCTGCGATATGGTCTGGAAAACATGGTTCTCGCACTGTATGGTAATCATCGGGACAAGTTGGTCTGTCCACCCACCGAGCTCTACTGCCATTTTAAGTAAGTTTCACATAAATATAAAAAAAACAAGCCAACTAAAGTTTTATTCTATTTATAGAAATGCAGTGACGGTGCTAAATCAATTTGGCATGGAGAATGGTGATTATGGCTACAATATTATGGTAATTCTGGGCCAGATAACGCTATTCAAAGTCTTGTCATATTTTACGCTGAAGCGTAAAATGAAATCAGTTTGAGTCGGATGCCTGAAGATGCCTAGTATTGAGCTTAATATATATACAGATATATATATATATAAATATATTAAATGTGATTTTATGTTACTTATCACTTAGTTCAAGTGAGCTACATTTTACATCGGCGTGTGATACTTTAACTAATGCTACCTGTTACTGTATACATACTAATTGTTAACATAGCAAATATAGTTTTTATACGGTTATACAATTTTCATATGCATGTACATTGTTAGGACTAAACATATGTATATATGGCACTCCATTAGTTATCAGTTAATTAGGTTGTAGTAAGAAAAGTACGTACGAACAAATTAAATGGACATGTTGAAAAAATATTTACAAACCATTAAATAAAAAAAAATTGTTTTTATTGGTTAAAGGTGTGATGTTGTTTTTATTTTCAAATATGGTAAGATTGGTTAATTTAAATTTTAAGTTTCTTTTGCGGTATTTAAATACTGAAAGTATCGCGCGCTAACTGCTACTGCACTCATGCAGCCCTGTCAACTTGACTTATCGTATATCGATAGCTACATCACAAAACATCGTCCACAGTTGTCATCACTAACAAAGAAAACAGCAGCCAGCAATAACACGGAAACAGAGCGAAATAAATAAATAAGACCCATTTTGAGCGCTATAAACAACAAATTAAAAGCAAATAATAGTTAAAAACAATTAGAAAATGTTTCGCTCTAGTTTTGACAAAAATCTGGGTGAGTAATGCAGCCAGCTTAACTGGCAACATTAAAAAAGTGACTCATCGATAAAGAAAAGCAAAAAAAAAGTATAACAAAAAAGGGGAATGAACTTAAAACGCAGTAAAAATTCACAAAATCTGATAATCTTTTTCATTTTTGCAACAGAGAACGCCACAAGCCATTTGCGCTTGGAACCAGATTGGCCCTCGATTTTACTGATCTGCGATGAAATCAATCAAAAAGATGTCACGTATGTGCAACAAAATGAAAATACAAAAAAATTCGGTGTTTTTACTGAACTTTAATACTTTGCATTACAGTCCAAAGAATGCGTTTATCGCAATCAAAAAGAAAATGAACTCACCGAATCCACACTCGGCATGCTATTCCCTGCTGGTGCTCGAGAGCATTGTGAAGAACTGCGGCGCTCCCGTGCACGAGGAGGTCTTTACCAAGGAGACATGTGAGATGTTCAGCAGCTTCCTGGAGCTGACACCGCACGAGAATGTGCGCCAGAAAATGCTTGAACTTGTCCAGACCTGGGCCTATGCATTTCGCTCCTCCGACAAGTATCAGGCCATCAAGGTGAGCAGCAGATGCACAGAATTGTTATCATTGTGCAATGAAGTTCTGCTTTTTGATTTCTTCATACTTACAGCTTAGTAGCCTTTCTATATAATTAAGTTATATTTTCTATACCCGTGCGACTTCACTATAGCGATGTTTGACTGTATCTTACTCAACCTCTAATTGAATTAATGAACGAACATTTTCGATTGTTTACTCTATTGCAAATAATAATTTTGTCAAGAATTTAACATTGTTAATGTACTTTTATAGAATGTGTCTGTGTAATGGAAGTCTTGGTTTGTCAAACTAATTTTAAATATAGGAATAGCATAACTATTCCCATATTCTTAATCAGCTTAACTAATTCTTCCTTTTCTATACAAATTAGTCTCTTAATTTTAGAATTGAAACTTGACTAAGAACATTGTCGTCGACTAAGTTTCCCGGTCTTTTTATCTAAACAAGTCTTTGAATTATTTAATTGTATTTTTGAAAGCTTTTTTTAGAATGTTTTTTCTTGCTGCAAGTAGAAAATTTTTCAATGTCAATAGCTTCGTCACCTATATTCAGCCTATATTCACTTAATTCATTGTGCTTTTATATTTGTAGTATCATATTATAAATGTCAAATTAAATAAAGTATTATTTCTTTTTTGCAGGATACAATGACCATACTTAAGGCCAAGGGACACACATTTCCCGAACTTAAGGAAGCGGATGCAATGTTCACTGCCGACACGGCGCCCAACTGGGCCGATGGCAGGGTTTGTCATCGTTGTCGCGTTGAGTTCACGTTCACCAATCGGAAGCATCATTGTCGCAACTGTGGCCAGGTGTTTTGTGGCCAGTGCACGGCCAAACAGTGCCCGTTGCCCAAATATGGCATTGAGAAGGATGTGCGGGTCTGTGATGGCTGCTTTATGTCGCTGCAGCGTCCATTGGGCGCCAAGGCAAGCACTAGAGTGGCGGACAGCGATTTGCCAGCGGAATATCTGAATAGCTCCTTATCACAGCAGGTGCAGGTTGGTTTTTCTATTTACCCCAAGCAGCAAAGTAAACTAATTTTTGAATTGATCTTCACTTTACCGCGTAGACGCCGGCGCGCAAGACCGAGCAGGAACTGAAGGAGGAGGAGGAACTGCAGCTGGCGCTTGCACTCAGTCAATCGGAGGCGGAGGTAAAGAAGCCGCAACTACAAACGCTGGCCAGCTATCGCATGCAGCAGCGTTCACCGAGTCCAGAGCCGGCACAGCCGCAATTGACAGCACAGCAGCTGCCGCAGCAGGAGGAGACCAATCCCGAACTGGCCAAATACTTGAATCGTGTCTACTGGGAGCAGCGTAAGGTCAGCGAGTCCTCATCCATGGCCAGTCCATCGGCGCCCAGTCCCATGCCGGCAACACCGCAACCACAACAACAGCAGCTGCTGCAATCGCTGCCAATGCCAAAGAATGCGGATGAGGTGCAAATTGCAGAATTCGCTGCAAATATGCGCACCCAGGTAGAGATCTTTGTAAATCGCATGAAGTCCAATTCGAGCCGTGGTCGTAGCATTTCCAATGACTCCTCGGTGCAGACGCTCTTCATGACGCTCACCTCGCTGCACTCGCAGCAGTTGTCCTACATCAAGGAGATGGACGACAAGCGCATGTGGTATGAGCAGCTCCAGGATAAGCTGGCGCAGATCAAGGACTCGCGCGCCGCCCTCGATGTGCTGCGACAGGAGCACGTCGAGAAGTTGCGTCGCATTGCCGAGGAACAGGAGCGTCAGCGCCAACTACAAATGGCCCAAAAGCTGGAGATTATGCGCAAGAAGAAACAGGAGTATTTACAATATCAACGACAGCTGGCACTGCAGCGTATCCAGGAGCAGGAGCGCGAGATGCAGCTGCGCCAGGAGCAGCAGAAGGCCCAATATTTAATGGGACAAACGGCACCATTTCCCTATCTGCCGCCCACAGCAGTGGCCCCCACACATGGCTCACCCTCGCATCAGCTGAACAACGTTTATAATCCCTACGTGGCAGCCGCTGGCTACCCAGCACCCAATGGTCATGGTGTGGCGCCATTTGCCACCGGCATACCACCGCCAGGCATGTACAATCCAGGCATGCCGCAACCCCAACACGTTCCGGGCATGATGATGCCACCACCGCCAAATATGATGCCGCAGCAGCAGCAACCACAGCAACAGATGCCCGAGAATCCCCAATACCCCAATCCTAATCAAGCCATGTTAGCTCAGATGCCACCACAACAACAACAGCAACCGCAGCAAGTGCCAACTCAGCCACAACCGCAACCGCAACAACATCTGGCTCATGTTATGCTGCAGCAACAGCAAATTGTTCAATCGCATCCTCCAATTCCCAATAACCAAGCACCACCACAACAGGCTGCACCACCACCAGCTGTTGCTGCTGCTGCTGCTCCTCCTCCTACCGCTGCTGCTATTGAGTTGAGCAACACACAAGTACAGGCGGTGGCTGCTGCACCGGCACCACCGCAAACCGAACCCGAACCCGCTGCTGCAGCTGTTAAAGCCGCCGAGCCCGCAACGGCGGAGCTGATTTGCTTCGATTAGACCAGAATTGTTAACGTTCTTTTACACACACACTAATATATATATATATAAATTAATCAGACTTTGTTATGGCTTCCAACTTCTTGCTCAAATTACCTAAAATGAAAATAGTATGTGGCATGCCTTGTAAAATTTGGTGATTTTGAGCAAAGATTTGGAACTTTAACACAGACTTATTGTAATCACCAAGTGTAACCACAACTGATGGCGGAGAATTATGTGTATGTTATTCCAAAATGAACAGAACTTTTTTTCTGTATTATCGTAGTCAAAAAAGATGTGACCTTAAATTTTTGTTGTTCTATTTGCCTTGTATTGTTTTACGAATTGAAATTCGCATTAATTTAGAAATAGTTTCATTTCTGCGATTATTTTTTAAGTAATAAAAAATTATATATATTCGGTTTATAGTTATTGAATTAAATTCAAAAATATCCTTTCACATCAATTGTATACTTAAATTAATTTTAACTAAAATAAACACATATTAGAAAGATTTATGCACTTTTAATTGACAAGTTTTTAATAACATTCTTTGTTTTTTCATGTGGCTCTTATTAATACTGATTCATATTAAAAACATATATATATATATACATATATATATTTGACAAATTTGACTAAACTGCAAATCAGATTGACTTACAGAAAAGCATGTCCAGTTTCCGCAATTTTAAACTGTTTACTTGGCATTTGAGAGTGCATCAACTCCTGGCAGTTTTTTGCCCTCCAGCAGCTCTAGCGCAGCGCCGCCGCCCGTGGAGACATGTGATACCTTATCGCTGCCGCCAAACTTCTTACAAGCCGTAGCTGTATCGCCACCGCCAACAATTGTGGTGGCACCACTCTTGGTGGCGCAAATAATTGCGTCCAACATATTCTTGGTGCCTCCAGCGAATATTGCATTCTCAAAGAGTCCCGGCGGACCGTTCCATACGATAGTCTTCGCTTGGACAATGGCAGCGCCGAATAGCTGCATTGATTTCTCGCCTATGTCCAGACCCATGAAATCCTTGGGCACGCCCTGCTTTACATCAACGGTCCTGATCTCATCCGGATCATTGTCGATTCGTTTGGCACATTGGAAATCAACGGGTAAAAGTATTTTCACTTTTTTCTCCTTGGCATTCTTTAGAATGTCGTCAATTAATTTAAAGCCATCTTTGTCGAAAAGTGATTTGCCAATCTCCATGGAATTGATGACCTTCAGAAATGTAAAGGCCATGCCACCAGCGATAATCATTTGATCGACCTTGTTAATCAGATTATTAATCAGCGGTATCTTGTCAGCAATCTTAGCGCCACCCAAGATGGCCATGAATGGTTTTTGTGGATTGTCCAGTGCCTTGGCAAAGTACTCGAGCTCCTTGTCGAGCAGGAAGCCGGCCGCACGCTTCTCATAGCCCTCACCCAACATGGAGCTGTGAGCTCGATGGGCCGTTCCAAACGCATCGTTCACATAGATATCGCCCAGTTGAGCTAACTTAGCGCGAAAATCTTTCACCTTTGCCGGATCGGCTTTAATCTTCTTTTTGTTCGTGTCGTTGCTGCTGCCCGTCTCCTCAGCATAAAACCGCAGATTCTCGAGGAGTACCACTGCACCCTTTGGTGGATTTTTCAATGCATCCAGTGCAATTTGACCAACGCAATCATCAATAAAGCACACCGGCATTTTCAGCGCCTTCTCCAGTTCTTTAGCAACAGGCTTAAGCGAAAATTGCATATTCTTTGTGCCGTTCGGACGGCCCAGGTGCGAAGTCAATACCTGGAATCAGGAAGAAATGTTATTCAGCTTATTATTTCCTAGAATCTTATTTGGGATTACCCACCACAGATTTGCACTCCTTTTCCAGCACGTATTTAATACTGGGTAGAGCAGCCAAAATTCTCTGATTATTGGTTATTTTACCATCCTTCATGGGTACATTGAAGTCTACACGCATAAAAATTCGTTTTCCAGCCACATCCACATTTTTTAAGCTCAACTTCTTTGGCATCTTTTCGTCGCCTTTGCACTTATCCGATTTGTCGCCATATATTCGCGTTTGTTGAAATTTCCAACCGTAATTAACATATGTATTTGATGTAAATGTTGTTGTGGATATGATGAACAACTTTTGTTCCAAATGTAACATTTTTATAAAATATGTGTAAAGTGTTCACTAGAAAATTTCAACTAAAATACTGGTATGTCATAAAGTCTAATCTAAAAAATACGAGATCTTTCAGTTATTAACGTTACCTACCATGCTACTCATATGCTATAATCCATATTCAATCGATATTATAGTTTCTAAGCCTTATATAAAATTTTTGCTTGTTAGTTTTATTTATTTTTAATTCGCGGCTTATCGCCTGTGATCACTGTAATCGTAACGACGATAAGAGGTGCGAATTTGTGGTGGTTGCCGATAAAATTGTTTAACCTATCAGCTGTGCTTTATTGCTTAGCAAAAGATAGTATGCTGATTTTGCAAGCCAATCGAAAGCAGTTATGCGACAGTAATTTTATATTAATTATATTCAATTTGGAATTTTGTCTCTTAAACTTTCCCTTAATTGTCTATTGTTTTGCACAAAATCGAAAATAGAGATGCAAATGTGTTAAAAACAAATTAAACCGATTATAACAACAGCTGTTATTTAGCTGCATACACAGCCTGTCTGATGCAGCAAAAATAAAGAGGGAAACGCAACGACGCTTATTTATATTATAACAATAATACTGTGGTAAAAGCTCATCAAATCCTAAAATGGGTGGAGGTGATTTGGTAAGTGGACATATACCAACCAAACTCCAGTTCAAAAATAATAAAACACCAATTAATACGTTAAACAGAATTTAAAAAAATCATGGCATCCACACACGATGAAGAATCAGGAGCGCGTGTGGAAAGCGGAGCAAGCAAAGCAAGAGGAACAGCGGAAATTAGATGATTTACGCAAGGAAATTAACGAGGAACGAGATCGCGAGGAACTGCGACGCATTGGCGAAAACTCGGGCGTTCTTGCAGGCAGCAGCGGTGGCGAAGCGAAACTCGAATGGATGTATAAAAGTAAGTGAATCAAATAATCGAAATATAAGACTAATCTTTGTGTGAATTTGCAGACAACGCTGAGCTTATCAATCGGGAGGAATATCTGCTGGGTCGCAAGATAGATAAGTCGTTTGAGCAGCTGCAATCCGAAGAGCGACGCCAAGAACACAGTGCTCTGGGCCTCAAGCAGTCCATTAACCATGTGGAGCACGAGTGTGTGCCATTCTCAATACGTGAATATCGCAATCTGCAGTCCACCGAGCAGGTGGACATGCAACGCAAGACTATGGAGGATCCACTGATGCTCATCAAGCAGCGGGAAATGGAATCACGACGCAAACTGCTGGAAAATCCAGTGAGGCTAAAGGAAATCCATCGCATACTCAAAACCGAACAAGAGCAGGCAACGAAACGCAACAAAAAGTCCAAAAAGAGCAAGAAGTCTAAGAAAAAGAAGCACAAAAAGGGCAGCAACAGCAGTAGCACTGAGGACAGCGACGACAGCAACGATGATCTGGACAAAAAGCTGGCTAAGCAGATGAAGAAACTGAAAGGCGAGGGAACAAACGGAGACTTCAAGCTAGACAAACTGTTGGATGCCAAATATCGCACATTGACCAAACATCTGGACATGGCCACCACCAAGCCAAAACAAAAGAAAAAGTCGCGTAAGCGCAGTGAAAACAGTAACCAGAGCAGCGAGGAGGAGCAACGTGAAAAGACCAGAGAAAAGAGGGGAAAACATGAGCCAGTGGAGGCTCGAGAAAGTAGAGCAAGACGTGGCCGTAGTAACAGCAACGCAGATGAGCGAACAAAGCGTAGGGAGCGTGAACGTGAGCGAGAACATGATGTGAGAAGGCACAATGAAGCCAGCAATGGTAGACGACGACAAAGCAGAAGTCGCAGTCCACGACGAGAACAAGAAAAACAACATCGTCGAAGAAGTCGCAGTGCTGACAAACAGCGATCACAGAGGATCAGGGAACGTAGCCGAGAACGGTTAAGGGAACGCAGCCGAGAACGGGTAAGGGAACGCAGCCGAGAACGGGTAAGGGAACGGTGCAAAGACCGCGGTAGAGAACGGATTAGGGGTCAGAGCAAGGAGCGCAGTCGGGATCGACGTCGACACAGTCGTACTCCAGAAAAACAAAAACCACAAGAACAGCGCCGTAATCCTAGTCCACCTGCTGCACGTCAGGAGTCCAAATCCAAGCTTAGCGACAACGAGCGCGAGGCTCGTCTGCGCGAGATGATGGAAAATGCGACGTGGAGGGAGGCGGATCGCACCAAAGTCGTGCACAAGCATCGCGAGGAATATGCGCGCGAGGAGGCGCAAAATCAGGCACGCGACTTTGACAAACAGTTCATCAACAAGGAGGTGAAGAAGGCAATCGACAATCAGACCTCCATTGGCAATCGCATCCGTTCCAATCTTAACAACATTCAACGCACCTCGTCTGCCATGGATTCCAATTTTGCACGCAAATAACAAACGGAAACATCCCTAGCCGTAAGTTACTAGTAGTAGGCTGTGTACAATGGAACCTAAATTGACTCAGGTGTGAATGTGTAGCAATCATTGGCATGCTTGGCCAATCAAATAAAAAATCTAAATACACAATACAAATAATATATTAAGTTTAAAAAAATACCTTACTTCGAAATACATCTGGCGAAGTTAAAATTTTGGAAAGCCATAATTTTGTCAAACGTATCTCGATTTACATAACACAAGCATTTTCTATCATGGATTCAGCTCTTGATTAAGACATTTAAGGTTGGAAGCGCATTTATGGATCGATTTAACATAACACCGCCTATAGAAGGACGATTTTAAAACCCCGGTTTTTTTTTTTCATTTATTAACCTATACATCATTAAAATATTTACGGTTGGAAACATATTTCTTGTTCGAGTCATCTTTCTAGAAAGAGATGAATACTTTACAAAACCATAACTTTGTCCAAAGTAATCAGATTTTCATAAATCTAGATTAACACTTAATTTTAAGTTATAATCGCGATTCCAGCTTCAAATTAATATTTAGATTATACACAAGAAATAACAGCAGATATTTAACTTAGAATTCACTTGTTTATTGAACTTTGGGGCTTACAATATAAACGAGGTCTCTAGGCGCAGCAACGACACGAATAACGATTAGTAATTTCAGATAGATAATTTTGAATGGTTGTTGAGAGGATTGTATAGGATGCGACTTAGGCATTGGATAAAGCAGCGACGCCTGGCAGTGTCTTGCCCTCAAGCAGCTCCAGCGAGGCACCGCCGCCGGTGGAGACGTGAGAGACGAGCGCCTCGGTGTTCCACTTGGCACAGCATGAGGCAGTATCGCCGCCGCCAATGATGGAAACGGTGCCATTCTTAGTGGCTGCAACAACGCCATCCATAATTGTCTTGGTGCCATTGGCAAAGTTCGGGAACTCGAAAACGCCGGGTGGTCTAAAAACAAAAGGAATTAATAATTGGAGAATGAAAACTAATGACGATGACTTACCCATTCCACACGATCAGCTTGGCACGCGCAATGGGCGCGGCGAAGAGTTCGCGTGACTTGGGACCAACATCGAGACCCATGTGACCATCGGGAATGCCGCTCTCGACGCTCGCCTCGCTAACTGTGGCATTTTCCGCGAACTTATCGCCACAAACGAAATCAACTGGCAAATGCAGCTGCACATTGTTCTTTTTGGCCTTGTCTACCAGATTCTGAACAATTTTGGAGCCCTCCTCATCGAACAAAGAGCCACCGATCTTCATGTTGTTGAGCACCTTGAGGAAGGTGAAGGCCATGCCGCCACCAATGATCATCTCATTGACCTTATCCAGCAAGTTCTCGATCAACTGAATCTTATCGGCGACCTTGGCGCCGCCCAGAATGGCCAGGAAGGGATTTGGCGGCTTGTCCAAAGCCTGCGAGAAGTACTTAAGCTCCTTGTTGAGCAGCAAGCCGGCGGCACGCTTCTCATAACCATCACCCATCATGGAGCTGTGGGCGCGGTGAGCAGTGCCAAAAGCATCGTTTACATACACATCGCCCAGTTTGGCCAGGCTGCTGCGGAACTCCTTGACCTTGGCGGGATCGGCCTTCACCTTGCCGCCGCTGGCATCGACACCCTTGCCCTCCTCCTCCAAATAGAAGCGAACATTCTCAAGCAAAATAACAGAACCAGCTGCGGGGTCTTTGCAGGCAGCCTCCACCTCATTGCCGACGCAATCGTTCAGGAATGTCACTTTCTGGCCGAGCAACTTGGTCAGCTCCTCGGCTACGGGGGCCAGCGTATACTTGAGATTCTTGTTGCCATCGGGACGACCCAGATGGGACATGAGCACCACTGACTTGGCCTTCTTTGACAGCGCCAACTTTATGCTGTCCACGGCGGCAACAATGCGCTGATTACTGGTAATTTTACCCTCCTTAATGGGCACATTGAAGTCAACGCTGCACAGAGTTAGAGGGTGGAAAAAATGCTTTTATGCAATATGCAACATTTTGTAGTTAGCTCTTCGCTCAATTTACCGCATCAACACGCGTTTGCCCTCCAAATCCAGATTCTCGATGCTCAATTTATTGAAGGCCATTTTTATAATGCTTGCCAAACGGTTTTTCACAAGCTTATGGATAATTTTCGTTTGTGCGAATGCGACTTGACCCACAGCTGTGCGGCAATGTCAATGCAAGGTCAATATGGCCATTTCAAGATTAGGGTTGCCAATGTGCCACAAATAATGCCGCAACTACAAAATACCATGGCGAACAATGATGAAAATCTTTCAGCCTAATGAAATCAGTTACACAAAATGGTAAATTATTATTTAAATGCAATTTTAAAGTTATAAGAAGGCTCCAATTGCTTTTTAATCTTTGGCTGTTCAAATCGGTTGCAGCACTAACAATAGTGTTGAACAACGATTGGGTGTAGTTCTGTAAAGTGGCGCATGATCGTGCATCAATTTGTGTGGCGGTAAATTCAAATCAAAGACAAATAAAGCAACTAAATGATTGAGAAAAAAACAAATATAAAGTAAATTACAAAGAATAAAATAAAATAATAATAATAAAAATACCTGCACTCTTCAGAAAATTTTATTACGTTGGTAATTAATTATATTAAGATGCTTCAAAAATGTTCAATAAATACTCAATTATTAAGCCAAAGGGTAAAATAAAAATCGTTAATTATTCTCAGTAAAATAATTAACATTTAATTAAAATAACTTTGTCATTGAGCAAAGAATACACAAAGCAATGTGAGATTGCAATTATGTATTGAATGAATGAATGCTCGTGAGCCAATTGTGCACAGTTGGTGTATCTACATACATACATATATGCATACATACATAACTTTTTACATTCGACCACAGCACACAGTGAAGGCACTTACATAAATAAATACACATGCATGCAAGCATACAGCTAGATATGAAATGACGCCAACATTTGCTCTTCGCAAATGATTCATTCATGTGCTGCTCACCACTCAACACTCACCACTCTGCCTGGGACTCTTCGGCCTCTGTGTCTTTTGCCGTACAACCACAAAAACGCACAGTCTCCCCCCAAACCCCCTTATGAGCATTCCCAATGCAAGCCAATTGCATGACGCAGATGCGAACACAAAAGCAGGCAACCAAACAGGCCTTTGCACCTTTTTTTTAACGCCGGCCAAAGAAAGACATCGGTGGTGGAAGTGGAAGGGAGGGTGGGAGGAGGTACTGTCTTCTGTGTTCGCTTTGAACGTAATTAAAGCAATCGCCAAAGAATGCCCTCAATTAATAATGTTAACAAGCAGTTATGCGATGTTTTACATTTTAAATTGTATTTATAAAATTTTGTCTTAAATTTAATAATATATATTAAGAAAATTAATCGACAAGAAATTAAGTAAACTGAATTATGGCATGTAAAATGAACATTTGGCTTGTGTAAAAGTGTAAAAGTGTAGGGTATTTAGTAGTAATCTCGTGTGGAAACATCAGCGAAACGCGACTTGCGAGACTGACAAAAGTGTCAAAGCGACGACGAACGTTTTAAGCGGCTGTTTTGGTAATCACTTATCAGACACAGAGCACCCAAAACTGTTCTCCACTTAACATTGCCCTTGTCGTGCAGTGTAGTTGTAGTTGCTGTTGTTAAGTGTAGTCGCAAACCAGTTCATGTTGTTTCATGCTAAATGAAAAAAACTCAGCATGGCCCGAGCCACATGGAATATTAATATGCCCTCTAATATGGTAACTTATCTCTATTGCTATACTAGTATTGCCTATTATCTATAAAACAATATTTTTTCAATGCATAGCACGTCTTGTATATATTATTCTGTTGTCTGAGAATTCATTGGTTTTTAATGAGAACCATAAAAATCATTCGGTTTAAATATAGAAAGTAGAGCTTCAATTTTTAAGTGTCTGCTGTACTATGAACACATGTGTGGCTACATTTATTTATAATCTTCATTAATTTCCGTAGCTAACAATCTTTTATATTGTTTTTGCATATACATCAAATGATATTTACATCTACGCGTCGAGTGCTTTAAATAGAAATGTAAAAAATCTATTCGAAATGAAAAATCTATAATAATGAATGCACAAAACTAAGCTAAATCTTAACAATCTTATTATAAAACTATTAGGCATGCACATACAACAATATTTATTTATATATATATATAGATATACATGCATATACATATTTATATATATATATGTATATATAAATATACGTTTGTAAATGAATCGATTACTTCCACTAACACATTGTTGCTGCACGCGCTTTAACAAACACAGCGTGTTAATGCACTGAAAACGATAGTCAAAGCAACTAGATGGTTATAAATTTATGTAATGCATGCTACGATTATATTCAGGGCAAACAAATTCTATCGGTTACCTGAAAATATTTTTTTTTTGTTTTTACTTTTTCTAGAAATTTCCCAGTACAATTTCTGGCGATGTGTTTGAAAACTGCCTGTAAAACGTTTGGTCCTTTCTTATCTCAATTCTCTGAAACAACCACATCTCTTAAGCCAGGGTTTGTTTTCGACTCTATATTTTTTGTTGTTTAAAATTAAGTTAACCTTGAAAAAAGTGGACGTACATGGAATTCATATAAACTATGTGTAACTTGCATATCTCCCTCGCTATGTTATAGAACGATTGTTGAGGTAACCGGAACATTTTCTGTTTCTCACTATCGTAACATTTGCTTTTTATCTACACTATACGGTACAGCAGCGAGCGCCATGACGCTCAAAACAATACTGAAAAGAGAGTTGCGCCAAATGCAAAGCAAAAAGAAAACATTCAAAAAAATGAAGACGCAAATCGGCTTATCAAGAAATTTTTAAGTCTTTCCGAAATCACTGTGCAAATAACTGATGCCTTTTTTTTGCGTTTTGCGCTGTTTTAATATGATAACTCAATGATTGTGCCACGATTACAGGTGTTGTTGGCAACAATATATACGAATGCCGCCCCAACTGGTAGACGACTGTCATCCACGTTGACGATGGGGAGGTCGACGTTTTCGTTGTCGTCGTCGGTTTTAATTAGCGAGCTGTCGTTTGCGAGTCTCTCTCATGTTATTCAGATTACAAACTATACTTATTTGTTTTGCATAAAAATAGAAGAAAAATAACAAAAACAACGACTGTGGCAGCTAGCAGCGGAGTGCTTCAAATAAGTAATGAGACACACTGCCGACTAACAGCGACTACAAAAACTAAAAGCTGAAGAGACTAGCTGCAAGCGACATTATCAACAACAACAAAAACAACAACAAAAGTAGTGGAAAACGTTAGCTCATTAGTCAATTCCTGAACCAGCGTGGTTCGTGTAACGAACAGAGACAGCAAATTGTCGAACCACAAATGTGGGATCAACTGAAAGAAATGAAAGATGCATAAAGTATACACACACAAAAATAAAAAATTATTTGGGTGAACCTTCTTCAATGAAATCTGCTTAAAAATTAAGCTCAAATTTAGCAGTTTTTTCACATAGGTTACCAAAATATGCCAAAGATACAAATTTATGTGTATAATCCGATATTTGCATTTGTATAGTGTGTTTGTAAAACTCGGTCATAGTTAAAGTCAGACATATAATAACTAACCCAACTAAACTAAGATATACAATTTAACATATTTATAGCTAGGGGTTATCTACATTTAAACTTTTGGTATACTTAATTCAAATTAGACAGAAGCGATTGATAGAGGCGATGGGAGCCATCCGTAATCATTTAATTGACCTGATTACATGCATGTTTTGCGGTCCACTCTATAAATATGTGTGGTGGCAGAAACAATAAGCGAAACAGAGCCGCTAAGAGTATGCAACCCAAACACAGAACACACACACGCCAAAGTTGCCCGCCCGGCCAGCCGCTGTTGCTGTTGCTGATTTTGTTGCTGCTGCTTCTGGCAATACAACTGTTGGCCCCTCTCTGAGCACCCTGCTCAAAGCTCCAGAATCGTCTAGCGTCGCGTCAAGCAGTAGTCCATGGCGAACAACACCAACAACAAGAACAACCACCGACGTCGGCGACGACGACAACAACTGAAACGCGCAGCAACTGCGGCGACCGGCAATTTTCAAATTTACCGCCAAACGTGCCAGCGACGTCGACGTCGCCGTTGGCTGTGCTGTACTCACTCACGAGCAGAAAGCGCATTTTATATGGGATGCGTCAAGAAACCCACTCGAGCTGTCAATTTACAATTTTAGCTTGATCGTAACAAAATTATTGGGATGCCGTATTGACGAGAACACTAAGATCTACCGATTCGCAGCAATTTTGACAGCATTCAAATAAAGATTAACGCGCCCTGGGTGAAAATGTGAGACGCTTAAGCAGTTCAAGAAGACACTGCCCGCCATCTGTAGGCGGCCCGTGTGCGATGGCAAATTCAGTCTTGTACGAGCCGTCAACGGGTACACATATCGGTGGTCAGTCAAAAAGCGAAAAAAAATACAAAATACTGAAAAATAATCAGCAAATGCAGCATTCAAATATATACCACACAAAAATCGCAATCGTAGAATTTTTGCATATTTGTTTGCCGCGCTGAAACTATCTCAAATAATATATTATTATTATTATTTTTATCAAGAAAATGATTGCGCACAATTATTTGTAGAATCGGTCAGCAGTCTCTACTGGTGGGTCGGTCGAGCGTTCACACGTACGGACGGGTGGCGGTTGGGGGCAGGCAGCGTTTTTTGTTATTTTGTTCTCGCCTCCGTTACCTGGGCTAATGTTGTTGTTGCCTTCTCTTCTCCACATTGCCAACTGCTGCTGTACAAATGCCGCCTTGGTTTTTGTTCAGTGTATTGCATACATGACAGACCGATAGAGCATGAACAAGAGAGAGAAGGTGACAGTGACAGTTGCGCCCGGCGTTGAGCGTGAGCATGTGTGATAAGCGCGCAAACAGCGGCCGGTCCGTACGAATGAGAGAGGGAGCGAGCTAGCATGAGAGAGAGTTTGGAAAAAACGAGAGTCAGCCTGAGCATGTATCTGTGTATGAGTGCGCTGGTTTTATATCTGTTAAATACACACAGCCTGGCAGAAATTCAGACAGTGTGTTTGTGTGCTTCGTGCGGTGCTGTTCTCGTTTTTTCCTTCCTCGGAACAGTCTACATCTATTTTGCGCTAATTTTTGTCAACAACCAAAAAATATTTATATATATACATACTTATATACTTTTATATCTTGAATACAGCAATCAAATATAATCGTTCGAACGGATACTGAAATTCACGCGCGCATTAATCTTATTACAATCAAACAACCCACAATATAACGGACCGAACGCTCGTTATATAATTGTACAAAAAAAAAACACACAAAAAAGTTCAAAAAACAAACAAACAAAAACAAAATGTCTGCAGCCACAGAACAACAGAACAACGGTGATGTTGCCGTCGAGAAGGTTGCCGCAGTCAGTGCCGACAGCGATGCGAAGGAGGATCTCAAAGCCAAAGCCAAATCAGTCGCCGATGATAAATCGACGGCCGCTGATGCCGCTGGCGATGCGGCCGATAACGGTACTGCGGCCAAGGATGGAGAGGATGCTGCCGATGCGGCAGATGCTGCTCCCGCCGCTCCTGCCAAGGGTTCCGTCAAAGGCACAAAGAGGCAAGCTGAAGTAAGTAAAAAACGAAGACCTTAAATCCATAAATAATTTTGTTTGCAACACAAGAATTTGTTTTGATCAGATTTTGATTCGTACAGTTTCCTAATCAATTGCTAGTTTCTCTCTATGTATGTATCCATGCTTGTTTAATAACAAAACAAACGAATGCACTTGTCATCATCGTCTTTGTTGTTGTCTCTTCTCTTTATGCTCTTTTCTCTTCTCTCTCTCATCGTCGATTAATGCGCGTTTATCGATCGCGTTATCGAACGCTCTTCTCAGTTTTAATCGAATTCGTTATTGTAGATATTGGTTTATGAATAACTGTTTGTTCCTGTTTTGCCCTTTTGTGCAAATGATTCATAGAAATTAAAAAAATTAGGCGTCAAAAATAAAACTTCTAGAAATAGATATACACACGTTTTGTTCTCAGAGTCAGTTGCCTTCCTAACATTCAACTGTCGATAGCCCAAATGAGAGAGAGAGAGAACTAGTTAGTGAGCGACATCATAAAAGAGCTCAAGCTCATATATACCAATGCATATGTATGTATTATGTATTGAGTCTGTGTGTGAGTGTTGTTTACGATTAAATTAAGATGATTGCGAGGTGGTAATCAAAGTATTTTTGTTGTTCTCGGTTCAAATTGAGGTTAGGCTCTGTCTCTAATAATCAATGGGGTACAGTTTGTTGTGAGCAGAGAGAAGTATACATCGTGAATGAGAGAGATGAAGGGAGAAAAGAACAAAAACGAGTAAATACTGTGGAATAGGTCATTAGCATTGCACAGTCCGACAAAAACAGCGAGACGCAAAAAGTTAAAAAGAGATGAAAGGTCTTAACGGCCTTGTAACAAACACACAAACGTTACTCCCACACTCGCACATTTTCTGTGTATTTTTGTGCTGAATACAAAAACAATGGAAATCAAGCATTTATTTTATGAGGCAACTGCAAATTTGTTTCAGGTTTGGAATTTCTTCCTATTGACATTTCGCCTTATAAAATGCGTTTGGCCAAATTTTCACAGCAACAAATTAACAATAGCAACAAATTGCGCGCCAACTAAAAAGTTGCACTCTCTGCTAAAAACAATGCCGGCCGGCAACGGCAGCTGTCCGCCGCCATATTACAAAAAGAGAACAGGAACAAGTGAGGGAGAAAGAAAGAGAACCAGTTTAGTTATTTTTTCTGATTTAATGATTTGTTTTTTATTTTTATTTTATACCATAATCGAGAAGGCCCATTTTTGATAAACATAAAAATAACCATAAAAGAACAGAGCACGAGGTATTTGCAATCAATTATCAATTTATTTTGTCACAAACAAAAATAAAAATGTACAGTTTATCACGCTCTCTCCCTCTCTAGCTCGCTTGCGTTTTTCTCTTCACCCTCTCTCGCTTGCGCTTTCTGTCTCTATTATGCGGTGCTCTCTTGCAACACGACGCTCTATGAGTGTAATTTCTTATGTACACATTTAGTACACTGGCCACAGACATGTGTTTTTGTTCTTATTTGTGTATGTGTTCATTTACATGCATTTATCTTTCACTTTTTTCATATTATGCGTATTTATTTTGGTACTTTTATGTGTGTACCAAGTGTTTGTGTGTGTGTACATATAAACAATCCTTTTACAGGGTGTCTCAGCTTTAATTTTTTGGAATATTTTCATAATATAACGGATTTAGTTAAATTCAAAGAAACTGTTGCCTACTCTTTAGCAGCACGACTCGGTTGGAATGTCAAAAGATATTAATAATTATACAATTAGACAAATCGAGAAATTAAAATGCATTCATTAAATTATCTAATCATAAACTATAAATAATCGAATAACACTTAAAAACTATAATTTATCACTTAATTATTATTTTATTATTGTCATTTTGAAACAGACATTTGAAATTTTCTCGGTTTTGTTTTCAATACTCAACCGCCAAGAGACATTCTTAGTACAGTAAAACAGCGTCTATCATTGATGCTTGATATTTTATTGCCTGGCGCGCTGCTAACATAAGTATTTTTCTTTGCTTCCGTTTCTTTTGTTGTGCGAGTTCGCCGAGTTCGCCGCATATTTATTTTGCACACATTTCTACAGTTATCATGTTTTCTGCTTTGTAACAATCGCTCTTAAATGATGTCTTCGTCGCACACATGCACATATAAACAGGCATACTTACATACTTACAAACACATGTACGTGCAAGATTATGTATTACAAGCGCTTTCTTTCGCTAGGGAACGTGACTGCTTTATATACTTGCCCCTGTTGTTGGTTGGTTAACTGAGTTTTTAACCCACGCAGCAGCAGCAGATGAACGCACACCAAAGCAGCGACGCTGGCTGCGTCGTCGTCGTCGGTCAACGATTGCGCGTTTTATTTTGTGTGCAGCAGCTGTCGTGCTTATATGTGTGTATGTGTGCGTGAGTGAGTCGTTCGTTCATTCATACTGCGATTGACACGACGCTCATGTTCTCAGGTACAGTTCTGCCATCACAGCGTTATGCGCGCGCTCTCTTTTATAGCTTCACTCACTCACACACGCACATCAACGTGTAGCAGCTGCTGCTGCGACCTAGCGTCGGGTTCGCTGCTTGCTGCTCGGATCGGTTTGCTTCGGTTTTGGTTCGTTTGTTCGGCTCTCGGTCACAGTGGGTCGAACGCACGCTTGGCTTGGCTGGTTTTGTGTCTCACGGATGAGGATACATATGCCCGTACCTTCACCCCCTCCCTCCACATGTTTTTTCATTATGTAGTAAGTATGCCGTCGTTTCATATGTATTTGTGTGCGTGTGCTGGTACATAAGTGAGAGGTGCACTTGTAATGCGGCAATCTCTCTTTCTCGTTCTCCCTTTCGGTTGGTTCGTGCCTCTGCTGCTGCTTGCAGCGAATTCCAATGACGCGCGCATTTTTCAAATGCCTTTTTTTACGGCGAAAATAACGATTTTTCTTTGCTGCTTCTGCTTGCTACACAGTAAAAGACCATTTTTCTGTTTTGTGGGCTTAAAATATACGTTTTATGGGTATGTACACATACATACATACACGCACACACAGTGGAGGGGTGTAATTTGTGTGTTGGTTTTATGTTTTGGTTTCCACGAACAATTTGCTTTGCCCTTGATCAAGGAGATGTGTGGGTTGGGTTTGATTTGGGTGCCCAACCCAAGCCCCAGCTTTTGTTATCGATAAATTTAACTCTATTAATGTCCCCCATCCTCTCTTTTCTCTCATTGCAGGCTAAATCCGCCGAATCAAAGAAATCCAAGAAAGATAAACCTGCTGATGGCGACTCAGATGACGAGGAGGTATTAGATGATCTCATCGAGGGTGACAGCGAAATCGAGAGCGACGAATACGATGTACCCTACGATGGCGAGGAGGATGACATTGAATGTGACGGTAAGTTTCCATCTCTCCTCCCTCCAATCCGGAAAAGCTAACTATGAATATTTATTTTCTCGAAACAGATGATGACGATGACAATGATGATGGTTCCGGCTCGGACGATCAAGCGTAATAATAATGTAGTCAAAACAAACAAACAAAAAATAAAACAAACAAAAAAAAAAACAAAAAAATACAAAACAAAAATTTAAATTAATAATAAATAAAAAGTTACAAGCAAAAAACAAAAACCGGAGAAAAGAAACCACACAAAAAAATCGCAAAAGTATATAATTCTTATGTTTAAGAAATAATTTTCTATTTCTTATTATAATTTAAATTGTATTTTACGTGTACTTTTTTTTATAAAAAAATACTACAAAAAGAAAAACGTTTTGTTTTCGCATGAGGACGAGAAAACATAACACAAAAAAAACAAACCGAGAAAAGTAAACATCCCCCCAAAAAAACTATACACAAAAAACCAAGCTCTTTCTTTCCTGTAAGTCATAAGTCTTAAGTTAAACGACAGATACATAGCATGATGAATGAGAATAAGGAGAAGAAGAAGCAGAAGCAGAGGCGTAAATGGAGCCCCATGATTTACTTAAAAATAATAATACATAAAAAAAAAGAACAAAACAAAAACAAACACACACAGACACAAAAATAAAGAACACAAACACAAACAAGTAATACAAATTCATTATTAAAATTAGACGTTACATTTTATGAATGATCGAAAAAGCAAACGCAATTAAAAAAGAAAAAATATACAAAAACAAAAAAAAACACAATTTTTCAAATATATGGTTTCAAAACATTTTTTTCCTTGAGCCCACTTTGGCCACACTGACACTCATTTACCGTTTGTCAACTTTCTCTCGCTCGCTCGCTCTCTTCCGGTCTTTATCTTCCAGTAGTTTCGCGGGGGCGCAACGGGAAGTTTGATTTCCACTTTGAACTTTTGTTTGACATCGATTTCGCTGGGTTTAATTGAGGGCTTCTTTTATTTCAGCATTTACCTAACCCATTAACTATGACTAGTCTATTTAAGTATTCAATGTCAGTATTAAAATAAAGAAAAAAAACTAATAAAAATACACGACAAAATCTATCTTAGTTAATAGAGCAAAACAAAACAAATTTTTGTTTATCAATTGATGATGAAACTTAATTCAATTGTAAATTGTAAAGAAAAATCGAAGAAAAATTGAAAAAATTCCCTTTAATGTTACATATACATATACTTACATAATAATTAAGTAGTAGGGGCATTCATGCTGCCGACAGATAAACATTACATGCACACTCTCAGAAAAAGCAATACTGAAATTGACATGAAAATTCTTAATTCTAATGACTGATATTTTGAAATGCAAAAAGTGAACCATCAATCAAATTGCATGACGCCAACATTTTACAACAAAAATTAAGCAATTAACTGACCCACTCCCAGCAACCACAATATTAATGAGCATTTGAAGGCAATATCAGGTTAAATACTAATATATACATAATATATGCCGTAAACAATTTGATACCGAAACCATGTTCAACTCGTACACATTTTTTGTAAATAAAAAGAAGAAAAAAAAAAACAAAAGTAAAATTAAATCTTATCCAGTTGTAGTGAAAGATAGTTTTTGAAGAAAACACACACAAAAAAAAACGAAAGAAACAATAAAATAAAATATTGTAATTACGTAAAATGAAAAGAAACAACAACTACTCAACAACAATTGGCAGTTATCAGATGCCAATAAAACGAGTGTTTCAATTATTTGGGAGAGGGTAGCAAAAACCACCCAACACTCATCCCTCTCCCTGCTCCAGGGGCAAGCGAACAACGAAAAGAAGCGGAGGAAGGGTGCACATGCAGATGTTGTGTAGTAGGGGTAGTTATTCGAAATTATGTACATCTCGCATACATGGTACATACAAACATATGTGGTAGGTACAGAATTCATTGATTTGCTGCCAGTAATCGTATCGGACTCTTTATCTTCCCTTCTGTTTGCGCAGCAGGGTAGTTAGAAACCCTCTTTGCGAGACTCCCCAATTAAATCGAAGAGTAATTTGCAGTGCTTCAATCTTTTTCTCATTTATGAAAATTGATTATGTGCCTCTTCTTCAATTTGCAACAGCTTAAGGAAAATTTATTAAGTTTGGGATGCCTTTTTAAATTTGAAACGTGAGTTTTTTACTTCTATTGGCTATCGATAAATGTACCTATTGCTATGGAATATAGCAAAGTTGTTTAGAGTATATATAAAAGAAAAAGCCGGTTAATTCGCATTGAGTCTAGCTGAACATTAAATAAATTTATTGCTAATTGCAGCTAAAGCTCATCAGTAAAACTTTAAAATGTATGTATATTTTTTTTGTATTTTATATTTAACATTTAAAAACTTAATTGACCAAAATCAAATATTTCCCCTTTCTGTTTTCAAATTTAAAAATAGGGGAAATTATTTTTGTTATCGATAAGTGCGTTAATATCAATTACTCACAGACTGGTAGTCAGGACACACACCCGCAACGTTAAACTTTTGGATTGCAATTTAACCGGATTTGAGTCATAAATAAAAATTAATTATAGATTTATTTATTGCACTTTAGGTTAAAATCAAATTAGTTTACGATTCTAGCTACTTTAAGTATATAGAGATGTTCACCCGGAATATGTCGCTCCATGCATTTGACAGCCTTGAACTTGCAACTTGCCAGTTGTTCGATTATTTCATCCGGTTTGTTCTCGTGCAGCAGCAGCAAATATAGAACGCCGCCAGGTGCGAGTATGTCATCCAGTTGCTCCAGTAAAATGTCCGTCACCCTACGCCCATCTCGGCCCCCAGCCCACGAATAAACCAGATTACGCTCTGTGGCCGAGGAGATGCCTCGCTGATCGAGTAGCTCCTCATCACTGGTCACCACATACGGCGGATTGAAGAGCAGCAAATCGACGCAACGTCGTCGCAACCCATTTGTCAGATTGCAGCGTACGCTGTCTAACCTGGCACCGTTGCGGGATGCAGTGCGTCTGGTTGCCTCGCAGGCCCGTGGATTAATGTCCGTGGCGAGACAGTGGGCTGAGAGGGAGAGACGTTTGGCCAGCGCTGTGATAATGACGCCACTGCCCGAACCAATTTCGACACACAGACGCGGCTGCAGCTGCTTTTCTAGGAACTCCAGATCCGCCTCGAGTGCATCGAGCAACAGAAAAGAATCCTCCGCCGGCTCATAGACATGCTCATAGTCCGCGGCGCAGAGATGATCGGTGAACGGTGTCTCCATGTTTACGATATGTTTGTGCACAGCGCCGAATCAAGCAGCGCCTGTCGTCTTCGCTGCTCCTTCTCGATCAGGCGATGGAGATTCGCTAAACGCTCCTGGCTGGTGCCCAGCACGTTATTTATAATAGTCACTTTGTGCTTTACGTTCAGCAGCTCCTTGACCTTGTCAGCGAATTCGGGTATCTGGTTTTGGGCCTTTTCAATATCCCGCAACTGGGCCGCCAATGCGTCCAATTGACCCCGCAGCTCCGATTGCAGTTGGATTGTGGTTGCCACGCGTTCGTCGAGCCGCTCGATGGTGGGCTTGAAGAGATTTGTGATGCCTTCGGCAAGTATGTCGCGTGTAGGATTTGTGCAAAAGTTTTCCGTATTTTCATCCAAGGAGGTCACCGTTGAATCGGAATCTTTATCCATTGCAAAACTTTTGCTATAAAATATGCCAAACCGATTGCACTGTTATCGCAGTCCGATAACAAGCCCATCATAGAGATGAGCAAGTTGCTCTGCACTGTGACTGCTCACTGTGACTTGCCCGTGTGGCATGTGTTACAAGTGTACTTGTAATATTAGAATATTTATGTATTTTTTGAAATTAGCCAAGAAAATCACTATCCGCCGATGCTACAAAATAAATCAATAAATATGACTAAATTTGGAAAGTGTCATTACAGCACAAATCTATAGGCCGATTGCCGACGTCTATCGCCGCACCGCCGCAAATTCTTGCAACAGAAACAGCAACTTTGGCAATAGAGATATTAATTAAATGCTTTGATAAGCCGAACGCAATGGACACATATTCGGCGGATGTTGTATATCAAGCGATCAGTGCACTATTTCAAGGCACCAATCCCAAAGAGCAGGAGAAGGCAAACAAATGGCTGCAGGACTTTCAAAAATCGGTAAATTTTTGCCACACTTCGAGCGGAATACGGCATGATTTTTTTAACACTTACGTTGCATGTGGCAAATTATTAATCATTTTGCATCATTAGATCTTCTCATGGACCATTGCGGACGAGCTGTTGCATCAGAAACGCGATTTGCACGCCAATTACTTTGCCGCCCAGACGATGCGTAACAAAATACAGAATTCGTTCAGTGAATTGCCGCCGGAAACGCACGAAGCTCTCCGAGATTCGCTGATAACGCACATTGGTCAGATCGATGACCAGACAGACACTGTTATTGTTACGCAACTGAGTCTGGCCGTCGCTGATCTGGCACTGCTTATGGCCAGCTGGCAGGAGCCGATCAGTGATTTGTTAAAGGTGCTCGCACCGCATCCGGCGTCTATTTGGCCGCTGCTCGAGGTGCTCAAGGTGCTGCCGGAGGAGATTGATTCACGATTTCTGCGACTGGGCGCCAATCGGCGCGAGGAGGTGCACAAGCAGCTGGACGCCAGTGCAGAGTGTGTTCTGGAATTTCTGTGCATGTGCGCACAGCGCGAGGATCTCGATCAGCAGCGGATTTGGCGGGCAACGTTATGCACGTACAGCGCCTGGCTGGTCATACACGCCTTCCCGCTCACCCACATCTGCGACAATGCGCTCTCCCAGCTCGCCTTTCGCCTGCTCAGCCAGCCGGCGGAGACGTCGGGCAAGCTGCATGACAATGCCACCGAATGCGTTTGTGCGTTGCTCAGCTGTATGGCCACAAGGAGCGGCAGTTTGGACGGGGATACACAGGTGGCGCGCATCTTTGATGCCGTCTGCCATCTGGAGACGGCATATCATTTAAGTGTAGCCCACGAGGACACCGATAAGACCATTAACTACTGCCGCATCTTTACCACACTCTGCGATATGTTCTCGTTTGACATGTTCGAGCAGCAGCAGGCGATGAAGGGACTGGATCTGGTGCTGTTGTGTGTCGGCCATTTCGATTACGAGGTCGCCGAGATCACATTTCATTTGTGGTACAAGCTCAGCGAGGATCTATTCCAGCGCTACGATGACAAGCTGACGGCACGCTTTCGACCCCACATCGAGCGACTAATCAGCGCTTTGTATCGCCACGCACAAATGGAGAGCGATCACGACGGTCTCATCGAGGAGAACAACAATTTCTACGTAAGAATCGTGCTTAATTTGAGTCCGTTGCGAATTGGCTTTGAGTGAAATTTAAGCTCCTTTTGTGTATTATTTTTATTTGCTCTTTATTAAAATTGTATTCTTCTGTTGCAGGATTTTCGACGAAAGGTCTCCGATCTGTTGAAGGATGTGGCCTTTATTGTTGGCTCCGGTGCATGCTTTAAACAAATGTTCATCATACTACAAGCGCCCAACACAACGTGGGAGTCCACAGAAGCGGCGCTCTTTGTCATGCAGAATGTGGCCAAAAATATACTTCCGTAATCTATTTCATAAAATTGTATCCAATAGTTGTGCAAGCTAAAATTTCATGTATTCTTCAATGCAGAGATGAGAACGATGTGATACCGAAGGTGGTGGAGGCGATACTCAACATGACGGATCAGACGCACATTGCAGTGCGATACACATCTATAATGCTGATTGGTGAGCTCTGCGACTGGATTGAGAACCATCCGGAACTGTTGCAGGCAGTGCTCAATTTTCTGCTGTATGCGCTGCAGCAGAAGAACGGCTTGGCGCCGGCGGCAGCGATTGCGCTGACCTCCGTCTGCTCGGCGTGCAAACAGAAGATGGTCTGCCACATCAGCGGTCTAGTGGAGATAGCGCGCAGCTTGGACAGCTTTCAGATCAACAACGATGTGGCCATTGGGCTGCTAAAAGGCATATCGCTTATATTGACAAAGCTGCCGCGGGAGCAACTGCAACCGGCGCTGCGAGAGATTGTGGGCTTTCAGCTACAGCCACTGGCGCAGCTGCTTGAGAGCAGCCACTGTCCACTGGCGAAGGGGGAGCGCAGTGATCCCGTCTATTGGATTGATCGCGCCTGTGCGATCATACGCCACACGAATCCCGATGTGCCCGACAACGTGGAGCATCCAACAGTTGCAATATTGAACGATGCCTGGCCCCTGATCTCTCGAGTCATGGATAAATACCAAAACGATTTGCGAATCATGGAGCGCACCTGCCGTCTCATCCGCTATGCGGTTCGAATGGTACGGAAGCAGGCGCTACTCCTGCTCGAGCCGCTGATCAAACAAATCGTTGTGCTGTATGCGGTACAGCATCATAGCTGCTTCCTCTATGTGGGCTCCATCCTGGTGGATGAGTTTGCCAAAACGAATGAGTGCATTACCGGACTGCTCGAGATGCTGCAGGCGTTCATCGAACCGACATTTGGCCTGCTGCAGCTGGAGAACGGCTTGCGCAACAATCCTGACACCGTCGATGATTTCTTTCGACTGGCCTCCCGCTACTTGGACTGCTGTCCGCTGCAGCTGTTGCAGAGCAGCCTGATCACGCCCATCTTTCAGTGTGCCCTGATTGCGTGCTCGCTGGATCATCGTGAGGCCAACTCATCGGTGATGAAATTCTTTATCAATCTGCTGACCTGGGGACGCAGCAGCAATCATCGGCATGCGGAATGCCGACCCCTGGTCACTGAGCTGGCCAGCCAGCATGGCGGTGCGCTAGTCATGAATCTGATACAGGCCGCCGTGTTCCAGCTGCACTCCTATATGCTCGCCGATGTTGCCGAGGTGCTCACCGAACTCAAGCAAGTCGTGCCCCAGACCCAAATGCAAACCTTTCTCGGCCATGCCCTGGACGCGCTGCCCAAGAGGAATAGCGGCGGCTATGTCACAGCCACACAACAGCAACTGGACGAGTTTAGCAACACGGTGCTGAGGTAAGATATAATAGCTAACCATAAAGGGAGTAATACTGAATCCCCAAAGCTGTTTATGCATATTCTTTATCTATTGGATTATATATTATTGAAAATATCAATTAATAATTTGAAAGTCAGTCCAAAATTGATATCCATAAAACTTGATGGATATTCGTATTTTTGGCTTGTATAGAAATAATTGGTCAAAAGATGAGTTGTTGTCTTATTCCTGTCTATAACTGAATTTATTTTTTTTTGTATTTTAGAGCTGACACCACAAAAGCCGTTTCACAGGCACTGAAAACATTTACGCGACTCTTCCGTTGAAACCACCGCATTAGGATTGCCGTAGCAGCAAGCAACGGCTCAGAGCAGTGGGCCTAAATAACAATAACAATAACAATAATAATAATAATGATAATAATATGAGAAATTGTACATTTTAAATTATGTATACGCAATGTTAAGCAAATGCTGCCGCTTCTGTTGGGCATAGTTGAGTTGGGTAGCGCAATGACTTCTCAAGTGAATATACATATTATATTATTTTGCGTGCGGTCAACCAGATCCTCACGTACAACGTACAATAAGTTGATTTACTTAACTTAAGAGCACACTAGAAACTAATTTATAAACTGACCTACAAAATATACAATACAACAATGTTTAATGACGACAACGATCCATTTTTGACAAATATTTTCACTTATTTCGTGGCACACATATATTTAAATTGCGAGTAGAATTTGCAATATATTTTTTTATTAGTTTATTTAAAAATGTACAACGTTGAACATAACATTAACACATATATTTTCACCATCTCCAGATTCAGCTCCCGTTTCCTTCATAAGCAAACTAAATCGTGCGATTCGTCAAATTTTCATATATTTTACAGCAATCGTTTGCATTTTCATTCTCATTGCTTGTCGTAAACTGCAGCAAGATGATCAAATACGTGGTTAAAGCACCGCTGATCTGCGAAATAAAGGCAGTTTTTTTTTTACATAGAAAATGCTGTTTTTTTTTTTTCGAGGGAACTCACCGTAAAATAGAGCGACCGATCAATATTGAAGAGTCCCGCGGCTGTAAAGTTAATCTTCAGATGCATTAGTTGCATTGAGAACTGTTGCAGCTTCCGGCGTACCTCCTCGCTCTTCGTCTTGTTAAGCAGTGAGTGGACAATGGGTCCAGTTTTCTCACTCTTCTTAATCGCCCGATTGCTGACCTCGACAATCGAAATGATCGCTATCAAATACAATATCATTTGGCATGAGAAGAATGTGACAAATTCAACGGTCTTAAATTGGCTCTCCCGCTTCGATTTGCCGAGCAGCGTCTCAAGCACATAGTATGCATCAAAGACGATGATTAGGAATGCAATTGAAATGATCGTTAGGAGCTGATAGGTGAAGTATTTGTTGGCCGTGGCAGCTGCCTCACAGATCAGATGATGTATCTCCATGGACTCCTGTATGATCTCAACCGGATCCTTTGTCACAATGGTGTACATCGAAAATGAGTCCAAACATTGCAGCGATCGTTGTTTCTGCACCGCTTTAATGCTATGCGTATCCCACTGATGGGCCAGATTCTTAAGCACCTGCAAGGATATAGAAATATATATAGAAATCTGACGGGAGATTTTAGTTTTATTGTAGATTTATTTAAAATCTGAGATAAACATAGTGCAAGAAAATTGATAATTATAAGTTGCTGTCTTTATAAAAAATGTTTATTTTAAAAACGGCTTTTTCACTTTTTGTTAACTTTTATGAAATTGAAATAATTGAAAATTATGAAATATTATACCCTATAACGTAGTCGGTCACTTCCCAAAAGTGAACTCTTCCTTGTTGACAAGTTTTCTTTTATGAAATTATAAAGTGCGCAAGTTTGCGAGTTTGAGAATTTATTTTTAAGTTAAAGCTAGCAAATTGGCGGTTTGAGTTAATTAATTTAATTGAGTTTGCTTGTTTGCAAAAACTCAATTATCTAGTTGCAAATACGCACTAAGACCAAATTGGTAAGTGGACAAGTGTTAGAAAAAAAAAGTTTGTTTTTTATTATACCTCCTTTAGGAGGTATAAATAAACAAAATGTTAGCATTTTGGGAATGTGAAAACAAATTAAGACAAAGATAAAAATACTTATTTATACATTTTGAAAATATAATAGTTGAAACCAATTGAAAAATAGTTTATCGATATTATTATTTAATTTGGTTTTAAGTAACTTCAAAATGTGGACACCAATTATAATTCTACAATTAGTTTATTAATATGGGTATTTTGTTAAAGAATAAATTCGGGGAGAGTCTTAAAAAAATATCTTAAAAATATATTCTAATTAAAAAAGAGCTTTCTGTGAAATCTCAATAGATAAATTATTTACTTAACAGAATATTCTTTAGGCCAATTTTAATCTAATTTCAGTTCTCACCTTGTTGACCATTATGAGACGCATTTTGGTCAGATATGTGAAGGAGGAGAACATGGTTACGGCAATTGCAATCACAGTGTGCTGAACTATGAATGTGAAATGGAGTGGAACAGTGGGATACACCTGAAGATAGTACAGCCCGGCGAAGGTACCGCACGAGAAGGTGATGTTGACCAGGAACATGAAGATCATGACCGCATAGCTAAAGTGCAACACATTGCTATACATGATGTTAATGCCCACGCTGTGCAGCTGGAGATCCATGGTGTGGAACTTTTGCAAGCACTGCTCGAGCCGATGCTTGGGTATGATGGCCGTCAGATAGATGACAGTGACGCCAATGAAGCCACTAACAATCTGCAACATATCGCCAAAATAAGTGATCTCTGACCGAAAGAAGTAACTGGCAACCGATTCGAAATTGTTGCATATGGTCAGGATATAGCAGACGGCATAGAGACCAATGTGAACACTGCCATTGGCATAGCCAAACCAAGATTTCTTGAGTTCCAAGCGACCACTTTCACTATTACGGCTCACATAAAACGTGGTCAAGCCCAGCAGATAGGTGACATGGAAGAGCGGACGCAGTGACTCGTACAGTTCCTTGGCGGTCAGCAAGTGACGACCGCGACGGTGGCGACTAGGTAATGGAGTTTCCCTAACTGCTCCCAGTTCGATGGCCACATCCACCATATCATCCTTTGCCATATCCATATCTGGGCTATCCGCGTCAACTGCACAGCTTTAACTTCGCGCAACAACTGAGCAAAGGAAGCGCAAATAATTTGCATACAGTTAGCAACTGTTGCCTGTTTGGGGAAGGTGGCGCCACAATTCCTTTATGCCACTTTTGTTGCCTTTGAGTGAGTATAATTTGTGCTAATACGATTATGATATGAAAGGTGGCACGAGTATGTCGGATATTTAATTAAGTATTCTCTTACACATTTATTGATGCCTGGGGACCGCTCCCAGGGGGGGAATTTATTTACGCACAGGCATCTAATTATTTGTGCGATTTACTCACATTTAAATTTCTCATTTTTCTTTTCGCTTTTAGTCGGCAAAGTAAAGAGGAAAACTGAGCACCTTTTTTTTGCCATTTACTCAATAAATGTTTGCTGTGTAATACGAAATTTATGTACGAAAATAAAGTGCTATAATTTAGATATGGAATAACAAAATGTGAAAGTGTCTATAAAATGGCTTCTTTTTGACAAAGTTATGAAATGACGGAATTCGATTTAAAATCATAATTTTTATATTGAAATGTATAACTGTGCTAGAACTCAAATCGTCGATAAAAATTGAAAAATGCATTAAGTTTGACAAAATTATGGAACATATGCGAAAAATTTTTAACATGATTTCTAACTAAAATTTCAAAATTATTTTAGTTACGCAAAAATTGTTGCTTATAAAAATTGATTAATTCTTGTCTTTTGTTGCCATTCCTTAATTTTCAAACATTACTTTTTTTCATATTCGCACATCTTTATGACTAAAACACAATTTTTTTATAGTGTCAATAAATGAGCTGCAATAAATTGGCATAAATATTTATTGTTGCCCAGAAACTTAGCCAAAAAACTGTTAGAAGGCTGAAAGAAACAGGTAGTTGAGCACAATAAACGGAAGGACAAATGCTGATAGTAGATTTTTCTAATGAATTCTGAATGCTATAAAGTTGAATTATGGTAAGAAGATGCTTGTGTTAATCATTAAGACCAGCCTTATACGGAATTCGCTTTTTATAATTTTGTGGCTGGCTATTTAATTTGATTAACTATTTTGTTTGGGTGTTATTTTAATAACTGTGATAATATTGAGCTGTTTACTTACAATTTTAAATATACAATTTTTAATTAGATTTAGAAAAGCTTATAAAACAGTTGTAAAAATATTTAAATTTAACTTTACACACAGGCAACAATTATACAGTTCTTTCACTTCCTGGTCAGCCAACTAAGTTGGATTAACTTACCTGATTTATAATGCTCAAGCGTCGCTCAAAACTGAAGGCAATAATGCAGAACAAACAAATGGCAATGGATATCACCGAATGTTGCAAGAAGAACGTCATGCAGACACAGAAGGAGGGTGTAACATCCAGCGAGACGAGCAGCTGGAACACGCCCACAAAATAAACGCCCAAAATGAGCAGTTTGCAGACGAGCAACAGGATCGAGTAGCGAAAGATTCTCGAGTATTTCACACGAATTCCAATGTTGGCAAAGTTCATGTCGAGGCTGTGCAGGATTGTCAATGTGTGCAACAGTTTGCAACGCTTCAAGATCGCCGAGGCATAAATCACGGCGCCAGCAATGAGTCCATTGAAGATCTGCAAGCGATCGCCAATTGTTGAGATCTCCGTGCGAAAGAAGTAGCCGACAATGGATTCGCCTTGGCGAAGGGATGAGATGTAACAGAAGCCGCACAAAACGATGTAAACAAAAATGTTGAAGATGCCAAAACAGGACATTTTCACATAGGATTCGCCCAGTTTGCCACGCACCACATGGAACGGCGTCAGACCGTACAGGAAAGTGAGAAAAAGTAATGGACGCAGTGCCTCATAGACCTGCGACGATATAAAATACCTTCGCACACGATGCAAAGTAGTTGGCATTTTTTTACTTTCCAATTTTATTTTGTTTTTGCGACGAAACACAACCTTTCGCTGCGGAGTAAAAACTCAAACTGCAGCAAGGACAAAACGGCAGGAACCGAGCCGCTTTTTGTTGTGATAAAAACAATGCCATAAACAAGAGAGAGAGAGAGCGAGAGAGAAATAGACAAAGAGGGAGATGGAGCGAGTCATTCAGCAGCAGCGAATGTGTAACCGAAGCGAACAATTTCATTATGATGTTTGTGAACCGGAAGTGCGAGGACCTCAACTAAATGAGGCAACAAGTGTGCGAGTCCTTGCAACATATTCAGCCAGTAATTTAGAATTGCTTCGCTTTTTGTTGTGATGATGACGGTTAGCGGAGGGAAATGCAAATTACTCATATGATAACATGATGAAAAGAATCTTCAAGTTACCCAACAAATTAAAACGATCAGAATTATTTTTTTTAATTTGGGTTTCTTGTTAATCGGAATGAATTTCGGATGGAAATTTCGCAGTAAATGAAATAAGTAGGATAAACCTATTTATATTAACCCATAAACATATATTCACACATATATACATAAAAATTGTTTTAGGTATTAACTAAATTGGCTTACAAATATTTTTTATATATATATTTATTTTTTGTAATAATTTAAAGGCTATAAAAATATGATAAAATAAGATAAAATAACATCATTTTGTTAGTCAAATTTTAATACACACGCACACAGACAAACACACACACACACACAGTTGCGATTGGAGACAGTGTTACTGCTGAGCTGATTACTCGGCGTATGCGTAATATTTAATATGCAACATGGCATTTATGAGACGTGCTATGCAAAACAACTGAATGAATTATTTTCCTTTGACATTTGAATGAGTTCAGATACTAAAAAGGACTTTGTTTGGGTTTAATGTAAGATCAGAAATTCAGCTTAACAATGCCAGGTAATTAGCAAAGGCAAAAGTCACAATTCAATTTTTCTATTCAATTTTCTGTGCGAAAATTGCGAACTGTATTTTGTGGACAATCTAATAATGAAAATCATTTTAATATTAACATTAAAATGAATTTTAAATAACAATCAGCAAGTAAATTTAAATTATGAATTTTGCCAATGCCTATGATTAATTTCTAAATAATAAATATTTAATAAAGAAATGTTTACTTACCTTATGCAATAGTTTAATGCGTCGCAGCACAGATGCTGTCACCAGGACGTAAAAGGAGAGGGTCATGGATACGACGAGTAGTTCATAGAAGGTGACGAACATCACCTGCCAGGTGGGATGCACCTCCAATTGCTTGAGACACACGACGCACACAACTATGATGATTGCATTCATAAGGAGGACTAACACCATTACCACTGTGATAGACAACTGAACCTGAAAGTAGTTGATCGGACTATTGAGACGACCCAGACGTCGATCGATCCGCACCAGAATTTCAATGGATCGTCGCAGATGGCGACGCTTTAGGAGCGGCACAATGAAAATGACCGCAGCGCTAGAGATGCCAGCCAAATCGTTGAGGCGGCTGCTCATGTCCGAGACATCATTGCGCATAAAGTAGCGGATGAGGGAGTCATTGTGCTTTTGGGCGTGCCAATAGCAAAAGGCGAACATCAGCCAGCGAATGATGGCATTGGCGAATCCATAATATGATTCACGCACCACCATCTTGCCGTGGTAGCCCTCACGTGTCACATAAAACGGAGTTATGCCCAGCACCAGACCAGTGCCCACAAGCACTTTAATGCTGCTATAGAAATCCTGGGCACTACAGATGCGTCGCAAGAGGCGCTGCCAAAATCCTGGCGGCCTTGAAACTCTGACGCGTACCATTTAATGTGGTGGCCAATGAAGCACTGAATCCAATCCAATTGCTTGCATACTTTGGGGAGTAGCCATCAAATCAAGATTCGTAATCGCATTAGAGTGCGTCATCAAATGTCAGGCAAATGGGCAATGTAATAAATTAAATTCCAAATAAAAATGACCATAATTTATGTAATGACATTTTTGTAGTTAGAAATTAATTAAATATTAAATCAATTAAATATCGATTAATTATTAAAATATTTCTAGGACTAGTTGTACAAAATCGCCAAGATTTATTGAATATATATTAGAAAAAAAAATCTCAATTTACATAGGGTATTTAACTGTCGATTATTCTGCAATTCTATTAGTATATTTTTTTCTAGTAACTGATTAAATTTCATTTTCACTTTTTGATGTTATCATCTTGCTTAGTTAATCACTAATGAGGAGTGTTTCACTCATTGTTTTAGTTTTCCATATAATTGTATATATTTCGCTGAGTAATTGATATTTAATGGAGCAACTTATGAATTTTTTCAAAAGTGGCTGTTTAATTTGTTCAGTCAGTTTTGACAAAGTGCTGGCAATTGTTGCAAGCCGGCAAAGTTAGCGAAGCATATCCGAAGAAATAATCGTTTTAGTCATTGGTATCATCCAAACAGCTCCATGTCGTTGTCATCAGCTCCATCTTCAACTGGGTTGCATTTTCAACAATGCAGAAGGGAGATTGCATAATGAGAGCGGCTTAATGAGCTGACAGCGTCGCCAGCTTCGTGCCACAAATCATGCGCCTATCTTAGAATTTTTGTCACACAATTTGCTAACAATAACAACAATAACGTTGACAGCAACAACAACAACAACAATAACAAGACACACAACAAATATTCACAGCAAACTGACAGAAATATATTTTTACAATGCAGCCAAATCTTGTTTTGTGCCTCGTTGTGGGTCGATGTGCTCCAATGAGGCATGCGGCATATCTTTGCACACATGCAACACATTTCCTTATTTAATTTTCCATTTCAACAAGATTTTCCATTTCTGCGTTAGTTGATTATTTGAGCAAAGAAATAATAAAAACAAATAATAATAATAATAATAATAATAAATAAATATTAATTTAAATATAAAAACAACTTGTTTAAAACAACAATAATAAGCATATTTATTTATATTTTTTGTATATATTAATTATTTTAAAATGAGCTTAGAACAGCTTCAATTGAACCCAAATATTCAGAAATAAATATTTTTGTCAGAATTTGTTTTGATACCGCAAGTTGGATGCGCCACCTGTCGGCTATAATCTGTAACTCTCGTTCACTGTTTTCGTTGGTAATGAAAATGGGCAGAGCATATTTTGGATGATAAGAAGCTGAACCATATTAAAGATTATCAGCGCAAGTTGACCTCTCAGTTCAGGTCTCGATGGGGTCTCTGAGCTGCCTCGGCAGCTGCTCAGATTAGTTTTCACTTGGAATCGAAATGTTGCGCACGAGAATCGTCAAACAGGCAGCTCGTCAGGATTTGAGGCGAGTGCTTGGCCGGAGTCTCACCACAGGTGCAGCACCCAGCCTACCCAAGTCCGCTGATGTTGTTGTGATTGGTGGCGGCTCAGCAGGTTGCCACACGCTTTACCATCTGGCCAAGCGGGGCGTGAATGCGGTGCTTTTGGAGCGTGCTCAACTCACGGCGGGCACCACTTGGCATACAGCGGGTCTGCTTTGGCGTCTGCGTCCCAGCGATGTGGATATACAGCTGTTGGCCAATTCGAGGAACATGCTGCGACAGCTGGAGGCAGAGACGGGCTTGGATCCGGGCTGGATACAGAACGGTGGCATCTTCATAGCGCACAATGAGACGCGTCTGGATGAGTATCGTCGGTTGGCAACTGTTGGCACTGCCCTGGGCATTGAGAACGAGATCTTAACGCCGGAGGAGACACAGAAACTGTTTCCGCTGCTCGATCCAAAGGCATTCATTGGAGCACTCTACTCACCTGGTGATGGCGTCATGGATCCAGCTATGCTCTGCACAGCTTTAAGACGGGCGGCAACCAACAATGGCGCCCAGGTGTTTGAGAACTGCGATGCCCAAGAGATTCTCGTCGAGGAGGGTGTGCGTGGTGTCAAGAAGGTTGTGGGCGTGGCAACGCCTTACGGCAATATACGCACCGAGACGGTGGTGAATGCAACGGGTGTGTGGGGTCGTGATCTGGTGGCCAAACATGGCACCCACCTGCCCCTGTTGCCCATGAAGCATGCTTATATTGTCTCCGAATCGATACCGGGTGTCCGCGGGCTGCCCAACATAAGGGATCACGACTATTCCACTTATTTCCGGATTCAGGGCGATGCCATCTGCATGGGTGGCTATGAGCCGAATCCCATACTGCTCGATCCGGTGGCAAAGGACTTTCACTTTGGTTTGTACGAGCTGGATTGGTCGGTGTTCGAGACGCATGTGGAGGGTGCCCAGAAACTGTGTCCCACCTATGCCAAGTACGGTGTGAAGAGCACTGTGTGTGGCCCCGAATCCTTTACCCCAGATCACAAGCCGCTCATGGGTCCAGATCCGAATGTGCAGGGTCTCATGCACAATTGTGGCTTCAATTCGGCGGGAATGATGTTCGGTGGCGGATGTGGTGAACAGACGGCGCTGTGGATCATCAATGGGCAGCCGGATGTGCCCATGTTCAGCTTTGATCTGCGCAGATTCACTCAGGAACAGGGTCGTGCCATCAAGTGGATACAGGAGAAGTCGCACGAGAGCTACGTGAAGAACTACAGCATGGTGTTCAAGTACGATCAACCCTTGGCTGGACGGGATTTCCAAAAGGATCCGTTGCACGAACAGATGCTGCAGTCGAACGCTTTTATGGAGGAGAAACAGGGCTGGGAGCGACCCGGTTTCTTTCTCGGCTCAAGCGTGGACTCTGCTGGAGTGTTGCCCTATGACTGGTATGGCAGCTATGACAATCCAAGGCACAAGGAGAGCAACTATGAGCGCATCCTGGAGGGAGATCTGAAATACAGCAGTTTCTCGGAGCATCATGATTTGGTGAGTGATGGACTCTCTGTGGAGCAATTCAGGCAATCTTTATTTACCCATTCCCCTTCCAGATTGGCGCCGAGGCTTTGGCCTGTCGCAACAATGCTGTCGTCTTCAACATGAGCTATTTCTCCAAGCTGCTCCTCACAGGTCCTCAGGCCAAGCAGGCGGCTAATTGGCTCTTCTCGGCCAACACCAATCGTGATCCCACCAAGTGAGTAAACCAGAGATTAATTTGTTTAAATGTTGCTCATCCATTTGTGTCCTTTAGAACTGTCTACACTTGTGCTCTGAATGATGCTGGTGGCGTTGAGGCGGATGTGACCATCAGTCGCCTGGCATCTGGTTCGGGTCAAGTGCACGATCCCAAGTTCGAGGGTCAGGGCTACTATATTGTGGCTGGAGGTGCCTCTGCCTATTACACATACAGCATGCTCCTCAGCGAGATACGCCGCAAGGGTTTCAATGTCAATTTGACAGATGTCACCGCCGATCTCGGCGTCATCTCCATTCAGGGACCCAACAGCCGGAAGATTTTGCAGCCATTACTCGACTGCGAACTCTCCGATGAGCATGTGGCGCCCAATACCACTCGATTGGCCAGTTGCAATGGGATTGGAGTGCGCCTGCTGCGCGTCAGCTTTGTCGGGGAACTGGGCTATGAGCTGCATGTGCCCAAGGAGCACTGTGCTGCTGTCTACAAAGCTCTGATGGCTGCAGGTGCTGCACAGGATCTGCGCAATGCCGGCTATCGGGCGCTGTATGCTCTCAGCAGCGAGAAGGGCTATCATTTGTGGAGCTACGATCTGAGATCGGATGATACTCCCCTGGAGGCTGGACTGGGCTTCACCTGCCGCAAGACGGGCGACTATCGCGGACGTGCCGCTGTGGATCAACAGCGGACGCAGGGCCTCAAGAAGCGCATGGTCTACCTCACGCTGCAGGAGCAGTTGCCCATTTGGGGTCTCGAGGGTGTCTATCGCAATGGTGAGCCTGTGGGCGTGCTGCGCCGAGCTGAATACGCTTACACGCTGGGCAAATCTCTCGGCCAGGCGTACATCTCACGGCCGGATGGCCAAAACGTCAATGTGGACTATCTGAAGGCAGGTGACTACGAGGTGGCCATTCTGGGCAAACGCTACAAAGCTGATTGCCATTTGCGCAGCCCCTTCGATCCCACGGGTCAAAGGGCACTTGGCAACTATGAATAAATGTAAATAAATAATAATTGAAAAAAAGTCATTTTACTAAAAAAAAATTAAGTTTTTTTTTATGGATTTTAGAGAAAAACTTCTGCAGTAGGGAAAAAAAAATTCCTAATTTAAGATTACATTTTCTGAAAACTGAGGAAATGTTGCCAAGTGATATGATCTCTATCCCTCTCTCTCTCTCTCTCTCTCTCTCTCTCCCTCCCTCTCCGCCTCCCCCTCTCTATCTCTCTTTTCTCTCAACTTGTCACTCATATTTATTGATCTCATTTACCCATTATTCTCCATGGTCATCAATTTCCTACGCCTGCCAGCAAAGTCTATAAATCAATCGAGTTATCAAAAAAGATTTAAACATTTACGCCAAGGCCATAAAAATATTTAAAAAAAAAACAAAACCAATTTCTTTCGACTTTTAATTATTTCTATGTTTATTTATATATTTTTTCGATGATTTCTTTTCGAGCAATCCGTTTTCAAATATATATTATAAATCATAACAAAAATGAAGGCTCTTCGAACATTAAAGTAAACAATTGGTTTTTTTTTTCAATAGTTTTAATGGGGTTTTGATTTTCCTTGAAAAGTGTTGAATTCTGTTTGTTTTCACAAAGCAAATTATTTCAATCTGATGTTATATTTTTTTCAATTTAACTCAGGGCCAATGGTTTTAGACTTGGAAAATATTTAGATAAACTTGAGCTGGGCAGCAATTATATTTTAACACCGTTTCGAAATACAAATCGTTGTGTTATTGTTGATTATAATCTAAATTTCAGTTTCAGAATCTTTGACTTTGGCACGTGATGGTGGCGAGTCAAAGTCAGTCAGTGGGTTATGGTAATGGATGTTGCCCCAGCCGCAGCAGCAGCACCAGTCGAAGACTCAGTGGCAACAAAGAAGCAACAAAGCCACGAATCTGCATAGAGACAAGTTAATTAGCTCTCTCAGACACCGCAGACACCACAGACAAAGTTAATTATGGCCATATAATATATATGCCAATGTAATCTATCATTTTTTATACGCTTTTTGAACACACTTCTTGCAGAGTTGATTCTGCCTTTTAAACGGCCTTGCCCATCGGAGTTGGTTGGGGCGGGGGTTGCGGTGCTTAAGTGTGCATTGTCAATTGTAATGACAATTAAATGACATCACATTTCTTTGACAATATCAAATTTTCGAAATAAAAAAAAAAATAATAATATCGTTACATAAAGCGAAAGCAGTTAAAAACGAACGAAAAGCAGTTATGACGAAAGATTAACATTTTGGCGAGCAGCCCAGATGTGGGTCGCACCAGAGAAAAGTGAAAAGCCGCCAACACACTGAATGATATATATATATATATATATATATATTTATATATATATAATTGGGCACATTTAGAGTATTAAATGATGCAAAGGCCTCGAGCAGAGTTGGCTTCATGGTAAGCTGCTTTAATTTAACTCAACTTTTGTTTAGCTCCAAATTGTTCAAATTGCCTTCATTACGCTGGGGGTCAGTTTTGCTGGCTCCAAATCTAATTTGCTGCAGTCACAGTCACAGTCAGAGTCACATGGAATAGGGCGCTTGAATCTTGTCTTTATATTCGAACATCATCGTTTGCCAGTCAGCATAATCCAGTTAACTTGGCACTTGGAAGTAGCCATCATTTCAAGTTCAAGTTCAGGTTACCCTCATTAAGTCAATCGAATAAGTCAACAACAACTTCAATTTGGCAATGTTCACACTTTTTGTTGAGTTCACACAACTAAATCGGATGTTGGCTGATTTATTTAGGTCTTTTGGTGTTTTTTTTTTGTTTTTTTTTGTTGGCTGCATAAGTCACTTGAACTAATGTGCTCAAAGTCAAGTTATGTCAATTTGTCTATTTGTCTATCGATTGCTACTATTGCAATGACTTCAATTGAAATCAATTGAAATTAAAAGTTGATTTACTCAGCGACCTTGTTCGAAATGCACTTTGAAGATGCGCTCAGCGATTTGTTTTTTTTTTTTTTTTTTCGAATTTGAGGATGCGCTTTTGCCTTGTTTGCGAACTTGAAATTTGAAAGTGCTTGAAATTTTCATTGAGTTGAGCATAAAACATCAATTGGCAGCTGTTCGCATATTCATAACATAAAAAATTAATTAACACGTTTGTGGCACTGTAACACTCAACATTAATCATAATTTTTAATAATGAGAGTAATTATAAATATTATAATAATAATAATAAAAATTGGGGGCTTGCTACAAATGAGTTTAGTTTGCCTTAATTTTTATTATTTCTTTTTTTTTTCTTCCATTTTTTGGCTAATGATCAATTTGGGCCGGAAGCATTAGCGCTTCATCGATTTAACTGGCATTATTGACACAGTTTTTTTTTACCCCAGTCTTCTGCTTGTTGTTGTTACATAATTGTAAAATGTAAACAAACAAAAAATAAGTCACGCAAGTTTTTTTTTTCCATTTGTTATATGTGCCGCCGGGGGGCACAACAAAACGCATAAGCCATAAAACAATAAAAAAAATATAATTATGAAAATGAATAAGTAAATCAATAATCGTTTGTATCAACAAAACGCATTAAAATATTTAACATTTTTCTTTGAATATTTTTCATCGAAAATTTGCAAAACGTGCGAGACAAAAGACTCTGGCAACAAACTTGTTGTCGAGCCTACAAACATGTTGTACGAACAGCAGCTGGCAACTTGGCGACATGGCAACTTGGCAACTTGGCAACATGGCAACTTGGCAACATGGCAACATGACAACATTTCCAATTGCAGCTCAAACCTAGCACAGTGACACAGTTAGATGCTTAAGGTGTAATTTACGAACGATTCACTCGCCCATAACTCAATTAACAATGAGATGACCAGTTGATGTTTGAGTGGAAATCGCTTTTGGTTTAGAGCACTTGACTTGGCTTCATCTCCGTTTGTTTAAGCCATAACCAGGCACACACACACACGCACACACACAAAGCTGCGGTGTGAGCCTTGTTCGAACGGCAACCGCATCATCAAAAGCTGCTCGTTTTATGCTGTTTGCTTTAGTTGTTGTTGTTGTTTTTGTTGTTGGCTGGTTGTGCACCTTTAGTTGTATTTTTCTTTTTTTTGTTTTTTTTTTTGCTTTTGCTTTTTGTCTTTGTTTTGGCGACAAGCTATAAACCGTGGCAAGATCGTCGTTACGTTCAGTTGGTAAAAGTGAAGCGTTGCGTGCGGTTGTCTCTATCCACATAAATATATATATAAAGCCCAGTTAAATATATATATAAGTACTTCACATACATTATTCTCGTTCAACACTCAAACGCCGCTGAATCGTCTGTGGTGCACAAGGTGATTATCTGCGCACATCCTTTAAGGATATTAGCACAAAACAAAAAAAAAAACAAAAAACTGTTGACATTATTACAAACCAAGTTTGTCAAGTTTGTGTTGTGAATTCTTCGGTGTTTTGAAATGTAATGCAATAAAATGCATAGATTAATTCAGAGAAAAAAATCTTTGTTATTTTGTCACCAATTGAATCAGTCAATTGTTAAAGTGCAGTAATAAAATAATAAAGTATTGTTGAATTATAGAACATTTTTTATTTAAGTCGAAGAAAAAGTACTTTGATTTAAAATTATGCATATAAATTGAATTACGTAATAAAGATGAGAGTTATTTTTATATATTTTTGCTTATAGTAAGTTTATTTAATAATTATAGTTTAATATTGGATTTTTATTACAATTTGAATATTAATTATGCCTTTTTGTTTGGGGTTGAAATGAAAGTGAGTTCCATAAGAATTGATGTGTTCGGTGGATAACTTTCCTCTGGGAGTTTGTCTTTGTTTTTTTTTTTTGAGAGATCAAATCAAAGTTATTGGAAACGATTTAAAAAAAACTATTACAAATTTATATTAGAATATTCGTAGATAAAATGGAACGTCCACATTCTCAAACAAATTGTACTTGTAGTATATATTATTGACTGGTAAAACTAATCATCTAGTAAATTCTTGGGTTTCAAAAGACCTTCTCCAAAAAAATTTAAATTTGTGCTAAAAAGCATTATTTATGGTTCCATATTTTTCGAGGTGCTTATCTTGCAACAGTTAAACATGCCCCAGTTTTTGGCTACTGCGCTATTCACACACATGCACATGCACATGCACAAACCGTAGGTGTGTTTGTTTGTGTGTGTGTGTCTGTGTGTGTGTGTGTGTGGGAGCTAACAAATTACATGCATTGAAGCAGAAGATTGCGCAATATGTTTTGTGTTTGGCCACCTCAGTGCAAATGAGCGGAAAATCTAATTTTCCAGCCTCATGCAAATTTCAGTTTTTATTTAACGTAGTTTGTTTTTGTTTTTTTTTTCGGGCAATATGCGAAAATGTCAGGCACTGGTCATAAGCCAACTGCTGCTGTTAACTGCTACTGCATGCAGCTTGAAGGTTGAAAACATAAAACCTGCCCGTAAATCTTTATGGATTGCTCACATAAATAACAAACAGATAACACTAGAAAAAAAATAAAACACAAACTCTAAATTGAATATTTGATGTATTGTGTTAGGCAGCTGGTTCTGGTGGATTACCTAGTTGGGTTTTTGCAAGTTTTGGGCATCCATCGTGACTGAATAATGCAGGCAATCTGCAGAAGCGCTAAAAGGCAACAATGTACAAATTCCACTAAAGAAATCGCAAGTCACGTCCCTGGCAAACTGACAACTGCAATTTGAAGGCTGCTGGAATTGAAGCAAATAATTTATATATATATTTTTTTTTTTGATACAGCGCGAAAGTCGCACAGCATTGCATTGATCTCTCAAAAAAAACAGAAAAAAATACAAAGACAAACTCCCAGAGGAAAGTTATATACCGAAAATCACATACTGTAATTTTAACTGTCTTTTTTTTTGTCGCTTTTAAAGACCCAGTGCAGAGTGAGAAAAAGCCATGATCAGCAACTTGGCCTAAACGAGTCATGCTCCTCAACCATTACAGCTATGATTTCAGTTGTTAGCTCTTTAGTTGCATTTTTTTTTTACTCGACAAACAGTTAATATTTATTGAAATGATTAGCAGCATTGCGTAAATTTTTGTAGTTTTATCACCTGATGTAAAAAAAAAAGTGTCTGCTTCTTCACATTGTCCACATTTTTTTTTTAAGAGTAATTGTATATTTTTTATGTCATGACCAAAAACTGCAAATATTTTCACTATCATTTCGTGACATTGTTATTGTTATTTGTTTTGGTTTTTTGGATTTTTTTTTTATTTCTGTTTTTTGCAAGAGTAAAAATAAAAAAAAACCTGAAACCAGTAAAAGTAACGCACCTTGCCAGACCAACCTGACAGCTCCTTTGCTGGCTGGCTGCTTCATCTGTCCCAGTGGCTCAGTGGCTCACTGTTCCACTGTCTCGCTGTCTCCACTGTCCGGCTGTCTGCTCCCAAACTTGCTCACACAACCGGCTGACTTTCTTCTACAGTCTGTCCAGTTTTTCTACATCTTATTTGCGCGACTTTGTTTACCACAAAACCTCTGATGCTCCACCACACACTCTTGTGCTGCGTACCTGGCACCTGGTCCCAACTGGTGCCAATTGAGGCATTTAAAAAGACGCCTCTGTTGCATCCGCATACAACTTTCTTAACAGTATAAACGATGCATCCTGTTTTGTTTTGTTGCAGCCCTTTCAACTTGAATTCCATTTTCTATTACAAATATTGCGACATTGGGCCAACTCGTTATTTTAGCCTGTTTCTAATTGACGCCAGTTGTGTTCGCAAAGAACAACAAAGGCTTTTCAGCAGACCTACTTTAAGCCAAGTGACACCCAGTTGTTGTTGTTGCCTCCGCAACCAGTTACTGTTTTGGTTGCTGTTGCTTGTGGTTAGCAAATCCGTCTTCTTTATATTTGCTGTCATCGGTGCATCATGCTTAGCAAAATAAAAAAAAAAACTCGTCTCACTTTTGCGTTCTACATTCGAGTTTTAGCCAAACAAAACAAACGTGCTCAAAACTACAAAAGAAGCCAACAACTGATTTCTCTGGCTAATTAATTAAGGTAAATGATCTGCTTTTTGCCATTGAATGGCCATTTAAAGAAAGATAAAACAATTAGAAATTTGTAATATATTTCAGCATATTTATGGAATATATTTAGCAGTAGTTAAATTATTTATTATTATTTATCTTCGTTGCTCAACTTTTAACTAACTCTTTCTTCAACTATTTTAATTAAAATCAGCTTATATTCATGGAAGTCATAAAATAATGAATATCTTATGGGCAACTAATGAAAGTATTAGTTAAAAAATCATTTATAAGGTGTGACAAATTGCCAATAAATTGTGAGATATTAACTGTTTTATGGCATTTTGCAAAATTCGGCAGCCAACACTTGGTGAACATCTTCAAAGCACATTAATTTTAATTTATAAACAATAAAAAAGACTTATTTGATAGGCGCATAAAAAGCTCGTGATGCATAAATAAAAAATTAAAAAAAAAGGCGAATTGAAAGGAAACATAAAATTACACAAGCATTAAAACCAGTTGGTTTTAGATGATAGATTTGGCTGCGAAAACTGCATAAGCCTGCAATTAAATGCGCTGCTGGTGGCAAAGGGGGGTGGGGGGCAGAGGGAAACTACTCTGATCGGAGTACGAAATGCAGCTGCATGAACTGGCCAAAAAGTCTGGCAGATGTCACACGGCATACCATGGAACTAATTTTTTTTACACACAAAGTATTTGGAATGTTGCACAGATGTGCACGCTTATTGGCAAAAAAAAAAAAATATATATATAAACAAACAAACATTTAATTTCTTGTCTATTAATTTTTTTTGGCTTATAAGCTCGCCCTGAAGGTTACATTTTTTATCTGAGTGTGTTTGTTTTTCTTTCTCGTCTTTTTGCCACTTATATAATGAATTAAGTGTCGCTTAAATTGAAGAGCTCTCCACTTATTAGTCATAACTGTACAATTGTTTATATAAAAATATATATACATATATGTGAAATGCTAAACGATTATTAAAATTCGAACTGCCTTTCTCCCAAATAACCGATCCACGCAACTAACAATTGCCCAAAAAACAAGAAAATATAAAAATTATACATTCAATGAAATGTCTTAAGCCAAAAATTACATAACGAAATCGACAAAAAATAAAAACAATTCCAATTGGCCACTTCAAATTCAGATGAAGAGCCTCCAATTGTATTTGAATTTGGTTTTTTGCCTGTTTTTTTTAACATTTTTTTTTTTTTAGCTCTTTTGCCTTACTCACGACAATTAGCTTAACAATAAATACACAATGCATTTAGGAAGAGCAAGTGAAGAAACGGAAATTTGAATTACAAAATTTACAAGCCGTAAAAAAGTAAAAAATAAAACAAGCCAAAGTCGTTAGCACTGTTATCAGACGGAACAGTCAAGTTGGACAGTTGGATAGTCAGCCAACTGTGTGTAATATGTGGCCCAACAACAACAGCAACAACAACAACAACAATAACCCACTACAACAGCCCATAGACAGCAATGCAACTTTCTCCATTGAAGCCATGAAAAAAAATATATGTGTTTTGGTATGCAAAGACAGACTCTGAGTCAAGACTACTAGAAACCGTCAAGTGTGGCATGTGCCTCGTCTCGAAGAGTTGCCTTCAGGTCTCGTTTCTGTGTTTGCGCTGGTTTTTGGGTTAGGTCAGTTTTGAGGGGTCCAACCAACGAATTTCGTAAAGGTCAAGAGCTTAAATAGTATTCGGTTTTTGGCAACACAAAAAGGTCATCTCGAATTTGGGCTTCTTAAAAAGTTAATGGAAAAGATGAAGAAGCATTTTTTTTAATGATTGATTGACTTAATAATTTACATTTTTATAGAGGTTCTTAGGAAAAATAATTACTTTACAGTATGTAAAATTCAAGGCTAATTTGTTGTTACTCATATTGATTATCTTAACTTGGCTTCAAGTCATAACTTCCAATTGTAATCAACATATTTATGTAAGCCCCAACGGCTGAAAGCAGCTGCCATCAATCGTTCATAAAATTAACATACAATTTTGCTTGTTTTTAGTCATAGTTTATAATGGATGATAAAAATATAAAAAAAAAAATAACATAAAACTCATTTGAATGATCTCAGTTATTACAAAGAATCAACAAAGCAAAGATTGTTGGATTGTTGCTAGACGGATGATTGAGATGCTCATTGATAAAGGGGGTTGGGTTGGGGGTGGATTGATGCACTTGCAAGGCCGTGGAAAACTACTCAATTAGGCAAAATGAAAATCGAATTGTACAAAATGGCAATTGTCAGCGGCAAATTCCATACATACAATAAAAAAAAGAACAAACACAAATCAATACAAAACAAGCACAGTCAAAATCGCTCAAAAAATCGATAGACAATGTGGAACTGATATTTCCAATCAGTGATTTTGCACAAAAAGATGTCGACTCATTCGAGCGGAAATGGGTTGGGCTTGTTTTGGGCCTACAGCCAAATTAAGCCAAAATTTCAGTTTCAATTTGCGCTTAATCGAAACCACATTGGTTTATTTATTTTTTTTTTATTTATTTGTTGCACTTGCAGCTTTTCTAGATTTAAATCACCCACTTAACAGGAATAATGTCTGTGGTGCGCACGTTGCTGCTGCTGGCGGTGAGCGCCACTGTGGCGCTGGGACAGCGTCGTCTGGCGCTGCCGGATCCGCGCAGCTGCGCCAATCGTGTGAGGCATGCCACCTATCGTGATGCCCGCGGTGTCTCGCATTCATACTTCTTCAGCTGGGAGCATGCGCCGACGCGCAGCTTGGAGGTGGACTGGCTGGATGCGCGCAACATTTGCCGGCGGCACTGCATGGACGCCGTCTCGCTGGAGACGCCACAGGAGAATGACTTCGTGAAGCAGCGCATCGCTCGCGGCAATGTGCGCTACATCTGGACATCGGGCAGAAAGTGCAATTTTGCTGGTTGCGATCGCCCCGATCTGCAGCCTCCCAATGAGAACGGTTGGTTCTGGTCTGGATCCGGTGGCAAGATTGGTCCCACATCGCAGAGGAACACTGGCGACTGGTCGGCAACGGGCGGCTACAATCAACCGCAGCCGGATAATCGTGAGGCGGCGCAGGGCAATGATGAGAGCTGCCTGTCCATTTTGAACAACTTCTACAATGATGGCATCAAGTGGCACGATGTCGCCTGCCACCACATCAAGCCCTTCGTCTGCGAGGATTCCGATGAGCTGCTCAACTTTGTGCGCTCCCGAAATCCCAATGCGCGTTTGTAATTCTAAAAAACTATGATAAGTTTAAATTCGAAGATAGAAATGAGATGAAAAAAAAAAACAGGAAATACAACAAATATTTATGTAGCATTAAACGGAGCATTGATTGATCGTCTGATTGACGGATTGATTGACGGCTTTCCACGCGCTTTTTGGCCAATTACATTTATATTATTTTTTATGCTATTATTTGCAACAAATTTTACTAGCAAAAATTTGAATAACATTTCTGTGTCGATTCGCGCATGAAAAACAAAATTGTTAAATAATTTTTAAAAATTGTTAATAAAAATTGATATTGAAGCGATAAAAATGCGATTTGATGTTTTCTATTTCGGGAGGAAATGTACAAAATGGACGGGGGAATTGTCGTCTAATAGAGAAAATCTCAAGGATCCAGTCGCTGAATGTGTACAATTTTATACAAATGTTTGAGTTCTCAAATGATCCGATAATACTTGAATGAAGTTCGGTAAAACTAAGGATTTCTAAAGAGCAACTATTTGGCTGATTAAAATGCGATAAGTTTAAAAATGATTGATTTCTCGGAAACTACAAGAAATATTTGGATATCCTTTGGACCACAGATAGTTATTGGCATACAGATTTGTCTCTTGCGATTCCCTATAAATCTTTAATGATTTGGAAGAGTTGTAGCTTTTTTAGTAGACATTAATAATAGTCCCACGTCCACAGATCCCCAAAGAATGCAACATTAATCAGCTTAATTGTTTCCAAAATTTTATCCAGCTTAATTGAAAAGCCCAAGAGTATGCATTAATTTATCATTTATTTTTCGGAATGTGATCATTTTACTGAAAATTTAAAATCTTGGAAAGTATATTCTGTTATTATTTATGCAACTTATAATATGACCAAGATATGTAGGTAAGCTGGCAAAAATTAATAAAATTAATTAATTAGTTTTGGTAAATTCTTAACCCAAAATTTACACTCAACCGATAAAAAGATTATTTGTTTTTTATTGACATCTTTCATTTGTAATGCATCTTTTTCGTCTGTAAATACCAAACATTTTATAATGCTCAGATACAAATAGCCCGACATAAAAATAAATAATGAACTAGTTCAAACAAAACATATTTTAAAGTTAAATCTATCTTGTATAATCTAAGTCTTCATCTTGCATAGACAACTAATAACAATTGTTCCACATAATCACTTGTGTCCTTGCAATCCCTTTTTTTCCGCTTTACCTAACAGTTGTGATTATGGTTTCATTAGAATTTTTTACCTCCTCTTACAAAATATGCACCCCAACTTGGCAACTTTCACAATCCGTTGCTTGGCAATTTTTTTTTACATCATTTGTATTTATAGAAAAAAGAGGTATAATGGGTCGATTGGAAAAGCTTTCAAAAAATTTAAAACCTTAGCTTTTTGTGTAAGATTTGAGCTTTAGGGAAATTAAGTAAAACATTTGATAATAGATATGTAAATAAATTAAAAAAAATTAAGTAAAACATTTGATAATAGATATGTACATAAATTAAAAAAAAAGACTTTAGTAAATAATAATATTAGATCGATTTTAATGAGTTTGTATATTATTCAGAACTTTTTTAATACAGAAACTCTTAAGTACAACTATTTTGTAACCATCTTAGTAAAATCTAACTATTTAAAAATCAGAAATTCATAAGTATTGCAGAGTATTTTATTTGTAATTTATATTTCTTGCAGAGTATCTCATTCGTCGGTGTTGCTGGCGACATCTGTTTATTGCTCTTGTATTGTTTTTGTTGTGTTTGGTGTTGTTTAGCAAACTTGACTTGTTGACACAAGGTAATGAGCCAGTCCTCCATTTGTTTGCTTGCATAAGGCAACAGCAGCAGCAGTAGCACAAATACAAACACACACACACACACACATATACACATAAATCATCCACTGCACACATACACACACACATGTATTTAGTGCAGATGCTCTTGTACTTTTTATAGCATACTTTTGAGCGATGCACAAAATGCCAAAGCCAAAACCACAACCATAGTTTTGCCGCAGTCAACATCAAAACATGGCCAACGTTGGAGGCTTTGAATATGGCGAGAAATTGGCAGCAGTTGGTGGCGTCACGAGCAGCACTGCTTTGGCCATACGCAACTCGACAATAATTGCACATCGTTTGTCCATCTATTTGCCGCAGCTGCTGTTGCCATCGCGAGATCCACAAAAGGTATGGAAAAATCTATTTTGTATTGATCTCTTCGCTCTAATACCTTCTGTCCAGCTCATCATGGAAATCAATTGCTATGTGGCGCAGTTCCGGGAGCTGCTCATCTTCATTGGACAGTCGCGCGATTCGCCGGAACTGCGCGAGAAAATCCGCAAGGTGAGACGCAGCTGTGTGGATGCCTGCAAGAATTTGGCGCATCTGATAACGCCACAACGGCGTCACTGCCTCGCCAGTCCCAGCGTGAGCAGCAATCTCTTGCTGCTCTACCACCTAACACAACAGTTTCGCCACGAGCTTATCAAGAGCCATCGCCTCATTCAGCTGGTGCCATACGACATGACAGAATATTATGGTGAGTACCAGCAACTGACCTAGATTTAAATATATTCAAAATGCTTACATTTCAACTGTAAAAAGGTTAAAGAAATTTATTTACAGATCTCTTAAAAATGATAAATAAATTGGCTTAAATGAATTCAGCCAAAATAAATTTTATTTAATTGTTAATATTGTACTAGGATATCTCCTAGCTGAGCTGCAACAATCCAAACCTTTTTTTTTTTTACTTATTTTGTACTAATCGTTTTCCATTCCTAGCACCTGCTCGCACAGCCCCCTCGAATCTGGGCAATGTGATTAGCCAGATATTGTTGTGCAAGCAAATAAATCCAGACTTTCAGCAGGAGGAGCTGTGCAGCATTAGCAAGGATGCGCAGGAGTTGAGTGAACTGCTCAGCGACCTACAATCACATTTGCCCAGCCCCGAGGCATCGAGTGAACCGGACCTGCACCTCTCTCACAGCGGTAAGTAAAATGCGGTGTGAAATGAACTATATTTTAAATATTTATGCCTGATTTACTTCCTACCCTTGCATGCAGCTGGTGTTAACCTGGCCATAATGAATGCACCGCCCGCTTGGTACAAACAGCATCGGCGTCGCAGCTGTCGCAGTCGCAGTCGCAGTCTCTGCTGTTGTTTTAAATCATCCCATGGGAATTCGCTTTGAAACCTGCCAGTTAACAGGTAGAAAGTTGTTTCAGTATTTACACGCAAGACATTTTAATACCCTATAAATTTAAATTTACAATTTTAGTTGCCATTGGAGGGAGTGTGTGCTCAAAAGCCAACGTATCAATTATTTATGGTATCAGTCTGACTTTACTTATCTGCAACCACACAGGAAATCCAGAATAAAGTCAAAACTGATAATGATCAAGTGTCTAATTCATTGAAAAATTATTGCTATTGTTGAAAATGTTTTATGACTATAATCACAAAAGCAAAGGTTATCTTCTTGAAAGGTTATATTAATATAATTTCGCCTTGACTAATCCATAAAGTGGAATCAAAATTATTTTTAATAATCGCCTCAGTAAAATGTTGCCTTTGTTCTTACTGGAATGCTTTTAATTTTATATGTTTCCTTAACTTATCGGCAGTTTACATAGGAAATTCCACCAAGTATTTGTTAGCATTGATAACGCTTAGTAATTTCCTCGTCACTGTATTTCTAGGAACACATACAAATTGTGCTTTACTCTTTTATATATATTTATGTTTATCTGCAAACTACTGAAATATAAAAAAAACCAAATTGACCTATATATAATTTTTAGAATAAAACGTTTATCATTTTAAAACGTTCAAATAACATTCCGTTATTTGTTATAGTTTCCATTATAAAATTAAGCTCCTAGAAATGATTATAGCACAGCTTTTATAGTTTCCGGTAAATTAGGCGCCCACTCAGCTTTTTATGTAGATAGATTATATCATAAATTAAAAAAAAAAACAAAAACAAAAAACGTTAACGTTAACGCCCACTGTGTGTGTAAAAATGTTTACTGCAAACCTGTAAACAGCGACAAGGAAGTGAATGTGGCACAAGGCAATAAACAAATTATGTGGAATAAAACTGAAGGGGCAACGCTCAATAAAGGACAGCTTAAAAGATTTACAATTTGCTAACAAATACTGAAAATACTAAATAACATTAATGATGAATATAAAAATGCAAAGTCGGCCGATTAAGAAAGATGATGAAATCTGTTCCCTTTGCTTTCGCTTGGCAACCTTCAAAAGCTGGAAGTTCCACAAGTAGATTATCTGATCTGTTGATAAGGCACACGCTTTATATACTTTTTTAAAATGTGCAACTCATTGGCTAAGAGATTGGATAAGAGCAAAGTGTAGACAAGATAATAGAACGCGCCTCTAAATAAAATAAAAGGGTTTAATTTGATTTTCATTTTTAAATATATTTTAATTTTAAAAATATGCCTTTGTCTTATACAAAACATATCTCTACATTAAAAATATATAATATATATGTATGTGTATATACTTTTATGGAGCTCTATATAGTAGATATATATATATATATATATTTATGTATAGGTGTATATATATAAGGTATAAACTTCTAGTACATGTCATATGGATTTTCACAGAAAATCTTCAACTTTCTTCTTTGAGTAATGCTTACTTTCCAATTGTTTTTAAACTTTTCTTTAGCATATTTTTCCTTTATATTTATTTTTATTTTTATTTTTTTGTTTGTGCGTTTTTCTTTTTGCGCTGTTTTCTGTGTTGAGCATTAGGCATTCTATGGAAGATTCATATCTTATTGTATTTCCAACGAATAATTGTGAATAAATCTTTAACTTTTTTTTGTGCACAATAATTTGGCATTGTTTTTTGTTTTTACACGAGGCGAAAAACAACAACAAAACAACTAAAATGTTAACAATTATATTTTTAGATCGTTGGACTCTCTCTTTAGCTACAAATATTAAATTCACTATTTGATTACAAAACATTTATCGTGTTTTTTTCTTTCTGGCTAATATCACCGTTATCACTGCAGAGCTCGACTTGAGCTCAATCTAAATGTAGTCTCTTCTTTTTGATGTGTGTGTGTGTGTGTGTGCGTGTGTCTATGCATGTGTGTGTGTGTGTATGCATGTGTGTGTGTTTGTGTGTGTTTGGTGCCATAATTACAGTGTAAACAAATAATTAATTAACTGCTTAACGCTAATTCAACACAAGCTATGAAAACTCAACGCGTACACAACAACATTAACATTTTTTGCATAAAAGAAAAGAAATAAAAACACTAAGAACTTATAAAAAATACTTAGTTAATTAAGCACTTAATTTAAATATGAAGTGAGAGATTCCCCACTCGCCCCCACTCTCCCTTTCTTTCTCGCCTCCTCCCTGCGTTTGAGTGAGCAGCTAATGCAGCAATAAAAATTAAATGTGGTGGACTTGTTGTTTGTTGGCTTATGGTTTTTGTGGCATGTTGCAAATGGCTGATTGATGATGATGATACTTTTGTGTTTTAGGTTGCGCCAAAACTTATTTTGTTTGAAAAGGAACACTGTACTGTATATAAACGCTGCTAGGCTAGAGAACGCCTATTTCCTTAGATGCGCGTTATTTTATTTGTCGACGTCGATAGCTGTTCGAGACGCGAACACAATTCCTGTGCGAGACGCAACTGATTTGCCGCTGCAGCGGCACAGGATGTTGCCGCTGTTGCCGCAGCTGTGGGTGCCACGGGCAGTTGCTGCATAGCCATTGCCTCCGGAAAACTGAGGCAAACGCCCAACCAACGTGCTTTGCCGCAGGCATGCGACTGCAAGGAACAAAACGAGTACAGATTAGCTAATGATTTACACAGTTTTGTCAAGTGTCGTACTCACCATAGCAAAGTCACGTTTCCATTGCACTGCACACTGTCCATCGCAGAGGGGGCAGGGACGATCGAGGCTGTAGCCACCGCATTCGCTGCAGTCGAGGGAGACATGATCATCGGCCCAGGAGACGCCGCACGTGAAGCAGGAGCCCAAATGCTGGCGCAACTCCTCAATGGTCAGCACGCTGTCCATGTTGATCTCCAAAGGACTGCCTACCAAATCGGGCAACGAAGCAGACAGACCCAAGTTGTGATGACTGTAAGAGAACAGAAAAGAAACGAAACACATAAGCAACTGTTTTAATTTATGACTAAAGAGGGCATTACATTTATTATTATTTTGATCTACTTTTAATGAATTGACACATATAAAAAGCATTTATCAACAGCTAAAAGTACACACAACTGCTCACATTTATAGCTGTCTGGGATTATCAGCAAGTCTGAATAAATTATGATCTAATGAACACGTACCGAATTTTTTAAGTGCATTAAATATATAATGCGATGGAGACAACTGCTAGCGCCAAGCTTATAATAGCTCAGATAGAGCACCTGAACGCCGCGCAGGCCATGACCTTGCATGGTGGGCGGACATTGGAGCGAGGTGTGCGTTGTCATTGGCGTGATTATGATAATGAGTAGCGTGACGGCAGAGGCAGAGGCAGAGGCCGCAGCGTTTTGCGACTGTACAAACAACAACAACAGCGGCAGCGGCAGAAGCAGCAGCAGCACCAACAATAACAAGAATAATAACAATAGCAACAAATGTGACACAAGCGGCAGACGGCAGCTTTCGCTTGATCATGTGAGCGACGCATCGTCGCCAGCTTTTATTGTTCGCACAAAGAGAGTGACAATTAATGAGTTCAAAGAGAGGAGAGAGTAGTGAGCGAGAGAGACTGTCTGTGAGTGTGGGGGGCGATGCCTTGTGTCTGATAAAGACAACAACAATTTTGCAGTATGCGGCATTTTGCTAATGAAAACAAAGACTGTGCCAATTCGTCCGATCGTTGCTGTTGTTGTACTCTGCTCTGCGAATACGATTAGATTGCAAAACTATGAATGGACGCCACGCATAATCAGAGGCATTTAACAGTGACTGTTACATTCAATGTTAACATTCAGCTCTCAGTTCCCTATAATTGACCGTGACTTTGTTTACAATGCACCGAAATTTCGCGCATATATCAAATATATCGAAGGCTGCCTAGAGAGGTGAGAGGGGGCAGGGCAACAATTGGTGTTGTTGTCATTTAAAAACCAAACAAAAAACGGAAATGGAGCTTCCAGCTAATTTCTGTTGTGAATCACACGGCGTATGAGCAATCTGGCCATAGTTAGAATGTATCTAATTGTGTGTTGTGTTAGCATTGATTATCATTTGTATCGAAAGTTGATTTGAGTTGAAAGCTTTTAATTTCCATTTCCTTTGAAAAGTGAATGAACCAATGAAGTTACTATGAAAACAACTATCTTTTTAATTACAAAAAGTAAATAAAACTAATAATAAAATGATGACAAACTCTTGTCACTCAACCAATTATATCGTATGTATATTATATCTATAGTAAAGATCTTAATCGAGTACTTACGCCAACGGACTGCAAATGTCGGTAATTTGGGGAGCATGTACGCTGGCACTCGACATTGTTGATGTTGTTGTTGGTACTGCAAATGGAAAATCAGAATTAAGGAAAAATGTTAAAAACACAACAATTAACAAAAGTTCAGTATAAGGGGGGTTATATAAGGGGAGCATACATATGTCAGGGGCAGAGTACAATATAAAAATATATACAGGTAAACAAACGCACGAAGGTAAACGAGCTGCTTGTATAGCTTTTATTGGGAAGTTTATTATTAAAGCTAGTTGTGTGTACCAGAGTGTGTGTGTGTGTGTGGGGTTATTATAAAACACTTAAATGTCAAAAAAACAAAATCAAAATAAATTGAATTGCACGACAAAACCCGCAGCGAAGCGTGCACAACTGTACACGATGCTGTTCTGTACACGAAAAAGCTGACAAGCTTTATGATCAATATACATTTAAGTACATTTATATATAGAAAATGTGAACAAACAACATTCTTCTTCTTCTTCAATGCGAAAAACAAGAAATAATAGTTTCGCTAAGATAACTTCAGGAAGAGATGAGTTTGGTTTTTCCTAATGCGTGACACAATTTGTCACAAAGCTTTTAATACTTTCCGTGAAAGAAAATGGTTAAAAATTTAAATGGCAATCAATAAAATCCGGTTAAGAGCGGTCCACTATGGCTGTAAAGGCCACAACAGCTGGTATAACTCGATGCGTCATAGCTCAATGAATGTTGTTTTTTGGTTGATTTGCTTTGGTATTATTGCTGTTAAAACCCAATTTAAATTTAAATTATAATTTTTGTGTATGTTTTCTTTTTTTGTAATTTTACATTTACAGCTAAATTATATATGGAAGCTTGAAAGTGTATATAGTTTATATGCACTGCACTAATAATGTATTTATAGCATATTTGGTCGGCACGAGCGCCGTGTCTACCGTCAATTGTGATGCGCAATCTTGCTGATTTTGGCAACATTGCAAAATTTGTATTTTTGACATCCAACGATCGCGACGACAGCACATGACTGCGTTGCTGCTTGGCAATAATACTATACTCTTAAGCCCGTCTATATTTAGATGATCATATGATGCAAAGTGTAATCAAATTTGCGTTACGTGCGAAATTTTAAGCACAAACCAGAAGCGACACAAATTGCAGTAGCAACGAGGAGTTCAGTGAAACGCCATTTTACAGCATGCTAATGTAAGTGTTATGTTAATGCGCCAATGTTAACTGACTGTTTCTTTTTTTTTATGGCAAATAGCAAATGGCGGGTAAAACTGTGAAAACTCTAATATAAGTATATTTTTGCACACGCCGCTTGCAGTCAAGCATACACATTAATATACAGACAAATTTTCTGTTTATAGATATATATAGACTCAGCATGCAATGCGGTAGCCGCAACTCACAACTAGTTGAATTTAATTAAGTTTGATGTGATTTATTTATAGAAGGGCAGTCGAACACACACACCCATACACACTGAAACAGCACAACAGAATGCAAGTTTTGTTTTGCTGTCTCTGTCTGTCTGTCTGCTAGTGTTGAGTGTTGAGTTTACTTTGGGCACGGAAATACTTACAATTTTTTTTTATGATGGTTGCTGCTGTTATGGTTGCTGTTGTTTCAACAGTATATCTGATTGCTAACGGCGCAAAAAATTTATTATGCGCTATTAATAAGCCAAATTGGGATTTGTTGTAGTATAGTTTTTTTTTTTGTTAGCCTTGCGTAAGCGACAACAATGAAATTGCTATGACAATTGCTTTTAATATATAATTGCAATTAATTGTTTGATTGGTTTAACTTTTCACACGCGTAGCACGTTCGCAACAGTTAAATATACACAATGGTTTATGTTCATTAATATTGTGACAGAAGCTGCAGCACACTTTTATAGTTGGGCTTTTATTTTTAAAGAAACGTTGATTTAAAACAAAATAAACTTTCTGTAGTAGATGAGCTAAAAGCCAAAAGACCAAGTGGCGTGCACGACAACACAAAACTGACTGAAATGAAGTCGTCGCTCGGCTCGCGTTGCTTTTATAGCAAAATCGTCGAATGTGTGCGAGCGAGTGCGCTAAACACCGAGAGAGAACAAACACAAAGAGTGAGCGCGAGCAATGACAAACACTGAGTGAGTGAGTGTATTACCGATATTGCAATCCCTGTTGCTGAGTGCGCGTGCGAGAGAGAGCGAGATCGCGAGCACATGTATATGAAATTAAATGACAAAGCAAAGCTAACGAACTTGTCAACTCGAAATTTATACAGCACCAGCACCAATACATTGACAAGCAGCAACTGCCTCCGGCATAGGGTAAATCAAAGTTAATGCCAAAAACTCATTCTGTTGATGCTGGCCAAATTCACCAGCTATATGACAGTATATATATGTAGTTGGCAACAGGCCTTGCCTTATGACAAGCACTAAAAAGAAATATCACTTTTTCCTCTCTCTTGCTCTCTCTCTCTCTTCGCTGTCTGTCAGCTCACTTGATGTGAGTGAGCAAATATTGACTGAGAGAGAGAGAGAGAGAGGAGCGAATGGTCGTTCATTTAACGGTCAAATATAAAAGCCAAAAAAAAACAACAAAATATTGAATGATACAAATACCAATACATATGTATTGAGAGTGTGATACGTATACGCGGCGTCGAACGAGTCTAGTACATTGACTAAATGTAAACTCAAGGGGTTGTTGACGTAGGTAATTTGGACAAGTCAATACAGAGACAACACTGCAGAAAACAAAAATAAAAACAACACCACGCGGCAACAACCGTCAGCAACGACAGCCTTTCATTTGAATAACAAATCATGTTGTTTTTTTCGTGTGACAGGTAGAGTAATTTCCAGGGACGCGAACTGCAGGCAAGTGTAAGAGATAAGGTTTGAGAGGAAGCGATATATAGATCCTGAAGCTGGAGAAGGGGCACTTAAATTACTTGACCTGCGCTTTACGACTTAGCTGGAACTGTTTATCCTAATGCTAAATGCTTATCTAAAAACGAGTTCGTAATCTTATCGACGCATGGCCAATAACTGTAGCATGAAATCTAAAACACCTGTAACGGTATACTTTCAAAGTCTAAGTGCGAAAAGTATACCGTTATATATATATATATATATATATATATAGGGGCTCCGGAGGTACCGCAACTGCAATGGAAATTACCAGCGCAAGTGCTGAAAAGCAAAAACAAAATATTCGCATGTTAATAGGAATTGCTCATTTTTTGAGCTCTTTTGAAAACCTTTTTTTTATTTATTTTAATTTTTTTCACTACACGAGTCGCGCGTCGCGCCAGGCAGAGCTCCAATTTCGCTAGGTTTACGAAAAAGAATAACGGAGCAGTCAAATCAACTTAAAATTGACCCTCGCTAAAAATAATGCAATTCAGCAGCGGCGACAACGTCAATGTAAAACTAAAAACTATAAACAACCTTTCATAGAAACCACACATATATTCAAGCATTTACGAGTATATTCTAAACAATTGATCTTTATTTAGAAAGCCGAGACGATGTTCATGATTATCATGATCATGATCAAGATCATCATCCTATTGCCATGGTTCATTTGTGCTCCGGCCCACTTTTCGACTGACAATCAACTTTGAATGCGGCGCAGTTTCATTTGTGATTTTTTTCTCTTTTTTTTGTTATTATTATTTTGTGGGAAGAGACCATTGTCATCTGAGAAGGTCGCGCGGCAATTACTTGAAACACCTCCGAACTCATTCAAACATTGCGTCAGATGTCGTGAGGGATATTAATATGAACCAATAAACCAGAGACAAAAGGAAATATATAACCAACCAAACCAAATATTTAAATAATATTTATTTTTGCAAACCTTTTAAAAAAATAATATAAAGTGCACTCTGTTCGTATTTGTTGTGTATTTGTGGTACATATTTAAGTTAACTGCTCGAAACAAAAAACATGCATAATGTATGCACAGGTAGTTCAAGGAGTGCCTGCATTCAGGGTTATTGCAACTTGCAACCTGCAACCCTGGCATGCATTCATTCATTGAAAACAATCGAGAAATCAAAAACCAATCTTGAACTTAAGCTAAGAATGGCCTTTGTAATTAAACTATGAAAATGATTAATTATAAAAAGGTTTATGACACGCTCTCTCTCTCTCTCTGAATAAATAACCCGTGAAGAAGATAAGAAAGCTAATGATCGAAATCCAAGCTGGGAGTTCAATAACCGAAACTTGTCAAAACTTGTGCATGACCTCAAAAATACATAAGTAAATTGAAACGTATACAACTAAAGTCTGCTAATAAAGCAATAAAGTTCTCATTACTTAAAGAGCCACCCTCGCTGAAAGGCAGTTGAACGGTAACACAGATACTGTCAGAAAAAGAAACAAAGAGAGAGAGAGAGAGAGGGAGACTGGGCACATAAACAAGTGCGGCTTGAAGACATGCGCTTCCTCTTTAAGTCATTTGCATCAGCATCAGTTGGAGCAATTTGGGTTTTATTTCATTTGTTTCAGATACACAGCTATGCAAACAAAGCTGTCCGTGCGAGTGCCACTCAATTGTTGTGCGATTTGTGTAAATAAATAAATTTGTATTTTTTTTTTTTACTTATATTTCAGCAGGTTGGTTAAATGTTTTGAGCTGGGATCTGACAAGCACCAAACGTGCACAGCTAAACACACAAAAGTCTTTGACGTCAAATCAGCAAAGGCTGAAACAAACAAAAATACGCCAAAAAAAAAACAAAATAAATAATATTTATGTCACAAAAATGAAGAACTATTTTTAAATGCATTGTTTTGATCATGAACTCAAAATTTCGATTAGACATTGGGCATTGGGGATTCACATTAATTTCCGAGAATCTAACAAAAAAATACACCCAACAAATGTTGAACTGAGAAATTCCGGATTATCGGCGTCAATCACATGTTAATGAGTTCAACGCAGATCGAAACGAGTTTTAATATATAACAACATTTTGCGGGGTTTCCTGACCAATCGATTTATGCAAACAGAATGTTTAAACAGCTGTTTACTCAATTAATGGGGAAAAATACCTCAAACGTAGTTAGTACAAGTATATTAAACTTAGCGGGCTCTTCCATTTTGAAAAACCGCTGTTCGATCAAAAATGAAAAGCAAATAAAATTAGCTTTTAACACACGCATTGACATACAGATGGGTGAAGAAGTGCACAGCTGTTGGCAATGGCAATTAGAAGTGTGTGAATTATATATTACCGACAGGAATAAGAACTTTGGATATCGTTGCGTGCTACGACGCTCCCTACTCGACAAAAAATTTGCATTTCGCAAAAATTCCGCTTTGCATTCCTTCAAAGAACGATTTGCATAGGCTTAGAAATTTTCCCAAGCTGGGAGAATTTCAGCTTAAGCATTTAACAAATGTTATTTTTATAGTAATATAAACTAGATAAAAATTTAAGTTCCAGATGAAGGTGCATTGTTATTAATAATAAATAAATATGTGGACAGCTGCCAGGTAGTTTTGACATACTGTTAAGAAAAGCCGCTAAATCAACATCATTAAGTTTATAATGCACGTAAAGCTATCCACATTATGGGCTATAAAAATTGCAATGTGAATAAATATTAAGAAATGACAAAGTTCAATTCCTTATCTTTATAGCCAGCATAATCGATGTTTTATTGATTGATAAGATTTGAGTGCATGACAATTGGAATACAGCCGATGAACCAAAGGAATTCGCCAGGGTAACACATTATTTATTAGGGAAAGTGTTTTTTTTTTACTTAGTACTGTAATTCATAAATAAATATAAACAAAATAACAGATTGTAAGGAAAGTGTTTACACTTTGTGCCTCATCAATTATATTTAATCATAATAATATGTAATAATTAAAATACGCATTTATTTGATTGATTAGCACAGAATATTACTTTAATATATTTCATTAGTTTTTGTTATTGCAAATCGTGTTAATTATTATAGTGTTCGTTTTTAGTTTCAAACTGACAGGGGCGTATTTATAAAAGATGATTCTAGAAAAGATTTCTACTGCAATTCAAGCAGATTTCAACTATTATTAAAGCTAATTTGCAGCACCCTAACTCAATTTGCAACGTTATTCATGTTACAATAGACGGGAGGTCATTTTGAATAGAGGCACAACACATACTACAGATTTTGATGTGCCAATTTACCACATGTGCCATGCCCATTGCAACACCCACACATTAAATAGATTTATATTCTTGGAAATCGTTATAAAAATACTCGTTCAGTATTGCGCACGTCAAATGTAGATATATATTTATATATATAGAAAACTGTTTTTAAAAATAAGTGTACAGATTGTAGTTCTTATAATGTAATTATACATCGAGTACAAGATTCAGCGAGAATTGCGTTAAACGCTTTAAAGTCCACTTGAATTACGTAAATGTGACTTATATTTGCATCGCAAATCGCTAATCGAACAGTAAATAAAAAATCCCAATGGAAAAGTGGAACAGGCCCCCTCTTAGGGAGACCCCAATACCATATAGACGTTATTAACTGACGTAAGTAGAATTTGTATACATCTCTCAACCCATCTTGTAACCAAGTGCGTCTGTCTGTTTGTTTCTACACCAATCAGTTCATTAGTTTTCAAGCTTAATAATCTTAATGATTTTGAATGTATTAAAATATCTGTCGGATCGCTTTAGCTGTTGAATATATATATTGAACGTGCGATAAATATGAAATTAATTATGTTCCTAACTTTTAAGGAAGTCTCAACTCACTAGATCCCCATTGACTTTTGCTTACCAGCTTTAATTTCCAAGCAATGTCATTTTAAATATTAGTATATAATATTTGCTTCTTTTATTTGTTTGTCAACACGCTGTTATAGCGTGACAAGTCGTTGTGAAACAAAAGAAAAAATCCCTATCAAGCAGATGGTATACTCTAGCTTGAAATTGGGCAAATAATTAAATTAACAGTTTAGTCGGAATTAGCACTTAATTAAAATAAATTAATATGTTAATAACACGCGACACAATTTAGTTTAGTTTAGTTCAAATAGGTTAAGGATGGTTTTAACTGCTAATGGATACTTCTCAATCTATGTGTATATGTATATAGCATATAGCATATCATAGCATATCATAGCATAGCATGGCTCTGGGCAGCTCAAGTGGTCTGACCGACTATTTAGTTGACGTTTTCTTTTATTATTATTATTCTAAAAGCATTTAACTGGCTGACGTCGCCATGAAGGCAACTTGATTATGAGCATCTTTTTGTGGAATTTGTGTTAGATTTGCGTCGCACGAATCGCTTATACACAGAGAGAGAGACAGAGAGAGAGAGAGAGAGTGAGACAGGGAAACAGAACGTGAGAAAGAGAAGTGGGGAGAAACTGAGCTGTGAGTTAAGTTTCCAGTTTAAACCGATTGCTACTAAATAATGTCGTAGTCGTTTCTCATTGCTCGTCTCACGACACAGCCAGTGTGTGTGTGTGTGTCGGTGTGTGTATGTGTTAGTGTGTGTGTGTTAAAATTGTAAATTGATAAAACAATGAAGCGCTGCAATGAAATGAATGAATGAAGCGCAATTTAAATGGAAATCAATATGTAGCATATAGTATGGTATACATATATATATATATATGTAGATATATTTGTATATAGTATATTATAAAGAATGCATATGTTAAGCGACCTGCAGTTTAAACTATGTCCCAGCCCTGAGGCGCTGTGAATGCCAAGTGGTTGGTTTCATATGAACCACATTTGTGCACGTTCCACCGACACTCGTCTAAATCTCAACTGGCGCCAATTTGTATTACGAATCAAAACGCATCATGCCACAAATTTTGCCATTAAATATTTATATTTATACTTATGAAACAGACGACAAAAAGGTCAAACTCAATCATCGAATTGCAATAATTAAAGTGCTTTTTAAATATGAGGCGACGCGTGGACATGTCAGCTTATCAGTAACAACAACAACCACAAAAACAACAACAAGAAAAACAACAATAACAACAACAACACAGAAGTCAAGTCTGAGCTGATACTGAGACAGCGGGCGAGGCTGTTGCCCCCCTTCGTGTCGTATACTTTGTGTGATGATGATGTCGGCAATATTTCAATAAACCAAATAAAAGCAAAAGCAAAAGCAAAATACAAAAAGAAACAACAAAAAATTCTAAAAGCCCAGCAACAGTTCTTAGCTAATCGTTACCCAGTAGCCAATTTTTCAGTACAGTTCAAGGTGTTTTTTTTTTTAATAGCTTAGGGATTAATTGTATATAATCTGTCTGAAGTACTCGGCACAGTTATGTAAGTCAATTAAGTTACGTGTGCATAAAATAAGTTGTAGGCAATACAGAAAAATGGATATGCGCATTTTATATAGTCAGATCAGAAATTCAAAGAAATGGCACGGCATATATATATGACTAATCTATATTAAATATCAGCTTGATGATTCAGTTTAACAATTTTACACATTCCAGTGGTGAACTGGTCAATGTCAGTTGTTAAAGTCAATAAATACCAACGCAATCTGTCATGGAAAAAAAACATAAACATTTGACAGCTTATGCTAAGCTATTTGGTATTTACTTGTTAAGAATTCGATTTAATTCGTTTGTTATTCAATTGCAAATACATAATTTTCATAATTGAAATGAAGATTCAGTGCAAATTATAACACCTAATTTTTCACAAAACGAAACTGTTAATACCAAATACAAATATCAGATGTGCAAGCACAATAATATTTATTTCAATTTTTTTCTGTCAATTATTCTTGCAAGCAAAATGTGAAATTATAATATTAATAATAATATAAAATAAATACACAAATTGTTTTTTTCCGGTTTTTTCCGCCTTCAATCTAATTACCAGTTAACTGTCTATTAAAACTGGTTACATCTGGGTACTTAGGCACTTTATTCTGTTAGAGTGCATATGCCACGCATGCCCCAAGCATGGGGTATAATAGTCTGCGCGTGGCATACAAATTGCGTTCGTCTATAATGAGCATGGGAACGTAAAAAAAAACTCAATCAACCAGACACACTATAAAAAAAATGGACAGAGGAGGAGAGGGAACAAGGGGTAAGTGGGTGGCAGTCTGCGGGGTAGTTGTGCGAAATTGAAAACGATTTTATTTTCAAAATTTGTTATTACGTTTGTCGTTTTAATAAGCCAAATTTTATGTAAGCAAACCTGCAAACAAAAAAAAAACCCATGGGAATAAAAAAAAACTTTGGCACCAAGTGCAGTTCTGTGCAGTTTTTTTTTAGCGAATGACAATCGAGACAGGCAAACAGGGGGAAGGGGCAGGGGTTCAATGTCTGTCGCCGATCATCGAGCAAATCGTAGACAGACTAATGATGCAAGTGATTGCTCATTTGTTGTTGTGTCTGGCAGACAACGGTGCTTCAAGTGATTCATTAATTAGTGAGAGTGCAAAGATAACATGCAAATCACGATCACATCGCATCGGGTACACGATAAGCGAGTCTAATTATAAAGATAAGGCAATCACATTGGCAAAAAATCAGCACAAAATGGTTGGATTATTGCTACAGCATTTAATTTTTTATTTACAGAACCTTATGCCTAAGCCAATTAATCAGATTTCAATAGAAGTTTAAAGCCTACATTTATTACTTGGAAATTTATTTGCTACCTAACTTATTTGAAATTTGACTCTAAGGCAAATAATCGTAAAACTGCTGTTTTCTAAGCCTTTATACAATAACCTCAAGTTAAGGCTTAATTGATACACCTTTAAGCCTATCTAAATATTTATGTAGCAAATGCGATAAAAATTATTTCAATAACACTCGATATCCTATTTACTTTGACTCAGATTTTCGCTGATATCATTGCGAAAAATTCCAAATTAAATATAATATGATATTTTTTTTTTGGGTTGAGGGTTGTGTTAATATTAAATTTATACGTATGCTTGTATACTTTTCAATAAACATTGTGCCTTATAAACAGCAGCAAGAGATATGAAAACATATTGCTAAATTATAAACAATTTGCGATTTTGACACGCAAGAAATACGTGGGCAATTAGTCCAATTGCCAGCTTGTGTGTTTCCCAAAACGGTTTACACGTGTCGCCTTAATTTAAACTCAAATAAAATAATAAATAATAAAAATCAACTGTGCAGTGGCACACGCAATTACGCGATACATAAAACCCTGTGTGCTAAAACTGTGCACAATTTGTTCAGGTGCCCAGTGCAAAGGAGAGCATTATCAGCTGATAGAGTCTTCAACGGTTTTTGGGAAAACAGTCACATGACAAACGCGTGTCTCTCATAAATTCAATGTGACAACAGAAGCGTGTGAGTAAAGCAGACGCAGAATTTGTTTATATGGTTAATCTGATCGCAGAGAAACCCAAAGGCAGACACAATAATTAGCAAACAACATTTATTCAGCGCCGGTAAATACCCCAACGCACATAATTTGACGGGTGCTCAGTTTTTATAACGCATATTAAAAATGCGTAATATTTTAAGGGAGTCATTTTCGACCGTTGAATCATATATAAATAAAAATAGTTGTCTATCGGAATTTAGTATTATTTATAGAAATTAAAAATATTTCGTGTAAAATGTTTAATCGAAGCGAGATAAGATCAGTAATGGATATCTTAAAAACCAATTAATTTTTTTTGATATAATCGATGCCTTTTTTTATATTTAGAAACTCAAGCTAAAAATACGCAGACATCGATTATTTTATATTGATACACAGGTAACTAATATCAAATTGTACAAATTCGGGGAATTATAATTATTTTGCCAGTTTGGATGTTTATAATCGATCTTTAGCGAGTGACAGCCTGTTAATTAAGATCTTGATCACAATAACAAACAAATTTTGATGTATTTCAATTAGAAAGCAATTCATTCTTTTTCCATTCCATCTAATCGATTTCTTTATAAATTTAGAAAACTTGAGCTAAAAATAAGCAGACATCGATTATATTATTAAGTAACAAAATGATCTAACATAAATTGATGGCCGTAGAATTTAGAATTATATATTTTATGGCGACCCATTTGAGAGATAAAGCTAACTATCGCTGCCAATTGATGTTAATCAAAGTGTTCGCCAGTTTCCGCTCAATCATCTGTATGTAAAAAAAGAAAAAATAAAAAACTGCAAGTGGGTCGCACAAAGAGCACAGGGACGCGATATGGTTATACATATGCCATATATATATATATATATATATATATATACGCCAGCATACGCGTGTGTTTACTGGGCCACGCCTACGCACCTGTTAATTAGCGAGCGATTGGAAAATAACGCAGCTGATAACACATTACTAACTGCCAGTCAGCGCGGTCTGCGCAATGGCAAACATTGCGAATAAAAAAAGTTTCCAGTCTGACTTTTGAGGCCTTCTCTTTCATCAGTAGAATGGCCGATTGGACGATCGTAAATATTTATAGAACTATAAGCAGGCAGAGCTCGACTCGTCTGGACTATAAATAAGTCGAATTACCGGTGCTATTTAGCAACGTCTGCTAATATTAGTCTGTTTGCATAACATCTTTATAATACTACTGCTTCTTCTACAAATATTTAATTTGCATGGCGATTCCAGCAGGAAAACGTAATTAAGTAAATACTTTTTCTATTTTTAGTTTAGTTAGTTAGTTGATTTACGTACGTCATATGTTAACTGATAAACTATTAAACAAATGATATACTTTACAATTTTACGTCATTTGTACATTATTATCATTAGATTGTCAAATTTAAACTTCTTCAACTGATTAATTGTAAAAAATATAAACTTGTGTTGCTATTTGACATATGTATATAGAATAAGGGCATATATATATGATATATATAAGAAATATTTGAACAATTGCTGTTAATCATAATTGGATCAAACTTACCAATAAAATTTAAATTCCTTAACGCAGCAGCACAGCTATTTGTTGCTGTTGTCAGCTTGTCAATAATGATTGCCGGGGGTTTGGAGCAAAAGTCTGGATCATCCACATCAAAGATAATGCCGTCATCCCACTCCGTTACAATTTGTGTTGATTTTGACAGCTGTTTTTGCTGTTTCAGCAGCTGTTGCTGAGCTGTTGTCGATCCCTGCAATTGTTGCTGCTGTTGCTGTTGCTGCCCGAAGCTGGTGTTGTTGTTAATGTTGATGCTGCTGCTGTTGCTGTTGTGGCTGGCAAACGAGTTGTTGTTGCTATTTGCTGCAGCGCGTTGTTTCATCTGCAAGCAAAGAGACGCATTTAGTCGCAAGTAACGGTGTGTGTACTTAGTACGTGAAGCTATGCAAATGCCAAACAAGACACGTGGCTAAGTGCAAAGTCAAAGTAAAAATATTCGACTTGGCAGTTGCCGACTAAATATACACTGCACCACAACTGCGAGTTATATAATATAATCAAAAATGTATTATATTATAATGTATTGTAAAATTAGCATACTCTTGATGTGCATAAATTTATCGTACACTGATTAATTTTATTGCGTACATTGACGCCATAAAAGGGAATGAGAGAGAGAGAGAGTTGGAGAGGGAAGTTAGAGTAACAGGACAGGACAGCTGTTGCTGTCTGGCTGTTAACACAGGAGGTAAAAAAAAAACGCATACAGCCAAACACACGCGCAGGCTCGCATGAATTGAAATGCCAAGGCGAAAATATTGCAAGTAATGCCGCTTGGCAATGCAAATGCATATGCAAAAAATCAATAGATGCACTATTTAGGTGAAGGCTGCATCAATGTGTGCATCTGTTTGTCTACATGTATATATACATATATATAAATATATGTGTGTGTGAGTGTGCCATTTGTTGTAGCAATACAAAAGTAGCGCATTTGTTTTTGTTTTTACAGCTCTGTTTGGCTCTGCGTGTATGTGTGTGTGTGTGCCAGCTCGGGTGCACTTACCGCAAGCCTTACCTTAGTTCGCAGACGTTTCACCAGTTGCCCAGTGAAGAGTATTAACTGTATGCAATAGTAAATAGTTTTGAGCACTTTATAAATTTTATTTTATTCACAAACTGCTGCAGCTGCATTGACTTAAAGCGTTTAAATCTAATATTTTGCTCGATTTTGCCAGCGGACTACAATCATTGGCATTCACAGCGAGACGGCGACAAGGGAACAGTTGGCAGCCCCTCTTACTGTGTTGCACAATTATGTATCGATAGTGATCGACATGCCACCACAGCTACTTCCAATAAGAAAACATTAACTCATACATGGCAAAGGAATTTTTTTTTTGGCGAATTTTTACAAAGTTCTACATTAGCAACGTGCCAAAAATGCACATAAGTCTGTTGCAGCAGTTAAAAAGTGTACAATAAAAGAAGCTAAGGCATTGAATTCGACAGCAACCTTGCAAAACAATTGTATATGTAGCGCGTCGGCCATGGAGGAGAATATGTGGTAAATAAACATTGACAAACTCAGTCACAGTCGTCGTTGCAGTTGCAGCTTAAAAGTCAACGTCGACAACGACGCCGTCTCAGGCCTATATAATGTAATCAATTATTGTGAAAAGCTCTTTCTTGAGAATTGATATTGAGGACTATGAGTCTGATCGGCCTTGCCGTGTGACTATTGGGTGACATACCGTTGCGATAGATAGAGAGCCAGATAGTGGAAGAAGACGGCAAACAGCATTTGTCTTATCAGCAACAGCTGTGCTAATTGGACACGTTTAAAGCAGCGCAAACAAACGCATTACCAGTTCTTATTGTGCATGAAAGAGAGCTTTTAGAGTTCACTGATCAATTAACCTAAGCTTTCGCATTTCTCACTTTAATTTCTCAATAACTTCCGCCTTCGAAAGCTCTCTGTTGAATTTATATTGGGATTTAACTCACATAAATCAAAATTGAATAATACAATAATTAACATGTTTTTCTCTGCAGGATTATTGAGCTAGAGTCGGCTCTGTTAGACGACTGCACGGTGAATGAGGTTTATGGCATATGTCAAGGGAAGCCCCTGCCGGAGACACTACGCCCGGATGTGTGGCAAGTGTGCCTCGATGTGCGACACAAAAGCGATCAGATGTCGCTCTTCAATGAGATCTACGATCTCCCATTTCAAAGTCAATTGCGTGAGGATTGCAAACGGATTGTGGAACGCATGGGCAACGATGAGGAGGACAAAGTGTCGGTTGTCTCCGATCTGGAATCGATAATGACATTCTACTGCAAGAATCGCAATCTACAATATGAACCAGAGAACGGGTGGATTGAACTACTCCTACCGCTCTTCGCCCTCAAACTGAATCGCTCCGATACGTTCAATCTCTTCGAGGCCATCAGGGACACTTATATACCAAAGGGTTGCAAGCCCAAGGGCAATGTCTTCCACGTATTTCGTTTGCTGCTGCTCTACCATGACCCGGAGCTCTGCACCGTGCTGGATACGAAGAAGATAACACCCGATCTATATTCGCTGACATGGTTTCAATCACTGTTTGCCAACTGCAGCAGTTTATCTGTGATTATCGCCATGTGGGATTTATATTTTCAGAATGCCGATCCATTTATGGTCTTCTTTTTGGCACTGATCATACTGATCAATGGACGCGATCAGATTATGACCATGAAGACGTCATCCAAGGAGGAAATTATTAAATTTCTCATCAATATGCCGTGCGCTTTGGAGGTGGATGATGTTCCCGATTTTTGCTCACTCGCCCAATATTATGCACTGAAAACGCCCTCATCCTTCAAGACGGACTATCTGAAGGCGCTGTATGGCAAACAGAACGATTCGCCGCGCAGCCAGGAGGAGTCCAATAAAGTGTCACAGGCTCTTTGCCTGCCCGTTTCCGTCTACGAACTGGTAGAGAATTCTGCCACCGAATTCCCAGTGCCAGATGCGGTTCGCTTCTTTCTCGTCGATTGTCGTCCAGCCGAACAGTATAATGCCGGTCATTTGTCAACGGCTTTCCATCTCGACTGCAATCTGATGCTGCAGGAACCATTGGCATTCGCCACAGCCGTGCAGGGTCTGCTAACCGCCCAGAAACAGGCCATCGAGGTGAATTCGAATGCGGGCGGTGAACATTTGTGTTTCATGGGCAGTGGCCGTGTCGAGGAGGATCAGTACACGCACATGGTGGTGGCCTCATTCCTGCAAAAGAACACACACTACGTGTCCTTGCTCACCGGCGGCTACGCCTCCATCCACGACTATTTTGGCGATCACATGGCCGATTGCCTCGAGGATCACAGCGTCAGCAAGTGTCTCGTCTGTCAGCAGCACAATGTGAAACTGGTAATTCTTATAAAATAAATATATATTATTATTGTTATAGTGACACAAAGCAAACCAGTTATTAATAAGTTAAATTTCATATATTTGAAGACTCCTTCCTTGCTCAGATTATAGTTTTTGACTAATCTCATACTATTCCAGTCAAAGACCGTGCCGCTGAAAGCGCAAGCGACGACGCCGTCCTCCACCGATCTGTTTAGTAAGTTCTCCGCGGCTATGAAATCCAAATCGGCCGAGGTCAAGGGACGTCTGATGGACATCATTGTGAATCCGAGTGGTGCAAATGGAGCACCAAACGCCAGCGGCGCCTCGAGCAATGGCGCACAATCGCTGCACGCCCAGGAGCGTCATGTGAGCGCCAAGGAGCGTAACGGAAAACGTTATCGGAATGTGGCGCCCGTCTTCAGCATTGACGATGAGAACGAGGATGCCTACGATGGAGATGAACGCGATGCGCCACAGCCTGCCGGCGACACCAAGGAAATTGTCAATCTAAATCAATATTTCAAGACGGCGGATATCATCAATGCGTTTAAGTGTCAGGACGTCCATATAAATGGCTATATGTACGATAGCCATCTGATTATAACGCCCACACATCTGGTGGTGCTGCGCGAATTGGGACGTGGCCAGGCGCAGATAATGGTCCGTCGACCGTTGGCGAGCATTGTAAAGATCACAGCCAAAAAGCGACATCGCGATTTGATCACATTCAAATACGGTTTTCCCGATGGCGATGGTCTGCTCATCACCGACATGGATCGATTCCTCATACCAAATGCAACCGAGGCCACCGCTATGGTCTCCAAGCACATTATGAAGGTGCTCGACGATGCAAAATAGTTGAGATCGGTACTGAAAGTACCCAATTAGTCAGGCCTTATGGTTAAGCCACATCCGTATTTTAAACCACACAAGCAATGCGTTTCGCTCTGTTCTCTGAGAACGGTCTAAATATTTATTAACCTATAAATTGGCAATGATTTCCTTCGGCTAGCTGACAAAACTGTAGTTTAAACTCTTAACCCAAATGGGACATGCTGCAACTGTAACATACAAAAACACATTTAATCGACAACTGAAAAGTGGATGACGAACATTAACCAAATTATTAATATTGAATGCGATTTGTTCTAACCCAAAACATTAAATTCTAAGTTCAAATAAACGAAATAAACTTACCTTAGAAGCCTTGAGACTTACAATATGTAAAGATTATAACAAATATTTATTGCAACTAAACAAGGTAAAAAAAAAATAAATAAACCTGTATTATATTCGACAAATTAATCAATTAATATAGTAATTTTGAGAAATGTAAAGTTAATTAATCTAGAAGTCAAATCTTCTACAAAAACAGTATTGTTTTTGAATGTTGTCGAATTGCTTAAAGTTAACCAAATCTAGTTGTAATATTGCTGAAATTTATATGAAAAATTCAAGTTTTATTAATTTAGAAGTCAAATCGTTTGCGTTCTGGCTTTTGATAAAGTTATGGGTATTCCGTAAAGGTAAGTTAATACAATGTTCATTACGGAGTAAAGTCGCAAATAAACTCGTAATGCGTTTATCGAGCTCACAGCAATGGAAGCAGAAAAAAATCCAACTCCATTAGGCATTAGCAGAGGGCAACAGTTTTCACAACAACAACAACATCTCTGACTATGAGAGGGGCACAATAATTGTGCGCTGTGCAGACATGGCGCAGGCGCAGTGCGTCCCCAACTTGGCCAGGCTCTGTCAATCTACATACGTAAGCAGGCAGTGGGAATCGTTCTGAGTTTTTTGTTTTTGCAGACGGCCGGAATTCTTATCAATGACAATGACGTAGATGCTGGTTTCACTGTGTGTGCAGACGGAGACAGAGATAGAGAAAAGACAGACAGATGTTGCTGTGCTGTTCGTGGCTGCAAACATTATTTGGGGCGATGGAACATTAAAAACTGTTGCACTACGCCAGCAAGCAGGCAGTTCATTCAGAACCATCACAGCACGCGGAGCTAAGCAGCCTGAACACTGAATCCCAACGGGCTGAACAGTTGAAGAAGCAGCAAGCAGCAAACAACAAAAAGGGTCATACCAGATCAGAACCATAATTGGAACACGAAGCAAACCCATTTCGATTTTGTGTGTTCTCCGCGTGTTTGTTATTTGAGTGTGTGTCTCGTTTCGGGAATAATGCAGTTGCCATTGTCGTTGTCAGCGTCCGGAAATGGGCATTGCTTGGGGTTGGGATTGCTGCTGCTGTTTGTTGAACTGGCGGCAGCGGTGCCAGCTTCGGTGCTCGCCCAGAATACGGAGCTATCCAGCAATGCGAACAACAAGCTGCAACTGCAACAGCAACAGCAGCAACGGGAATCGCCGGCAGGTGAGTGTTAAAGTTCAATTTTTTCGAGTGCGTGGGACTTGTTCTATGTATGGAAATGTGTGTACTTATGGGTGTGCGTGTGTGTGTGTGTGTGTGTGTGTGTGTGTGTTAGAGTAGCCTACGTCAGGCCAACATGTAGTTAATGCTAAAGGTCATTCGAAAATTTCATGTTTGAAAAATGGACACACGTCCCATGGCCCCACGGTATTGTAAGTGGGTGCCGCATAAGTATCCTATGAGTGTACAGTAAAACCTCGCTAAGGTGTGCCATTCTTAATTTTTGTGAAAGTCACATTTTTTTTAACAGACACGCCAAGAATTAAGAAGGCTAAAAAAATGTTACAACTCTTTAAATACACAAATTTTTAAACTGCAGTTTTTCCACTGTAACAAGTTGACAAGATATCAAAAAATACCTTAAACAGATATATGACTCAAAGCCACATATACAAATTTGTAAAACGAATGATTAAAAAACAAAGACAAATATTTTTTGACATCAGTTTAAAGAGATCTTCAAAAATATACATATTTAAAAGAGTACGTTTTCTAAATCGCTTGGAGAAATTTTTAATTTCACTTTTAATAAAACAAAATAAGTAATTAATAAATATTTCTTTAAAGAACGTTTTTCCGATTGTGTAAAAAACATAGCTATTATATAATTTTAATATTTTATTGTCAGTAATATCAGCAATTGATTTTCATATTATAAAAGTACAGATAATTTGAATATATATTTTCGAGTTCAAAGTGGTGAATCGGGTATTAATCTTTAAACTACTAAATCAATTTCGAACGCATTTTAAGCCATATTTTTATGTAAGCTAAAATGTATAAAATTCAATTCAGCTTAGTTACGCTTTACTGTACATATGCATATTTGTATGTGTATGTGTGTGTATGTATGTGTGTGTGTATGTGTGTAAGTAACTTGTAAGTTGAGCACATTAAGCAAAACGCCCACGCGCGCGCTTAAAAACCAGTAGGGAACAGACCACCTAGCATCCTGTCTGTGTTCTCATCTCCGTTTTGCCCCACCCAATACAATGTGCCGCCCGCTTTCCATTTTCCGTTGTTGGGCTTGCAGGAAATTGCGTAGGTGTTTTTGCCGCAGAGCCAGCTCGACAGCTGGTAAGCAGCAGCAAGCAGCGAGCAGCTTGTAACCCAACCGATTTAAGCCAAAACAAATTTTTTTTTTTTGGTTCTGTCATTGTTGTTGTTAATTTTGTAGTTGGGTTTTGTTGATGTTGCTGCTTTGCACTGCTTTGGGAAGCTGGCATTTTGTAGCATTACAAATATTGCTGGTCATAATAGAAATGGATATGGATATACACACACACACACACATATACGCATGTTAATATGTATATACTTACACCTACACAATGCGTGGGCGGCTGCTGCACAAAATGGCGGACAGCCTCCTTGGTATGCAAGTGGGACGTATGTGTGTGTGTGTGTGTGTCACTCTGTGTATGTGTGTGTGTACGTGGGCGCGATTTCATTTCTATTTTTAGACTTTGAGTGGAGCAGCAATTTTGCCGTTTACTCTTTGCTGTGCTGTTTTTTTTTTGTGTTTTGTTTATGCAGTCTCACTGACGCCATTTACCGTTCTTTGTGTTGGTTTTGCTTAACATTTTCAAGGCTCGCTTAAAAGTATGCAACACATTTTCTTTACTGACAACTTGCCAACAGAGCTCAAATATCTGACGCATATTTCATGCTCTTAGCAGCATCTGGAGAAGGACATTCTTTATATATTTATATAAATTAATTTATGTACACATATTTAAATGTATATATGCCTTATGGTTGTTGTGAAAATAGCCATTGTGGTTTCAGAAAATAATCATTGAAACTTGTCAATTGCAAAGTCAACGCTATGGTTGACCGCAAAGTAAAGTTGGCTGGGCACATTTTCGTTTTGATGTCACAAAGTTTCCATATGCCGTTATTATTAAGTTATTTGCTGGCCGCACTGCCTGCGGCAGTTAATTGTGTTGTTGCCAACTTGCTCGAGCTTGATTCTTGTTATTGAGAGCAGCTGCTAGCGATGGCCAACAAACGGAGAACAAGGGCCTCCAGCCACAGGCCACCGCAATCACAATTGTGTGTGCGTGTGTGTTTGTGTTTTGTGTGTGTGTGGCAAAAATTGAAGAGCAAACAACTTGTTGATATTTTTACAGTTCACTGAATATTTTCATGTTAGGAGCGACAACAAGAACAACAAACGAGGACAATGGCAACGCGTAGAACGACGTCAGCAAACGTCAGCGCATATAATTTAGTTGCCTGTTTTATTTATTTATGTATGCCCCCGGACTGCTGCCTCCCAGTGTGAAATTTTTCTCGCCATAGTGCGACATCCAGACGATACTGAGCAGGGCACGATTTCATTTTTTATGTATTTATGTACATATGTTTTCATTTTTTCTCTTACTTTTTTACTTTCTTGTTGTACACATTTAGCCAAGGCTCAAGGCTCATGACGGAGCTCTTGCCAGCATTTGACAAAGCAAACATATGGTCAAGTATAAAATGCTTATGGAAACTGGGTTAAATTATATGAAGGCCACAATGTACCTAACATATTAGACCAAGATATATTTATTGGAAATGTGTTAGCGAGAATTTTATACAAAATGAGTTTTTAATATCGTCTGTTTACAATGTAGCTCAACACAAATTAATAAGTTTGAAATATAAGATTTATAAAATACGTAGGAATTAAATCAGTGACTAAGCCAACATTATATTTATTCAAAATTATAAGGGCATTTCCCATAGCAATTGATTAAGTGATGACAAATAGCTTGGAAATTTTAGGCAGGTTTTTATCGCTGGTCTTTTCAAATGCAGAATGATGAAACACATTTATTAAATTTGTATTACAAATATAACAAATAAATCAATATTCATCATTTGTTCAACATTTGACACTTGTATTGCACAAATTGTTATCATGCAAAATCAATTGAAAACACCTCTCTGCAATATAAAGTGCTGACCAGATAAACCTGCGTCAGGTCACAGGAAAATCCCCATAAAAATGTGGAACATAAATCGAGTTGCCGCATAGAAAATATAATTTATAACACTTCTGACATGTCTGATAACCGCTTGAACCTTGGAGTAATGGACATGTGCGTTACTCATGACAATTTGCACTTGGCTGTTTGGTAGTTAGTTTTGCCAAGTGTTAACTCAACTTTAATTGCTGGATTATCAGGTCCAGCTAAGCCAATCCAATTAGCATTTCCGCCATAGCAAATATGATTAGGGATAATAAAGTCAATGGGTATTAGTTGTGATGTGGGGGGGATAATAAAATAACTCAACTGATATTGCATAAACATGGCTTTGACAGCGCCATTAGCAGTTAGCATTGCTGGCGATAATAAAAAAAAATATATATATAAGGTAGAGAAGGAGAAAATATGAAACAAATTGTGGTGGCCAATTGCTAATTGCATTTGGCCTCAGCAGTTTTATTGAATCAAGCAGCCACATAAATTGGAATTCGCCGCGACGCCGAAGAGCTGGCAATAAGAAATTACATTTAATTTTCAATTTCAGTGAAACGAGGAGAGGAAGCGACGGCATCCAGTGACGCCATAGCCCCAACAGCCGATAAAAAGTCAAGTCCGGAAATTGTGCCCGCTACCTTTAGCAACTCACCAGCCCGCAGCGTTCCCAACGGGGAGCAGTCGCAGCAGCAGCAGCAGCATCAGCAGCAGCAGCCTCTGGCTGGCCTCTATGCTCTGCCCAGCAATGATGAGATCCTTGCTGCTGTCGCCGCTGCCACACATAATAATCAGATGGTGCAGAGTGAGCCGACGGCTCTCGAGGAGGCGGTGGCCAGCTCCACAATAAGCAAGCGTGGCATTAACTATGAGTATAATCCGTATATAGCTTTTCCGGCTAACGAATACAACAGCGATGTGCCCAGCGGTATTTGGACCGATGATTATGAGCCCGCTGCGCCCATCAACTATAACGGCTATAATAACTATAACAATGAGCGGGAAATGCAGCAAATAGATGACTATGTGCCGGATCGACATGGTAAATACCATTTTAATAATTCAAATTTAAGCCTTACCCAGAGAGTCCATCTCATCGCAGTGATCTCACAAGCTGGTCGCGGCAAGGCATATGATAATCTACAGAATCTGCTGAATGCTGAGGCCTATCTGGAGAGTATTCCACTGACGGTGCCACTTAACTATGCCAATCGCAATTACAACGTGGATGAGCGCAACAAGCGTGGCATCTACTATAACCTGGCCGGTGCTAATACTCCCAGCGAGAATATCAATCTGAACAAATATCGTCGCTATGGAGATATGCGGTAAGTCTGAATTTTATTTTAAATATCATTAGAAAATTACAATCTTCAAATTATATGCTTAGCTGATTAGTGTTTTGGGACACCTTTAGGCGAATAAATGAGTAAATAAAACTAAGCCAAACAAAATAATATTATTTACGGGGCTTTAATTATGAGTTATTTTTGTCTGTTTTTTTTTTAAATTAAATATTTTTCAGCTAGAAAAAATTGCTTGCTTTAATTGGACAGAGCGCGCAAATCTTAAAGATTTTTAATAAAAATAAAATACTTGAAGTTTTATGTTCTAGATTATTAAAAAATAATATTAAAAAAATACATAAGCCACACAACTGAAATAATAATAACCAAGTAAATTTCTTTGCTTTCCGCCTGCCTCGCACAGTCTTAAACGTGACGCCACCAAACTGACACCAGCTGATATGTTGGCCCTTGTTGCTTTGGTCGAAGCCGGTGAGCGAGCACGCAAGGATAGTGATATGGATACCGGTGTTTCTGTGCCCCTTGTGGACGCTGAGCAACTGGATTATGTGCCCGCTGGCAGTTGGGTGGATGCGCCCCTACAGCAGCAAGAGCAACAACAGGCGTCACCCGCTCTGGTGGACTATTATGGCGTTCCCGTGGAGGCGCAGATGGTGCCCAAGTATGAGTATGTGCCACGCCCACAGAAATACGTTGCCAGCAACACCCGTAAGTCTACTCAAGTGTAGCAAGTGAAACTTAATACCGATTGCTATATATTCCACACCCACTTTTCAGGCTTTGGCTCCTCCAAGCGATTCATGGTGGCCAAGAAGAAGCGTTCGGTTAACCAAAACCAGTATATGAACGAACCGGTGGGCGAACGTGGTCCTGGCTATTATGGCGAGAAGTTCTACTAAAAGGACAGCGCGATACTTAAGAAGAAGTCAGCAAGAGAGAGAGAGGAGAGGGAGGGAGATAGAGGATAAGTGGAAAAGTTAGAGCGAGAAGAGAAAAGAAAAGCTTTTAAGCAAAGCTTTCCATTTTTATTGGCAAACCCATTCGAAGAGAAACTAAAATTCCCAATCATTTTATCTTTGCCCCAGTTTGCAAATAAAATTAAATACAAGAAAATTATAAAATATTGAATTTAGTGAAGAAAAAAACCAAACAAAACAAAACAGTAAATGTCACATGCAATTTTTGCGTAGAATTTGAATTTGAGAAAGAAAAATTAATTATATCTATGCATATAACAAATATGAGTATTGTATTGTCAAGAACATAATCAAAAGTCGATGTTTTTAAAACACTTACAACAGGGTTGACAGAATTTGTCCAATGCGAACTTACCTATGCCTAATAACCTAATCAAAACTTCGATTAAACATAACCTTTCGTAAAACAATGTCAATGTCTATGTCAAGGTCTTTGACCACCAAAAAAAAAAACAGTGTACAATTAAACTACCAGTATATATAATTGTCTAATATCAAAACTAGAGGCTTCCCAAGTAGTACAAAAAGAAACCTAAACAAAAAATACTATTTAAATTTGAACGAAGCGTTTATCTACAACTAAAAAAATAACAATCGATAGATACGTATGATAATTACTTTAAAATGAGCTCAGCGTCAACAGATTTTCTGTCAATTTGCTTTAAATGTTTTGTGTTTTCAGTTTTTATACAAGGAGGCGCCATTACACTGTACTACACTATTTACACTATTTACTGGGTGAATAGCAACAACTATTAGGCAGATGTTGTTTAACAAACTATTTTAAATATATATCCATGCAACTTAAAATATATTATTATAATAATCGATATATATATGTATACAATTACAAAAAAAATTATGCATACTAATTGTCAAAAAAAAATCAAGTGGCTCAGCGCATAAAATATTGAAAATATACTATGCCGGTTTAAGCAACGGCGTACAAAAACGCGTTTATTTATTTTAATGAAAATTGTCTGACTGTTTTATTGAAAACATTGAAAAATTATATATATATATATATATATATACATATATATTACGATATACATGCATACTTATATACACATTTATTTCGAATTATATTATAAATTATAAATAGCTAAATACAATGTGTGCGTCTAAAATACCAAAATATTTATAAACATTCGAAAGTAAATTACATATACAATTTTGAAATATGTATTTTTCATTGGGTCATCAGCAAATATTTTGACCTTTTATTAATATGTTATCGTATATTATGCGAGCTTAATTTTTTTTTATTAATTTCACTTATATAAAACTGATTTATGATTAATTTTAATAAATAAAGATATCTTTGGTTTGAAAAACCTCAAATTAAATGCTTTTATAATTTATTAAGTGGTTTCATTAACAGATGCAGTTGCTTTTTGCTCTAAAATAAAATTTAATTGGTATATTTTAGAATTTTGCGATTACCTTATTATTCATATTTTTATCAATATGCATTAAATACGTGATAATTATTCATGCAGCTGCCCTTTGATCAGCAGCTTTCAGTCAATGAAATTTTCAATAAATCCTGACTAAGTCAATTTATTTGATTGGCTTTAGCAAACCTTATAAAGTTTTAAATTATTATTAGCAGTTCTCACAATTCGAGACACTGTAAATTCAAACATCGGCATAGAATGAAATGATTTTTAGCTTATCATAAAATTAACATTCGATTGTCCTAATTAATTTTCTGCAAACATATTCGATAAATAAATTCAGATTTTATACACATTGCTTATATATTCTTCATCAGAATCACTAGTCGAATCAATATACTCATGTACTATAAAAGATTGTCTAAATTTAACAATCTCTCAATTTTTACTACTCAGTTATTAGACAGGCGCCACGTTTTTAAATATAGACAATTCAATAAATGGCAGTTTTGAACGGTTTTCTCATATAAAATAATGACGTCACCAATAGCATATTTGGATTCTGTTGCCAACCAGATAGTAACGAATACTTGGAGACGTCTGTAAAATACCCTGGAATATAGGTTTAAATTGTTCTATAACAGCAAAACTTAATAATTTATAATAAATAGCTGTGACCATAATGTGAGTATAAACAGATGTGGCTTGCTAACAAAAAATGTAACTTATATTAAATTTAATAAACTAAGATGAGAATAAATAATCACTCATATTTAAAAATGCCTGAGCTATATACATTTTCTGAACAATCTACCCATTAATAAAATTATAGTCTGAAAATGGCAATTTTATTTTTAACGAACATTGGAAAGAGAGTAAAATAAACGAAAATTGGCAGGCGAATCAATGAAAGGCAATTAACAACTAAACGAAATTAAATAGATGAAATGAAATATTGTCATTTATACGTTTTTTATTGAGAGTATGTGCAGAAATCTAATAAAGTTCAATTAAACAGAATACAAGCGTAAATAAATATTGATAGAATTGGCAACGTTTTGAATTATATCAACATTAATGCTGTGACACATTTACAACTTTACAAAAGAGTTGCATCCATCGAGGCATAGAACTCACTATGCATGTCCACGTCCCAGATCCAACTATTGTCGGAGTAAGAGAAGTAATGGCCCATAGAGCCTAAAAATAAAAAATAAAACAAATAACAAATAGAATTAGCTAAAGCAAAAGAACAAATAACTATTTTGCTTACTAACTGAACGAATATGAAATATACTGCAACCAGCAGGAAACTAAGAGCAGTGCATAAATTTACTTAATATACAAATACCCAATAAAACAAGCTCTTGAATATTTGAGTGTATTAAATATTTATATTAGTTATTCATTTTGGCGAGTGCTCAGAGAGTATGTAGATTTGGATATGCACCCTCAATATTCCATATGGAAACATGCTGATAAAAAACAAACAAAAAAAAAGAAAAGAGAACAACAAAATGTATAAAAGTAAAGCAAACATTGGACAAGCAACGACAACAACAATTGAAGCCATTAATATGTATTTCTTTATATATATATGTATATATATATATAAGCTTAGCTGTCTACCAAATGAGACCGATAGTTAAGCAGGAGGGGGACGAGGGCTGGAGGCTATCCGGCAATTCCCGTTCTAAAGTGTTGACGCATTTGCATACATAATCATCACGGTGGAAAACTGGGCCAGCTTTTCAGTTCAGGTCTGTTGGTAAATAAGGAAACAGCTAAATAAAAATAAACATACAAATTTGCGCTTTAACATAAAACAAAGTTTATTTGAAAATTAATATTGCAAATATTGTTAATTTTTAAATCTATAATCTGATGTGTAACTTGAAAATCACACAGCTTGTGATAAATTTCTATGATTTCATCTATAGCAAAAAATATTGTTTACAAAATATCTCTTATTAACACAAACCAAGATCAACAATTGAGTAATTGCAATCTGCATTTGTTTACTTCAGTTTTTTTTTTATAAATGTTAATCATTTGTTGCTGGGCACAATTATTACATAATTTAAAGCTTCTCATGCTCCGTACACGCATTCAAACTAAAATAAAAATAATTTAAATTATCAACACAAGTTAAAATTATCAATTTGCAGTTTTTCAAAGTCTGACAGTCAGTAAACTAGACGCTAATTGTTAACACAAAGTTCTTATTAAACTTAATAAACAAGAATATAATTTTAAAAGCAAAGTGGTCAAAAAAAACCGAGACAAGTTTTTTTGTAAAGAAATTTGTTGTTTTTAGCTGCGTCTAAATATTAGATAATTTATATTAATTTATGCACGCGATTTGAATGCCTAATTCTGAGTGCCAGACATCGGCGGACTTTTAAACCAAACAATTGGTTTAATTTAAAATTGGCGAATTTCTCGTATTTCACATATACAACTAAATTATTTATTTATAAATGTTCACATGCAGGTTTGGTGTATTATTAAGAGTGAGCCATTTATTAATATCAAAATTAGATAACACGTAATTTGTGCGACTAACAGATTTTTTAGCATTCGCAAAGATAAATACCACATTTAGTCAAGACAACAACCTAACAGCTTATTTAGCCTGTACCACGCAACCAAGTTGAACCAATGTGAAATGTTTTGGGGAATGTGTCAGCTATGTTCAAATGCTCTGTAGAATTCATAGTATGAAAACAAAATGTTTGAACGAAAACTTATCGATACAATATATAAAAAAAAAATGCTACGCGCAAGCCAGCAGGCACGCACTCTCTCCAGGGTGGACTCGGCACTCGACCGAGACCCACTGACGACGCTAATACTGAGAAAAGCACACTTGGAGAAAAAACACAGTAAAAAAAGGTAAAAACAGAAATGTTTATTACAGGCGATAACAAACAAACAAACAAAAAAACAATAAATTGTTGTCTCGTTTGGGGAAGTTTTTGTGCAGTCGTTGGTATTTAAAGAGTTCCCAAAACATTTTCATATAATTTTAAATTTGACACAAAACTAGGGGTTACTCATATTTAAAATACTTTAATATACAATTTTTTTTTATATAAATAATATATTTAACTCTCAGCAAGAACCATTTACGTAAAGTATGAAAATAACAATAATAAAACAGTCTGCTGCACAACTTTTTTTCTCAGTATATGAAAACATGCTCTTGAAATGAGTAAACGTAAAAAAACGAATTTAACCGAAAATATCAAAACTACGTCGTATCGCGATGCGTCGCTCCGCATCCAGCAATGATTTTAGTTGTTGAGCAGCTGTCGCTGGCAAAGCACGTGTCGTATTTGGAGTTTTCTGTTATATTAGTTAACAAATAGATACAATTCATATAAACTAAAATACATAATTTAAAAACACACATTCGAAATGGTGGAGGAAGTGCCAGCCAAGGGCAGCATCTTGGGCAGTAAGTGGTCAAAAAGAGAAAAACCAGCTAAGAACCAATTATAAATGTGACATATGCGGCATAGTTTCACCAATGCATTTGCCGAGTGCATCATCGAGTGCAAGTGCAACAAGTGTTGTTTGGGTGGTTTGAGTTGTTGGCCTGATGCAACTATTGGTTGTATTTTGTAAACTGTTTAGCCCACGATATCTTTGACCTTAAAAGACGCCCAAAGGTCGTGCGCGTGTGTAATCCTAATTATGTATTTATGTTTAGCTATATATATATCAATGTGTGCGTTTTTATCTGTCTGATATCCTTTCAATTCACTATTTGGTGAAACCAACCTTAAACCAACTAACTTTTATGATGACTTTCAATCCTGTCTTTGTCCATAACAAATGATTTACCATTGGCAGCTGAGCGCGTAGCTAAGGTCATTTGGATGTCAATGGGATTTGCAAAAATATTCTCGTTACTTGACGTTAGCCAAAATACACATCTTACCTAGGCCAACAGCTGAATATGGAAATTTATGTGCGGATTTAACTAATAAAAATAAATTGCTGTTTTGTCCTTCTGTTTCGGCGTGTGTAAATTATTGTACCAGATGTTTATCATTAAGTTCTGCTAATAATTTGTGTACCTAACCTTTTACATTCATAATTTTATTGCATTTGGTACATCATTGAATCCAAATATTTTATGGCATAGAATTTATATTTCTACTACCTGCTATTGTGCTGTGTTATTGTCCAATCTCTCACTTCGTACCCTTAACGATTCCTTTTGAATATTCATAGTCTACATATTTTAACGATCTTGGTTAAGATTAAGTGATTAGCTAAGTTCTTAACTGCAAATCGGTTTCTAGGTTAGACTCCGACTGCCAGCTATAAAAAAAAGACAATTCGCACTTTTGCGATATCAACTGAACAATTAAGAAACGTTAATTGGTTTTGCCATCAATTTGTCGCCTTTCGTTAATCAATTTTGTTTGTGAAATTGAAAATAAATGCCATATAAATTTAAATTTCTTATCAGGCTTAAATGGTGCAAAATCATTTCCCAGACCCATGCCAAAAAAAAACCAATGTTAATCGACTGGTTATTTTTCATTTATAGAACTCGTGCCCGCCCGCTATGTGCTCGCTCTACTTGGATCCATTGGCATGGCCATTGTCTATGGCCTGAAGGTGAATCTGAGTGTTGCCATGGTTGCCATGGTGAACCACACGGCCATCCATATGCAGCAGGAGACAAGCAGTGGTCTCCACAGCCTTGCAAATGACACCAAAATTGTGGATATTGAGACGTGCTCCCCACCGGGTGGTGACTCCAATGTAGCGCCCAAAGTTGAGGTAGGTACCATCACACTAACCAAAAAACAAATTTCTGAAAAGTAAAAGTATTCCATTTTGAAAGTAAATTCATTGAATTGTCTTCACAGGATGGACCCTTTAACTGGAGTGAACCGCTGCAGGGCACCCTGCTCAGCTGCTATTTCTGGGGTTATCTTGTCTCGCAGATACCACTGGCTCATGTGGCTGAGAATTTTTCGGCAAAGTGGGTCATGTTATTCTCGGTGTTCATCAATGTGGCCTGCACCCTGTTAACACCTTTATTGACCAAAGCCCATTACGGCGGATTGATTCTGATGCGTGTGCTGGAGGGCGTGGGTGGAGGTGCCTCTTTCCCGGCGATGCATGTGATGATTGCCTCGTGGGCACCACCCAGCGAACGTATGGTTATGTCCACCATCATATATGTGGGCACATCGGCTGGTACGGCACTCTCCATTTTGTTGGCCGGCGTCTTGTCCGCTTCCTTTGGCTGGGAGTCGGTGTTCTATGTGATGGGCGCATTGAGTTGTATCTGGATGGTGTTGTGGTGGATATTAGTGCAGGACAATCCGAATAAGCAGCGATTCATTAGTGCCGAGGAGCGACATATGATAACCAGCTCATTGGGCACCGAATCAAAGGTCGAACATCATCCGAAGGTGCCATGGGGCAAGGTGTTCAAATCGGTGCCATTCTGGGCCATACTCATTGCGCATACTTGCAACAACTTTGGCTGGTATATGTTCCTCATCGAGATCCCGTTCTACATGAAGCAGGTGCTCAAGTTTAATGTGGCCAGCAATGCAGCACTCAGCGCTCTACCCTATTTCCCCATGATCATATTCAGCATAGTCCTCGGCAAGATTTTGGACACTCTACAGTCAAAGGGTAAGTGAAAACATCTCTATTCCATATTTATTTATCCTCAACTCATTATCCATATAAATGATCCCTTCTTTTAGGCAAGGTAAGCACGACCTTTGCCAGAAAGACCGCTACTTCTATCTGTACCCTTATCCCGGGCATATGTCTGCTGATCCTCTGCTATATTGGCTGCCGTCATTATGAGGCCGTTTCTGTCATGTCCGTTGGTATTGTTGCCATGGGCGCTATGTTCTCTGGCTTCTTGTCCAATCACATTGATATTGCACCCAACTTTGCTGGCACTTTGGTGGCCTTGACCAACACAGCTGCCACCTTGCCTGGTATTATTGTGCCCCTCTTCGTTGGCTTCGTTACCCATGGAAATGTAAGTAATACCTGCTATCTGCAATTGATAACTCAAATTATAATCTTTAATTGGTATTGTAGCAAAATATTGGAGCCTGGCGTATAATCTTTTGGGTTACGATCGTTTTGTTTACGATTGAGTTCCTGGTCTTTGTCATATTCGGATCGGGATCTGAGCAGTCATGGAATCGATCGGATGCACAAATCGAGGCAGAAACCAAGGATGAGAAGACACCACTGAAAGATGTTAAAACACCGCAGAAAGCATAAATAGTAATCTCGTTACCATGGATTCAAATTATATAACAGAATTTCATTTGAATGACTTTTGAGAAGTTCAAGCACCGACCTGTCTGGAAACTGGACTGTAAATACTACAAATACGAATTATAGTTTTTACTTATTCTATAATAATAAGCATACTCTTATTTGTGCGCGTCTATAGACACTTCTCTAACAAATACCCGCCTGCAAATGTACTTAATAACCGATCAGAATTCAAAAGCTAATCTCCGTAAGCACATAAATAAAATGACAGTAGATGAGTTTTTCTCAATACATTATTTTAGTTGGCCGTTAAATTTACTTCATCTATAAAGTGAAAAATAAAGCCTTAACAGAGATCTATTGATTGAATTAAATAAAGTTCTTTCACTTCAACTTTTTCCTTCATCCATTATTTGCTTTGTGATTCAAAGTCGATTTTTTTTATCCGTTGAAAAAAACTTTTTTCCTATTAACTTAGGCGATAGGCGCATATCGATAAGTCCGACATATGTTGTCCATTGACTTAATCGAATGTGAATTTAAAATTTAAATAAATTATTTAATTAAAATCAAAACAGCCATAGCTTTTTTATGGATTGCATTCTACAAAAGGAATAAGACTACAAAACCAAAATCTTACCATTAAAACAAAATAATTATTTTAAATTTAAAACTTTACTAAGATCGACAACTCTGGCACGAACAGCTTGTTTGTAGTGAAACTGCCGGCTGAGGAAAATGTTGAAAATACGCAACATTTGCATGCTGCAGCGACGCTGGAAGAGTGGTAAACGTCGCTGGAATGTGCTGCAACACAAGAAGAACAACTGCGATCGGGCGCTGGACAGTTTCGATGATTTCTACGGATCTGTCTATGCCGGACGATGGAAGAATATGCGTGCAGCATTACTAACCGAGCACAAATATGTTGCCATGGTGAACAACTTCGGTGACACGGAGCAGACATGCAGCATGCTGGAAATGGACGGTGCCATTAACATCAAGTCACTTATCCAGCTGGCAAGAGAACGCCAGGAGGGTAGTGACGTTGGCGCCGGCAGCGGAGAATTGAAACTGACAACGCGTGCTCATTACGACATCGATGACAAACTCGATGCGTTGGTGAGGAAGCAAGAGGAACGTGAAGTGGCCGCCATATACCCCAGCAGTGCATCCGAAGATGGACACGTGCCGCCACAGCAATTAATATACGATAAAGAAATTGAAAAAAAGGAGGTCGAAACTGAGACGGAGTCTGCGGAGTTTAAACAGAGCTTGACGCGTGCCTTGGAGGAAGATGTGCAATTGGATGAAAGTCGCCTGGTGGATCCACAATTCGGCACTGGCGGCCTCTATGAGTATGTGCCCGCTAACAGAATTAAGGGCATGGAGGATTGGGTGGCCGAATCCGATCACTATAAATACTATCAAACCAGCACCGATTTCCCACTCAGAATCGAACCAGAGCCCACATTTAAATATCCCGAACACTTGGCCATCTACACCTACGAGATGGGCAACTGCTCCGATTTCAAGCCGCCCCGTCAGTGCCTTACTGGAGTGCTCTCGCATTTCCTTATGGGAGGGGCGTCTGTGCTGCCGCCACTGTTCCTCCAGGTGCAGCCGGGTGAACGTGTGCTAGACGCTTGTGCAGCACCCGGTGGCAAATCGCTGCTGATGCTGCAAACGCTGCATCTGGATCAGCTCGTGTGCAACGATGTGCAGGAGTCGCGTCTAAATAAACTGCGCCGTGTGATGCAGGAATACCTGTTCGACTATAAGCAACGCTGGGCGGGCAAACGTTTGATCTTCAGTCAGAGCGATGCTCGGAATTTGGATGAGTATGACAGCTTCGATAAGATACTCGTGGATGTGCCCTGCACCACAGATCGGCATGTGCTCATGCATCAGGACAACAACATATTCAAACCGACACGCATCAAGGAACGTCTGCGCATCCCCGAACTGCAGGCGGGCATATTGGCCAATTGTCTGCGTTTGCTCAAGCCGGGCGGCAGTCTCGTCTATTCCACTTGCTCGTTGTCACCGGTGCAGAACGATGGCGTCGTACATATGGCGCTGCAGAAAGTCTTCACCGATTACGGCATTACCACTATCATCAAGGATCTGAGCCAGCACACCGCTCTCTTTGAAGATATCTATAGATTTGAGCAGCCCAAGGGCTTGAAATATGGTCAAATGGTTTTGCCCTATTTACCTGCCAACTTTGGTCCAATGTACTTCAGTAAAATTACACGAAATACATAAAAAAAAAAGATCTACTAGTTATGAAAACTAAAATATATTACGAAATTCATTAAAGGATATTTCAATATTTGTTATAAATATAAATCTTTAAAATTGCATAACTTCAAGAAAATATATATTTAAAGTACTTCAGATAGGCAGGTAGATTTACATGGACCTATCTAACCTAATCTCTCTGAGGCAGCTTACAACTTTTAGCTCTACACATATTTAAATTGGGCAACGAAATCTTAGAATACTTGTTTAATTCATAATTGTAATAATTTGACATTTACGTACAAAATTTGAACCCGAGTTGTGAAAATTGGAACAAAATGTATTTGGATCACATTTGTTTCTCAGTCTTCTTCTTCTTCTTGGGCTTAATGGGCAGTGGTCCCGGCGTCTTGAAGATGGTACTAGAAGAACACAAATGTGAATAATAGTTGCGGAATGGTATTTTCTGTGCATAATTGAAACTCACTGGCATGTGGTGCAGATGGGACTATATTTGCAGAATACGGACAAGCAGACGGAGCAAACGTAGCCAATGTCGATCAGCTCACGATGACAGAAGCAGGAGGCGCGATAATCCACCTTTGGCGGCGGTGGCAGCACCAATTTGTGACGCATCTGCGGCGATGGCATGAAGACCCAAAGCAAGTACTGCAGCAAACCATCCAATTGGGTGACCTTTAGGAACTGTCCAGTGGTAATATCACAGCCCTGCTGCAGCAGGCTCAGCGTCTTGTCCAGAGCACACGCGTCGATCACAATGCCCAGCTTCTGGGCCGTAAAGAAGACATTCATGTAGGTCATGTACTGGGAGGCGCACTCATTGCTGCCCGTCAATACCAAAATGCGCGAGTGCATCTTGACGCCAGCGGCAACATTGCGTTGCAGCTGCCACAACAGAAGAGTATTTATTACAATGGATGACAATAGTCAGTAAATAGATGAAATCATACCCGAGATATGTAGCACAGGGCCATGGACATGCTGCCGGCAAGCAGACTTTCGCAGGGTAAGGTTAGGCGTGGTGCATTCATTAGTATGCTGCCCAATTGTTGCTTCACTGTCTTCTCCACCAAACTGAATGCCTCGTACTGGCCATCAATCTGGCGCAGCTCCACTTGCCGGCCAGGAAGCGGATAAAGAAAGTCGCTAAAAGAAGAATTTCTTATAAAATTATCAAGGCGATAATTTTAAACTTAGTCACGCCTACGTTGCATGATGAGAACAGGATATGACAGCTAGTTTATTCTGCGCCTTCTGCATAAGATGTGCATTGCCAAAGGCGATGACTGCCTCCAGAATTTGTGTGAGGTTTTGTGGATTTTGACGCACAATGTGCTGTGTGGGATTCGTATCCAGCACTATGACCAGCAAATCAATGCTAGCCTCAGCTGCAAATTTATAACATTCGTTTGATTTTCTTTTTTTCAACAGTTTGAAATGCATGAAATACCTTCTTTATTTGCTGCTACTTCTGCTGCGTCCATTTTCGCCGGCAAAACAAAACAACGCTGACCGCAAGTTGCAAAGCATTTACAAGAATTCGTCAAAAGAGCGCGGAATGTGAGTAACATACATTAGATGACGTCATATACACTCAACGAGCAGTTGCGGCTACAGAACAAATAATTATGCATTATTTATAAGTAATTATATTAATATTATCTTTTATTTTAATATACATTCTGTCCACAAGTGTTCTAAATTTGTTAAAAAGCAGATAATAGTTGCAACACGTGACGTCACAAAATGACTTTACCTTCTTTTACTTTCTTATGCCAGGGATGCACAATTGTGTTTGTCATTCCCTTGCATGCGCTTACACTTTGAACAGCTGTCCTTGTCGTCACTCAAATTTTGCTGGGCGTTTCACCATCTTTTGTTGATAACTCAATCGTTTAAAGATTTGGTTTATAGAAACGTGAATTTAACGCAGGCATAAAATGCTCGTTCTAGTACTTGGCGACTTGCACATACCACACCGCTGCAGCAGTCTGCCGGCAAAGTTCAAAAAACTACTTGTGCCCGGTCGGATTCATCATATTTTGGCCACCGGAAATATCTGCACAAAGGAATCGTACGATTATCTTAAATCGCTTGCCACCGATGTGCACATAGTGCGTGGCGATTTCGATGAGAATCTCAGCTATCCGGAGCAAAAGGTTGTGACGGTTGGACAATTTCGCATTGGCCTGTGCCACGGTCATCAGGTGGTGCCCCGTGGTGACCCAGAGGCACTGGCACTGATCCAACGCCAGCTGGACGTGGACATACTCATAACAGGACATACGTACAAGTTTGAGGCGTACGAGCATGGCAATAAGTTCTACATAAATCCAGGCTCAGCAACGGGCGCCTTCAATCCGCTGGACACGAATGTGGTGCCTTCGTTTGTGCTAATGGACATCCAGAGCACGACGGTGGTTACCTATGTATACCAATTGATTGGCGATGAGGTCAAAGTGGAGCGCATCGAGTACAAGAAGATATAACCGAGTATTAGAAGAAATTCATTCCTCACTAATCCGATCTGTTTTGATCTTGGGCTTACTAACGACAAACAAATGGCATACAAAATGTATAAATTAAAAACACGATTCCTTTTTTTTATTTAATAAAAAATTGTTTAAATTTTATTTAAATAGAATATAAAAGTTTTTTTTGCTTGTTTGTCTGATGATCTTGATTTCTCTTACATGCATATGGTGCAAAATTTTTAATTGTATAATTGAATGAAAAGTCTGCTCTAAATGTTTGAAAAGTTTCGTGCATATTCTCATTATTTTAATATATAAATACAATTTTGGAGTCTCGTTTGCGTTACGCCTTAGTTGCTTTTCTGCATTCTAAAATAAATAATGTTTGTTTCGAATACTATTTTTGCTTTTAGTTTAGCCAGCAGCAGAAATTTGGCAACGATTTTCTAAATTTTCGTACGATGAATAAAAATCATAAATACACAAATACGAAAAATTTAATTCTAGCTTGCTGCAGCTCCATCAATACAAATGTGGGGGGAGAGGAAGTTGTGTGTTCAAAAGCAAATAGACGTCGCTCATGGGATTCCTGGCGATTGAACGCATTAGCCAAGGCTGTCTACGCACACAGTCTTGAGGGTTTTGCCATTGATAAAGGTCTTGTACTGCTCCGGCATGGCCAGTTCGGTCTGTAAATTAAATTGATTAAAATTAACGTTTCATAAATGTACTATTCTAATTTCAATATTGCCACTTACATAATCACCATTTGCCTCGGGCAAGAGTATGTTCATCTCCGATGATTTGGAGCTGACAATTTCAACGCCGAGCGAATCCTTGGACAAATACATTTGACAACCATCGGTCTTATCAATGGACACAGTTGGCACCGAGCCCAACACCTGCATCTGAACGCTCTGACAGTTGACAAACTCAACGGAGGCGACAACCGATTCGAACAGCAGCGAGCACTTTTTGCACGAGTCAAACACAATGTTGTTTACCTTGCCCTTGACGGTCAGAGTGGAGCCCTCGCAGCGGAACATGTATACCACATTGTTCATTTCAGCGTTATCCACGAGCAGACCGGTATTGTTCTTTTGATACTCAATTAGCCACTTTTTGCCATCGCGTGTGAAAACGGGCTCTTTAACTGGTGCAGGTCCTCCACCGGCGCCTCCTCCGCTGCTGGCTGGCGTCTTAAAGGGTGCGGGGCCAGTGCGCAAAGATGGATTCTTATGCGTCTGCATTTCACCGGTTACCTTCTTCAAATCTATGGAAATAAATGGTTTAGTTAAAGTTCATTTAAATTATGATTGATGCCTACTCTTGGTAATATCGGCTCCTTGATTGATTTGCGCAAAGAGTGCGCTGCGTTCATCGCCAGATGCGCTGTCCAGCTTCAATGCGCTCAGATCTAGTGGTGGCGGTGGTGGTGGCATACCACCGGGTGGTGGTGGTGGTGGTGCACCACCAGCTGGGGCAGCACCCTTGCCGGACCACACCAGGCCCGTGGTGTGATACTGCTTAATGTAGGCCTGCAGTTCGGTCAGCGTTTGAATCCAGGCGCGTGCCCAATCCACATGCTTGGCGTCCTTCTCCTTCCACTCCTTGAGCACACGATTAGTATAGAACTGGCCCGCATCGTTCATCTCCTTGACATGAGGTCCGGGCGTCGGCGATACGCAGACCCAGCCCAGCGCTGGTATACTCTCGCTGATTGCCGACAAGTGATTGAAGAATGCGGAGGAGCGATGCTTCTCACGGTAATCCTGAATGGCGCTGATTTGCGTCGATGTTGGCTGCAACAGTTCCATTTGCTTTGGCTGCGCAGGCTGAGCGACTTGCGTGGCCAGAGTCACATAACGCAATTGGGCGCTGTAAAATTAAAAGTAATAACAATAAAATTCATATCCAAATTGCATTAAACGCCACTCACTCAAAGGCGGACTTGACAAATTGCGCATGCTGGGCCACATCGCCGCCAATTTTGGCCGAAAGCGCCAGATATTGGCTCAGCGGCCCAGCCACAATATCCTCAAAGCCGGCGACACTCATGTTGTTGCTGAGAGTCGGTGCGAAATCTGCTGTTGGTGCTGGTGGTGTTGGTGGTGGTGGTAGTGGAGGTGTTATGGACAGTTCAGCAACTAGTTCGGGCTGTGACTGTAGCTCCGGTAGTGGCTGTGGCAGGGGTATTGGTTGTATAAGCGTGTGTTCCAAGCGATCAACTAGCGTTTCCAAGCGTTCACAGATCCTCTCCAAATGCTCAACGGCAACCGTGGGCTTTGATTCCGTATCGTTGTTATCTGCGCAACAGAAAATCATCAATTATATTTTATGTCACATTGAAAATGTTTATTTATATTTTGTGTGCTTTTGCTTAACTTCAAAAAAACAAAATGTGCGTAAGAAATTCAAGCGTATATTTAAATATATTTAAAACAAAACAATTCACACCCAGTAAAAACGACTATTAAAAAAAAAGAGAAACAACAACAAATTATGTACAAATAGTTGTTTGGTTGTAATTGATGTCATCGCACAGAAAATAAACAATGAATCATTGACAACGACGAACAAAAAAATGCAAATTGATGAATGACTAGTTGAAGCTAATTATGATGATGATGATAATGATGATGTAAACAATATTATCGCAGACCACAAGAAAACTAAATTAAGTTCAAGGTGTGCATTTGAAAAGTAGTGCGATAAAAAAAATATATTTATTTGGCTAAGTTGAAGAATTTGGTATCACTCACAATGATTGTGGAAACGTGAGTCAGCCTAAGGCCAATTAAAAATAGTAACTATTATAAATAATACTTGCTTATTGTATAACAATAATAATAAAAAACACAAATGAGAACATTTTCGAAAACGGGGCATGCAAAAAACAAGAACTGGAGTAGTCCAAACACACACAGAGAGAGCGAGAGAGAGAGAGAGTGAGAAAATTAGAGAATGTGGATTCATCATTTACCACGGACGGCCACGCTGTGCTCCACGGCTGCGTGGGCGGCGCGCAACAGTTCCGTATAGAGTCGCTGACGTTTCAGCTCCAGCTCATCGCGTCCCACTGGAGTGACGGGTGGCTCAATGCAGCCGCTGCATTCGATAACAACAACGAACAAACAACAACAACAGACGACAGTTAGAAAGTGAAGTGAAACAAATAGGATTCGAAAGAGAACGCGTCGTACTTTTCATTGAGTCGCTCATCATCGAACCACGAGGGCAATCCGTGGGCAAAGGCTAGCGTTTCCGGCAGCATGTCGCCCTCAATGTAAGGGGCGCACATGCTCTCCCGTTTGGGCGGCGGCAGTGAGTCCGAGAACACCTCATCGTCATCGCCCAGTGAGCCGTTGTTGTTATTGTTGCTGTGATTGGCCAGCAGCAGGAGCGATGCCGTCGGTTCAATGATCTCCTCTCGTGTGCTAATGTTAACCTTCTTCTTGATCGACTGATGCGTCGAATTGTGCCGCGACAGGCAACTCTTTGTGGGCGCATGTTGTGCCTCCTGCTGTTGCAGTGGCACCTGCGTTGGCTGCTGCATCACAGCAGCAGCAGCAGCAGCGTCATCATCGTCAGTTGTTGCACTGGTCATCGATGCCGGCGGCGCTGTTGAAGTCGATGAGTGAGTCGATCGCAACGTTGGCGACAATTCTATTTCAATGGCTGTGGAGATGCGACAATACACAATAATAATACAGAAAAGATCTAAACCAATAAGCTAATATGGATTACAAGTCATTTCAGTTAATAACTTTCTGTTGTTTTTAATCTATCTTTAAGTTGAGATAGTAAATTAAAACAATAACAGCCTCAAAACTCTTCCCAAAAAATTTAAGTTTTAGAAAAAGAAATTTACCATTAGACTGTTGAATTCAATAAGAGTATAAATCTATTTTGAATGACTGACCAATATATCTGCAAATAAAATCATTTGCCTACACTTAAAATCTATACAATTAAAGGATTAGAACTGAAGGATAAAGTGCACGTCTATGACCACTTTTAGAGTAAGGCAAAAATAAAATAGTAAAAGAAGCAGAGGTTCTCCCTGGCCATTTGACAGCTGTTGATGGAACCCGAACTCAGGTGCACAATAATAATAATAATAATAGCGTCGATGTGTCCTCGTTGAGTGTAGACTACAAGGCTAGGATAGATATTGTACATATATGTATGTAATGCAAATTTGTTTTTTGTGAATACCAGTTTGGGCCTCAACATCCACGTCAACGTCAAACTCAGTTGGCTCTGCTGGCTCCGGTTTGTGTTGGATTACGGTTTCGAGTTCGGCTACGTGTTCAGATTCAGGTTCAGGTTCAGGTTCTGGCTTTGACTCTGGCGCTGAGACATTGCCATTCACTTGGGCGACCGTCTCTTGCTCCGGCTCCTTCCCCTCCACCTCCTGCTTTGTTTCTGATTCGTTGTGAATTGGGCTGGGCAGCTGTTCGTTTGTTTCACCGTCGTTTTTACTATGATTATCCTTGTCCTTATCCTTTTTGGCTGCTTTTGGATTTGCACGACAACATGAGAACATTTTTGCGGTCTATGCACTTTAAATATGAACAGTATAAGTATGTAATTTATTTATCACATTCAGATTATGCAATTTCCGCTTTCTTTCAAACTCAATCTCGGTTACAACAACCACAGCAGCAACAACGAAGGCGACAACAACAACAACATGGGTGACACAAGCAGCCATACAAAAAATTTGGTTAGGCGTATGACGAAAGCCGTAAGCGAAAAGAAATTAGCTGTAAAAGAAAATGAACCACTCCTTAGAGGTCCCTATATATATATATATATATATATATATATATATATATATGTATCGTTTAACGTATGTCTGGTGTGTATACTATTTGCTCATCAAACGCACTTGAAGGCAATGTTTTAATTCGTTTCGAGCTAACCAAAAAACAAAGTTAGCAAATTAAAGCACTTTTCAATGTTCAAGACTAGCACCCAACTGGGTCAAACACACACAATCACACAGGGACGCACACACAAGCACGCAAGCAACACACCCCGAAAAGGGCAGCAGCAGCAGCACAGCGCGCACGCACAGGACTCGGATATATCTGTGAGCGATGGCAGAGCTCAGTATACAACACACAGCGGGATAGCATTTCGCTTAACATCACAATGTTAAATGGTATAGCAATGTTAGCAACAGGCAGACAGACAGACAGATAGGTAGGCTGCATAAGCTTGGCTTGCCGAATTTAACGCTGCTTGTTCATTGATAAGCAATAGAAACGAGACCAACAAAAAAAAAAATTGTTGCTTTCAACGGTGCACAGGGTCAAAACAGCTGAAAAGCTGAATATGGCTGCACTTGAGGAGAAAGCTTCATGGTGGCGGCCATATCAGCAACAATAGAGAGGACAGGTGGGCGAGAGAAGCTGTGCAGAGCTGTCGTTTTTGTATTTGCAGTAGACGACGCAGAGACGAAGACAGCAATGAGTTTATTGCACTTTTCTATTGTTTGCTAATGTATTTAGCTTACAACAAATAATGAGCAATTAGAGTGAGAATCCGTCTTGTCTTGTGCGCTTACACAACTTTCGCTCAGCTCGAACGGCAGTGAAGACGAGTTCTTCTTGTAGGATGTTGCTGTGGCTCGTTTGTTCTTTTGTGGTCAAATGCATTCAAATGCACAAGCAATCACACACACGCGCACGCACACAGAGCAGAATGAAATTCTGCAGCAGTGATACCGTTATGTACGGCACTGAACGTCTCAAATAACAATTAATTAGAAATTAAAGCTGCATACAACACATACAAATATGGTAAAAACTAAGTAAAAGAAAATATATATATATACATTGGTTATCTATGTATGAGTGTTTTTTGGTTTTTGCTGATAGTATGTTTTTAGCCATCTTTAATTCCATATATACACACACACATGAGTATATCAGGTTTGCTCAGTCTTGCGTAAACTTTCTAGAGTGGGAGTGAGTCAGAGCGACAACAACAATAACAGTATGTAAAGCGACAAACAGCTGAGAAGTTCTGGAAACTCTGCACTCGGCTGCGATACCCTGCTTAAAATATAACAAATGATGCACATTTTTTTGTTTGCGCATTTACAAATAGGGAAATTTCCACATACTTATATGAAATCATCATTAAAAATATACCAAAGTGAATACAAATACAACCTCACACATTACATTCGCTTTTAAGCACGTTTGTATGTGTATGTATTTAATTTAACAAACAAAAAATGATTCACATAAAAATAGCCAGAATATAAAAATGGCCTGAATAGGCTGCTGCTGATAGCTGGCTGACAAACACACAGCTGTCTCTTGTCCTCGAACACTTGACGCCCACACACACATATAAAATATGCATGTACTGCGGGCCATTTTAAAATCCAGACAGCCTGTCCGCCGTCGCCGCAGGAACACACTGTAACCCCACCCATAGTGATAGCAACGCAGCCGGCAATTTTACGCTGCTCTGCCTGCGCTTGCAATAAAACAGTTCGCTTTACACATACATATACACATATTTTTTACGCACATTTTGTTTTGTATTAAGAAAAGCACAAATAAATACATCGGCGCACAATACTACCACAAATGGTTATAATTTACTTACCAAAAAATTGCAATTGTAGCGATGAACTTGTTAATCACCAATTTACCGCTGCAAGCGAACAGTTGTGTGCGAAAAATCAACGACGAGTGACTAATTTTTCGCTCGTTGATTTGTCTAACATATGTTTTTAACAGCACTCACAATTTTTCTGTTATTAACATCCATCTGCCATCTGTTGTCGAAAATACTGCCGTTAATAATTTGAATTGTATTAAGCAAAAATATTTCTTATTATTATATAACTAGCGTATAATTTACTTGTACTTGAATTTAAACCATTATAGCCACAGAATAAACAATGCGTATTATGTCCATAACAGAGTTACACAAGTTGTTATCGAATACTATCGAACTTGCTCATTTGGCACTCTTTGCAGAAATGTTATACATTTGCATGCCAACAGCTGTTGCAGCGAGAATGGTTTGATTTGTTGTTTACCTCATACAATGAATTCACGCGCCGACAGAGCGTTTATGCTTAATTTTTTCCTGGATGAGGGCCTTGGTCCTCAACTGGCTGAAGCTGTACGAGTGGTAACTACTGAAAGTTCAATTAGCGCCCTTACCACAACAGTTAAGGCGAATGGCAAGGAAACAGTGACTGAGGATGGAATTGCGTCCATGCCGCGTTACCAAAATGATCAATTCAAGGAACAATTCCGTATGGAGCGCAGCAGTTTCGAGGTGAATGCAAATTAACTAAATTTACAATAATTATAAGAATACAATTTTGCCAACAGACGTTGCTGCAGGTCGTTGGGAATGCAATAGCTGGAGGTGAACAGCATCTACCAATTAGCCAAGTTTCATTGCCCGAAAAACTTTTGTACACATTAACCCTGCTCAGTGGCGAGTATGCATTGGATTTCTTAACGTAATATTTTCTTTACTTTTCATAAACTAAAAACATTCACAGAAAATCATTTCGCGAGGTTGGCGATCATTTTGCCATAGCAAAGAGCTCGGGTCATGAGATATTTCGTTGGGTCACCTCAGCCTTTGCGGCGCTACTGCCACGCTATGTTAAGTGGCCCGCGGATAATGTGTGCGGTGGCAGTGGCATTAGTAAACTGCCCGGCGTTGTGGGCGTAATCGATCAGTGCCGCATCCAATTGAAGCTGCCCGTTCGCGAGCAGAACGGTCATCGGCTATATTCATGGCTGGCACTGCAGGCGGTGTTTGATGAGCGTAGTCGCTTCTTGGATGTGCACATCGATGTGCCCGGCAATCAACAGTGTGTGCTGCTCAAGAGTGATCTCTTCGAGCGACTCATTGACGGGGAGGCGCCACTTATGCCGCCGCATAAGCATCTCGTTGGGGAATTGATGTATCCGCTGATGCTCAATCTAATGACACCATATGCGGATGCCAATGGCGAACTAACACCCTGCCACATACGCTACAATCAGGCGGTGCACTTGTGGAATGCGCCAGCTGAGCGCGCTTTTGCAGGGCTATTGTCGCGTTTTCGACGTCTGGCATCTTTGGATGTTGGCACCATGGAGTTGGGCACCATTGTGATATCGGCCACCTGCATGCTGCACAACTTCATATTGGACTGTGGCGAGCCAGTTGAGGATGAAACCCTGGATTTTGATATACTGCCAGATAATCAAAATGATTTAGTCTTAGAGGACCACGGACCGGTCAATTGGAGACACACATCAGCGGCGCAGAAGAAACGCGATGGCCTCATAGCTGGCTTTATACGCAGTTAATATACAAAATATATAAGCGTTATAGTCATATTTTAAAATTTAAGTGTTTTTATTGTACTGGTTATAAAACAAAAAAATAAAAACAAAATAGTTTCTAATAATAATAAAAAGAAACATTTATGGTAATTATTTCATTATCTACTAATTAACTATTGATTTGCACAGTAAAAATGTCGGCTACTGTAATTTTGTAGAATGTTTTGTTTTTAATTTGAGCTACGCGCAAATAGTGCTTAGGCCAATAAATTTCAAACAGTAAATTGAATTTGTTGCTGACCGATAGAAACATTTGAACGATCTGGCAACTCTACAACTGAGAAATGGTAGTCACAGCAAAGTTGCCGCACTGAACTGCGCATTTCTAGCAGAGCTTGATTTGAATTAGACAATCAGAAAATTTATTTAAAATGTATATAATTTCAACGTCTAAGACGACAGTACTATCGGATTTTGCTGATCTGGAAACGAAGTCAACATTTTTACACGCCAATGGGGAAGCAACAGATTTTCAGTTCAACGCACAGCGTCGCGTCTTTGTGGAGGTGGACAAAAAGTCGGGCTTGACTGTGATGCGTATTAAGGAAAAACAAGAAAACTGTAAAGCGAAGTGTGGATAAAAAATGAAAAATTAATTAATAATAGCTTTTATATGTAGTTCCCGAAATACAGCGAGTGAGGAAATTGACCATTGAGAATGCCTATTCGGTGTGCTGTGCGAAAACTGCGTGCAATCAAATTGCCATTGGACAATCGAGTGGATTTGTGAAGTTGTTTAATTTCAGCAACGCTCAGCTGATACACACCTATCCGGCGGATCAGTCATCTAGTACGGTACTCCATGTGGACTACAACTGCACGGATGACTACATTGCGGCGGTGCTCGAAGGTGGCCAGATCAACATCTATGGCACCAGAACCAGACAGAAGATGGAGTTGATTAACATTGATGAGTAGTAAGTAGAAATGGTATTTATATTTTTATATATTTTATGTATTACCGAGCTTTTTACTATAGCTCAACTCTGGCGCGCTTTCATCCCAGTAAGCGTTTCCACTTGGGCGTGGCCTCCTATAAGGGCGCCGTTAGCGTATATGATGTGCAAGCGAAGCGCTCGATCTTCCACCTGGAGGATGCACACGATGCACCGTGTCGGGATGTGAGCATGTGCAGTGGTCAGACTTCGTTGTTGGTTAGCGTTGGCTACGATTGCAACATCAACATATTCGACATACGACGGAACAAGGCGCAGGCGCCGTCGGGTCGTTTGAAATACACGCATCCAATGTCCACGGTGGCATTGAGCGAGTGCGGCACCTACTTCTGTGCTGGAAACCTGAAGGGTGAGCTCGTTTCCTATGATATGCGCAGCACCAAGGTACCGCTGGCAGTGCGTTCCGTTCATGATGGCTGGTAAAATGATGATTAATCTATCTCTCAGTATTCCAATTGATCAGAAAATTTGCTTTCAGCGCTGTAACTCGATGCGCCTTTGTTCCAACACCGACGGAGGAGCAGCACAGCAGCAGTTTCAGTAGTTCACATAATGCGACCATGGATGTGGGAAGCGGCAAGACGGCTCAAGTGGAGTCAATGTCCCATGATGAGCTACGCAAATCGATATCCGCCAATTTGCTAATGACCCAGCAGCAGTTGGACGCCTTGGAAACACCGAAAGTAGCTCGCCAGGCGCGTGATTCGTTTTGTGATTTCTTGGATGCACAGGGACAGCACGGCTTGAATCGCATGTCCACGCAGGTGACAAAGGCAAGGCTAACGCAACGGGATAGCTTCGATTGGGAATCGATGCAATCAAAGGAAAAAAGAAAGACTACTTATCACAACAGCTCTGGCCTCAGTTCCTTGGATAGCGCTGCTAGCTCCACAGTTGATTCGCTGCAACGTGAGTAGTTTCAAACTAAACTCTTGAAATTGGAGTTGTATCCGTGACCAAACTAGATTACATTCTTTGGGTGTTCAAAAAGAAATACAACCAAAATCTGTTACAGAAACACTCAGCGGTCCTTTGCATGATAGCAATAATATTTCGGTAGATGCCAAATTGAAGAGAATAACTGAGGCGGATGAGCAGGATGAGTTATTGATTGAGCAATCGGTAAACTGTTCGACATCAAGCAGCAGCGATAAGACGAATCCACAGTTGGCGGATATGGAGCCAAAGACATCCATTAATGTATCTTCGAATACATCGCCAGGAAAGGAGCACGCAGATGAGCAGAACGAATTAAGCAGAGATCTGGGTGAGACAGACGACCAGCTGGATTATCGTTTCGCTAAGCTGGAACACGAAATAAAATGGTCAGCTGAGACAACCAGATTTACGATATTCTGTTGTGTGTCCAAATACTGGACTCAACAGCTGGAGAACACTCAGGAGACACGTAATGCCCTAAATCAGCTGTTGCAAAGAGATCTTTTTGCAAGCAAGTATTTTTCCGTGCAGAAGAAAAACGAGAGGCTCAAGCAGCAACTGCAGGAACTAATCAGCAAGCAGGAAACTAATGGCGCTAAATCTGCCGATGCTTGAAGCGTTTATAAGTATTTCAAAAATTGTTTATTACTTTATTTATTATGCATAATATATTAGGAGCTGCTGGTGTAATAAAAACCTGTAGAATCATGATAAATGCCTGTTAGTACCCGCGCGCCTTTTGCAGACTTCGTTTTTTACTTTTTTATTTTGTTTTCTAATATGGAAACTGCTAAAATTATTTAAATAAAATCTGCCACTATCTCATGAAATCATTTTATGCGATCTGGCAACTCTAAAGTGAGGAATATTGTAATTGCCAGTCACTGCGAAGCAGCGCTTTTATACAACGCATTCGTACGAGAGTTTGAATTGATTAAGAGCATCAAAAAAATAAATTAAAATGTACATAGTTTCAACGTCTAAAAAGACAATACTGTCTGATTTTGCTGATCTGGAAACGAAGTCAACTTTTTTACACGCCAATGGGGAAGCAACAGACTTTCAGTTCAACGCACAGCGTCGCGTCTTTGTGGAGGTGGACAAAAAGTCGGGCTTGACTGTGATGCGTATTAAGGAAAAACAAGAAAACTGTAAAGCGAAGTGCGGATAAAAAATGAGAAATTAATTAATAATAGCTTTTATATTTAGTTCCCGAAATACAGCGAGTGAGGAAATTGACCATTGAGAATGCCTATTCGGTGTGCTGTGCGAAAACTGCGTGCAATCAAATTGCCATTGGACAATCGAGTGGATTTGTGAAGCTGTTTAATTTCAGCAACGCTCAGCTGATACACACCTATCCGGCGGATCAGTCATCTAGTACGGTACTCCATGTGGACTACAACTGCACGGATGACTACATTGCGGCGGTGCTCGAAGGTGGCCAGATCAACATCTATGGCACCAGAACCAGACAGAAGATGGAGTCGATTAACATTGATGAGTAGTAAGTAGAAATGGTATTTATATTTTTATATATTTTTTGTATTACCGAGCTTTTTTCTACAGTTCAACTCTGGCGCGCTTTCATCCCAGTAAGCGTTTCCACTTGGGCGTGGCCTCATTTAAGGGCGCCGTTAGCGTGTATGATGTGCAAGCGAAGCGTTCGATCTTCCACCTGGAGGATGCACACGATGCACCGTGTCGGGATGTGAGCATGTGCAGTGGTCAGACTTCGTTGTTGGTTAGCGTTGGCTACGATTGCAACATCAATATATTCGACATACGACGGAACAAGGCGCAGGCGCCGTCGGGTCGTTTGAAATACACTCATCCAATGTCCACGGTGGCATTGAGCGAGTGTGGCACCTACTTCTGTGCTGGAAACCTGAAGGGTGAGCTCGTTTCCTATGATATGCGCAGCACCAAGGTACCGCTGGCAGTGCGTTCCGTTCATGATGGCTGGTAAAACGATGATTAATCAATCTCTCAGTATTCCAATTGATCAGACAATTTGCTTTCAGCGCTGTAACTCGATGCGCCTTTGTGCCAACACCGACGGAGGAGCAGCAGAGCAGCAGCTCCACTAGCTCAAATAATGCGACCATGGATGTGGGCAGCGCCAAGACGATTCAAGTGGAGCCAATCTCCCATAATGAGCTACGCACATCGATATCCGCCAATTTGCTAATGACCCAGCAGCAGTTGGACGCCTTGTCTACACCGAAAGTAGCTCGCCAGGCGCGTGATTCGTTTTGTGATTTCTTAGATGCACAGGGACAGCACGGTTTGAATCGCGTGTCCACGCAGCTGACAAAGGCAACGAAATCGACTCGTGATAGCATTGATTGGGAGTTATTGCAATCGAAGAAAAACCGACAGACCACCTATCAGAGCGGCTCTGGTCTCAGTTCGTTGGATAGCGCTGCTGGCTCCACATTTGATTCTTTGCAACGTGAGTCGTTTTATTAAGATGGTATATCTGTAAGAGTTTTGTATAGATATTGAAGATTCATTCCCATTTTATATAATACTTTGATTATTTTTTAAAAATGTCTAAATATTTTACAGAGACTATTAGCGGCCCATTGCAAGAGATGTCGGAGGATGCCAAGCTGAAGAGGATTGCCGAGATTGATGAGCATGTTTCAGTGGCAAACGACAGCGTTGGTACTGACACTGGGAATTTGGAACAAATGCAACTCCTGCACACGCCACCATCCAGTCGGAATAGTACACCTCATCAAGTAGCTGCCACAGTATCTCAAACGGCAACTTTGCAAGTGCAGCCTCATCATTTGCTGCCAAAAACATCCAGCAATGTGTCCTCGAATGGCGAAGAAAGTGTCCAGCTGGATGGTGAGTGTTCCCAGCTGCAAAAGGAACAGGCTCGACAACGGCAGCGAATGGATGAGCGTTTTGCCAATTTGGAACGCGAAATTAAACGGTCGGATGTGAAAACTAGGCGTGTTCTATTTACCGAGATAAACAAATACTGGACTCAGCAGCTGGAACACACCAAGTATGTGCGTGATGCCCTCGAGCTGCTGCTGCGAAGCGAGCGCGTCTTAGACGAGTTCAATGCAATGCAGCAGGAAAACGAGTTGCTCGAGGCGAAAGTGGAGTATCTACTCCGTCAGCAGAGATCTGGCAATGCTTAACGCAAATATGATATTAAAATTTTTATATATTGTATCTTTTGGTTTTATTCTGCATAATATGTGGAAATTTGTTGTAAACACTTTCAATAAGTCAAGTTATATATTATTAGGATTCTTAAGATAATGTATTTTGTTTCTATGCTACAATATATAGTCCTGTTCAATCCTGCAACTGAAGGTTTATACAAATTATTATTAAAATTCATTGTTAATAGTTTATAAAGTAAGGGAACAACAAATTATACTGTTTGGTAAAGATTGTTGAAATAATTCGAAATTGCAGATTATTTCAAATGGATAAAGAAGTTCTTAGTTCATTTTGCAATTATTAGTTTCAGTAAATATATGTGATTTTATAAATTGTATATTAATTGTGTATGTGTTAAAAATCTGCATTAAATGTTACTTTCTATGTACCAATTGTAGCTGCTGCTGTTGCAACTGCTCGGCCGGCGTCAGCTTGAGGGGCATGTCCACCTGTCCAGTTGCAGAAGCAAGGATTAGTTGTGAGGGAGTGAGCGATGCGGATTGCCCATACTCACCGATATCGTCGTATTGAAGTTCTCGTAGTCCACAAAATAATGCTCATTGGCCGCATCGTAGTGGATAATGTTGACGAAACGCTGTCCCCAGAATATCTCGCGCGGCACAAACGATGTCTTCGCTTCGGTCCTTTGTGCCGTGGTCGGTGATGTGCCCACAATTGTCACGTACAGCTCAAATTGTGCGGCATTAAACTGCTTGGCATTGTTGAGGTGATAAAGTGGACTCGTCTCATCGATGACATGGCACACAATGTCCGGCCAGACAATCAGCTGCTCACCGTTACCTTGCAGCCGCAGCTCCGTGTGCGTCTTAATCAGCTCGCCCTCACGAGTGCTGTAATTAATATAAATAACTATATATATATATATATAAGTCTGACTCACGGCTTATCCACAATCATGTAGACGCGTATCTTGGACTCGATGGATTGTTGTTCCCGCAGATCACAGACGCGAAACAGCAAACATAGTTTGCCATCGCGACAACAAATCTAAAAGATAAATATATAAATATATTTATACACATTTATATTATATATATATTATTTGGCTTACCACAGCTTTGTCGCTAAACTTGAGCTTGGTTAATTGTTTTGCTGGTCGCGCCGTTTTCGCATAGATAATACTAATCATGATTCCCTCAATGCCGGCGGCGCACATCATTTGCATGACGAACAGGAAAATGGTTTCGGGGCATTCCTCGCTGGCATATTTCTCGCCAAATCCCAGCGTCGTCTGCGTCTCAATTGAGTATATCATCATGGCCACAAAATTTGTTACACCATAAATGCATGGATCGTTGCCTTCGCCCATGCGCTGACCACTAATCGGATCGAAAATAAAATCGCCATGCGAATAGGCGACCATATAGCATAGTACGCCAAAGAAGATCCAGCTAACAAAGTAACTGCCCAGAAACACAGTCAGCATGTATTTCCAATCCATTTCGATCTGTGTGTCGGAAGTAATTGGCATCAGTAGATAATTCCTATATCTACTCTCGTTAGTAATGCAATTATGCATATTAAAATTATTATATTAAATTATTAATACGAAATTTTTTAATCAATGTGTTTTATTTTTTAGTAAATGCCAAAACCAAACGACTGTAATAAAAATGCAATTTCGAAAATTGGCTCCCAAAAACAGTTATAGTTTCATTTGCAAATCGATTAACAAGATATCGATTTGATGCCGACTGTTATCGGTGCTTAAATGGTGATGATGAAATGTGAATTTGTTTAGCCCAAGGGAAAAATGTCTGTTACATGTTTTCTTTGTTTTAATTTTGTTAAATTAAATTATGTGAGTTTATTGGTTTTTCTTACTATATGGTAAATATTAAATGCTAAACGTAACACGCTCGCTTTCGATTATTTTTGGCTTGTGAATTTGCTTGACTTTCGTCGGCGATTCGTTGGCCAATTCATCCAATTTGCGCTGAATACTGGGCGTTATGCTATATATATTCGATCGCTCAGACGCAGTTAATTGCGCCTTGGTTGCTTTCTGGCCGAACATGGTTCTTACCAGCGTGGTGATCGCATCCCGCATATAGCGCCAGGACTTCTCCGGTATCCGCCGGAACAAGATGTTCTCATGCCCATTCTTATCCATTACCCGATGATTGCTGCGACGCAACCCATCTGCATCCGCATCGGGACTCAGCTCAATGGTGCTGCCGGCCCAGTCCAGCGTGTAGGGAAAGCTGCAAAGAAACGTTGGACATTTTTTCAAGTTAGGCAGATATTGGGGAAATACATAAATAAAAATAAAAAAAAATTTTATTGTTGTAACCTACTTTTGCACGCTGCGTGTCTCAAATTGATCGGGCGACGTCTGTTTGGATTTGCGTCGCCGCGAGCAATTTGGACTTTCCGGATAGTAGTCGACTTCTGTGTTATCGTTGACCGTTTCCTTTTCGGGGCAACGCGACAGTGGTCGGGGGGGATCCAGTGGCCTTGGCTTCACTGGCATCGATGTGGATCGTTTCATTTCAAGATGTTCCGTTGCCGTCGACTGGACAGCGCTCATTGTTATAGTTTTGCTGCTGCTGGCCACGCATCAACTGTGAAATACGAGCAGTTTCTCTTCCCGGAGAAGCTCTGTATAATTGTCAATTTGCGTTTTAATTTCAATTGAATTAGATTGTAGTTGAAGACGACGACGACGACAACGAAACAGCCGCTACTCAACTTGACTGACTGACTGACCGAATGACACTGAATCGCTTTACAAATTACACATATTTCTTTCTATGTGTGTGTGAATATATATTATATTGTGTCTATATACATATTTTAATTTATTTATTTACTTCATCTTGGGCCTGAGTGATAACTGTTTGTTGTGCATCCATATCCCGTGGAGATTACTTTGTCAAAAGTTGTGTCTTCCTATTTAGTTGCTGACATATATGTTCTATGAGCAAATATCTTCATAACTAGACAGCACTTAATACAAAATTGTAGCAGACAAGCTAATCAGTCTTCGCTGTTGTTTACACAGTGCCAGCGCTGATATCTGCAATCGCCCAATTAAAGCTTTGAATATGCGCGCGCATAACAGAGTTGCCAGTGTATGCCCATTATTATCGACAATGATGCTCAGCGCGTGTCCTTAAATTTTAATAATACAACTTTATTATATTCTCCAACACTATGCAAAGACAAAAATATTATTTATTATACAATTGCTTAAGGAAAGGCCATAATATTAAAATCTAGAAACTATCGCACAAATATCGATAAATGATGCTTGGCCACAGCCAACTTCACGTTGTGACAGTATTGTCTATGTCAGTGACACAAACGAGAGATAATTGGAGCTCGTTGCACGCGCATATATAGTCGTCGCACGGTAAAGGTTTAAGTTGTTTAATTGAGATACGTTGTCGTAGTTGCTTTTGTGAAAATTACCTAAATTGAGGAAATATCCAAAATAGTCGCATTCAAGTGTACACTTATTTAATTTTAAAGTGCAATAATCGCGTACGCGTAGTGTGTTTGTTTACAAGCATCAAATATCTAAATACAAATTGAGAAGTGAGCGAAAAAGAGAAAGAAGATAACTATGTGCAAATGTTTGTGTGGCAGTGTTGCTGTTATTGTTATGGCCAGCTAAATTTATGAATTATGCTTAAAATACAATTTCAATAAAAGTTGCCAACAAGCCAGAAAAATACCACAAATACGACAAAAAGTAGCAAGAGCAGCGATTAAACAGGTAAATAATTGACGGCAACGGCAAACAATTTTACACTAATCTTGGTTTTTATATATAAGCCAGAAATCATTGATAAATTTATTTAATGTTTTAGTAGTGCATATAAATATATGTACATATAATATATATAAATGTATTTGTAAGTATCTATAATAAGTATCTGTATATATAGTGGATTGGTGTCGCCGTTGCGTTATTTCGTTATGCCCAAAAGAGATACGATATTCCCAGAAACGCATTTTCTAATTTAGACCGATTTCCGAGAAGTGACAGACAGCCAAGCAGCGAGCCAACAGCAGCAGCAGCAGCTCAACAAGACCAACAACAATGCGCACACACACACACACACACACATGCACATTAATGCTTTCGCGTCAGTGCTGCGCTCTTTCGGCCATTAAAGACAGCCTTTTTTTTATGTAAGAGCTAGGCAACTAAAGTAAATATAGAGGAAAAAGCCAAAAAAAATTAAAGCCAGAATAAAAGTGGATGTGACAACACTGTTTCGAGCTCACACAGAGCGACTTACAAACAGCAAAAACAACAACACAATAGCCAAGCAGCATTTGTGGGCAACGGGAACGCGGCAAGTTGGCGGGTGCTGATGTTGGCAGCTGCTGCTGCTGCTGTCGTTCTTGTTGTTGTTGTCGTCGTCGTCGTAGTTGTTGTGGCGGCTATTGAATGAAATGCTGCTGCTACGGCTGCAAACATTTAACACCAAGCTGAAGCTGGCTTCTCACACACAGAAAAAAAGTCATGGCAGCAAGAGAGAGAGAGAGAGAGAGAGATACTTGAGTCAATTCGGCTGAAGCCATACTTCATACACGACGATATTTTTCGACGACTTACCCTTCACAAGAAAAGGTGTTATTAACTTTGTTGTTGTAATGCAAACACACATTCAGCCACACATATATATATACATGCTCTCTGGGTATGTGCACTTTTTTGATCATTCTTGGTAAAAGCTGGTTCTTCTGACCAGCTTCTTCCGCTCATTTCCTTGAATTTATGTATTAAGACTTGAGTGTGCTCTGTTTTTTTTTTCTCTTTAATAGCTTTTCACGTGAAACTGAAATTTTTTGCAGTAAAGACGAATAAAGGATAAGTGTAATTGGGGCGTTGTTTAATTGGCTTGTCTAGATGCGCCCTCGGGGCCCAAATACCTTTTGGCCAAAATGCCAAATTATGCTACAAATAATACCCTTATGTGTGTATTTATATTATGAGCATCTAAAAAACAGACTGAGTTAAATTGTTTTTTTTTTTTAAGAAACCAACAATTTAGAAATTACTTAACAATTCGTCTTCATACTAAAAGATGCGTTTTTTGTAAATGCTGGTAATACCATATTAGGTATGCTTGTTCAACTTGAACATGCATGTTTTTCCGCTGACAAGCAAGCGGAAATGTCAAAAATAAATATACATTTTCAGCATTATTTTGTTGTCTATTAGTCATACACAAAAAATTTGCCGACTTTGTGAAACTAAATACAACAAAAATACAATTTTGTAGACTTCCTTTAATTACTCCAATTTCAATTTGAGTTTTCGCGAAAATCTTGATTGTGAGTAAATGCTTTGTACACACTATTTTTGCCATACTCTTTGTGACTGAGAGATATCATAATAGCAACCACGCATAAACACAATAAAAATTGCTATTTCTCTCTCTCTCTCGTTTTCTGTATCTTCTCCCCATTGACTTACGCTCAGCTGTGGCTATTGTTATTACCTTCTATTGTATTAGTGTTTGTTATTCGATTTATGTGCAGATTTCGTGGAAATTTAATTTGATTTATGTGTGCCTGTGTGCATTGTAGGTTTTTATTTTTCTAATTTCTTTGTGCCTTTCATTTGGCGCTCATTGTTAATTGTTCGCGTGAACTTGTTCAATTGAAACGCAGCAATGCCAAAAGTGAATTGTGTGCAAAACACTCAATTTTGTGAGCGTTGTTGTTTACTATTTGTTTTTATACGTTTTATACGGGGGACCTAGTCATACAGTTGATGTTATTGAAAATGTGAAACAACGATATTGTTATTTGATTATAATATTTGCTTGCTTTGATAAACCGGTTAAGTATTGGACTTGTTTTATTGTTGGTTTCTGAATTTTTGTGTAAATTTTTTCTTGTTTTTCATTTATATTTTGTAAGATTTTGGTAAGATGTAGCCATAATCTAAATTTGCTTTACAGCGTTTGTCTAGTGTTACTAGGCACACCTTTTGAACACCCCCTTATAAAATCAGTTCAGTTATCTAAGGCCCGTATGTGTGTCTCTCTCTCTTTCTTTTCACTGCTCGCTTCTCCTCTCCTCCTTCACTCTTATGTTGTGCACATATTTGCCTTCGATTTCCATGGAAAGCAAGCGCTTTTGATTGTTCTCAGAATTATTTGTGCTTTCAACTTAACAACGCTCTTTGTTGTATGTGTGTGTGTGTGTGAATGTGTGTATGTGATAAGCACAGTATCTTTGTGTGTATATGTTTATTTACGTGAATACTATCAGAGGCCAGACCCGGAATAACAATTGTGGTTTTAATGTGAACTATGTGATAATTAAAAGTCATTGTACTAATAACACTTATGTTGCAATTTCTATAGTTGTTAGAGAATTACTTTTAAGAATGAACTTAGACTTAGAAGTTTAAGTCCCTATGATTAGATAACAGACACCCATGCATATACTCTATATACATATATATTATTTAATTTTTCGAGAATTTTATAATTGGGTGATATTTATTTGCCAGCTTCCGGTCGAAGTCGTCTTAATCGTCGTAATCGCTATATTTAATAAAGGTAACCTCAAAAATATAATATATTGCCTCTTAAATGGCGATTTGCAAGTATTTTGTTTGCTTGAAGCCTACCTCAACTACCGAAATATGCGTGGTTTTAAGGAATACGTTTAGACGGTTAACTGAACTTGTCTTCTTATTGAGTTGAGGGTTTTAAAGGGTTCTCGCATTTCAACAGAATATTATTGATCATATTTTAATTAAATGCAATGAAAAGCAACAAGTCTATCTATATATGGTGAAGTTCGTTTGACAATGATGGAATACACTTCCTATTTCATAGGAGTTGATATTAATTAAAAGAAGAGAAAGTTAACTAGTTAAAATGCCAATGTATCTATAGGTAAATCCTTAAAGCTACATTGTATATTGTATCCAATGTTTAAATTAAGGCATATATTTTATGACATGCTTTAACCACATTTCATCCTATTGGGGTACATTTATATAAAGCGAGCTTAAAGCTTCGATTTGTCTTTGTTTTCCATTCTTAAGCAAGCACGGTTATGTTATTTTTGTCTCTTATCCGCTTATGTTCATAATTTGTAACTTAGCATATAAGTCACTCACACGAATAGCAAAACTTTTTAGGTCAGCGAGTGTATGTGTGCGTGTGTGTGTTTTATCTAATTTGTACGTAAACGTCGGCCTACGCAACAACCTTGAATTAGACAGAGAGACAACCCCCCCCCCCCCCCTCTTGCAAGTGGTCCCAAAGAGTAGCAAATTAAGTATAAATTTTCGTTAGTGCTTTTGTTTAATCAGAAAACAACAACAGCAAATGCTGTCCGTGTGCGTGAGCATGTGTGTGTTGGTTTACTGCTGCACTCCTTTAAACTACTTCATGACTTCACCATTTGTAGTAGCAGCGTGTAAGTGCGTGTGTGTGTACACACATACTACATACATACATTCACACATGCTTTCAATCCGTGTGTGTGTGTATTGTATTATGGCTGACTTATCAAGAGAGCCTTTTCTACAAAATAATGCGTCTTATGAATAATTTTATTGCAGTAAACTTTATTTCTAAAATGCCATTGTACATTGTTTACGTCGTAGTCGTACATAAAATATTGGTTATTATATTATTTAAAAATTTATCCGCGTCGTGTGCTGCTTATACCGACGTGACTGCCCAAAATTCGCAATAACAATTAAAAAAAAAACTACAAATTGCATCTGCTGCACTACTGAATACCCCTAGTGTTGGCAAAAAACAATTGTTAAGCTTGAATGGGATATCCCACATAATAGTAAACACCTAGTGACACCGTGTTGACTACGTAACGTTAATACCTCGTATAAATAGCCACATAGTGCGTATGCGTGTATGTACATTCATATCTATGGCATGCAGAATAAACACTTACTTATATACAATGGTATCTAATAGGAATTTTGTTTTGATTATTTTTACTGTTTGACGCTGTGTTTACCTACGTCAATAAGAGATTTTTCTAGGTATTTCAATAGCAATGGCCAAATTTGAACAATATCAGTCTGTGCGAACCGCATGATAAGCATACGCAGAGAGCGGCAGGGAGAGCGTGACCGATATAGATTTAAACTGAAAAAAAAATACCCGCCTTTGGTGAGATAGAGAATAAATTCGTTGGAAATGCTAATTTAATTGTCATATATATACCTAATTGCCTTGAGAAAGGTTTATGTTCATCATCACTACTATAATTTCGAGTGAAGCGCAATGAATGAACGGGGCGAGAAGCAAATATTTTTCGGCTCGACAAAGGAGCACGGGGCAAGCAAAATGAAAACGTAATAAATAATTCTCATTTTAATTTTCCTGCGAAAAATATATCAAAATAAAAAACCTTTCTCAGGCCGTGCATTGCACACCGTTTCGGCTGAACCCCCCTTTTCCTTCTTCTGCATCTATCTCTGTCTCTCCACTTCGGGTCGTTCGTTGCGCTCCTTTGGCACTTTTGTGCTTTGTTGTTGCTGTGGCCGCTTTGTGCTTTGCATGTGATTTTGTTTTCAAGCGAAGTTCATTTGCGAATTCCAAGTAACTGCAAAAAGCGAAAAAACGAAATGAACAGCAAAAAAATAATAAGACGATGAGGAGGAAGAAGCCGGAGCCCGCGAGAAGCAACGGCGGCAACCAAAAAGTAATTGAATTCGCTTTAAATCCTACGCCCGTCTGGTTGTCTCAAATCGTCTTTGTTGTCTCCCCATAGTCCCTCTCTCTCCTTCGCTATCCTTGTACCCACAGTGAGGTTTCTTCCCATTGGCTTGTTGAAGTTGACTTTTTCTTTTAAGTTCGCTGCGATTTTGCACTTGCTTCTGCCTTACTGACTATCCTCATCCCACTTGTTCTTCTTTTTATCGAGCATCTCCTCCTCCTTCTGCTGTCCTCACTGACCGTAATTTTACACACTTCATTTTGTTGTGACAATTTTATCGTAAAAAACTGAAAATTTACAGTAACAGCCAGAGTTAGCGTGTGTGCGAGGAGAGCAACGATACTTTATTTTATCAATTCAAATGACCTTTTAAATACATCCAGTGGGGAAGGTGGTTGAAGAGAATCATAAAAAGTTTGAACGGACGGTGAATTGCTTTCTGTGACTTCACATTTAGTTTTGTTGATTTTATTTTTGGTATACTGAATTGGAAAAGTTTTGTCAACTTTTTCCGTTACAACTTTTCAACTCGACTCTTGCTAGTTTTGAGCATTCGTGGCTTTCACTATAAATTTGTTTTAGTTTTCATGTTACATTTTACAATATTACATTTATTTTTATGAAGAATTTATTGTTGCGTTTGTTACACTGATTAAATAACCGATTTGCAATGATTTTTTGTAATCTTTGTTTGTAATCTAAATTCTAGATATCATCAGTGGTGAAATAAATACAGGTGTTTATGAGTTCAAATTTCGCTTTGGTAATAGCTTTCCAACGACAAACCCGCCCCTTTTTGCCATTAAGAATGAACTTGCTGTTTATCAACGTTTTTACCACGAACCAGTTATGTATTAGATCATTATCTGTATTTGGATTTCTGATGAAATTTCGCATTGTCTGCGGCACCATTTCCAGCAAAAAAAAAAAAGAAGCGAAATGCCAGGCGGGCTGTTAAATTTACGTAGGGAGCTCGATGACTGCTTGCTGCTGAGTAAACCAAGCTCGTGCCTCGCGCATCGTCTCACACCTTGCTTTATAACAGTGCACCCCATCCTGTGACTCATGCCTACCTACCTACCTACTTAGCTTTGTAGAACGCGCATTATTGTTTTTGTTGCTGCTGGGCTATGCGGTTTCTCTCTTTCCCTCTCTCCCTCTCTGTGTGTTTAAACTTCAGGTTTCCATTGAAAGTTGTGTGCTTAATATTTTAAAGCCATGAGGGTCTGCTGAGCACACGACTGGATTTCATCATTGTCGTAATTAATGTCGTGTTCTACTCCGTTCTCTCTGTGTGTGTGTGTGTTTAAGGCTTTTGTAAGAAATTATCAATACAAAACGTATGGTATTCGTATGTCGTATTCTGTACCTGATTCATTGATCGAGTGCGATTAATCTACCGTGGAAACCGAATGCATTGAGAAAGGTCGCTGTCTTTTTGTGTGTGTGTATATATGTCCAAAGATGGCGCCACAGTTTATAGCTAGCGAGCTAACGGTGCTTTGCTTGTCATTCATTCAATTTGTATTTTCCACTAAACGCTTGAAAGCATTTTTAATTACATTTCATTTTTTGCTCTTGCTTTTGCTTTTCCTTTTGCTTATTGAATGAATTCTGGCTAAAAACGTTTCAATCTGCAAAAGCATTCGGTTCGTTACTTCTATGTCGCATTTCCGGGAAGTGAACTATAAAGCTTCTCAGTCTCAAATGAATTTTCCACTTAGCTCAAAAACGTTTTTTTATAATTAAGTTTATGAATTGTAAATAGTTTAATGTCGTATATTTTGTGTTTGACATTGGGGGAGGGGGAAACATATGAGTGAAAATTCTGGGAAATTGAGTACACGAGAAAACCATAATTATGAATGTAGAAGCAACTACGCCGCAAATTGCTTAAAACTTAAGCTTGGCAACCAATTAGCGATAGCAAATTGCCGATTTCTGCTGAAAATGCAATTAAATGATGTCAGAATTAGCTGATGATGATGAAATTTTCAAGGTTACAATTACACAAATACTATCGCATAAAACAATTTTGAGCTTCAAGTGAAAAACGATTTTAAAATAATGTTAGCTTTCATGTGGTATTACTGGAATAAACTTGCCATTATAAATATGAATAGTTATTTGCAATTCCGTTATAATTAAAAAAAAAAAAGTTACAAGCAACACGTGCGACTTTTTCATGATTGCATCAGAAATAGTCATAAATTGTCATTGCTTTTCACCTGATGATTGGTGATCTAATTGTTCCATAGAATTACCAACAATCATTATGACAATATTTTCCGCACTGGCAACAGTTTCAGCAGCTCCATTTTAAAATTTTTTTTTGGTTTTTAAATTTTAAATTAAATGAGTCATTAGAGACGACGTCTGTGTCTGCGCGTGCCAAGTCATGAAAAACTTTGGTTTTGTCTGCCCTTGGCTCTGGAGGCATGACGCATTACCCATTACCTAGTAATTTGCTGAATATCAGCGATAAGGATTCCACATAGTTTCTTACTAAGCGACCGCAAGCAAAATGCGAAATTGTATTTAACAATATTTTCAAGTAATCTCAAATCACGCGCAATTCTCTTGAATTACTGTGTAGTAAACTTGAATGCGACTCTCGAGTTGTGCAGGGACGTCTGTCAATGATTTGTGAAATTAGCAACGCGTATCAAAACTGACCCAGAAAATGAGCAATATAAGAGTAGAAAAAAAAATAATAAGAAGTATTCAGAGAAAACGGGAGCGCATTAATTTCATTCTTGGTAGGGGGTGAGTAAGGGGTGGGGTGCAGCACTTCATGCTCTTGTCTTAATATAGCGCATACAGGGTGATAAAAGAATGTTTGAGTGTTTGTGTGTGCGGGAGCCGATGCGTGGGATTGCTATGTACGTCGCAATTGTTTTTGTATTGGAAGGGGGGTTTTCCATTCCTTGAAAGCAGCGGCATCGCAGCATGAGTCAGTTTTTAGGCGCTGGAGTTGTTACCAAGTGCTCTGTGTGAGTTGGCGTTGGCGTCAGCGTCAGCAAATGTAAATGGTGTGTGGGGGAAAGGAAATTTATGTAGAAGTGCATTAAATTGCTCAATGACCGCAAAACAGAAATGTGATGGGGTCCCTTTTTAACAACACACCCAATTTAAATTCGCCTCAAGTCGAGTAATTAAATCAGCAGTAGCCAAATCAAGCAGACAGCGGCTTCATTTGCTGGGGGATTGTCTGTTGCTGTAGGTCAAGACATTTCACACTCACTTGACAGCCTTTAGAATCGCGTGGATTGCTGTGGGAAAGTGCTCGAAAAGGGCATAGCTATTAATTCATCTACGGAGCTCTTTTACACATTTTTATTTAACAACTAATAAGCAAATTAAAAAAAATTTTAAGTAATGTGGCAGTTGTTTAAATTCACTAAGTGTAAACAAAAATACATTGCAGTTAATTGACTGTTGCGAGTGTTAATAAGATTTGAGTGGAAACAATTCATAATGCTAATAAAATAATCACATTATTAGTATTAACAACTGTTGGCTAACAGTGAAAACAATGCGATTAGCTAATTCCAGTCACTAGATAGCCACGCTTTTGCCGAAAAAAAAAACACTAAACAAATGTTACATATTTAATTGCAAGGAAACATTAACTAATCATTTGAATTTTCTTTTCAACTTGCAGTAGTTTGGTCGGATCTGTGTGACAAAAAAAAAGAGAGAGACAGTTTTCGATGGGTCTTCAATTGAGCAAGCAAAGTGTCTTCGTTGCCAGCAGCAAAAGCAAAAGCAAAAGCAAAGAGAATAACAGAAATCAAACGAATTTGGAACAGAAACAGGAGCAACAATTACCAGCTACTAGAATCAGTTTGAAAGAATTAACGCCTACAGTTGAGAAGAAGCAGAAGGAGGAGGAGGAGTCGTCAGCCGAAGTGCGACAAATCATAATTGAAATACAATTAGGCAAAATGGAGAATGGCAATGCTGTCGATGAAAGTGGGAGGAGTGCGGAACAGGAGCAGCAGCTACAACAACAATTGGCACTTGCTAAGGCAGGCGCCGCAATGTCTGCGGATATGCTCAATGCAAATGAGGAAATTGTGAATGTTGAAATGTTGACACTGTCTGTAGCAGCGCAAGCGGAGGGTTCAGGTGCGGTTCGAACTGCTGGCAGTTTAACGGAAGTCCCCGAAACGAACGAAATGCGACAACAACAACAACGCGTGAATAACAATTTCGCGGGAAATGTTGCGTCGGCGTCGACTGCGGTCAAAATGCTACAATTGTACGATGACGCTGGCGCTGATGCCAACGCTGACGCCAACGCCAACGCTGACGCCGATTCTAACGAAGACTATGAATCGGAAATGGATGCAACGATGTTGTCGTCACTGCTGCGTCGGCGTCGCCCCAGCACCAGCAGCAGCAGCATTAGCGCTAACGGTGCCGAAGGCGTCGATTATTGCGAGGTGCTCGAACCGGAGCCGCCAGTCAACGAAATGTTGTCGAGTGGAACACAACGACGCGCACAAGGTAAGCAGCAATTACGAATGCGAATTCTATGTGTGTGTGTGTGTGTCTGTGTGCATGTGTGAGCATTCGCAAAATATGTGCGAAAAAGAAGAGGTATAATAAAGTTGTTCAAATAAATAAATGTGACAAACAGTGGCTGGCAGCAAACCGTAAAAGGATTAGTAGCAAATTCAGTGTTTGAAAATGTGTTATTGCTTTGAAGTGTCATTATTAATAAAGATAAATCAAATAAATTTGGGGGAAAAATATATGTGCATATTCTCAGAATTTCAAAAGCAAAACAAAACAAATGATAGCGGTAAATTTGAGCAATTTTAATGTTTCTTGGAAAAATTTGTCATTTGGAATTTACAAAAAATAAAATAAAAACCAACAATTTACGTATTTATTATATATATGTATTTATTTTTTCTTCAGCGCCCAGCAGCAGTAGCAGCAGCAGTGGTAACAGCTGTTGCCGCAGTCGCAGCAGCAAAGCTTTGTCAGTACAAGGAGCAGCAGCAGGAGCTGGAGGAATGGAAGCGGAAGCAGCAGCAAGCACAGCAAAGCGTCGCTGCTGCAAATGCAAATGTCGCGATGCGTTGCGCGGTCTTCGCGGCATACTTGAGTCCAGCAAGGACAAAAAGGACGCACAAGCAGCAGCAGCAGCTGCTGCAACTTCAAATGTTACAACATCGTCGCGCAGCAAGACACGCCACAGCGTCCCTGACAGACGTTCAACGCCGCCAACGCTAAGCGCCGCCAGCAGCAGCGCTGCAGCAACACAGCACCGTCAGCGCCAACGCAACTCGGTGGCAGTGGCAGAGGTTAGCCAATTGGCCATTTGGGCATCGCCCGTCATCATAAGGATCAGCTCGACGCAGCCGCAGCAGCAACTGGTCGTGGAACCCGCCACAACAGCAGTGGCAGCCAATTGCGGATGCACATCAACGACGACCACGCCCCTGGTCACCGTGGGTGGCCACAAAATACGAGTGGTTGATGCCGCCAACATATTGCCGCCGCCAGGACAAACCTCTTCCGCCAACGCATCCGCCGGCGTCGCCATTGCTCCATATGGTGCTGGGGTGCGAGTCCATTCCCAGATTGATTTCATGCATTGTCTGGTGCCTGATCTGGAGTGGATTTTTAACAGCAGTTTCTACTGGGGAAAAATGGATCGCTATGAGGCCGAACGCTTGCTCGAGGGCAAACCTGAGGGCACATTTCTGTTGCGCGATTCCGCACAGGAAGATTTCCTCTTCTCCGTCACATTCCGAAAATACGGACGGACGCTGCACGCCCGCATCGAGCAGAGCGGCCACAAATTTAGGTGAGTCAATAGCAACACACTCTGTCTCTCCCTATCACTCTCTCACACTTCCTTGGAAAATGACACATGCAGTTGCGATAAAAGTAATGGCACAATTGCAAATTTTTAAATATTTTTTTTTTTTCACATATTTTTGAGTATTTCCGCTATTAAAGTAGTCCTCAAAAAATAATCATTATTTTGTTTTTTAAATTTTTACTTTCTCAGAAAATTAAACTTTTTAATTGTTTTTGACAACATTTTTATTGAGAGTGCACGCAGCTGTGCCTTAATTGGCACATTAGGTTTGGATTTATTGTCAAACTAATGCGTTAAACTTATTAATGGGTTTTGCCAGCTTCTATTTCCAATCCAGCGTGCAACTTGAAGCACAGTTAATTTAATTAATTTTCAACTTAATTTAATAATTATTTAGTGACTTTTTGACTAACTGCTATAATTTGTCATCGATTATTGCAGCTTTGATTGTCACGATCCTTGCGTGTTTGCTGCGCCAACTGTTACTGGCCTGCTGGAGCACTACAAGGATCCGTCGTGCGTGATGTTCTTTGAGCCGTGTCTGACGATGCCGTTGCATCGCCGGCAGACGTTCTCGCTGCAGCAACTGGCACGTGCCACAATTGTCTCGAATACCACATACGATGGCGTCAGTCAGATGGAGCTGCCCGATCGCCTCAAGAGCTACCTGAAGGAGTATCACTACAAGCAGAAGCTGCGCGTCAAACACTGCTGCTTCGCGCCGCCCTTCTATTCCAATATATAGTCCGCGGACACAGCGGCGACGGTGGCAACAGCAACAACAACAGCTGCAGCAAGAAGAAAGCTGCTAGTTGCACAGGTGGTGGATGTGGTGCCACCGATGCCACCGCCACCGGCGGGTTTCTCCTACTACGAGGAGGCGGATGATGATGATGAAGCGGACCTGGATGATGATGATGATGACGATGCGGTCAACATACGTGTCTCTTACGTGCAGCATGCTGCTGTCGTGGCACAGTTCAGACAGTGTGGCACATCAACAGCAGCTGCCACTGCTGCCAGTCGTCGCAATCAGCCATTGCAGCAGCAACTTTTTCAGCTGCCCAATCGCATGGCTGCCGCATTTGGTCGCTTTTCCGCAAATCTGAATTGTTATCAGCCCGTAGCAACAACAGCGTCATCGCGCAGCAGTTCCAAACGTGCCGCCTGATCGTGAACAATCATAAACCAAAACAACAACTTCAACTCCAACTCCAATTGCAACTGCAACTACAACTACAACTACAACTAGAGACAATCCCAGTGCGTCGCGGGCCGAAAGTAGCCTGCAAAAAGAAGAATGCAAAAGAAAGAAATACTTAAAAATACAAATATTCAAATGATAGTAGAGCATATAGTTAACCATAAGTATTATAGAAATTCAAACTGAAAGATCCTCTGTCTCTATAGATAAATATATTCATATTTATATATTATTATCCAGAATGCAACTAGCTGCGCATTTGTTAACAAACAATTACAAAAAAGTTTTGAACAAGTATTTTAGTAATGCAATTTTAAATTGAATTGAATTTGTTAAAGTATTTTTATAATATGTATATTGAATCATGCTATTTATTTAAATATTTTACCATAATTGAATTGAAATTATTATATTATATGTACATACGGAATCATCCCATTCCCCTTCCCCTTCCCACACCCATCCCCACAATTAGATATATATTTATCTAGATATTATATACAAAATAAAATAGCGTACAACTCTCATTAGCCAAATTGCAAGTTTGTAATATTGTTTAAAGTTTATATTTATCTATATATATATATATACACATATGTATACATCAAATAGTATTTTATTTATTTATTCTAATTGTAAACCTTGTGGCTGCGCTTCAAAAACTATATTTGAAAATTCACATTGTGTGCTGATGCCAAGCAAATTGTAAATATGAAATACGATAAATAAGCATAAGTTTATAATCAAATACTCCTATTAGGTGGTTGCTGTTAATCGTAAAAATTATTATTATAAATATACATACTATATATGAAAATTATGCAGTTGTTTCAATACACTATACACATTCACATATCGAAATGTTGAACTAATCGAAAATTCGTATGAGAAACAAATAAACAAAGTAGAAACTATGTTCAATAAATAGAAATTTCTTTGTATATTCTGGGAAATTATATTTTTGGCAAATATCCAATGATTTTGTAGCAGCACTTGCTTTATTCATTGCATAAAAAGCCACATTTTAAGCTAATTATATTAGTTAAGAACTTCAGTAAATCATTGAATTTGAGTAAGTCTAAATTGGTTGACATTCAAATTGCGCGCTTAATGACTATCAAATATAGGATGTTATACACACTGCACACGATTTATTTGAAAATGTCCGCGACTTATCGGTCGACCACCACCAACTATTGCCAGTCACACGGAACAGCAGCGTACATGCGGTCACATTCATTCCGTAGCATCTTGTTTTTGTTTAACAGAATTTAGTTTTAGTTAATATTTATGAGCACAAATAACAAGATATAAATAAATAATATGAAGACGTTCACACGCTGTGCCTTTCTGCTGCTCTCGCTTGCCGTTTGTGGTAAGCATACCTACCTTAACTCAAGAGTTCTGTTATGAGCAATACAATTCTTGGGTGTGGCTGCCAACTGTTTACTAATTAAAAATTGTATCTTTTTTGGGTTAATTACACACAAAAATAGGTAGCTTGGCCATACGCTGCTTCCAGTGCTCATCGGATCAGGATCGCAAGGGCTACGACAGTTGTGGCGCCTACAAGCGCTTCAATCGCACCGAGCACATTTCCATTGAGTGCAACAGCGATGAATCCCAAATGCCCGGATCCTTCTGCATGAAGGTCATCCAGCAAGGACCACGCGGCTTCATCTGTGCGTAGTTAGAGTACATATATATTGAATAGTCTTTGATTAATTATGTTCAATTTACAATCTACAGGGGACGGTCGCTGGCGTCAGGTAATTAGACGCTGTGCGTCCGTTTCGGATACGGGCGTCACTGGCGTCTGCAATTGGGGCGTCTACGAGAATGGCGTCTACTGGGAGGAGTGTTATTGTTCCAGCGATAGCTGCAATGCAGCCAGCAGTCTGCAATCCATGCACAAATCACTGCAAATGCTACTCGGATTCGCATTGATGGTGGGCACTGCGAAATTTATGCGCAGCTAGAAATAAAAATCCCATTCCCAGCAATAAATTATAGCAAAACAAAGTGCCTTCTTCAGCTATCTGAAAGCTGTAGTTATTAACACATTCCGTCCATAATTTTGTTCACAATTTGTATTTAATTTTAAGCTAAAAATTTGTACACCGAATCTCGCGACACATTTGTGCATTTTACAAACTCGAAATATATAAATAAATATAGTATAAATATATATCAAATTCGATTTAATATTAAAATCTAATCTTTTTGTTCCGACAACAGTTTAAAGCCGCTCTCCGCCCAGCCTCTGGTGGTATCTTTGGCCACCGCCGAGTAGATCATTGTGGAGCCATCTTCAAAGTGTTTCATGGCCAAATACGAGCTGCCCTCCTCCAGCCAAATGTGTGTCTCATTCTCATCCGTCGACGGCGCGTCACATCTATTTCCTACTTTGCCATACTGCAAGGCTTAGCCGGATTAGGCACGAGAAATTATATTGTCCAATTGGTAACTCACCCATTTCTCGTAGATTCCGACCGGCTGATTCGTTTGCGTCCAGCGCAGCACCTGTAAATAGAATTTAAGGAATTTCCGCACATTTCGCTTCACATCCATTGAGTCCGATTTGTTGAAATTGGCCAACTGCGCCAGTGTCTTGTCACAAATGTCGCGATCCTTGGGACGGGCAAGGGTCTCACCAATGCCGTATGCCACACGAATCAGGCACTCGAAATTCTCGTCCAGCACTTGACTTGGCTGCATCGCCTGGCTGCGCTTTTGTTGTGGCATGTTCGCCCGAAGCTATTGTGTGCAATTTATATGTAGAATTTGGAATTGGAATTTTTTTTTAAATAGTTATTTGAAATATGTTGATATCTGACAGATCTTGCAAAGGGAGAACTACATTTATTTAAATACGTTTTTGATCGAGTTTTTTTTGATGTATACAAACAACTTTTGTTCAATTATTTTAATAAACAAGAAAACCCACTCTATTAAAAACTCATAAATTGTTGTTTATTTTATAACATTTATTTATGCAATTCTTTTTTGGAATTTATCTTCAATATGTATATGTTAATTTTATATTAACTTAACCGTTAATTAATTGTATAATTTGTTGCAAGGTTTTTATTTGTTTGTTTATTACGTAATGCCCAACTATTTTCTGAAAATTGCGCGCCTGTTAACAGTTTTATTTTAAAAATTGTACGCTAAAATTCATTTTATTTAATTAATTAATTTATTTATTTCTTCAATATTTTTTTTTTTTTTTGCCATTACCAATTACACTAAAATCGACTCTTTGCTAACCTTAAGTTGAATGTATACTGTATATAAGAAGATTTTTTATGATCAAATGAATACATAAATTTTGACTAATTACTATTAAAACAGAAATGCAACAAAATTCTGTGATTGAGTGCCATATAGAAATAAGAATTTTTTATTAGTTTTATTTTTTGCTCGGTGCATGAGAAGGAAAAGAAAAAATATGTCTAATCTCTACGACACAACTCTATGAGCCATGTGCCATATATGACGTACTACAAGATACAACTGGCCCCTGGCCAGTGAATCTTCCGAATACATTTTCACAATCCGAACGAAGTGAAAAATATTTGCTCAATGTTTGCGCTTGATGAGAATGAAAACAGGAAATGTTTGAGAACCTAATTTAATACTGTTGGGCGAATGTTTAAGAAGCCAAACAGAAAGTGAATAATCTAAGGAATTAGGAATAAGCACGGCAAATGCGTTTATACGTCGCTTAGATCGTGATCAAAAAAATATTAATTAATTAAATAAAACACACAAGAAATAATCACACAAAAAGTACTCGAAAAGTAGCATATGATTTATCAAACAATAAACTTTTAAAAATATTTAAAAATTCATAAATTTAAGTCTAAATTGCACAAATAGCGCATCGTTGGGGTGTTTCTACAGTGTTCGCTTAGCAATTGTAAATTATGCACAGATTTCACAGATTCATAAAAAATTACTAGAAATATGCTATAATACACTAATAAATTAATATAGGAAATAAAAGTGTTTTTTCGAGGCGTTCTATATAAAGAGTGACCACTGTATAAAATTTATCACGAATCTTTGCCACGCATAAGCGCACTGCACAGCTCATAAATATTGAGACCGACAGGCAGACAGACAGAGACAGACAGAGAGAGAGAGAGACAGAGACACAAGAAACACACAAATATTATTTAAGACTAGTTTAAACATTAAGCGATTTACTGTTATCGGCTTCCTTCCGATTTGTTGTTGTTGTTATTGTTTGTTGTTGTTGTGTTGTTCCTTAGACTGTGTAAATGAAATCACAAATGTAAAGCAGACAAAGCGACAGCTGCCCACCACAATCGATTAGTGGACATCCAAGCTAGACCACAATGGGAGTGCGGCCATCCAATGTTTTGCTATCCGTTAGCGCTGAGGATAATGAGCAGGATGTGTTATTGTTTATATTGTTATTGTTACTGCTGCTTTGCTCATCCTCCAGTTCGTGGCCATTACTGCTGCTGCTGTTGTTGTTGTTATTGTAGTGTCCATGCCCCGGCGGTGCATGCAACTGCACTTGCTCCGTTATGGTCAGCGGCTCAGTGCAACCAGATAGCGGCGACTCGAGGCGCTGACGCCCACACGGATGTGCCGGAGATGGTGTGTGTATGGCATACAAACAACTGCTCGATGTGGATGACATTGAGCCACTGCTAGGCGTTAACAGTGGCGGTGGCAACTCCAACTCTAACTCCTCCTGCAGCGGCAGCGGTGAATTGAGCTGTGTGACCAGTGTTTCCTCCTCGCTGCTGGTCAACTCGTTGATTTCCGCAACGGTGCGATGTATGCGTATATGCTGCACATCCTCATCATCCTCATTGAGCTCATAGTACAGCTGCAAGCTGTCATTCACAATGGGCGCAAAGAGGCGACGAAATTGCCGCAATAAATCCGCCTCCGCCTCCAGTTGCTGCGACTCCTCATCCCCATAATCCAGCCTGATCTGCGCTTCCTCGTCCTGGTCTTGTCGTGCCGTTTGTTGGCTAAAACTAAAATCAATCGCATCGTCGTCTACAATCCCTCCAAGTTCATCAACAACATTTATTGAGCAATCTTTAACACTTCGTTGACCCCGTCAGACTTTACCCTTCGGCGATTTGCATTTCGATGGCGTCGCATTCCCAGCAACACTGTGAAAAGAAAACACAATTAAATCATTTAATACAATTATTAAAGGAATGCCCTGTAAAGGAATTATCCTGTCAGAGGGGTATTAATGTTATTTGGTCGGCTATATATAAACTCAGATATATATAAACTCAACTGGGTGGATAAGGCTACCAATAACTATGTAAGCTAGTCTGTCAGTAAATCTATATTTTATAGTATTACACATTATTTAAAATATCGCATAAATATATATGATATTTTATATCATAGTGCATATTACTATATATATTATATGTGTATAATTATCGAAGAAAATGGGTTGAAATTGAAGTAATATGTTGACAAAACTTCTCAAGTTCTTGGTAAAATGCATAAAATTCTGTATTTTTTTTTTAATACCAGTTAAAATATTTAATTATTTTAATTATATATTATTTTTTCATATACAAAGATGCTGTTCCTGAAGGAAATTTACCAGGCTCGAATCCTTAATAAAACTAAAAAAATCCGCTTTTAATTTCTATAGTATTTTACCAAAAATTAATAATCATCTAAAAACTATGTCTTATCGTAGGGAATCTGCTCAAGTTGAGTTGCCTGGAAAGGTTTTTGAATTACCAAGCTTAACAATACAAGTCGTATAATCCCCATTTATATGGAAGGGTATTTTGATTGTACTCTTTATTGGTTAGTTACCCGCTGGCTTCGTCCTTGCCGGTTTGCGTTTGTGCCGTGGAAACGGTGCTCTTGCTGTAGGGCGCCTGGAATGATGTTGATGTGATGGTAAAGTAGCCACCAGGTTTTGGCTTTAGATGACGATTGTTCATCTGCATGTGAACAGTCTTCATGAACTCGATTTGATGCGCCAACTTTTGGATTTGTTCCTGCAAAAAAAAACCATATTCAGTTGAGCTTAGTTCTATATTTGGTTGAGGTGAGATTACCTTGAGTTCCTCATTCTCCTGATATAGATCGGGCGACTCCTCGGGCACCAGGCCGACACCGTTTAGCGAAAAGGATGCTGTGATGCTGCGCACCTTGGCCTTCTGATCCCATTTATCGCCCTGACCCTTGAACACCCGCGCTATCTTCGGTCCAAAGACCAAGGCAATGGTCGTCGTCGTGGACAGTTGGGTGCGCACAAATCCCAACATGTATTTGTAATCAGGTCCAGCATTCGGGAAGAGCATTACGCTGTAAAGTAAATGAAATAAATTACAATTAGGGTGAACACTGTTTGGTAATTTCTTAGCCTAGTTTGTTAACAGTTTAGCCCATAAATTTCATTGGTTTCCCATCGTGTTGCAACTTCTGCAATTAACTGTCAAAATAGCTGGCAAGAAATACCCCCATTAAAAAGTAGGCCAAAAACAAAACAGTCAATAACTCAACAAGTTGAGAGTTGTGCTGAGAAAACGGACTTTAAATACAAATTGCATTAATTATCAAGGCACTTGAAAGGATTTCAATTTGGTTGGCGGCAACTTGGTCTGCAGCCGGATGCCCACACTTAACGCGAACTTGGCAACGAAATCCGTGGAATGGCGATTGTAAACAAACAAATAAACAAACAGACAGACGGACAGACAGGCAGACGGACAGACAGACAGACGGGCTGGCAGCCAGGCAGGCAGGAGAAACAAGGACAGGCCACAGCATGTCCTTGCAGGCCGACAAAAAGGATTACAACGGAAACGAGCGCGCGCACAAAGCAAAAGAATTTAATTAAAACGCATCGTGGAAACAGCTGCCTTTCTTGGAATTGTGGGCGTGGCCACAGCATACGCTTTAATGGGTATGACGTGCCCAAGCATGCATTAACTCATGTGTATGTGTGTGTGTATGAATATATGCCATATGTTTATGCATATGCATGTGGCAACATCATCGTGATGTGGCAACACTTACTGGAACGCCACCATGGCAATGTTTACAATGGCTATGTTGTAGATGGCATACGAGATCAGGCGTGCCTCATTGTACAGACTCTCCGCGTTGCGCACATTGTAGCAGACCCTTATGCCCCACGCAAGGAACAGCACCTCGCCAATGGCCAAACTGTGATCCCACCAGTTGTACGAGCATTGCTTGAATTTTAGATGATTCTGATCATAGATCTGTGGAAATAGATGGAAGCAAATTTATAAAAAATTTATAAATATATATATTTACAGCTAGATTGGAAAGTTGTGTAAAATAGCTAAGAATGGAATAATGCTTAGCATATATGAAAGAATAATTGAAATTAGTATTTGGAGTGAATATTCTGTTTCTAATTTAATAATAATAATAATACCAATCATTTGTATGCAACTTTTTTGGCTTTGAAAATTGATTTAGTTATGAAAAAGATTTAAAAATATAATTGTAATTAATTAATTGTTTTCCATATTTGCAGCATTAATTAAGAAATCAAGCTATGCTAAATTAATCATAGATCTTCAAAACCGATTCAGTTTTGAGTAAACTTGAAATCAACTAGATTTTTTATAATTTAGAATTTTTAATTTAATTTTGTGTAATATTAGTGAATTTTTAATGCACTTATAATCTTTATGTTTAACCATTGCTTAAAAAGCATTGCATTTTAAAATGGGATAAAATTTGATGAAGTTTAAATGTGTAGTAAAAAAATATGAGTTTTTTCTAAGAATTCTTGCATGGAAAAGATATAACGAAAAAGATTTAACATTTTAAACAAACTAAGATAAATTAAACATAAAATTATAATTATGTGTTTGTGCCACTTACCACCTCCGCCATGGGCGTGGCCGAAATAGTCCATGTGCCCAGATAGATGAGCATGACGAGCAGAATGGGAACCATCCACTGCAGCAGCTGCTGATCATTCAACTTAATCTTGTGGGCCGACTTGACGCGATACGTCAAGGATACGCTGCATGCAATAAATACATTTAAATAGTGAAAGTAATTGAGTGAAAGTAATAGGACTCACCGCCAGGTCTTCATCAGCAGCGAGGTGTACGTAATGCAGAAGCCCATGTGACGTGTCCATTTTGTGGCAATGCACCAGCCGGAGTCGAGCAACGGGAAAATGGCAACCATCTGTAAAATGCGTAAAAGCAATTTGATTTAATTCAATGGCGACTCTTTCTCTCTTTACTCATTTTAAATGCACTTAAGTCTTGGCAAAGCGATTAAAATGGACCTAATCCCAGTGGCAAAGTGGTAGCAGTTAAGTTGACATCGAACATGCCACAAAAGATGTTGACACTTGGAATGGGAAATTGTTTGCAATGCGCTGCAGACACATTTAACATGAATCGCAAATAGATTTTGATTTTATATTATATTCAAATAAATTTCTTATAATTAAATTGTTAATTTGCAAATTTCATAGTTATCATTTTCTTTAGCTTTACAAGAAATTTTAAGATAATAATAATTATTTTTTTGTATAGCTAAAAAAAAAATAAAAATAAAAATTATATGTAAAAATATAATACAAATAAATTTATTTTGCTTTTTAGCTATTGCATTGCAATTCTTAATTATAAATACCATATAATTCTTTTGGATTTCAACAGATTCATTGCATCCATTCTTAGGCAGAGTATTTTTCAACTTTATTTTCATCTTTATTTTCATCTTTATTGTTATCTTAATTTTCATCCTTTTTCAAAATATATTTTCATCTTTATTTTTATCCTTATTTTGATCTTCAGTTTCATCCTTTTTTAAATATATTTTTTCATCTTTATTTTCATCTTTATATCCATCTTTATTTTCATCTTCATTTTCATCCTTTTTTTTTTTTACATATTTTCGCCTTTATTTGCATCCTTATTTTCATCTCTATTTTTATCTTTATTTTCTTCCTTATTTTCATCTCTCTTTTCATTCTTATTTTCATCCTTATTTGTATCCTTATTTTTATCTTTATTTTCACCTTTAATTTCAACCTTATTTTCTTCTTTCTTTTCCTCTTTGTTGTAATCTTCACTTTCATCCTTTTTTTAAAATATATTTTCATCCTTATTTTCGTCTTTCTTTTTATCTTTATTTTAATCTTTATTTTCATCCTTATTTTTATCCTTATTTTCATCCTTTTATTCATCTTCATTTTCATCCTTTTTTTTATATGTTTTTTTTTTTTTCATTCTTATTTTCATTTCTCTATTCATTCTTAATTTCATCTTTATTTTTATCTTTATTTTCATCTTTATTTCCATGCTTATTTTCATCGTTATTTTCATCTTTCTTTTCATTTTTATTTTCATCCTTATTTTTATCTATATTATCATCTTTATTTTTATTATTTTTTTTTTATATATTTTCATTTTTCTTTTCATCTATATTTTCATCTTTATTTCCATGCTTATTTTCATCCTTATTTTCATCTTTATTTTCATTTTTATTTTCATCCTTATTTTTATCTATATTATCATCTTTATTTTTATTATTTTTTTTTTATATATTTTCATTTTTCTTTTCATCTATATTTTCATCTTTATTTCCATGCTTATTTTCATCCTTATTTTCATCTTTATTTTCAACTTCATTTTCATTATCATTTTTATCATTCGGCTGTGATATGCGAGGCGTCAAGCATTGATTACAATCCTCCATTCCCGACGTATATTCCTCAACCTGAATTGTGGTCTCAAAGAAATTGTAACGCTTGTGAATCAATGTTGTGGCCTGATCCAATATGAACTGAGGATCAGCATCCTTACCGATGGCCAGATGAGCGGAAAGTGCCACTTTATTAATGCTCAACGCCCAAATGCGTAAATTGTGAACATGCTCCACACCCTGAATGCTGAGAAATGTTCGCTGCACCTCACCATAGTCCATGTAGTCGGGGGTAGCCTCCATGAGTACCATGAGGACATCGCGCAGTATGCGGAATGTGACCAGGAGCACAATAATCGAGAAGATGAACGTGCAGATGGAATCGACAAATGACCATTCGGGCTTAAAGAAGATAATACAAGCGGCCACAAAGACGCCAATGCTTTGGATCATGTCGCCAATGACATGGATTACCGCCGCCCTCACATTGATGTTCTCCAGCGGTGCTTGGGCATACTGAGAGATTGAAGTGAGCATCATGTGTGGCTCCACGTAAGTGGCACTCAGAGCACTCGCCTTGGATGCGATCGCTGGCACAGGAAAACGAGGCTGTCGCTGGGCGTGGCTCGCATCATGGGAATGTCTGTGGGTCAACTGAATCGCCATGACGAGATTGACAAGTATTGCCAGTGCGGATGTGATCAACATGATTCGAGCATCCACATCGTGCTGATTGCTGATGAGTCGTTCCACTGCCAGCCAGACGAGTATCCCAGTTATCACCCAGATGAAGTAGACAGAGATCATGGCGCCAATCACCTCGGCACGATACCAGCCAAAATTCATGCGTTGCGTCGACGGACGAGTGCTCAAATATAGAGCAAACAGTGAGATCAGGAAGCCAGCCAGATCCGTCAGCAGGTGTGCGGCATCTGTGGCAATAGCCAGACTGCGTGAGAATACGCCGCCAATTATCTCACAGATCATAAAGCACAGGCACAAAACGCTGGCCACAATCAATTTCCGCTTGGCCGTCTTATCCACTCCTTCGCCATGTCGCTCAAAGTGGCAGTGATCCCGGTAGATGGTCGTTATGTGCGATCGCCTGCCCAAAATGGTCAGTGTGCGCATCGATTCGGAGTGTTCCAGTTGGCTCTTAGCCTTATCCGGCTTAGCTTGAGCAATCACCTCATTGGGCATGCCATTGCCATCTGGAACGAGGGACGAGCAAATTGGAGCTGATTTAAAAACTGTTCTGGCTGAACTGGCTGGGACAACCCGGCGCAAAACAGAAGCTGCTCCCTTGGGAACTTGTGTGCTCACATCCCTCGAGCTGGAGCTCTCTTCCGAGCTAGAGCCAGACGAGCTTTGGGTAGCCTTCGCTGGCAACGGTCTCGGTATATTCCACATAAAAGCTGAATGGGGATACCAAGCATCAGTCTTTGCTGTAGTTTTACTTGGTTCGGGCACAGCTCGACTGAACCACGGATGATCACTAACAAAATATCCTGGGTGGTGCTCTATAGTTGCAGTTGTTGTGGTCGTCATTGGAGTGGTTTCTCCAACAGCTGCTTGACGAGCTGCATTTGGTCCGATGAATAGCAATGCACTTGGTATTGATTGATTTTTAATGTAGAAGGGCAGATTATCATCAATTGGAGTGATCATATCCAGATCTGGCGACTGTCCTTGCTCCACCTCAGAGTTGAGTGGGTTGCCAAATGGCACCGTTAAAATGTTTATTCTGCCCGATTGCTGTGAATTTCTTGACTGATCTTCCGATTTGTGGTTAAATTTCCGATCCGTACTCTGATAAATTGATATTGTGGCATTGGCCACTTTTCTTGGCTGTTGCAGTCCGGACATGTTTTTTACTTGATTGTACGATTTGGGTTTGGATGCAGCTATAATGCGCTGTATTTTATCTTCCTGCTCTGGCGTTATTTCTGACAGAAAATTGGAATATTTGTTTAATTTCTTGGTCGTCTCCGACCTTTTTAGCCTATCTGCCCAGGTTTCGGATTGCCTTCGATTATAATTTTCGCTTGTCCTCCTTGGCTTTTCATCCACTGGTTGACTTTGCTTCTTTGTGTCCACCGTTTCATTTTTCTTGAGCATATCGCTCCAAGTCTGCAACTGCTTCAGTGTTTCCTCCGATTCTCTCTTCGTCAGCTTAACACCAAAAACCAGCGACTGTTTTGGGACTTCATCGGTTATTTTCATCTTTAGCTGTGGCTTCTTTGGCTTTTCCTTCTCCTTCGGATTACTCCATTTTTCATCTGTGTTGATGTTTAAGGTTTTTGGCTCGAATTGAGTTGCTGAATTGGAATCCGTCTTGATCCATCTTTGATGCATTTCCGTTTGATGGATTTGCAGTCTCATCCTTAGGTTGCCTTGTTCCATAAGGGGCAGTGCCTTATCCTCTTCTGGTTCGATGTCTGGTATTTTTACCATTTCCCGCAATGCCTCCAGCAAGGCAGCCTCCTCTTCACACTCCTCTGCATTGGCACTGGGCGTGGACAAGCCAACGACACGATTCGATTTTCCTTTATCATCACTCATTTTGCAGATTTTATGCTTTATTTTACACATCAACTTTGATTAGAAAATCAGAAACACTCTAAAATGTTTTTAGCTTTTTTGTCTATGCTGTTAGAAAATCTCTTAACCCGTTTTGTTGTTCTTGTTGCTTATCCAACTCCTAAGTTGGCCATTGTTTTCTTGGCTTTTATGTAATGTCCCCAGTGGGACTTCCATTGTCTTGTTTGGCTAATGTTGACAACATAATTGTAAACAATAGAACAAAAAGTTTAAAGCAAATGTTTAAATACTCTACATTAAGTTGGAATTAGTGACAGCTTTAGAATGTTGCATTAATTAAATGGAATATTTTGGTAATAAATTAATTTACTTAAATTTATTTAAAATCTTTTGTTGAGAGTTAAGATTGATGTCAAAAAAGATGTTTAAGCAAATATTATCAAGGCAATTGAAAAAGGAATGTATAACAATTAATTTTGAATAATATTTATTGCTTGGTAATCTTAAAATTGAAATCTTTCTCAAGTAATATTTAAAATATTATATTTAGCAGTAACAAACTGATTTAGGATATTTGCTATGCCAATACAAAAGTAAGTTACTAAAAGCCGCATTTAAAAACGCATAAAAAGGAGTTTTATGTGGCGCATGCCACACGTGTAGAACCACGAACTGGTGTCGGGGGTTGGGGGTTGGGAGTAGCCGTGTAACATGTGGGTCAATTGTAAATGAGACCTTTTTGACACATTAGCAACGAATACCGCTGCCATTTGCCATTGTCGTCGTTTCATTCCCGGTTAATGGTCTTATTGTGTCGCCGGCTCATTTAATGGGTTAAGTTGTTGCCAGTTGTTGGGTGGGGAGGGAAGGGTGAACTACACTCACCTCCAGATACATGATGGCACATCCAATGAGCGTGATCATCAGAAATATGGGACTGGCCACCTTGAAGACTTTGACGCGTCGATGGCGAAACAGATAACACAAAAGCACAAATGTGCCGCAGGCGCAGCCAATTGAAATTGTCAGCAGGGATATTCTACAAAAAAGATACAATATTTCAAATTGAATATAATATGTAAAAGAAGCCAAAGCATTTAGACCAGACACACCTGAAGGGCCAATGATAGTTGGCCAGGCAGGGCTCGGGACCGGTGCAAGTGTCACAGCCGGCGGCGCATGGCAAACATTTGAATACATCCGTGTAGTAATTGCTTATATTATCCTGATGCTCCTGCCAGGCAATCTCCATAATGGTGCCATTGAAGCCATCCGGATGCCGCAGCGAATAAAAGCCACGCTTGCACAGACACTGATACGCTCCACGTGACCAGCTATTGCTGGACATCGATGCCAATATCTTTCCACTGCCTATTGTCGGCGCCTCCGCGCTGGGCTGACGATAGTCGCACTGCAGTCAAGGACAAGATAATTAATTGAAGAAACTGATTAACTTTTGGTATGATTATAGAAAACTTGAATATTCTACTATTTTATTCTATCTTATTATTACTATTCCTATTGTTACATTATTATATATATATATATATCGTATATAAATAATTTGGGGGTTCTATTCTGCCACGTTCTGAGCTTATAGCTCCTCCATCAACCCCAGTTCCTGCTCGAATGCCAGAATCTTTGTTGGGTTGAGGGCTTATATGCCACTGACACTCATAACATGCATCCCTAGGATGCTGCATCTTGTCCTGGATAAGCCAATACATTCTGTAAGGATGTGAGTTGAGGACTCCTCCTAAACTTCACAAAACCTACAATGATTGTTACTATAAATACCCAGTTGGGATAGGTTGCTTTTTGGTCTACATTTTTACATAGTTACTGGAAAATGTTGTGCCAAAAAGGGAATTGGACGCGTTCAGTAAAAATCAGTATAAAAAATGTCACCATAGAATAATTAAGAAAACGTTAAATTGAGATAGCTACTTTTATCTATATTTTTATTAAGTAGATTATATCTATCATTGTGAAAATTCTTGTCTAATTACTTATCAATTCATATACCATCAAATCTTATAGTATACAAAGCATTATATCAATTAAATGTGAATTTTGTACAGATATAAATTCAGCCAAGAACTCAATAAGCAGTCGATTTAGGCAAAGAGCTAGGTTTGGTTTTGTTGAAACGTTGGCTGATTTTGACTAAGAATATATAATATATATATAATCTATACTATATGCAGCAGTCTACTTCGAAAACGATTTTAGAACAACCACTAAAAGAAGTACTCTAAATTGAGTGCTCCAAACTTACCACCATTGAGGCGCGATGGCATTTGTGTGAACTGTGAAACGCCTGCAGATCATTGATGGTATCCACATCATTGTTAATTGCGGCGACTGTGGAGCGACGTGCCTGCTGCCTCTGGCGCAGCAATAGTTGCTGGCTGCTGAAGCGATAAGGTGTCGCATCGCACTGATTGACACGCAGCGTGGTCACATCGATGTCGACACTGATGAAGCCGCGCAAACCATGCCGTCCACTCGGTGGTATGGCGATGCTGTACGAGACGAGCCACTTGCTCAGCCCACACGAGAAGTACGGGTATGTCCACCAGCCCTTGTAGTAGTTATTTGGCGGGCTGGGCGCAAACTTTGGAGAACGCAGTGTTGGTGTGCTGCTCTCGTCCTCAAACCTTCAAAAACCAAACAAAAAAAAAATATAATGTAAATATTACCAGTACAAATATTGCAGTCGAATGTAACCGACTGAAAAAATACTCTGATAACAAAGTAAAATAAGCTAATTAGAGTGAGAAAATGCATTAACTGGATCTTTGTTTCCAGAGGATTAATCTTCAAATTTAATTCGTTAAATGGATTTTGTATCTATCTCTAAGGGAATAAGTTAAATTTATAAACTAATGTCAAGCAAATCTTTATAGATCTTGGTTTAAAGTTTCGTTAAAAAATGCGTTTAAGAAATTATTAAAAATGCATTTTAAAGCAGTATTTCAATTTCCAAATTGTCAAAGTATAAATATATATCAAGTTTCAGGTCTTCGAAAACAAACGGCCATTAGCAGAATATAACCTGTTACCCTTGGGGAACAGTGTATAAACAAGTTTCGCAGGAGTGCTCTTGTAATTTACGTTGGTAGGCGTTCAGTTTGGTGTCCTTACCAGGGATAGCTGGTGGCAGGCTTTTTGCCAATTTGCAGGCCGTCCTCCTCGTAGCGCTGCGTCTCTCCTAGTTTATCGTGGCCGCTCTTGACCCACCAGACGTAGGATTGGACCGCACCGTTGGTTAAGTTCAAAGCTAAAATGCGTGCACCATTTATGTATTCATCGGTGAGCAAGCCCTTGGCCAGCGCATCCGAGAGACCTATAAAATATATATATATATACATATAATAATTTACTCAAAAATTAAATGTGAGTACAAAAATCGAGAATTTAGGTCAGCGAGCTGGTGAAATAAATGTATTTAAAAATTACGTGCTGCGAAAAATTACGGAAATTAAATGGGAAACGAGAAGCGAAAAACGGGCGAATATCAAACAGACAACAGACACATTTATAAAATTTTAATTTTTAACGATTTGCATTTCATTTATTCATCTGTCGCAATAAAAGTTGAGTTTCCAAAAAAAGTGACTCGAAGGTGCACATTGACCAATTATCAGTTTATTTACACTGTTTTCACTTTCCTTTGTAAAATTGGCAGCAAATTTGTTTTCTCTTTTTTTCACTTTATTTGCTATTTGCCACTTAAGCAAAATTTGTATATATATAATTAATAGTTGCTTTAAATAATCACTCAAATCTGAAACAACATAACAGTTTAATATTACTCGAAAAAAATTCTTTAACAATTCAAACTTTTTTTTAAGCATTAAGTATTTTTCTCTTATTGTATGCAATAATTGGACATTAATTCAACAATAAATCAAAGTTGTTTTAAGCATCAAGTATCATTCTCAGTATTGCACTATAAATAACAAATTGCACAATTGAATTGTGGAAAAAATCTGCACGTTCTATTTTTTTTTTAAAACATCTCTGTTTATTGTAAAAATGTTTGTATTGTGTGGCACGTTTTTAATTAAATCCAGTGGTGTCAATAAAAGTGTTTTTGTGAAGCGTTTAATCCCCATTAGCGCCCAGCTGCCTGTGAAAATGCGAGTTTGTTTTTTTTTTTATTGTAAAACATAAAAATTAATTTTATTTATTTGCAGAAATATGTCCTAGAAAGTTCATAAATTTAAAGTTATTGCTTTGTTTGCAGCGCTTTGGCAAAATCGGTTCAGTTAAATTGCGCAGATTAAAAATTTGCTGGCACATTTAATTCAGGCCCAGCTGTCATTCATCGGCGACCTTGAAATAGTTTTTTTATTTTTTCCTTTGGAAAAGTGCCACAAAGAGGCTGCAAGTGCTTTTTTTACCCTTGGTGGATAGGAAAAAAAGGAAAACATGAATGAAAACGGCAGCTCCGACAACAATGATTAATATGCGCGACGGGTGCCAGTTACAGCTCTACAGCCACACCCACTTTATCCACACCACCCACCACCCACCGCCCTTGTTGGCTGAGCCTGTCAAAAGTTAATATTTTCTGTGCCACACTCCGCTAAGCGGCCACATTTCTGTTAGACTTGCCACGCGGAGCGTTGCAACAAAAACAACAACTGTTTGCAAAGTAAACTTATTTAAATTCGATTAGCGCAACTTCCGTGGCAATTCCTTTCCTATGTTTTCTCAGCGCAAAGGATATTATTTTCTTGGCCGGAAATGTGTAAAGCTAATTCTATATTGTATTTCAAATTAGAACTATTAATGGAATTTTTCATCTATCTGTTTGCAAGGGGAATTTAGCCAGTTTTATCACATACATCTCCCAAAGTTCATAAGTCTAATTTAAGTGTTTTATTTAGGTAATTTACAGATGGAATTCCACATTGGAGAAAATGTGTCTTGGGAGCAATTTGATTTATTGCAGGGTCTTTAATATTCGACTCTCCAATGATTGCTATTCTTTTGTATTTCATATATATTTCATTAGTATGTGAAATGTTTGCCAACTTTTGCTCCAAGCTATTTTTTGAGATGTTTTGGTTTTGTCGCAGGCATAAAGCAAATACGCAGAAGGCGGCAGCAGCAGCAGCTAATGTGGCAAGTTGGCATCGAAGAGGCCCAATGGGGCAACCGTGAAGGAGCTGTCGTCACATACTAAACACACACAAAAGTCACACTGCCTCAAAGTGTTGCCACAAGCTCAAACATTTGCCACAATACGGCCGCCAGCCGACGGCTGTGAATGTCTTTAACTGAAGGACAGGTTGGCTCTGTCAAACCGAAGGGGCTGGCGGGTGAATGGGATGCTGGAACCTTATGGTAAACAACATTAGCCAAGTCATGTCACTCAGATGCTCACCTAACAAACTTACACGCATATAGTTATTGTGTGTGTACACAGAGAAAAATAGCTTAGACAAATCAATATTTGTTTAATACAGTTTTCCATTCGTTTGCAATTTAAAATTTACAATTTATGTATTTGTTTTAAATGTATTTAGATTTGCCTCTAAAGAAGCAGACCGTTTGTTAATTTAAAAAAATTATCTAATTAAAATTTTAATTTTTCAGTGTAACTATAATATTACCAATAGTTTTAATAATAATTAAAGTAACATGGCATTATAGTTTTGAAATTTACTATTTTGACTTTACTCAACTAGATTTGGAATTGAGATGAATATTCTAATATCGAAAAACTACTGACATATTTTCTGATTATTTTTTATATATATATATTTTTTATAGTGTATGTTATAGTCATGTTTCTCATTCATCATATGCGTGCGATTTCTTGCACTCGGTTCACATCATCAATCTTTTTAGGGGTTCCCAGTTTAGGAATTTATATCCATTGACGAGGAGAATGCTCTGTGCTCTTTGTAGGTGTGTTTGTTTCCTGCCAGTGCTTTTTGTGTAAATGTCAGAAATAAACATGCACAACTTGCACAATTGTAGCCAATTTGTATTTTTTTATTTTGCTGCCAAAAGAAACTTTGGCTCAGTTGAAGAGCACTTCTATTATGTGAAATTTGCATTTATTTAACACACACACGCAGATGTGTGTGTGTGTGTGTGTGGGTGTTTGGGAGTACTTTTTCAGGTGTGTGTGTGTTCTGTTTTTCTGGCAGCTGACTTTTTGTGTGGCTGCTGTGTTTCTTGGGCAATTAAATCTGCCAGAGATTCGGTTGAGCCAAAAACAATTTGACTCAGAACAGAATGCAAAATGTTTTTTTTTATTCAGTGTTGGAATTTCACTTGACTCTACAAATTGATATATTTGACAATATTTCAACATTGTTTGCATAATAATTAAAAATATATGTTACTCAAAATGCAAATTCTGGCAGATGAAAATGTTACATTGCCCTGGGAATTTTTTTTTGATATTTGCATTCGCTGTTTAATTGTTGATGTAACTGATTACATATTTACATACATACACTGGCATCATATTATACAGATTTTATAGAAATTACTTGTTGTTCACACAATAATTGTCCACTGATTTAATGGATATTCACATACGTTGGACATATACGTGACAACAGCATGATGGGTTCATATTAAGCACTGCTAAAATCAGAGATAAAAACATTTCGAATGAGACAAATAACAACGCACAACTTTAAATTAAAAATTCGATGTAATGTGAGAAAAGGACCTGCAGCATGTATATTCGTATAGCGAAGGGGCGGCGGTGCCAGGATGTATCTGATGTGCCACAAGTGCGTCGTTGTCCACCCCAATGGCTGGCGACGCGCGCTGTCACGCAGAGCGCCTGAGCTCAACTATATATCCAAGTCCCACCCCCTGCCCCCGCAAAAACCCCACAAACCCAAAGCCCAATCCGCCAACCGGTCCCAGTCAAGGGAAGAACAGCAGCCTTGACAGCAAACGGAGCCAGCGCCAGCTGTGTTTGATGTTTATGTGGATGCACAGAGAAAAAAACGCACATTTTTTATCTTCAGTTTAGTTAACTTAAAAAAATATATATAAAATATTTTAAATAATTTTTGAGGCTTTAATTTAAATTTATCTTAATTTGTATACATTTTTGTTTAAATTCCACTTTAATTTTTGCGGGTTAAGTGCAAGAAAAACTTGATGTTTTTCTCTCTGTTTATATGTATATATTGAGTAATAGTTTCCAATAAAAAATAACCAAGAAAATAATGAATTCGAATTTTTTTTGTTATTATATTTAAATTTCGGTGTGGGTTAAGATTTATTTTTCCTCTGTATCTTTATACACAATATATATATATATATATATATATATATATTTGAATAAATATAGTCAAGGACAACAAACGCACAATGAACTCATCGCACTGAGTTGATTCGGGCACATGATAATAACAAGTGGAGCAACTGGGTTGCTCTCAGCACCAGTTGCTTTTGTGTCCTGGTGTCCTGGACAAGTACATGATTTGTGCGCTGAAACTTCCACACGATGTGAGCTCTAAAAAGGTGCGACGTGTCAGCAAAAATCGCATAAAGTGAAAGCAAATTTGCTGTCAGTTTTATAGTTGTTGTTGTTCCCGCAAGCAACAGGACGTTTCAAATATGTATAGAATATATATATATATATATATATATATACGTATGTATATATGCATGCGTATGTATGTAAATTGTGTACAGAATTTGGCACTTGGTGTCGTTTCCGCTGGCACTGAGGGATCCTTGAAATATTGATGTCTTGCATAAATTATTTGTGGGGTGCAAAAAAAAAAAACTTCTTACAAATCGCATAAGTTTAAGCCAATTTTCTTCGGAGATGAAGATGTTCACCATCTGGCACCTGAAAGGATATCAATTGCTTGGCTGCCTTCAAACGCTTTGATTGAGAAGCGTTTGCCTGGTAATAACTCTGCTCTCGATTTATGTGTGTCAAGCAAAAAGAGCTTTAAAAATAAAACTTAACCTTTGTCGTGTGTTTTTGGGTATATTTAACTTGCAGATGGATTCTTTAAATTTGGCTTATTCTGTCAGTGCCATTTAAATATTTAGGATTGTGACACAAGCACAATTTAATAAAACTAACATAACAGTATATTCAAATTTTGTATATATGCCTGTCAAAGTTAATGTCCCTTTTCGTACCATTAACTTTAACAGTTATGTTGCTTTTTGGTTGTGAAGGAAATTTTTGAAATACTGAAAGTTGTCAGTAATTTTATTAATATACAGTTGTTATTTTATATTATGTTTATTAAAAAGTTTTGATTCGTTATGTTTTATATGTTATGCTTATAATATTATTACATATTTTATTTGTATATTTTTTATATTATATTTTTATATTTGTTATACCCTGAACTCCTTTATAATAGGAAAAAGAGAATATTGTATTTTTTAAGGCAGAAGGAATACCCATAAGTAGTATTCTCGATAAGGATCAAAAGCCGAGTTGTCTTTCTGTATAAAGTAGTCGAAAGTGTCAGACTCTACAAATTTGGAATTAAAGTTTTCCCATACTCTGCACAGATCAAAATTATTTTGTTTTATCGATAGCTCAGTCCATTTCGCTACAATCGATTGATAGACATAAAAGAGATAATTCAAATTCAAAATCTGAAACATTCTTAATCATTTGTTAACAAGAAAAATTATTCATTAATCATTATTTGATTTTAGTTTCGGGTTTGTGAACCTGTCTTTAAGAGAATTAATAGATTTAAATCTCTGGGCATCTCTTAGTCAATCTCTCTATCGTAGAGAATAATTGCTTGTCAAACCTTATCAATTCTCACAAATCACAGGACACAATTACCCAGAAACGGAAATGGATTTCGCTAAATGCTCGCCTAGTAAATCAGATGGGCAACATAAATCAATATGTCAATAACTCAAAACGGAAACAGAACCTGTCACATATATATAATGGAATGAGCATAGCCAAATATTCGAGATTGTTGGAGAACTTACCGCCATGTCGTATGATGCCCACCTCCTGGAGTATTGAAGCTGTCAAATCTGCCTTTTGTCTGGTGCTCTCGAAGCGTTCCGAGTTGATGGGCACTTGAAGCGGTCGATATAGCGTTGAGATGCACAGTGTGCCCAGATTCTCGGTGGCAATGTCATGTATCGTCACCAGTGATTGCTCAATGGCTGTCTGCAAAAGAAAAATCGAGAAAATTTAGAGCCCTATTCATAAAAATCTATTCACAAATACACGCTGGGAGCGACTGCATCCCCTCCTGCTTATCTGTCGCACAAATTGTTGGCAGCAGCGTACCCAAATCATTTGCTTGGTTAACATGTTGACAAAACGTATTAAAAATACATTTTTCGCTAAATACATTCATGGCCAATAGCAACCCCTAATTTCAGTCAGCCTTTTTCTACCTTGTCAGCATACCATTTTATTGTTCGAGTGGAAAATTGAGTTATTTAGCCACACTTTTGCTCTATTATTCGTTTAAAAGTTGGCCAAAAGCGGGCCGACTTTAATTCGCTTGCTGACCCATTGTTAGGACCAAAAAAGATAAACGTTTGTTTTGTTTTTCCATAATCATCTTTTAGGTACTTAGGGAAAGAAAATTAAAATTCTTCTGCTGCCCATTCCCAAAGGCGGCAGTTTAATTACTTTAATTAACTACTATTTAATGCGAATCAAATTACAAATTTGTTGTATAAAGTAAACTTTAAAAATTTACCTTTACTCAGAAGAAATTTTTTTCAATTTTCACTTATATGCGATTATTATTACATGTTCCTTGCTACACCTCACATTTGCTCAAATCCATTGCGTATTTCTCAGCGTTTAATCCGATTAGATTGTTGAAAAGGGGAAATAGCTAAGCGTTTTCAACGGCTTTTCAGCTCATCGATTAAGCAGCAATTTCATTTAAGCAATTAAGTAGCTGCTGCCTCAAAAGGTTGCATGCATCGAGTGCCTATTTAGTTTCACATAATATTCAGCTAAGCGATGTGCAATTGCGACCGTAATTCAATTACGTTGCCACATTTAGCAGCTGCCATGCCAACAAACTGTTGCAAGGTGGGCGTTTATTTAATCTGCAGTACTTAATGTGGAAACCAAGAGATGTGGTAATGATTTTCAAAATTAGAAGGTATAACATACAGATAGACACCTAAAAAGTTATCCATATAAAGAAAGGTTATTTTTTATCGAACGATTTTTTTTTATAGTGTCAAAAGTTAACAAAACTTGCATTTTGAGCTTTATATTATAAGATAATTCACATTCTTGAGAAATTTAATCTTTTAATCTTTTCTTTGTATTTGGCTTAAAACTTGCGCCGGACCATTACTCAATTGGTCAGCTTAGAGATTAGTTCAATCATATTAAGCTTGCCTCCCCGTTGCACCTCGCTTTGACCACTACTTACACGTGTGACGATGTTTCCATCACCGATTCGTACAATATTTTTAAATGGATTGCTTTGGGTTGGTAATGATGCCAATGATGTTGATGATGCTGCTGCTGCGGCTGCTGTTGTTAGTGTTGCAGTTGCTGTTGCTGTGCCAGTTGTCTGTGTTGTTGTTGTTGCTTCTGCTGATGTTACTATCATTGTTGTTGCATTCACACACTCAGTTGTTACCAGCAACATCAGCAACAACAGCAGATAATGTTTTGCTGCTTTTACATGGCTGGCAGCAACTTGTTGCTGTTGCTGTTGCTGTTGCTGCTGCTGTTGCTGTTGCTGCTGTTGTTGCCCATGACAAATGCTGTCGACATGTCCTGCGACCAGCGTTAGCCGCTTCCTGCGCCACTTTCCTGCATTGAGCATGCATTTCATTGTTGTTTTGCATTTGCCACTGTGCAGCTACTGAAAGAAACAGCAGGAGAGATAGTAAGAAAGAGAGAGAGAGAGAGCTCTTTTAATAAGTAATTGTAACACAAAACAAATAAATAATAATAGTAATTTTCGCAGACCAAGGCAAAATGTCCTAGTCAGCATCAAGGACATTTCATCTGCAGAACCTTTCTTTGTTTTTGGTTTACCGCTCTGTAATTTAATATAAGTTCCAACTTTAATTACAGCTCGTGCCCTGTTCGGCTTTAACAAATTCTACATACCTAATCATCATGAGTTCGACATATTTATTTGGAAACCAAAAATAAATGCTCACTTATTATGTCAGCAGGATGAAATGATGGAGCAAATACATAAATAAATTGTTAAAATATTTATTTTGTGCCCAACCCACAAGCAAACCCGAAAGTTCTGAGGTAAAAGGGCAAGTCAGCAAAAATAAAGGCAATTGTAGCTTTTGCCACATTCCTTCCCACAACTTTTAGTGTGTATACATATATGTGTGTGTGTGTGTGTGTGTCCACGTGGTTTCTGCCAACAAAAAAGAAAAAAAAAAACAAAAACCTCGTAAGTAAATATGAAAGCAAATACAAAATAAGCAAAAACACTTGCATAAAACTTTCTCTCTACAACATATACTAAACCAGCGTCATGCTTATAAGTCTTTCATGAATGCGAACCAAATGTAAATATCAAGTAAAGAGTAAAAAAAGTATAAAAAATAACTTGGAGAATCGACTTAAGCATACCCTGCACATGCATGTGAAGTATTTAATATTAAATGTTAAATTATTATTGGAATTATTATTAATTATTTGTAGCAAGAAAAATTGATGTTCCAAAGTTAGTTGAAACTTTAAATGTCTATTTTCAATACACCCCGTTCTTAGGATTACAGGGTATTAAGAATAACATTGAAATGCAAAATGCTTATTTTACATGCCTTTTGCATTAACAGAAGTCTAGCAGCAAAATGACGACTAAACTGATACGTGGAAAATGACAGCTGGATTTTCAGTGTGCCAGCGAATGGATTGAGTGGGTGAAAACTGGGCGTCATTTCATGTCTTACATTTTTTTTTATTGAAATTCTTTTACTTTCACCACTGTGTAAACTTGTGCGGTAGTCGTAAAAAATTTAGTTGGCAAAAGTGGTCAAAAGTTGTCGGCTTGGCTTTTGGCAGGTTTGACTTGCGGAACTTTTCTGACCATTTTTATTTGGGCTCCATTGCGAAAAATGATTGCCAACCATTTTGTTCGAATTACTCGACAGCGCATTATATTTAATGTTTATAGATTGATTGCATTTCCGTTTAATGGCATTTGTGGACACTATTTTTATGACGGAGTGTCGCTTGTTCAGGCGTGGGAAAATACTTAAGGAGATTAATTCACGCATAAAACATCCCATTTAGATTCGCATATAGATTAAATTTTATTGCAGTCCATGGAATAAATAAATTATAGATTCTAGTGTTTTTTTTTAATATTGTGTGCAATAAATATTATTGCTATATTAGGTTTAACTTAACGTAGATCTGGCGAGTTAATATTGCCCTAAGCACCAGATAAAATAAGTTAAAAAATTAAATAGAAATTTGTTTCGAAATGCTGAAAGCTAATTAAAATGCCAAAACCATAAACCAAAAAATACAAACAAAAATTAATATACCCAGCTAGTTGCATTCAACTTTTTTCATCAGCAATAAAAAAATGTATATTTATTTCGACAAAGCAAGCAGGTTTTTCGCTTTTAGCCAAAATGGGGCGTGGTCATGTGGGCGTACATTTTCAACAACAGTGCGCGGATTAATTTGCATGCAACTGGTCGCAAGTGCCGATGCTGTTTGCTCTTGTGGCAGTGTGGGCGTGGCAGCTATTTTTGCTTTGCCATGCAAAATATGCAGCTGCAAAAATGAGAGATGAGCTCTCAAAAGTCAAATTAAAATGCTTGCAGCATAAGTTTTTTTTTTCACATTTTCTTCTTTTTTTTTTTTGCCTATCTCCTTTTGTTATACCAATTTTTTTTTATTGTGCTAATTTATTTTTTTAGTGATGAAACGCTTCGAGGAAATTGTTTTATTGTTGATGCTGTTTCTGACAATGTATTTTATTATTTTTTTATTATATTTTATGTGTTTTTTTTCCCTTGTGCGCTAGCCATAAAGCCATTTGCATATTCATGTTAAGAATTTAAATTTGTGATGGGTTCTATTTAATATTCATTGATGATAGTATACTATTATCGCTGATTAATTTATGAAAATTATTATTTTTATTATTTAGAACTGGGATGGCAACTATGCCCTTGTCACCACCTATTCATATTAATATTTCAAACATTTTTATATGTTGTATCTATGACTGATTGGTAAACTTGAATCTATTAATCCGGTGGCAGCTCACTTCAACGCCTATCAAATTCAAACAAAAAGTTTTTTAAGCTTGCCACAGAATGGCAAATACACTCTTTCCATAGATTTAAGTCTTTGCTCCAGTTAATTGTTTGCTTTGCGTTAATGGTAAAAACGTTCTAAGAATAATTATCTAAATCCCATAATATCAAATAGTCTGCTTTTTCAATGTTATGCCACTCGTTCGCTCCTTGTAAGCTCAAAGTGCATGTGGCATGTTGGGCGCCAACAGCTGCAACTTCTATTTGTGTTTGAATTATTTCTTGAAATATTCTTGTTTGTTTTTTGTGAGCATTCCATGAAGCGGCATTCGTATGCAAATATGTTTCCATGTTCTCGCTCTTTACTCGCTTTTTGCAGTAAGATCTGCGGTCCCCAAAAGGGGACTTAAGGAGACTTCCCCTTTAACCTTTGAGGGTATTATAGTTCGTTGAAAACTGTTGTTGAATCTTGGTATCAACTGATATTCTTTTAAAGTCATTAAACAATAACTTGAAAATTCCAGAAAAAAGCTGCTACACTTTGAAACCAATATTCATTTTACTTTTCACAATTTTGTAATTAATGTATAAATATATAATATTTTATCAATAGTATACTAAAGTATGTTTAGTTATTGTGCTTTGTAGGCAAAAAAAATAATATAACCATATTTATTATAAGTTATAAAAATATTGTGCAATTTTTAAGTAAACCCAACGAAGGACTTTTAAGTCATAAAGTAAAAATTGTCATAGTCAAAAGCAGGAATCCTTGAAATACCGCTTTGTAACTGGTCACAACTGCTGCACTTTGTTGAAAGTTTAAACATGAAATAACCGTAAAAATGTGGAAAAATACACTTCAACCCCTCCCCCACAACTGTGTGACAGGGGCAAGCACATCAAACGCATCTGCTGCTCAGTTGCTCAGTTGTTTTTCTGTGTATATATTTCTTTATCCTTTGTTAAACTTCTTTAAATAGTACTTTGTGAATTTTTTACACACGAAGTGTGTTCTGCTTCTTTCTTTAAGGTATTTTGTTTTTTCATTTCTATAAACAAGTATTATTTATTATTTAAATATTAAATTATTAAAGCATGGTTTTTGGGTTCAAGTTTCATATCTTTTATTGAAGCATATTTAAATGCATGCAAATAGCTAAATTATTCCTCGTGGTTTCTTTTTTCTCGGGGCATAAAACCCGGATAAGAAATTTGTCAACATTTTTATGGTTTTTGTTGTGGCCGAGTCGGCTGGCGGCTTAATTCATAAAGGCTTGCGTCTTAAAGTCTTTGAATTTTATATAGGCACCAACTGGCCAGCTTTTACACGTGTCAGAGACAAGTTTATGGTTTTTTTTCTTCGTGCCCCTTATATGGGTTAAATGACTTCCTCGTTTGGCCCGGCGACTAAGTAAACAAAACTTTCAGGACACTTCAGACTCGCCCCCGATTTAAAGCTGCTTTCCATTGCTTGTGTGCAGTGGCTTTATTTGCCACGGGCGGACAGCCGTTGATTCATTCATTGGTAAGTGTGGCAGCTTTTGGTGTGGCACATAAACTATCTTTATGGCCATTTCGACCCTTTCATAAGCACGTTTTTATCTGCCTTACACATTTCTGCGTTGCTCTCACTATAAATAATCGCAACGAACCATGTAAAAGCATTTTTTTTTTTTGTTTTGCCAACCCTCCCAGGCTAAACCAGAATGCGTCCACAATCATCAACGCCCCCAATTTGGGAAAAAAAAAGAAGTGCTGATTTTGTCAGTTTTCTTTGTCATTGATTTTCGATCATAATAATTTGATGTGCGCTTTATGTGCTGGAAACAGGCTAAAATATCGTGATTTGGCTCTGATATCAGTGTGCAAAAAAAAAATAATAAACATCAAAAGCTGCTTCGCAAACAATTGTCATTGCAATGTATATGATTTGATATTTATGCCTTGTCGTTATTTTTATGGCTTTATAATGTGAGTCTTATCTGTGTGATGCGACTTCAAGCAGAACCTGAAGCTGGCAATAAGCTCGGAGATGCGGTGGAGAGGCGGAATTTATGAAAGATTACTGCTGCTGTTGAGAGATAAATTCTTGCATACGATTTGAATAATCCCCTAGAGGCAAGAACTTTTTTCTGAATACTTTAATAGCTGCTTTTTGCTAGACATATGTTGAAAATTGAAAACCAATTATTTCACTACATGCTCAGCTGTTGCTGGGCATGTTTGTCTAGAAAATGAATTTTAAATTTGTTGGTATTTTGTTTTAATTGTTTTTTATTATTTATTTGAACTCAAGTTTAGCGCAATTTTAGAGCATGCAACTGTTAAACGTTGCACGTCTCAACAAATCTTGTCAGTTTCTAAAAACTAATTCACAGAGGCTAACAAACACAACAAAACAAGTTTGGTTTGTGAATCGTGTGAAATGAAATGTTTCTTCGAACACACACATTATGCAAAGCACAACATGAAATCAGCTTACAGCAGAATGGACAACTGCAACAACATGAACAATAAGATAAACAAAGTCAGAACATCAACAGCTGACAAGTTCAGTTATTCCGCTTGGGTTATGATGCCTTTTTGCCAGAGGACGACAACCAGGCAACACAACTGGCCACATCACGAAGGCAAACGCGTTGAATGCTCCAATTTTCTTTATTTTTATTATTTTCATTTCCTAACCTTCAATGCCATTTTGGCCAACACTTAAAGCAAATGAGATGATGGCCAAGCAAAAGCAAAAGCAAAGCAAAACCAGAGTCTAACCGCTGGCTATGGCACAAAATCTCATTAAATTAATGCCAGCCTCAGGATTTTTTCTTCTTCTTCTTCTTCTTTTGGCTCTCCCCCAAAAACTAATTCGTGGTAAAAATGCCTGTGCGCGAAATTCTTTCAAGATCTCAAATGTTTGATAGTCCCAGCATCAGTGCAAGGCGTCGAAACCAGGCCAATTGATGGCCAAGCATCAGCCGTAGGCGTCTAAGCATCAGCTTAATTTGTATGTTGATAAAGACTTGGCTAAATATACATATATATTGAGTACAGCTGGACTTACTTATGACATGCAAAATAGGCATGTAACAAATCAGAGGATTACCACTGAAGTTGCTCTGCCAGTGGAAAGCTGTGTTGGATGACAAGTTTTAATAGTTTGATGCTGCGATTCTGGTTTCAATTTAGCCAACTTTTAAGGATCATTACGAAAATGATGCTATGGAATAACCTTTATGATACTCTAAGGTTGTAGCTAATAATTTAAATATTTATTTTTAACATATACAATATTAAATGGAATTGATTTTATAAAGTAAACTCCTTTTAATTTGAACGAATTTTTAGTGTAGAATCATTGAAAACATAACTAAAATGCTTTAAAATATGTATTTAATCTTTATAATATGCCAAGTTAATGGCAGTAAAATTTCACTTCACAACATAACTAAAATGGTTTAAAATATTTATTTAATCTTTATAATATGCCAAGTTAATGGCAGTAAAATTTCACTTCCTTGAGCCTAAGTACAGCTCCAGGAAGTCAGCGCGGCAATAAGAACTGAAAAGCAGCTGAGTAACCCAAATCAATCAACTACTTTTTTCTTACTGCTACCTTTTTTTTTTTGGTTTCCTGGCACATTCAACTTATTCGTACCCTAAAAATTAAATTAAATACATGACTTGACTTCTCCCAAAAAAAATTCGAGCATGTTTGTTTGAAGGAAATAAGAAGGGTTTTTGCATAACTAAGCTGGCATAAATTATTTATGGACCACAACACATGCGAAGCACACTTTTACGCATAAGAATATAAAAGAAGAATTATTCACAGCTAGCTAAAAATTTGCAGCTTTCATGTCCGGTATGGATTTGGTTAGCGCGTCCTTCGCTTCTACGATTTATTCGATTTACTGCAAACAAGCAAAAAGGATAAACATTGACAGCGGCAACGAACAACAACAACAACAACAATCGATAACTGGCATATCCGTTTAGATAGCTTTTTATTTTTAGGTGAGCATATTTTTGCGACTTTTCTATAAACATGATTGCTGCATATTGTTCAATATTTTTCAACATCCTTGATTATATTTATTATTGTTATTTGTGTCTGCTGCTTAGTCATGCCCATATAACGCTCAACATGTTGTGGATATTCTTTTTCCAATAAATACGGGCACAAAACATGACATTGTCGTCATCGCCAATCGCCAGTATCATCTTTATAATCATCCGCGTGCCGCGCCCATCTATTTTTGACAGACATTCAAGTTCAAAAAAGCTTGCAAATTCTCCATTTATTTATACATCTAAATGGATAAACATAAAACTGGCTAATATTTGTGCTAGGCTACGGGTGTTGATTACGTATACGCAACGTTTGCGAATTTTTGGAAATTGATTTGCACTTCAAAGCTATACAAATAAATTTGCTGACTGAATTTTTATTGCTTTAAAATAACTAAAAATACAACTTTGTCATTCTATATTTATTTATTTATAAGCTTTTTCCAGTTGATATGGATGGATGGCAACTTCACCAATTTTGTTAATAAATACATTTTAATTACATTCGTTACGGCCTAAAGTGTTTTAGCAGTTTTGTATGGTTATTTTCATGAGTCATTTTAAGTAATTTATATTGTGGACAATATAATTGGCATTAATTTTATTAATTTGCTTAATAAATATTTCCCATGTACGCATTCACTGCATATGTACATCTATACTAAATAATTGAGCGGCAAGACCAACAATTTTATGTCGCCCTCAAATTGGTCATTAAGTCAATTTCAACGCGTGCCACAAAAAAAAAATAAATATATTTGTACATGTAGAGAAAAAATATAAGGACCATAATGAGTTTATTGATTTGGGGCCTGGCCTCACAGCTTGATGGCTGTTCATGTTCACGTCATGGGAATTTAATATCAATTTGACGCCACTTAAGGCTGAAATATGTATAGAGAACAAAAGTTAAATTACACTGACCCAAATGGATATAATTTGAAATTTTCATATTTTTATTTAAAATATATAAAAGAAATTACTTTAAAACCAATCTAAATATAATTTATAATTTTATCATATAAAATTATAAGTAATTGAAATTCCCAGCTGCAATTTTATTTGATTTAAAAAATCTCAAAATTTATAATTTATAATTAAAAAACTTGAATATCATTAAATTTAGTTTAATTTTATATAACGCGATTTATATTAAAAGTTAATAAGAGTTTTATTTTTCCAATTTTGTATAGAGTATGTTGATCTCTCTTAGACCTTTTTTATTGTTCTTTTTTTATGACGTTGTCCCGCTTCAAATGACAAGTCCAAATGTAAACAAAGTTAAGGAGGGAAACCGCCACCCAGCGATTTGCACAACAAAGTCATAAATATTTATAGCCTGGGCAATCATTGACAGAGGCGTCCAAGAGGTGGCATTCACTCTTCTTCAACGGATAAGTACCATTGACTATACAGTCTATGTAAATTGTATTGTACCAAATAATAATAGTAAAAGTTGGGCTCCAGTCAGGACAAATGTGCCACAGTCCGCATAAAGCTTATGAACTTAAGCTCATTGTTAGGGAGCATACAGTAAAACATCGCATATCAAGACAATAAATCAATTTATATAATGATTTGTATACAATTTACTCATTTGCAATTATTGTTATCAATTATTGCCAGTCAACCACAATTTGCTCGGTACATGAGACAGCACAACAAACTTCTGCGTTTGTTTAATTATAACAAAAACGAATGTGCCTAATCCTATCACACACACGCACACACACACAACTATAGACACAACGAAATATCTGTGTAATCCAATAATCAGAAATGACGCAGTGTCTCCTTTAAAATTACTCGTTAAATGAGAAGAAGAGAATATAAATAAATTCAGAAATGTATTTCTCGTTATGCAATGATTCACATAATAGTCATTATATATATACATATATATATATATATATATATATACGAAATTTGTATCCCAAAATATAATTGAATAATTCACACACTGTGATTAGTTTTGAGTTTCTTCTCTTTTCTCATCTCCACACTTTTGTTTTGTTTGTGCTGCCTAAATTAATTTATGAATTTAATCCAATTTAATTTAATTGATGTGCAGATTTGGCAAATATTCATGTGGCCGCAATGAGTTATTTCGGCGCCACACAAATGAATGTGCTAAACTGGATGCTTTAATTACTTATAAATTGTGATAAATAAATTTTCAATCTAAAATTGCATTAATTCAAATTGATTTTATTTACGTTTATTCTAAAACGAAATTTGTAAATATCGTTGCATACCATTTAATCGTAGTTCAACTACTACAGTTTCATGTGGCTTGCCACATTGATTATGGCGCACATTAGCATAAATGTGCAACCTTTCAACTACCATGGGGGATATTTCAACCCGAGGGTCGCCAAACTCGGCAAACTGTTGGAAAAAAACCCATTTGAGTCTATTGTTGTTGCTGTTGTTTATGCGGCTGCTGGTCTCAAGTGTAAAATGTGTGCGTCAGTAAAGGTGAATGAACACTGTAAGCCGTCAGCAGCCAGCAGCCAGCAGCCAGCATCGCATCGATATTTACGTAAATATGCATAAATAAAATGGGCAAAGCCCATAAAGTACAGCTACGTGACCGTACCAAAAATAACATAGCATACTTTTCTGCGCATCGACTGAAAACACATCGAATTGGCTTCGTCCTTAAAGCCATTTAATTTTATTAAGCGAATGGCCAAGCTTTTAAAACTCCTCGCCTCGGCCTACCTTCCCCCTCTGTCTTTGCTATGCACGAAAAAGGGTAAAACGAACGAAGACCATCGAGTGCTTCACAAGTCACTGAATAAATAATTTAGCGCATTCAATTATGTATAATAATGTGGCATCATTATAAATATTTGTATGTATTTATATTATATATATATATATATAAGCCAACATCCATTGATAAGTAATAACACGCTGCGCATAAAATTCGCTAGCTTTAAACAGCAGTCGAATTGTTGCCGATTCAAACTTTAAATTAAGTGAATTTAATTTCATATATTTATTACTAATTTAAGTGCTAAGAAATTAAGTAAGTACTTAATAAATGCTTTATAAATGTATCTGTTAGGCGAAACTATTTTACATCTTTATTATCCCCTAAAGCAATTCCCTGATAAAAATGCTATGCTAAATGATATTTTTCAATATATTTTTTTTTTTAGCTGAATAAATATTAAGTTGTATTCATAAAAATTGTATGTATGTATTTGCATATGTAGGTATGACTTACCTCTCAGTTCAAAAAGAATCAAATCATTTTAACGCTTTGTCTTCTTCAGATTCAACCACTTCAAGTTGCTGTCGCTTTTCTGTTGTTTTTCCTTCGTTGGTTAAATTGTCGTTTTGTTGCACAGCTGTTTGCTCTGTCTATGATTGCTTTTATGTACTTATATAAGTATTTTGTGTATTGTGTTTCTAGAGCTTTCTTACTTTCTTTATGTGTATTGTGTATGTATGTATGTATGTGCATACACTCGTATGTTTATATGTTCACTTAAAAGGTCCACGCACTTTTATTGCTTTTGGCTTTCACTTATTTAAATATATATATTTATGCATATATATTTCTTTTTGTATTGATATTATTGTCTCTTATAATACAATTTCTGGCGCTGCGCAATTCTATTGATGAAAATATGAGTAACAAATATTAAAATTTTGAGGAGACACTTTTAAGGGTCTGTGGTTGTTATGGTCGTTGTCCTTGTAAAGTTAATTTGTTCATAATTTGTTCGTGGAACTTGTAGAATTTGTTATTATTATTGGCATTTAAGTTGCATAAGTTTTGGGCGAGGCAAATATTTATTGAATAAGCTTTGTGTAAATTTAAACTGCTGATGAAATTCGAGATTAAAAGGAAGATACATTTTGTGAGTTTTATGTAAGATTATTTACAAAACTCGGTTAAACTTATAAATAATGTCTTGAATAAAATTTGATAAAATGTCTAGAAAAGCAACCAATTAGGGATCAGTATAAATCTAAAAAAAAAGGTGCTTAAATCGAATGTCAGCAAATGTTATCTATTACGAAAACATTCGAATGCTTAAATATTTATGAAGTTTTGACACATAAAATTGTTTTTATTACACTTTCATTTAACTTGAAGCATTTATTTTGGAAAGCATTCCACACTGGTCAAGTTGGTAACTTAGTTATCTAGGCCACACTGACTGCTAAATGTAAACGCCACAGCTATCGGGCAGCGGACAGAGTCAAGTAACTGTTAATAATAAATGAAATGGAAAGTTTGTTTGACCAACCAACTTATTGCCCCAAATATGTTGAGCGTGGAAACTTTTAAGTGGCATCCGAAGTTTGACTCCCCCAACCCGCTACTTCTGCACACACACACAAATTGCGCATATTTTCATTCTTTAAGTTGTTAATTTATGAATATTTATTATCTGTGAACTTGGCATGTAGTTAATTGATGCGGTTCATAAAACTCTGAAACCTGTTGCCTCTGTAGCAATAGAGCCTTGCCATCAATAAAAGTATTTTGGCCAGCGGGCCAAAGTTAATTACAATATTTTATGGCCGGGCAAACGAAAGAAATTTAATTCCCCATCAAATTGCAGACGGTGCACAGAACGTGACAGCCAAAAGCATTAAGTGTATTAAATAAAAAAACACTGTACTAAAATTGCTCCCAAAGTACTTAAACGTAAACAGGAACTGGTCTTTTACCGGATACTTACAGGTTTAAGCATACAGAAAGAAAGGCAAGGGCCCCTATCCCCCTGGGGGGATCGAACAAACACTTGGCGTAGCTCATTAAGGCAAAACATTTAATTATGCTAGACTATTCGACGAAAGTCTAAGATGTTGATAGCTACATATAAGGCCTGCATTGAAAAAATTGTAAACTAAGGCAAAATAATAGATTATTTCTAAAATAATTTCTAAATAATATAAATAAATATTTCTAAATTTAAACAAAAGTTGCGCTTATAAAATTTTCTGATCAATCAAAACGAACAGAAAATTCAGTGAAGCCCGAAAGCATTTTGCTTTAGCTTTTGGCAGCAAGTCTTTTACATAGGATAAGAGCCACAGAGAAGACCAGGCTATAAACTAGTTGCTGCAACACACACTTTTGACCATGCACAATCGATTCACTTGCAACTTCGTGCCCCATTAACATTAACAAACTTTGTCTTTAAGAACTTTGGAGTTGTGTATTAAATTTTTGGTATCAGTGACGAAGGTATTTTGCGTAGCATACTTTTTGGATACAAAAAAACAATACAAATTTCTGTAAAGTTTAGAAATACTTGTTTTTTACACAATATATCAAACAAAATTCTAAACTTATGTCATTTAAGAACTTGATTCAACTGCGTAACGCATTTCAATTGAAATTGTAAAAAAAAGGCGTAGAAGTTATGGCTTTTGTGCCTCCCAAAAGACACGGAATACCGTTAGTTAAAGAACCTGGGCTACTTTCTATGCAAAACACTCTTTTCAGCCAAAGTTTTATTGCTTTTCTGCAAGGTCATAGCTAAAAGAACAACCTGTAAGTAAAAATCTCAGATAAATCTGACTGGGGGGCATGCGATGTGATGGTAGGTTGCGGACTGCGGGCTGATGGGGGTCGTGACCATTTTTGCCACATACGTTTTTTGGAGGCAGACGCCCACGCGGCGCCATTTGCGCATTTCCTTGCTTGTTATTCAACAGCGCACAAAAAGGCTGCACATCAAACGCACTTCAAATTTGAAAAAGATAGAAATTTTCGAAATCGTTTACAAATTCTTCGCTTCAAAATACTCGAATACCTGTTAATTAAATCTCAAAGAAATTGATGGGGTGTGTTCAACTTTTACTTTCATTAAAACAAATTGATAGCAGCAACAACAACCAATACACACACTCGCACACACACACACACACACACGCACACGCGTGTATTGCCACCCACACTGAGTGCTGAAATTGTTCACAGGGACACTTTTCAAAGGCCTCAGTTTATTTTTTTTATATTTATTTTATTAGTAGTAGCTCCGCCTAGCAGCGTAGGACAACCAACGCACTCGCAACTCCGCCACGAACTGTTCGGCTATCCTTTAAAGTTCAAACATGGTCTGCAAATGTGCTTCGTATGCTGCGCTTCGTGTGCTGAGCGAATGCCAGTTCGGCTCTCTCACGCATCTCGTCGCTTGTTGTTGTTGTTGCTCTTTCTATTTGTTATCAATTTGATTTGATTTCGTGGCAAGAAGAAGCACTTGAAGCAGCAGCAGCAGCAAAACCAGCCTCGCACAATTTGCCTTGACTTGTGTGAGTTTGTAGTGCATGCTTCTGTTCTCCTCAAGGGTATTCAATTTCCGTGTGTGTGTGTTGTGTTTTGAGAGCGCACTAACTCTCTCTCTCGCTCGCTCTCCTTCTATCTGTTTTGCTGTCTTTTTCTGTGAAACTCACCACACTTGTGTTCCTGTTGCTGACTGCTCGGCTCTCTGTTGTTTTGTTTGCTGCTGTGCCACGCGTAGGCAGACACCTGTAGTGTCTGTGTCTGCCAGCAGAAAGCTTTCTTTTTGTTTTGGTTGCATGGAATAGGCAGTGTTGCCACACTGTTGCGCAACATAGCTAACAGGTTATAATGATATAAATGATCTTGAATAGAGAGCAGAATACGCAAATCTTTGTTAATATTTATTGTATATATTTCGCAGCATAGGGCAAATACAGGCTCTTTTGGCAAAAGGATGCATTTTCGACCTCACAAAGTATATATATATTCTTGATCGAGATAAAAAGTCGAACCGATATAGCCACATCCGTATGTTGGTCTGTCTGTATGAACACGAGGATCTCAGAAATTTTAAGAGCTAGGGATTTAAATTTTAGAATATAGGATATGGTATAGATCAAGAAGGCTTTATTTGATCGATAACTACACACGTTTCTCGATTATCGATAAATATCGATTTTCGATAACAATAAATGTCACAATTTTAAAGGCTGCATCTTCTAATTAATACAGCATATACATATCAATATTATAAATCATCTACCCAAATTTTATCAAGATAATAAAATGTCATTGGAAGATCCGCATAATAAATATTGCTTAGATTGTTAAAGTTCAAGTCATTACTATTGCTTTTATTATTATTCGATAAAATACATACCGCAATCTGTAAATCGAACATGCACACCCATTAACTCATTTCCCTTATGCAACAGTTTAATTGAATTGATAACAAGTGAACTGAAAATAAGTGGCAAGCGGAAAAAGCTGAATATCTATTGCCTCTTACCAACCATGGCCTGTGCTAGCCAAACAAATTAGTATAATAAACATTCAGGTTGCCATGTTAGCGGAATAGAAAAACCACACATACATTGCCAGGTTATATTGAAGGTCAAAGTTATGCTCTGGTGGCCATTGCATTTTAGTCTCAATTACTCGAACAACGGTAACCTGTTGACATTTTGTGTATTATTTCAACTCCCCTAGCTCCTAGCCACCTATTATTCGACTGTCTGTTTGTATGTCTGATTATTTGTTGGTAGTTTATTCAATTCACAACATTCCAAAAGAACTGTTAAAGGTGCCCTGACATTTAGCTTAGTCACGTTGCCATTGCCAAATCACATTGGGTAAATGAAGTGGGAAGTGGCCAACGGTTGACCCAATTTCTATGTTATGTGAAGCCTGTTGCTCTTGCTGCTCCTGTTGTTGCCACGTGTGCCCAAGCAGCGGATGTGTGGCAACAATGCATAGTGGGACATAGTAAGATATTTTGTTTACCAACTCAATAGTCACATTTATTTTCCTACACTTGTGTTGTAAACATTTGAAAACACAATTATATAACATTTTTAAGATTTTTTATTTAATAAACATAATTATAAAATCAGCATTAAAATATTTTAATAATTTACAACAATGTTTAAAAATGTTGACACTTTAATTGTTCAGTTTGCTTGCGATCTCAATTCGAAGTTCTTCTTTAGTTCTCAGTTAATACGATATAAGCTGAATTCGATGCCATTTCCAACAGATACTAAGAGCTGAAAAATTCAATACAAATTTCTCACTGTGTAGTCTGCCGCAGCCCTTTACTGACGCTGCCCCTGTTGATTTATGGCATTGATGGCCCTTAGAGGTGGAGCTGACATGGCACAAACTGGCTCCATTGCGTCAATTATTGGACTGCAAGGTAAACCCCACTTTGTCTCGCTCGAAAAATTTAGCAACAACAACACACACACACCCGCACACACACCTACACCCACACCTACACCCACACCAATTAATTTGATTTGACACGCTTTTATTAGAATGTAAATTTAATTGAGTGCTCGCCCAAGTATATCGAGCGAGTGCAATATTCAAACATTGCTCGATTTATGTCTATATATATATATATATACATCAGTGTGGTGACATTTGCAAAGTGCAAGCACATTTCCGGTGTGTTAAACGTGATTGAAAGCGGAAATTGCTGCATACTCTTTCTTTTGCTTCACGTTTCGCCGCTTCCGTTTGACAGCCACAAAATGGAGCCAAATCACATCCTACTTCATGTTGCCAGCTCCCTCTATACTCTCTGGCTGGTTTCTGGCTGCTTAGCCCTGAGTGACTGGCAAATCGTGTTTTCCAATCGACATTTGATGAAATTGTATTACAGCCTCTACATCCTCCCATCTAATTCTTGAGCACTTTTAAGCTGCCCAACCAAATCCGCTGAATGCGCTGATGCGATTAACGCTGCGAACTTTGGTGGCTATCTGCTTTCATCCGGATTTGTAATACGCTTACAGATCGGCAAATTATATTGCCAATTTTTATGAATTTTGTCAATTGATTATATTCTTTAACGGCTTGTAGATTTTCTCGAACTTTTCCAGTATTGCTAAATAGATTTGTGTTTAATTCATATCCAATCTGCAAATCACTTTTATAAAAGTACCGAAATCTAGCGTACAATAAATAACATCTCGCATTCAGTTAAATATTTAATAAATATATTTTATAATGATTTAAAGCCAACATTCACAATTTTAGAAATAGTTTTCACATTTAAAATACGTTTGCTAAGCATTGCTTTAATTTAAAAGAGCATTTTGCATTTGAATTCAACCTTAGAATTCAACTATAGATAGTGTCGGTAAATAATGGTAAATTGTGAAATAAAGCAAAAGAAAAATTGAGAAAAAAAACTCAACATTAAATGTGTTGAACATAATTCAATTTGAATAACGATTCGATTAGGTCAACAGGCCCTCGCTGCGCAAAATGGAGGTCATGTCAAACTGCAACAGGACAATCAAGTACGATGTGGCAGCACTCACAGTCTGTAAAAAAAAAACAAAAAACCAAAGAAATAAAAACGAAATAGCAATGGAAAGTCAGTTGTCAAATGCAAACTTACAGAGAATATGAATGTGTAGTCGAGTGCAAAGAGTCCAATGCCATTAAAATGAAAATAGCCCTCCCAGTGAAGGAATTGCAATGTGAAGGATTTCATTTTGTTGTAGAACAAATCGTTGCTCAACATAAAAGCGGGTTTCTTCTGCATGATCTCGTGGACGATCATTGCGGATTTCTTGGAATGATTGTTGGCATTGCAGCAGAGACGCAGGACAATGTAGGCGACAACCATTGTGGTTAGACTCCAGATGACATACAAATAGGACATGTAATCCAGGAGGGGACTCTTGCCGCTCACAATGAAATTGACCTTTGTCTCAAGGAATATGCCAAAAATGGTAACCACAAAACAGGCCGCCATATAGGGTACACACTGTGGCCCAAATTCGCAATTCGTTATGACACTCAATGCGAGTATTTTGTCATGCAATTTAAACAGATCCGGTAAATTGGCCTCGGAGGTGCTGCTACAAAATTTTTGGTAAAACAAGTAAAACGTGAGTAAAATTAAGAATATTTATCTTTAAAGTCCTTGCAGAAAAAAGCGACATTTAATAAATTTGTAAAATTCTGCAAGTGCGCATGGTATTCGGCATGTTGAGAATATTTGCTTTTTGTAGTTGTCATTTAAATTGCTTACTCGGTGTTTTCACTGACGATGGCATCGTTGTAATCAAAAATATCATTGTCCTCCTCCTCGCTGGTATTTAGCTCGTCCTCATCGTCAAGATTTGGAAACTGTCTTTTTTGTCTTTTCATTTCATCCGCTAGTTTTGGCTCATTGCTGAAAAAGTCTTTGGTTGCCGATGCTTTTTCCCCTGGCGTATATTTCCGCTCCTGCTTCTTGCCCTCGCTCTCAATGTCAAAGATAGTGAGGGGGGCGCGACGATGACGAGCCTCCTGGTTAATCTTCTCGAACAGCATATTTATTTGCACAAAGCGATTCGAGATGACAGACACATGATAGATGAATTCCCCTTGAATAATGCTGCCAGCCAAATATGGAAAGCTTGAGACCATAAATGGTATTATTGCATATTCACCGAAGGTGCTGCAAGTTAAGCAAGAGAGGAGGAGAGAGGGGAGAGAAGTGGATAAACATGATTGAGATGTCGTTTTTGTTTGATTTATGAATTTACTTGTCACATTTATAAGATTAACAAACTAATTATCATTTGACGAGGTTTTCTTTGTGACTTGTTTTGCACAAAATATTTCGGTTCAATTTTGTTAAATTCTTTAGGTTCTCAAGAATAAAACCCTTTTGAGTTAATTAAAGTTATGAAATTTGGAAATGATTGATAAATATGTTTATATAAATATATATATATATGACATCATACTCACTGATACAATTGCCTGGAATCGTAGTACAGAGCACAGATGAAAACACAGAAAACAAAGAGCCAGGTGAAATGGTAGGCAACCTTATGCTTCACCACCTGGGCTCGCAACTTATCCAGTTCGGCAACCCGACGACATTTCTGAATGACCACATCGATCTCGGCGAGACGCGTCTCAAATTCGATAAAAAACTGTTTGCGACGATAGAGACTCAACAATGTGATGGTCACATAGAGGAAGGCACCGAGATGCATGAAGAGATTGTTGCTCAGGCGACAGACACTGTTGCAGTCACCCAGATAGGGCAGGCCATAACGTTCAAAGAGATTGATGCCAAAATACGCAGCCAAATACAAACAGGGCATAATCAACATCATTGCATAGTCCAGCACAAAGATCGACTGGGATTGCTGACGATTTAAGGGTATTAGGCCAATGGCCTGAAGAGAACAGAAATCAAATAAATTCATTTAAAATAATTGAAATTATTATTGAAATTTTGTGGTCTGCTCACCATTGATAGCCAGTTCATAATTTGTATCATTTTGTATTGTTGCTCTTCAAATTAACTGCCTCGTTTAGTTGCACACTGTATACTAAATTGCCCCAACGAGTGCTGCTTCAATTTGAACCGTTATTTGTTTAGTGTGTTGTCATAATGAAAACGGTTTTGTTGTGTGGATAATGCGTATACGTTCAAGATAAATATCTCTCGGAGTTGTGTGCTGTCCATTTGCTTTTAGCTTATTAAATGTGTGCCCCAAAGTACACTGAGCGATAATTGGAAATTTCACCAACAGCACTACAATTTGTATAGTAATATTATTTGATGTTTTGTGCCTTCAGCTGATCTTGTTAATTTCACACAACTCGTTAAATCCATTTTGCAACTATTCGCATTGTTTAGTCAGCCATTACGAGGCACTCGCAACATTTAGTGGCATGCTGTGAGCCTAATCTAATATTTTCCACATATTATCAACGTATTTTACTTGCTAATTAAACAATTATAAGATGAAGCCGTGTCGAGGTGGCTTTCGTAGAAATTAACAACTATAGAAACTACAAGAAAAGGCGCTTATGCTGCGCAGCTCTAAGAAAACCAATTAAAAGCAAAGCCCCTTGCAGCATAAGGGCCCAACACATGGATGATAAAATGCAAATTTCCCTCGAGCTGACGGATCCAAGTCCTGATAGAGTGGGGGGCCAAATCGGAGCAGAGGAGTTACTTATGATTCGAACAAGAAGGCTAAGTTGAAGGTGTTGCCTTTTGCTTTGGCATAGTTAATAATTGAGTTTGCAACTGAGGCACGCATAGCACAGCATAACAAGCATACGCATAGCACACACACACAGCACACACACTGCACACACACACAGTTCGCAGCCCGCACAAATATAAACAAAATGTCTCCAAGTGGGGAGTGTCCGTCTAAAGGTTATCCTGTTACCAAACACTCGAAGCAAATTAAGTTAAAAAAAAAAAAAAAAAAAAAACCCGTTGCAAGCTGTGCGCTCTATGCAACTTCTATCTGAGTGCCTCACTAAGAGAAATCAATTCTCTAATTTTTTCTGCTTAGTTTAGTCGATTTGTACAATTTGTGTGGCTTGGGAATAACATTCAAATGTGAATAAAGAAAAAAAAAAAAATACAAATAATACCAAGACATATAAAACTTTTAATGCTTAGTCATAAATATAATAAATAATTTTTAATTTTAAAATATGCATTTAGTAAGTTAAATAAAAAAAACTATAATTTTTAGTCTGCTATTTTATAATACCCGTTTTTATCTCTTTTAGTGGGTACAAGAAGCACACACACAGCTCGTAATGACACTTGGGATATCCACACACACAGCTAAACACACACACAAAAACACACACACACACACACTCGCATATTTGACTGGGCAGACGCAGCTTTGTCTACTCTGCGCAAATCTGTGAATAGATTTAACTGCGCCAACTCTATGTGCTCCTCCTCGTTTCGGTTTGGGTATTTAAATTTTGATAAACCCCCTCTGCTCTCTGGGCCCTGGAGCTAGTTTAGTAAATTAACAAGCGCATTAGTTTACTGCTATTCGTAGTTATTGTTATTGCAGTGCTTTGCTTGCAATAAATATGCCCCAATCTGGAACTAGTAGCAGCGCTTAATAGTTACCCGTTTTGTGGATTTCTTGTTTTGGTTTCCCTTTTTATTTGCTCCCACTGGCGGTATCAATAAAATTGCGGTCATAAACGCAAACCGCAATAGACCGCTACCCAGTTGCCACGCCCCCCCCCTCCATCCCAAGTGGCAGCGCTTTAGTCACTCAATCAAGTGGCATACATGTTGGGAGACGCCCCCTTTTTGTACGCATTTTGGGGCTTATCGTAATGAGTTTGTTTGCCTTAGATTTTGCTCAGATTTGCCTAAACGTTGCGTTTGTTTTGGCCTAAAATTGAGTATCCATCCAAAGCAAAAATGTGCAGATGGCTGGCCAAAATTCACAGCATGTTGATTTAACCAACGCAGCTAAAGCAATAGAAAAATACCTTATTTTCTGGCTGGAATATTTTTCGAATTCTTGCCTAATTTTTCGCAAAGGGAAGATTAGCATTGGCACTTAGATTCGATTGTTTCACCTGTCGACACACACAATTATTATACCCTTGCTGAAGAAGGCTTTTAATGTATTATATAGGATATCTGATTAACATAGCTAGCCAAGTCTGACTGTGTGTTTCAATGCGAAGTAGTCTGTTTAGTGCAGTGAAAAACTTCAGCTTTTACCAAAATATTCGCATCAAACCAACCAACTCATATTTTTGGCAGTGGAGCTTGTCAGAAGAGCAACAAATTTTGTTTTGTTTTAATTATCGTGATTCCAAAATTTAAAGGCTGCTCGTCTATTAAAAGTTTAAATCGCTTAGTTGTCGGAACAATCCACAAAATATGTTTTCCATCTTTAAGCGGTACTTAGAGAAACTACTTATATGGATATTTTTCACAAGAGGAATTCTGTGTGAGAACTTTAAACCTGTTAAAAGGTCTTAGAACGCATTTGAGTTGAGTTTATGATGGCTTTAAAAGTGCTAAAAGCTTTTACAGTGCATTTGACTGTGTTGGTGGGTGTTGCGGAGACTACCTCGCTTGAAGCTGAATTTTGGCTTTAACTTGTTGTGTGTGTGTGTGTGAGCCTGGACCTTAAGGAGTTGCCGAGGCACGTAGCATTCTGTTAGGATACCCTTAATGACTTTGTGCGTGTCATAACGAAATTCGACGAAATCTGAAGTGGGTATCGCACTACATACATAATTTTCTCGTCGCTTGTTGCCAAACTTGACTTGACCAAAATAATTATTTTACTCCCTCTCTAAATGGTTTCGCTTATATAAATATTTCATTGAACGCCATTCATAAGGGACATTGGCTCAATGCTGACAGGCGCTGGACGCCACGCCAAGCCACGTGCCCAGCCCGCGAGAGAGAGCCAAACAAACTGAGCAGTTGAGCGTAAGCTGCTTCAGCCATTTTTCCAAAAAGCTTTTCACCACACCCTGTCGGACAACAAGTTTTCGTGTAAGTATTTTGAGTTCGCAGTGTGGTTTCTGTCAATTTGGAATGCACTTTGCGAACTGGCAATTTGTTGATTTTACTAAATGTCAAATGTGAAGGGTAAATTATTGTGCAAACTGCGTTTGGAGCTGGGAGTTTGAAGATTAATATGTTGTAAATTCCTTAGGTCCATTAAATCATGTTAACGCAGCATTTAAAGTTAAATATTGAAATTGTACAATTTAAAATATACAAGAAATTAAAAAAACTAGTTTCATAAATTAAGTGAATTACGACTCTAAGTAGGACTTATAAACATAATAAATTTATTGCTTTAGAAAATCGTTGGAGCTTTCACGCAATCCTTGCAGTTGAAAGTTTCCAAGTTATATTTTTGAATAGAATTTTGAAACAAGCTTAGAGCGAAAATCATGTTTTGAAATTTTTTATTAATCTAATTGTCAAGTTTTGATTAATATGGTATTTCATCCAAAAATCGATTTACTGTCGATAATGCTAAGGAAATAATTAAAAACTTACCCAAGCAATTTGGTTTTCCAAATTTAAATTCTGCAAAGCCAAAGACATCAAAGCCGAGACGCAAACCGTTAGCGTCGAAATGAATTTCTAGCTGGCGCACAAAAGTATGCAACCACTTTTTGGGTTACTCAGCTGAAACACAAAGAAAGATCAAACGATCGATGACTTTTGATTGAATGCATGTGTGATTTTAACATAGCAAACAAAGCAGAAGAAGAAGAAGAACAAAAACAAAGGCACCGTTTTGCGCGATGTGTGTGCGCCATTTGATATGTGTGTTGTGTGTGGTGTTTTGTGTAGTCGAACATTAAAAGCACAACGCAGCGGACGTCGCTCTGTCAGCTCTCTGTTGGTTTTGTTAATAATTCAAGTGTTTTAGTACCAGTGTGTGCGAGTGTGTGTGTGCATTATGTGCATTATAACTGAGCATCATTGTGTTGATCCCAAAAAGGTCACAAAGGATGTTCGTCCACTACTGCCGCCATATGTGCCGTGTACGCCAATTCAGGAAACATTTATTGATGGTTTGACAATGGAGCGAAGACGTCAATGGCGTCTCCCATGTTTCCTATTGTTGATGAGCTTAGTCCAGGTAGTTCACAGTGATAACGATTGCTGCACTCGCTTCACATTTCAATCCTGTTTAATGTGGCGTATGCGTAATGATTTGAGTCAAATGTTCTACATGAGAAATCTGTGTGTGTGTGTGTGTGTGTGTTTTTGCTTTTTTGTGTATGTGCCATTTTTCACTCAAACAAATTTGGTTCCGAAATTTGTGTCTATATTTTTTTTTGGTTCAACCACATTTAGCGCCACTTGCGGTTAATAATTACTTTTACTTTTTGTTTATAAATCGCACATGCCTCTTTCGGGTTTGACTTCCGGTGAATATTTATGTGCAGATTACGTATGATTTGTGAGAATTATTTTGAATCTTTAACAGCTTATCAGTGGTTTGTATATGTTTATATATATATTTTTGTGGGAGCACGACATATGACGTCGTAATTACTATATTATGATTCATAATTTCTTAGCGTGGCTTCTGATGTTACTGACTTCTAATCAGTACCAGCGAGCTTGATAATTGATTTCAGGTTCAATATTCTTACAAAATGCAAGCGAGTGTGATAATAAAAAAGTAGACTTTAATCATTAAATTAATTGATTGCTGTTAGTATTATTTATGAGGAATATGTATTTGGACTGATTACAGAAATGCACTGACTTAGTATATAAATATTATACATGCAATATGTGTAAATAATTGCTATTATTTTTAGTTTATTCCTAATGACAAATACTTAACAGTCATTTGCCGACTCACGAATAACTTGTCACCTTTCCAATTTGTATGATGACTGGCAAGTGTTTCATGCGATGCGATGCTGTGTGTGTCAGCAAGTGTTGCGGTTTTCTGCACAAGTTGTACCATTTGTTGCAGTTTCAACACCCACTCACTCAACTGTGGAGAAGTCGCAAAAGTGTCTCCCTGCGGTTCCCATCTTCATGCGTCGACCCAATTATTAATGATCAGTTTGGAGCAGTGCTATAACATATATATTTGAGATATTCGCTAACTACGCATAATAATGACTCGATCTCGTTGTTAATTGCTTGTGCCCAGCCCCACAAACCGATATTCATGCCACATTACACAATCTAAAACACAATTCCAATCACAATCGATGTGGCTCCAGTTTTATGGCCATTTTAGTCGGCGTTGTTGTTAAATGCTGCAACTGGCATTTGTCATATTTGGTGTGATGCATGTTGCACCGATTTTGGTGTTGTTGTTTTTATGATTGAGATTGTTTCTGCTGCTGCTGCTGCTGCTGCTGCTGCTGCTGCTGCCACTGTCATGTCAAGCGGCACAGCGCGTTGTGGCATCTTGGCACTCACACTTGGACATCTCACACTTGGCTGCTGAGCGAAAGTGACACATGACTTGACATAATTTTTTTGTGGGCTTCTCATCGATAACACTGTGCAACAAAGCGCACCATGTGCTTATTAGAGTGGAGAGTGTTGACAATTTTTAGCTAATTAATGTTTATAAGAATAATGTGTACAATTTTAAAGTTAGCCTACATTTTCCAGATAAATATCCCACTTATTATTTGCATGTAATTAAAAATATGAATAATATTGTTAACTAAAATGCTGCGCAATACAGAATGAACTACTTTGGCCACAACTTTTTAGCGCAGTGTAGTTGCTTATGTAGGGTTTAGCATTGATTTATTGTCGCTTCCACACATTTGCAGATATGGCTGCATGTGAAGTTCAATGACAGTATGCAACGTCGTCTCATCTACAAGCCAGAGTTGGACCACGAATATTGGCGCTTCTTTACCTACATGCTGCTCCATGCGGATCACTGGCACCTGTTGATCAACGTTATTCTGCAGGCGAGTTAATGTTACCCACTGAACCACTTCCATTAAGCGTCTTGTTTTTTTTTTTTTTAACTTTTTTCGTTTTGTTTTTGTTTAGTGCATCATTGGGGTCTGGCTGGAACTGGAGCAGGGTCATTGGCGGGTGGGTGTGGTATATGTGGCGGGTGGCATTTGTGGTGCATTGGCCAATGCCTTGCTACAGCCGAAGCTGTCATTAATTGGCGCATCGGCAGGCGTCTATGCCCTGCTGTGCAGTCATGTGCCACACCTGGTTTTGGTCAGTCAACTGTGGCAACATCGAATCCAACCGCAATTTAATTTGAATTTTTTTTTTTTTGTTTTTTGCATTATTCTTTTTAATAGAACTTCTCACAATTGTCGCATCGCGTTATGCGCGTTGTCGCCTTGTCGATTATGCTGGGGAGCAATGTGGCCTACACCGCATATCATTTTTGCATTAATAACAATCGGGATCCGCGCATCAGTCTGGAGGCCCATGTGGGCGGTGGAGCGGCTGGATTGCTAATTGGATTTCTTATATATCAGCGATTAAAGCATTGCGGTCAGTTTAATTTGATCCAATTCCATAAGTTATAAATAACTTGCATTCGTCTTTAACGTTTGTAGTTCCACACAAGTCGGCAGGAAAGAGAATTATTATTATATATATATAATATTTCTTTTGTGTACATTTTGGTCACGCATTTCTATGCGGAGCGAAGTGCCTGGAATAAATGTTAATTTTACACACTTCGATCGACGGTTTGGTCTTATATGGTTTAGTCACATACTCAACTAATTAGTTCTGGAAAATTATCGCAATCATAAACAGCCTCATTAATTATTTATTAGTGAACTGAATCACACACAGATTTTCAGTTGAGCTATTCGCTTAAAATTGCACATTAATTAGCATTGTCATTGGAAATAAATATTTTGTATTTAAGATTACTAAGCATTTTTTATAGAATATTTTATATTTATTTATTGCTTTAGACTCATTTGTAATTTCAAATATTCATGTTTTAAAATTTATTTGAAAACATTCTGAAATAATTTATCTTTAATGTTTGTTTAGTTAAATAAAATTGAAATTTAAGTATTGTTTATCAAACCTATTTTGCCATCTTCGTTTTTAAGCATAAAAATTAAATTTCTTTCAAAAGAGTAAAACAATTTACTGTTATGTTTATTATTTATTACGATATCTTTATTTTAAAAATGTACCTTTATTAATAATAATTTAATATTTAATTAAGTAATGATAGAATTTGTTGTTTTATTTTAATTTTATATAATTACGTTTTAGTTCGACTTAAATAATGATTTAAATGCATTGAATTAAATAAAAGTTTGATTACATTTAGCCGAAACACATAGCTAAATCTATAATACAACTTATTCTCAAGGGAAGCTACAATTTGTTGGCCTACAACTAGTTTAGGGCTAAATGAAAGAGCGGAAAGCCTAAAACTAACTAAATGCTATGTGCATAAATTAACAGCTTAGGAGGAAAGTTGGCAAGTGGAGGAGTTGGCTTAAATGTTAAGCACACACGCACACCGCAGCGGAGGGGGTGGATGGGGGAAGATTAGAAGGGGTGGGTATGTGGAGGGGGAGGGTGAGGGGTTTTGCTTAAATTAACAGTCTAATGGGCCGCACTTAACGCCCACCTCGGTGCATTTGCATTCGAGGCATTGATTGGATAACTCGACTATGATGCGGCCAACGCGATACATGCGACCGTAAATGTTGCAGCCAGCTAATTTTAGTATGCCCGTTGGATCACCGGCACTGACCACACCCATCCTGGTGGCACCACTTGCATCTGCGATTGGTGTTGCAGCTGTTGTTGTCGATGTTGTTGTTGTACTGCTGCTGCTGCTGCTGCTGCTGGGCGCATGCTGATAATGATGAAATTGCTGCAACGGTTGCTGCTGCTGTTGTTGCTGCTGCTGTTGCGCTCTCACCTCATAGCTGGCGTCCATAAAGGGCAATTTGTCGAATGGTGACATTAAAAATGGATGCATTGTGCTGGTAGCAAGTGTTGCTGTTGTGCCTGCGCTTGTTGCTGTTGCTGCTGTTGTTCTTGTTGTTGCTGCTGCTGCTGCTGTTGCTGTTGTTGTAGTTGTTGATGATGTTATTATTGTAGCTGTTGGTTTGGTTTTGGCACTTGTTGTGCTGTTTCTGCTATTACTATTGATGTTGTTGTTGTTGTAGCTGCTGCTGTTGCTAACGGGAGTTCGACGCGTGGCTATTTGACCTTTGTTTCTGACTGGTTTCGTTGTCATTGCCGTTGGCTGATTACGGCGATTTCCCGTTGGTTTCTGCTTTGTTTTGTTGCCCTTTTTGTGACCACGCAGTGCAGGGGGCGTGGCAGCTGGTCGTGCTGTGCTCGTTGTCACTGTGGTTGCTCTTGTGGCTGCCGCTGTTGGTAATGTTTTAAAGGGCGGCACTGTGCTGTTGCTGCTACTGCTGCTGTCGCCTGTTGCTGCCGCTAGACTGGGCAGATTCATGCCCAGCAGTTCATCCAGCAGCTCACCCAGTTTATTTATTTCACTTTTATCTATCAGCGATGATTGTTTGGTTGTCGTTGTTATTGAGAGTGGAGCAGCTGCTGTGGTTGCTGCTGTTGCTTTCGAGCCAGAAGAGTGACTTATGCTGTAAGTGACACTTTCGATGTGTTGTTGCAACTGCTGTTGCTGTTGCTGTTGCTGTTGCTGCTGCTGTTGCTGCTGCTGTGGCTGCTGCTGTTGCTGCTGCTGCTGTTTTTGTTGCTGTTGCTGTTGCTGCTGCTGCTGCTGTTGCTGCTGCTGCTGCTGTTGCTGTTGCTGCTCTGTTGGTTTCTTCTGCTGGTGGTCCTCAATAAGTGCGTCCAGATTCGGTGAGCTTTCCGTGTGTATGACATCCTTAAAGGGATCTGGTGTAGTGATTTCTGTGGTACAACAAATTGCGAGAGAAAATGTTAGATGGTAAATTCGAAGTGTGCCAAATATGTCCATTGAAATTGGATTAAATATTTCGAAGGTAGTTGGAAACTTTTAACAAGAATGAAATTAATGAATGCTTAAAATTATTATCAATATTTTATTTTAATATTAATATTTTATTTATGTTAATCTTAGCTATACCAATTTATTCCATAAATTTGTGCGACCCCTCAAGAACAATAAGATTAAACTCACCTATGGATGCCGTATCGTTGTCATCCTGATGAGCAGTGGTTATATCGATCAGATGTTGTGTCACATGAAAGTTATCGCCGAGGAGGACATTCGAGGTGACATGTTCCTGCAGCACTTCGCCATCGATGACCAACGGATCCTTGGGCATAAAGCCGCCCTCCGTTTCGGTGGGTGGTGAGAAACCACTGTTTACTGGCGGCTGCACCACTTGATCTTTGAAATCGTATTTCACATAACCAGCGCTGCCCTCATATTTGCCGCCCACTTGCACCACTGGCTCTGGTGGTGTTTCCACAGCCGGCACCTCCACATTGAATTTGTATTTATAGGCTGCCTGATTATTCTGGTTGTTGTTGTTGTTGCTGTTGTGTTTGTTGTTGCTGTTGTAATTGTTGTTGTGGGTTTGCGATTGCTCAGCGTAAGGCGAATCAAATATGTCAATATCCATTTTATCGGAAGCCACTTGCGATGGATGCAATCCATGCGATGGCTGATAATAATTTTGATGATTGTACTTGTCGTGTGGCTGCAGCTGTGGTGCTGTATCCACCGCATCCGTGGGCAGAAACGGTATGATTTTAAGATTAGGCAAACTGGGCGGCAAGGTGGGTGCATCGTTGCTGTCGTTGTCATCCAAAGGTTCCGCTTCCAAAATGGTCGGATTCGTTTTGATGATCAGCGGTTTGGTGGTGCTCGTTATGTGAACTGTTTGGTTACGCTTCAAGTTGGGACGGGAAGTGGTTTTGGTTGCTCTTGTGGTGAGTTTCGATGTGGTTGTTGTTGTTGTTGTTGTTGGTGGCTTGCTTGTTGCTGGTGGCTTTATTGTTGTTGGTGGCTTGCTTGTTGTGGTTGTCCGTCTGGTGGTTCGACTTGGCTTCGGGCTCGCCGTTGTTGTTGTGGGCTTGGGTGTAGTTGTGCTTGTTGTGGACACCCTTTTGGTGGTGCTAACTGCTGGCATTGGCTTAGCAGTAGTTGTGGTTGTTGTTGTTGTAGTGGTGGTGGTGGTGGTGCTAGGAGGCCCATTCCTGTAGGTTACTGGCTGTCCATATTTACTAGTAGCCACAAACATGGGTGGTGTGACCGTCAGATTGGCCAGCTTAGAGTTAATCCGCATGTGGTGTGGTTTATTGCTGCCCAGTGGACGGAACATGGGTGGTGCATGGAAAACAATGGGTTGCCTAGTTGTGGTGCTTGTGGTTGTTGTTGTTGCTGTTGTTGTTGTGCTCGTTACATTATCATCAAGCATATCGGATAGATTATCGAATAAAACATTTAATAGATTGGGTGGTTTGGCAGTGGTGCTCAGTGGTGGCCAGTTTGCTGAGTTGGAAAAGGCAATCTGTTGCGCCTCCGCTGGTAGTTCACCCACTGCAATCTCTCCTTCTTCCAAATGATCATCAAAATCGTCGGCAATGCGTTCTTCGCTCTGCTTTGTGGTGCCAATTGTGGTTGGCATTTCTGTGCTCTCATTTGCATAGGCCTCTGTCACTGTGGCGATCTCCTCGTCATCGGGACCCAGCAGTATATCTACCCAGGACATGGGTTTCTTTAATGTTGTTGACTCTGGCGAAATGGTTGTCTCATTTTGCGTGCTGGGTCCTAGTAGCAAGTCTAGAAAACTCAGCTCGGTGGTGCTGCCTGCTTCAGGGGAAGCCTCCTTACTTATCGAAGGCATTGCAGTTGTGCTCGGCAGTCGCCCCACCAGGTCCATGTTGTTGGCCAGCATTTTGTTGTTGTTGCCATCGATGAACTCGAGTCCCTCGCGTAAAGTATCAAAAATGCTCTTCTCGCTGCTTGCCTGAAGGGCATCTCCCCCGGTCGGCTCGGTGGGATGACGATCCAGCGGATAATGCTCGGCCATTGAATTTTGTGGCACTAACGTCGCTGCTGCTCCTGCCTCCAAGTCCTGCTCCTCCTTGCCAAACAGTAGATTGTATAAATTAAATTGACGTGAGCTCTGCGAACGACGATAATCCCGCTGACTGCCGCAATCGTAGCTGGAGGGACAACACTGACCCTTCGGCACCACCGGAATGCAATTCTTCAAAGCTGGCGCACATTTCTTGGGCGCACAGCGTCTTGTGCCGCGTATGCAGAAACAGATGTCACACGGCCTCTCCGCATCCGAAGGCATCTTTTGCCCCTCCGCATAGAACTGGGCGCCCACGGTGCACCCACGATTCCTTTGCAATCGCTGCGACATGCGCTGGAAGTGCTTATTGGAGTTCTTTCGATAGCGCACTTCCTGCGAGGATTTGCCCGAAGTCTTGCTGCTGCAATCGTACCTCACCGGACAACAAGTGGAGTCAACAAATATCGGTTTGCAGCCATCCACAGGCAACATGCATTTTGGCTTAACACACTTTTCACTACCCCCTGAAAAACATAGAAAATAAATGCAATTTATCAAAGTATCAAAAATTAATTAAATTATTAATCATTATTAAAATTATCAAAATATTAATCCAAAATACTGCTTTTACATACTATTTTATTATTTTCTTTTGTGTTTAGGAAATGTTTCTTTTCTCTCTTTTGGGAATAATGTATTCAATATGCTAAAATCTACTTTATCTTTTATCAAACTAAGATTCCATTTTTTGTTTTATTTAATTTTTTCATATAATATTTCAGTTTTTTCTTCTTCATATAGTTAATTATAAAGTAGGGTATTTTTTGTTATATCTGCCTTTGCAAGTGTGTAAATTTAGTAATATAGATGCATGGATTACCATGAAGTGTTAGTTAACTAGATAAACCATATTCTCTGCCACTTATTCTGTTGATATTTTTTGTTCTGTTGAGAGTGAGTTATAGTGAATTGAATAAAAATATTTGGTGAAGGGAAAGTCAAGTTGCGATCCAACCGTGCTGGTCTCCAGTTTCCAGTCAGTTTCGTCTTCTCCGCAATGTCAACTACGCCGAAAGCGTTGGTGCCGGTGCTCCAGTGTACTTGGAATGCTATGGAATACTTGGCCACGGAAGTCTTGGAATTGCCTGGCAATGCTGTTCGTGATAACAAGCAAACTAGGATTATCCCTCGTCATTTGCATTTGGTAATTCGCAACGATGAAGAGTTAAATAAACTGCTTTTGAGCGGTACCATTGCCCAGGTTAGTGTTTTACCTAACATCCAGGCAGTTCTACGACCAGACTACTCCTACCAGACAACTCCTAAATAACACGTACAGATGTAAATAATCATTTTCAGTTGCCACTTCTTGTTTTCGTATTATTTAGTTTCACCAATGATTGCTCCTAATTTATGTTCCAATTTTCAGGTCACAAATCTACAAATATCACTTATAAAAATCACTTGCAAATATCACTTACAAAAATCACTTGCAAATTTCACTTATAAAAATCACTTACAAATATCACTTATTAACTGGCTCCTTCTTATTCTTCACATATAATTTTCCATAACATTTCACTTACCAATGCAGTAACAATAGCTGCACAGATTTGATGAGGACATTGCCGATCCCGACTTGTACACAGTTCCATTCTTTACACAAACTAAATAAATAAATAAATAAACAAATTAATTATTAATTCTCATAGCTGTTTCCATTGATTTTTACTTACCAAACAATTCGACGTCGGAGTCATCTGAGCGTCTCTGTAGCATATTGTCGTTGACCACACGATCGATGGACTCTCGCTCATAGTGATCCAGATAGGCGATGATGCGCCGCTTGGTGGGTATCTTGTAGAAGGCATCCAAACGGGCGCATGACAAATAGGGGCAACATGTGTTCTTCTTTTGCACCACGACGCAGCCACGTGGCGGTGGCATTGGCATCTCCGGGCATACTTTTAATCGGCAGACGAGCGTCTTTCGATTGCACTGACAGTTGAGGCACTTCTCCATGCTGGGCACCACCGATTTATCCGCATACCAGGTGCCATTATGATGACAGCCTGTTGGGTGTTAGAAAATAAGTAAAATAAAAACAGTTCAACAAAAAATGGATTTTAAAATGTTCTAGATTTATTGAGACAAGAAATTTAAGTAGTTTGCTGCCTTAATATGCTACTGATCCACATGGTAGCGATTCATTAGCTTCTGTGGATCGGCGTAGTATGAGGGAAATGCGGCCCCCGATCTCATCATCTCTGGTGAGGCACCATAGCGATAAACCTTTTTAAAATGCGACTTCTTTGACAACAGAGTCGGCTCCAGCTGCTCCTGATCTTGTACAACCTCAAACCCATCCTGACTATATTCAAGTGGAAGGTGCGGTTCCGGCAGTTCTTGCTGTATCATCATTGGCTGCTGCATCATACACGGATACACTTGATTTCCCTGTGGACTGGTGACCATTATGAAGCACTGTGCTGGTGCCATCGATGGCAGAGTCAACACAGTCGTGTTTGGCACTATGAACTGTTGTGGTATGGGCATATAGAGGGTTGTCTGGTACTGCAACTGCTCCTGTCCCAGTTGATGATCACTTTGTGCCCACATATTGAAAAGCGATGTTTTAACTATCTTAACTTTAAAGTTTGAATTGAATATTTGTATCAGTTTTTAAGTCTTAGAAGAATGTTGTGACAAATGTATAGTCATGAATAGTTTTAGAAAGAAGTTTGTATAAAATAATCTGAGTAAAGCCAACTGGGATAAGAATATTTAATATTTCAAGTGAAATAATTTGAGTAAAGTTTGATTTCAGAACTGAGCCCATAATCATATTTGTTACAAGTTGACAAAGTTCAAGTACGAATGATTTATTAACATTTAACTATATTTTGACTAGATATATTCAGCTAACTTAATTTTTTAAATGACCACTAAAATATAAAAAACATCGCTCTTATCTTAGATGTTCAACGCTATTTATTAAACAAACAAAAAACCGTGTTGGAAATCTACCCAATTTAGACTAGCTTTTTAAGGTTGTTTTTAACAAAAAACCTGATTTCGATTTCCGCTATCGTTTAACAATTTAACTAAGTTTAATTAAAAGGAAGTTCAAACTTAAGTTGAACTTAAAGTTCAAGTCTAAGCTAAAAGTTTTAAAGTTTGAATGACAGAAGACTGAAACTAAATTAAGCAAATGTTGTTTTCTCTTCCATTTAACTGTTACCAATATTTTTTTACGCATTTTACCGTTTCTGTTTGTTTTTTTTTTTGGAGCTGTGGGGGCTTTTATCTCACCTGTATTCTGGGTGATAAATGCATCCAACTGTGCGGGCAACATAGAAATGAATGCCACCGATAATATGCTGACTAAACGCAGAGTCATTTTCGTTTCACTTCTTCTTCTTCCGTTGCACGCATGAATAATCCAGCGAGGAGGAGGAGGAGGTGGTGGTGGTTTTGCAGCAAACGTCACCGACTTCAACTCCAACTCGGAGTATGAGTCTGAGTTTTGAGTTCTCTAAAGTGCGGGCTGTGCTCGTGGCTCGTCTGATTCTCTGGCGCAAAAAAAAAAAACTCCAACTAGTCTGGCTCCAGGTTCAAGTCAACCCAAGTCCAGGTCCAGCTACGGCTACAAAGCTGCAGCTACAGCTTGGGTCGTGTCTAATACGTGAAATGTGTGTCACGCAGCGGCAACTTTCCAATGACAAGCGAATCGAAGCGTCTGCCGGCAACTGGTGGCCAGCGCATGCTCAGCCATATACTGAATTCAGCCAGTTGGAATTACCCGCACAATTGTTGACGTGCCACGGAGCAGCACTTAACAAATGAGCAAATGATACAAGTCTTTGTCGTATTTGTTGTTATCGTTGTTGTTGTTGTTTTTGTTGTTGTTGTTGCCAAAGTTCTGCCACACTTTTAATAACGCATAATACAAAAGAAATTTGTAGTCGCCTTTTATTGTTGATACACTGTTAAAAATAAATAAATACATTTTTATTAAAGTTTGATTTAATGCAAAATGGAATTTATTTTGTTCTGTTCATATTCATTTTCATTAAAAATTTGATTACTTTGTATTAATATATTGTTTAATATTTAACCATCTTTCGGTAAATATCTTTAAAATATTTAATTTGGTTATTATCTAATTTTATCTATCCACATCTCACTTTCTTTTCTTCAACTTAAATTCACTTAGTATTATATTTATTTTACAGTGTAAAAAAAGGGGGGTTAAGGTCAGTTAAGTGACTGCCTTTTATGAGTACAATAAATATATTATAATATTATAATGACTGGACAGACAAATATTCGTGTCTTAATTATATGCAAACTTTGAACTGGTTGTAATGCTTGAAACCATCTCAAAATTTAGATAAACATCTGAATTTTTTCATGCCTATGAATTTCATAGAAAACGTTTCGAATGCTGCTTTTCTCTACACAAATGTCGTCTAATTCATTTAAATTTCATTTAGTTTCACAATTGTGATTCGTTAAAAAAAAATGTATAAATGTGCCAAAACGCAATTAACAATTATACTGGAAAATCAAACACCTCCAATTAATGCACTCTCAATTCATTTCTCTATCTCTGTTTCTTGTTAATTTTATTGTCAGTTGATCTAATTACAATATTTCCCATAACTTTATAGCTTTGTTTACATATATTCTATGCTTAATTTCTCACATAAAATTGTAAAACAAATTGGTGCACAAGGACAGAAATAGGGCAGGGAAATTATGGCAAGCAATTTCTCTGGCAAACATGCCATCAATTAAAATCGCAGCTTAGTTCTTAACACGAACGGCAGCTATAAATAATATTGATCAACAAAAAGCAGAAAAAAAAACTTTGGGAAAAGAAAAAAAAAAAAAAAGAAACTGGTAACCAGAATCAGCACACAGCATCAAGAACCACTCACACTCCGACGTGTCTTTTGGATGCCAAGAGTTGCATGCGAAAAGCCAAACAAACAAATAAACAAACGTGAAAATCAAACAACGACAAAGCAAATGGCGGTCACTGCCAGTGAAAGATCCCAAAAGCGAAAAACCAAAAACCGTCTTAACATTTCCAGAACGAAACCACACGACCACAACATGGTCAGGCACATGCACCACAACATCCACATCCACATCCACATCCACATCCACATCCACATCCACTTTCATTAAGAACGTGATTAGCCGACAGAGTCGACAAACTTGCATGCAAATGCATCTCAGGAAATGTATAAAGTGTTTCGATTTCAGTAAGCCGATTTTTTTATGCTCTAACTTAATGTCAGTGCTGAGATGTGCAAAATGTAGTTAGAAGTAATTTAAGTATTTAATTTAAGCTTAACTTTCGATGAGAAATACTTTCAATTTATAAGCATGAGTTGCTAGAAATGAGCAGGCAAAAGAACGAAAAAAATGTATCAAATTGAAAAAGCTATAATAGTAGAACAAATATATAATAGAACAAATATATTAGTAGAACAAATGAATATATTGATTTTAGATATTATAGTATAAAATATAAAAATCTATAAGAGTAGAAAAAATATACATGTAATGTGCAGATTTAATTTATTCTAAATGCTTTTTGTGTTGCAAGCTGCTTGATGAGTTGAACTGATCCACGGGAAATGACAGAAAGTGTGACATGAGCAAGAAGTTGGCTTAATTGGAGCTCGTCTCATGGCTTGGCATAGGAGCAGAAACACGGTTGAGATGCGCTTCGTTCTCATGACAAGTTTTAATCAAGCTATTATCTTAATGTCAAGCCCCATCCAACTGGCGCTGAAACTTTCACGCTTAGAAAACGAGAAAAAGAATCAGTTTCAGTTTCACACAATAAATCACTGCAGTTGATTTGTATTTTGGGTATTTTTAATTGAATTCACTTGGCTCTCATTTGCATGCCAACAAAGCTGACTTAGCCATCAAAAAGACGCTAGAATCAAGCAAAAAGTAAGCTGCAAATTTGAGACAGTAAAATGCGATCTTTCTCTCTCTGAAGAGTTTGGCTAAAATAATAATATTGTAACGCAGCTGTTGGCCTAGGGCAAAGAGTTAGTAAAAACTTAATTTGGCACTTTCTTTGTGGCGGAAATTGCAGTTGGCAGTGCTGGTGAAAAGCTTCTTGAAAACTCTTTCGACTTAATTACAGCTCTTTAACGCAATTAGCATCCGCGTTAGAGATAAATCGTGGCTTAAAGGAATTGTGCAAATCTAGCGCGTCTGAAACGCACTCACAGATACAATTCAAATGAGTATTCAGAACGTGTGTATATAAAACTCATAAATAAATTACAGTTATTACAAGCAATGCAAAAGCAAAGCAATACAAAATCAAAACCACACAAAACACCAAAGAAAGCGGTTTTTTTTTTTGTCGAGGCTGTGGGAGCAATTGTCTTTCTCGAGTGTGTCCAAGAACTCAACTCGACATTGTAACGGGGCCAACAATTACGCCCCAACAACATAATTTTGACAAATGCAAGAAATACACTGTGAGAAATGCTAAACAAATTAATAAAGCAATTAATTTTATTGTGTCTTCAAGTTTATTGCCGGGGAAAGTGGTAAATTAAGCGTCTTCAACAGTTTGATTATTATTGGATAATTAAATGTGAACTTTAGATTTGGCCAAAAGATTCCAGCTGGGTAATTGCTGGTTTTGATTAAGAACAGTTTCATCATTTAATTATTGCATAGGGAAATTGAGGTTGATGAAAAATTGCTGGATATTAAAATAAAAGGAGTAGAAAAAGTTGTAGAAATCTCTTCACTTTCTTTTAGAATAATTAAGAGACAATGATTATGTTTAGCATCTGTGTTTATACTTTCGAGATCATTAATTTGCATTGCATCTTATTTTATCTATCTATATTTTATTTAAACGTTTTGCTTTTTAGCTGTAAAGTAGAACAATACCTGCTTAATTTGATTTCTAAATATTTTCTCATGTGTTAAGTCAATTATATTAAATAGAATCTTCATGAGAATCAAGCACGAATTCAGTAAGTTCAGTTTTAAACAATCGACTCTTTATTATTTTTTTTCAGACACATCAAAGAAATCAACCCAGTTAACAGCAGCTTTGTCAGCTGTCCCATAAACCAATTTACCAATCCAAAGCAACACAAAAAAAAAACAATAAGAAGAAAACAATGTATTTTACTTTTTAGTTTGTGATATCAAAAAAAAAAAACTAGCAGAGCTATAAATTCTCAAGAGCGACATCAATTTCAGGCAATAAATTAACCATTGAGCACTTGTATCTTGTATCTGACAGATACTTTTGTTGCTGTGCAGCAAACGTTTAGATTTGACTATTTGACACAGTAGCAACGCCCAACTGACAGATTTTTGTGTTTCCAAGTCACTTTTTTTTTTTGTTGTGCTCCCATTTGGATTTGGACATGAACGATGATTTGTGAAAGGCGCATACAACTGGACTCTAATCAGCACCCAACTGGCTACTGGGCATATTGCGTTCTAACTTATAATTTGTAGCGCAAAATAAATTAAAGGAAAACTTTCACCCAGTTGCAAGTTGAGTTGAGATTATGTAAATCTGAGGCAAGATAATAATAGACAAAACCAAAGCCTACATTTTCACTTTTTTGCAAATCGAAGTCGAGCAACTCAAGCTGGCAACAGAAATCGAAATCAATGAATGATCTGTGGCATAAGAATAATATGAATATGAATAATAAGATCTTGACTAGTCGAGAATTCTTTAGCCATTCTTTTGTGCTTTGTTTACTTTACACCATTTCTAACTTGGCCATTTCGCATCGAGTGAAACTTGTGCCACTTGCTGTGGCTATTGTTGTTTCTGCTGGTTGTTCGCTCTTTTTTTTTTTTATTTTTTTTTATTGTGTGCCAAAACAATTTGTTGCCCACGCGTGCTCACAGCTTTAAGGTAGAGTGACCATTACGAGAGCTGGTTTGTAGACACACCTGACCATAAAGTCAGGGGCCACCCAGTGCACCACATGTACAAATGTGTGGTGCTTCTTAAATATATTCTGCGTTTAAATTAAAAAATAACAGCAACCACGTCCATCGCATTTTTTTTTTTACCCAGTGCGCAATTTTCATGTCGAACTCAATGGATGCAACTTTTGCGTGGCTGTCCGTCTGATCTGTCTGTTCGTCAGGTTCCCTTGCTTCCCTTTTGGAAGCGGCAGACAAATGCCTGTCATTTGTTGGCAGGCAAACATGTTTCATACAATTTACCCCGCAATCGCTCCTCACCACCAATCAATCCACACGAGTCACACAGCCACAGCCACTGCCACTGCCACAGCCACAGCGGCAAACTTCGCGTCTCAAGCCATTAAAGCCTCGAGGGTTCAATAAATGGGCGTCGTTTATGCACCTCATCATCAGCGATTGCAGTGATCGCATCGCAGACTTTTGCAGCTCTTTTTCTTCTTTTTTATTATCTTCTATTTTTTTTTTTTTATGTTTTTTTTTTTGTTTTTTACCAAGCGGAAGTTCGAAAAAGAAGCGAACGAGTACCAAACTGACGCAATTCGAAGAATTTGTGCTCTCAATAAAAAAGATTATATGTATTTTGATGTTAAATTATTGATGTATATTCTTAGCGAATACATAAATTTATAATTTTTAGTTTGCTGTCAAACTAATTTCTAAGAAGTTAATTTATCTTTCCTAATCTAAATGGATCAACTTTTCCTGGTAGATCATATTTCCTATTTTTACACAAAATTCAATCTCTGATCTAAAAGAATATTTTTACCGTCAAACTAGGCAACAAAATATTCTGTTAACAGTGATTTGTTTAAATCAGATGCTAAAGTTTTTAAATATAATTATAGATAATTGGTGTGTGTGTGTGTGTATGTGTGCTAGGCACGTGTTCTGTTTAATTAACTGTTCCTAGGGCTGGGCGCTGAGCTGGACGCTGCATTTGGCCAGCAGCTTGGACCTTAACTGGTCGGGTGAAAGTCACCAGGTACATGAAATTAGAACAACTGCACAATAAAGTGATTGCAATGGAAAGGCAACTCCAACACAATGGTGCTTCTGGACCCGCTTAAAAATACACAAACACACACACACACACACACATACACACACCTTTCACAGCGAGTCATAGTGGAAGCCAAGTTCTAAGCCACATTAAGTACCCAGAGCATTAAGTTCATTGGCCATTTTCAGCTCTTTTGCCCATCAATTTTGTCAGTCGCTTTGTACTGGGTCATTAAACCAAATTGTTGTTGCCGCTTTTCTACAGTTCGTGATTCTCGTTTCGCATTATAATAAAATTGTCAACCTGACAGCTCCGATTAATATAGACTTCAAATTTATCAAAGCATAAATCATGTCATGTAGAAAAGCAAAATAAACAAACAAACCAAAAAAAACTTAGAGCACAAACTTTGTCTCAAGTCGGCAATTTGAATTTAATGCGACTCGGGGCCAAGTTGCAAGCTCTGAAGCCAACGACCCATACATGTGCCTCAAGTAGTTGCCACAGCTCTACCAGGTCTTCCAGGTCTTCCAGCTCTTCTCAGCTCTTCTTCAGCTTGCAAACTTGTTTTAACTTATGTTAGAACTTGGTTGAGTATGGTTGTCGGGTCTAGGAACAATGCACATTATCAAAGTGCACCTTAAACTACTTCATTTTCCCTTTTCCTTTAATTCACTTGGATATGCAAATTTGAATGAGAATGTCTGCGTCTCGGCAGTTTCCGGGCACATTTGTCAGGGCGACTTGTAAACATGACCAAAAGCCGTTAGACTGCAAAACTGGCTAACCAAATTTGCGTGACATGCAATTTTATTATCAGCTCAGAGAACTCTCTAATCCATAAATGGAATACGCCGACAGTTGTGATAAATAAATGACAGCCGCTCAACTGAAGAATAAATAAAATTCATCGCTTACAATTTATGTACTTTCTGCAGCCACAACTTGGGCGCACTTTGAGGCTACAAATTTGTTGCAAGGAGTTGCTTAAAATTTATGAAAGCGTTTGAAATTTATGCAGCAATTACAGAAGTGCATAAAAATAAAAAATATGATTTGCTGTGACTAGCTGTAAATTAATTCTTAATTTTATAGTTTCGTAAATCTGCTTTATATTTGAATGTTCAAAATTCGAATTTCAAGTCAATAAAAGCGACAAATAATCTGCAGCATTCGACATTCCGATCATAATTAACGTGCGACCGATGAGTGTTTTTATAGTTTTAAATTTTTTGCATATATATAGAAATACCTCTGCTCTCTGTTGTAGTCTGGTGTTGAGATGCGCTTGATTTATATGTACGTGTTGCATGCACCTGGTTGTCATCTCTTCCGCTCACTGTTGGCTGTTATGGCACAGTCTTTGCTGTGCACTCACCTGGAACTGTGCATGCAGTCGCTGCAGCACAGTCCCCTTCCTGTTCCCCCCACTCCCCCACCCAGTCCCCTTTTGTCCAACTAGTTGGCTTGGCCAGTTCCTTGGGTTGGCAGCATGTGTGTATGTGTTGCTGATGCTGTTTTGATAGCATAACAAAAATGAACACGAGACCGAAAGAAAAACCCTCTCCTCACATGGCAAACTCTGTTTTTTTTTTTTCTTTTGCGATATCAGATTACGTGCGGCTCATCCATATCTTGAGTTCGGTTTTCGGTCTGCTTTTGTGTGTTGGCCTTTTAGGCATATCAGATGTGAGCGGTAACTGAGCGGCGGCTCATTGCCAAAAAGGAATTTCGCTTAGAGCATTTCGCTGCAGTTGACCTTGAGGTAATATTTTGTGGAACTGCCCCTCCTCCCAACAGAGACTTCTCCGGATTGGCTATGCATTGTAAAATGTACCCGGCAGCTGCTGGCCTGTTACTGTTTATTGCCTGTTTACCATTAATTTAATGATTCTTTTGCACACTGAAAGAACTTTTAAGATGTGGCATTAGGACAAGAACAGTTCTTTAGAGAATTGATGGGATTTCAGCTATAAATAATATTTTTAAAAAGTAGAACTACTAAATACTTCAAAATGCTGCAAGTACCTGTGTAAAAGTAAATGTGTTGTTACGGAAAGTTGGGTTATTCTTTTAACAGTGTACCTGGAGCCGTTCCGGTAGTCAGTTGCTGGCAATTAAATAAAAAAATGTATGTTCTAATGTAACGAACAAGCCAACTAACTAACTAACAAACACAAATGTCGTTCACTTTGGCTTCATTTATAGCTTCCGTTTTGCATTATCAAATATTATTGGAGCTGTTGTTGTTTTTGTAGATTGTGGATGGCATGTTGTCACGTCACTTCTGTAAAGGAACCCCTTAAGTGCGCGGCATGCAATCTAATGATGATCATTAAGCGGCAGCTGTAATCACAGCGATGGCAACAGACGCGGCAGCAGCAACTAGTTGCCGCTTTGTCAACACCAATGGCAAGAACAAGACCGACCAACAAAAACAACAATAAAACGGTAATTTCTGGAAAGATTACCGTGAACATTTTCACTCATTGCCAATGCAACCTACATTTTCACATGCTCCTCCAAACCAAAAACACACACTCACACACACAAAAATAACACACGCACACACACACATTTGTTTTTTTTTTTTTAACCCTTTTGTTGACTAGCAACTGTAGAAGACAATCGACGGCATTTCTTAGCCACATTCTGCGACCATTGTAACGGCTTTGATCAGTTTTTAAGCCAAAGACTTTGTCGACTTCGAACTTTGAGTTGGGTGTCTCATCTTCTCAGTGGCACACTGATGCCGCACAACATTTTTTGTCGTCGTCTTGTTGCGCGCGCTGTCGGCACTTTTAACAGTTAAATGTTTAACTTACATCATTAACATGCCCCGCAACACAGCTAGCTGGCTTTTCAACTCTCATCTCTAATAAATGGTCAGTTTTCTTAAAATCTTTTTTTGTGATTCTTTTTTTATATTCAACTTTGTTTTGCGGTTTAACGTTTATTTAATTGCTTGGCATATTATTTAATTTGTGCAGATTTGTTTTAGGGTGGAATTAATGAAAGCTGTGAACAGTTTTTGTCTTGCTTGCAATTTTTTTTACAGTAAAGAAAGCTTTTTAATAAGACTTGATATATGAAAATATATCTTATGATAAATATTTAATATAATAATATAAGTAAAAAATGGCCATAATTCTTATCTCCTTTATGAGGCCTAAGTAATTCCATAAATGTTGATTTAGCCACAAAGATGATTGATTTCTTAGAGAACTGCAACTGAAGAATCTCATTAAGGCGTCCAGTAGCCAGTAAGTGGATGATGTATTCCACACAGTGCACATGTGTCTGAACAATTATGCTGCATAGACGCTGGCCCTTAAGCTCGCTCGATTTAAAAGATTCTCTTGCAAGTTTGTTGCCTAAGTCATTCGTTTTCTCTGCCTTTTATTTAACTGCCTCCGCGGGGTGTGTGTGTGTGTGTGTGTGTTTGCTTTGCCATGTGCAGCGACGCGAATCGTTTTGGCTGTCGTTCTGCGTCTCAATTATTTATTTAAGTTGCCACCCAGCACTGGAGTTACATTAACATTGTAAACAATACCGTTAACACGCCACAACACGTTGCACAAACAAACGCCAAGAATTTTTGCAAAGTTTGCGGCAAAAGTGCCGCAATGCAAGCCACAAGAACGAACGAGCCAACGACTCATTGTATATTTTAGCCAGCGATTTTCAGTTACTCACCAATTCCCCACTCTCCCTCTCCCATTCCCTGGACAATGCATCTAGAATCTAAAGCCTCTAAGTGTTGTTTGTGCAACGCAACCGCAACGGACAACATACACACAAAAAAAAAACTATATATATATATATATATAAAGAACTGTTAGCTGAAATACGACCAGGTCGCATACGGAAAAAAAGTCGCGGAAAACGCTTATTAAATTTCTGCATTTTGCATGCCAAAAATGCAACAAAAAAAAAAAAAATAGAAAGAACAAAAAACAAGTCAAGTTAAAAGAAGAAACCGCAGTCAAGAATTCTCCATGGATAGTTTGCGAGTGGAGTTCCAATGGACATTACAACGCTAATGAGTGGAGGAGCTCCTCTTCTTCAATATCTAACAATTGCTTTTGGTATTGTTTGTGCAAGTAGCTAAAGTTCACATACCTATGAAGTTTTTCACGGATTCTTGAAAATGTTTATCCACTTGTGAGCTGCTCATTAAGTTTTATTTGCTTTTCGGTGGCTTCCCTTCTTAGGTTTTTTTGTTTATTTTATTTTTTTTTTATTGTTATTTCTGAATAACAAATACAAATAACAAAAATCGCAGTTTGTACGATCTGTTTGTTTTTTGCCCTGCTGCACTTCACTTCACTTCGAGTTCTCTTTCGTCGTTCTCATCCTTAGACTGTTTGTATTTTTATGGTCAGCTCTTCTTCTTTAGGCCTCGTCGTTGCTCGTTGCTGGCCCGTTCTGAACGCGTCGCGTGTTCGCTGCTAACTGAAGTTCCCATTGTGTTGGCGCGTTGCTTTTAAGAAAAGCGTCCACCTAAAGAAAGTTGCAATCAAATACAAATATTCTTCTCCGCCAAAGATTCTTGTTTTGAAAGCAGCAACTTAAGAGAGGAAGAGAGCATTTATGCTTTCTCTTAGATACTTTGCTAGAGAGCAATGAAGTCGTTGCTTGTGTGGGAGTTCCCATAGAAGAGACTTTGTACTTTACATTTGTTTTGAAATTTGTCCAAATTTTTTCATGTTTTTGTTTTTGTTAGGTGTTAAAGTGTTAGCTGAAGTTGAAACGCTCTAATTGGGTCACATTTTTATAGTGACGTGATAAGTTTTGATAATTTAAAAATATTATCTGAGCGTTTCCTTTGAATTTTCAAATTTATTAATTTATTTATGAGCAATGCTAGAGAGTCTTCTGCTAATCTAAGTCAGATACAAAAATCGATATCTTAAAGGGGGAAACTAACTCAACTAAGGCAGAACTTAAGTTTATGTGTCTCTCTCCCTCTCTGTTTACTCGTTGCTCATTCGGTTTACCCATTGTAAAATCGTTTCCCAACCACAATGTAACCACACGCGCGTAGAGTTCCTACCAATGTAAAGACAAAAAAAAAAAAAAAAAATACAGAAAAAAATCCAATAGTGCACACGCAGCGCAGTCTGTTGAATTTTAGCTTGTGTTCTGGGATGCCGGCAATAATGCGCGGCAAGTAAACAAATGCCAGGCATTATTCCCATTACTCATAATGGCAGCCAGTCGCAGCCTCATCCTCATCCTCAGTTTCAACCACATCCCCATTTTTAGCGGCGCACCCGCCCATGTTGTACTCAAAAAGTTGTTTAAAACTGAACGATTCATAACACAGGAATGAAAAAAGTTAAAGGCAAAGGCAAAGGCTGAGGTGCAGGTGGAGGTGCAGGCATTTGCCTTCTTCAGTCGACCAACTGGTGAATTGGTGGACTGCCTGAATGGCCAGTGTCTGGCGAGTGGTCAATGCCTGTGTGTGTAACTTTGATCATAGTCATCGTTTTTGCGATTGTCGACTGCATTGAAGATTTGCTCTGGCGCTTTTGCTGCTGCTGTTGCCGGCTGCATTCTAACTTTATGTTTGGCTTGATGGTGCCACAAATCGCTATAAGTATTGACAAATATCAACCGTAAATTGACAAATATATACATTTTAAAAACATAGAACCATTTTATTTAATTCAAGAGCTTAACTCAAAACTCTGAGCTGATTCTTGTTAGATATGTTTGGATCACAGATTGACCTAGCGGAAAAAAAGCTAACATAACATCACTGTCCCCTGCACAGCATGAGATCAAAGATGAGGCGTGTCCGCACTTTGCTCTTTGATAGCTGTACGTGCGATCTGCCAAAAAATATGGAATGAAATATTTATCGCCATTAGATCCTGATTAGCTGCGGGGCGTGTTATTGTCGTCAGTTATGTTGTTGTTGCTATTCTTGTTGTTGTTGTTCAGAGGCGTGAAAGATTTGATAGTTCTTCTAATGTAATTTATTTTTTTTGTTGCTTTTTTCCCATTTGGTAGTTGGGCACTTAATAAGATTTAGCTCTGATTGAAATTTGATATGTTCATTCAATTATGTTTTAGTTCTCGTTCTCACCGTGTCAATAAACTCATCTCCGCACGCCCAAGCCGCCGCCCAGCCAATAAGTTACTGCGATCTCTAAATGAAGATTTCATGGCAGCAACTCTATGGAAAGTATTCTTCAAGCGAGTAATAATAATATTCATCGAGAACTATTTAAAGAAGATGCGGCAAAACATCAGCTGTCTTTAATTAATAATGGGTTTCATACATATCTTTTGTAAGTGATTTTAATATTTTAACATTTATTATAAAAATGATTGATGAATGAAAATAGTCTCAAATAATTTGCATACTCAATTCAAAATTATTCCCAATAGCTTCGACGCGCTGAAGCTTTAGCCAAGTTCTCCACCCAACATACACTGCTTGCTATTGGGCTCAAATTTTGTTAACTGCAGTAAGTAGTACACTGCTTGCACTGCCAAATGTCAGTTTAAATTCAATTTTTGCTGTGCATGCAAATATTTAAGACTATTTATTATGTAAATTACAACTTAATTGTCGCAAACGCAAAAACTGCGATAGTCAACAAAATGTCAGACTACGAATTACAGCTCTAGCAGAGTTTTCTTACTTAGCAACCAGCATTTACATTCATACATATAGACAATTACTTATTTTCTGAAATATTATCATAATGCGTTCTTTTAACTGGGCTAAAGAAAACTTTTGTTTCAACTTTGACAATAAACATTTGGCGAGCAAACACACTGCGCCATTTGCCACTTGCCACTTGCCACTTGTCACTTGTAAGTTTTCTTGTTTTTTTTTATTGTTGTACTTAGCATTTCTCACTCTCATGCGCAGATTTTTCAATTCACAACTGCAACTTTTGCTGAGTTCTCCAAGTGTCGTCGGTGTTGTTTTGACGCCTGCAGAATGGCTCCTAAAATATGCATTCTGCTTTCGGCTAACAAAAAAACAGTAAGCTTATTGCCACTTAAGTAATTCCTTAGAGTTGCCTTTTAGCAAATTCGAATTTAAATTTGGTGTATTTTTCAGAGGGGTTGAGAAATAGTTAAGATCTGTTTGTTCGTTTTAGTTGAGATTACTTCATATACTATATATATATGAATAATGAGGAATACAAATGTTTTGTTCAAGTCAAGAATTAAACTGCGATTGAATTGTATTATTAGCATAATATAATTGAATGCGTTAAGCGATGAGTTCTTCTCATGGGATATTTGGGTCCCCTAGATGCTTCAATACTTACTGTTTTCCAATTTCGTCTCATTTCCGTTTATCTTTCGTATAAATTAAGTTCGATAAAGTAGGTCTTTCTGATTCCAACGCAGAGCTTCATCGTCTTTTCCTAACTGCACCTAAAAGTATGCAGCATTTTTTCCAGGAGGCCAAGTTAGACAATGCTGCCACATAACTTGTGTCACTGGTTTGTGTACATGATACTCGCAATAGCCGCTTGGATAGAAATCAACTTTAAATCATAATTCGCATCCTGCAATTAATTTGTAAATTGAAATGATATTGTACAAATTACTTAATTCATGCAATAAGCACTTTCGTTATTATTATTAATAGCTTTACATATATAATAATATATAACTAGATGAATTGCATGTGGTAGTAAATTTAAAAATTTGATGTTTGTTATAAAAACTAATATTTTTTATTTGCAAATTTTTTTGTATACATATTTTTTTGTTAGTGAAAAACTCTTAACGGTTTCTGTTTCACAGCACTCTTTTAGATAAATATGTAACACCTTTGTGTTGTCGCAACGCATCTTTTCACAGTTTATTAATTTTTATTTTATTTTCCATTTTGCTTAATGTCTGCTGACTTACTTAACACAACCCTTGGTTGGTTACCTACATCACCTACAGCCTTATTCCCTTATTTCTTACCAGCATTATCCATTTTCCACATCAGCAGTTTGTCATTAATGAATATTCCTGTGGTTAAGCTTGGCAAATGAAAGCCCCTCTTCGACTGTGAGTTGGTGCGCCACTTAAGTCTGCTCTAAAGTGCTCCAATGCAGGGGTTTCTCTTGGTTAACTTTAATATTAATGCTGCTGCTGTGTTTGTTATGCATTAGCCACTTCAACTTCTATGTTTCTCTCGTTACTTACAGCTGCTGCTGGTCCACAATTTTTTATTTGTTTAATATGTAAATCTACACATCTTTAGTTTACAGTATCAAGTATTTTCTTTAGTTTATCGACTACTGAAGGACTGACTCTCTCTCTTTAGGTGGTACCTCAAAGCAGCAATGGCAGTCAGCATATATTTAATCAAAAATTTAATATGAGACAGGTTTTTATATATTTTTTTACCATATATCTTAAATATGCTTCATCACTTACCTCTAGTAACTATTACCACATCCTAATTGATTCCTATAAAACTTGTTTATATCTATAATTTAAAACGATTCTTCGCAAATTAAGCTGTGTATTTTTGCACACTAAAATAATTGTAATTGTCATTAGGTATTTGAAGCACGTATCTGGATTACATGGGTTACCTCTACCTCTAAGCTAGTAAATCATGGTTATGACCGTGCTTGTAGCTGTTGGCCACGTTAAGAACAAACAAACAGCGTGATGTCCAGCCAGACGCTAATTACAGTAATTTTGTCAGCTCTTCTCCGGCTTAAGAGTGCAAGAAACCCCAAAAAGCAAGCTGTCGGATAAGTTGCACTTGCTACTAAACACGTGCTACACGCAAAACTTTGTCAACAAAGATAAAACAAAAAAAAAAAAATAACTAAAACAAAAACTAACAAGTAATTAAGTATAGTAAAATATCAGGGTGTACAGTCAAAAAATACCCTGTGTCGAGAAATTTTGACTAAGTCTTAAAATTAATTTTTTGTTTATAATGCAATTTTGTATATATTTGTAGGATATCTGAATAATATAGGTGTATAAATGCTGTGCTTATTATTGGGTATATCAAAACGACTGCAGAGTATTTATATAACACATCAGTGGATTTAATTCTTTAGATAATTAGCTAGGCCACTTTGACTAATGCAGAACTTGCCTCTCCTCATCACCAAGCACAACTCATTCCACTTTGTTAAAGATGTGCTGCGATTATCTTTGGGCAAAAGTTTATTGGGGAACATTAATTTGCGATTAGATTAATACTCGCTGCATTAAGTTCTGATTATAGATTATCGTATTTCTTGCTTATCGCGATAACCTTATCGTTGATAACTTCCTTAACTTGCAGTGCGAATATGAAATCCAAATGGTCCCATGTTTCATCCTCTATCTCGTAGAGATCCTGCAGATTTGGCAATAAGTCGGGCAACCGTGAGATGTCCTGGACATTAGCCGACCCATCGGCCTGTCCGGAGTACAAATACAAGTTGGATGTGATCTTTGATATGTCATAGGAGGGCGGCACCTCTGTACCATACTTGGCCAGGTTCTTCTTGGGTCCCCAGTCGTAGCGACGGAACTCATTTGATACATAGGATTGTATAAAGTGTATGCCCTGATTTGTCGAAATGCCGGCTGGATGAGTCTCTGCCACTTGTGGCAGCAGCGTCTGAAAGTAAAGAAAAATTTAATAAAAAGAATACAATTTTTTTTGTGTGTATCCACTACAGATTATATTATTTTGGCCATTATTTCACAGTGTACCTACCACATTTGTGTTGCCAACTTCATCGCCCCACCACTCTGCCAGAACTTGACAGAAGCTGAAGAAATGGGGATCATTGCTGCAGGCCGTGTCCAGAATACGTTGAACTTCAGGATTCATGGGTAAAAATACCTGATTCTGCAGAAGCTCAGCGCCCAAGCCAGGTGAACCCAAAGTGGAAGCGAGGGAGAGGACGATTCCTGTCGTTGTGTTACCCATGAAGATTGGTGGTGCCAGCATGTGGGCGGTTTTAATCTTGTCATTGTACTCTGGTCGTTCAGATCCCATGACAAAGAATGTGGTGCAGCCCTGGGAGTGACCGACATAATGCACCGCCTTCTCGCCGGTGGTTTCTAAAATGTGGTCTATCATGGCGGGCAGATCGTAGGCACCAATCTCATGCCAGCTAAACTCCCAGTAGTGTGGATGCTTGGTGCTCATTTTGGTGTGATTCCGAGAGTAGATATTGCCACGTGCATTGCCCAGCCAGACATCGTAGCCTGCATCCGCATAGTTGTAGGCCAAAGCATTGTCCGGCCCATTGAGCAGGAAACAATCGGAGCAGCTGAACAAACCGTGCTGGATGAGCACAGCCGGACGTGGCTTATTCGCATTGCTCAGCTTGGGTGAATACGGAATGCGGAACATGTTCAGCAGATAGCCATCCTCCGTCTCCACCTCATGCGTTTCAGCCGGATAACCAAACGATTCGATGCGTTGTGCCTGTAAAATGCCAGAAATCCAGAACATGGCTTAGCGTTACTGTTTAAAAATCATGGCTATAATCCTACTTGACCACACGGTAAACCATTAGGGTGTTAATTTAATAACAAAAGTATTTTATTTGATTATTAGATTTATTTGCAACATTGAATTTAGTTAGTGGTACAAAAGCTCAATTGGATTAAAAATAATATTTCCATTGGATTAAAAATCGCTGAAGTGCTTTTGATATTTATGCAATTTAATAGTTTTAATTTTTGAAAATGTTTAAAATGAATTGTTTAAGTTTTCGTTTGAAATTTAAATGTGCCACTTTTGTAATTTTGGGCTGTTACTCACCGAACTCTTGATTGGCTTTAAGGGCAAATCAATGAAAGGATCATACGGGAAAGCCAGCACAGTGGTGGTCAGTGCCAGGATTACCACCCAAACCTTTAACATATTTATTGATTTCGCGTTTGTTCAGCTCCGAAATTATTGAAAGACTAAAATAAATTTGATTAATAAAATACTTATATCCCTTTGCACCATTGTGAAATCTAATCTTTTGATTAGAAATCACTTGACTTGAAGAGTTTTTTTTCGCATGCTTGATAAGAATAAAAGATTTAATCAATAAATTAATTTTAATCTGTTCGATTAATCGGAACTGGGGGTAAGAACCCGATGGATTGTGATTAATTACCAAGAACTTCAAATGAATGAATAAACTAGATGATGCTCAATATTCGTGAGTAAAGAATGTTTTCAGTTTTAAGTATTATCTTTATATAGATTAATCAATACACGCGATTCATTATGATTATCATTTGTTGTACTATTTATGTTGTTATCAGTCATAGTTATAAGTTTATTTTTAATTGCGTTGCATTTAAAAAAATATATAAATTTACAACCGAAAAATCCAAAGCAGTTATATTTGCGCAAATAACAAAGTTTGAATATCTCTATGTATTTCAGATTATCATTTTGCTTGCTATTCACATTTATCTTCTCGTTGATAATTTTCTTAACTTGCATTGCGAATATAAAGTACAAATTTCCCCACGTATCAGCCTCTATCATCAATTTTGCAAATTTTGCCATAACTCTGCATTAGTTCAGCTCCCAAGCCAGGTGAACCTATTACGGCAGCGAGGAACATAAAGACGTCAAAAGTGATATTAATCATGATGATTGGTTGTGCTAGCATGTGGGAGGATTTAATCTTGTCATTATAATCCCGACATGCGGTTCCCATGACAAAGAATGTGCTGCAGCCTTGGAGGTGACCAACATAATGCAACGCCTTCTCGCCGGCGGTTGCTAGGATATGGTCTAGCATGGCGGGCAGACCGTAGGCTCCAATCTCATGCCGGTTAAAAACCCAATATTATGGATGTTTGGTGCCAGCCAGACATCATAGCCTATATTCGCATTGTTGTAGGCCAAAGCATTGTCCGGCCCATTGAGCAGGAAACAATCGGAGCAGCTGAACAGACCGTGAACACAGCCGGACGCGGCTCTTTCGGTTTGGCCAACTTGGGTGAATACGGAATGCGGAACATTTTCAACAGATAGCCATCCTCAGTCGGGTAACCGAACGTTTCTATGCGTTGTGCCTGTAAAATGCCAACAACCCAGAGCATTGTCAAGCGTTACTCGATTTCGTAGCTAAAATCCCACCGAAAACAATTAAAGTGTTAATTCAATTGAAAAATTTGTTTCTTATTAAATATATTTTATTTTATAGTTTAATCTCTAATTTCATATTATATTTGAATAGTATAATTTTTTGTACTGTGTGCTTAAAATCCAAATTGTCTGTTATTATTTAATTTGAGAGGAAGTCTGATCTGATCAGGCTAAATAATTTGTTTTTTTTTTCAGCGTTTGGTCCCATGCTGAAACATATTTTTTTAGAGATGTAAAAATAAGCTATTTATACTTTTTTTTTGTTAAAGTTTTTATTTAGCTTATTGACTAAAAATATATTTTGTTCACTTCTTCAAGTGCAATTGTGTCCCTGAATGTGTCCCATCTTATGCCTATTTTTTATGAACACCTTTCGGTAGTTGGTACTCCTTTTTTTGTTGTTGGGTTGGATGGAGGATGTGTGGAGGGTCTGACGGCTGATGGGCATGAAACAAGCGTATCTACGAATTGCGCCTGACTTGCTCCGATTTCTGTGTAATGCGGTGTTGCAAGCAATGTGCAAGCGATGTGCATATGGAGCGGACTGCAACGCGTTGCTCGATATTGGCGTTAAGCATTGGAAAAGCCGCAAATGACGAGCAACAACAATGAAAAATCATTGAGCACTGAGCAGAGAGAGAGATTTGAGGAGCAGAGACTGCCAATGTCTGTGGCATTGTCAACACCAAAAACAAATGGATAGGCAGCAAAACGAGTGCGATGCACATATCCCCAAAGAGGGATAAGGCATAAGTTGGAGATGGAGGGAGAAAGAGAGGTGGATAACCCAAATCGTAAATACGATGCACTGAAAATGTGAACTAGTGCAAATTGCAAGGAGTATAGAACGTGGAAATTGTATTAAAAAAAATTACATAAATCTGAATTGAAGATGCACTGCGAAAAAGAATAAACCTTTAATTAGCATAGAATAAAGATAAAAAAAACAACTATTAAATTTGTTGTAATCATCAATTCAGATAAGCTGGCAGTTTTGAGTCGCCTCAAGCTCAATAAATATTTAAGTTGTTAACATTTTTTATTGCAGTGCACAATAAAGCAATAACCAATTAACTCGACAGAAGAGCGCTTCCAAGCTCACTCGGAAATTGCATGCGGCTTCCAGCTGCACTTGCCACAAGTTTTGGTTCGAGTTGTTGTTGTTTTTTTTTTTTTTAATTTTTTCGAAATTGCACGCCTCAGTTATTCAATCAGCTGGCCGCTTAATTGGCAGCTGATGGGCGCCCTCAAATTGTTGTCAAATTGGCAATTGCAAAAAAACAAACCACAAATAAATAATATATATATGCAAGAAAATGATTGCAAACGTTTTGCAGGGCTCGATGCCAAAATCGTTTAACACTAAAAATCGTGACTAATCATAAATCTTAAAAGTATTTATAGCCAAGTTATCGAGTGTTAACTCGTTGGAGAGGCGTTGACGATGACAACGACAACGTCGAAGACAACGTGTCAAGTTTATGTTAATGGCCCAAAGTCAGAAAGCCACTTGCAGTACAGCCCACAATTAAGTTGGCCACAATATGTAAGACTTGGTAGTGTGGTAGTTTGAGTCATGCCCGAGTTGAATGCCACACAAGTACGCAATGCAGACAATAACTTTAATACTTAAAGCTAGACCACTTAGCGCAAATTAAAAGCAAATATCAATTTGTTGATTGATCCATAATAGCAGAAAATAAAAGTAATCTTTGTACCAAAGTAAATTCTAAATTAAATAAAATAAACCATAATTTACAATATTTAAAGCCAATTTCATAACTGTCAAATCGTTATGCTTTTCATTTTGCTTTTCCTTCAAATATAGCAAGTTTTGAGTGCTGCATATTAAGTTTAGTTCAGAATGAGTTGCTGCGTCGTTCTGAAGTTAAGTAAAAAAAGTTTGTTAAATCGAAAATTAACTTTTTGCCATATTGTAGTTGTTGCTGTGTCTGCATTGTCTTTCAAATCTGAGCAGCAAACGATGCCAACAATTTATTTTAAGCAAAATATATTTTGCATACGAGTATTTTTCATATATGCAAAAGCATGACATGTACCATAAGTTCTATATGGGAGATACATTTATAACTTTCCTAGAAGTAGGGGGGGGGGGGGGACCTTTTTTTTTTGTGTAGTTGCCTTCTGGCAATTGACAGGCACAATAAATTGTAAAGTATGGCCAAAAGTTACTTATGGCCTGCACATATCAGAGAGATACATACATAAATGCATATTCATACATCCTTGTGCCTCTGCCAGATATATATATATATATATCTTTTTATATTTATATATATGAATATGGACATATGCTGCATCTGCCGCAGGAAGTCGAATATTTTATGGGTTTAGAGTTGAGCGAAATTTGTTACTAGCAAATAGCGTTTGTAACTGATTTTATATTTTACTATGCAAATTACTGGATTTCAAACATCAATTTTTTCTTAACATTTTCAAATTTAAAATTTTTTAAATTTTTGTTAAAGAAGTAAAATACTTCCAGTAACATTTGTCACTGTTTCACAAAATTGCTCATCTCTGTTTTGTGTTAACTGAGATAAAAATAACACTGTAACTCAAGTGTTTGCCACTTTTTGGCGCCATTTGCAGTTGGTCGTAAATCGCTGTTTGCCAATTGATTTTTCACATATGCATTTATTTAATAGATATTTGCGATTGCATTTAAAATTTGCAATTTGCAAGTGGAACCTAAATTGTGTCCAGTCTTTTAACTATGCAGTTGCAGTCATTGACAATGATTTGGTATATTTGAGTTTTCTAAACACGCGAAAATTGTTGTTAAACACTCGAAGCATATTTGTGCAACAGCACAATTTCTGCTACCACTTGTGGCACATTATGCACGTACTCGAACACTCTTCATTTACATCCCCCTCAAACTTTCCGGCAACTCATGCAAATCCAATTAGTTGGATTTGCTTCTCTTCATATTCGCATTGCATTGCATGGATTTTAATTATTCGAAACGTTTGTTCCACAAATCGTTGCAACTGCGTCCGAATTGTTTTTGGTTTGGTTTATTTTTTTCATTCGTCGTTTGGCTTCTTAGTCTTTAGCTGCTGATGCATTTCATTTGGGCTGGTTCATTAGGAGGCAGCCTTAGCTGCAGCTGTGTCTTCAACTTTAGATTCAGCAGTGTTGGCTTTTGCCACCTTCTAAGCAACTCAATATGTTGTTGTGCGGGGGCTGAAGAGGCACTTCATCACTGCTGCTGGCATGGATTGTTTTTTGCTGCCTCGAGCGGTCACTAATTGTGGCATTCGCCAAGCGGTTAAGTGTGTGTGAAGTGAGACTATTGAGAAATATATTAAGACTAATTGTTAAGTTTTTAAATACAACAAACTGTTGCCAAACGAAGCAAGGCCGAGTAGATTTTGGGTTGTCTACCAACTTTGTATTTTAACACATTGTAATAATAATTTAATAGCACTGTATTAACTGTATAATATTGTCTCCATTTCAAATTTTAAAAAATAACTGTCGGCTATTTTCATACAGGTTGCCAACAAGCACAGCAAGCGTTCGACAGCATCAAACAAGTTGCATCACGCAACACGCAACACACACACAACTCTTATACGCTAAGCAAAGCGTCGAGCATTAGCAAGTATAAGAGACGATTAACTATCGTTCACAGTAGCAGCAGCAGCAGCAGCAGCAGCAGCAGCAGCAACAGCAACAAGAACCAACTGCATTTTGGCTGCTTATATGAATTTTTTTCGGAATGGAGACAAAGTAAAAAGAACTGTTGCGCATTTGGCTACTTAAAATTTTAAGGGTCATTGGCGATTACGATTGGCTGTAAGCTAGGAAGGGATATTAAATGTTCAAGGGCTGCTGCGCATCCAACTGACAATGAAAATGCCATTCAAAACAATCAACAGTCACACTTGAACCCACAACACAGTGTGTGTCACTGTCTGAATGCCGAGGCGATTCAATTAACTGCAATTTGTGCCCCCCAAGCAGAGCAACAAAAATATCTAATTAAATTTATTAAAATAATTGTGCAAAAAATAAAAAAAAAACTGGTAATAATCATAAAATATGTGAACAATAACTGGAATAATTGTAATGCCATCTACAAAAATAAAAGCAATTTCTAATTCATGGTGAAAATCAATTACGGCGATATATTTTCCATTATTATATTAACGAGCTACGCGCTACGTTGGAGCACTTTTGTTGAAAAAAAACCATGCATATGATTTGTGCATTATTAAATTTAAATGTTTGCCCCAATTGCACCATACGAAATTTATTTTAATTAAGCAATTCCATACACGGATTTCACTGAATATATAGTTATTATATTGACATTATGGCAACTGTACAAGGTTAGACAAGATGGGCACAGCAAAAGCTGTAAAAGCAAATTTATTTTAATTGTTATTTAGCGGTGTTAGAAGTACGGTAAATTTAAATGTTGCTAAGCGTAGTTAAAAATAATTGATTTATTACTTTATTTATCATATTTCACATCTCTGATTTTGTATTCCTTTTCTCATAACGTGAATCACATTCAGCTGAAGACATTTCACACAACTCAACAGTTATTTTCTTATGCTGAACGCCCCATTTCCTCATCTATTATATCTTCTCCCCCACCCACAGTTCACACACAACTAAACAATTTGAACGGCAGCAGCCAACCGTTGATACACTCAGAAAATGTATTTATTATTATTTAAACATTGGAAATTACTTACTTATATTTAAAGATTAGAAAAAGCCAAAGAAAAAACATGAGTTAATAACAAGTTTTAATTAATTCAAATTAAACGTCTGTCAACGCAGCTTAGCTCATCGTGGAAGACATGGACCAGGGAGGTGTGGGGCCAGGTTAGGTGTTTTCAATTGACGCAAATTGAATACTAAAGTTGAGAATACTGATTATCATCATTATATGAATACAAAATTATATTCAGGTAGATAAGTGTGCAGAAAATTTATTACTTTTGTGCAAATTGAAGGTTTTTCTTTAGAAATATATTCTTATGATAAAAATAGCAAAAAAAATTCGATAACCCATTTTCTGATAGTCAAAAATAGAAAAAGAAATCGTTCTGAATTTAAGAAAATTGACATGCCTTGAATGCCAAATATATAATTGAAATTTTTTATAAATATAATGAATACTTTCTAGTTTTTAAGGCGATTTAACTTGCGAATTTTCTCAGAGTGTATGCCCGGCTGTCCAAAGAGTTTCGCATTATGATTCGCCGCTTTACTCGAGCGTAACACGACTAGCAGTTGAAAGGGAGAGGTGTGTTGTGAAAGGGAGGTGATAGGGCCAGACAATCCCAAAACAAGTTGCTACTTGCGGCGTTTCGACGCTTGGCTCATGCCAAAATACTAGTTTACAAACAAATAAAATAAGTGGGGGGAATAATAATGGAACGAGGCTGTACCGAAACTTTAATACACTATGTAAACCGTTAATGCAAAATTATAGTTTTCTGCGTATCTGAATCTGCACTCAAAATATAAGAAAAATTCTATTTGGATTTCTTAAAAGCTTTATAACTACAAAAATTTCTTGATATTTTTGTTGCATGATAAACACCCACACAAAATGTTTATACCCCATTTAGGGGCACCGCTTGCCAACCCGCATGGTAATTTAGCCACAGTAGTAACAACAATAGCCGACGGCTTCAACAACCCACTCACTTGGCCAGCAAACGAGTTTGGTGGAGTGGTGTGGTGTGGTGCACGGGGGCAGTAACCGAACCCAAGTGAGCCACTCACCCATTCACCCATTTCACGTGCAACTTTGCCACATCTCAATGCGCTGTTAATTACTCCATTAGCTTTGCTACCGAGCAGTTGTTACCAGGAATTAAGATAGAGTTATGGCCAGGTGAGAACTGTAAGCTGTCAATCAGCTGTTGCATAGACACAGACACAGACACAGACAGACGAACAGTTGCATGCATCAATTAGCAACAGTAGCAGTAACAGTATTACCAACAATTGTCTGCTATCTACATACATACACACATACAACAATTAGAATTAAATTCAATATACACTCAGAGCCAGCTCTAAATTGAGCAAACTGAAGTTCAAACTGTTTTTTGTTGGGTGCTGGCCTTAAATTGTGTCTGGAATTCATCGGCTTGGAAAATACAATAAAACCGGCAACTAAATGACCAACGGCAGAGAAAAAGTCATTCGAGCACAATTTGTATGCAGTCTGTTTGGAATATTTAATGAATTCTATACCAAAAACAAGAGAGAGAGATTGGAAATCAGGAAAGGGCAAATGGGAAATGGGCGCATAAAGCACTTTGTACCAAATTGCTTTGGTCTGTGTGACCAGTTTTTCGTCTTTGGCACATTTTCTGTTGGTTTTGGTATCAAATTTGTAACAAAGTTTTTTTTTTATTGATTTTACTATACAAATTATCAAGTCAAGTTTTTGGACGTTGACAGCAAAAGGCTAACGAATCGGCCAAGATTGCAAAGAAATATTGAAAATGGAAAAGCGGGAAAATATTTGAGCAACTAAAAGCTTTGCCAAAGATATCATTTAGAAAGCGAATTAAATTTGAATTTAAATTTCGCACATCTATTTTCATAATTACATTATTTAAATGCAGCTGCAAAAAATGCTAAGTAAATCTTTATTTACCCCATTTGGCAATTTGCAAAGCATAAATATTCATAAAGTGCATAAAGATGTGTAAATTATGAATATAGTTTTGAAATTATTTGCGTACCAAAATGTCTGTAATATGAATGTAAAAAACGAATTATTAATGAGCTCGCACACATATAAAACACACAAATTCCATTGTTATATTTTTATTTGCTTAGTCTTTTTTTTTTAGACCTGCTACACAACACACACTCATACACACACACATAACACACAGTCGAACAAAAGTTGTGAGTGGCCCATTCACAATTCAGACTCCGAGCCAAAAGAGTTACGCATTTCTTATGAGCCAGGCATAGGTCAGGGAATTGCCAACAATAAGTTGTGAAAAGAGACAAAAAAAAAAAGAGTCAGCAAACAAATGAACTGATCACATATTCAAATTCCTTTCCAAATCACTTTTATTTATAGCTCATTAAAATCATAATAACCCATTTGCAAATCCCCAAGTATCGGTCATCAATCAAACACCATTTTGACCAAAAAGGGGGAAGCGGAGTCATCTCTCATTATGCCGCTTAAGCGTGATTTAATAGTCGATTCGTCGATTGCGAAAATTGCAATTTAATTGTTTGACAAATGCTTCAAATTGGTTTGGCAAAGCCCCATCGAAAATTTGAGTCAAAATTGAATTGCATTTAATTGTCACGGATCTGTCGAAATCGCCACTTCTGATTTGTATCTATTTTAAAAAGCATGTCAAGTATTTAGTTTACTACCAATAAATTTTAGTCAACTTTAACTTCCGTTATTGCACACCCCCAAAAACGATGTCTTTGCTTTTCCATATAATGCCCAGTGGATTTTGACGGCAATCAAGCTTTGGCATTGAGGTGAAATAACCCAAATGTTTCGTTATTTTTTTGTTGTTGTTGCTACTTTTTGTAGTTTTAAAGTGCTTATTGGATTTGCCAAAGTTCAGCTTGTCATGGCACAAGCTAAGGGAAAAGTTTCATTTCTATGTCTTTGCCTCTCTCTCTCTCTCTGGAGGTGTCCAAAAATATTTACAAAATGTGAGTGAACAATTTATTTCATAGTTTTTAAAGTTTTTTTTTTTATGTGTATTTGTGTATTTATGTGGCCGTTGGGATATTTATATAAGGCAACGGCACACGACTCTGACTCGTCGAAAGCTTTGCAAGTCACTTTAATTATTCATGATATGTACAACTTTAATTTCATGTCATCTTCCGTAAAGGAACATTTGTAAATTTTGATGAAGTATGTGCAGAAACTTAAATTAAAGAAATATTTACTGTGTTCTTTGAGCAAATGGAAATAGTTTAACATTTGCATACTCTGAAACACAAGTTATATATATATATATATATATGTTGTACATTTTATTTGTGAATATTCCATAAGGAAAGTTGGAATATATATTCGTGCTATGCCCATGTCAGAGAAAGTATTAAAATTGGAGTGCATTTTGTGTAGAGACTAAAAAAACTGCATATCCAAATAGAAATGTAGCATTGAAGATTTAATTCAAAATAAAGTTAAAATTGTTCAAAGTTTCATGCGCACTTTGCTGGTATTCTGCAAGCCAATATCTGTCATAGTTTTAGAACGAGAGTAACCAAATTTAAAAGCTGCATAATTGAATTTTCAATGGTCGAAACACACACTTCCATTAAAATTGCCCACTCAACTCCAAAATCTTTTTGCCACACGATATCAGCTGTTGGGGTAATTCGGAATCGACTCTGGTCGACAACAATGCTACCTTAAAAAGTAAAAGTTTCTCTTATTCTGTTTGTTCAATAGAACAATTGGTTGAAAAAATTTAATTTCGATTCTCGTGAATTTTCTTTTGTTCGGTGTTGCAACTAGTGTAAAAACCACACTGAGGCTGCAAATTAATTGTCAAACTGAGATCAAAAGCGACAAAAAATAAACAAAAATGCTGGAAACAAACAAATTGAACTTAAAGCTACCCTGCAAATAGAGTCTGTGTGGCAAAAATTAAATTGTATTGATTTTTTTGGCAAACTGATTAAAAAGTAGAAAATTAATCATATTCATTACTAAAAAAGAAGGCCACGAAGAATAATGAATATTTTTATTGTATTTGATTGAATGTGATTAAAATACCCTCTTCAAATGTAAAAATGGGGAAGTGAAAATTGTAATCAAGAGCAGTAGTTGAATTAATTGCAGCTGTGATTGTGGAGTCAAGCGGATTGTCAATTGAATGACAAAAAACAAAAAAAAACACTGCAGTTGCTGATAATCTTTTTGCTGCTGATGCGGAGATTACTGTTTTTACTGTTGTTGTTGTTGTTGTAGCTGTTGTTGTTGTGGGTTGCATTTAATTTGAAAGCTCGTAGCGACAAGATTATAAATATTTGTGCGCTACACTCGGCAAAAGATTTATGTGCCCACGAAAATTTGACGATGTGCAGCACATGCAATACACGACACATGGACACAGTACAGCAGAGAGGTAGGTGGGAGGTGTGAGTTGGTGTTGTCGTTTCGTGATGGTGAATTTGGGGTGGTTGATCTGTGCCATCAGTTGCACAGCTTACAACAAAATCGTGTTTGCACGCGCAAATTATGCAACCTGCCACACGTTGCAATGGTTGCATTCGTTTCTCGTGAGTGGCCTCGCTTGGCCAGTTTTTTCTTGTGGTTTTCATTTATTTATTTTGCACACATGTTTGTTGACGTTTTGTTTGGATTTTGGTCAAATGGCATTTAGCCATGTCAAGTGTTGCTTGAACCTCATTTGCAGCAGAGACACGTACGACCTTGAGGCAAGATTGTGCAAACACCCCCAAGAATGCAAAGGTAGGCAAAACTAGATGCAAACCACAGGTTAAAAAATGTGGGCAGACACACAATTCTTCACAAGTTGAATGTGCGTTCATTACGCAGTTGACAAATTGCCACAATGAACTTGATGAAGGGTTTTCAGTCAAGAGCTGAGGAGAGTGGTAAGTAAGAGTACAAGTAAGCTAATTCTTTAATTAAGATTGACAATATCAAATGTCAACAAATAAATATAACACATCCCATTCAAAAAAGTCTTCAATTTTTACAACAATAACTCAAATCGACGTGATGACTTTGAGGATTGTTTAAGTTGTTGATTTTGCCAATAGTTATTTATTATTAAAGAGTATTATTTAAAGTCATAATTGTATTTTATATATAAATATATTCACAAAAACTCTTAACTAAGCCTTGTCAAGTCTTTTGTTTAATCCATTTTGCCTTGCATGGTAAATAAAATCTTCAAATGACTTGAAAAATGAGCAGGGAAAAGCATTCAATTCTTGCACGAAATTTGAAAATTAATTATGCTGCAAATTTAATGTGGCTGTTATTGTTTACTTGCTGTTATTGTTACTGTTTTTTTTTTGTTGTTCTTGTTGTTGTTGTGTCCAATTGAATTAAAAGCATGCCAGACAATTGAGCCCGATGTTTGCGCTGCCCCGTTTCGGTGCTTTGCGCCTCAATTAACGGCAGATTGTGGCAGCAGCTGCAGAAAGCGAAACAAGAGTCGACAATGGGTTACAAATAAACTAAAAAAACCCGAGACCCCAAAAGCGCAGCAATTGCAGTAGTGCGAAAATGTGCACCATCGTAAATTTTGTAAAATTTGAGCTCGCAAAGTCGTTAAATGTAGCAAACACACACAGGACATGGCCACATGTACACCACATACAGCAGCACACACAGCAGCACACACAGCAGCGGTACACACACACTCATCACAAATTGGGTCAGTCAATTGGGGCAGAGCAATAGAAATGCCTCTAAAAGGACATGCAAAAATGCACAGAAATAGTAAGTTAACTTAACGTTTGCCAGTATCATTTATATATTTTTTTTACTACATATTTTTTATCGTTAGAGATACAATAAAATTTCGATATTGCCGAAAGTCGGGTGCCGCTAAAAAGTAGTTTCTTAATGCCGCATTATTACAAGAATTTCGAGAAATATTATTTTATCCCTTATACCAACACATATTAAAAAATATTAGCTTTAGTTTCCATAAAGAGAATCTTTTAGTCGAAAACTCTCCAAAGTGTTGTTTTTATCTTTTTTGTCTTTAATATTCTCAAGCTGTTGGAACGAAATAAGGATAAATTGTCTCAAAACTGTGCGGTTATACCGAGTGGGTTGGGGATTACGCCTATGTGTGTCTATTATATATATGTATGTGTATTCAAGTGGCAGCTTGGCTTACTGTTTCTTTATTTCATACATAAGCCTTCAAAACGATTTCGTTGTTCTTAAAAATTCTGCTTAAAATGCACATAGAACAATAAATCCAGCATATCCCCCAATATGAAAAGAATTCATACGGCAGGAAAAACATGAAAATAAAAAGAATAGTAAATAATGTGATATATGAAATTATTTTAAAAAGTCTACGTCGACTAACAGATATCCTGCAGTCCAATTTTAATGTAAGAAATTTAAAATAAAGAGTTGATATTTTGTTAAAAAAAAGTTGCAGTAGCATTTGTGATGGTCTTTATTTTTTACACCCTTTTTTTAAATATTTCGCAGGCCCTTATATTTTAAGCTTAAATCTGAATATTCAATTTCAAACAAAAGTGATGCTTGTCAAGTAAATGATAAATACCCGTATATACAGATTTGCAAAAGGATTTAAAAATAGTGCATGATTTTTTTAGTCAATAAGTTACATAAGACCAAAATGGATTATACCAGAAACAAACGTTTTTTACCCATTCATATTGATTGCACTCCATTTTAAAAAGAAAATATATTAAAGAGAATAAACCAAACTGTTATCTGAAATGCATACAAATTTTAGTGGAACAAAATGCAAACATTTTCTGCCACTTTTTTTCTCTTACTGGTTTTTTACTCTAAAAAGAAAACAGTAAATGGTAAATGGAGTGTGCTTATGTGAGTGGATCCGTTAGTGTTTTTGCCATTTTTGTTTAAAGGTGAATTTTTGTGCATTAAAAAAATTGTTGAGTTTTTTGTGCAGCAAATATTTAAGTTGCAATAAGTGCAAAGGCAGCCAAGCATAAAGAAATGTGCGTGAAGCTAAAATATTTGTACTGATAATAAAATATTTTTACACTTTTTGCATATATTTTGCATTAATTATGCGTCGGACGAAGTGGTTTTATAGCAAAAGTTGAAATGTTGCCTGACAGAAGCGAAACTCAATAAACCATTTCTTAATAGTATGAATTAAACTTCAATAAATGTTAATTAAATTATTCTACAATTCGAAGTCATCAAGCATTTAAAATATTTCGCTATAGTTTGTACAAGAGATATGTTGACCTGATCCTTCATAAGGAAGTAATAAAATAAATTTTGATAATACTTAAAGTTCATTTTGATCACATTAATTTAGCATTTTCCATTTTCCGGATTATTTTGTCAAGGTTTTCTTGCTGCTGATTTCTCATTGAGATCAAAAGCAAAAAACTGTATTTATTCAGCTTTTGACAAGCCAAATTGAAGTTTAATTAATTTTGTAGTTGCCCGGGCAAATGCAAATAAGCAATGCCCAAATGGCCAAAACAAATACATGCATGAGTAGCTGTATTTGTGTGTGTGTGTGATTTCATAAGAATGTAGAATGTGGCCTGTGGCCTGAGCTGAACTTTGGCATGCCGACCAGAGAAAATATGTCATTTTTCTTACAGCTTAAATGAAAAACACGCATAATTTATGGGTCAGCGTTGAATATGCTGAACGCATCCAGCATAAAATCTGAGTGCGATTTTAGCTCGTACCTTTTCTTTTTTTTTTTTTTTAGCTTTTTTCTGCCAAGGTTTTTGCTTGGGACCAACAGCAGTCGACCTGGTCGGTCACGACTGCCATGTGATGTATTATATTTTACTGATTTATTGCCTTATTTATGCTTAGCATTTGAACGGTAAATTTCGTAGCAGCAGCCCCCTAAATATACAACATTTCAAGCATCAGACAAAATATTAAATTTGAGCTATTCGCGAATTACTTTAAGAATGTATTTTAGCCTGTGTTCTAAATATATACATATCCAAATGAAACTTTCATTAATATAAATTTGTCTTGCTTAAGAAATGTCCATAAATAAAATTATTTTATTATATAAAATTAATTGATTTCGTCAAATTTTGAACAATACGTAACTTTTCGCAATTTGAGTGTCCTTAAGAGACTGGTGCACTTGAACAAATGTTGACCAATGGAAAGGCTAAGGCTTCACTTAACTTAAATGAGTTTGGTAACATAATCCACACAAACAAAAAAACCACACACACTTACACACACACAGAGAATGAGAGAGAGAGAGAGAGAGAGACGCGGCCACAGACAAATTCTTGAAAGTGTTGACCACAGTTTGTGCATGTGGCAATTGCAGAGTTTTGGAGCTGCTTGTCCTTGAACCTTGTTTGTGGCAGCTATGTGCTTAGTCCTGGCCTTTTATTTGCTTGCGGCATTTGTTTGCACTGTCTGTTTGCCACACAAAGCACACACAATTTATGCGCTGATGTCCTTGCCACCCGACTACTGCTGCCCATCATTGTGGCAGCCGTCTGCTTGTGGCTATACCATGCTTACATGCCACACACGAGTATCATATCCATGGCTTGGCTGTCTGCGTATTTGTCTTGGCTCGTTTTTCAATTGTCAATCCGTGTGTGCAATCAACGTGTGCAACTGATGTGGCTCAGTCATGGCCAATGGCCAGATATTATTACTGACAAAGGACGCCCCAAGTTGCCATCCCCAAATTGCACAGCAAACATCTGCTGTCAAATCAACACTTCTATCAATAACAGTTCATTCAATATTTCTAATCTTAAAGTTTGCTAAAGTTGGTTATTTAATTAAACTGTTAGTTGTGAGTGGTTTGACACAGTTTGTGATGATGAATACCTGATTCACAAATTCCAAAATACTTGTTGAGTTAAGGATTAAAATTGCCTTAACATCTTTTATTATTTTAAGCTACTTTCAGTCACGTGTAAGTTGCACATTTCACAATTTTGTTGCATCAATAAACAGCAGCAAATTATGCATTTTGTTTGTGGGAAATTAATTTAATAAATGGTATCTGAACATAGTAAAATTTCTGGAATTGGTTTCAGGAAATCGTTAAAATTGCGGCGAATTTCATGCAAATAGTAGGCATATTTATTAAATTTATATGTTTACACTTATTTGAATTTCGATTATGATGTTTATAATTTAGGTACCCTAAAAATAAAAGAAAGTGTAAAAGGGATAAATTTAGTCTCGCAAAACTAATAACAAAAGCGTGTAAAGTGACTAAAAGATCTTCTGAAAAAATACTTCATAAATTATATTAATATTAAATTAAATTATTATTATATTCCATCTTTTGAAAATATACTTAATAAATTATATTAATATTAAATTAAATTATTATTATATTCCTCTTTTAGAATCAGTTACCTTACAGGTCTCTGATAATCTGCAGATGCTACTAACCAAATTATACTCTTGACTTCGAATTCGTATTTTAATTTGAATATCTACTTTAAATTGCATGTGTGACAAGCAAAGCGGATATTTACATGCAATATAAAATATGTCGAAAAACGGAAAATTTGCTATTAATTATGTACAAAGAGTACCTTAAATATTTCAAGTAGTTGGTGTTTTTGTTTATTGAAAAAAATAACTTGTGTGAAATCGTATTCAATTCTTAATCATGTTTATCTAGATAAACACAAAACATTAATTATAATTTATGCACTATGAATTCTATGCAAATTTGCGCTCGATGATAATAATAATTTATGGCGTGCACAAACTTACTGCGAAAATAGCAAATTGTCTGACAGGGCGACATGAAGTGTTTGTTTAGTTTTGGTGAGTCACACTTATAAGTAAATATCAGCTAAATTGCTACCCTGTTGGTTTTGTGTTAATTTGGCTGACAGACGTCCAAAATTATGAAACCTATCAAGTTGTGTGGGTGAAGGCTATCCGACCAGCAATATTTAAATTGCGTATTATTATTTCGGCCAAAATTGTGTCGTTGTCATGTTAGGCGAAAATGACTGCTTTCTCCCGGGCTCGTTCACTTCAAAGTGAGGGCAGGCCCTGGGCCCTGATTGCCTGTACACGCATTTTCTGCGGGCTGGCAAAATTCAATTTGCATAGTAATTGCAGGCAGACAGGCAAAACAGTTTGAACCACCGACCACCCAGCTTACCCCTGAATCAAAATGCAAAAATTGAAACAGAGGCAACACTGCTGACCAGGCTGAATAAGCTGAATGATGCGCTAGAATTATGACGATGATTATGCACTTTCCCTTACGGTTAATTATAAAAAAAAAAACTAGAAACTTAAAGTCATTACTAAACTCACGACAATTAAAAGAAAATTATAAGCAAAATTAACAAACGTTTTTAATGGAAAAATAATCACATAAAATTCGACTAAAACCATTCCAAAATTGCTTAATTACGCAACGGTAAGATTTTGGTCAAGAATTCTTCTTAACATCTTTATTCAGCTTAATTTTTCTGCCAAACTTCGTGTAAAAATAAGCAGACAATGCTAATTAGTTGCTTCTATATACAACCAGCTGTTCCACATTGTCTACTAGCCAGCAATTAAAGACGAAACGTTAGCCAGTCTTAATTGCAATATTAACTCCGGGTCGTTTGTAAAAAAGCGCAAGAGAGAGATAAACAAAGTTTTATGCAATTTAATTTAATTTGCACATTGCATTTAGTTCTCATTTACGGACAGGCATTCGCTTTTGTGCGGGCAAAGAATCTTTTGTTTAAATTTAACGCTTGTGACATGCTTAATTAATTTGTTAACTTCAGGCAAAAAGGGAAGAATTGGCGACTGCTGCTGCTCCTGGAATATGCTTTTGTGTGTGGAACAACAATAGAAGCTGAATACAAAAACTCCTTGTTTACGTAGCTACTTGTTGTTATTGCACAAAGCTAACAAAGTGCAATCGATTATGCTAATGGATGGACCGTAGATCGTAGCCCCACAGCTCCTGGTGACTTTGCTCGTCCTCTCGTCGCAAGTGCAGCCAGAAAAGTTTCCAACTCGCACAAATTAAGTGGCACAAGATACCTTTAATGGGCCGCCTTTTGTCGGCCAAATGCAATATGCTGGCCATGCTGGCCATGGTGGCATGCAGCAATCTCCTCTTGAGAGACACCCCTAAATTCCTGGTACGACCAAGTTGGCGTTCAGAGTGCACCTCATCCTGCTCCTTTGGCAGCTACGTGACTTGTCATAAATCAATTCGCGTCCGCTTGTAAATTATTATGTGCAATATTCTGCACTTTACCATTATATTTTCAGTATTTATAATACGGCATCGATCGTAGCCAACACGCTAACGAGCAGCATGAATAGGTGGAGGCATACCTCACCCCACCTCCCCCTCTATCTTTGCATCTCGCTCATTTGTTGCCAATAAGCCAACAATAGAGTTTGCCAAGTGGCCATCAAGTTCGCCTAATGACGACAAATTGCAATTGGTATTTGTAGCAAAAGAAATATTATTACAAATTTATAACAATTATTAATGAAGACGTAGCTATGGAAATAAATCTTGATACTTGAATGCTATTTTTTGCGTCTTTTACTTAGACAGTTTCAAAGGTTCTAAGAACAAGATTCCTTATTTGACAAAAATTATACATTAAATACTTAAAAACTTTTAGTTAAAGTTTCAGTTTTAGTTTTTGTCTGACAAACCATTTGTGGCAAAGCATATTTTACAAATGCAAGTTTGGCATTTGGAATTGGATAAAGTGCTTATTTTGTATATCCCAACTTGGAATATTTTGAATTTAAGCAACTGAAAAAACTTATCTAGCACAACTTTAAATTAAAATAAATAAAGATGAATTGCTCTTTTAGCTAAATCGCCTTAGCTTTAAATTGTGAATCGATTGAAAATACACTTAGTATTTCATGATCTGACATACATTGAGTTATATTAAACGAAAAACCAGAATTATTGTCCCCTTCGGGCAAATTTAATTAACTTAACAAGCAACAAATTTATCTTTTTTTCTATGAACAATTGAATTAAATTTGTTATTGTTGAGAGAAACAAATATTTTGGCTTTAGGCACTTGTGTTCGACTATAAAATGCCTTTTAAGCAAAATAAGTGTTTAAATATGAATTTTAATACATTCCCAAATTTAGAGATGCTATTACGGAAATGCGTCAATTTCTAAAAAACTCAAAACTTGAACTACTTTATACATAAGGCAGACTTGTTTTAATTAAATCCTTAATTTAGTTGTACCAAATGAAAGTTATTAAAATTTCAGAAATACAAAGAAGTTGGTTGGAAGAGTATTAGGAAAACTTTAAATTCTTTTTTGACATACAAGGGAATTGTCATACCCTTATTAGGTATTTCAAATGCTTTACAGGGTGCTCGAATAAATGTCAGTTATTTGCGAATTAAGTTTTTGTGCAAATATTGCGCCTTCAACGGATCTCGTCTTTCGTTTCGCACGTACGCGTAATTATTTTGGTAGCAATGTTCGGGCCATAAATACCAATTAAGCCATTAAAATGCATTTCTGTGCACGTTTGGCTTCGTTGTCAACGACAAATGATGCGAAAATCAGCGAAAAGTGCGAGTTTCACTCTTCATAATTTTTCAATTCCAGCACGGCGAGGTGTGAATGATATGAAAAGTCTTCAGAAGTGGAAAATGCGTTTTTAAATTGAATGTGTATTTTTTTTTAGTGGCTTCAACTGGAGTGGCAGTTGCAACATGCCGTATGCCACATAAGGCAATGCGGATGACACTGTTGGCGTTGTTGGCTGACTGACTTTGGTTTGGTTGGATTGCAGGTGGCTTAGTTAAAAAAAAATTAATGTATTCAAAGCTGTTCGCATTGCATTTGTGACTTTTTATTAGCGCCATGAGTTTAATGTCAATGAACCTGCCACATGTTGCAACTGGTAGTATTTGTGATAACATTATTTCAACGTCATGCTTTTTTGGCCTTTGTTGTGAACCAACCCCTCAAACCAACCCCCCCGTCCACAAACCAGGCCAACTCGTCTTTGCATGCATATTTGTGTGTGTGAGTGTGAATGTGTGTGATTGTGTGTGTGTGTGTTTTGTATGCCTTTCACTTTCCGCTCGCTCGCTGAAAAACAAGCAAACAAACAAACAAACAAACGAACGAATCCCAAACAATGTTGACTGAGTAGCTGGCGGCATGGGCCAGTCACGAAAGTGTCGTCTTTACTATTTTATATGGTATTATTAACCCGTTTTCCTAGTTTTTTACTGTTGCAGGTTTACAGCATATCGTATTCAGTTTCTCAGCACAACATTAAATTATTGCAATTATTACACGAGGAAGTTTGTTGCGCCTGGCGAATTGGAGCCATGTTTAGACTGTTACGCCCATAAGGTACATATTATTGTTTATATGGGTACAATGAAATTTGGGACAAGTAGGTCATATTATATAACAAATAGAGCCAAAAGGCTGATTTGTTTATGCAACATAAACATGTGTGAACAATATCAAGTGGGAAATTGGAATATATATATATAGATGATTGCAAAGATGAATAGAAAATTAAGCAATATTTAAGATATAATAATCGATATTACACAACAAAAGTCATTAGACCTTCCTTACTTACTACGAAAATCTCAATCAATTACGGGTTGTGTCTTAGAATTTGTTATGCTCTTGCGAAATACACATTCAATTATAGAAGCCTAAAAAGCTAAAGCCCTTTCAAGAAAATGCAAGTCTTGAGAGTCATCTAAGAAGCCTCCAATTCATTTCATGCTCCTTAAGGGATTTTCATTTACGAAGCTTATCGAAAGCCTTGGCTAAATATAAAATACGTCGGCATCTTCAACACGGCAGCAAAATAATAATCTTATGTTGCATGAGGTTGGGGCAGATGGCTCCTTATCAATGAGCACAGACATTTCAAGGCTAAACAACTGTGTGTGTGTGTGTGTGTGTTTGTGTTACCTTATTAATTTTCGTGCCACACCTCCCTTGTGCCTGAGCTGAGCGAACCCAAAACAAAAGCAATCTTATGCAAATTTCCACAGAGGCAAAAAGTCAAATTCTTAGAAAAACAAAAATTAATGATTCCCCATGTATAATCCATATAAATGACACGACAAGTTGGCGAGAGAACACTGTTGCCCCCAAAGGGTTTAAATATTTTTGTATGATATGAATGGATATGCTTCTCGCTGCTGTGCTTACTGTCACTTTAGTTTTTTTATTCACTTTATTTTTTTTTGTGTGCCATTCTTTTGTTCCCGACTGGGTGTGACTGGGACAAAAAAAGTGATATGTGCGTTAGGGGTAAATGAATTAATCTCAATATATGAAAATTTATAAATAACTATGTATGATTGTATCTTCATATGTGCATAAGCTTGTGAATGATTAAGCAAATAGAAATTTATGTTATCTAGCAAAAGTTTACTTAGCCACGCTTATATATTTTGGCGATGCGTGGGTTTACATGCAAATATTTAAGTAAGAATAAGCTATAAGTTAAGAATATCAAAAAAGATTTTGTTTGTTTGTCCAAATTGAAGTAACAAATACCAGCAATCAACTAGCAGCATGCGAGCAAACTAACTTCAAAAATTCAATATTTTTAACAGAAATTAATTAAGTTTATTTTTAAACCAAGACCAAAAAGTATGACAAAGTTATGGTAGTAAAAAGCTAATATCCGTATGCAAATCAAATTAAGTAAATCAAATTGAATTAAATTAAATTTTTAACGGTAGTCGGAAAACATTTGTTATTTCATTTCAAGCGAGCTGCACTTGTTGTACTTTGACTGGCAAGCTCAAATCGAACTAACGGTATTTGAAAATTCAAATAGTCAACAGAAAAGTTTAGCGCCTGCGCAAAGCTGTTTTTTTTTCTCAGTGAAACTAACCCTTAATTGAAGCAATATTTTAAGAGCAAATGCAAGAGAGAAAGCGAAAGAGAGACAAGGAAGCAAAAGGGTAGCAAAACACGGAAATGCGCCACAAAAGAAAAGTTACTTCTCAAACGCAGGAATGGGGCGAATAAAAAAAAAAGAATAACAACCCGAAAGCAGAGACAAAAACCAACAAAAACAACAGCAACAACAACAATAACAAAAAAATGTGAGCGCCGTCGCCTTCCTCAGTTGCTTTGAGCGTCTGACAAACGAAACAAACGAAACGCGTCGCGTTTATTTAATTAAATAATAACCATAATAATATTTAATTAATGCTTAACATATATATTTGTAGCTCATAAATAAATAATTCTATTTTTGCTACAAACAACTAGAACGTAAATAACAAATAAATATTAACAACATAAGCTTAACAACAACAAAACACCAAAAGTGCATTTAAATACAAAAATACCAGTAAAATAAATTAAACTAAAAACGAAAAAAGTGCTGAACCAACAAAAAGCAATAGAAAATGCAATAAAAGTGTTCAAATTTATTTTTCATACAAATGTAAGCAAAAAATGAAAATCAATTGTTTTGCTCTGTGTATTTGTGTGTGTGTGTGGAATTTTTGGGTTGTGAGTGTGTGTGTGTGTGTGTGCGAATTATTGTAAAAATCGAAGGCAGACAAACAAATGTGGCGAATGCAGTTTGCGTGACAAAGTAACTAAATTTTGCTACAGCCGCTGACAGCTGTGTTATGATGGCCCCAAACGGGGGCAACTTGCCTAAAAGCTATTGGGCCAGGGGTGGCGAGGTGCATGCTGTGTGTTTTTCGCGGATTTGCAGGGCTGGGCACATTGTTATAATACTATAAATGTAGCCGCACGCACTTTATGACAGCTGCTCGCTCACACCCAAAAAAAAAGCACCCTCGAAGCATACACGGCACAAAACAAGAGACAGATAGAAAGAGAGAGAGAGAGAAAGAGAGAGTAAGATATTAAGAGCGAGAGTGTAAAACGTGCTTTGGCTGTTGAGCATGAGATGGAGAGCAGAGTATGACCGGCAAATGCAATTCTCTCTCTTAGACAGCGAGACTTGCGCTAAAAGCATGAATACACCCGAAGAAATTTGTAGCTTACACAACACAGAAAATTGTTGTCTTCTATGTTTGAACAAAAGTAATTTATATTATTTGTGAAGAATTCTCTAGAAATTATTTATTTTACATAAATCAAATTGAGCGATTAGAAAGTTTATTCCCAAATGCCGAAAGTCGAAATCTATTTATGAGTGTAGCAGCTAAACTCGATAACCCTAAGTCATAATTTCGCATTATATTTCTCATAATCTCTCCTACCTATTTCCAAATTCAACTTGGACTCGACAGATTCGGAGAGCTTATTACTTATTTCGGTAGTTTCTGTGTGTGATCGAAGAAATTTAGGTAGAGGACGTTTTCTAAAGTAATTATTTTAGTTTAGTTATATAAAATAAGGTATCAAGGCTTATTAATGTTTTAAATAGGTAAATTACGGTTCCAAAAATATTTTTTTGTTTTAATAATTTATGAATAAAATAATCATTTGAGTAATTTTGAAATAAACGATCTTCTAGCATTTGGATTGCAAGTCCAGACCAAAAGAAGGTGTCTTAGACAATCCAAATATGTTTAAATGAAAGATGTTGTCAAATTATTCAAAATCTGTCATTAAAGTGCAAAAGTATAAGCAATTTTTAATGCCTATCGACTAAGATTATATTTTTAAAATATATATAAATAAATCAGTTTTATTCCTTAAATATATTTTAAAAATGAAAGAAAAGTATTTTTAATTTTAATGCAAATGCATTTTTTTTTTTTTGGCAATAATATCATCTTTAAGACTAAGTTGTAACCGCTTAATATTAGCCAACTTTAGCTGAGAATAAACAGCAGTTACTTCTGTAAGCCGCACATTCGCGCACTTTTCGTGGAAATTCGTTAAATACCATAAATTGTGGCACCACTCGACACACCACACACTAACACATAGCCCAGGGCTATAACACTTAACGCCACTTATCAGCCTTATTCACCACCCTTGTCATCAAGACATTAGGCAGACACACACACACACATACACACACACACACATGCACTTAGACTGCACACAGGCACTCAACCACCCACACAAGCCACTATTTGCAACCACAGAACACAATCCACATTCCCAGTCTTTGCCACGCTAATAAATTGCAACAAATTTGGCGACTGCAGCCTTGAGAGAGAACTCAACAAAATCCTGCTCTTGCCTCCCTCTTCCCCAGTGCCGGGTAACTCCTCGCCATATCGCAATGAAGTGGCTAATGCAATTATGCATTAATTTTGAAAACGTTCTTAAAATATATCCAACGTTTGCACCAAGGGTGCCAAGTTTTACGCCGGCTTTCGACAAAATACATTTGCTCTTTGATTTCCGCCAGATGCAGCCATGACAAAAAGCACTGTGGCAAATTGTGCCCCGCAGAGGAGCTAAAGTTGTGCTGGGGAAAGGAAATGAGCTTGCCAGAATACATATGTAACTAGGAAATGTCAAAGCTGGAGTTGAGAGACCTGAACGAAATGATACCCAGCACTAATCTCTACTCAAAGCAGATCAAATCTCATAAAGTGAAATATTCTTTAGACTTGAAGAATATGGGAAAAATAATGTAAATAAATATCATGTAAAAAGCAAAGAAAGTCTTATTGAATCAATATTTATTTATTGTGAATGGAATACCAAACCATCTTAAAGAATTGATATACCCTCATAAATTGGTGTAGGGTATAAAAAGCCAGAAAGTAATGGGACGTCACTTTACTGTGGATAAGCAGTGGGGAAAACTGTCGAGTGACTGCCAAATGTGCAGTGCGGTTCGAAAGATACGCTAGGTGAACACACACACACACACACACACACACACATAGAAAGAGAGAGTGTGGTGTGTGAGGGAGACTGGCAAATGGTGTGCAATCAAATGTGGACTACGGTGATGGCAGGCAACGGGGCAGCTTGAAGGATGCTGCAACTCATGCAACATTTAACCAACTTTTAATTATCGTACTTGAGGCAAGTCGCTGCCTCAGTTCGAGGCTGTCACATCTAGACTCGCAGCTGCAGCTTTATTGTTACCAACGTAATCACAAACACACACACACTAATATATATGTATAATATATACACAAACACACACATACACCCACACACACACACCCACACATCTGCTTAATGCAAGTAAAAATGTCTCCTCTGGCTGGGTGTTGTTGCATTGCTATTGCTGTTTTTGTCTTTAGTTTTTCCTCAGCTAAATGCTCTAATTACGCCTAATGGAATGCCACTCATATAACCGTTGGGTAGGTTTAGGAACTGTTGGTGGTGCTGCAACAACAAGGGGTGGGGTGTGGAGTGTGGGGCATGCGGCGTGGGTGGACTGTTTGCGGATTGAGCGGAAGTTTACTGCATACGTATGTATATTTTTATAATTGTTTGACTCCTCTGTCTAACTTTATGCACCCCCTCTCCCTCGGCCTCTCTTTCTTTTTCTCTCTTTCTCTGTGTGTGACTGTCTGCATATTCATGACTTTGTTGCCCGTTCGTTGTTCGTTGTTCGTTGAGTTTATAAGCCAATTTAAATAAGTAAGAGGGCAGTGGGGAAACACAGAAACCGACAAAGGAAAAAAGAGTGCAAGAGATAGGGAGGAAAAGTGGAGGAGAGCTACCACTGTCAGTAACCCACTATTCCCAATGTGTGCTTGTGTGTGTGTGTGTGTGTAGCTTAATCCTTTGCCTACAATATACAATCAAAGGATCAAGCGGGTGTATTCAGATTAAGCCCAAAAAGTTCTTAAGCTAAGTCAAATTAAGACTGAATTTCATATACAACACATATGCATAGTTATTTTGAACTAAACGCGCTCAATTAAACTTTTGAACTCCTTCCAAGATTTCTTGTCTTGTCTTGTTTTTTTTTTTAAAAAAAAAGCGATAAGCATTAAGAGAACATTTTTAAAGTCTTTTTGGGTCAATGAAGCGTATCTGCAAGTCGCGTTTGCTTAGCTAATGCATTTAATTATTATATTTGCATTTTTGCTCCGTTAAGTACTTTTAACTGCAGTTGTTTTAATTGTGCTTAAAGCGTTATGTGTCTCGTTAACACACATACACTCACACACACACGCACCCTCACATATCCGAGATGAGTTTATTAATAATGACCGCATTCATCCCAAAAAAAAAATGCAAACTCTCTAAACCAAAGTTGGCTATTGTACACTTTGTTGATGTTGTCCTAGTTGTTGGCCATAATTTGCATGATTGCAGTTTATTCTAACAATTTGAATGCATATTAAATTTGTTTTAATTGAATGTGGCATGATGTTGTTGCATTCGCTTACCAAACTTTGTATGCAGAGAAAGCTCATTAAAATTAAACTGTGATGAATCAAAAGTTTGAATAAATAACATTAAATAATTGAAAAAGCATACAGCGTAGTCAAAGTCAAATGATTGAATAGTGAAATGAATTTTGAAATGTAAGCGAAACTTTTTTAAATTTATTAAAGGAATATACATTTTAAAATAATATTTTTGATTGACACAAATTTCTAATTCAAATTAATATATTTCAAAAATCAGAATAAAATAAGTCAAAGCAAAGCATTTAAATCAAGCATTAAAATTAGCAAAACTGAATTGAGTTCGCATTGAAAGGAGTATTGGAATATTTAATTAACAAACTGTAACTATAAAATAATGTTTGTCCAATCAAGCAAGAAGCGGTTAACTCAAACACATTTTGCATTTCTCCTTGCGAATTATTACGCATACGCAGCGTTAACTGTATGCACTTTATGTGTATGTGTGTGTGTGCTCTAAGCAATCGAAACTTGCTCGAGCATAAGTTTGGTTTCACGTCGGTATTAGTCAAACAAAGTTGCAATTGGCAAACACACACAACTCACAACACGCAACATGTTCGAAGCGAACGAGCGAGCTCTTATACGCCAAGCAGCGAACGAACAGCTGAAACGTTACCGTTGCGGCAGCATAAAATATATGCGACTGCTACGCTCATTGGCCATTTGTGTGTGCGACGCTGACGCAGACACTGCTGCAGCTGCCGCTGTCTCGTCTCTTTGCCTCATTGTCTCAGCCATTGTCTCAGTGTTAGTCTCGAGTGTCGGAGTCGCAATCGAAATCGGATCCGGTGTTTCTGGCTCGTGGGTCGCGTGCAACGGGCGCTAAGTGTCTCGTCTTTGTGGCGCGTGACAGCGGCGACGACTGCGACAACACCAACAACAACAACAGCATTAATAAAACATATTAATCGACTGAACGGTAAATGCAATAGAAATAAATGCATCAAATACCGAAAGCTATAAACAGCCGCAGTAATCAGCAAATTATTAAGCCATTATCATTTGGACAATTGTCTGGTGCATGTGTGTGTGTGTTTGTGTGTGTGTGTGTGTCTTCCGTATAACTCCCGGCATTTTCTTAACGACTTAACGCCAATTAAATGAATCAAAAACAAAATAACATAAAAAGTGAAAAATATGAACGTAAATAAATCAAAATCAAACCGTTAAGTTGATTAACTTTTGGCCTATCTAATCGCAACACGTTGCGGATGCGTAATAATTTTACAGACCATGTCAACTTTGAATCGTGTCCAACAAACATATAATAAATAAGTCAGCAGTTAAATACTTTCACTGTTCCCTAAAAAAAGCGCCAAAAGCCAAATTGATTTGTGGCCACTTTAATAACATATATTGTGAAAACGATTAACATCCAATTAACGGCACATCTAATAATTTCATCATCAACACTGACCCACTTTATATAGTATTTTCGTCTACACTTGTGTTTATATTTTGTGTGTTTTGAACTTGTCTAATTATTACTTTCGCTTATCAGTTTCTGAAAATTGCTTCTGCCGATAACTGCCAGTCTGATAATCTTTAGAGTAGATAAAAGTGCTGTTTGTTGGTTTTATGACAGTTTCGAGTTAGTTTTCGAAATCAGAACTTTCGTAGTAAATAAATAAATTTTAAAGAGCATATCCCCTTTATATATTATACTTATAAGAATGGAAAATATTACCGAAATTCGAATAGAAGCCATTCTTAAAATCATTTAATTAATTATCTGAAATGCGAAACAAACCGTTTCAGCTAATGACAAATCCAACATTAATCCAATGCCGAGTTTTATTGCTCGTTTTCATATTTCCCATTCTGCAACTTTTCTATAAGTTTTAATTATTGCTCTCTTTGGAGCACTTCACTTGCCAGTTCCCTCCCCTTTTCAATTATTTTTGCATAAATGTTAAATGAGTTAATCACAAACTTTATCCACCGGAGATTTGAGGTAAAATACTCTGATAATTAAATTGAGCAAACATTCCGAGCACATAACTTAATTAATTATAATTAAACAGTGCAACCAAAAAAAAAAGAAAACAATAATAAACAGATTTTCGTGCTTGAAATGCGTAATTCACGTAACTAATAATCAAATGTTTCTGTTTTACTTAGTGAAATACAACGTGAAATTATTGCCAAATAATAATTAGTAATAACAACAAAAAACAACAACAACAAAGAAACGTCCGCATTATTTGCTGTCCAAAGGAAATACATAAATACAAATACAAAATATAAAAAAATAGAAAAATTTAATTCAACATGCGTCGCAATATCAAATTAATTGTTTTCGTCAGCATCATTTGGATGTTTGTAATGGTCTATTACTTTCAGTCCAGCACCGAAAAGGTAAGTGCCACAATATACCAAATTAAACTTTAGATTATTTCAGCACCTCCCCTCCCAAACCCACATCGCTTTCTTTTCCACCATTTGTGTCCAGCTCTTCCGCTTCACGAGCATTGATTATCCACGTTACGTGGTATGCAACTCGCATTGTAATTATTTACCTACCATGGCTTTTGATATAGCTATAGATATATGGGTTTCATTGTTTTTGCTCTCTATCTGTATCTCTTTGAATTTCCACACATAATTAGCCTCACGTATAGGGGCAGGTAGCAGGTGCAGAAACGCCCAGTGCTGCCACAACTCAGCTAACTTACATTTCTATATACCCTCTAAACTTACATAAACTATGAAAAGGTATGTCTGAATTTTACAAAAGTTAATCAAGTTGCAAGCCAATTCCACAACATTTTGGCAAGTCCATTTTAAAAAACATTTTCTGGAAAAAAAAGGCTTGAATATTAACACAGATGTTTTTTTTTTATATTATATCAACTGGCTGTCGCCCAACCCTGAACTCTGGCATTGATAATAACTTCTTGGTTTTTTGCCTTTTGTTTTTTTAATTAAAGACTCAGCTTTTTAACGCTGACAGTTGCAACTGTCAAATGTTGGCCGTTGGACGTGGCGTATGCGCAACATTCAAAGTTTGAATTTGGGTCAACTGTGAGAGACCAACTTTTTTTTTTGGTGCGACACGGCGTGTGGCAACAGCAAGAGCCACTGCGCCACAAATGTAATAATGAGGCACTTGATTTAGTGCGTCTAATGTGTTTTCACTGTTATCAGCATATCGTTATCTTTATCGCTATCGGAATGACTTTTTGCACTATATGCAAATCCTACGCTGTTGTCATCAGATTGTAATATAAACAAGAACAGTTGTTAGATTTATGAACATTGCTTGTTAATTTATGACCTTATCAATTGCCGCATCGCTTTAATAAAAATCAAAGAGACAAAACATTATTTTCTATCAACTGTTGTTATCAGTGACAAATCATTAAATTGAACAACATACTTTGTTGAGTGTGATAAGAAATGGTTTCCAGTTATTATTATTTCAAGCACGCTTTGGTCTATTTCATAAAATCTAAAGTTATATGGAATTTGTAATTATATATATATATGCTTATCAATTTCTATAAATAGAAAATTTTCATAAGCATTTTTTATTTTTAATTATTGATTAAAATTTGTTACTATTTTTTGTGGCAACATTTTTCGTTACCAAAAATTTACTTCTTACGGGGACAATACAACTTTTTGAAAATAGTTTTGACTAATCAATTCCATTATATTTTGCTAACTTAAATTCAAGTCTATATAGAGTATTTTAAAGAACTGCAGTGTTGATAATGAAATGTTTTATTAGCAAAAATAAGTTACTGTGCATAAAATCCAGTTAAGATAGTAAAAATAGTCTTATCAAGAATGAGTTTACGGTTTCGGAATAAAACCAGATATAAAGATGAAAAACAACATCGCAATTAAAACAGAAAATACCAAACGAATCAAAATGAGTCAGATAAACTCATTGGCTGCATTTCATTCATTTACCAAAAATGCAGCTTATGTGGTAACAAAAACTTTCAGGTTGGTTCGGTTGTTTCATATGTAATCCGGGTCTGAGCAGAGCATTAGTAAAGCATCCGTTCATTTACACTAATTATATTATAGACATCATTATAAACAGATTTAATTTGAGCCGTTTTTCTTTGTGTCTGTTTTCAACATTTCAACATTTTTAACCTTTTCATATTTTGCTCAATTAAAAAATCATTGCAAAGATCAAAAGTATAATTTACAGCGTATTATTGAATTATTTTACGTACTCATTATATTGAAAAGCTGATGTGTGCACACATTTTGTGTGTATGTGTGTGTGTGTGTGTGTGGAGTGTGTCTATGAGTGGGTGTGTGGGCGCAGAACAGCGGTTTACAGCCTTTTTCTGCTCGGCTCTTTCAGCAGCAATTTAAATTTTTTTGTTGCTTTGAAAACATTTGCAGCTAAATAACTATTTGCAAAAATTCCTAAAAAATTAAAGCAATTTTTTATATACCCTTGAAATATGACTAAAATGGGTTGGACGTGATTTCGGCAAACTTGTCATTTTATCAAGTATCTTCGATCACAATTATTAGAAGAATTAAATATATTTTGAGTTTATCATCATAAAATTAATCTTAAGTAATCATTGTTTAAAGGGTATTTACGCTTCTACATTCCCACAATATGGCTTCTTTCTTCTATTTTTCTGCCTTTTATGTGACAGCTATAAAATGCAACTATTACCCAGGCCCCAATTTGCATCCCCAATTACAAGTCGCGAGCAATTTTCAAATATTAAAAAATTGCTGTTTTTTCGCAAACAAATATATGTATTTAAAAGCATTTGTCGAGTGAAATATATTTTTTTGACGCTTAATAGCAAAACAAAAACAAATAAATGAACTGACAAATATTTGTGAAAAATGAATTGACATTTGCTTTTACAAATGAGTCAACAATGCTCAGAATAAAAAAATGTATAAAGTCGATATATACAATTTATATTATTTAAGGTATCTTATATATTCGAATATAATTTAAAACCTGACCTTTTTATTAAAAGTACCAAATTTGCGCATAGATTCTTCTCGTCAAGACAAGAGAAAGTTGTTAAGTGTTAATGCAACATTAATCAGGCACTTATCAACTTAATTGAGTATTAACAGCAGGGTGTTAATTATGCAATAGTCTGTTGATTAAACCAAAAGAGCTGATTAATTATATGCCAATGTCCCGCTGCGTTTCCTCCTCTGAATGCACTGAGAAATACACTCACATTTCTGTTATGCTTTGTATCTTTTCACGCCAAACCAATTTCAACTTATCTTATTCCAATTTCTCATACCACCCACATAAACATAAACACAAAAGTTCACAGCCACAATACCATGTTCATATTGTGGCATATAATATTTTTTTTGGCTTATATGCAAATTGTGCACATCAAATATGGAAATGCCTGAAAACGATTTCATAAGTTTTGCCAAAGAAGAAGTATTGCTAAAGTGGGGCACATCATTAGAATAAATCCAAGTTTCAGCAGTTTCTAGCAAAAAAAAAATAAAGAAGAAAAATATAGAAACGAAAACGAATAGAAAACATTCCAATAAAAAACGCAACAAACGAATTTCAAGTTCAAACTAAAAACCTTTGAAATTACTTTACGCATCGCCGATTCGATTTATGGTCAAAGCAGCAAGAGAGGGAAATAGAGGGAAATAGAGGGAGATAGAGAGAGATGAAGAGAGAGAGAGAGAGAGAGAGAGAGAGAGAAGGACTCAGTCGTTCTATTGTGGAGCCAGAAAGATTGCAAATGTCGAGCTTCGCATTGCGTGACATTCAGTTCCGCTCTGTTTGATGCCAAAATGACAATATAACGTGCTGAAAGCGAATACCATAAAAGCAGCGATTTCAAAAGTTGAGAAAACATACCCTTTTTCAAGCGTGCTCTGAATATTGTGGCAGGTGCTAACTCAAATCAATCAACAATTGGAGTTGCTTAACTCAAGCAATATAATTTAACTTGTTCGCAAGTATATCAAAAGTGGTCATTTCAAATAAATGTGTTGCTAAATCTTTATGCATATTTTATATAATTTTATATATGCAAATAATAACCTAAGATTAATAGCTGACATAATAATATCGACATCGACATGACTTCAAGCATAACTTTCTATTGATTTAATCAAATATATTTATTTGATAAATCAAATTAGTGCCATGTTCACCAAATGGTTTTTTTTAATGTTATGCAAGGCAAAAGCTTTTTGAAATTAGGCAAATATATATTTTACTTATGACTTTGGGGGATGCCATTCAAATAAAAATGTTCAGTTGGTATTCGGTTGAGCAGAAGTACTTCAAAATAAATCCAAAGCCATTCAAAATTGTTAGCACAAAAGTTAAAAAAAATATAAAATAAAATAAAATAAAAAGAAACCCACAAAACCAAAAATTAATTAAAGCTTAAAATTCTTGAGGTCAAGTTAAACTTGTATATGTAACCGAAACCGGTTTTGAATGCAGTCGATAAAAATGCTAAACTCACCACGAATATTTAGTATTTTAGACTACCTGAGATGCTCTATGCTGACAAAATGTTCTTCTCGGTTCCACAGCTAATTAGCATTTTTATCAGTCACTTGTGGAACTGGCTCTGACGCCCCGCTTCTCCTCTCCTCAAGTCAGCTTGTTGACCATCTTGTAGCACTTCTGGCATTTGCTTGGCTTAGATTTACAATGAATAATTAAATATGTTTATCGGCCGAACTAGTCAGGCATATTGACTTTAGCCGTTGGCCTTTTTACTCTTTGTTTTTTCTTATTTTTGGTTGTTGTTGATTTTGTTGTTTTACTAATTTCAGACGCAAACATCACAAAGAATTAAGAAAAAAGTGCCTTAGTTGAGATTGCCAGACTGCAAAATACCCCTCTAAAATAAATTTAGGTATAATATGCTTAAGTGCATAAAGAGTGCAGTTTATGGTGCGAAGATGTCAACTAGCTGCACTATAACGGTTATATATATACTTCTCTATAGGGTATAACAATGCAGAGTCAACTGTAATCATCAGTAAAATAACAGCTCACTGAACCGGCTCTTGCTACAATTTTTGGTCAGCAGCAGCCGGTTTGCAGTTGATTTCATCTGTTTCAGCTTGTTCTTCATTTTCGAGCTTCTCTCTTCTTCTCCTCCTCCTCCTTTCTCTTCACTTCATCTTCGTCTTTGTGTTGTTTTTGGGCAGCCAGCTGTTGACTGGCCTCTCGATTACGCAATGTAACCCATCGCATTTGCGCAAGGTCGCCAAGCATTTCGTTTAATAACATTTATTGAACTCGAGTTGCGTTCATTGTACGCGCCGCTCTTGCACCGCTTGCCACACCTCGGCACTACAACTGACACTGCCACGGCAACTCCCCTCGCTGCACACACGCACGCACGCAATTGCTTTGGAGTGGGCTTTGTAATATCATTGAATGTTATCGCCGATGTTTGGCAGTTGCCACTTTCAATTTCGTTTCGATGGTTTTTATTGTTATTTTACAACTTGTTTGGAGCCCGTATTTATTTCGCATAATTGCCAACAACAGCCAACAGCAGCATCAACAGTCCTTAGTAAAACTAGTTGATCGATGAGCAATGTGGTTAGCCAGGAAATGACTGAGAACTGCATTTTTTGGAGAAAAAAAAAAAACACTATACTTGAGTGGAAAGTTACCACATTAAGCAAAAAAATTAAAATATATAAAATGCTTAAGCATCTGTAAATTTACTCTGCTTCTAAAAAGAGTTTACTTGATTTTACATAAATCACTTTTGGCTTATTCGAGTTTGTTTTTCGGAGTACTTACAATTTTAGCAAATTATTTTGCAGTTTTAAGCGCATTTCTAATAAATTACCAGCTTTGAGATACTAAAATCTCTTTAAAATTTCCAGAGATTGCGATACATTTAATGACAAGCCAGAAGACTATATTTTAAAACCATGATAAATTGAACAAGTATTTATTTATGTGTACCGAATTTGGTTTTTTTTGTTTATTACCGTTCACTTGGAACTAACAGATTTTTCAACGTATAACAATCTTATTGTACAAGTGAAGCGTAAAGATTTCATAGTCATCTTTGACGTAATATAACAAAATGAATTGGCACAAAATTTATTTTCGATGTTTATGAATGAAATGTGATGAAACATCAGGCAACATGACAATGTGGAAACATCAACTAATCTGTGATATTTGAGACATGCCACTAATTGAATGACATAATGCTTAACTTAAACTTGCCAACTTGGACTCGTTCCTCCTCCTTGTTTGTCAATCTTCTTCTATTTTTTTTTTTTTGTTTTGCTTTGAGCAGCTGTGCACAAAATTTAGCAGTCCACCAGTGAAATTTAACCCGGAAAAAGAAGTAGCCAATCCACACATGTGCAGACTCGTAGAGAGGGGTCAGCATTACAGCATGTCCCTGTCAATAAAAAACGGAAGCTTGCAGCTGCAAAAGAGCCAAAATGTAAAAAAAAGGAGGAAAAAGAAGAGCTAAAAGTGCAGCACTAAAAGATACTCCGTGAACAACTCCAAAAAGCCATTCATATTTTATGCAAATGTTAAAAATAAACCAATTGTTGCAATTAGTTGAATGGATACCAATTGTTGCTTTATAAATGATTTTGCGGCACAAATGCTGTGGAGGCAACTTTGCGAGACCCGTTTTAACCCATTAAATGATTACAGGGCATGCAGAAAAATAGGAGAAGCTGTTAGTCCGGAGGTGAATGCCACTACTTAAGTGGCCAAAATGGCCAAAAGTTGCGACTGGAGGTTTACAGTTTGTTTTTTTGCATCCGCGGGGGCTGTGGCAGCTGCCACATAGCTGCTGTTGGGTAGGGGGAAGGGTGGTCTCTTAAGCATGCACAAAAGCGAACAAAGACGATTTTTTTTTATTTTTGGAGAGGTGGGTTAATTTATTTCATGCAATTCGCATTCGAATTTGAATTGAGGTTTTTTTTTTTTTTTTGTATGTTGTGCTTGACTTTCTCAAGTTGTTCGATTATTTCGTACTTTCACTTGTAGTTAAATTATACTTCAGTGATTATCTTAAGGCATTTAGCTGGCATTTAAATGGCGAGCACATTGTGTGGGCCCATTAGGACGGGCAATTAGGCAACGTGAGCGAAAGGCGGCCAAGAAACAAAGCTAAATGTCAAACTGAAATGTCAACATGGCCAAAATGATAAAGCGTGCGAATCATTTTAACGGTCAGCACAACCTTTTGCGGCCAATTCATGTGTATGTGGCTTAAAGCGTCTCTTAACAACGGCTGCTGCCAAACTCAATCCAAAACGGGCCAATGCAAATGCCATTAAATAATAATTATTTAACAACGGTTTTTATATTTTTGTTTTTTTCTATTTGTTGTTTTTGGACATTTTCTGTTTGAATTTGGTCAGCAGTTTGTGTATTTTATTGCCGCTGGTTTCACTTTTTTTTTGTTGTTGATTTTATTTTTGTGTAATCTCTGCAAGTGGTACTTAACATTATTTTTTCCCTCTTCGCTTTGCCCCCCTTTTTTTTATGGTGGGCGCCACATTATTTGTGTGTGTGTGTGTGTGTGAGTGTTTGTTTGTTGCCTGCCAGTTAACTAGTTGTTGTTTTAGCTTGCTTTTGTTGCCGCTGTTACTTTGCGACTGTTTGTTGGCATAATGAACTTGAACTTTATGACGCAAAACACGTTAAGTGAGTGATGAATGCTGAGAGAGAGAGAGGGGATGAGGGGGTGGGGGTAGAGGGGGTTGGGACTGCCACTTGGAGTACTACAAGTAACACTTTAAATATTATGTAGCGAATGACTCTTAGGGCTCTCAGGAAACGAGCTGCTCCGATAAGATGAGCTTGAGCTTGAGCTTGAGCTCTTGCCGGGTGGTCTGCATTTAGACTGGAATCCTCAACTGGGTTTTATGGTGCTTTACTTTAGAGTAACTACTAAAGTGCAGTCCATAAAGCAGATATAGTGGACATTAAGGCACCAACAAGCCAGAATTTGGCTAAAATGAAGAGTTGTCTGCTCAGAGAGGTATTTAAAAAAGAAGAAAATTTTTGCAAATGGAATTTTTCGTAATGAAAAACCTGATTAAACAAAAAGATTTCCGCTTGAAAGCGTTTGTTTGACCAAGCAAAATAATTTTCGTTTCAAGCTAAATATTATCCCACTGAATTTAAATATATATATATAAAAATGTTTTGCATATTGTTTTTATGCTTTTCATTTAACCATTTAAGTGATTAAATGCGCCAAATATTATTTATGTTCTTGCACCATACAAATTGAAAGTGCTGAAGATAAAATTCAACTTGACGTATTTTATAAATTTGCGGTTTAAATTTATGGTTTACGCAATGCATTAGCATTATTATTATTTTTATTGCGACGATGAAAACCTGCACTAATATCGAATAATGTCAGGGCATTTAAATAAAATTTGATATATTATTTATAATTTTTAACAGCTTCAAATAATAAATGACCAAATTGTGGCCGGATATCTAATCGAATTATAATTCCAATTTCATTGAAATGAGCTGCCAAAATAAACAACATAATTTGAGTGGTCATATTTGAATTTGAATATTTAAATATTCAACAAAAGAGGAATAAACGAGAACATCGATGTATTCAATTATTATTGGGTTATGTTTTATGTTTTATGTTCCATGTGACTGCTGCTGCTGACATTGACATCATCATCAAATTATTTGGAGTGCTCCAAATGGACTGTGCGAGACATGTCTAATTAGAATGCGTCACACATTGGCGTCAGATACATTTGTATCTGTATCTGTATCTGTATCTGTTTCAGTTTTATGTGCCTTTTGTCATTGCCTTTGTGTGTGTGCGTTCAGCGGACATTTGGCAATTTATCGCAGTTTGTTGTTGCTCGCCTTGTTTACTGGCGTGTTGCATGCATCCATCAAATGTCTAAACTTATCTGTATATGTAGCTGTATCTGTATCTGTATATAGAACTGTGGCAATAGCTAGAGCTGTTGCTGTTGATATGAGCTGAGGGCTTGACTGATGAGCGTAGAAACTGACTTCGTCAGCGCAGTTCAGTTCTAGTTGGTGCAGTTCAGCTTGGTTGCTGCCACACATCTAAACATTGTGCAACATCATGGCATATTTTTTTATGACTGACTCATATGTTTTGACATTTAGCTACACACTGACAAAAAGATGTCGTTCAGTTTGAATAATTGTTATTGATGACAGGGAAAAGCGCTAAAAAAAATAATAAGAAAAACAAAAAAAAAATTAAAGTTTTTCACTTTTTATGTATTGTTCTTTGTGAATTTAAATTAAGAGTGAAAGCAATTAGTGACATCAGCAAATTTAGCTCCATCTAATTTATTGAATGAAATTTTAGAACTATTTCCAGCTTGCAGATTGTATGTTTATTCATCTAAATTATTTGATTATAGTCTTAATGCTATAAAAACATTAAAATAACTTAAAATATTTTATAAACAATAACAAATATTACAAGAAATGAAATTTAAATTGATATTTCTTACTGTGTGCGCGACTCGAGTGTCTCCTAAATGAATGCCCCGTTTCCAAAATTGAGTGGCATTTGAATTTAATTCTCATGCCACTAATGAATGCTTGAAACTATGAAAAGTTAATTTCCCGAACGAGATGCTGCATCAATAGCTGCTCTGCTGTGGCAGACTGTGGCAGCGACCTTAATTGATTCTCGCCCAAAAGGCAAACTGAGATAGTCTCAGATGTTGCATACCACGCCCAACCCTTACATAAGGCAAAAGACGTAGCCAGAGCCAATAACGCATAGACTTCGGCACTGCCAGCTAAAATTAATGCAAAGCGCTCTCAATATATTTTATGAAGATCTCTTGTTTGCAGCAGTCGCAGCAGTCTGCAACAGCCGCAACATCTAAAGTCAGATGCAAGTCACTTGGTGGCAGGCATGGCCACTTGAGCTGCATCCGAGTCAGAGTTAGAAGCAGCTCCACTCGCTGTGGCAATTTGGACACACTCTGACACACACACACATATACACACACATACTCATACACAGAGGGAGACAAATGCAACATCTGCTATTTATGCCACATGCAATTTATTGCTGCTTTTGCAGCAGTAACTTCTCTTTGCCACCCAGCCCTGCCTCACATCTAAGCCAAGTCTAGACCACAGCAAGAGTCAAGATGTTGCGGCTTCTCAAGAATATATAAATTTTGTAAGCCAACAGATTAAATATTTCAAGTCACAGTAGAATTTGTGGTAAATTTTAGACAATTGAGCTAAAATTCTGTATACATTAATTACTCGGATATTTGACTAAAATATTTGACTCATAACATTTTAAGTATTTGTTGCTGATGAGTTTGTTCTAAGTTATTTAATCTGGCATATCTTAAGAGAAGTTGACCGAGTCTCGTAAGTAGACTATTTCATTTATTTTTGTCAATAATTCCTAAACGAACGCCAACAAATTGCTAAGTTTTAAATATCTCAAAATATGCGATTTTTAGACCATCTCGCAATGATTGCTGACTTTAAAATAATTATATTAATTATATTAATTGATACCAATTATAGAAACCTTTTGAGACCATGAGAAATAAGAACTAAGTATTAGAAATATAAATAATAAATAAGTATTTCGATTAAATATAATATTATTGATGAGGAATAAAATGACTACTTTTTAGCTTAAAGCTTAGTTTTAAGTACTTCAAAGTTTAAGAAATTACTATTATTTTAATTAAGCAGTAGCATTTCAAATCAAAGTTTTGCAGCTTAAGCAAAACACCTTTCCAAAAAAAAACCGCTTTGACCAGCAAAGTTTATGGCTAAAATTGTGTTTCCGCTTAAACACAAGCCGCTGGCAAAAGAGAGCGTCAGCTTAAGCCAGGCCAAAAAAAAAGATGCTTGGTTAATTAAGTTTTTTGCTGAGCAAGTTGGTAGCACGAGAAAAAAAAACCGCATGGTTTTTGGGCTTGTGGGCCAAATGCCCAACTACTGACAAAATATTCAAGAAGAAGGCTAAAATGGGAGTCGCGTTTTAACTGACAGCTGCAGCTACTTAAGCCATAAGACACAAGGAAGCTTTTGACTCTGCGAGTTTATTGCCACATCGCTCTGAAGATGCCACACACAGACACACACACACACACACATACACTCATACACAAAGAAACAACACTTTTGCTACACAACAATTTGCAATTGTTGCTTTGTCCGCAATTTGGTTTGGCATCTGCGCCTCATCTTCAGCTCGCAGAGCGGCAAATGAATTTCAAGTTGCGCAACTTTACATTGCCACAATCACTCGACGAGACACCAAAGTCAGCTGAGAGATCTACCAAGTCGACAAAGAGAGAGGCATATATATATGTAGAGAGAGATAGAGGGAGAGCGAAAGAGAGCTTGTGAGATTTTTCAATTAACCTCTAAGGCCAATCATCTGTGGCTTCTGCTACCTCGTCACACACATTTGACGGCCTCGTAATAATTTATAATCTAATATCCATTTATTTATTTATTTATTTGTGCCATTTTTGTGTAGCGCCAAAAACATTAGTTCGTCAACAGATTTATGTTGCATTGTTTTTTGGCCATAGACACTGAATATGTGCGATAAAATGACTTGTTAAACTCCAAGTTTGGCATTTTATTGTGACTTATGCAAATTGGACGCAGCTGAAAGACGACAAACAGCGCATTCAGAGGCAAATCTGATGGAAGCCTGTCTTTTGCTTGTTAACCTTTTCATAAAGTTAGGCAAAATAAAATATAGCCTGAGGTATCTTTGTGACCTGAAATTAATTTTACTGTTTATACTTTTTGTGCTAAACGGATTATTAAAATTTTATTAGCAAAAAAGCTTCTTATTCTACACACAACTGACACTAAAAATATGAAATAATGATTTACATTAGATAAGAAGGGTATCTGCTTATTCTATACACATTTTAAACTGACACTAAAAATATGAAATATTCTCCACAATAAAGTGCGAAGACTTTAAGGCACTTAAGTTCGGTGGGGAGTACATTATTTTGGTAAGCCTCCTTTGATCTGGTTGTTTATGATAATTGCAGCAGGGGGTCTCTTATCATTTTATGGCCAACAAATGTTCAACTGTAAATGCGACCACAGCTGAAATGAGTGAAAATTATATAAAACTCCAAAACAGTGCTTAACGCCGACAGCTCATTAAAACTGAGAGAAAATCATTTTGTGGTTTTGAACAGAAAATTAGCAATGGCCAAGTTTTCGTGTTTGTGTTTTTTATGTGCCATAATAAAGTGACAGAGAAATTTCAGCACGGAAATGCTCAACAATTAAAATGATAAAAATCAAGAAAAAGAAATTTTAACTTATTTTTGTCACAGTTTGCAGTTTGTCGTCCAATTATCAGTAATTCAATATATTACAAGTTGTATATAAAAAAAACTCTGTCAGAAACATTCAACAAAATTTTAGTTTAAGTAGGCTTTGCTCTTTGAGACTGCTAATATAGCTTACAAAATTTGTTCACATCAACAAAGCAGTTAAAATAAAATCACTTTAAAATCAAATTTCATATTTTGTTAAAAGCAAACGGACTAAAAGTAAAAATGGAAATTTTGTTGGATAACCAGGAGATGAGTAAACGAAATATCCACAACGAGCTCATTACCTACTTGGAAGGTGTCCCCAAAAGCGAAGAAATGTTGCAGAAAGTAAAAATGGAAAATTCTTTGGATAACCAGGAGACGGGAAATCTGAATATCCACAATGAGCTTAATGTCAACTCGGAATCCAAGGACTTCGTCAATGATGAAAAGTTAAAGACTGTAAAAATAGAAAGTTCTTTGGATAACCAGGAGACGGGAAATCTGAATATCAACAATGAGCTCATTATCAACTCGGAATCCGAGGATGTCACCAAAAGCGAACAAATGTTGAAGAAACTAAACATTTTCGATGATACTTCGAATATGAGCAATGAGATAAATGACAAGCGCCCCACCAAACGCTGGTCCCTTCGTGTTTTGGCCCAGGTTATGCTAATGTTGCAGAAGCGTTTGACCAAAGCCAAAGCGATGACCGAGGTTATTGATCTTAACAAAGATGTGGCCTATTGGCGTGCTCTGGCCAAGTCTCGTGCCGAGGAGATCGAAGGCTTTATAATTGTTATTGAGCTGCAAAAGAAACGCATCGATGCATTAGAAAATGATCTGGGCACTCTGGTGAGTCTGGCCAAGGAGACTCAAGTGATGCTGGCTAAAATCCCGAAACCAAAATAAGTTTTCTACTCTACTCACAATATTTTTATGACATTTTATTTTGGAAGGCGCCATTAAAGTTGTAGCATTTTAAGCAAAACCTATTTTCCGTGTCTTATTTTTTAATTAAAATAAAGAAGATATTTAAACGTGTTTTGGTAGGCTGAAATCAGCAGTAACAAGATATTATATATATTGCTTTGATAAATAACCTTCATCATCCAGATGGTATTTCCAAGCCATAGTTGTTTGATATCAGTTTACCATCCACCTGATATTGTTTTTTAAGTCTGTTTACCGCTTCCTTTTTTTTTTGCCATGCTTCTGAGTTTTTCAATTCTTTTATTAATTAGTGAAAACTTTTCGCCAATTATTTTTTTTCATGTTTTTCGTTGCGTTTTTAATTTGTTGCGGTTTTTATATCACGTTTTTTTTTTTAGTGCGCCCCTCAATCGCTGAGGCTGAACCTCAGTTTTGGTTTGTTTTGTTTTTGTTTTTTCTACGTGTTTCCATTTTATGTTGGATTTTATCTTCTTCTATCTTATTTTCTGTCTTAACTCAGCTGTTCAGTCTTCCAGCTGAATGATTTTCTCGTCGTGTTGTTCCATGTGGAGCGGCTACCAAGTAGAGTGCATAATTTAGTAATTGGAACGTATCAAATTTATTTTCACCCGAAATGTCTTTGCCAATGCCTCAAGAGAAAGGAACTAATTTCCAACAATGAGGTTAATAATTAAATTAATCTAATGGCCAGATATTATAATTTTTAAAATGTGATAATTTCAATATTGTTTCTCGGAAATTGAATTTATGCTTTAAACTTAACTGTAAATTTGCAATTCAAGGCAGACCATTCCTATGCCAAGAATTAAGTACGGGACACACCCAGTAAACTAAGCATTTATGCATTCAACCTGTGGCATTATTGGCCATGCGTCACCAGCAAATAAACAGAATAATAAAAGGCCAACACAGCAAAACAACAAAATGTGATTAAAAATCTATGCACGCCCAAAAACATCGATTCGGAAAACACAAAAATATTTATGTCTGCAGTTGGCAACACAAACACACATAGCCACACACACACACACACATACACACACAACACACATTGGCTAGAATAACAGCCAAAGTAATGACACATTCATGAAATTGAAAATGAGACATGACCTGGGCACAAGATTTCAATAATAAGCTTTAAGAATTCGATTCAATTTGTGGGTTTTAAGAAATCAAATAAGCATTTCACTGCTGTGATCAAATAAACTTTGATGATAGAGAAAATACCTTTGGAATTAAACTCGAATTATGCGGCTAAAATAGAAATCAGTATTTATTTGTTTGGTTTTTTAAATTTTGAAATAATGTGCTTTCACCACGTTGTCAGCTACCCCCAATAAACTCCAATTTTTTTGGGGGGTGTCAATGACCTTTTCATTTGTACACCAAATACCTCTGAACTAATTTTAATGATGTGTTTCAAGATGCTTCGAACATAAGAAAAAAGAGAAGAAAAATTAAAAAATCAAATAACACAAGTCAGACATTGAACCTAACCATTGAACTTAATGCGATGTGCTCAAAAAACTAAAGCATCAAATAAAAAAAAAAATACCATTTGTGGCAACTTGTTGCCTGGCAACGACCGAATTGATGAGGCTGTTGTTGTTGTTGTACATTGACTAATGACACAGTTTTGACAAGTAGCATGGAAAATTGTGCAGTGTAGGTCAACGAATATAAGTGGCCTTTGAGTGTTTGATTGATTGATGCACAGACAAAAGGTGACGACATAATTGCCTTGGTTTCTCGTAACTTTATGCAACTAAGTTTATTTAAGATCATGCCCCAGTAACCGACTTCAGCATTTAGCCACAAGAAGCGCACGAGTAGCTCAGATATATTTCATATATAGACAAACTTGTTTATAGAGCATATCTGTGGGTTTAGTTACACAGTTGGGACTACGAACCTGACTATTTCGAGAATGCCAGATGAACGTGAGAATAGTCTAAGAGTCTTTAGATATCTTTAGTATCAGAAGGAATGTGATCAAATATTCTAAATTTCAATTTAATCCCATAGTTTACATCTTAATTAGGTATTGTTATTTTTATTTTATTTATATTCTTAAGTGCAATCTGAGTCCAAATTTTTTTTAATCTGACACATAATTCATTAATTAAGTTTATTTGTTTTATTTTATGTATATGTTTTGGTTTCAGTTATTTAGTTCAGTTATTTATTTTAAATTAAATTATTTTCTTATATAACCATTTGAATTATACGTTGAATTATTAATAAATATTTATTCATAAATATTAATAAATTTCTATAGAATAGCGAGCAGTTTACTTTACTTTACTTGTAACTAATATTTCTTACTTTACTTTTAGTTGCAACAACTAAAAAAACAAAACTAAAATACAGGGTATTTGGTATAAGCAGTTCTTCTCTTCAACACAGAATATTGAAATTGCAAACACGCACAAACCGAAAATAAAAATAAAAAGAAAACTTTGCCAATTTTCATATGTGTTATAAGCTCATCATAAATTTTGTGCGAGCCATTGAGTTGACCATTTATTAGAGGGTTCAACACGCATTTGATTTATGCCTAATTGGGATGTTCTAACAAGTTAATGAACAATATCGATCGAATATTCTCCTATTCGATTTCGGTTTTGTATGTGGGGTATTGTATTTCTATTATCGTTTAGAATTTCATGTTTGAGTATGATTTGGGTCTATAATTGTTGTTTCCCTCAAACACCCATAATGATCTGTAAATAAGCCGCAAATACAGTTCAGCATATAAGCCCCAGCCTCATCGTATCCAAGCCAATCAATGACCATAAATTCCCAATCTGCACCGTTCGGCTGCCCAAGTAACCCTCCCACCCACACACACAAACACACACACACACACACACACACACACTGAAACTAATTTAGTTACACATGACCGAAGCGAACTGTAAAAGCGACCAATAATTGTGAAATAGAAACAGTTTCCAACAACATTTGCTGAGAGAAATGTAAACTATCAAAATGAGATAAGAAGCATTTGTATTTCATGGATGATACATTGCGTATACGCAACGTGTGCGCAAATTGCTTTTTCAATCTTTTACATAGGGTATTTTGATTTTACTTTTAAATGTACTTTTTTATTTATTTATTTAAAAAGCAACTAACGACTAATTTAATAAACAAATTAAATATACAATAAATATTTTTTATACTTCTTTAATATATTTTCGGCGGTATTCCATTTTCGATTATATTCAGTGCTCATTTCTATGCCTTTTGTTGTGTACGTAAACAAAACTGAATGCATTGTTCAATATACACATTGTCTTCTTAATGTTCTGCTATATTTATATAAATATTTTCTTATTTGTTGTCTGTCTGTCCATCATTCGTGCCACAAAAGCAAATGGCAACTCAGAAAACTGTTCGTAATTAATGGTAATAAGAGCTGAATGCTTGATATAAGCACACATGAAGCAACAATAAAAACAAATGAAAATGTTGGCAGACCGTATTAAATATTTAATCTGCATTTATATCGTAAAGCTGTTATGGAAGATAAATTGATAATGGATACAGTCAATACATAAATATATGTATAAAGAATTGGTTTCGAGAAATAATTGAAATTGTACTATCAAATGTATCAAGAAATCAACAATATCATATTTCAACAATTCTCAGACATATGTCTGTGAAATTTCATTTACTCATTGTATACAAAATATATTTAAATATTTAAATATTTTTTTTGTATTAAAATTAAGTTGTTTACAATATAGACATATGATAAATTCCATTTTTACTTCATTTTATAAGAATTATTAAAGAACAATTCTATTAATAATTAAAATATCGAACTTCAGACTCAATTGAGACCCACAACACGCTTTCCGCAGTCAATTGAAAATAAATGCTGAAAATCACTTACAAGCATTTTAAATATTTAACAATGCAAAAAGGCTAAAAGGAGGCGGAAAGACGTGTTGAAAGTGCTGAAAGGTTTTGACACGGATTTTATTCTCTCCCTTATTGGGTTGGCATAAGAAATGCGTTCGAAATGGCGCTAAAAGGCGCACGTATCAAATGTAAATCGTTGGAAAATGCAAAACCAATACGAAAACCCAGTCAAATGAAACATAAGTTGAATTTGAAAAACGTGTCCGCAACATGCCTAAAATTAAAAACACGCATACGAAGCGTATAACAAATGAGGGTCTGTATTAAAAGTATTTATTTGTTGGGCACATTAAAACGAGTTGGCCAAAGAAAAATCATGACAAATAGATTCGAATGCGAGCAGCAATTAATAATCGAGTCATGGGCAGCACCCGTGATGACCAAAATGACCCTCTCGCCGAGTGAAAGACTGGGCAGAGAGTGCGAGAAAGTGGGCCAAATTGCTGAGCGGGTAGCCGCCCACTGTTTGTACAACAGCAGCAACAACAAAAATAAAAACAACAACAATAAGAACACATCATTAGTAAAATCCCAAAGAATATTCGCTGACTCCACATCAGAGAAAAGAAAAAAATCTAAAGGCCAAATCGCTGCCAATTGGTATTGGTAGAAGTTTCCCAAGTAGAAATCAATTCCAAGCAGCTGCTGCCCTTTCAACTTTTGAGGCTTTTGGCATTTAATTGAGATTTGCCAACAAATTTCAGATTTCAGCTTAAAATAAATGAGAGTTAGCTGCCTTTTAAATAGAATTTCTTCATATATATTTTTTAAAATTTATTTCTCCAGTATAAATCACTTTAAATTTGATCAAAAATAAATGTATGCTGAACTTGCTGTGACTTTTATAGTTTTGGCCAACAAGATTTTGCACTTTTTATTCACCTATTTGTGAGCTTAATTGACGAATTAAAAATGCAATATTTTTTGCTTGCAAACTCTTGGCGAATATCTCATTTACTAGCAATTTATTACAGGACTATCACGTTTATTGCATGTTGTGCATAAATGTATTGTTTTTCCGGTTAGAAAAGTTTAACTGGGTCAGAAATTGTGAAACTCCTGCCATTTATAGATTGTTAATCTTTAAACAAAGCACGAGACTGGAAACAGTTTCCTGTTCTGCGCGTTTGAGCCATAACTCAGCCTCTGGCTGTAAAACTGTAAACTATATGGTTTTTTTCTTTTTTTTTTGATTTGTTTTTGCTTATTTTTATGCGTGCTTGTTGCCAACTTTTTTGCAAGTTGTAAAACGCTCTAATCCTGCAAGCCACTTTGAATTCGCAATAACTACCACCACGCAGCATCTGTTTATACCCCGTAAATCCATATTTTCATAATTTATATATATTCCTAGTCAGCTTTGTCAACTTAAAAACGTGTTTATCAAGCGGAGTGCAATTTTTTTCGTTGTGACAATAGTTCTCCAGTCTTCAAAAATGGGGAAAAAAAATATATATATTACTCGTACCACTTTTTTTTATATCTTAAAGGTTATACGAGCCAGAAATACAAGATTTAATTTGGAGCATATATTTTAGAAATTGCATACCTTACCCCAAAAAATTTTGAAAAAAATGTTAAAAGTAATGTTATTGATTCTTGGATAATTGTGGATTTTTGCATACCGTAAAAGTTACGTCAATTTCTAATACAGAGTATCTTCTGGTCGAGCGCTCTCGACTAGAACATTTTTATTTTCATTTGTGTTGAGTTATTGCCGGATTGGTTGCGGCGACGTCACCAAAGTGGCGCAGATTAAAGATATAAATAAAATGGGACACACACACACACACACTATAACCATCTCTTTCTCTTTCTCTCTTTGTGTGCTTTTAGGTGGAAAATCGAGCGCTACGGTTACGTGAGGTGGCAACGGCGATGCAGCAGTATCAGGACGATATATCGGCAGGCGCATCGACGGCACGACAGTGGGCGCCAGCTGCCAAGTCGAGCATTCGGGTGGCGGGCTCCATTGGGGGCAGCGGTGCCGATGATCCCGGTGGCAATGTCATTCTTATCGGCTCCCTTAAGGACTTTGAGCGCAATGCGGTGCATGGCCTCAAGTTGAATGGCATCGTCGCGCTCGAGGAGACATCGCAGGGCATCGTGGGTGGCGCCGCAAATAGTGGCACCGTCAGTAATTCACGTTTGGCTGTCGGGCCGAGCGCTCATGGCACCGGCAGCGGCACCGAAATCGAATACTTCGATGAGGCAGGCTACATACGACGCGGTGCATTGCGCAGCGGCGAGGACCCTTATATCCGTAATCGTTTCAATCAGGAGGCCAGCGATGCATTGCCCAGCAATCGCGAAATACCCGACACAAGGAATCCAATGTGAGTGATTTGCGAGCAGTGACAAATGCAGGATGTGTGTAATAATCTGCTTGAGTTTAGGTGCCGCACGAAAAAGTATCGCGAGGATCTGTCCTCGACGAGTGTCATCATTACCTTCCACAACGAGGCCAGATCGACGCTGTTGCGAACCATTGTCAGTGTCCTGAATCGGAGTCCCGAGCATTTAATACGTGAAATTATTCTCGTTGATGACTACAGTGATCATCGTAAGTATTTGTACAAAGCATACTTAATTTTCCTGCATTTCTGATTATATATAGAAAATGTCAGCACTATATTCAAAAGTCTCTACAATAAAATTTTTTAAATATAATTCCTGACTATATTAATAATATTATTAAATTTTAGTACTATTTCCCCAAGTCCTTCAAAAATCAGATCAATTTCTAATTTCTTCTGTTTTTTATCTTTACATATAAATCAGATCAATTTCTAATAGCCTCTCAATAGATAAATTATATATTTTCTCATGTCAAGTTCATAATTCTCTGACTTAAATTACCATGAATATTATTTCAATACCACATCCTTAATTTCAACAACACATTTGCTCTGCTCCAACACCTTTCCAGCTGAGGATGGCTTGGAGCTGGCCAAGATCGATAAGGTGCGCATCATACGCAACGATAAACGCGAGGGTCTGGTCCGATCTCGGGTGCGCGGTGCCGATGCGGCAGTGAGCAGTGTCTTAACCTTCCTCGACAGCCACGTGGAGTGCAATGAACAGTGGTTGGAGCCGTTGCTGGAGCGTGTGCGCGAGGATCCCACACGGGTTGTTTGTCCCGTCATCGATGTGATAAGCATGGATAACTTTCAGTATATTGGCGCCTCGGCAGATTTGCGTGGTGGCTTCGATTGGAATCTGATCTTCAAGTGGGAGTACTTGAGTGCCTCGGAGCGTACCACACGCCACAATGATCCTACAACGGCGATCCGAACACCAATGATTGCAGGCGGACTCTTCGTCATCGATAAGGCGTACTTCAATAAGCTGGGCAAATACGACATGAAAATGGATGTGTGGGGCGGCGAGAATCTGGAGATATCGTTCAGGGTCTGGCAATGTGGTGGCAGCCTAGAAATAATACCCTGCAGCCGTGTGGGTCATGTGTTCCGCAAGCGTCATCCGTACACCTTTCCCGGCGGCAGTGGGAATGTTTTTGCGCGGAATACGCGACGTGCCGCTGAGGTTTGGATGGATGATTACAAGCAGCACTACTACAATGCTGTGCCTCTGGCCAAGAACATACCATTTGGCAAGTGAGTAATCGAAGGGAGCAAAACTTAATCTTCATTTGCTTATTTGCTTGTCTTTTGTGTTTTTTTTTCTGTTCAGCATTGATGATCGCTTGGCTCTGAAGGAGAAACTGCATTGCAAGCCATTCAAGTGGTATCTGGAGAATGTGTATCCCGATCTGCAGGCACCCGATCCACAGGAGGTGGGTCAATTTAGACAGGACATGACCGAATGCTTGGATACAATGGGCCATCTCATAGACGGCACTGTGGGTGAGTACTGATAATAATAGCTGTAAGAATTTGGTTTAAATATGAATAAATCATTCAGTAAATAATGGGATATTTATTTCTAAATTTTTGTGCCTTCTTAAAATCATTAATAAATTGTACTTAATGCAATTAATTCAAAACAATAAAAGTTAAGCGAATTTAAACCAAGATCTCTTCTAAATTAAACTAATAAAATATATTTAAAATACTGATTTGATTTTTCCCCTTAACTCAGAACTTTCAAGTCTCTCTATTTAATGTGTAACAATTTGCCAAAATATTGTTTATTAGTTGTCAATTTTTAAAGTAGTTTTTAATTTGACATTATAATTATTATCCTAACAGGACTCTTCCCCTGCCACAATACGGGCGGCAACCAGGAGTGGGCGTATTCGAAACGTGGCGAAATCAAGCACGATGATCTCTGTTTGACACTGGTTCAGTTCTCTCGGGGCTCCCAAGTGGTGCTCAAGTCGTGTGACGATACGGAAAATCAACGCTGGAATATCAAGGATGGCGGTCTGGTGCGGCACAACAAGATCAATGTGTGCCTGGACACCAGGGATCACAATGAGCAGGGCATTAGTGCGCAGCGTTGCAATTCGGCGCTGTCGACTCAACGCTGGGCATTCACAAAATATGCGTGAGAGAAGCGACCACAAAAACAACAACAACAACAACATGTGACCAACTAAACAGAGAGAATTGCGAGAAAACGAGAAATTGTAGCTCCTAATTTAAAATAAATTAATTCTGCTGATAAAGAGAAAACAATAAGAATTGGGAGCGAAAGCCGTGATTTAAATTCTACAACTACTCGGATATGATGGTGATTATAATGACGATGTCGTATGTGGTTTCTTTGTGTATTTTACAATTAACAAAACACACTCACACACACACTATTATACACACACACATACACATGGACACGACAAGTACAACAAATGGTTTATATATAAATGTATAACAAAAACAACAGCTATACCATATTTAAGTTAAAGTTCGAGGTGTATAAATCTAGCCGTTGCGGCTAAAATTGTTTAAATGCATTGATATAAATATATATTTATATATATATAAATATGTTTGTATGTTTCTGTTTTGACACGATAATGCAAAAAAGAGAGCATACATAAAAAAAGAAAGGAAAAAAACACGTACTTAGACTGATTAATTTTTTGTATATGTAAAAGAAAAAATATTTAAAAAATATATAAAAATACATATATATGTATATGCATGTACTCGCAAAAATGAAAAATGAAAACAACCTATGGAAAGCTACTTAAAACTCAATAATAATTTGCATTAATCAACACTGAACTCAACTCCACTTAACTTAATTCTCAGCACATTCCTCAAGTCAATTAACACTATTCATCCCTAGATAAAAATCCCTAACAAGAACCAGAACAATTTCCAACTATCTAGTGACTAATCACAAAAAAAAGCTAAGAGTCTTCTAAACAAAAGGCGATGCAAGAAAAGCAGAGAGGAGAGAGAAATGTTATCATTAGTTTTAGTTATAAATTTAAGTATATGAAACATTATAAAAAAAAAAACAAAAAACAAACAACAAGTGAAATTTAAGTGTATATAATATGATTATTTTTAAATTTTAGAAGGCCAAACTGCACATCTAAATATTATTTAACAAAAGTATCTCTTTCACATGCTTCCGTCTCATCTTTAGAACAATTTTTCAATTTCAATCAGAATTTGCATAAAACCTGTATTTTTCTAATTAAAATGCTGTTCTAAAGTTCATTGTTAATTTTTTATGACCATTTTACATTCCATTTACAACATTTCTCACTATGTTTTAGTTTTTGTAATAAATTGTTAACATTGATGATTTGTTTAGTTGTTTTATGTATAAATAAATTTTGATAGTTTTTATGAAATGCATAAAATCGTGAAAAAAACGAAAAGAAAAAAAAAAACCAAATACCGAGTATTGTGTAATTATTTGCCTGTGTACAGTGCGTATACGTAATCAATTGAAATGCGTTTTTACGTCAAGTACGTCAAATAAAAATTGCAAAAAAAAAAAACGAATTACAAACTAAACATAAAATGTTGTTTCATTTCAAAGAAAAATAAAGCGAAAACTAAAACACTAAAAGAAAATGCTTGGTCAAAGTAAAAGCCTTGCACAACTCAGCGCATACGTAATGTAATTGCTTTTAAGGGCCGCAGTGGGCTGTGGGCGAGGAGGGGAGGAAAACCTGACACGGTCATCAAATGCATCAAGCGCCAAGTACTACTGTGCAGCATGTAGGTTAAACAACTTAACATTCTCATCTTTCGCAAAACCACGGCAATCTTCAGGCACATTGCTCATACGACACGTGATACGCAAGTTTGTTGCGCTAATTTTGCCTTTTTCCCCAACTTTTTTTCCACATGTATTTAAAAAAAAAAAACAGAAAAAAGAAAGGTAAAGTAAGACATCATAAAAAGCAAAAGCAGGGCAGGCATTTTAAATTACATGACGGTAAGTGAGGTGAAAGGGGGCGTGGCATCAAGTCTGGGTAAACATGAGCAGCATAAAGAATAACATAAAAAAAGTTATAAAGTTTTATGCTTGTTTGCCTTAGCTACAACAAAAAGATAAACATGGCGTTATAACGGACAGTTTTCAAAATCATTTATGACACAATTTGTTTAAGCCGTCGCAAAGGAGAATTTTAAAGTAAGCTTGAAATTATCGAAGATGAGTTGAATATTGAAACAGGTAATTTTTTAAGAACTTTCTAAGAACTAAAATTAGTGATATATCCTTTTTCTTGAGTTGTTGAAAATATACTTTTGTTTTTTTTTGCTTATATCAACAGACTGCCTTAAAAACATAAAATTGTTATTTTTTCAACAAATTTGGCAGTGACACAAATAGATATTCTCCAACAAAGCTGACTTTCCGAAATTCAAATAGCTTACTTAAGAGAATCAGACCAAGCAGCTACTCAACTGGAGAACTGTTTCAGCAACTACTCGAGACTTGCCGGCTGCTGCTGATTTAGCTGATGAAGAAAATGTCCACAAATGCAACACGGCAATATGTGCAGGCATAAGGCATGCCGATTTCCATTTTGTAAGTCCTTAGGGAAACTGAAGACACTCGGAAACCACCGAAGCGGATATGCCCAAGCCGGAGTGAAATGCTGTTGCCAACGACAAGGTTAAGCCAGAGATAACCCAGCAGCAGCTGCACAGGACTTAAGGTTGCCCAAGAGCGGAAATGCGAAGGAGCGAAGTGGCCTGTGGCAACAGGAACAGATTCTGAATCGCTTATGAGCATGTCACGGATAAGTCAGGGTCTCATATGGTTAGCCTGATGACTGAGGCGTTTAACTTGTTTGCCTGCCACGACAGTTGAGTAACATTGCCCCCCATATTTTTCTCAGTACAGGCATCGCATGTGCCGGGCATACAAAAGAGGTGAACAGTTTGACGATGCGACTGGCCCCAAAAAAATAATAATAACAATAAAAAAAAGTAAGCATGCACGAACAGCTTCAGTCAGCAAACAGAAGATTAGATACACTGGTTGACAGGTGTTCTAATTGAATACAAAGTATTAAAAGGAAATTCAATTTTTGCTATTAAATATTTTCTATTTGTGGCAGAGTTTTGGTAAGAGAAGGAAATAAAAAAATTATACTTTCCTCTTAAAAGTTAAACATAATTATCGAATTTGTACTTTTTCATTCCTATTCGCTGGAGATGATTTTCAGCAAGATATCTTCATACAAAAATGTTACACTTTACATTAAATAATAAGTTTAAAAAGCGAATAGCTTTTTCTATATGATATTTAAATTTTCGGTAGAAACTTGTCGACAAAGTAAAATAATTTATTCATAACATAATTATTTATGCACTTCATGCGAAAATTATAATATCCTTTGCAAGGGTATACAAATAACAAACGACATTTTCATCATTTGCTATGCGGCTGAGATGCCATCGGAATTCTGAGAGCTTCCGCAATTTTATCGGGGACTCTCGTTACATAAAGTGCCTACGTCTTGCGCCTTACGTCACAATCTATTTACGTGGCACCCGTTAATAAACAACATACACACACACACACCAACACACACATGTGAGCTGTTTTTGTTGTTGTATTTGTACACCTTCCCAGCTCTTATCAGTAGTAGCTCATTTGCAGGCTTCTCGATTCCTGTGCTCCTTTAGACACTTTTTAATTAATCATGGACTCTTTTGCTTGTGGGTTAAGTGTCTGTTCTTGAAGCATTATTAAAAACACGTTTACCACCTGAGTTGGCCATGTATAAATTGTTTGTGTTACAAGTCAGTGGGGGCACATTTAAACAGTTTAAAATTATAAGAGGCCTCACAAAATAATGAAATTAAATTATATTATAGTAATTAATTAGGGAATTAATTTATTATTTTAACGTATGTCTAAATGACGTTCAATACAATATATAAATTTGTTAAGCATTCTATTTAAGAGTTGTGAATAGCTCATAAAATAAAGCAACAAATGTTGGCCTAATAAAATTTTGGCTTAAATGCCATTTACTGCAAAGGCATAACTTTTGTGAAATCTTTAATGTATCTTATACAATTGCCACCTAGAAAATGTCAACTCGGCTTGATGGCAAATCAGATACAGTTTTGTTATATATATGTCTGAGCTATCAGCTCACAGCTCAACAACTTACAATGGCAAATTTCCAAGGAACTTGCTATTATATTGAGGCAATTGTTGACAACTTCTTCGAGGTGAAAAACCAAATATAGCTAAGCAGATTGAGATTTTGATCACATATACGCATCGCATTGGAAATATTTAAGCCAGTGCATTGCACGAATACAATTTGATAAATTTTTACATTTTCTGTAATACGGCATTTGACAGTGGCAAAGTGTAAAATAAAGCTGATTTATAGCTTGTTTTTGTTTGCCACCAAGTCAATGGCACGCTGTCTGTGTGTTGTTTGTATATGTGTGTGTGTGTGTGTGTGTGTGTTTAGGGTGTCTGTGTGTCAAACTAATCCGCTTATGTGAGCAATTTGTACGACAACTGAATAATAACCTTGAATTGCGCCAAAAAATTTGGAAAAGCCAACATCAGCGTAATTTTCGAAAGAGCACAACTCAGATTAGGCAAATGTTCATCGATTGTAAAGTGGACTGAACTGTGGCAGGATGGCAAAGTGGTAGGTGGGAAGTGTGAGAGAGGGGGGGGAGTGCTGAAACAACTACCGATTGCTGGCGACTTAATAGATTTGAGTGGCTTTTAGCAAGTCGCCTAAAAGCAGGCAACACTTTCGAATCATTTCATCGCACGCAGTTACTCAATGCGTGTGTGTGTTTGTGTGGGGTATGTATGAGAGTTGAAAATAACCACAAATTTCGAACAATGTGTTTAGCTGTCATAACAAGCCAAGTTAGTTGCGCTACTCATTGGCATTGTAAACGTTAAATAGGCAAACGCCAAACTTCATTGTCTTCTCGGCTTGAACTAACTTTGGCTTTCACCTCACTGATATCTCTTGTTTTCTCTCTGTGGCTTAATTGGAAAGCACACACTTGCACTCACACACACTCACACACACACACACATATGCGTAACGTGTTCGCTTCACGCCTACACAAACAATAACATTAAGTAAGAACCACATGGAACAGCTTAGCAAGCGATGTCTTGCCAAATATTGGAAGGGAATTGAACAAGTCGGCAGATGTTAGTTTGTCCGCGTGTCATTGGCAGCTGTGGCACGTAGTTTGTAGTTTGTGGCTGCCACAGGCTTCAGGCTTATGGCAAGGCACTGAAGGTGTCTACATTCTTGTAGTTCGCATTGCTCAAGTAGCCCATCAACAATTTATAGGGCCCCAAACAAAAGAGATAGAAAATGGGAAATGGTGAGGATGGCATTGTCATGGAGAATAAGACGGGTAGGAACGGGAAAAGGGACAGAGCCCGAACCCAAACTCAGCAAACTCAGCGGCACTCATTTTATGGTATCTTGTTGCCATTGTTTCACTTTCTACTTGTTCATTTCGATACCCTTTCTACATAAATGAAATATTTAACGCTGCTCACAATAAATATATTATTAATTTTTTTCAATGGCAATTAAGTTGTTTATGTAATTATTAAATCCGAAATTAAATTGGCATATTTATTTTTTTTAGATTTATTTGCAATCTTACAATAACAAAAAAGGATTTAATTATTATATTATTATAAAAAATTATATATAAATTTGTAGGCAACTTTGTAGGATATTTGTGAATGGTGCACTTGCAGCTCGAAAGTTTTACAACTTTTTCTGCATCCTCAAACATTAACATAAAAGTGCGTGTTGCGATGAATACAAAAGAATGTGTTATGTAATCTATGCATTAATAATGATGCCATTTAACAAAGTGTTGCCCAACTAAAGAAGTTCGACTGACAACAACAAGCACTTAATATGAGCGTGCAGCTATTAATATAAATTATGCATTTAACCTAGATCAATAGGTTACGCTTTCAAATGCATAATTAATTAATCTAAATGGTAATTTCATATTGCACTACGTGGTGCGCCACTAGCAAAGTGTGAAAGTTAAAACAAATATGTGAAAATAAATTTTAAAAAAATAGCTCAGCCAAATTATACCATATTCTACACTTTTGATATGAATTAATTTTAAATATTACCATAAAACCATGATACTCAAATAAGCCACATAAAACCAAACAAGTTTACTAGATAATATTATGAAATTAAAAATCGAATTAATTTGATTATATAGTAACCGATCAGTTATACATATGAGTGAGAAAAAGAGAGAGAGACAGATTGAAAAACCGCTTAATTTGATGCAAAGTCAAACAGCTTAATGGATTGCATATGTTTGGCCAATAAATTGCGTGAAGCGAAATGCCAGAGTTCGCATCCTTTCAATCAAATGTGTATTCGCTTGATTATATGCAAATAAATTGGCAGCAGCAAAAGCAATAACAACAGCAGGTGAACCTGCCAGCAATTACAGGTGCAATTAAATGAAGTGTGAGTGGAGTGTGTGAATTGAGAGGCAGCTCATCACCCAATGGATCCATTCAAATGGTAAGCAAGGTAACAATGCTCGACTCCAAGTCAAATCAATGTTTCTGTCCCCAATGGCCAAAGTCCGGCGTCGTTCAAAGTTATGGGGCAAATAAAAGTCAACAGTGGTGATAAATGAAGCTCAGAGTTTTGCATGCTGCATGCGGCAAAAACCTGCAAGAATAAGTAAAAACCAGAAAAATTCACCAAAAAAATAAAGAAAAGAAATAAAAGGCAAAGCGCAAAAAGAAAATGCTTCCTTTTTTGCGCAGATTTCGTGAAGGCGGCAAACCGAAATCCGTGCTTCAATTGTCAGATGACAGAGATAAGCAACCGAACGAAAGGATAACAATGTCACCGACATACCCAACTGCAAATGACAAGCAACAAAAACAAACATGTCAGAATGCTGCTATAGTCGAGTCAGCTCGACAACAATATACCCTCGAATGCCATAAGTAAAAGTATGAATGAAAAAGCGCTCAAAAAGTGCAGATCAAGAATATATAATTTATGGGGTCAGAGTTGCTTCCTTCTGTCAGTTCCATATATTTAAATAAAATCTTTATATCCCATTTTACCCATTGTCGTTGCCAGGGAAAAACACACAACACAAAACTGATGGAAAATCTATACATATATTTTTTGGACAGTTTGCAGCTAGCTGGGCGGGTCAGCTAGATAGAAAAAAGCGTAATCTGTTTTTTCCGCTTTAGTCATATTGGAATCCAAAAAAAAAATGGCGGAACACCCACTCGGAAAAAGAACAGATGATTAACTTGTCAGACATGTTATCAATGCAGATTTGAAGCTGAGTTGCATTGGAATTATTAGTACAGATTGTGGGAAAAGTTAAAGTTGAGCCAGGGAATTTGCACTTTGCCAAAGGGGCAAAGGAACGTAATGAAATCAATTAACAGTTAACAAGTTCTTCGGCTTCTGCTTCAGCTTCAACATCAGCATCAGTTGGCGTACTAAATCAAATTAGTGGAACGCAACTGAACTTCTCAGCAGTTGAGTTGCCCTGGGGCCAGTTGAAGAAGGAGTAGAAGAGTAGAAGGACTAAAAGCATTCGACAAATTGTTTTTACTGTCCTGCAAGTATTTTATTGCCATTTGAGATTGTTTTTTTTTTATTTTGTACTCTGCCATTTTTATCGTACCAAATTCAATTCGAACAAAGCAACAATTTATTACAAGTTTATTTCGAAGATATCCTCATCGAAAATGGCTTAAACCAATTTGGCAATAAAGTTGATAAGCAACAAGATTTTTAGCAGATTTTATTTTTTAATTAGTTTATAGTAAACTTAAGTATTGCGAGTTAAATAATACAAATTGATTACTAATTTGGAATGGAGTCTTTTTAAATCTAAGTTAGATATAAGAAAAGTCGGAATAAAGATAAATTAGGTAGGAATTTAAAAAATTTAATAAATTTAATTCTTAACATTTTCTCTCTCATTCTCATAGACATACATGTAATAAGCTTGTAGTACAACAAACATTTAATGTATTTGCATGCATACAAATCGAATTTATTATCATCCAAATGCCTGAGCATCTGTCTAAGCATGCAGGAAACAAAAACAATTTCAACTTTCATTACTGTCAAACACACGATGTGTGCTTCCCCCCCCCCTCCATCTCTCTCTTCCTCTCTGTCTCTCTCACACTCTCTCACTTAGCTTGACGCTGTGCGAGCTCTTTGGCACTACTCAAGTCACACATTTGGGCACTTAAACGACACTCATTCATAAAGTGTGTAGAGTAATTTTCCAGCTGCTTCACTTCCTTCGTTTTGCGGTGACGCCTTCGAACTTCGCCGCCTCGCACTTGTCTCTCTGGGCTTCTGCTCTCTCTGCTTGATGCTTGTGGTTTGGGTTTTGCTGCTGCAGCTGCTGCTTCTGCTTCTGTTTCTGTTACTTTTCGGTTTTGCGGTCTGCTGTCGTAGTATAAATATATGTTACAGTTATATTTGTAGTTGTAGTTGTAGTCAGCATCTCGCACTTGGCAGCAGCTGTGCTCGTCTCTCCTCCACAACCTTCCCCGTCTCGTCTATCTCCTTTATCATTATTGCTCATCATGCGTTTCTAATGAAGTCGTAAAAATTTAAAACTTTCAACACATGCGACTTTGTGAGAATCTGTGTGTGTGTGTGTGTGTGTGTGTGTGTGTTTTATCTTGCCACTCTCACTCGCTCCTTCCACTTGTGTGGCTTATGTATTGCTTTATTGCCTCGTTCCCTCGTTCATCTTGCGCACGTCTGCTTTCAGCTTCACTCTGCTGCTATCCCGCAATCATTTTTATTCATTTGCTCATTTTGCTTGCCTCACTGCCGACATTCCTCTTCTTTAATATATATGTCAGTGTGTGGGGTTGTCTTTTCCAATGTTTATTTTTGTAAGTTTCGCACATTTTTTAACATTTATTTTGTTTTTATATTCTTTTATTCGCTTTCGTGCTCGCTGTGAAAATCAGCTTTAAGCTTAGCCGCCAGCTTAAGCGTAATTTAAGTGTTTAAAAAACTTAATAATATTATATTTATTTAATCCCAGTAGTCGACGCGAAAGCTAATTGTATTTTACTAAGCTTTGAGGTGTTAAGATTGATGTTTATTTCAACAACTATTTTTATAGCATACCTTTCGGGCCGGCAGACAACAAAAGTAGTAAAGACTCATAAAATGGCAAACTTTATATCAATTGTAAAAACTTTAAACCTTTTTCAAATTACGAGCATCCAGCTAATAAATCGTAGTACTTGCATTGAAGAACTTTTATGACTTCTTTTTAGAACAGTATTTAAGTGTTCATATTGAAAATATTTACATTGGCATTCCATGCACATAAGAATTAAATAGTCTGTCAATATCACAGCCAGACATAATACGATAAATCTATCTCACATAGCAACTCGGAGTCCCTTCATAATCGGCTATACATATTTAGAAAAAAAACAAGAGTTTTTACCCTAGCAACATTCAGTCTGATACTAGACAAGCTGTTGCCAACGTTAATGGGGCTCAGCACACAACCCACAAATCTATAAAATTATTGCGATTTTAAAAGTACATAAAAATCCCGGCTTCATTTTGTATAGTTATTTGATGGCAGACGGCATATTTCGTTTTCGCTCCATTTGCTTGCTTAGAATGCTTTTGAAGGTTATTTGAATTTTTGTGATTGAACAAATCGAAAATCATAAATTTGCAGATATTTTGATGGATTTTTAATCGGTCAATTTGATGAACTGTAAAATTCATTAAAAAACAAACTTTGTTTAAATCGATTTGTATATCAAAAGAAAACATAAAAATAAACAAAGGACTTTTAGCATGAGTAAAATTTCTGTATTTGCACATTTTTAGAAAATCTTTTTTATTTTGTGAACATTTTAATTTCAAATAACTACAAAGGCTGCTATAAGAACAATTGAAATTGGGTTTTTCGACAAGAGTACAAAGTTCTTGGTAACATACAAAAACTCATTTTACCCACTTAACTTTGTTAACTGCAATTCGTAATTGTGTTGTCAAACCATAAAAAAGGTTAAGAATGTGTTGTTGCAGTAAAAAACATATATATGAATATATATATATATATTTTTGATTATCATTAAAAGTAAAGTCATGAAATTTTCGTCTGGTAGACATTCTGAGAAGATATAAAATATAGACTATAAGTTCTCGTACATCCTATGCAGTCAACGATTATAAATTTTTATCGATATCTCTCCTAATTGTCCCGGTATCAATATAAAAAATTTAACGTAATATGTATGAGTGAGTTAGTTTAAATAAGACTTGATCGAATTGGGGTTAGTTAAGAACTAGTGTTGAGGGTATCTTCCTGTCGAGCTCTCTCGACAAGAGCATTCTAATTTATATTTGTATCATTTGGATAGTTTTTGGTTTGTATTTTTGTAGCATGTTCGAATGTTTCATTAAGATACCGCATTTTGAGGCAACGATATTTGCATTTTTCACCACAATTATTTTGCAGTTACTCGACAATTCCGCTCACATTTTAAATACAATTTTCTCATTTCCTCTTCACCTAGCAGCTGGCTGCCGACCAAATGTTTTATTGTTGCCACAATTTATGCTCGTATCTTTGTTGGCAGGTTCGAAGGACAGGAGGGCAGACCCATATATAAATATATATACATATATATATATATATATATTATATTGTTTGTTATATATATTTATAGAAATAATCGTATACACTTTGATCCATCGCATGTCGTCACTTCAATATCCGCCCCCACAAAAAGCGCGATGTTGGAAAATTGCAAATGACAAAACAAAATTGTGAATATTTTGTTGCCACGGATATCCGCTTTGTGAGGCAAAAACGGATGTTGGCCTGCAACTACAACAAACTTCAACTGCCGCCAATCATGGCATACCTCAATGGGTTGACAAACGTGGTAAACGAAGTCGATTTAACTTTCACCCATTTTCTTTTATTTTTTTTTATGTATTTTGGACCATGGCTGACTGCAAGATCTTAATTTCGATATTGATGTCAAATTGTCGCTGGGTTTAATTAAAAAATACACGTATTGCACCAAAATGGCGGTTGGCGTTTCCTTCTTTTGTTCTCGTTGCCTTTTGGCATTGCATGTGCCATTTTTTGTTGCATTTCCCTTTCTCCATTTTGTGTGTTGTGCTGTTTTTTTTTTTTTGGCAGCATTTCACATTTCTTCTCTGCGCATTTTATTTGTTTTGTTTTCATTCTGGTGTTGACTTTGCGAATTGAAAGCGACACGTTTCAGATTTTAAATAATAAAATACATTTAATTGTTAACACAGAAAGACAAATGAATTCTTTAAGCAGAAAAATACAATTTCATTCGGTTTGAATACTTTAAATGTCGTTTTTTTTTTCAATTTTATTCAATACTTTAGCTACTGTTAACAGAGCGACTTCCGTTTTAAGCTCCACTTCCTCAAGGAAGTGAGTGTAAAAGTGGTTGTCAATGTGTATGTATAAGTTAATAATGGCATCATCAATGGCAACTCATCAGCAGCCACTTAAACGCTCACCAAGCTCCCACACTCCCCTCATTTCCCCTCTGTTGAGGGTGGTAAAACCAGTAACGACGATTGCGCCTACCAAGTACAAAATACATTATTGATTTCAATTTAAAATTTACTTTTTTTTATTTTGTTTTTTATATTTTTATTTTTTGTTTCATTGTTGTTGTTGTTGTTGTTGTTGTTGCAGTTGTTGTTGACGGCATCCTTTCGGGAATCCAACTCGACGTTGTCAATGCCAATTGGCTGGTTGGCAATGAAAAATGCAAAGCATTCATTTGAATCGCATAAAATATGTATGAAATAATGCGAAACCCATCAACGGATGAGGCTAGAAGCTGCATGTTAGCATTCGTTGAACATATTTGATAAGATACATATATACTATATACTGACTACACTTGGGTATTATTTCAATGCATATCTGAATAAAAAATCCAGCAGTCAATTTTAGACGCCCGAACTAATACCAAGCATAGATTTAAATTAATCTTTTTCGATCGAAGTTTATACTAAAATTGTAATATTTTATTTGAGTATTTGAATCATCTATTAATTAATAATACTTTGGCAAATTATAGACACAAATATACAACAAATAAACAATAGTATTGAATTATTTATATTTCACATCTCTCATGCAAGCAAAAAAAAAAAAAAACAAAATAAAAACAAGTCCAAAATCCATAAGATTATCAGTCTTTTTCTTCTATTAGTATGGATAAAAATACTCTAATCCACAAAAGTTTTTCTCAATAACATGCGAGATTTATCACAAGCACAATGCACTAATGTGCGCCCAAGGCAGAGTTTACTGTACATGCATTTGCAAACTGGCCATAAAAACAGCGCTGCAAATGGGCCAACAGCTCGTAAAGCACTTGCCAATTTAATTTGTGTGAATGCCCGCGGCGCAAATTGAAACACAAAGTTAAAAGAGCGTCGCGGTCAAAACGGATCCAGAATTCGAGTACGAAACAGCGAACAGGAAACGGGAAATGGAGTAAGCAGCAAAGGAAAAAAAAAAAGAGGAAGCCGGAACTGGAGTTGTGTAACAGATAAGTTGCACCAGTAGCTGCCATAATGTTGCCTTTTGCTCATTTGAAGTTGTTCCTCTTTCAGTTGTTTGGCTTCTTCAGCCTCGACTGCATCTGTGTATCTGTGTCTCAGCAACTTTGCAACGTTGCAGCTGCAGTTGCTGCAACAAACAGCAATTACCAGCAAAATTTGTTGTTGTTTTCACATTCCATGTTGCCCATTTCACTTCTTCTTATTTTTGTTCTTTGTCCAAGACTTTGGTCAAAAGTTTTTTACCAAGTTTTTAGCCTCCATTTTGCGCTTGCTTCATTAATCTAATATTTTTTTTTAGCTAACATAATGAGAGTTATTAAGTTCTAAGTGCAAGGGAATTTCCTCGAAAACTTTCATGCAAACTCATTAAACGAAAGAGATGCTTAAAGATAACTTAACAGGTATCTAACGTAAAGAAAATTATTAAATATGCCTTTGTAAATATTCACATCAAGTTTGCTTGAAAAATTATAAATTTTCTGGAAAATAATCAGTGATTGAGCACTATTTTTACCTTAAAACGGATTGATTTGGTTAAGTGCCACAAGGATGCATATTTCTGAAGTCACAAGATGCGGCAGTTGCTCAAATGTTGCACAACAACATACTGAAAATATTACCGAACTGAATCGTTTCGATAATTGAATCGTGCAGGATGATATGGAATTGTGTGTGGTGATTTTTTTCAGAAAACGTATGCTGTCTGACATCGATGATAAGCTGATTAAATGCGTATTGAATAACTTTTTAACCATATAATACATTATTAACTGCATATTGAAATTGAGAACGGTATTGTGAAAAAGTATTATTTTATTTTTTTTAAATAAATTAATGAATGAATTGATCTTATTAATGAAAAACCATCGCAACCACCTACGACATACTGACAAAGAAAATTGTTGTGGAGCTTGGTGCGGAACTTGCTCCGGAATAATATATCATTGTAGGTGATGTTGAATAAGAAACTTCTTTATATATTTCTATAGAACTTAACTTTAAAGCAGCTTTATGCAGTTATCGATTACGATTGATGTGCTGACTAGTTATCGATAACACAATTTTCAATACTGCATCAATAAAGTAAATAATTACACCTAGCAAGAAGCAAATATTTTAAAGAACAAATAACAAACAGCTCTTTAAAAATTGGATATCAAGTCTTAATGCTTCTTAGAGACGTTCGTAAATCTGTCTAAAATTTGGAGTGGTATATCATCTGACATCTTGACAAATAGTTTGCGACTAGCGCACAAAAGTCAAACACACATCTCTGCACTTCTTTTCAACTATATTTGGTGAAAGACAGGCAACCACAATTTCTACATATTTTACCGGAAATACACCTAACCAAAACAACCAACCCACGAACTACCCAAGCAATTCAACTAAGCAACCCACCCACCCACAACTGAAACTGTAATTACGTGCACTTTATGGCTCATTATTTGCCATGGAAAAACCGTTCGCAAACCTCTTTCTATTTTGCTGCGGTTCTTATTTTTTTCTTTCGCTGATTTATTTTTTTTTCTATTAATTTTTTTTTTTTTTTGTTGATTTTAATGTGCTGGTGCTGCTGCTCATTTGCAAAACATGCAACTTTTCATTATGCGGGGGCAACAGAAGCCAAGCGTGAATACAATATTTAAACTTGTGTTCCATTATGCACAGTGCTGATGTCATTAACACTAACGACGTCATGAAATTCAATGCACAACCGCCACTGGAGCTGATGGCAACACTAGCCACACACCCACACACTAGCCACACACACAGACACACACACACACACACACACACACACACACATACTGACTCACGTAGTCACTTAGCTCCCACGCTGTAGGCAAAAGTCCAGGGAATGCTAAATGTATTTTATACAGCCTGATATTGGAAACTTTGTGCACGACGACCAGACGAGGCATGACCCATCTATTTTTAGAACACTTGCTCTGCCCTTATCGCGGCTGCTTTGATTTTGTCATGCATTTTGTTACTAATCGTCTGAGAAATAATTTCAATTTAACAGACTTTTCATTTATCATACATCTCTATAGCTTAAAAATCAGTTTATTAAGTGACAGACAGAAATATAAAATTATCTTTTCACTTTTAAAAAAATCAACAATTTTACAAAAATATAAATCAGAAAATAAAAAACAACGAAATAGGGAAACTATTTCACAATTCTTTGATTCCATTTTATGTAATACTAACTGATTTTTTTTAAATTTATATAAGGCAACTAATAGTCTAAAACTTTAAGCTAACCTAAATTTTTCATTAGTTAAATCAAACAAATTTTTAAAAATTGGTATTTTGGATTTATAGATTAAGACAATATAAAAAATTGACATTGCGATTGAAATTAGACATTCATTTAAAATTTTTGAGAGGGTACAACAAAAATCGACTTTGCTGTGTTCATATATTGTGTGAGAAATATGAGGTGCATACCATGCACCCACACACACACACACACACAAATTCAAAAGTATAGTTGCGTTGCGGTTATCTAAAAAAAAGTCAACAATATTTGAACTTTCGTCTTTGTATTTAGAAAATTTGTATGGGTCAGTCAGGCTATCAGCTTTTCGCCAGTTTTTGGTCAGTGCACCATATGATTTTAATGATATCTCGGGCAAAACTTGTTATTCTTCCACAGAAGCCAACATATATAGCTGTCCCTTTCTCTCTCTCTCTCTCTGACTGTGAGCTGAAAAACCGCTGCCGAAAAGGTTAAAAGTTGAGAGCCTTGACATCATGCTCAAAACAATTGAAACTTTGTTATTGCGTAGACGCGCCAACAATTGCAATTGCTGAATGTGTTGCCAACTCGTACGTGGCATCCACAAAACCAATTTGAATGGCATCAAAAATTGAGTATAGTTGTTTTTATCTCATAGACAAAATCATGTTTGGTTTTTGGCAGTGGCTTTGTAATGCCCACAACATAATGCAAGAAGAAACTGAATATGGAAGATAAGTGCAAAGAGTGCGGGTCTAATTTATGTTTGACCATGTGAATCAATTGGAGAACGTTGCCATGTAGAGCAAACTTCAAATGTGTAAAACAATGCCAGTAGAACGATAGAGAGACAGACAAGAGTACTGCCAGGACAATGGAGAGTATTTGGATAAAGAACTCAAAGGGAATGCGCTGCGCACAGAGTTGAAACAATACAAAAAGCCAGATAAAAGAATTGTCCATATGAAAGTACAAAAGTAGCCAACACTGAATGAAGTATTCACAATCGAAAAGAACGAATAATTGAAAATTGTTTCAAATGGGCGAAAGGCACAAAGGAAAGGAAGCTACACAAAAAAATGGCAATAGGACCCAAGTCAATGTAAGGGATAAACTCGACCGTTGAAAAATCATAAATGCACCATTTTAATTTGGTTCCACCAGCTGAGTGTGGTCAAGCAATTTTAGATAAGGCAAAGAAATAGCTTTAAGGTACGGATTAAAGCTCCTTTCAAACACTGGTTAATTTTGATTACGATTCGAAATACAAAGTTCGAAATTGTTCGGCTCCCAGAGCAAAAACAAATATCAGAAATGTATTTGTGTATCTTTGATGACAATAACAGCAATAATAAATAGTTTTTATTATCTATATGTGGGTATATTAAAACTATTACAATTTAAATGAATGGATATTGACATTTAATTAGAAAGAAAAACGATTTAAAACTGTTTAGTTGAGAAACACATGAAGTAAGATTGATTACAGCTGCTATGAATAAAAATACGACTTTTAATCAAAGCAGAATATTTGTTGGGTTTGCACCAGTTACAAGTCAAGTTTGACAACCCATCGATAAAGAAACACATTAAGAAGCTGCAATGAAAATGCAACGTTTTCTTTTACTCAGTGCAAGTCAAACTGTATATTTCCTTGGGATTGTCAAGAGCAGTTACAAAATCCTTATAATCCTTTGGAGTATGCACAAGTGTTTGCCAAAGACTATTAAAATCCGCTTAAGCTAAACAGAATTTCGCGTCGTATGAAGTCTATTTGGTTGTTGTTGTTGTTGTTGTCCTAGTTGCTATAATTTTGTTGTTGTGTTTGTTTTTGTTATTATTACAGTTGGTACACATCAGATTGGCATTGGCTGGGTTTCCCACAGTGCTGCACACTCCATTCAACTGCAAATTCGCCCCAGCAGCAAACACACACAAAGAAATTCTCGTTACCAGGACGAGGGACGAAGAACATAAAACACATAGCTCAGGACTTATAAAACTTGTACATATGCCATTTATGCACACACACACAAACACACACACACACAATCGCACATATACAAATTTTGGTCCCTGTCCAACGAGCCATGCAAAATGACACAACAAACTAGCAAAAGCTAACAAACGAGCTTCTGCAGCATATGTTAAACGACTTTGAGATACCCTATAAAAAGCAGCAACGTAAGAAATAAAGTTCTTGTTTTTTATTTAACAACAATGAATGTATGCATTTGGCATATAGCTATTTTCCTTATAGCTCTCAAGACTGATCTAGAATGGAAGATTTTCTTTATAGCTAGCAAGCTGATCTAGAAATAAAAATGTTATGTGAAAGTTTACAATATATTCCGATTAAGTGTTATTTTTTAAAAAAGATACATCCCAGGATTTCAGATATTAAAACGCCAAAAAGTGTTTAAGCCGTTTTAGTATTATTTGCCTATCTTTCATCGTCTTGTAAAGTTTCCAATTTAGCAAAGACAATTAATTGGAATATGTTTAATCCTTGCCAATATAATTAGAGGCAACTTATGCAACCAGAACTGTTTTGCCCCTTCTGAGCTTATAGCCATTCCATCAACACTTATTTTCCGCATATTTTTTCGGGCTACAATTTCTTCTGGCTAAGGCAACTTAGGATTTTTCTTGCACTTTCTCAATTGTTATCTAAGATTCTTAACTATTTATCAAATCTACTATAATTTTAATATGACCCACAACCCAATAGAATTTGTAGGGTATGCAGTGTGTAAGCGCCTGGCTTTAAGTTCCAACAATTTTACATTTATTTGAGTTGCCCGTTGGCTTTCCAGGTGTTAATCAAGTGGCCAACATGTCAGGGCCATGATAAATGTCTAGAGTTACGTTGAGCCTTGCGCCGTGAACTCTGAACTGAGAACGCAGTGTACGACCAGGTTGCGTTCTATCCAAAATAAATAAAAAGAATATAAAATTGTGCCACTTCATGTTGCAACATGCAAAATTTTTTGAAATTTTTGCTGCTGCATTTAACGACCAACTGCAGCAGCCGCTGTTGATGCGCTCAAGTGAAAGGCTCGTGTGCAAGTAATTGTTGTACGTAAGGACAATGGCGTATTATTAGTTTCATGTGTCCTGTAATGTCCTGACCATTTTATACGTCTGTCTGTCTGCATGTGTGTCTGTGCGTGTGTGAAACCCTGCCTTGCATAATAAATTAACCACATGGCTGGTTGGTTGGTTGGTTGTCGGCAGCGTGGCTCATTAAAACGCATTTGTATTTAGTTGTGCATAAAACATAATGCGAAAATGGGCAACGTGACCGCAACGCGCACCCAGCCAGAAATTACAATCAGCCACATGAAGTGTCTGTGTGTGTGTGTGTGTGTGTGTGTGTGTATGTGTGCGTGCTGTTGCCACTCGGTTAACATTATGCACAAACACAGTTTCAGCAATGAGTCACAAATTATACACATCTTTCTTTTGCCAAATGGCGGCATCAATGTCAGCAGCTGCTCTCGCTCGATGGACCCCGATTGAAATCGTTTCAATTGAATTCATATATATAATTGGTTCATGTCCCCATCATAATTGATCACGTATCATCATTGAGCTGAGTGCTCCCCTTAAGGAGCTAATTGCATTCATTCGGCACATTTGATGTAATTCAAAATGATTTCATTTAATTAACCCTCCCCAAAAAGCTTGAATCTTTGATGTAGCTCTGAGTGACAAATTGTTTAATGAATAGATTGATTGATTGTAAATTGATTAAATGTGAGAGCTTTAATATGCATTTTAACAAAGTTAAGCCAGTTGAATAATGCAATTGAAAACGTGTAAGTAAAATATATTGCAAAAGTGTAAAAGTATTTACAGAATATGCCATATGGTAAATCTTCAAATTAAAACGTGTATTTTTTAAATCTTTTCAGAAACTCGTATTTTTTAATATTACTGCAGAAATAATGCAGTCTCTGACGATTAAATTGATATGTAAGTGCTTACCGAGTTAAACTTGACATTTTAATATACATTGCGATATTGGCAAATACAAAATAAAAAATAAATAAATGCGAGCAGCTCCTGGAATCGTGAGTCGAGCCGGCAGCATTTGATTTTCTTTGCATCCTTGACTTTGAAATTCAATACGCAATTTCAATAAGCAGAGTACAAATAAAACTTCGTTTTCTTTATATTTCCATTTCCACTTCCATTTCTTGGCATGGAATTGCTGGCGGCAATGTTTTACAAAATATGGTGAATATTGATCAGGTTTCCAGCGAAGAGAAAAACTGTCAAAGAAAGCACACGTGTGAAGCAATCACAAAGGAAATATACAAATAAATATGTGATTATATTGACAGAAAAAAAAAAAAAAAATACAAAAAAAACGCTTGTTTTACAATTTTTTATTTGTATTTATTTTTTTAGTTGGCGTTTCATCTTTGTCTTTCCCTCTCTTTCTGTCTGTCTCTTTGCCTATTTTGGCAGGTTAGGTAATTGCTATTTGATACACACAAGCGCACCCACAAACTCACACACACATATACACACACTCTCACAAACATGGAAAACTTTACCAATTGTGTGAGGATGTGCTTTTGGTGACGGTGGCGTTTTTGTGGAGGCTGCTCGAAAGGCTCGCAGGCAATAAAGGCCCATAAAAGTGAATCTTGCGGAATTCAATTAAAAATTAGTAAGCGTGCTCTAAATGGAGGAGAAAGAGTTGAACTAGGAGATACCCAGCACTTCTGTTCTTCATTAAAAATTTATTAATTATTTAATTTCATGATTTACTTTAAACAAAGTTATAACGAATGAGATTAATAAGTAAGAATCGAACTGGAAATCATTACGCTACAAGATAAATATCTAATGTATTTATAGCTAAGATTTGACTTTAAGCTTGGTTGTTATTGGCTTCTGGCACTTGGTCGGAATGGTTTTACCAAAAGAGCCAAAACCTTAAACGCCTCCATTGAACAGCTGCCAAATATTGCCCTTGGTTGAATAAAATTTGATTCACCAGTTATGTATTTATACCTAAGGATTAAAAATAAAGTAAATCGCTACTACAAAACAAAAAAACATAGTTTTATAATACTCTTTTGTTTAAAACCAAATTCGAACTAAAAACTTAACTGCAATAAACGAATGCAACTTTGTGATACTTTTAGCTACAATACTTAAAACTCTGTCTCTAAACGGACTAAAGTTTAGCGATTGCACAGCACAAAAGGGTTTCCACCACATAACACACAAATACACTCACACACACACAAACACCCACAAACACAAAGTGAGAGAAGAATGTATTGCGATTTGTTAGTTGGCAGTCATAAACATTTGAATGAATATAACGTAATTAAAAAGTTGTGGCACAACAAACAAGCTTCAAACAACAACATTTACAAAGTGAACATAGCTGACTGACTGACTGACTGACTGACGGAATGACTGAATGATGGAATGATGTGGATAAACACTACTTGAGATGCAAGTGCTTGGGCAGGTCTGCTGCTACTTGTCCAGCAGCTGCATGATGCCAAAAGTGTGGGTAAAACTATAATACAAAGAAGAATCCATCTCTGATGGATGACTAAATTATAATAAATTATTTATGGATAGCAAATGCCCCAGGAGACGTGAGAAAATCAACTTAAATTGTCGGTTTTATACTTGAGCTGCATTTCATTTGGCTTAGCACTTAGCAATTAGAACTTTAAAGCTGGCTAAAAGGTAATCTTATAAAATGTGTTTTAATTAATATGAAAATGTGCAACAAAACTCTTTTATATTATTTCTTGCACTCTTTTCATGATTTAAATATGTCTTTTGCTGAGAATTCCACTTAGTTTTATGAAAACTTTATTGTAACTACATATAAAGAAACTTTTGTTTAACTAATGAAATAAGAAACATATTTATAATTTAATTTATATTAAATTGTAATAAATATTGCAAAATAAACTTAATTGCAATTTTAACTTAACTTTCTGTTTTGTAAAATTTATAACAAATTCGCCAAATACTTGACGAATGTTGAATGTTCAGAATGTTGTCCTGTATGGAATATATTTTACATATTGTTGAAATTCTAGAAAAAAAAATATGTTGCCTACCTTTCGGAGTTGGAATTGAGCTGTTTTTGTACGCATCCAAGCAGACATGGAAAATCGAAATTTCGTCCTCTTTTTTCTTGTTCTTGTTAGTTGTTAGTTGTTACGCACTCAGCATCAAGAAAACATTTTAGAATTTGGTGAAAAAAAAACTTTTGGCTTACTGCCTGACAGCTCGTAAGAACTGTCACCCACTCTATATACTTCTCTATCTATCTATCTCTCTCTCTCTCTATTTCTATCTCCTTCTCTTGGTCTGCTTTCTTTGTCATTTAGTATTCATATTTTAAAAAGTTTTTCATGCAAAACTAAAGCCATGAAAACCTAATGACAACTGTGCAAAATGGCTAAAATGGTGCTGAGCATTCAGAGATAACCAGGCGACAGATGTTGTTGATTCTGCTGCTTCAGTAAGCTATTCTTGGGCCTCCTTAAGCCACATCTGTTGGCCAAAATTAGCTAAGTGTGCTTCTTTTTTATTATATTTGGTGGTGGAAATTCCTTTAAGAGTTGTCTTGTTTTGGGGGACACCATTAATTAGAATGCCACGCCTACAAATCATTATAATGGCACCCCAGTGCTCCAGAGCCCAATATAAATGCTCATGTAGCAGGGGGCAGAGGGGCGGGGCTGTACTCTAGACGTAACTGCTGTAAGCTCACACATTATTCACACGCCTCGCAACACACAATTTCGCGCAATATGCAAATTGCGCAGCAAATCTGAGCCAAATCCGAGCCATCAAACTCCCTGCCCCAACCAACCCCCCGGCGTCAAAGCGAAGCGAAATAAAACTGTTTGGGGTGGAGTGAAGCGGCCAAACACAACAAACAATAACAAAAACACAAAACGAATCTGTCTAAAAATAAAGTAAACAACAATAAACATAAAATAACAACCAGCCCCGAAACAATTACAAAACTATAAGCCTCCAAAGGATTCGCCAGCAAATAAACAAAAAATGCTGTGAGCCGAGCCAAGCAGCCAAAACAGGCGAGGGACTACAATAAAACACAAGTGAGAACACTGCAGTTGGGTGTAACCGACTGTGGAATACTCTATTACAAGCTGAAATCTGCACTTAAGAAACTTGTGAATAATTATTAAAGTTCTTCTAATATTTAGTGACTTTAGCTCAAAAATAGTGGCAGATTTAGGGGTGGATTTAGGATCTGATCGATATCCATTTATCTATGTTATCGATAACACAGAAATATTTTCACTCTGATCGGTGTATATATGTCCTTCTCTTAAGGCTATAGACTATCTACCAGCTATCGATTCTAAAAATTTGTTTTAAAATTATGAGCGATATCTGCGTCTATCGATGTGCATCGCAGTTAGCGATGCACGCATATATATCTGTCAAGTTTCAAGGTTGAAAAACAGCTGGACGGTCGTTGCACAGAACCAATATACTCCTCTACCTTCGATAAGGAGTCATTAAACAACAACCCAAAATAAACAGAAAAAATGTACAAGCGTCGATCACTTTTGCATACCCTGCAGCGATTTCGCACAAATTAAAAATTTAATTTTATGAAAAAATAACAATTTACATTTTAAACTCCATTGATAAAACACAAGTCAATTAAAGACTTGTTAAAAAGATTTTTGTGCGCACAACTTTTTTAAAATCAATTTAATTTTATAAATAATATCAAAAGGAACATTTAAAATGAAACAATAACTGAAATGAACTTTTTGCAGCTATAACTGCCCAATTTATGATACAACTTTAATTAATTTTTAATCATTGCAATTAATTAGTTTGGCGTACAAGCCCATTTTTGGTTGATCATATACATATGGTATTTTAGAGGGTATTTCTCCACTAAATGTTGGGAAAGTGTGCTCGAAAAAAGTATTCATATATGGAAAATGTTTGTAATCAGCTGAGGGACTTGCGCTGTTGGCGCACATTAAGTGGTGCCTAATTGGGTGGACATGTGAGTGGCGAGTTTCGAGTGCCCCGAGGCCGCATGAAGTAGCAACAACAGCAAATCAAAGCGACGCATAATTAAGCGAAACAAATTCCTATGAAAGACCACAACAACAACAATTCAATGTGCCCAGCCCCCGAGGCACGCATGACTAATGACGAGGCGAGAGAGGCTAATATTAATTAGAAATTAAGTATGTACGACCAAAAACCAATCCCACTGCATCAAAGTCCAAAATGGGAATACTTAAATGATAGCGAAAATTTGAAAACTGAGCGAAACAATAGACGTAATTTTATGATAAACACAAATTATTATAGGCAACGTGTAATAATTGCAATAATGTAATTTTAAATGTTTTGGAAATTATATTAAACTTGAAAACATTACATAAAATAGTCTATTTTTAAAAAGCCTTTATTTCTGTGGTTATCAAATTAAGCTTAGAACTTTTTTGAATTATTTATTTTCGTATGGAATCTTTATTGAAGTTTTGCTCAGATTCATATTTTTATAAATTATTTGTTAAGCTGCCCAATGGCTACTCTACCTATCTCTGTCTCTCTCTTATACTCTATCGCCATCTCTGTCTTTTTCTCTAACTGAAACATTTATTATCCAAACAGCCAAAAACAATTGCAACATAAAACATTAACTGAAATCCTTTTTGCCACCACAGACTCTCTTCCTCTTTATTTGCGTTTCTCTTACTGTGCTTCTCTCCGACTTAGCTTGGCTTATTGCTGAGCACTTCAATATATATATATATATATATATATATATATATACTTATAAACAAAAAAAAGGCATTTTACTTTCAGTACAACACTTTACCCAACCGAACACTTCAACACTCCTTTTTTTGTATTTGCTCCCGTCTCCCAGTAAATTTCCTTTTGTTTTCGGCCGCTTCACAGAATGCCTTAATCATGGCTCGTAAATCTTTGATGTTTCATTTGTGCCAAATACTAAACGATTTTAAAAATACCAGCCAAGCAGGGGAAGGGAGTATTAAAGGGAGCAAGCCCCTTTCACATATATATTTCGAACCACACCATCTGAGCACTGAGGAACACAGCCTGCTAGTTATTCGAGGCTGAACTGAGGCTCATTGAAAAAGGCCAGAATTTAAGTGGGTTTAGTGAAGGGGTTTTGAGGTAGGGTAGGGTATAGTGAATGTGCTTGTGCCGCGGCAAGGGATTGTGTGTAGTGTTAAGCAGCGTCATAAATTATGCCATGAAGATAAGGCCGTAACAATCTGCGGCCAGCTTTATATTAGCCAGAATGTGAATTGAGGTTATGTTTGGCGCAGTGAGAAGTTATGCAGAAATATAAAGTAGTAATAGAGTGTGTTGCTGTTGTTGCCACCAAATATGGCAATATACATACATTTTGCATATTTTTATATATTTATAAAAGAATTTCTGTAGTCATTTCAAAATAAATTGTTCATTTAGACTTGCATGTTTGTATTTATGAATGCCTTAAGCCAAAATATTCGATTTGCTTATACCACAAGAGTCGTCTTATTTCGAACAAATCGAATTAGAAAGCTCTTTGCTGATTTTTTACAAATCCAATGCATTTCGATAGCAAAACATCAACAACAACAAAATGCTTGTGTACAAATTTGACTGCAGTCAAAAGATTTTCCGGCTAAACGAAAAGGCCACAAAAGCCGAGTAACTAACTGCAAAGAGAGAAAGAGATGCAAAGTGAAAAAGGGAGCGAGGGAGAAAACTGAAAAAATCGCAAACACAGCAGCAATCAAAGCCAAATTGAATATAAATACAAACTCAAATTGAATTTGTACGCCAAAGATTCAAAAGGGAAATGGTTAAGAATTATAAAATCAGCATTTAATTTTTTCTTTTCTCGTTCTCCCTTAGCGTAATTGGCAAGCAGCAGGCGAAAAGGATTTAAGAACGGGAAGTGAAATTAAATCAGCAACCAAAATACTTGAACAATTTTTGCGCCAACAGTTTTAAAAGCACTCGAAATGCATTCCAATTAACTGCGACTTCCAGCACAAAATCCCCAACACCGCCACCCACTCCGTTGGCCAGAGCTTAATGCTTCGCCCGCAAGTGTCGCTTACTGTTAGACTTTTAGATGGTTGTTTGGGTGATGGGGGGGGTTGGATGTATTTTTGGTGAAAATTGTTTTGCTGGCTTAGCTGCTGTCAAAGGCATTTGCCGTGTTCGAGTATAGTGCTGAAAGCCAGTTGGAATTGCGCCAGTTCTTTGATTCGTGAAGAGTAACGAAATTGTCTTCTTCTTTTTGCCCGGAGTCTGCCGCAAAAGTTACAATTGCGCAATTGAAAACTTCATGTGTCTCTTTCTCTCTCATTCCCTCTCCCTATCTCGATCACTCCGAAATGCACTAAAAGTTTCGTTGCTGGACGCTTAGAGTGATTAAATGGTCACATTGAACATTGTCAAATAGGGAACAGAAAGTTTTGCAAACAAAATTGATTAAAAAAAAAAATTAAACTGTTGTCCTGAGTTTAGCTTTTGGTCGCAATTAAAAAATAAATGCATAAAAGAGTTCTGTTTGACATCACATTTTTTTAATGCAAAACTAGGTAGCACTGCTTACATAAGCAGTTTATACGGTCACATTGAAAATATTCTTACTCAGCGGTTTTATTGTCACTGTCAAGCACTTTTAAGCGCAGCTCAATTTAGCTACAGTTGCAGAAGCACTGTACACAGCTCTTCCTTCATCCTTCATTCAAATGTGCTTTAGAGTTGCAGAAGCACTTGTCTAATTTTAAGAGCGGCTTGAAAGCGATACTTGCCAATAACGCTCGATATACACACAAAGGAAAGCATTTAGATGCAAATTTTCTACAAGTTCTGGCGCCCAGCCACGCAATAATAAATCAAATTTCCGTATCCAAATTACTTGCCGAACAAATTGTTAGTTTTTTGGAGCATGAACAACTTATATGCCGACATATAAATGTCTAATGTTTGACACCCGCAACCCCAAAAACATAAAAATAAAACCTATTACAACTTTGGACAAAAGTGCACCACTGGAGTGGTACAATTCACTTTGTGTGTGTCTGTATGTGTGTCAGCACTAAAAGCAACAGTAGTAAAAAGTAGTTTATTTAAGTAGATTGGGTACGGGCGCGAAAAAGGTATTTTATAACACTGGTAAGTAAGTACAGGCTGGCGGCATGCAACATGGGAGAAAAGCCGTAAAGAATTTTATTTTTCTTCTACCATGCTCTTTCTCTCTCTTTACTGCACACTATGCAGTAAATGTGTGCATTCATGTTCTCATGTGTGTGTGTGTGTGTTTGCATGTGTTGTCTGTTTGCTTATTTAAGTCGTTTTCAATTTCTGTTTTGCTTTTCTTTGCTTAGTCAACGCATAAAAAATAATGTGAAGCTGCAGCAAAAATACGGTTTTTTTTAGTTTTGCTTTCACTTTCTCTCCCTCGCTGTTTGTGTAATGGAACGCATGCAAATTTTATTTCTTATTCTCTCGCATAGATTTCACAAACTGCCCGCGAGTTGAATTTCTGTGCTTATTTTATTTTAGTTTAAGTAAAACTTTTGCAATTACAAAACTTTCATTTGCAAAAACAAATATGTAAATTCTTTCAATTCCCTAATATACATGTACAAGAAATTGAGAAATGCAAATGTGCGAATTTGAAACTTATCAGTAATCCATTCAAAATACTTAATTCGAAATATTACATGCATACAAAAAATCCAAAATAATGAATATATTGTACCATTGTATGTACATTTGTGCCAATCTTGGAAAAATACAGTTTCAAAGAAGTGTAAAAGAAGCGCAAAAAAGCGAATTTTACAGTTTAAACTTTACTGCTCAACTATCAAGCGCAAGTTAAGCAAGCCTGGAAGCTATCGCAACATGTCTCTAAAGCTTTGTACTGTCAATCTGCAGTTATCTGCTAAGAAAAAAGTTTGTGTCACTAGTGGACTAGTTGCTTGAGCTTGTGCGCAGTTTTTGGCCCCCGCCAAAATGCTATTTTTCACTCTATTCAAGCGACAGAATGCGAAGCACGGCAAAAGCAGCCAGAGCCGGATGTTTTAGCGTGCTAACAGACAGACAGACAACAAGTGCACGCGACGACTAGCAACAACTACAAGCAAAAATAATCTTATCAAAAGTACACGCTACAAAATACACTGTAAAATATTTGCTTCACATATTAAGAAAAAGCTTATCAGTAATTAGCTATAGGGATTCAGTGAAAACATATTTATATATAATGCTAAATTATTATATTAAAATAAATAAGAAAATATTTTAATCTTCTAGCAAACAAAAATTATAAGCACTGAAAATAGCCCAAATGGCAGCACTGGCAGTGTATGCCAAATGCAATGGAAACTGCGAGGCGACAGCGACGCCGATGTTGATGGGAACGTAGACGCTGACGCTGACGTTGCCGCACACAGTGACAACAATTGTGCATTTGAATGTCGTTTGGGAAAGTAGTTTCCTGCTTTTATATTCCCACAAGGCAAATGCAGGCGAATAAAAAAAAGCGAACTCAACTAGCATATGTAACACACGCACACACACAAACAAATGCATAAATAAAATGCCAGCACATTAGAATCTGCTAAAACGTTGAAGGAGTAACAAAGAAGGGCGCCCGCTGGCGTTGCCATATTTCAATTGGAATTTTTGCAGCTGCTGCGACTGGCTGGGAACGCCAGTCATTGCACTCGCAAATGAATTCGACGGCAAATTCTTTCGCTTACCCAGCTGAATGCCAAAATTTATAGAGTCAAGTTTAGAGGGCACTTAAGTCAGATTAACGAGACTTAATAGAAAATATATTAAACGCTTTACTTGAGCATTTTGATGCTCACTTAAAGTTGGCTTCATATCTTATATTGAAAATATTGATGCCATTTAAATGTAAAAGTTGTTGTTATAGAATTATTTACAACTATAATAAATGTACTACTTACCTACAGATTTCAACATATTACTACTAAAAGATTGAAAAACTCGTAATTTCTTTTGAAATGTGCATACCCAATTCCATGATTTGCTTAAAGGGTATAGCAAATAAAGTCAGTTTAAATTGAATTGCACCTAGGGCATGGATTCAATAATATAATTAAAAGCCACCAGTACTAAAATAAAAAGAGAAAGTATACATACGACAAGAAAGATGGTATCAGTCGGTCGTAGCCAACTGCAATATACTCTGATACTGATACAGGGTGAGTGTAGCCAAAAAAATACTGATATTTGAAGAAGGTTTTTGATATTTAGCTTCCAAGTTTTTCTTTCTATCGTGGGAGATATGCGCCTTCGCCGATTAGAACTTTCGTAAATAACGCTTTTGGCCATTATAAGTGCATGAGTGTGCGTGGTCATATTATTTTGTACACTACATATTTATAGATACTTAAAGGTAACTTACAGTAATATAATAAAAAAAAAAACGATTAAGCCATTTCCGATATTTGTTTTAATACCATCGTCAAAAGAGTATATAAACTGCAAGCAGATTCAAAACTGCTTGAGATTTTCTCACATGTGCAACTGTGAAAATCTTTTGGCACGTAGCGTTTACTAATTATTAAACCCGACACCTGACTGAGTATAAAGACAATTCCCACTCCCCTCCCCATCACCCTAACCCATTCGGAGCGAAAGCAACTTAGAACTATGCACGTAAAGCGCATAAAGAATTGTGAAAGTTATTAAAAAGCAGACTGCCAAGGGGCTTAAAATCTACACACAAAAAAAAAATATATAAAAAGAGGACAAGAGAAAATCCTAGCATTGTTTTTGGCTGGTTGCCAAATGCACATATCGACGATGGTCATGCAAGCCTTTAAAATACGCCAACCGAGCATTTCCCCAAACAGGAAGTTTAAAAGGAATCCGTCAAGGAATGAATTGGTAAGTTGACTATCAAATGCTGCTGTTGCTGTTGCTGCTGCTACTGCTCCTGCTGCTTCTTCTTCGTGCCACAAGGCAAAAGGAAGCAAATGCAATTTGGGGGGCGCATTTCCTGTCCCACAAGCCAACGCCCAACCCTAAGGCGTGTACACTTGAACAAAAAATAGTATAAAAACGAAATTTAATTAAAACAATAACAAACAGTATATAAATAATAAATAGCAAGCATTTATAAATATTTTTTATACATGTCCCTAGAAATACCTTCTGGTTTTAGAAAATATTTTTCAAGTTAAAACTAAATACAAACCATTATACAATATTTTTAAAAAACTCTTTATAAAATTTCAGTAAAATTTAATTTAAACATAATCGTTTGAAAAGAACCGATTATCCAGATGGAATCGTCTGTGTTAGCAAAAAAAACACTTGCTTATTAAAATATGGGAATGACAATTTCTTATATTTTGAGGTCACGTTTTTTTTTTCCAAGTGTAGCTTCCTGTCATGCTCAACTTTGCCTGCCAAGTCATGTTTGCATGACGATGTTAAAGTTCGGGCCAACATAATTTAAGATGCTGCCAACGTGCCAACGACTGCTGCATCAGAATTTTTCACTGCAGCTGACATTTCTCCGAATTTTTGCCTTTGATAAACTCCAAGGAGAAGTCCAAGGACGCAATCGGAAATTTGCGCTAATCTGTGCAAGTTTTATGCAATTTCATGGATTTTATTTCTATTTGCTTTACTTGCCTTTATGTGGATGCATCTAAATGGATGGCTCTCAAGACGGTTACCTTAAATCGAATGTTAGCATGTCCAATGAGGCGAATGCGTAATTTTCATGTATCGATGCGATTTAATCGATTATAAGGATGTGGCTTTATAAGCAGTTATAAGGATTAGTGTAGGTGAGCTGCATCTTGAGTTTTCAGCATTTTCTTATTGATTGCATCTGGTTAATATTCAACTATGGCTTACGTTGTAAGGACCAAACTTGCACTAAAAAAAAGTACTTCATCTGGTATGTAATTTAATTATTACAACTATATTTTTACTAATGCAATTTTTGATAATGTTGCAACCTTAAAGTGCTAAATGTCTGCAAAAAAAAGTAATAATTCGAAATCATTATTTTGCTAAAATTATAAAGGCGTTTTTTGAATTATTAGAAATATTTTCTATTAACCAAAAAGAAATAATTTAAAAACAAAGAAATTCAAGCCCTAATTGTTTTCTAAATTTCACTGAATTTTTTTCTGAGTGTAAACTTGTATGATTTCCCTTAACAAATAACCGACTGGAATATATTTTGAAGGAGGACTCCTTGCGAACATGGTTTAAGTAAATATTTAACCTGAGGTCGTCTTGCCATGAGTAAGCAACTAGATGCTGCCACTTGGTGATTACCTCCAATTTCTGATAGGTAGCATCCGAGCTTAAACTCTTGCTTGTCAGCTAATTAGCTACACGCACACACAAATATCTATTTCTATATAGAAATACGCACAAGTCAGCATTTTGCTGCTTTCTCAGTTTGCTTAAAATTTGAGCCACCCTTCAGGGCAGTGGCTTTTAAACTGTAGCAACTGTAGTTAAACTTCTTCAAACTTGTGTTTTCCAAGCAAAAATTAGTTATTGTCTGTGGAAAATGCGATAGCAAAATAATGGGCTTTACGTTTGCAATTGGGGGAGGGGTATAGGTGATAGTTACGTCAAAACTCCCACTTTATGCACCTAAGGCAAAGTTTTCGATCAACTTGGCTTTTGTTTTCGCACTTTGAACAGTTCGTTTAATCTGACTACCCAAAAACATAACAAAGAATGCCAAAAATTTAAATCGAAACTTGGCAACAAACTTTGTGACATTGACCAACAACAGGCGGGCGGGCTGCAATGCCCCTCTGCCCCCAACTTACGCCCCTTTTTTGCCACACTCGACTGCATTAAGTTGGCTCTAAAATATGCGTGGGCCCTGTCTGTGGGCATTTTTAGTGTCGACTCCATAATGTTGCACCAGCTGACGCGACGCCCTGACAACGACAAGGCCCAAATAAAACAAGTAAGAGCACGCTGGGCGAAAGAGACAGGGAGAGAGTGCGGGACAGACAGCTGGTGCTCGACTGGAAGATTCCCTATAGTCAAAACTAATCCGAAGTTTGTTCGAGTTTTGACATGAAATTCAAACTAAAATTTCCAATTTGAAATGTACTTTTAAACTAAATTTCAACCAACGATTTAAAAGACATTTACTTTAAAATTTGCACAAAATTTTGAAATGTCTTTAAATAAATTTGTTTAATATTATAATCGCAAATTTAAAATATATATATTCGCAATGTGGACTTTTTTCTCTAGAAATTTTTAACCACATAGGGTATAATCATTAATATATAGCGGAAAAATGGACCAACTGACTCAACATCGAGCACCGACAAGATCCGAGCAGATAACCCTTCAGAAACAGCGTCAAACATATTGTCAGTCCAGCAGTGACCAGATCTAACCCGAACCTTTTTCTCTCTTTGCATGTCTCTCATATGCCAAGCCAACACCATGAATAGGGGCAGGTTGGAGACGGGGAAGGAGGGGAATATATGACTTTACATATGTCTTTGTCCAAGCTGCATTTTTTTTCGGCTCGTGCACAAAGTTTGTTAATGGCCTAAATACCCTCTCGGGACTGAGCTGTTAAGATCCTTAGTTCATAATACAGTTTTTGAAATTTCTAAGCGAGGCTTAAAAAATCTTTTAAAAAAATATGCTTGTAACAAATACAATACAAAAATAATAATACAAAAAAAAACTATCATTAATATTTAAAATTACTGCTCTATTTCATTATATATAGACTTTTGCTCCAATTTATTTGCCACTTGAATTAAAAGCATCTCTGATTAATTTTCCCGTTGACATTTGCGAAAATATTCCCATTTTGCGTAGATTGTTAACATAGCATTGAGCTATCGGCTTAACCTTTGTCAAAACAAAGCTCAAATGGGTGCGTTAACCTTTTTGGCTCATTGGAACTCCACCTAGCTCAGTTTGACTCCCTTGTGACGTGGCACACAAAATTCATTCAATTTACACACAACACACACAACAGGCATCGAGCTAGGTCTGAGGTCAAAACGAACTGAACAACGTCGTAGCCCCGAGTCAAGCTGTCCCTGGCTCTTTTTCATTTATGCCACAGACCAGCAGCTGCAACAGCAGCTAGCCAGGAGTTGGAGCAGCAGCAGCAGCAGCAGGCACGAAATGTTTTGGTTTTCTTCTCACATTTTTTTTTCTATCTCGTTTTGCACAGTCTTCAATCAAAATGCGTCGGCAAAGTTTTAATGCACCACCTAAAGTGGCTGATGGCCGTGTGGTGTATAGCGTATGGGAGTTGTAAGGGGTGTGTGTGGGGGCGTGGCCAAGCTGCTGTGCAGTTGTGATAAATGATGTGTCGAAAATAAATGATTGCGCCTCACACTTGGCCAAGAGCAAGCGCAAAAGTTTTGTTCTTGTGTTTTTCATTTGTTAATACTTTGATGTTTATGCATTTAACTAGTCATTGAACTCGAGTACTGAGCAGTCTCGAAGTCTAGTCTCGAAGTAACTAAGGCACTCATTTCCATATCGGCATTTCTTGTTATAACAATTGCTAAGTGGATGCCAAGATGTCAGTGCGAAGCAATTGACTCTCAAAATGTTTTCAATATGAAACGATTTGGCGTGATTGGATTTTTATGCATTGGGGAGAAATGGAGGCAACACCAATTGAAAATTTATTAAATAGGATAGTCATATTGTGCAAAGTATGCAAAAGGTATAAGGAAGCATTTCCGATGCCATAAAGTATATATATAGCCAAGTCAAAAAGGAGACTTCAGATTATTGTAAGAGAGACTTCATTTTAGGAATAAGTAGATCGAAATTCAACAGCAATAAATAAGTAAGTATTATTAATCACCATCAAAACCGAATCGATCTACTCACCTTTCTGTCTATATATACAATCCAATATTAGCGCTACACACTTTTCAGATTCGAATTAAACTTTCTTATTCAATAAGCTGATCAATTATATTTCATTTTATAAGCCCGTTTTGCTAATATCGATACAAATACTAAATTCGGATAACCAAAAGATATAGCTGTGATATTTAACAGAAAAATATGCATATATGAATATATATATATATTCGTAGTGAGTAAACTACTATCAAAATTTTCTGAATACATTCATTATTATATATGTCCTAAAGTCGTGACCTGTATTGCAACAATTGCTTTTCCTCCAGTCGCGCTGTCTCGTGCGAAACGCTTATAATAATCCGGAAATAACTTAACAGAAATAATATTTTTTTATATGACTTTCACCGTCGGAGTCAAGAGTGCTTAAGTCAACTGAGTAGATTTTCCCTGATTACTATCCACTTACTGTGGACATTTTCAGTTGAATGCGTTGCTGTCCTTTGCATTGTGGCAGCTGCATAAAAATGTCATTAAGTGCCCAATTTACAGCAATTGTGCATTAAAGAAATGGCCTGTATGAGTCTGTGTGTGTGTGTGTTAATGTGTACAAGTGTGAAATTGTTATGCAATTGCCGTTGTTTCCGCCGTTTTTCCATAATTTCGCATTCAAAAGTTCACTCAATGCTTAAGCCTCTCAAACTGTGAAACACTCAGCAAGGCACAGTTCATGCAAAACTTTTAAACAATAACTTCTTTTAACTTTTAAGACTTTATAATTTTGCATACCGAATAATTCGAATGTTTTGAACGCAACTACAATTAATTTGAACAGATTCGTTTTAAAGATGTAGAATTTAATCAGCCTGCTGCTCCTTGGGATTGCTGGCTGGCTGTTTTGTGGGATTATCGCCGGAACCTTCGATGCTCACCAATGAGGCTGAAGATCCTGGCCGCAAGACAACGCTGCTGTCGCTACTTTCGCTGCTCGAATCGCCCACACTCAGATCGGTGTTCAAAGCCTCGGCAGGCGGTGGTGGTGGCGCCACAATTGGTTTTGGTGGCACCAGATTCCCTATCGCCGGCATTGTACCAATGCATATACGTTTCGAGGGCGGTGGCGCCGCTTGACCCAAGCGTGCTCCGGTTATCATTGTGCCCGCTGTAACTGGGTCGAAGGACATTAGTTCGCCAAAATAAACATGCTGTATTACGGGGAACTTGGACAGAATCTGGAAAAGATTAAGTGGGAGATTGATTAAATGTATATATACATATATATATTATTTATATAACAGCAGAATACGCGCCTCTTTTTGAAACATTTTAACCAGGCCCGAATTAATTTTGATCCAGGAAGGCACGGCCGTAATACTCCAAAGCTGATTGGAGTGCTCGCCAAAGTGACCCGTTTTCACCTTGCAAATGTAATCGATGCAACTGATGAACATAAACTGATTCTTATAATCAGTTATAATCTTCTCATCCACAAATTTGGCGGGATCGAAGGGACTCTTGACTGGAATATCAAAGTAGATATTTAGTTAATGCACTACAGGAACAAAGATGTGGAATACAATTACCCGCTAGCTGAGCGCTGCCCCAAATGAAGGGCACAAACTGAAAATCGTCCAGCGACCAGACGCCCTGACTTCCAGCGGGTTCCATGTTGTAGGTGCGCTGCAATTGTCGGGCAAACTCCAAATAGCGCTGGAACAGACGTAGTGCCGCACCCACAATATCTTGCTCCTGCAATACTTCCGCCTTGAAGAGGGCGCACAGAAAGAAGAGAAACGAGAGCTCATGCCCAGTACCATAATCGATGCGTGTCGCATTCCCAAATCCCTCCATCAGATACAGATTCAATTCATTTAAATATTTGTGTTTGGAAACGGGCAACACCTCCTTGAGCACGCTGGGCAACTGTTCGTGCATAGCTCGTGACCAGTCCCTATACGCTTTATTTCCGAATCGCTGCGGCTGGTCTAGTGGTGGGTTCTCCGCGACCAAATTTTCCAGTGAATCGAATATGCCAAGCAATTTGTGCAGCATATCCGATTCGTGTATATCATCCGTCGTCTTAATACCCTGTATGGCAGAGCTGGTGCCATTGATATAACCAATTAGATCGTGATACGCACGCGATCTTTGCCACTGGGCCAAATGGTGAATATTCTGAACCCGCTTCTCGATAACCGGCAACTTGCCTGCGGGTTGCAAATAAATGAAGTGATTAAAAGAATAAATTTTAAGTATTTTATAATGTTTGAGGTTTCACCTTCTGTCATGTCATTGGCATCGGCCATGCTTTCGACTGTTGATTTGATTTTCTTTTTCTAATTTATATATTTGTTTGCAGAAATTACGCTTTGTTTTGAGAAGTATACATGTTATTGCATACAGTGTGACCGCGATTGCCATCAGCTGTTTGCATAATGTGACCGCATTCTGTGAATATAGCGCAATAGTGCTGCATACTCTGGTTTGTTTGAACTCACTCATTAACGTATTTTTTTTAAGACATTGGATGAACATTACATATTTATTTTTGTTTCCTTATTATTTGTCATTATTATTATTTAGTCAATTTAATTTACAATTATTATATATCATATTAAATTCGTCATTCCTTAAATCCACTCAACATCTACTTTACTTTACTCATTACTTAACTAACTCGTCCTTTACACTAGTCTGGCAACTCTTTTATCCCAGCAACTTCGAAGACTTCGTTCAAAATAAACAATGAAATTCAAAATTATTTCTAGATAATACGAGATTTGTTTGTGTGTAAACCAGAATGCTGCTAGAAGGAGTATTTGCCAAATTACAAAATTTGCTTTAAAACTATTATATTTCTGATGTCTATATGTTTATATTCAATAACTGCCTGTTGCTAGGCGATTGTCCTGCAATTGACGGAAAGGATTGGTTTGCGATTGAGATTGAGAAGGCCACAGGCTTATTCACCTCTCCGCCGACACATTATAAGAAATGCAATGAAAATTTGCCTGCAGCATACTGAACAATTGTGGGATTTAAAAATCTGTACTGCATCTTGGAAACACTAGTAGTTTATTCTGGATTTTTATTATTAAATAAGTTGAATAGCACCCGTAACAACATTTAAATTCAGTCCTAAAGCTTCACCACAATTTTTCCTCGCATATGACCGCTTCTTAAGCGCTCGAAGGCTTTCGGTAAATCCTTGTAGTCAAAGCTGCTATCGATCTGCGGTATTATCTGTATGGATGATATACAAATGATTAGATTTAGAATAAAATTAGAATGCAATTTGAGATTAGGCGCACCTTACGACGCTCGACAAGACTCTGCAGGAACTGAATGCCATGCGCCGCTGGTACAAAGAATCCCCACTTGACCAATCCACCGCGCTGGCTAACTGCTTTCACATTCGTCGTTAGCAGGTCGGAGAGGTTTTGAAGGGCACCCAAGCCCAATCCTTGCTTGTCAATGTTAGTAACCAGCGGTGACGAGAAAGTGATGTACTGCCTGAAATCGTAAGGCAAATCAGCCGCCTGCTGACTGCCCTGCCCGGCGCAATCCAGGACCATGTCGTAAGGCGCATAGTTCGATAGCTGTTCCATTTCAACGGGATTCGTGTAGTCTACAACGCAATCGGCGCCCAGAAAACGCACCATCTCCACAGCGTTTTCGCTGCACGTGGCCAGCACTTGGGCGCCCTGCGACTTGAGTATCTGGATGGCCAGTGTGCCAACGCCACCCGATCCTCCAAGCACCAGAACACGTTTATTTGCACCACCACCGGCTAATGTTGTCGCGCCACAGGGACCACCCAAGCCACCAGTTATATATATGCCCGACCAGGCAGTCAATCCGGCATAGAGCACACTGGCTGCCTCGCTGTCATCCAGTTCCTTAGGCGCCGGACCCAGCTTAAGAAAATAAAGTGGACTGAATCAAAATTGAGCTGAACACGATCAACGTTTTGAAGACTTACACAGGGCGAGGGCACCACAACGTATTCTGCGTGGGCGCCATTGGCATTTGATAGAGGAACTACGCCCCACACCCGCGAGCCCAGCTTCAGTTCGCCCTTACATTCACCCAAGCCCATTTGAACCAGATCGCCGCAAAATTCACGACCCAGCGTCAAGGGGAATTCGATATCATCGCAGGGATCGCAGCGCATTTTGTTCAGCAGTGTAGATCCATAGCCGTGAAGCATGACTAAATCGATGGGATTAACGGTTGTGGTGCGCACTCGCACCAGGCAATCATTGGAGCTGCGGATTTGGGGTATCTTGAGTTTTTCAGAGAACTGCAACTCGTCGATGTTACCATAACTGTGCAGCTGCCAGCCGCTCATTTTAAGAGACGATTTCGAAGAAGTTGGTGGAATATGTGCTGCTGCTGACGCTTTTGGTTTCACATCTTGTGTTGTCGCCGCATCCGTAAAGTTGCGTGTGGTGATCAGACCACGCGACAGCAATGCAAATCGTTGCAGCGGCGCTCGTATATTTGCGCCGGTTGCTTGCATTTTAGAATCTCGTACTTTGCTTTAATGTTTACAAGCGTAACCAGCGCATACGTAACGCAGTTGCGTATTTTAATTTTAACAGAGACGTAAGAGAGAAACGGAGAAGAACAGGCATAGTACGCTGATCAACAATTCGTTGGGATATTGATTCGAATTTATGTCTCTTTTGTGATTTGCTCTTTATTTTTAATATCTTTAGTTAGGTTAAACGGTTTTTGACCAATGTTGGTACACTTAGGCGGAAAGTTTTTGTTGTTATATCAATTTATTTTTAACTCCAGTTAGCATTGTTACTCTTGCCTGATGTTAAAATTCTCTGCATACTGCATACTAAGCTAATTTATCGATATCGACGTCATTTAGATACTCTCATCACTGAAAAAAATACTATTCGCCAACAAAAGCCGGCGAAAAATTGCATAGTTAGTGAATTGCAAAAAAATTAAAAAAAAAATTAAGATGGAGCCAACGCTGGACAACTATAAGATTAGCTGCGAGCTGCTGGGTCACAGCCTGGATGTGCGTGCTGTGTCTGCTGGTGGCAGCACACCAGACGGCTCCCAAATGATTTTATCCGGTTCACGGGACAAAACCACAAAACTGTGGAAAGCAGTTGGGTTCGTATACAAAGACAAAGAAACTGTCTTTTCTCAAAGTCAGTTTAAACAAAAAATGTTTATAAACATATAGGAACGAGTACATTGAAAGCGTTACGCTGCAGGATCACAAAAACTTCATATCGTACATATACTTTCTGGAATCGGAACAATGGATTTGCACTGCTAGTAATGATGCGACAATCTGTATTTACAACCAGGATGCCTTTGTGCCCCTGTTGACGCTAAAGGGTCACGAATCGACGGTTTGCACCTTGGCCGCCGGTCTCAAGTCTCGCAGTCTTATTAGCGGCAGCTGGGATAAAACTGCCCGTGTCTGGCTCGTTAGCGAAACGGGCGATGTAACCTTCACTGTTCTGCAAGGACACGAGGCTGCTGTTTGGGCGGTGGCCACGATACCCTCCCAACAGAAATATGTGACTGGCGGCGCCGACAAGTGTATCTACTACTGGAATGCACAAGGCGAAAAATTGCGTCTTCTCAAAGGTCACACGGACTGTGTGCGTGCTCTGATCCCGTTACCCGCCAATTGTCTATTGTCCTGTGGAAACGATGCAGTGCTGCGCTTCTGGAATGAGGATGGCGAATGTGTGCGTGAGATGAGCGGTCATACAAACTATATTTATGCCATGGCCTCCAATCAGGCATTGGGCGAGCACATTGTTTTGTCCTGCGGCGAGGACAGCACCCTGCGCATGTGGAATGTCATAACGGGTCAACAGTTGGGTGATCCCATCGTCCATCCCGCTATTTCGGTGTGGTCAGTGGCGTGTCTGCAGAATGGTGATATTGTCACCGGTTGCAGCGATGGCGTCGTTCGGGTATTTACCAAGGATCCGTCGCGCCAAGCAAAAGAGAGTCTCACGCGTGCCTTTGACATGGCTGTAGCAACACATAAGTCCCAACTGAGTGAGGAAATTGGCGGTGTCAAGAAGACAGAGTTAGTGATGATTCAAGGTGATTTCCCAATTAGTGATTAATAAATCAAATTCTATCCTAATTACAGTTTGGCTGGACCGGAGGCCCTGTTGTCGGATGGCACGCGAGAGGGACAAAATAAGATGGTGCGACACGTAGATGGATCGGTCAAGTGTTATGTGTGGGAGTTGGGCAAGTGGAAACTGGTGGGTGATGTTACCGGTGCCACGGGTGGCACACAAGAGAACTCTGGCAAGAAATTGCACGAGGGCAAGGAATATGATTATGTGTTCAATGTGGACATATCCGACACGGAGCCGCCCATTAAGCTGCCCTACAATCTCGGCGAGGATCCCTGGCAGTCTGCCCAACAATTCATCCATCGAAATAATCTGCCTCAGGCCTATCTCGATCAGGTCGCCAATTTTATCATTAAGAATTCGGAAAATGGGCAAACGGTGATCGCGCAACCTTCAACGTAAGTAGAAGTTGAGCTGAAGCGAAGATGACCAAATAGATTTTAAATATTCCTACGAATTTGTTTTACAGTGGCTATCAGGATCCGTTTACTGGTGGCTCCCGATATGTTCCCGGCTCCAGCAGCAGCGGCGTGCAAGGCGGTGGCAATATGGATCCCTTTACAGGCGCCTCCAGCTACTCCACCGCCAGCAGCAATACGCAGTCCGACACCAATGTGAACTTTGTGCGTGGCAGCGATAAACACTTCCCAGTTAGCACTTATCGCACCTTCGACACATGCGATGCGAAGAAGGTGCTGGAGAAGATGAAGTGAGTTGTGAATGACCACATAAATATAATATCCAATAGCTGATTGCATATTGTCCATAGGAGTAACTAAATGTTTATTTAAAACGAGACTAAATTAACTTTCGTTCCATTTTTTTTTTTAGAGAGTTTAACCACAAACTTACCAGCGAGGAGGGCAAGGTGGGCGATGAGGTTTTACTTGCCGTCATTCGTCTGACGGAGAAGTCACCCGAATTGGATCCGACCGCATTGGAAGCGCTGATGATGCTAATCAAGTGGCCAGCTGGCATGCTCTTCCCGGTGCTGGATGTACTGCGTCTGGCTGTACGCCATGAGGTGGTCTTCAGTCTGCTGCACAATAGCCACAATGTTTTGAACTTCGTGTTGCCACAACTGGGCGGTGCGGCGGCCAATCAACTGATGGTTTGCCGCTGCCTGGCCAACGGGTTGACCCACCCGGGGGGCCGTAAACAGATTGAGGCGCAGCTACCGCATATTGTGGAACTGGTCAGCGGCATTCGTGCGGGCAGCGCCAATTTGCAAATAGCGATTGCAACATTCTATTTAAATGTGAGCATTTCGCAGACGCTGGATGTGGCACGGGCGGAGGTTTGCCATGCGACTACCTCGGGCATTGTGGAGCTGCTAAAGTGGGCCAACGATTTGGAGGCCTGGTATCGCTCAATGCAGGCCATTGGCAACCTGACGACAACGCCAAGTGGCCAGGAGACGATCGCTCAAGTTGTCTCCGTCGACTATGTGATGGACAAATTGCGTGAGCTGACAAACACACAGCAGGAGGAGAACTTCACCAAGGTCAATCTTGTGGGACAGGCGCTGCTCGCCGTGTTCTAAAGTCTAGCGTTGCTCCATGCATTAAGTTTTATAAATTTCTACATATTGGGAAAGTGTCGTTTTGAGAGTCTAATTTAATAGTAATAAAAACAAAAAATATTTTGCTTAGCTTATCAACTATCCATATATATATATCGTAATGTGTTTGTATGCATTATTCACTTTTTGGTGGCTGCCCTGCTGCAACTGCTTCTGTTTTGTCCGGTGTCCCCTTCCGCGTTTGGATGCGCTCCAGCAGTTCGTGCTTCCAGCGCTCCTCGGGCACACCCTTGGCCCAGTCCGGTACTGTCACGTTTGGCAATGTTATCTTCGACATTGCTTTGAGTATCTGCAACACGAACTTATGTTAAGCCTCATATATAGATTGTATTTATTCATTTTAATCACCTGCTCGGTACGTGTTTTGTCAAGCTCCATTTGGAGCTCCTGTGGTCGCGGCTCGTTCCACACTTGACGCTCGATTTCCGCATCGGCACTCTCAATTGCCGGCATGTTGGGGTCACCGTGTGTCACATCGGCGGCCATCAAATCGACGTCCCCATCGTTATCCTCACACGGATTTACGGATTCTGCTGCTACTGTTGCTGTTCTCGTCTCATTTGGCAGAACGCTCGCATCTTCGGGATCTGTTGCCAGAGGCTGGTAGCCATCATAGGCATCTGAGTTGTCGCTATCTTCGCTTTGATCGCCAATCTGTGGATGCTCAATTGCTGGCGCTTGAAAAGTGTGCTCCTCCCCGGGATCTGTTGGTAATTCGGGGCCGCCCATTTTAGCTGCTGCTTCCAATGAAAATAAATAACAATCTTCGGTTGTTCGATAACGATAGGCATTAATCGCTGCAGCGCTGTAAAATCACTGTAAACACTATTTGAGCAGCCAGTACCTCTGTTAACAGAATTTAAATAAAATCTTATTTATACACAATGATATATGTATTTTAAGCCAACTCTTATCAAGGGAACTTAAAAAGCAACTTTATGCTACGCTGGGAAGTTAAGGTATCAAGAATGAGACTGTTTGCCAAAAACTGAGATTTCTTCTTTTTATATAAAAGCAGCCTAAATTGCGATTATAATTCCAAGATGTTTGTTTGGAAATAACGCTAAGTTTGCCATTATAACATTTATCCAACACAAAGAAAATCAAATAAACAATAAATATAAATAAATCCGAATATTATAATTTTATGACTAATTTATTTAATATTTAGAAATCATAGAAGTAAACTAGATGTTAATACAAGTAACCCCCTGCTGAACCAGATGATGTGCTATCGGCAGCACTTCCCTTCTGTAGTGGAACTATTGTTGATTTAATGTCACGATTCGAGGTTTTGCGCAGCTCAGTTGCCGCATGTTGCAGCTGCAACGTGCACTCGCTGCCAACGCCATTCAGTGCGAGCTGTGCGGTCTCCTTCTCGATCAAGAGCGCCAGCGCCTCGAGCAGCTCCACAAAGCCAAGGGCCAAAGCTGCGCGACGAATGCGATTCAATTCCTTGTAGAAATGCTGCGTTTTATCGGGCATCTTCTTGGCATGCCGTAGCACCTTTTGTACATCCGATTGCAGACTGGCCTGCCGTATCCAGACGACGCTGCTTTGCGAATATGAACGCCGTTCTGAACGCACTGGAAAACTGGCACTCTCACCAGGCGGCGCATCTTCCGCAAAACCGAGCAATTCCAAGTCACCCAGCCAGGGTATGACATTGGAACCGGGAGGCAATACGTTAAGCATAAAATTGGATTTCTTCTTGCTGTCGTTGTAGGCATACATGAAGCCATACCATCTCTCTCCGAGCAGCACCAGAGCAGCCATATTCTCCAGCTTGAGTGCACCATGCAGCAGCACACACAGCGTGTCCTTCTGCTGCTCCGCGTGGGGCGCTGAGCTGTGCTTGAGGACGACACTCACATCGACATCATCGCCACTTTCCTCGGCTTCTTTGTTGTCCTTCATGTAAAAATCGCGTACATCCTGTTCGAGCTTCTCCAGCTCATAGTGTGGATTGCTTGCGTCCAGCGTCAGCTTTGCGGGCTTAGCAACTGCTGCCAGGCCGCCGGAACGACGAGTTGGTTTCTCGCGGTCCACCTTCGGTAGCACCCAGTGGCGACTTAGCGTGGCCGGTGAGCCGATATCCGACAGCGATAGGAAGCCACACACATCAATGCGCTGTGCAATGTGTCGCACTATGGGCTCATCACCGTACAGCGGCGCCTGCTCATATGGCACCGTTGGGGGCCACAGCAGCACTTGGCCTTCCATGCGGAAATAGTGGCCGCACTTGAGCGTCACCTCCGTTGATTTGTAGCTGTTATCGCACAGACGCTCAATTAGCTCGAACAATGCGGTGCGACCCAGTTCACTCTTGTTGCTACCACTAGTTGCGGCATCTCCAGCCTCTGCACCCTTTGTAGACTTCGTCATAAAAAGTTGACCTAAAAATTGCCAAGAAATTAGAAAACAAAACGAAAGCAGATCCCAGATATCTCTGAGTATTCTAAAGAATTTACAAGTTGCAATCAAGACTCACCCTTCAGCGCGGCATTGTCCAACAGCTGTTGATACAACGTAACGCCTCTTGTGAAATATAAATCTCCATGCATGCCGAGACAGATGAAATTCAGATTGTAGGCGGCCAATAGCTTTAGCCAGGCATACTCCGGTTCCGCCTCCTTGCCGGTATAGCCCTCTAAGAAGGCAGCTAGCGATGTGCTGCCAAAACCTAGCCCACAGTCTGTGAACACAACCAGCTGGAGCAGATTCTGAGTTCCCCAGGTAGCCATAAGGCTGACCGAAGTTTTTAGCATCGTTATCAGGCATGCCTTATCCAGTGGCTCTATTTTTTTAATCACCTGACGTATTTGATCGTAGTCCCGTGTAAAGTCCACTTTCAATTCACAAACTGTGGTGTACACCACCAGCGCTAAATGTTCGAGTTTTCCTGACGCCGTCAGATTGTCAAGGAGATGTTGAATGCCTTTAATCGCTAGCGATAGATAGGTGTGTTCGTTGCGTCCCGGCACAGGGCGCAGCATCGAAAGCGATGCATCCAAAGCAATGATTGTTGGCATTGTGTTCAACTTTTGGAAAATTAAAAAAACCAAATGTGTTTACCAATTTAAACAATAGCCGGCAACAGCTGATAGCCTTGCATCGATTTTCGATACACATTGACAAATAAGTCTATCGAAAGACATTCGCCCCGAGCAACTAAGAACGTTTGCCTGCTGGCGCCAATATAATATAATATATACTAAAGTTTATTATACCTTTCCTTAAAGTCATGCTTGTTTTATCAATATAAATTGATATTTTTACAATTCTTCTTTGAATACATTGATCATGGCTTATTGAAAATTGTCTTATAAGAAACCACCATCTTGTGGCAAACAAAGACAGCTGGTCAAGATTGCATGGCGCAAATGCAAATGGCTTTAAAATAATTTTCTTGCGCAGAATTATAATACTCTTAGATTATTTAATGTATATTTTAAATAACAATATTTAGTTGTAGATATTTACAAAAAAAAAGATAAAACCGTTTTAATTATGTTTTACGTTTCGGCCTTTTACTTTCCATGAGGCTCATAATTGTTTTGCGCAAATCTTCCGTTTCGTTTTGCTCCATTTCGAGCTGTTCGACCTGCTCCTTCTTTTCCTTCAGTTGAGTTTCCAGCACACTGATGAGATCCTCGCACTTTTTACGTCCCTCCCGCTGCTCATCGAGTGCCTTGTGCGTTCTGTTAAGCTCCACGGTGCGCTCCTCAATGGTGTGCACCTTCTCCTTGATATCCTGCTCATAGGCAATCACCGTTTGCTTCAGCTTATCGATGCGTTTGCCATTGTCCTTGCTGAGCGCTTCGAGTTTCGAGAGCTCTTCGCTTTTGGCGCTGAGATTTCTGCGTAGCTCCTCGTTGTCATTTTGAAGATTGTCAATTTCCGATTGCTTGACGGCGAGTCGACGTTCGCTGGCCTTCAGCTGCTCCGATGTTTCCGACCAACGCTTGAGTAAATCGCTCAGATTCGTTTTCAGCTCTCCCGCCTGCGATTTGAGATCCTTACACTGTGTTTGCAGCCGCTCCTGGCTGATCAGAAGCTCAAAGTTTTTGCTCTGGAAACATTCGAGTTGAGCATTTTGCACATGGGTCAGCTGGCTGCTTTTGGTCAGCTGAACGCTGGCCTGCTCCAGCCGTTGTTGCATTTGATGTAACTGACAGCCGAGGCTATCAATTCGATGATTATACAACTCAATCACCTGCGATACAGGCAGCTCGTGCAGCTCATTCCTTTTCAGCGTTGCCCCAATGTTCTCGATCAAGGCATTGACCCGCTGTCCCAGCTCCTTGTCGGTGAACGTGTGATGACCCTTTAGAATGGCACTCAAATTGCGCCACTGTTCAGACGGATGTTCCGACTCCATGTTGCTGCTGCTCGGTGTTGCTATTTTGGACATATACTTTGCAACGGCTGCCTTGGGAAACTGTTCGAATTGTGATATTTGGAACATGGCGGCGACTAGCTGCTCGTTGCCGCTGAGCATGGCTCGGGCGAGGGCGTATTGCAGCTGCGGCAGATCGAGCAGGGTGCAGCACTTATCCAGATAGGCCTTCTTTGCGATGCTGGCAAAGTTCAGCAGCAGCAGCAGGCAATAGACGACTTTTTCAACTTCAGCGGCGGCGAGTGTCTGCTCGCTTAGCATTTGGGGCGGCAATGAAAGCGGTGCGGCTAGTATCTTATCGAAATACGACTCGGATACTTTGGATAGGACCAATTTCTCCGTTTTCGGATCGCGCAGCAGGCTTAGCAGCAATCGGAGTATGGCCGCCACTTGGATGGGCTTCATCTCGCTGCGCTCGGCGCTGTTGATCAACTTGAAGATGTTGTCGTTGGGATCGTGTGCGATCAGTTGGGCAACAGTTGACTGCTTGCCATGTTGTAGCAGGGAGGAACCCAGTTCGATGGCTGCCACGCCGCACAAATCGGACTCTAGCCAGTCGCAGAGGAGCTTATACAGTCTGGGCGTGATTTCGTCTAAGCTAATCGCATTGTGGCTACCCAACAGCTGCAGCATATACGTGATGAGAGTGAATATTAACTGCATACAGCACTGCTGATGCTTGCGCGCATCCTCACTGGCGTCATCCATCTCGTGTCGTGCTTCAATTTGATTCAGCAATCGTTCGATATCCTCGAAGGTGTGACCATAGCTGAGCATTGCACGCTGTAGTCCCACATTGCATTTTGCGTCCAGCAGCATATCGACAATGTGCCGGAGCCGTGGCACATCCCAATGCTTCAGGCAATCCTCAATGCCTGCAAAGGCGGTGCGTAAAAATGTGTGCAGCTCCCGCGGCTCCAAGCTATGCACATCCTCGGACAGTATTATGAGCATCTTGTACGCCACCAGTCCATAGTTCTGGATGCGATGACTGAAACTGGCGATGTTCACGCTGCGCATAAAGCGGAACATCACCACAAAGTTCTTGTAGCACACATTGACTAGAATCGAGAGCGCCAGCTTTGCCAGCCTCAAATTGAGATCATCAGCGTCCTCGACGTTTTCAGCGGTGTTGCGCACTAGCTCGACAAGCTTCTCCAGCAGCACCTCAATATACGGTTCCTCCCAGCTGATGCGTATGCCATACGTGAGATCTTGAAGCAGGAGCAACAAGCGCTGTAAACGCTCCTCGCGCGTTGTCCGCTGCAGCAGGTAACTCAGCAGGGGTATAAAACAATATTTTTGCACAATGGCGGCTCGTGCCTCCAAGTTGTTGCTGCAGTGCTGCAGGAGCGACACACAGCTCCACATTGAATCGTCATCGTCCAGGCCGCTCATCAGCGCGTGCAACTCAACAAAGAATTTGTACAGCTCCAAATTGCCGGCAGCATAAGAATGTGGCGGCACTTTTGTGCTGAGCAGCACAATACTTCGCTGCAGGTGCAGCAGCGACTCCTTCGATTTAAGCTGTTGATATGCCTTGACCTGGATGCTGAACTCACGCACATAGCTAATTGCCTGTGTCAGTGCCGCATCCTGATGTGGCAAGGTTGAGTCGCCGTTCAGATTGTTGTTGCTGCTGCTGTTGTTGTTGAGGATTGTGCTGCTGTAGCGGTAACCACTGTCGTGAGTCTGTAGCCAGGACATTGTGTTCACGCGCTTTATATATATGTTACTTTTACAACAAGCACAAGTCCAGTTTTGCTGTTTTGTTTCCAGCGCGTACTTTTATTCGAACTTTGTTTGACGTTTGTGGCGAGCTGTTTATCGATAACGAAACTAGTTCAGTTAAACAGTTGATCGCTGAACTAACATTCGAATTGTGCTTGTTCACTTCTTCTCTTCCCTCCGAAAGATGGTGCTAACATATCCATCGGTCTATTGGGCGCACATTACAAATTAGAGTTGAAATAGCGTTAAAATGCAATATAAATTGCATTCTAAAGTTGAATATATATTTATTAGAATTTAATTTGTTTGACATTTGCCGCAACTTTAAGATTGCTATCACCCATATAATGAATATGCATTGAATAGTTTTGTATTAAAACAAATTGAATTTTGATTCAATTGTGCATTCCATGAAACGCCGGTCGTTAGACTAAGGATGCGGGAAGCTACAAACTCGACTTTTTGCTCTTCTCAATGACTGTGCTCTTTTAATAACATTTAATTAGAAACATCTGAACACCGATATCTTCTATTGACGCTCTCTCTCTCTCTCTCTCTCTCTGGCGCTGCCTCTCAGACAGAATTATTGGTGCCAGGCGGCAGAATCTTACATTCATTCATTGTGCACTGCTCGTGCAGTGAGGACGCTATCTGCTCTAAGAACAATTCAAGAAGTGTTATTTATCATTAAAAGTTGAATATTAAGTGATCGACAGTGCAGTATTTAAAATCGAAACCAATTCAGTGTTTGAGGTTTGAAAATTTGATTTGATATTAAGTAACCATTACATAAAAATTAATCCTATGTGTTTGTGTGTGTGTTCTGTATTTTGTAAACTTATTATAATTATTTTAATAACATTTTCCCATTACATGCATGTGTACTCGATTATAATCTATATACTCAAGTGTCTATCTTAAAATTCGCCATTTTTCAACCTTTAACCCAAAACATTGCGATAAGGACATACATAGTATTTATTATTCCATTTAGTTCTTTTTTAATACAAATAAATAAAAATATTGTTTTAATGTGGACTGTTCTCATTAAAGCATTTCACTTGCATATATTTGACCCATTTTTTAGTTTTTTGCTTGCATTTATTACTGACCAGAAATGCAATAAATGGAAATTTAGCTCACGCTTGATGAATGATCTGCGTCATTTGTTTATTGTTACAGCGTTCCGTAAACGACAATGTATATACAGAGTTCCATATATATAAATACATATATACATATATATATATATATATATATATATATATATATATATATATATAAATATAGAAATCGGCATTGCAACAAGGCAAAAGAAACGTGTCCATGCAGCTGCAATTAAATTCCTATGGCTTCTAGCTGCGATATGTAGTTGTAAAAGAGCAAAACAAATAAACATTAAATGGACAAATTTCTGACATCTCCATTGTAATTTTCAATTTACATACAACACATGTGTGTGTTCTTTGTGTATTGATGTAGTTTCCTCCATCCATTCACAGCACAGATCACGCACTTTGAATTCATTTGGATTTGCATACAGCATCAGTGGCTAATTGAAGATCAGCGAAACGCACCAAAATGGCAACTGCAGCGCATCGATCAATTGGTTTAGTGTTCCTAGCCCTAATTGGCCTGGGCCTATGGCAGACATCCGTTGAAGCAGGGCCAGTCACGTGAGTACAGAATATCCAAATGGAAAATACGAAAAGACATTTGGTCTATTTATAATATTGGAGAGGCTATTATACTTTTCTCAAGAAGTTTGCAACGCCTTCAAGGCAAAATCTCCAACCTCAGAAAGAATATTTATTATTGAGCAGAACTTCTAAACGAGTCGATATAGCCATGTCCGTCAGCCTGTCTATAATGTATAAATCATATAGCTCTCTCACTCTAAACTCGAGATAGTAACTATCCAAAAACTGAATATTTATTGTATGAATATTTATTAAATAAGAAAATTAAGCCATATCAGTACAAAGTTGTTTTCTGAATAAAATGTAGACATACATAAAAGATCTTTGACAAATATAATCCTCAATGATTTCTGAGTTAAATTATGTAATCTGCGAAAGAAAAATATCGTTTCTCATGGCGGTCTTTATTTCTTACGCCGTTGATGTGCCAACAATATTCTTTGATTTGGAAAACAAACAAGTTTGACACATGTCAAACATTTGTTGGCACTTTGCTTTGGATTTCCACAAACCCATTTGAAATATAATGCACTAAAAATGTTTCTGTGCGAAATGTGCAAGACATCAAATGCGGCGCCAGGACTCCCAAACTTTTAAACTTTAAAACTCCCCCACATGCGACACCCAATTCGAAAAAGAAATAAACCCCACGCCCCTAAGACCCCCAACCCCTCGCCAGTTTACACCATATGCTGACACAGGGCAACGCCTTCATCCAGCAGCTTGCAGCTTGCAGCTAGCTTCTAGCTTCTAGCTCCTAGCTCCTAGCCCCTAGACAGACTGACAGCCCTGCCAAAACTAATGACTATTGCCTTCAAAGAAACAGAGATGTTGGTCTGTCTGTTCCGACTGTGTGTGTTTTTGTTTATTTTTGTCCCAGAGCATGTAGACACTTCATGCAAATGGCCTGCCGAACAGATCATGGGAATGGGAAAGGGAAAGGGAGTGGGATCGGGTACGGCGTATAGTGCTATTAAAGCACAGCCATCATACATATGGCGCTGGGCACTTGGATATTGGATGCGCTGCATATCTCTATCAACATCAGCAGAAGCATCAATGCATTTTACACAATATTCACATATGGCAACTAAAAGGGTTTCTGACCCTGAGCAGTGGATGTTTACGAGAATTGATTTCGATCTTTACATATCATTTACGATGACTGACTGCAGGCAGCCATCCCCAACCCTCTCAGCTGTCAATAGCTAAGCCATAAATGCTGCTGTGGTGGTCCAAAGTCACAGGCCCCTCACCCACTGAAGATTAATGAAATCATCTTGTTCTACAAATTATATGTGCACATGTGTAAGATTGTCTATGGACAAGGTTATTAGAAATTTACTTAAAAATTTATACTTATCAATATTTTCATTCATTATTTTTAAAATATAACCGAATTATTCTAAAGAAGAAAAACTTTATGACCCAATTAAAGTCTTTCCATTTATGGATATCCAGCAAATTCAAATTTCCTTAGAATGTATTTATTTTAAAATTTTATTGAATAATTTTTAGATATGTAATTGTAAATATACTTTTTTTTATTAATTATCAATATATTGGAATATGCAGATGATTTATAAATATTTACACTTTCTTATTGTACAGATATATATATATAAACTATATACTATGGAATAGTTTAATATTTGTTTGTGGTTTGTTGATATATTATTCTTTTCTGATATCCATCCAGTAATGAAGACTTGAGCGGAACACTTAAATCGCTGATATACTCGTACAATCAGCTGGACAACAAGCTGGAGCGGCACGAGCATCGGGAACGTGCTCTGGGCGAACTGCTGAAGAAGGCGATGCAGGTTTTGCAGAAGGGCCAGAAGAGTCTGGAGCCCATAAATGGCATATTCGGGCGACTGGACGAACGTGTCAGTCAGATCGAAACAATGCTGATCACAGTAAGTAGTCCAAGTGGGCAAATCACCAATCTGAAGGTGAAGCTATAAATTTGCATATCATCGCAGCAAGAGGAGAAATATAATACGCAGACGGACAAGATCAATCAGGCCATGGAGCATATGTTCAAATGGATGCGTGAGAATGACGAGTGTAACAAGAAGTCCAAGGCTATAGCCACACCAGCTGCCAATCCAGCACGCGCTCTGCCCGATGCCTTTGTCCAGGAGCAGCAACAGATCAACAAACAGCTGCTGGAGCAGCTTGCGCAGCTATCGACAAGTGTCGCCAAGCTACTCGATAGCAGCAAACAGTCCGCCCAACAGACCCAGGAGAGCTTCGAGCGTATGCCCAAAGCTGATGAGCTGTTGACCAAAATCGAGAAAAAGCTACAGGAGCACAGTGATGCTGCCGCAGCTGCCTCTTCCGCCGCTGCTGCTGCTGCTGCTGCCGTCGCCACCACAGTTGCTCCGCATAAAAACGATGAGTTCGAGCTGCAGCTCATGGAACGCCTGGGCGCATTGAGCACCGATGTGGCACAGCTGCGTAGTGCCCCGACGACGGCCGCATCAGTACCAGTCGGTCTGAATGAGAAGGACAGAGCCTACATTCAGGAACTCAATAACGAAACGCTCAATGCACTGGCCGCACTCAAGACCGAATCCTGGTCGTCCCAAGAAACAGGTGAGCGAAGATAAATTTCATGGAAAATGTAATCCATATGAGCACAAAGGCAAGAACTTCGAACTTATTTCGTATTTTTAATATATATTTATTATTTTAGCCTTGCGCCAGACAACGGAGCACCTGCAGCAGACGGAAGCGAACGTCCAGGCTGATCTAAAACAGATGTCCGGTGATATTAGGCTGATTAACCAGCTGTACAATCAGATGAATGCCAGCCAAAGCAAAATTAACGATGGCATCGATGCGCTGGGTTTATTCAACGGCATCATGATGAACAACTCAGAAGCGGTGCAGGATACGCAGCGCAAGGTGGAGTTTGGCACGCTGCAGATTGTGCAGAAGTTGAGTCAACTGCTAGAGCAGAAGTTTACCGAACTGACGGACTTAGTGAAGACAAGCTTCATCGAACTGGGCGATGTGGTGGTGACCACCCAGCAGGAGGACAATCGCAACATTAGCGGTTTGCTTGACGTCTCCTTGGAGCAGGTGTGGCATCGCCTCGATATTATGGCAAGCGAGATTAATGAGAGTCGGGAAATGCTCGGTCTGATGGAGACCAGCCAAGTTGGCTATGTGAACAGCACGTTCAACGCCATGCTCAGTATGAGCACCAAAATGGATGACACCAAGAAGCACATGATGGACATGGACGGCAATTTAAACTACCTGCTGGGCAGGCTTTCGTTAATGTCCACAGAATTCGCTAACATTAAAACGGGTCTCGCCGACTCGCTTAATGATTTGCGCAACGCATTTCAAATGACACACGAGCGCATGCCGAGCAGTTCGGGTGCCAATAATAGTAATATCGAGAAAAATGAGTATCTGACCGATGTGAATCTTTTGTCCAAGCGACACACTCAGCCCGAGCAGGAATAGGGCATACAGCTGCCGCATATATACAGAAATGCAAAATACAAAACAACATAAATATATATATAAAACTAATAATAGAGCTTAAGCAAACGAACTTACAGTTAAAACCCTTCAAATATTTATGCAAAACACAATTTGGCATGATTTATGTGTAAAACTCGGCAAATACATTTCGTTTTTGAATATTGTAATTTTCTTTTCACTTTATCTTACATTTCTAGAGCTGTTTGCATTTTTTTTTCTTGTCTATTACAATTTTTAATTATATTAAAATATATTAATTAGGACATTAGAACCACTTTTACGCTTAAAACACTATTTGCCCCATCGCTGTTCACAGCGGGCATAGTTATACAGGATCTTTACAAAGGACTTGGCATTAAAATAGCGACCAGAGCGATGCGTGTGAAACTCGGTGTAGCGCACATGCCACGGCAGCAGTCCATATGTGCATGTCAGCTTCGCAAACAAAATGCCCAGCTCAGGTTCTGGCACCGCAAAGCCCAGCCGCTTGTTCAGCATCGCGTTGATGCCGTCGTGAAGCGCCCGTCGATCCTCCAGCATGCCCTTCACCGGCGCCGTCTTGCGAGTTTCGTACAGCTCGCGACAGACGTCCGCGATGAGCGTATGGCCATCAGCGCTGCCAATTTGATAGACCTGCAAAAGTCAAAAGTTACGCATTTGTAGTAGTGATAAGAAACCAACAACTTCGGCGTATTATCAAAAGTTCAACTAGACAGCCAATGAGTAAATCTAAAGTAAAGATTTAAAATACAATGCAGATAAGTACTATCTGGTGCGAGTCACCAATTGATCAAAATGCCACTCGTTTAGTTTAAACCAGTAGCACATGCAACACATGCGCTGGTCTATAAATTTCCATTATCAATGCAAACTAACCTGCAGCTGAGGGTAATGTGGACCTTTGCTCGCGTAGCCATTGACTGTGCCATTTGTGACGACAGCCGTTTTACTACAACAACCATTTGAGTGTTGGTGTTGAACTTGTTCCTTGATTTCTTTTGGCGGCCAGAGAAAGTGTCTGTCGTCCTCATCGCCATCCAAGCGTTGACAGAGTTTCGATAGTGGGACGAAACCAGTGCTGGGCGTACGTTTATCGTAGACACTTAAATAGGGTATGCCGACAAATTGGGCATATCCGAAAATGCGTTTGAGCAACACATCGTTCACATAGCAATCTTCTGGGGCGATGACGAGCACCAAATGCTGCGGTAACTTCTCCAGTTTGTCCAGGGCGGCACGTATGAAAACGAACTCATGTTTATCATCACATTGCCAGTAGTCATATGACCTGGCGGCAAACGCATGCAGTCGGTAATATAGCAGCTGCATCAGCTCATAAGCACCGATGCCCATCAGCAGCAGCCGACCAATCAATATGCATAAAATTTGCAACATTTTATTGCGTTTGGAATGATTGTTGGTAACTTTAATTTGTGTTTCGATGTGCCGGGCAACGGGACTCCTGTTGCTTGTTTTGCTGGCGTCTTGCTACTGCGATTTCCACACATAACCTTTAGTGTGAATAAAGTGCGTTATTAAATTCTCTTCTTTTGGAAACATATCTTGTGGACCCGTTCAAACACACTCACGTACGTCAAGCGGCAAATATATTAATTCCTCTGCTGGCCAGCAACATCACTCCGACTTTAATTTTTCATTGGCCTTTTGGCGCACGTATATGGACACATACGTGTTCGGCTATACATCGCCGAAAAAATACCAACGACCCCAATATCGATAAGAAAAAATATTCGATTGAGCTGGACACTATCGTTTTATTAAATGGGACTGCAGGAATATTCAAAAAAATAACGGGAACTCAGAATGTTAACTTCTTATGAACTTTTAACTTTCCGCCATTTAAATTCCAACATTTTAAGATAGATTACAGGGAACCTGCCTCAAAGATCGTTAATTCTTGGCCACACTCACCCTTTTCTTTGGCATATATTATCAGATTGTATTACTTAGGTTGTCCTCACGTCCTCATTTGTTTTGTTTAACATGCCTTGATCACTTACGTATCTGAGATTAAATTCGTTGATCATTATTTGTCCTCAGGACATGTCTTATAAGTTAAGATTAAAGTAATAACATAATTTAATGCGATTATTGTTGGGATTATGATGGTTGGGTATATACGGATGCTGCAGTGCTGCTCTTCCTCCAGTTTACTTTTTTTACGATACTAAATTGAATAGTACAATGCAGTTTATTTAAATAACGCTTTTTATTTCAGTACCGTTTTTATTTGGCGTCAGTTCGGTAATCTCATCTCTTTAAATATTTGAAATAAAAATATATAATAAAAAGTCAATTGAAGATACGTGTGACGAGAAATTGTGAAAGTTGTTTTGATGCAATCACTCACATTGCGGGAAATTGTCTCTGAAAATGAAGAATCTAATTTTAAAACTAAAATGATCATCATATTATGATTTAGGTAACCTTAAAAACGCACAAAAGTATTAAAAATGTCATTTTCCACGATTAGTTTAATCGTGCTAACAAATATAGTTGGAAGAGTCGAAATTGCCTAAAATATGCCATAAATATAACAGTGCCATTTTGAGTACGGCAGAGACTGAGCATTAACATTATTTGTTAAAAACAACACCAGACGCTCGAGGACCGTGCGACTAAGTATATCAACTAAATTGTGAATGCTGAAACTGTTTTCAAATGTTACAAACCAAATGGTGTAATTAAATAATTGATTTTCAAATGTACAAAAATTAACAACGGTAACTTCTTACAGTAAAATCGAGTTCGTTCTGGAGCAATTGCCGCATCGTATGATTTGTGTGCGTCGTGTGTGCTAATGGGCGTGATCCGCCCTGACAGCTGTAAATCACAGTAAGCCTTTGCGTACAAACCCAACTTAATAACGTAAATAAAATTTTAAGTAACGCCAACAGAACATACGACGTAGATTTAATTGAAAAGAGAACAGAAAAACCTTTGAGGTATTAAGAGTGAAGTGCAACATTATATCAACATCAGTGACACCCACACGTGCAGGGAGGGGGTTAACCCTAAAATCAAATAAAGATGTCCACCGCATTTTTAACGCTCGTCGCCGTCATTGTGTGCATTTTATTTCGCATACTCAATGTGCACAGCCAGCCACTGAAGCCGAGCGTTTGGTGTCTCGATGAGCAGTTTCTCGATTGCTTGTACAAAATAGCGCCCGTCCTGCGTGAACCGTAAGTAGTGCAATTTACAAAAATAAACGTATGGAAATTAATACATGTATATTGCTCATATACAATATTCAGTCGCCATTCAATTTGTTTTTCGTTTTTTGTTTTGCTCCCCACACATTACTTTTGGATGCAGCAACTGTTTTCTGTATGTGTGTGTGTGTGTGTGTGTCTGCTCAGCTGTTAATTGTGCGCTGCATACACATTACAGCCAAGCCAAAAAGTTAGTTAACAGCTTAAAATTCACTTAATACCTTCAATAAATTTAGCTGGAAAATAAGAAAGGAAGAAGTGCTTTTTTTTTATTTAATTCGTTTTTGGCTTACCACTTTCAGCCGGTGTTTTACTTTTATAAGTGCACACTGTTGTTATATTATAATAAAATACAAAACGTAATCGTTTATTATTCATTTAATATAAAAATAAACTTATTTAATATTACTAATGCGCTCAAAGTTAAAGTAATCGGAATGCATTAGTTCCCCGCCGGCAGCCCATGAATCATTATCCGCAATTAGTGCCCTCGATTCAGAAGCGATCTTTGTTGTTGTTTTTGATTATAGCTATAGTTATTATCAATATTAAAAGTGTTGATTAATTAATAACCGAACCATTTATGTTAGTTTGGTTGTAACATGCTTAACTTGTCATGACAAACTTATGATTTTAGAAATGTTGAGTTATTTGCAGTTTTCTTATCAATTTTCTTAGCCCTCACATCAGGTGCCTAGTCACAATTTTATCAGAGAATTTTTTGCCTAATGCTTATGTCGAAATTGTCGTCCATTTGAAAAGGTTTTCTATTAATGTAAAGAAGATTGACAATATTAATAAATTCATGCACATACATATATATTTATTTACGTATGTATCACCTTAAATACACTCGCACATTATATATATACATATATATAGTTATATATAATTTATAATATTCGCTTCAATTCTTGTAACTATATAAGCAATAGACTATTTTTTTTTGTGACTGTATAGACACGCCTGGAAATTTTTTTTACAAATTTTAATTGATAAATCCATACGAATAGCTATGTATGGCTATATTTGTCTATATGTGAATTTATTTTTTTCGCCACTCGGTTTCTTGAAAATAAATTTGTCAACAATTTTGTAATCAGCTTTAACTTTACTTTATTTGTTGTCTGCTTTCGGCCAAACATTGATAAGGAAACAGTGCAAAGTACAAACATAATTGCGCAGTTCTTTTAAATAGCTTAGCAACAAAAACATGCAGAAATGTTCTGCTTTAAAAAAACTTATACTATAACCATACTAAGGCATATATGTATGCATATATTTAATTATGATTGTAGTCTGAATCTCTTAAAAATTAACTACATTTACATAAGTCAGCTATATCTTAAATCCATTACCAAACAAAAAATTGTCCAAGCTCTCTGCACGTTTATTAAATATCTCTCTGGCTGCCGGCTGACTACCTGTTTGTGTTTTGTTTGTTGTTGCATTGCCAAAATGCCATGTGGGTTGGCCGCTTTTGTTTGACAACAAAGATTACGTAAGCAAAATGAGAGCAAATTTCCTTACTCATCAGCAGCAGCAAGCACAACCACAACTTGTAGCTCTCTTTCTCCCACACCTACTCAAGCTTCTTATTGTTTTTATTCCTCTCTCTGTGGTTTTATGAGTGGTTAACGAAATAATACAGATGAGTCACCTGCATAGAAATGTGTTTTAACAGTGTATTCTTTGTGTGTATTTATATACTTGCAAATACAATAAATAAATTGTTAGTATTTATATGTACATAATATATATTTTAAGTGCAATGATAAGCAAAAAATATAATGGGATTAATGGGACATTAAAACATGTGTTCAAGTTGTTATTTTATAGCAATCAATAATTATTACTTTGAGTGTGTTTCATTGATCATTTGTTAACTTGACATTTTTTCTGTTTTTCTCTTCCCTCACAATTTTTTTTTTAAATATTTGTAATTGCATGTTGGGAATTGTTGCATGTTTTTTTTGTTGTGGCTAGGCGTTTTCATCCAACCCAGACACATTGAATTATTTTAATATTTAATGGTCATTGATCTGCACAATTACAGTACTTGGTATATATTTAAGGAACGTTCATAAATGTTTAAAGATTAGCAAATTATATAGCAGTTGGTAATATTCCCTTGAATAATTGTTATCAATCCAAAAAAGGCAATGATTTTGATTGATACTAAATGAAAAAAGGGGACTTTTGTTGACTGAGAGAGTAACGGGACAGTTTCTGCACGTTTTTGCGCGCCTGGCAACAATAGCGCTGATTTTCGTACCTCAATTGAGTTCAATTGATTCTAAAAGATGCTTTGTTTGCTGTACAAAAGTTTTCCATTTGCCATTTTTATTGCAGCAACCGCAATTTAAAATTTATAATTGAAGCGTTTGGGGCTTTTAAATTGAATTAAATATAAATATATCGGCCGTGTTCGTTTTTGACCTTGTTTTATGTCAAGGTCACAAAGCAAAATATGGAAAAAAAAAAACAGATAGAAAAAAAGTAAGTTGCATCGGCCGGGAATCGAACCCGGGCCGCCCGCGTGGCAGGCGAGCATTCTACCACTGAACCACCGATGCTTGTGTCAGATTAACAGCGGCCGACGTAGTTAACGTGCCAACAAGTAACAGCTGTTAGTGGCGCTGTTAATATGCAACAGTTTGAAGCTTTTGTCCACTAGCTATTTTTTTTTACCTTCAACTTTATAAATTATTTATTGAATTAAGTGATTCGTAGGTAGTGATTAAGTGAGCCAGCTTGGCTGGCAGTTAACTTCACAGACCAATTAACTGCACGCAACTCACATGCTTATCAACTGACCATCTTTATTTATATTTGCAGCTATGTACCGCCACGGCTGTGGGGATTTAGCGGACATGTTCAGACCGTATTGCATAGCATAGTGGGCCGTGTTCGATGCCCCTGGCCTCTGGGAGAGCGTGTTTACCTCTCCCTGCCGGATGGCTCCACATTAACATATGACTTGTATCAGCCGCTCAAGGAGCATGAGGGTAATTTATCATAATATTCTGGACAACAAAAACTTGATTGTTTACTTACTCTATACCATTCTTTAGATGACGTCACAGTAGCCATTTGTCCTGGTATTGCAAACAGTTCAGAATCGGTTTACATACGCACCTTTGTCCATTTGGCCCAGTGCAATGGTTATCGCTGCGCCGTAATGAATCACATTGGCGCCCTACGCACCGTCCAGGTAACCTCGACGCGGATATTTACTTATGGCCATACAGAGGATTTTGCTGCGATGGTCGACCATTTGCACCAGAAGTATCAGCTCAGTCGCATGGTTGCCGTCGGCTTCAGTCTGGGTGGGAATCTCGTCACCAAGTACATGGGCGAAATGCAGAAGACGAAACCGAGTAGTGTCATTGGGGGTATATCCATATGCCAGGGCTACAATGCCGTTGAGTATGTCGATTTTTTTACCATCAAAATGTATATAACAACGATGTCTATCAATTTGTGTATATCTTTTCTTTTTAGGGGCACAAAATGGTTATTGAATTGGCAAAACTTCAGACGGTTCTATTTGTACATCATGACAGAGAATGTGAAGAGCATCATAATGCGGCATCGCCATGTGCTGCTCTCTGATGAGGTGAAGGCACGTCACAATCTCAACGAGCGTGATATTATTGCTGCGGCAACATTGCCCGAACTGGATGAGGCTTATACCAGACGTGTTTACAATTTCCCATCGACACAGGAGCTCTACAAGTGGAGCTCGTCTCTTTTCTATTTTGATAATATTGAAAAACCAATGATATATATTAATGCCAAGGATGATCCGCTTGTTCCGTTAGAGCTGCTGCTGCCCATCAAAGAGTTTGCCAGTAAGTTTTTAGTTTTTGTTCAAATTGAGCTTTTCCATATTTTTATTTTGCTAGTATTTTAACGTAAAATGTTATCATGCGTTATCCTACGTTTACGTGATTCAGTAGTTGCGCTCTGTTATGATAACATTCGCTCGGCAACAGTAGCACAAGAGAGTTAAGGCGTCTGACTAGAAATCAGATTCCCTCTGGAGACGTAGGTTCAAATCCAACCGGCTGTGAAATGGAAATTTTGTTTTTATATTTTATTTTTTAAAAATAAATTAGAAAAATTTGTACTTAAATATGTAACATTATTTGTTTTTATCATTGCAGCTACTCGACAAAAATCAGCGTATGTGGAGGTGGCACACGGCGGTCATCTGGGATTCTATGAGGGCGGTTTCCTTTACCCCAATCCAGTAACTTGGCTGGATCGCACACTGGTTGCCATGGTCGGATCCTTGGTCATGATGCATGCGGGTGGCAGCAAAGTGGGCGCATAGGGAGTCAAATCATTCTCAATATAATCAATAATGCCGCAGACCTTACAAAATGCTTCTGTGTTTTTAGCCAAAATTTCATTTAGCAGTCAAAATTATTCATATAGAAAGTTCACCCAGAAATATTATAAAAAAAAAACATGGCTAATTAGCCATCATTTAAATGATGCCCACTTTCGAATATGAATTTAAAACTGAGTATTGAAATTTATTGTATTATGTTTAATTTTTGACAACTTTTTTGCAAAAGTTAAACGCACATATGAAAAGCGAAACGTCTTAGATGTATACGTTAATTTATGTAATAGTTTGTCACGCACATACCATGTACTTATTTATAAGCAAATTCATATTATATAGTTTTAAATTCAACTTAAAAGCGTAACACATAACTAACAACCAACAATAACTGTCTGAAAGTTAAGTTACGCAGTTAGGAAGAAATTATAAAAAAAAAAGAAAAAAATTGTATGTCCTTGGCCGCAACGTAAAAACAAAAATTGCCTTATTGTAGATTTTTATATGTGTATATGATTTACAATTCCCTTTTTATATAATTATATATAAATGTACTGTAGACTATTTACGACGAAGCATTTCAATATATCAAAATATGAAACAAAATTAAATTTTTTGTAGATGTAACTTTTCCGATGATTGTTTTCTATTTAATATCAAAGAAATGTTGTACACCAAATGAACGTTATAATGTATATGTGTATTTGTATGCATATATAATGCAAAACTAATTGTGTAGTATATATATGTGCTTAATTGTTCACAATGTGTTTATATTTGTAATAAAAAAACATACAAACGTTAAATTAAAAGTCTTTATTAATGAATCTCTAAAACCATTTATTATATACTCTGCTTTTAGCAACAATAACTATCAGTTGATTACAGTAATGGAATATTTTAATCAATAATTAATATTTGATAAGGGCTTAAGAAAATAGTTGGAAAACAATGCATGGAAAATTTCCAGATTGGTGCGGGTCCAAATATTTAGCATGTAATCTTCCATGCCAGCTGCTCCGACAGGGTTTCATGGTATTTAACGCCTCCTTAGTCGTAAATAAGTTCTTTTAGATTATTAAAATCTATTTAGTTCATTGTAAAATGAAAAGATGGTGTACCAGAAATTGTTTTTAATTGATCGACTGAAAATATTTGAATGCAGGTTGGTTTATGCAGAAAATCACGGTATACTTTTTGGTGCACATTTCCGATGGGTATAAAAGCTGTAACGCGCATAAATTCTTTTAGAATTTCAAAGATTGCGCCGGTAAAAAGAATAAGTTTTACACAAGATCCGCCTGTATCCAATATGGCTGAGTTTGTCTATTTAAAAAATGTTCCATAATTTCAACCGTTTCGTAATTAAATTAATTCCTGGCCGTCGCTGCAGTTGTAATCCATTGGCTCCTTGTCAGTCTTTATTGACAATCAGTTTTGGGTACTTCGTGTATCTATTTATCAAGGTAAATAAAACTTGGGAATACAGCCAGTCTAAAATGTATATTATGTGAGTACTTTCAATGTTGCCTTTCCTTTAAGATGGAGCTTATGCATTGTTCAAATAAATATAACAACAAGAGCTACATAAACAGGTACAGTAATCTTTTTAGTTAAATCATCATCTTTGTAGGAATAGAACATAATCATTTGCTGTCAACAATTTTCTATTATTATTTATTTAAAAAATTATATCGCCTGTGTGAATCTTTAACTGAACACATATAAGCTAATGGCTAATTGCCTTTATTAATTTCTGTTTCGATTTATTTTCTTTGTTCGTATATGTCATGAATCAGTTGTACTGATAATAAATGGAGCAACGGATGATAGCGAAATGTACTACAAGTGAAGGGCGTGACGGAGTCAATTTACCATAGTGGGTGTAACGCAGGCGTCTTGGCATTGACATGGCTGGCGGGCCTATATATAAAACTAGAGCTATTGGATATTGAGAATAGTTTTGACTAGAAAGTGATACGGAGCTCTCCTCTATATAAATATCTAAACAGAACCTGTTTCAAAAATTGTAAATCAATTAATTTTGTGTTTTACTTCCGAGAATCATAGAGATATACTGTTTGCTGTAAACTAAATTTTGATAAGATTTGATTAATAGTGTGAAAAATGTCAATAGCCAAGAAATTGGGATTGCCACCGATCTATCTAATCAACTTTGAGGATTATTTGCGGCCAAAGAGATCGCATAAGATAACGCCACTTCAATGCTTCGATAAGCCAAAAAAACCCGAAACGAAATGCTCCAAATTCCAAAAAACCCTACAAAGACTCAAGTTGGTCAGATGGTGGCGCACAGCACACATGAAACTATCCGAGAATCTGGAACAGATTCCGTTGCCCCGATTCCTCCACTTTCTGCGTGAACGCAACGATGATGGTCTATGCAAGCCAAAGACGGGCTTTGAGATCTACTGCGAAATGTCGAGTATACACGGATTCCATATATTCGTTGGGGCAAAGACCTGGCAGCGTGTGCTCTGGTGGCTATTGATCTGTGTGGCTATAATTCTGTCGCTCCTCGTGCTGATCACGTCCTATGGCTTGTCGGCGGAGACGCCAACCAGAACCTATTTCAAGAGCATGATGCAACCCCTGCCCGCCAATCGCTTGCCCCTTCCAGCCATTACAATATGTGGCCTAAATCGCATTTCCAAACAGCAGCTGTCGATCAGGGCCAAGAAGTGGGCGGTGCCCGAGCAAATGCTACAGCAGCTGCCTTGGCTAAGTCGGAGCAGGTCGCTTGGCATTAATCAGACTCTAATAAAACAGTTGAGTGACCAAAATGAAACTTGGTCGCAGCTATTGGAGCAGCTGTCGCCACAGATTTGTGAGCAACAATTGATTGATTGTAAATGGCTAGGAATGCATCAGCAAAGTTGCAAGCAACTCATGACCACCATTTGGAGCTACACAGAGGGTCGCTGTTGCACCCTTAGTGAGATGTCTGGTAATCCTGCAATCGGTCTAACGCTGCGCCTGGCCACACAAATTGGGGATTACGGCAGCACAGCGACTGCAGCAACGGGATTTCAGGTGTTGCTGCATGAGTCACACACTACAACTGATGCGGCCACTCAGCGCGTATTTGTGCCAAGTGGCACTGAGGTGCATCTGATGCTAAAGCCCTACACAACATATGCCACAGCCGATCTGGCAAGCTTAAAGCCCAACACCCGTGGCTGTTATTTGAGCAATGAGCGAACTCTGTTCTCGTTCCTTGTCTACAGTCAGGACAACTGCCTGGCTGAGTGCCACAGCGAAAGAGTCTACCAAATCTGTGGCTGTGTACATCCGCATATGCCTAAAAGATCGGACTGGACTTTGTGCCAACTGCAACAATTCAAATGTCTTCAACAGCAGGGTAAATTTATACAAGAAAAGAGAACAAATGCGAATAAAAATTAGACATATTTATAAATTTATTTTATTTCGAATTTCTTCAATTCAGGACGATTATTTTTGAGTTTACCCACATTACTCATAGCTCTTGCTTATATTATAATAATAATTATTACACTTCTAATTTTGCACCCTTTTTTTATATATAGTGTTTAGCTGGGATCAGTTGCAGGGCTTCTGTAACTGCTTGCCACTCTGTCAGTTTAACCGCTATGAAGTGCACAGCGATGTGGCAACTCTGGATGCCAGCCAAGCTGTGTCCCCCAGCAATGACGCCTTGTAGTAAGTGTATCGAAATTGCATATATATATATCGTATCTGTATATATCATTTGATACACTACAGCAACAACTTGAATGCCTCGGATGAGGTGCTGCTGCATATATATTTTGACTCGTTGAACGCCGAACAGCTGCTATTGGATGTCTATGAGGATTGGCTGACTTTTACAGGCAAGTATATAGTATATAGGTTTGTCAAGGGGTGGGCAACGGCAAACATATTGTAATTTGGCATAAAAACGTAAATTATAATATAAGTCCCAATTTTCTTTCAAGTTCCGCCTACCTAAACTGATATTATAAATTATTATTTTTTATCCCGAAAAGACCTTTTGGGCAACAACGTTGAGGGTTAAAATTTTTTTTTTTTTTAATGTTATGCTAAAGTTAAGTCAATAATGTCAGAGTGGATTTTTCTAAAATTTTGAAATAATGTGCCTACTTTATTATAAATATGAATGCCTTAAATGCCTTATTTTATTTTAAATATTAGTATTATTTGAAATTCATTTACTTAAAGTGAAATAACGTAGGAATTCACGAGAATTTTCCAAAGACTATTTTTTCTAATTATGGAATATATTTAAGCCCAAAAGAATACAGATTGTAAAAATTGAGAGGTCTTAATTGTAAATTGTTACCAGCTTACCAATATCGGCTTGCGCCGGAACATTTAATTTACTTATCAGGAATATATGTTAGTTTGTTTAATTTGGTATACTGCAATTTTAGTTGATTACAGTTTAATGGTTTTGTACTGCTGCCAACAGTTAGAAAAACGTATTCTAATAAAAAAGAACATATACATATGTTAATTATAGGCAAGTTCGACTGTAATTGCAATAATAATTATGTACATATCAATGTTAATGTGACAGGCACCTTTGGCGGCATCACCGGACTGTTTATGGGCTGCAGTTTCGTGTCGGTGTTTGAGCTGATATTCTTTGTGTGTGTTCGGCCCACTTGTAATTGGCTGAACCGACAACAGATACGCTATCGATTGCGACGCCGACGTCGTCGTCAACTGGCAGCAGCGGCAATGGGTAATTAGGACGCGCTAATTAGGTGGCAGCTAATGGGCACCTTTTCGGGCAGTCGTCGCAGCGAGTTGGATGTGTTCAGGATGGCGTTCAAGAAGCGACGCATCTTCGATTTGCGACAGGTGCAAGCCGAGCAGAGTCTAGCCAAAGTCTCGGCGAAGATCAGCAGCAGCTTTCATCCGCAGACTGGCGTTTCAACAAATCGCAGTCGCCGGAGCTGGAAATTGTGCCAGGTGCGCAGTTGGTTTATGGAGAATTTGCGCAACTATTGCCAGACGACATCTCTGCATGGATTCAGCTATATCACGCGACAGGATATCAGTCGCAATGAGCGCCTCTTCTGGCTGGGTGTGGTCATTGCGGCCATCATAGCCGCTATAACTCTGGTTTTGGTATCGTGGTATTCGAATCGAGAGACGCCAACGGTTACGATTATCGAGAGCTCCCATTTTCCCACATGGAACATACCCTTTCCCGCGGTCACCATTTGCAACTTTAACCAAATTTCGAGGACTAAAGCGACGGACTTGCTGCAGAAACTGTAAGTAAATTCCAGGGTATTTGTTGAGTGTAGCAGGTAATTTGATTTATGACACACCTCTTCAGGCAACTCCCACCCACTGCCACAAAGAATCATCTGCGGGAACTGTTTAACTTAACGCTATTGCCCTCGGGTTACACTATTACCAATAGTTCCCTGGAAATCTTTGATAAAATATTGAATCTGAACAACATCACACTAACCGAGCTGACGAATCGACTGTCACCCGACTGCCTGGACATGATCTCTCGATGCGTGTGGAAGGGCATCAAGACGCGCTGCGAGAGCCTCTTTCAGCGTGTGTTAACTTTACAGGGAAACTGTTGTAGTTTCAATTACTTTGGTGCCACTTCCAACAATTTTCCCATGTGAGTTGAATAGATCATTTTATGTAAATACTTTTTATAGTCAACGATATAAATATAAAGATAAAAAATAACTTTGTATCGATCGTTATATTTTTTTTATTATATATTTTTTTTTTGTTATAGAAAAATCGCTTACCAGGTGCCTAAGCGTCCTTATCGGGTTACTGGCTGTGGTTATCCAACCGGTTTATCCGTGATGCTTGATCCCATGGTCGCCGATTATTACGGCACCTACTTGAGTGGCTATGGCTTTCGTCTGCTCATCCACGATGCCTACAACTTTGCCGATGAGAACGCGGAGACCAAGGTGGTGACATCCACGAGTGAGAGTTTCATACGGGTCAATCCGGAATCGACGTATGCCACCTCGGACATACGGCAAATGGATTTGCGCTGGAGAAATTGCATGTTCGGCAAAGAACGAACCTTGGATGGCCTAAATCGCTACTCCTTTGTCAACTGCATGTTCATGTGTCGAATGCGGATAACTCTGCAGAATTGTGGCTGCCTCCCCGCCTATCTGGCAAACAATGGCACCGTCAAGGTTTGCGGAGTTCTCGATCTGCACTGCATGATCGCAAGCAAGCGTGAGTATGGAAGATTGAGTGGGTTGGCTTCAAGGGATAGCCCTGACATGTTCCCATACAGGTTTATTTTCTCGTGTTTTGGCCAATCTGAACTCAACGATCTCCATAGTGCGGCATACGATCAGATTTCCCTGCGACTGTCTGCCCGACTGTGAGTCAAATTTTTATGTCTCAGAGAGCGCCATTGGCCGACTCGATAAAGTAGCGATCAAGTGAGAGCCTTGAGCATTAGTCCTCCGAATCGTACTTACCTCTTTCAACTTATAGTTCCACTCAGACAGATAGCATATTGGTGCATGTTTTCTACAGCGACTTGATGTCCACCAGATATCGCATGGAGATTTTTCAGAGCTGGCTCTCCGCTTTGGGTGAGTTGTTAACATTTCCATGGTTATTAATTATTTCTTGGTCCATCAATAAACAGCTTCATTCGGTGGCCTCCTGGGTCTCATTCTCGGCTTCAGCATTGTGACTGCCTTTGAGTTTGTTTATTTTCTAACATTTCGACCCATGTTTAACTACATCAATCGAGATCGAAACTAATCCAATAAACTGACTTGGTAATCACAACTCCTCTTGTTATGCCTGGATATGTTGAGAGTAATGCATTGGATCAATAGTTGTCATTATTTATATCAACTAATTAATCAGAAGACCGATTGTAAATAAAACACGATACAAAAAATATGTGAACCACAACAAAAACAAATCCACTCAAAAATAGATTCACTCAGTATCTAAATGATGGAGTTTATTTAATCAAAGTAATGCAATTTCTTAACCTCACCAACCATGGCGATAATTGAGTCAAAGACCTCCTCACTGGTGGGTACGATCTGATCAGCTGGCAGCCTAAAGCCGATCAATATGGAATTCGATTTGGGACGCAATTCATAGCAGAAGGCCATGCGCACACCCTGAGTTCCATAGGCCCAATCAACACTGGCGCCAGCTGCCGGGTAGATGGCATCATAGATGTTTCCACCAGTGTATTGGGTTTTATAGCGCTGGGAGATAGCGGATATGGCTGCATCGAAGACCTGCTGGTAGTCTTTGACGTTGTCTGGCAGTTCACCAGTATGTCCATATGGATACAGGAGATACTGAGAGTATGCGTGGAAGGAGATATATAGTTTGATCTTTCCCTTCAACGAGGCAATGTAGTTGGACAGCGATAGGGTCTCAATCTCAGAGAAGGCCTTGGGACCGGCATAAGTGTCCGAGCAAGCGCTGTTGCTGGCGCCCACCTCGTTCCAATGGAAGCCCCAGTTGCGGTTAGGATCAGCACCGAAGCAAGTGCCATAGGGAGTGCGAGTCTTGCGCCACATGCGATCCTTGGTGTGAGTGTAAACATAACCATCAGGATTGGCATGGGGAAAGACGTACCAGTTGTAATTATCGGCCAAGTCCTTGATAGAATCCACATTGGAGGTTAACAGCTGGTTGATAATATAGGTGGCAGCAGCTGGAGCAATCCACTCGCGAGCGTGAATGCCAGCCTCGAGAAAGATGCCAGGCTTCTCGCTCAGACTCTTGGAAATCTTTACACCCAGGATAGAACGTCCTTGATATGTTTTCCCGCCTTCAATCAGGGTGACAACATGAGGATACTGCCTAGCCAAGCCCACCATCCATATGTATGTGTCATCCAGTTCATAGTACTGCGTCCAGTTGTAATTCTCAGCGGCGCGACCCTTGATGGCAACTTTTTCCTCGACCTCATCCATGGACTTTTGGAAATCGGCGGACTTCAGCTCATACTTGATCTCAGACCTGTCCAGCACCTCTAGTAGATCAGGCACCTTGTGTGGCGCAACAACCATTTGAACATCAGCGCCAACAATGTGAACGCCATCCAGGAATATGATCGAGTCACTAGATCCTTCCAGCTCCTTAAGCACCGCTAACTGCTTGACATTCTCCGCATTGGCCTTGTACATGCGATAGTTGTCGTAACGAACACGCTCCGCTTGACTTAATCCAAATGTGGCCAAAAGGCCCAACAGGGCTAACAGCAGCGACTTGTTCAGCGACATGGTTGTCGTTGTTCTAAATTGGAAAATTTTGTTAGATTGGCTTATATAGTCGATGGCTGTTGTGATTACACGTTTTTGATAAGTGCCAAATCTTATTTATAACCCTTGTGCTTAAATTGTCCACTCATGGAAGCATAAATATTGTAGTTATCTGGGTCTAAATCGTTATCAGTGCTGCGATTGCTGCAGTATATATCACCGCAAATACTTTAAGCATTTACAAACAGATTTTAATATATTTCTTTAAGCCCAATTTAGTTTTTTAACTGATCATAAAACAGTTGGGTTTAACCGTGTTTTATTGAATGACTCTCAGTCTATAAACTGAATACTTACGCTTACTATGGTCGATCCTTATCTCATTTTTTTAGGTTCACCGATTAGCTTAGCAAAACATCTTAAGAACTAAATATTTGGATTCCAAAAAATATGGGTAATATATGGGATGATGGAATATTTAGTTGTGGATACCCACAAAATTAGCGCTTTAGCTTTAAAATTACAGTTATTTTAACTTCTCTATAAAATTAAGTTTTAATATTTTATTTGGTTATATTCATTGATTTTATATGTATATATTTCCCCAGTATTTTCGAGATGGCTTTAGTTTTCTACATGCTTATTGAAGCACATCAATCAACTGGCTGCTCATCATTTTTTGACAGCTCTTAACCTGAAGTGACACATTCCAATTAGGCGCGCTGATTGATGAGGTTTGCCAAAGACAGCTCTATAAACTGAATTGACGTCTTTCATTCCGTTTAGTATCAGCCAGCAACATGGTCCAACTTTCTGAAGTGGAGGACTCCATTTATCGGAGACTCTTTAAGAAATTTCTGCGTCACAGTTATATCAGTGGATTACAACCACTGCTGCTCCATACGCCTGTGAAATATGCCAAGTGGGACAGATACGAGAGACAATTCCCAACTAACCCTATCATATATACATATATATATTGTTTTATTGACAGAGCTCTCTGGCTGGCGTTTCTTGCTGTGATTGTTGTCTGGACACACATCGTTATCGTCAATCTGACAATCGAGTACATTGACCAGCCGACCGAAATCCACATGGCACCCAATCTGGTGCACGTCTCCAACAGCCCCTTTCCCGCCGTCGGCGTCTGCCGCTCAAATATGATCAGCAAGCGTTTAATGCAAAACTTTGCCTCCAAAATGTGAGTAGTTTATTTCTTAAATCTCTAATCAAAGTACCCCAATTTCTTGACCTCGCCAACCATTGCGGTAATTGAGTCCAAGACCTCCTCACTGGCGGGCACGATTTGGTTTGCAGGCAGCTTAAAGCCGGTAAAGGCGGCGTTCGATTTGGGACGCAGTTCATAGCAGAAGGACATGCGCACACCCTGAGTGCCATAGGCCCAATCAACACTTGCGCCAGATGCCGGGTAGATGGCATCATAGATATTACCACCAGTGTATTGGGTTTTATAGCGCTGGGAGATAGCGGATATGGCTGCCTTGAACACCTGCTGGAAGTCCTTGACGTTGTCAGGCAAATTCTTAGTGTGGCCGTAGGGATACAGGAGATACTGAGAGTAGGCGTGGAAGGAGACATACAGTTGGATTTTGCCCTTTAGAGAGGCAATGTAGTTGGACAGCGATAGGGTCTCAATCTCAGAGAAGGGCTTGGGACCGGCATAAGTGTCCGAGCAAGCGCTGTTGCTGGCGCCCACCTCGTTCCAGTGGAAGCCCCAGTTGCGGTTAGGATCAGCCCCGAAGCAAGTGCCATAGGGAGTGCGAGTCTTGCGCCACATGCGATCCTTGGTGTGAGTGTAAACATAACCATCAGGATTGGCATGGGGAAAGACGTACCAGTTGTAATTATCGGCCAAGTCCTTGATAGAATCCACATTGGAGGTTAACAGCTGGTTGACAATATAGGTGGCAGCCGCTGGAGCAATCCACTCACGAGCGTGAATGCCAGCCTCGAGGAAGATGCCAGGCTTCTCGCTCAGACTCTTGGAGATCTTTACACCCAGGATAGAACGTCCTTGATAGGTTTTGCCGCCCTCAATTAACGTAACAATTTGAGGGTATTTTATGGCCAGGTTTGTCATCCAGGTGTAGGTATCGTCCAATTCATAGTATTGCGCCCAGTTGTAATTGTCAGCGGTGCGACCCTTGGTGGCAACTTTTTCCTCGACCTCATCCATGGACTTTTGGAAATCGGCGGACTTCAGCTCATACTTGATCTCAGACCTGCCCAGCACCTCCAGTAGATCAGGCACCTTGTGTGGCGCAACAACCATTTGAACATCAGCGCCAACAATGTGAACGCCATCCAGGAATATGATCGAGTCACTAGATCCTTCCAGCTCCTTAAGCACCGCTAACTGCTTAACATTCTCCGCATTGGCCTTGTACATGCGATAGTTGTCGTAACGAACACGCTCCGCTTGACTTAATCCAAATGTGGCCAAGAGCCCCAACAGGGCTAACAGCAGCGACTTGTTCAGCGACATGGTTGTCGTTGTTCTAAATTAGACGGCGTTGTTTAGTTCTCTTTTATAGGCTTGAGTTTATTTACTTTGGAAGGTTTGCGAAAGACGGTTGTCGATATGTCAATGGGGTAAATCTTATTTATGGTGCTTTAAAATAATCAATGCATTATCTAAGTAATGCAACTGCCAAAGTTCAACATAAAATGTGGTGCGAATATTGCAAGTATTAAAATCAATATTGACACTCGCCTAAGTCATAAATGAGTTAACCAAAAATAAAACTCCAAAGAGTTACCACTTAGATAAGATTGAGAGACAGAGGTCTTTAGCTACTTATATGATGAAATTTTGAATGTGACCAGCATAGAGAGGATCTTTGTGCAGCTTGACTACAGGGTAACTGCGAGTCGGGCACTCGCGTCTGCTACATTCTTATTGTAGCGCACAAGAATTCAACTTGCATGCTAATTGCAATTGAGCCACAAATTTTATTGACAGCTACCAGCACCAGTCCACACAGCACAATGGCAGCGACTACTCCCCGGCTGTGAATGATTTGGCTCGCCGCCTGCTGGTGCTGACCAAGTTCTATCTGCATGTGGACGATGAGGCGCCGTTGGATATCGCGGAATTGGGTCAACTTCATTGGCTGCTCAACAGCTACTACAATGGTAGCGGTTATTCGGTGCACGATATTATAAGGTCGCTGTCGCCAGAGTGTGACGACCTGATCATCCGCGGGACTGTCTTTGGCGTGCCTGTGAACACAAGTCAACTGTTTTTCCAGCGGACAACATCTGAGAGTGTTTGCTGCATATTTAATTATCGGCGTCCCAGCTATTCGCAGTATCCGTGAGTAAACACAGTAGACCATTAGGTCTGTTTTCAGATCGTAGAAAAACTCCGTATTAAAAAACTTCGTGAAGAACTGAAATTCGCAAATTTTGTGAACGTTATCAAAAAAATCAAATTGTAGTTATTAGCTAACCTTTTCCGTAATGAAAATCTAAAAATTGTGGAAGTACAAATAGATTAAATGTTTTAAACATATAGAAATACATTTTTGCGATTTCAAAAAAGTTAATTGTTAAAAATACGTTTTTTTTTTTTTTAATTTTTACATTGTATAGTTTATTACGTGCAAAACATAATGCTGATATAAAAGCTATGCCAGTGATTGTCTTCGAGTCGAATTCCATATTAAATTCCATACAGTTTGTTCTCCAGGATACAACGGAAGATGATCACACAGAAAGCTTTCTAAGCAATACTGCATTTCGGGTGAGTTTCACTCAATTCGACACAAATTTGAATAAAAGATGCACTCACACAAAAGTAGTACAACTTCTGCCACTTAACATTATGCATTTGTCGCCAAAAATTAACTGGAGCGATATGGATATCGTTATGATCACAGTTGGTGCAAATTGATCAAAGTACATATCGCTTAAAATATTTCGATCATTTCTTTTATACCGTATTTGGATACAATTTACTGATATATATTCTATTACAATTAAGCAAATTATCAACATACATATTTATGGACGTAAAATTTTAGATATACAAATTGAACGATAGCTTAACGCTTTCATTCGCTCTACTTAACACTTAACACTTAACACAAATGACCATGAATTATTTACATACATTTCCGAGATATACAAGTAAATAGTACTTTGCACCTTTATAGCTGTTGATATTCCCAAAGGAGGACTATGCCACTGTGCAGTCCAATTATAATGGAGAAATACTCGTTGATCACAATACCATTGTGGAAGTGCCCATCCAGCCAAAATTCTTTGACTCAAGCGATGCAGTGCGGAGCGTAACACCACAAAAGCGTCGCTGCTACTTTCCTGAGGAGGGCAGGCGCCTGTTAAATCAGTGAGTGTTATTAACATAATTATGTTAAATAAAAAAATGTTATTGACTCCTTTTTATTAACATTATCATGTCAAATCTGAGTTATATAACTGCCTTTTTTTTGTACATAATCACTACTGTTCTGTAGATCGTATTACTCCTTGGACGAGTGTTTGTTGTTCTGTCGCATTGAGAGCATGGTGCAGCACTGCGGCTGCGTCTCCGCTCCCATGTCGGGCACTTCAAATGTCAATGTCAGCTACTGCTCCCTGCTCGATTTGCCCTGCCTGATGAGGTGGCGCCGCATTTGGTTCAACTACAATGAGTATCCTTTTTTGGAGCCAGGCAATGGAAATGATGCCAGCAGCGTGGCGCAATGTGGCCATTGTTTGCCCACCTGCGATGGTGTCAACTTTGAGATTACCAGCAGCGTGGCATCCCTACGAAAATCCTACAATATATCGGGCTATTCATATGGTTTACTGTGCGTAATTGTCTTTTATGTCTAATTCAAATTTCTTGCCAGCGTTTTGTTTCTATCTCTAGCAAGGGGCTCAACAATGAACGTCCTCTAGCCGTCATCAAGTTGTTCTATAAACTACGCTTTGCACAGTCCACAAACATGGATTTGGTCGGAGATTGGATTGTGTTGCTGAGTAAAGTCGTATATATTACTGATTCTTAATTGAGTTAGCTTTATGAAATTACTTCAATTTAAATTCAAGTCTTTCCCCATGACGAAATTTAATCTCCTATTATTTTCATTTTACTTTAATCCTTACAGATCGCTTTGGCGGCATTCTGTCGCTGATGTATGGCTTCAGCATTATCAGTTATATAGAAATTCTGTACTATCTGACTGGCAAATGGTTTATTTACTACTACAGAGCCCTCAGGAATCGGAAACAAACTAGAACCAAAAAGGAACTTAACAATGCAGCATTTGCCTGGACTGAGTAGGAAAAAAAGCAAAACATAAATTACACAAATATTAACTAAGAGCTTTTCTACCAAGAAAGAGAAAAAGACATATCAATTTCATCGGAACTTTTCAACTTTTCAAATATCAAACATATCCTCTGTAAAAAATGCATGTTTAATACCAAAATGCTAAGTGTTCTTCCAATACTTAACAAATTTTGTTGTGGAAAAACTGACGGTAAAAACTTTGATGGGTAGAGCCTGCGACGAAATTGAAAAGGAAGAAATGAGGCGTTGAAAACAGTTACTAATCTAAAAACAAATACTTCTAATCTGGCAAATGTACAATTATTCCGATCTTACTTAAGAAAACAAGCCATAAGCCAGAGAAAAGTTCCACTTTTGCAAAGCAGTACTTAAATTGAGTTTTTCCGATACATTAGACTAAAACAGTTATGGATTTCTGGACTGGCATCCTAGACCCGTTTCCACATTTATAATAAGTCTCAATCAAAAACCTTTAGGGTATTATTCCAGACTAACGGTCAGCCAAGGAATAACAAATAGCTGGTGTTCTGGAGCTGTCATGGAGGAAGAATCTCCATAAATTCTCCATGCGTCTACAAATCATAATAAATATTAACCCCTATAACATATCACTTCAACTTTAACATGTTCCTATTTGCATTATCAAGATTGTTTCATTTTTTCATTATTTTAGTTTTAGAGATAAATTTGTTATATTTTATTTTTTTGCAAAGAAAAACTGACTAGAAAGATAGATTATCTTAATAGTGGCATATTTCCTTCCTCAATAAAATTTGAATAGACTTTTTCATGTGTGAATGCTAAGCAAAATGCACAGTATATATTTTGAAATGTCTCACTCACACAAATTGTAACAATCGAATGAACTTATATGAAAATACAAACTGCAATCATGCATATTCAAATATAAATGTATAATGCATGCCACAAATGATGTTTTAGAAGATTGATCGATCCATGTTCGATTCTAATAATCATCACCACGCGAGACGACCTCCTTGCAGGTGGGTCGCAATATAATGGTGTGCTCATACTGTGCCGTATAGCAACCCTTGATGTCGCACAGCGGTGGATAGGCCTCGACAATGCCCTTGTCGCACAGATCCTTCAGTGCAATCTGGTATTTGGTGGCGCCTGTGCGATCCAGCCAGCGCTTGCAGAATGCCAGCGTGCCAAAGTGTTTGTTAATAGTGCCCAGGAGCTGCTTGGAAGACTGCAGACGCAGAGGCACAAATGGTAAATCAAAGTTCTTCATATAATGCGAACAGTCCATGTCATCGTGCACCAGACCGCGACCCGTCGATCCGAATGTCTCAATCGCATAGAACTCATCCTCCTCCATGCGAGTCGATTCGCCACCCTTCACAATTGGCACCGTTTTTCCAGCATGAATGCCTGCAAGAGATCCATACAAATCATATAAGAAACGACGAAGATTGTTATTTTATTTGTAACCAGCATTTGGTTCCAGCTACTTGCAATCAAAATTAAAGAAGTTCATAAAATCAAAATTCGAAATATTAGTAGATTCCTTGGATCGCTTTACTCTTTTGTAAATCTCCTCATATTCATTTTTTTTTTAAATTTAACTCATTTATTTTGTTTATCTTCTGCTTAGGGCTGTTTTTGTGAGGTTGACTATAAAACTAGTGCAAGCAAAAATATATTAAATATTTAAGTTTGTATATCTCATTTCATGGCGATAAAACGGGGTTGTGGTAAACATTGCATTCAAAATTAAGTCCTCTTAAAATCTTCAATATGGAAAAAATGGTTTGAATTACAATCAAAAACTTCCTCGCAAATTGCTGACTTTATTTATTTACCAGCAACGGATATACCAAAAAAAAAAATCATTTGGAATGTAGCATCTAGTTTTGAAATTGTTGACAGAAGTCCCAGAGATAGCCGATATCTAGAATTACTGCTACATACGAAAGATTGCTATTATTCAAATAAATATTATACGGACATCTATATTATTGAGAGAGTTTTCTACTATGGAGTGAGAAAGGGTATTTAATCGTCGGCAAGCCGAAGTTAATTAAAATTTTGCTTACGGTACGGGCTAATGGAGTGTCCGTTCAGATTGCGTATGGCCTTGATCGGATATGTCTTGCCATCGAGTTCGATTTCGTAGGATTCCATGACCTCCTGAATGGCCGAGCCGACATCGCATAGACGAACATCGATTCCGGCCTCCTTGATGCCCGTGTTGGTCGCCTCCTTGACCGCTTGCAGCAGCTTATCGTACTTATTGTTGAATGTCAGCGTAAAGGCACAATCGATGATCCTTCCCTTGATGTGGGTGCCAAAATCGATTTTGCACACATCATCGTACTGCAGCACCGTTTTGTCGCCCGCATTGGGCGTGTAATGGGCAGCGCAATGGTTCAACGAGCAGCCGGTGGGGAAGGCTAGTCCGGCATCGAGTCCATTCTCGCCGATGAGACGGCGAGCGGTGTTCTCCAGTTCCTCGCATATCTGTATCATGGTCATACCGGGCTTAATGTACTTCTGCATATACTGACGTGTCTGGCGATGCGCCTCGGCCGCCTGGCGCAGCTCCATGTAGATGTCGTTGTTCATACGATCGAGGGCGCGTTTCTCCTCGGACGCAAATCGATCCTTGGCAGTGCGATCATCAGGCAAATCCTTTGGCGTCGGATACTCCATAATCTGTCCCTCGGGATAGTTACCATTGCTGAACAGATCCGAAATGGGTATGGTGGGTGGATCTGTTTGACCGTTGCCGGCTTTTTTACCCTTGTTATTCTTTTTCGGCTTTGCCGGTTGTGTTGGCGCCTTTTTCTCCTCAACATCGCCATTTGCCGCATCTGGTTCGCCACCCTCGGCGATAACTTTAGCTGCCGCCTCTATGTCCCATTGGAATTGCGCATGTGAAATATATGCATGCATATGTAGATATGTATATACATTAATATATATATAGATAATTTCGCATGTGTATGTGTGTGAGAAGCATGCAAAATGGACTCGGGTCACTTACCTTGTCGCAGCTTTTTATTGTTCGGCTTTGGTTTCTTTTCTTTCTTTGCATCGTCGCCGGCTGATGTTGCGGCTGGGTCTGCTGACGCAACGTTCAATACTTCCACTGCAGACATATTTGTTCTACTTGCAAAAATTATTCAATTAATTTGCGGCTACCGAAAGCAATAATGACGATGAAAGGCGAACACGAGGTTGCTAGTGTTAATCTAATCCAAAAATACGATACTTTGCTCTTAAGTATCGATAAATTGTTGCTTGCTTATGTGTGAACTTCAATTTGTATACCTTATCAACTGGCCAACAAAGTTTGAGTTCTCTTTATAGCATTATTGTTATATATATAAATTTATTCATCTCATTTTTGAAAAATTAAAAGCTGTTTTGTGCCATATCGATACATCGTTCACAATGGCATCAGTGTTGGAAAATGGCCGACAGCTTGTTTTGAGCTGTTTACTTGCAACAAAATGGATGAAATTCTGTTTCCCACGCAAAACTCTTTAAGCGACAATGATGATGGTGATCTAAAGTTTTTTAATACATCTGCGAAAAGCCGCAAAGACAGTGAAACCTCCGATACAACGGACAACAATGGCAATGAGACAGACGCCGATGGCAAGGAGAGCAAACCCGATGCCGATGCGGATGGCGACTCCGGCGAGCCATCGCAGAAAAAACTAAAGACCAAAAAGGAACTCGAGGAAGAGGAACGCGAACGCATGCAGTGGGTTCATATATACATATATTTATGTATATTCATATAACAATTGCATTTTGTTTTTGTTTCTAGAGTCCTGGTGTCCAATTTTACAGAAGAGCAACTGGACCGCTATGAAATGTATCGCCGATCAGCGTTTCCCAAGGCGGCCGTCAAGCGACTGATGCAAACCATAACCGGGTGTTCCGTCTCACAGAATGTAGTCATCGCCATGTCCGGCATAGCAAAAGTGTTTGTTGGCGAGGTTGTCGAAGAGGGTAAGTGAATAAAAGCTTCAAATATTATCCATAGCATATGTTGTTATGTTAAATGTACACTTTGTGTTGCAGCCCTGGATGTAATGGAGGCACAGGGTGAATCGGGTGCACTGCTGCCCAAGTTTATCAGGGAAGCAGTTCGTCGACTGCGCAGCAAAGGACGCATGCCAATCGGACGCTTCCAGCAGCCCTATTTTAGACTCAATTAAGCCACAGAGTCATTTAGTTAGTAAGTTATTAAACAATTACGAAATATACAAAAGCGTCTTTATTATTATTATCATTATAATTATAGTTATTATTATGCTTAATCAATAGCAGCCTAAAAAACCTAAATCGAATTCTATTTGCGGGCCTCGGCCTGCATGGTCTGCAGCACGATGTGCGGCACCAGATGCGATGAGGCATAGTTGAGGGGCACGGTGGCCAGCGGTGCACTGCCATCGGATGGAAAGTTGAGCTCCTGCGCCATCGGCATATCCCGATCGATGACATCCTGGGCGATAAGCGTTTTTGTCTCCTCGTATTCCATGCCCGCCTCCGGCTTGGCGCCCATCAGCAGCTTGCCCCGCTGTACGCCCATATATTGGGTGGCCTTCGCATTGAGCGGCAGCTGGCCGCACGTGTCCGCGTGCACCTTGCGATGCGCCTGCAGATTGGAGATGCATGTGAATCGCTTGCCACAATTGTTGCACAGGAAACGCTTTATGCCCGTGTGGACGGTCATGTGCGTAAGCAGACTCTCACGATAAGGATACTCCTTGGGACATAGCTGGGGGAGAAGGAGAAATAGACAGTTTAAAGAGTTGGACACAATTGATAGGGCGGCGGGCAACACTCACATGGCACTTGTACGGCTTGTAGTCCGTGTGACGCGTCTTCAGATGCGATTTGTACTGGGCCTTCACCTTGAATGTTTTACCGCACTTGTCGCACTGATAGGGCGTCTCCGACTGGTGCAGCAGCATGTGCGTCTTAAGGATGCCCGCCGTCGACAGCCGCTTGTTGCACACCTTGCACTCGTACAGTGGCATCCGGCCGCACTCGGAGCGCACATGATCCGAGAGCGAAGTGCGTCCGGTGAACTTTTTGCCGCACTTGTCGCAAATAAGATTGCGTGGCAGATTGCGCGGCTCCTTGCGGGCATGGTAGTTCTTCTCATGATTCTTGAGGCTGTCGTGGCCGGTCATATACTTGTCGCACTTCTCGCAGTACAGCAGCTCCTTGTGCAGTTCGTGCGCATGCTGGGTGGCTAGCTCTTTGCTGGCAAAGAACAGATTGCAGTAGCAGGGGCACTTGAAGGTCAGACTGCCGTCCTGGCCGTGCACCTTCATGTGCGTCTCCAGGCGCTTCTCGACTAAATAAATTTTGCTACATATCTTGCACTTGAACACCTCGTCGTCCAGCTTAGCGTGCGCATCTACATCCTTAAACAGCTCCTTTATGGCCAGCTCGCTAAGCTTGTGGTCGTCCCGCAGATGCTTCTCGTACGGTTTGCGGATGTGGTAGATTTTCACGCAGTGCGGACACTTCCAGGACTTTTCCATTTTACTCAGCATTTTCAGGCGCTCCTTGAGCTCCTTTTTGGTTATCTTTGCCACACGTCGTGGTCCCGCTCCCACTGCCCCTGTCGTCGTTGTTCCGGCATTCGGCGCCTCGCCACGTTTCCGATATTTGCGCTTTACACTCAATTTTGTCAGGGTTCGTGGTCGTGACGCCCTAACAATGAAATCCTCATCGTCATCATCATCATTATCATCATCATCGTCGTCCGTTTCGCGAAGCGCCAACACATCCTCCTCCATATGCTCCAAGCCGTTCTGCTTAAGCATTGGCACCGCCGCAATCTCATCCAGAATACCACTGCCCGTGGCGTGCTCCACCTTCAAATTATCGAAGGGTTTGAGGCCCTCGTCCTGGTTGAGCAGCACATCGAGCAACTTGTCCTTCTCGCTGCTATAGATGTCCAGGCCGCTACCCTCCTCCTTGACAAACAGACTCGCGTCCTGGTATTCAAAATCCGGATCAATGGCCTCCTGCTTAACGGTCGCCGGCGTTGGCAGCTTAAAACGCGCTGCATCCGGTTCGTCATCGCTGTTGTTGGGCTCAAAGTCAGGGTACTCCTCTGCTGAATCGCTCAGCTCCTGGCTGTTGATCTCCTGCTTGAGCTCCGGTGCAGCAGCCACTTTCAGTCTGCTCGCCAACGGCACATCATCGTCGTCGCTATCCTCGGCGATGACTTGGGCTTTCCTTGGCCTGCCTCGTTTTTTTTTCCCCACATCTTTGGGCGTCTCTGCCGGCGCGCTTACTGCAATTACAATATTGATATTATAATAAAGATATTTATACAATTTAAACGAATTTACATGACCCTATTAACACTGGCGTAAAAAAAGCCGGTTAACAAAGATCCAGAAATACATACAGCGTTTGCGATATTTAAGTGCCTCCGGCCGACCGCAAGTGTCTGGACGTCTACGCTGATGCTTGGTCAGGCTGGAGATGCAGGAGAAGCGCATGGCGCAGCATTTGCATTCGACTGGCAGCGAGCTGGCGTGCTCGGAACGATGTTTCAGGCTGCTCTCGTGATCCGCAAAGCATTTGCCGCAAACCTATTAAGCATAATAGATTAATAAAAGTAGTCAAGAAGAGCTGGAAGAGAACTGGAGCTAAAGCGCACCTCACACTTGAAAGGCTTGTCGCTGGCAGGGGCTGGCGGCTGGAGATCAACATCGAATTTGCTATCCTGATGCTGCTCCTCTATGTGGGCATCATGCTCCTCGAGGCTGCTGAATATAACATCGCCACTGACACACAAACGGCAAACAAAAGAGTTGTGTGTCTCCTTTATGTGCTGCTTCAGTTCCTCCTCGTGGCAGTAGTGGGCATCACAGTAGCGGCACTGGAAGCCGCCCGGCGGGTCATGTTTCTTCACATGCTTCACGTAGCCGGCCAGCGAGACGAGCGCCTTATTGCAGACGGGACAGTGAAGCTTCGGCACGCCATCCGTTGTTATTTCCACCAGCATTTTTTGCGTAGCTGCAATGTTTACATTTTAAAATTTTATTTGAATTTGTGGCTTGTTTGCGTTTTCGATGCATTTTGCTGCAACAACAGCATTTGCGGCAATGCAGCCCTGGTTTACTTAATTGTGAATGCAAACAGGACGGAGAAGGGGGCACAGCTCGGCGGCTTAGACATAAATATCAAATAGTTTTAGACCATTACTTACCCATATTAGAAGTGGAATATTTGTACGCGATCGCTACATATGCATAAGTTTTGTGCGCCAATTAATAATAATGCAATTAATTTGTTTGATTGGTTTTTGAGAATTTAACGCGCACCGATTTGTTGTTGTGCAGCAGCACTGTGAAAAAATTGAACTACTTGGGTTTACACTCAGAGAATACACATTAGTGGTGCGCAATTTTCACATACCGATTACTCGTCACTGCTAAGCAGCAAGTCACAGTTTCGATATTTCTGAAAATTTTGACAAAACACACTTTACAAATAAAAATAAATATTGAAAACAAAAATGAGGAAATAAAAAAAAAGTTAATAGTTTTCTTGTTTTACATATTTTCCATTAGTAAAGTGGGAAAACTATTGTGTGAACGAGTTATTAGGAACAGACTCTGTTAACGCAGGGACTATTGTTAGCTCCTGTTAACTACATGGGCTGGTTGTTAAGCGGTTCAGATTTCTGTTAACTAAAGGAGTTTCTGCGAACCGACTATCGATAGTCAACTATCGTTTTGGTTCTGTTAATTAAAACATTTGATGTGTTGCAGTTTTTAAAAAATGAATTTACATAGTATATTTTAAAAAGTTCTTAAAATTATATTATTTCAATAGAAGCGTTTCACAAACCTTTTGCAGCTTACCAAATATATCACGCAAATGCTTATTATTTACACGTATTAAACTTAAGAGTACCACTCTAGGATTTGGCTAAGTTCTGTTTCATTTCTGGGATTGTCTATGCTGCCACTTTAAAACTAATTAGAAAGTAATGCCCATGCTGTGTTCTATGTCATAACTGGTCATTTTATCAATTATTCTGTTATTTATCACTTCTTTCACATTTACAGACCACAGGAAGTCATAATGGTTCCAGTCTTTGTACGGTATGCGATAGAGATCGGCGCAGGGCAGCAACGTGGCCAAATATTCCACATCCTCCACAGCCGACATATAATCGTTGTCACTATAGTACATATTCACACAGCTCATTATATTGCGCACATTGTACGACGGAGGCGTCGCCTGTTGATATATTATCTCGTTCTGCTCTCTTCCATGATCGTACTGTCGAAAATCGCCCGAGTTATATAGTTGCATATAGTGAATGATTTGTGTGGTTGAAGCACCCGCCGGATGTGTCTCACAAACGTCCGTTAGCAAAGTCTGAAAGGAGTTAAGATTTCAAAATGTTAGTTACTTTTTAAATGGCAGATCTTTCTCTCGTCTAACGGATATTTATAATAGCACTAAATATAAAAACTGGCTGTACAATGTGAATTTGGTTTCCTTCAGTCAACTACATCTGCATTAATTACTTACATGATTGAGATGCCTGGTGCCCCAGCCACCAATAAAATCGAGCAATCCGGAGCACAGGAACTTCAGCATGGAACCCTCGGAGCAGACATGCTCGCACATGAATTTCTGTATGCTAGTAATGGGCAGCATCTCCATGTTGCCAACCACCCAGCTAAGGATCGAGGGTGAGCCGAGCAAAACGCTGCCCAGCTTGGAGAGAATGAAGCCATGACTTCGCATATAGGCAATGGGCGCCAGTAGATGCACCGAGCGCACCTTCTCATTGTACCAGGGCAGCGAGGACATCAGCACAAAGTAAGTGGTGGTGCCCTGTGAGTGGGCCACAAAGTGCAGCGAACTGGAGTTGCTCTCGGCCAGGGCATAGTCCAGCATCGCAGCCAAGTCGTAGACGCCAATCTCGTGCCAGCTAAACTTCCAGAAGTCCGACTTATCCGGATGGATATGCTTGTGCTGGCGGGAGTAGGTATTCCCACGGGCATTGCCCAGCCACACATCGTAGCCAGCATCGGCAAACATGTATGCCAGCGATGTATCCGGCCCATTGATGATCCAATCATCCGAGGAGCACACGATGCCATGCTGTAGAAATACCACGGGCTTGTTCTGTATGGTCTCATTCAGATGCTGTCGCTTCGGCGAGGCGGGAATGCGATAGATGGTGAGTATATAGTCATCCGATGTGTTCACCGTGTGCTCCTCTACAGGATATTGGTGATTAGTAATGATGCTAGCCTGCAAGTAAAACATGTTTCAAACAAAAACTTTTTTTTATTAGATTTAACCATTAAATCGAAAATTTATTTTTAATTATTTAAAATATTATTTGACACTAAATAAACACAAATAAAATTAATACACGATCAAGTTCATTCACGTTCCTCTATAAACGTATATAAGCTATAAAAAGTTACCGCAAGCTTTAGTTGTCTTTGCCAAAAAACAAAAAAATAGTTGATTGAAAAACAGACCACCTTTTTTTTATTATTTTATAACAATAGTATCAAAGTCCAATTGGGTTCATTTTTTTCTATTTATTAACTGCCCAAAGATATTCGCAGGTGGTCATTCTGTTGAAATGGTATTAAGTCTTTTTCAAAAATAAAAAACAAGTAAATAAACTTTGTTATTGTTTGCGTACGCTCTCTCTCACTTGCTAGTTCTTTTGTGCTCTGATAATGTTATGACAGTCGTGCAGCACCTGAAAGCTTAACGAAACGTTTCGTAAAGAACCGAACGCATCACCCACCAGCAGGGAATACAAAGTCCAAGCACACACGTCGCGTCATCGGTCAAACTTGAGCAGCACACTAGCAGCGACGCGACGTGTTCCATTCATTCGAGCAAGAGGCGTGCCAAAAGTTCTACACACGCACGCAAAGCTTTTCCAGCTGAGCTACTATCGTGGGGGGGGGGGGGGGGCGAGAGAGAAAGAGTGAGTGAGGTTGTCTCTCGTACTTGTCGTAGTTACAGTTATTGTTATTTTCATTGCATTTTGACTCGTACTTCAACTTTCTTATCAGTCAGCACTACTATTGTGCACAATCAGCTGATATGCGTATATAGTGATATAGTTGTTGATCGTATGATCGCAGCTGATGCCAAGTATATATATATTTATACAGGCATAAGTAGTCTCCATAAATAAGCCCCCACACAAACACACATACATAGAGAGAGAGTTATTTGCCACTAAAAAAATACATGTGCAGATTTAATAATCATCTTCCATTGGAATAGATTTGTTTGCTTATCAAGAAGCGTGCGTACGGAAGCATTTGGTAGGAGCAACATACTATAACCGCACAATACTAAACAATATAAGTACAGTGGAGTCTTTAATGCATTTCTCATTTCCATTTTTATTTGTAGAAAAAAAGTATAAGCGAAAATAATTCAAATAATTCGTTTTAAGAAATAAGAATGTTATTAACAAGTGTTCAATTCTTTACCATGATGGAATTTATGATATTCGAGTAATGACTGTACTTTTTAAATTAGACTATTATGACTTGTTATTGTTTTTATAGACACGCTTGTTTTTCTAGACCTTTCATTTCACCATGTTAATTGGCACAGCCTTGAAAACATTATCAACCCCAAATAATTTTTAGAGGGGTATACATATGTATATGCTATCACTGATATTGGGACAAAAAGCACTTACTTGTGAGCTGATATCAACTGAGCAAAGTAATAAATTTTTCCATCTATCATTAAATTAAGTTTCGCTTACCTAAGTACAATAATTGCTCATCATTCAATGATTTCTGTTTATTATGCCCAAAGCGTCGAAGCGTTAAACACATTTAAAGATAACAATCTCTATTCATAATCAGCTTCTTCAACGATTTTGATATTTCAACCGATTCAATCGATTTTCACTTTGTTATATGCCAAGTGCAGCCATAAAAATATAAATTTGGGGTACTTCCACTTTTAATTATTATACATTCGATCCAAAGTTCACAATTATTCTGAGTAAGTGGCTAATATCTTATCGTGACAGCTATATATGTATATATATTTTCTTTTTATTAATACCCAACTGTCTGACACATTTTAAGTGGCTTTTTGACAATCAGATAAATAATATGCTAATATTACACAAGTTGAAGAAATGTTTAAATGAGAAACAATGAAAGAAAGTATTTATATAAGCTCCTATTAATTAATTAATTAATGTTACTGATATTTCTTAAACTAAACTTCTTTATAAGCATAGATTAAAAATATAAGTTAATTTTCATGTTGCTCTGCGAAGTGTGTCGAAAAAAAATAAAAAAAATAAATACTTTTCAATTAAGATAGATATTACTTCACTGGCCATTATATTGGCAATCTGTTGGTGTTGGATAACTATTAACTGGTAAATGGTAACTGGTAACTGGTAACTGACTTACCGTCACTTTGTGGCCATCCACGGGTACGATGTGTCCGCTTAGTATATGCAACAGCAGCAGCGCCAATAAAAACATTTGCAATATTTTGTTGGTGTTGCTTGTTGCTCGCGTTTTTGCTATAATTTTTCGCTGTTGCATTTTTATGCAGGTATTTTGTAATGGCCAGGCCTGGTGTTTTCTACCAGCGTCCCTCATCCACAGACCACTGACCCACTTTGAGCCAAATGTTGAAAGTGTTGCAGGCCCTGCGTGTGGCCAGTGCCACGCGACTATCCTAAAAAATGAAACATAAACAGACATATAATTTATAGCTGAATGCGAGAAATTAAAACTAGTTTTGTTTTTAAGTGTTTTTTGTAGTCTTTGCTTTTGTTTTTTTTTTTTGCGACGATTTCACTTACACTTTTCACAGTTGTTTCAATTACTTTGTGCGCTAATAACTTTTTTCTTGTAACAGTTGTTGTTGCTGTGCCTCAATAAGTATATATATTTATATATATATATATATATATTGTGGATCTTAATCAGTAATGCGTCGTTGGACTTCCAGCGTTCTTTATTCCTTATTGATTTGCTTTGTTATTAATGTGCATTCATTACAATAATTGAGCCTATTAATATATGCCTTGGCTTGCTTTCTGTTTGACAGCCTATTTTATTGTAATTCTAATTATTTAATTACTCAAAGGCATGCATTATCCTCTCTCTCCCTATGTAGGTGTGCGTATGTGCGTGTGTGCGTTTGTGTGTGGCAGTGTGTAGAATCTTCAGGAAATTCGAACTCATCCAAATTTATTAAGCCAGGCAGCTGATTAGAATTTCTGCAACGTCAATGCACAGTCTGAACATACACAAAGTAGTTAATATAATATATAAATATATGTACATAAGAAAGTGTTATACTCATTAACACGACATAAACGTCATAGCTATAAATTTTTATGAATATTTAAAGCACGTAACAATTTGACCTCAAAGCAAACTTATTTCCAATTCTACTTATGCATGTGTAGTAAAACATAATTTTAATCAACTGATTGTGGGTGAGATTTGTGTAAATTTAAAACTAGATTAGCAAAAGCCTATCAAAAACAACCTAATTAAAAATATTTATTATCAGTGAAATTAGTCTTTGTCGTCACATTTTGCAAAATGAGCAAATTTCTTTATTTAAGTTGAATGAGCTCTTTAGTGAATTTAATTATTTCTGTTATCAAATTGTACTTGGAAAACCAAGTTTATTACTCGTTAATAATAATTACAAGAATTTCATGCTAAAAATCTGATATTTGCAGTACATAAATGAATTATTTGATTTTTATTTTGAATTTGATCGATACTTGAAGTGTAACGATAAGATTAAAAGGTAAATCATAATTTATGCACAATAATTTCTTGCTAAAATCAGACCTTTGTCGAGTATTAATCAAAACCTTCAGGCTGATTTAGCATTTAGTTGAAAACTGTGCAAAGATTTCACTTTTAACGTGATCGTGATGAAGTAATTCAGACTTGAACCATCTGCATATATGGAAAGTTTAGTTGTTGTTGAAAATGTTTGCTTTTGAGTCATAAATTACAAGTTGTTCACCTATCGCGATTTCATGTTGATTCAATTAGCTAATTGTTGATCCTTTGATGATCTTTCCCACGCTTGCTATAATTTTGCTAGTGAGGTAAGATTTTGCCAATAAGCGATCGACTACAACAACAACAAACAACAATCTATCAATTGAATATGAATGTGTATGTGTTTATGTTGTATGTGTATGTGTGCTTTATACAAGTTGTACTGGTTCCCACAACAATATCCATTTGGCACTTGCTGCTTTTACTGACAGCATAGGCTATTTAATGAAATATGCATTGGACACTCACTTTGAAATGAAAAATCTAAACAGTTATTCACGACGTCAATAAGTTGTTTATATATTTTTAAATTTAAAATTTAAAATTATTTTTAGATCGTTGTTGCTTGCCGCGTGTTGTCAGCGCGTTAAATTCCAAACTAAAACTAGCTTAGACGAGCGTCAGTTGCTCTGCCCACTGTGAGAAAGCTCGCCACTTGCAAAAAAGCTCTTGCAAGTGCCGGCGATCGTCTACGTCAAAAGCTTAAGCGCATAACGGAATCTGTTCTGAGTGCGGGCTGGCCAAACAGCTGTTGCTGTCTGTCGCATTTTTCCCCGCGTCTTCTTGTGTTCTAGAACTTTGTTTGTAAACAACTACTTAATACCGCATTTTTCCACGCGGCAATCACCCAACGTAGTGTGAGCTTTTCTTCTTGTTTTTTTTTTCCTTATGCGCAGCGAATCTTGCACAAAACGAAGGCAGTGCTAACGGGTCAAGTTCAAGCGAACCGGTTTTTTCTTCTTCTTTACGCTTCTTCGGTTTTTATTTGGCGCCCATTCGGTTCGATCAAATAACTTTGCACTGTGTGCGAGAGCTCAAACCGCGAAATGAGTTTGTAATAACAGCGTTTGGCGAATTTCAAGGTCAATTTGGGTAAAACGTCGTTAAAATATTAACCAGCACGCTTTGCGATTTAAATGTTGACATCATTGTTACTAAAAGTCAACAAATAGCTATGCGTACTCTTAACTGCCACCTCTCAGACTAGCATTAGCATTAGTATTCTGATTTACAAAATATTCAACACTTCATATGCTATTGTAAACACTATAAGTGGCAGAAGAACAGAAGGACAGAAAAATATATAATATTATCACATTTTGAATTTCTAAATCGAGCTCTGAACTACAGTATTCTTTCTATTCTTAAAAATGTAATTGAAATTAAACTAGTTAATTGCTCAATTATGCTTGTATATTAAGGATACAGCAGAATTTCAATAACAACAAAAATTGTTTGTTAATTACTACATTTCTAAAGTTATTTTTCGGTTTCCTTATTCTTATTTTAACTTGATGAGTTTGGGAAATTCAATATATATATCGCTAGAGTTTTAATCAGATAATACTTAGTGTTTTCCGTAGTATACTCATTATATATATCAGACAACTCGTAATACTGTTTACCTTATCTCTTGCCACTTTAAGTTAGCCTGCTTAGTTAACTTGTTTAAGCGTGCACATTGCACAGCGAATCCAAATATTGAGACCATGAAGCAGTGTCAAATTTTGTAAATCGCTTTACTGCATTCCACCTTAAAATTCAAATAGACAACAATAATTACAACAAGTGCGAAGGTTAGGCAAGTCGCTAAGTCCATCCAGGTGATTGTAAACCCTGTAAATTGTGCAGTGTTAAAGAGTGGATTTCTTGAACTTGGGTAGTGGAGTAAGGGTTGGATAGATGGTAAAAGAGAGCAAGGGAGAAAGACAGAAGGAAAGAAAGAAAGATTTAGAAAATGAGTGATAGAGAAAAAGAGAGACATGACGAAAGAGTGGGCAAAAAAAATAAAGAGAGAAACAGCATGGAAGAGGAAAAGATCCTATAAAATATTATATATATCATACAATATTTTAGTATTTATTAATGACTTATTAATTTTCTAGGGTATTAAAAAGAGTTGTTTAGAGATTTTGGGAATTCCAGTTTTCCTTATATTTTGTTACATTTACAAAATAAACAATATGCTAAGCCGTGTGCTGCTATAAATTGTATAGATATTTTACAATACTGTATACCCCCCGTGTGTAGCTATTTACAGGGTATTTGAAAATGAGCCTGCAATGCGCAGTACTTTGTGTTGGTCACGCAATAATAAAAAAAATTATTTTTCCGTTACGTTGTTGCACTTTATGGCGGTTATTTATTATGCAAATTTCCATTAATTTTAGTTGCAACACGTGGGCCGATAGGAACTGCAACAGTTGCTGCATTTGGGGCTTTAAATTGCATTTATGAAAAATGCAGAGTGCTCAAATTTTGGTCCTGGCGCCGCTAAGCTTGCTGCAAGGGCAGCATTTTGTGGGGCTTTTGTGCTTAAAATAGACGCGCTGATAGACAATTAAAAATGTTGCACACAAAAGCTATCAATAGTTTTAGACTCGAAGGGGCAAGCAGGGTCGTGGCCAAGGGGTGGCCTCCGGTACTAAATGACAAAAAAAAAAAAAGAAATCGCCTTAAAAGCAAAAGCAAGCAGCAGGCCTTCCCACCTCCAAGTCACCCACCACCCAGTCCGCTGCCCCAAACCAAGTGCAAGTCAAAGCACTTTGTGCAAATTGTCAACGCTGTGCGGCTGTCCTTCTACGCAACTGCAACTGCAACAGCAGCAGCAGTAGCAGCAAAATCAGCAACAACCTCGGCAACAACAATGTGGCAACAAAGGCTTCAGGTTATTGCATGCATTTTAATTAGTAGACAAGCCAAGTGGGTTGCCACTGTGCCAACTACATGCATACATATGCATTCAACATATCTAAAGAACAAGATGCAGCCGCAAATGCACGGGCTGCCACAAAAGTTTAGAGTATACCAGGCTAAATTAAATACTCGCAACGTGACTAACGATTTTAACTTAACTTCTAGCTGATAGCAGCATTATATATATATATATTTATATATATATATATATATATATGTATTAAATGTTACAGTTGGCCTATTGGCCTGCTATAAATCTCATTTGGTATGTATAACTTCAAATAATATGCCCTTTTGGCTTATGCTAATCTTGTGGGCTAGTTTTAGCTGAGTTAGCTGGTAAAAATTCGACATGAAAAATTGCTAAAAAGCGCCAAATCATTTGGATAGATGAAAAACGATGCGTGTGAAACTAGAAAACAAGACAATGACATATGAACCGAAGCGAGCCCCCCGAAAAACGTGTCCAATTCGAATGGCAAACATGCAAAATGGGCAAATTGACACCAGCGTGTGGAAGGGTGAGACTGAGAATGAGAGAGTGTGAGAGGGAGAGCAAGCGAGAGCGAGTAGTGTGGTGTATTTCTTTTCCTCTTTAATCTATCATTCTGCCCTCGCGGTTAGCAGTTTGCTCGCCCCGCAGTCGTCGCTGTTGCCCAGAAGGCGCTCATTCGACCCATTGCCGCCACGTTCTGTGCTAGTTTCTTGTATTTATTTTTAAATTGTTTCGCACACACATAAACAAACCCACACTTATGCACACATACACACACACACACGCACAATCACGCACACTCAGCAGGAGCAGCTTACATCCTCCACATATAGGAGGCCAACGCGGCGTATGCGCCATGTGACTTCAGCTTGTGCGTGTGTGTGTGTGTGTGGGTGTGCTTATGTGTGTGCCTTAGAGATGAGCGTCGATGTTATTTATCAGTCACGGTGACAACTTAGTCGATCTTAAGTTTAATTTAAAGTGCACTAAAAGGAGTACAAATTTAAGAACCATATCAAATGAAAAGTGAATAATTCTATTTTTGTGTTCAGCTTTTATCTGACATTACTTGCGAATCCTGTAAATGCTCAGCTAATGTGACTATTTCGAAACAAAATATTTCAAGCATACTTTTGACATATTTGCTCCTTATGTCGATCATCTGTTAATTTTGAATACATGTACAATAGTTATTTATAAGTGAGATTGGGCTCGTATACGAAATATATATACAAAAATTTATTTTCTGCTTACATTCTTGATTGTGTGGCAATTTAATAGATAGAGTCACCACATTTTGAAAGTATGTAGCTGGTAGCTTCCCTAAGAGATCGATAAAATATTGGAAGGCCACGCGAAGTCCGCTTCACCAAACAGGTACACAATTTTAAAGGCGAACGGTTGATTACTATATATCCCCTTCAGTTATCGGCATTCCTTGGCCACACTCGGTCAGCTGTGTAACCGATGTTATTAGAATTACTTATGGTTTTAGAGTATTTCTCGCTTGCAATGCTCTCACTTGTTTTATAATTATTACTATAACATTATATTCTGATATGATGTGGTTTGATGACTCCTTCTCATTGGTGCAATTCAACAGAGTTCGCTATTTTCAATATATTTATTTTTTATTATTATCCATGCGTATTACTTGACTAGATCGTTTTTCAGTAGAGTTCACTTAATGACATTCGGCTTGCCTGGGATTATAACTTGTTCCAACATAACACAAAATGTTTCGGGTCCTTTTGGGGTACCTCATTTCGCTGCTTCACTTCGTGTTGTTAGCTGTTTTTTTTTTTTTGCCAACTTTAAATATTTTGAATGTGACCATTACGCTCGACAGGCAGTCACATTCACAGTCACAGTCGAATATTGCTCAGCTCTATTGTGTGTGTGTGTGTCTGTGTTGCATGTTTGTATTGGTGCGGTATATAAGAACAACAACAACAAAATCTGTGTAACGTGCATCTGTCAAGCAGCCGAACGACTGCCCCGCGCATGTCCCTGTGTGTGTCAGATTCAGTGTGCGTGTATATTTCTGTATGTATGTGTGTGAGAGTGTGTATATGTAAATGTCCTTGAGTGCCTGACGGATGACATTCATAAACGTCACTTCAATTACCTCCACGCGCCAACGCCACCAATGCTGCCACCAATGACGCCGCCGCCAACGATGTCGCCACAAAACAAAATATATATTCTGAAAAGTCAGTCAGCCAAAGTTAAAGAATTTTCCTGCTTTTCTTTAGGTTTGGTTTTCTGTTTATTTTTATTTATTTTGTTCGCATTTATCTGATATTTTATCAACTATTGCAGAATTTTTACACACAAATTATGCCTAACGACTACGGAATCTTTTGAATGGGAAATATTTCAAATGTTGTTGCAAATATCTATTTATTTTTTTGCTCAGCTTTGCTGCTGTTATTTAAATTTTATTAATATAGTTAAATCTTGGAGCTAACTTTTAAATTAAAAATAAAGTTACAATTTATTTATTTCGCATCTGCATACAATTTTAATTACATTTTTTTTAGATAGATATTATTAGAATAGCATTAAGTACGTTTTTTTATTATGTATATCTAATGTAGTTAGAAAACAGACAAAACATTTTTTTTTAACTTTTATTTTATTTTAATATAATTTAATTTTCAATTAAACTTAACATTAAAGCTAAGATTTCACAATAAATTTTTTAAATGAGCGTCACATCAAAATTATTGTTTTAAATCAATTCTTGTTTTATTTTTCCCATAGTTCTCACTATTTAGCGTTTTTATTTTTATTCCTATTTGTTTTTTGTTTTTCCACAAATTAAGCACATTGATTTTTACTCGACATCATCAAAAGGCGGCAGCTTTGTGAACATTTGTCACACACACACACAAAGTATATAAAAATACATATATGTGTGTGCGGAAAGGGGGAGGCGGTGGGTGGCTTGGTTGCCTTCACTTACACTTGTCCTTACAAATTTGTCCTTTTTCTCAAATGTGAAAAGACGCATAATGTCCTTTTACTTGTTTCTCTGCTCTCCGCTGCTTCTTCTCATTGCTTTCTTACATTTTATTTTTATTTTTATTTTTGTTTCTCTTTTGCTGCTGTTGTTGTCAACATTTCGCTGCTGTCGCTGTCACGTTACACGCCCACCACCCACCCATTCGCCATCACCAAACGCCCATCGCCCATCGCCCACATTTGCTACTTGTAAATTATTTGCATTAGTAGCCACTTGTGTTTTTGTGTGTGCAACTGTGCGTGTGTGCGTGCTAGAGTGTGTGTGTGTGTGTGTGTGTGTGCGTTTAGTGGCGCTTGGTCTACCCTCAGGCAAACTGACAAAACCTGCCCAAGTTTTCTGTTAGCAGAGATCCCAAAACGACCCCCTCCCCTGCCCATCTCGATGTCCCTTCAAGTCCTCTAGTCCTTGCCCACAGTTTGACAGCCCGTAGATTTCTCTTGCTACGCTGCGTGTTTGCTTGCGTGTGTGTGTGTGTGTGTGTGTATTTGTGTGTGTATGCACATTGAAATTACTACTTTTCCCAGCCATTGTTTCAATACCCTGTAAATAAAGATTAAAACATAAAACGTCCGGGAAATATTCCAGCAGCCAAATTTATGAAATTCTACTTCACATGCCATTTAAAAAATCATCTGATATAGCAGACATATAGCCATAAAAAATGGTATGGAACTAGGTATACATATATATATATATATCCCTATAATTGTCATTTTAATTATCAGCTTAATCTATTCGAAATTAGTAGACGTAGAGTGAGAAAAATTGGTTTAGATATGTTTATAAATATATCTTCTATTGATTTGGTGAACTTTTTTTTGTAGCTGAAGAATATATATATATATTTTTATAACATAATTTACATAATTTAAGTATTTTTTTTTTTACCAATTTTATCAACAAAAATTCTTTGAAACTATTTGTTTATTATTATTCTTAGGTTTGTTAAATTTATTTCTACTACTTTTAGTTTTTTTTTTAGTTTTTTAAAATTTCCTTATTGACTTACAAACTGCAATAACTTGACTGTTATAGGGTATCTAGGGCGTCTATCAGGCACAGCTGCAATACACTTTTGTTTGCTGGTTTAAGGCTGCACTTAAATTAACTGATTGCAACATTCTATTCTACTTTTTATGCGCTGTTGTGTTTTGTGTTTTTGTGTGTGTTTTTGGGGTTTTAGCCTTTTTCTTGCCACATTTCGTTGCGGGCACCTCATGGGAGTTACATTTTAAGTGGCTAGTAAATGCGGCTTCTACTCTCTCCCTCTATCACTCGCTCTCTCTATCTCACTCTCTTTTGCACGTACTTTTGTATTGTACATCCTTGTAGAGGGTATTATAATTTTTGTCGGAATGCTATCTTGATCAGTAATATATATTTTTCATATAGATATAAATTTATTTCTTAAAATTGGCAAGTGTTGCCCTAAAGCGACAAACTGAAAAATATGATAATAGAAAAATACACAAAGTTTGTATTAAATTTAAGAATACATAGCACTGAAGTTAAGCAATGAATATAATTTTTTTTTAAATTGTGAAAGTAGTTGCCTTAATTTTCAGGATATTCGAATAGTTTCAACAGCAACAACCCATTGGGTTTTCATACTTCTAATAAGGGTATTGAATCTTTAGCGTGGCTAAGTTAATCGTTTCTTTTTGTTTCTCTTTGGTGCAGTTATTCGCTGTTCTTTGTTTGGTTTCTTGTAAAGTTTGGCGTTGTTATTTGTGCGAAAGTTTTTATGCAAGCGCTGGTTGCGTGCACCAAACGCGGCGTATGCGCAATGTGGCAATGTAACCAAATGCGTGTATTAAGCCAAATGCATTAAACATGGCAGCAAAGCCCTAACACTGGCTAATCGTGAACGAGAGAGGGACAGAAAGAAATAGAAAAAAAAAGAGGGGGAGAGGGAGAGACAGGGTGAGTCAGTTCGGTTACTGTATAATTTTGTGAAATTGTTTGCTCAAAGGCATGGATTTAAGTATGTAGCTCAAGTGTCTGGTAATTATGGATATGTGTGTATGTATGTAGGAATGCCCCAAATATACATACACACACATTCTGTGTATATGTTTTCTCACAAGCTGTAAAGTTGATAAGCCGTGTGCGGTTAACTGGGCTGATAAGCTGTCCTGTCAAGCTGTGGAATTTGTTTTTACCAGCCATGAGATATGCAAATTGAAATGGTCTAATGGCTAAGTGTGTGTATATATAAATACATATATATATGGCTAAGTGACAGAGAAAACGCATAATTTGGCAAACTACAACTGAGAAGAGGAATAGTAATAAGCATGTGATAAGCCTCGATTCTTACACATAAGTGTATAAGTAGAAAATAATGCTAATCATATGCCCATATTGCATAACATTTAAAGAAACAAGCAGAAATACACTGCTAAACATGATATATTAGTTAAATTTATTAATTTTCCAAAATGCAAACAGCAAACATCCTTACTGATGTATTGAAATCTTAGTTGTTTGTATAGTTTATCAATAACTTAACAATGTATAATAAAATGACATAATTTAAAGGTTTTACCTTATAATTGTGCTTTAAACTTGATATTTTTGTAGATGGCAGAAAATGTAATTTAAGGACTTTTTTTTATTAATAAGCTCATTCTCTTTTATAGTTTGCAAAAGACTATATATTTTATTTGATATTACTATAATAACAAGTCTATTTTGCTTTTAATATTTGTGCTCTGAATGATCTCATTACATATTCATGTTAATGAGAAATAAAGTGAAATGCAACCGTGTTTGTTGTATTGCATTGTGTTATTTGCTGAATGCTATAATTATTCTGTATATAACTTTATTCTTGAGCCTCTTAAACTTATACACGGATTTAATCATTTTAAGCATTTCCATTACAATTATATATTATGGTACACTTGGTAATCTGATAGTAATTAGTAAAATGTTGGGATGCTGGTCGAGTTGCGGCCAAAGCCATCAAAGCCTAATCACAAGACATTGTAACGGATCGGAAGCCCAAAGGATGAGTTAACCCAACAATTGCCAGATCTAAAAATAAGATTTTGTATTTCTTTTCTGGTCTTGTGGTTCAACCAAAATAGGAAGTTCAACCAACCAGGCCGGTCGGTTGCTGTGCTGCAGAACTGGCCTCGTATCCGGCACAGCTTGTGCTTATTCCCCACACCCTCAAACACCCCCACATTCCTAGCAGCGATTTATCAAAGTTCATTGAAATTGTGTGGCTGCCTCGAGTCGAAAAAATGTTATTTGTCCTTGGGTCGGTTTTGGTGGGAGTGTGGGTAAGTGGTGGTTTTGGTGGTGGGGGTGTCCTTGCCACTCTGACGACGTCATTCATTAAAATTTTCGCCAAAGCTAGTAAGTTGGCGAATTAAACAGCATTGAGCTGTCAGCCGTATTACAATCCAAACAAAGTGCCATAAAAGCCAGTCTCAGTCGGAGTGCTAAACTTTCTTTGTCTGATTTATGATATGGGAATATGCCACAGTCTAATGCCACATACATATATACCGCATCCTTGCAACAAATGAAAAGTCAATACGCCACATTTGATTAATAATCTTATTATATGCTTTATTAAGCATCAGGACAAAATGGTCTTCCCTTTTCCCTTTACCCCTTTGTGTAGCCAATGGCGTTTATATAGCCTTGACTAATGATTTTATCGGTTTGTTCACATGTGGCAAAATTAATATAGATTAATTAATTTGAAAATATTGCCAGCATTATATGTATGTAGAGAAAATTTAGTGATCTATTACTTAAGTACAATCAAGATTGAGATGATCTAATGAAAATCAGAAGAAACACAATTATACACATATAAATATAATATACAGTAGACAAAGCATACATAGCATTTAGCACAACATACAGCAATACAACATGCTGTAAATTGATAGCTAGTAATCGATAACAGCTGCAATTAACAGAAGCTTAACATAAGTATGCTACAAGATCATTCGCAGCATGAATTATAATAAATTTTTTAGCAAGTCGATTCAAATGAAAAATGTACACCATACACAAATATCCCTTAAAGCAAATTGACCTCTGAGTAGTTTATTAAATAGTATATAACAAACAATTGTCTTTTGTGCATGAGGGCTGCAGGGCATTTGGCAGTGCTGGAAAACAGCCGTCTACAGTTTCTGTTTCCCGTCTAACGTCTCGTCTTCCATCTATTGTTATATAACTCTTTTGTTTGGCCACAGTTGACTTGAGCCATTTGTTTAGCTGCCAGTGACTTTTATATATATCTTTATCATCTGACAAGTGCAGACAGCGTGGTGTCCTGTGTCCCGTGTTTTGTGTCCCCAACCAAGGATGTCGTCTCAACCGACTCCTCCACCCCCATCGATCTCTCTGGTTCTGTGCGTCTGCCCACAAATTATAATTACAAATGATATATTTTGGCGTTTTTATTATGAGACTGTGCATAAAATAAATGATCTAAATGCCTATTACAGCTCACTTCTATGACAAACGTGCAAAACTTTGCCCCGCTTTGTTGCTCTTCAATTTCTTCTCTCTTCTTTTTTGTCCACTTTTTCCATTCGCTTACCCTACGCAACACTTGAGTATGCTGAGTTTCCAGTGCAGCCTAAGTGCGACAGATGCTTGTAATTATCTTAACATATAAAATTATGGAATCAAACTTATATACGTATTATATATATGTGGTATAAGCTTTCCACTATTGGAAAGTCTGTGTGTGTTGTTGTTTGAAATGGAAACAGTTAAATCTAAAATACAAATATATATTTTAATATTCAAATTGAAAGTCATTAGACATAGATTTCGTCTTTAATAATGATATAATTTTTTATATATTGAATGCATAGATTGTACATTTAATTAAGAGATACAATCTGAAAGTGTGTACGCAATTCGTTGTATGTTTATGTTTATGCTTAAGTTCATCTCCTTTTCTTATTTCTATAAATATTTGAAATGGCGAACTGGGGCTATCAATGGGCTGCTGGGAATGGGCCGGAGGGGCGGGGGCTATAACGGGAATTGGGACTGGGACGGTGGGATAGGCTTCTGGCGGGCAGTGTGGTTAGGGAAGGGAAGGTGGGCGAGTGGGTCGCATTGTTGTGCGTAGAAATATGTAAGCTATGCGGCGTACCGAACCGGGCATAATCAAAATACAATTGTGCGAGGATGTGCGTGTGTTGTTGTGTGTATTGGTGTATATATTTATTGGTGTGCGTGTGACTGCTTGTAAGTGTTGTAACGCGTGCATACCATCTTGTTTATATATATTTGTTACTGCTCCTGCTGTAAACTCTACCTGTGCCAGGCCGACGCTCTCTGCTCTCAGTTGCCATAAACTGGAAGGCCAATATGCAGAGCGCAAAATTCAGCCAGAGAGCGACCAAAGAGCGAGAAAGAGAGCGTGGGAGCTGAAGTTTTTTGCTTATGTGTGCGTGTGGGCGGTGCTATTAAAGCATGCAAAATGTAAGAATAATAAATTAATTAATTATAAATTGGAACAGCAGCGTGAAACGACACAGCACATGGACAGCGTGAGAGTGAGAGAGCGGGTGTCAGCAATGTGACCAGTTTTCGTCTTTGTTTTTGGAAATTACTCACATTTTGTGCGAGCTGCGACTGGAAACAACAGTCGTTAGCAAAGCTCGTGTGGCCGCGAGTCGGGATCATTCGGTTTCCATTGCCTTCGTGACTCGTCGCGGCTGATTGCTGCTGGCTGGTTGTTCGTTGCTGGCACAGGAGCCAAAACGTTTTCGTGCGCTGCGCTGACAACATCCACGCAGGACCAAAAAGCGGACGGTGCGTTTTAAAAATTCTGTGTGTTGCTGCATGTGTGTGTGTGACTGTGTGTGTGTGCAAAATTTGTAATCGTGTGTGCGTGTGTGTGTTTTGGTGTGTGCGTGTGAGGTGTTGAAAATTGATTGCACTTAAAAACTACAGCAAGACAAATACGTAAAATGAAAGTAGCAAGTAAAACGCAGTACGAAATGAAAATTTGAAGAAAAGCCCAAATTTTATATAATCAAGCAATAAAAATGACACAGCAAACGTCTAAGTGTGTGTGTGTGTTGAGCAGAAATGTTAATATCATTGTAACAAATGTGTGAGTGTATGTGTGTGTGTTAGTGTGCGTGCATACATTCTCGTGCCTTGAGGCCTTTCATAAAGAGGTCAAAACGTTGCTTTCGTTTTTCTACGTTTTTGCAGTGTGCAAAAGTGTGTTTTTTTTGGTTGGTTGGTTGGTTGTTGTTTGCTGGCCAGCACGGAAAATTTAACAGTCGGCCCAAAAAAATTGGCAGCCAGCCCCGCCTTAAAGTGTTTGCTGAGTGTGTGCGTGTGTGTGTGTGTATGCGCGTAGTAACGGAGTAAATGATATAATAACTATAAAAACTTGAGCACAAAACGCAGCTTTACTCTGACTGAAACAATTTCTGTTGCATACTTTTAGGTGACCAAATAAATGTTAAACCTAATGCTGTTAAGATAACGGTTAACAATGCTGGCAAGCTTAATACCGTCATTTGATTGTTGAGTAATGCTTTGATAAATCCCTCTAAAGAACAGTTAAATCAAATTGATGAGTGTTACAAAATTTGTTAGTAAAGTGCTTTTGAGATAAATACGAAAGGTATAAAAAAAAGCATAAACGCGTGGTCAAAAGTTAAAGAATATTACTAGATGAAAAACAATAAATAATATCTTACTGATAAATCGCAAATTAATTCATTAATAATGTTAAGTTTTAATAAAATTATTCTTGTACATAAAATATTTATTTAGAAACTTAACTTTAACTATATCCTTAGAACAATTTTATAGCACTTGTCACAATTCAATATTCAAAAATGCTTAAAACTGGAGTGTTTTTAAAAATCTAGCTATAATTATATTGAGATTAAATCTATTTACCACTCCAAAGCAAATAAATAAAACATATTTGAAATATTTAGTTTTCCATTCCATTTCCATTCTAAATACATTTGACAAATATTAAAACTATCCAATATTAACTGCTTAATCCGCTAAAAAAAAAGTATGATAAGAAAATCGAAATACGTAGAAAAGAACTGAAAACATTCTTAGTTAACAATTAATTTCAATCTTTTCATATAAGTAGAATCATCAGACTTTTATTCAACTGCTAGCATTTTACAGACTGGGCAACTTTAATCAATTTAATGTGCAATTATGTAAAGACGCCAAGTGTGCGAGGCGCCCAAAAAATGTTACGCAATTTTCAGCTGAAATTTTACGCCGCTCCAGAGAATCAAATACCATAATTAATAATAATGCTCCCACAGAGTCGAAATTCCTGGCTAAGCTCTGTGACCTATGTCTAATAATACTAACAAAAAACCCCCAAAGAAAAAAAAAACAACAAAAAAATAGCAGTAAAAAGCGAGGCTCAAGCGCACACAAACACAAACAGAATCAGACACATATATATACATAGGGGACGAAGGAAGGTGAAGGGGAAAAGGACATTAGTGGCAGCTACTCAAAGCATAACAATGAACGTAACCGCACATCGAGCCGAAAGACAGCCACAAGCAGCTAAATAAAAAATGAAGCAATGAGCAAAAAGAGAATGAGCGAGAACAGCAGATAAAGAGTGGGTGTGTGTGTTTGCTTGTTTGTTTGTGTATGTGTGTTACCTACTAAGCTAAATGAAAGTAAAAATTGTAAGCGTAAGCTAAAACAACAAACACAACAACAACAGCAGCAGCAGCAGAAAACGAAAGCAATAACAGAAACGTGAGCAGCGATAAGAATGCTGAGATAAGCAGCAGAGCGTAAGCATGGAAATAATAAAGAGAGCGCAAGTGAGACTGAGAGTAACCGTTACATTAAGTAGAGTGTGTGTGAGTGTGTATGTGTGAGGAGAGTGAGTGCCTTAGACTAAAGCTAGACTTTACAACACATTTCTCTAACTATTTGTTTTTCTTTCTGCGTATGCTTTCTCTCTCTGTCTACATTACAGATTTAACAGCTCGAGCAAGTTGTAATGTAAATGTAAATGTGAAAATGTAAACAAAAGCAACGCACGCGCAGCAGCAGCAAAAACAACAACAGCAAAAGCAACCAACATCAAAATATCAACTATATTTGCTCTCTGCCATAAACTGGATCTGACTGCCTTCCAGCTGGGGACCGACCATAACGCTCGACGTCGTCGTCGCCGTCGTTGTTGTATCCTTTCCAGTGGGCCTGCAGCACACGGCCCGAGTTTCTGGCAGCGACACAACAACGTCAGCAGTGCTCTGCTGCTAGTCGTGCTGTCGTCCGCGCTACACTGGGAAAACTCAGGGAAATTTTCCGTACACACAAGAAAAAAAAAACATTCACAAACACATACAGAAACACACACAGATACTAAGCATATACCGTTGCTATCCTTTTGCCAAAAACCAAAAATAAAAAATACATAACTTCACATGGCGCAACGTTTACGTAGTGGAAATGCTGCGGCAAGCTTCAACGTCAACGTCAGCAGTGGCAGCAGCAGCAGCAGCAATCGAAGCAGCCGCAGCAGCAGCAGCAACAACAACACGCTGCTTTTCTAGTGTGGTGTTGTGTTAATTGTTATTTATGTATTAGTAGTGTATATAAATATTGTGTGATATTGCAACAAAAATGAGCAAAAGTTGTGGAAATGCAACAGCATAGCAGCCAATAAGAAAGAGGGAGCCAGAGCGAGACGGCACGCAAACAGAGCGAGAGAGAGATAGAGAACTTTTCTAAGCAAGAAAGTTTCAGCTGAAAACACAAACAAAAACAACGACATCAAACGGTTTTTGCAATAATAGAAGCAGCAAAAAAAAAAACAAGAGCAACCGCAATAACACTGTAACAGTAACAACATTTTAAACGGGTCCAATGTTGCAGCAAACAACATGCAGCAAACAACAATGGCAGCAACTAGAACAGCAACAGCAACACCAACAACAACAACACCAACAACAGCAGCAGCGGAAACAGCAGCAGCAGCAACAACAACTACAACAACAGATAGCTAAAGCTCAAAGCAATAACAGCAGCAGCAGCAGCAGAAAGAACAACAATTTTAGCAACATGCGCTTTAGCAACATGGGCTTTAGCAACATGCTGCCAGCCAGCAACAGCACAACAACAACGATAGATTTCAATAGTCGCCGGAGACGCGGACGTCTACGAAGCGCGCACAAATGTTGCCAACTAGTGCCAGCAACTAACGCAAATGTTGCTAATACACAAAAACCAACAAAACAACAACAACAACTACAACAACAACCACAACAAACAAAAAATAAACACCATGCAATGCTTTTGTTATCGATAATGTGCGAATGTGTAAATATTTTAAAACGCTTAGTATTATTAACATTAAATGCAACAACAGCAACAACAACAACAACAACAACCAAAATAACAACAAAAACAAAATATTATAATAAACAAAAAGGCAACACGCCCACTGTGTGGGGCGGTGGGCGTGGCCAGTCGCTTTACTGCATGCTGCCGCTGCTGCTGCTGCTTTGCCTGCTGCTCCTCTGCAGCGCTGAGGCTCACAAGCCCAAAAGCGTCAAGCAGCATCAGCAGCAGCAGCAACAACAACAACAACCGGCGCACACCAACGATGTCACGTTCAACAACAACAACAATAATAATATGGGAGGCGTGGCGGGTGTGCCGCCCACTTATCAAGTGAAATCATCGCCAACATCGAATGAGGACGAAGCCGAAATCCTCTATCAGTCAGCGGAAATGTTGGACGAGGAGGAGGACGTGGAGCAGGAGCTGGACAGACTGGAGGGAACCGGCGGACAGCTAAATACGAATACGGTTCACGACGAGGATAATGCCGCCAATCAGCGCAGTATCAATGGTAAGTGCACATCTCACACCCCACTCATCTCATCTCATTTCATCATCCTCAAGCCAGCCATTCGTCAGCTGTCAGTGAGCTATACATATATATATATATCTATATATACACATGTGTTATATATATAGTTACGTATACTGTACAGTGGTCGGTAAAAGTTTGAAACGTCAGCATTTTTCTAAGCAATTCAGATTAATTTCATATTAATTGTGGTTTTTCATGAATTCCATACTAAATTTGCATTTCATTCGAACGATTTAATATTTTCCAATTGTTTGAGGAAATCGATCTTTAAATTTATTTAATTTTTCATTTTTACTAGATTTCTTATATATATATATATATAATCTCAAGCTTAATCGGTCTGTCAGATGTTTGATTTGCTAATATGGCGTATAAATTATTAGACAGCTATTGTAAATAATTTATACTGAGTGTAAACATCGATCAAAGAAGATTTATTGATATATTTAAGGATGTTTAATGAAATCTTCAAATATGTTGCTACAATTTTTAATTTTAATGGAAATTGTGATATATTCGTTTTTTTGCCTCGGTCCCCAAGATATAGCTGCTATTTGAACAATCGGCGGAAAGAAGAGTTTTCAGTTGTGGCAACGTTTAGTGTTTGGCAACCTCAATTTGTGATAAAAAAAAAGATGAATCCCCACGGAATTCAAAATAGCAAAAAACTTGTTTAGTAGAGGCATCCAGATTTCACAATTTCTTATAGAATCTAAATTAATGATAAATATTTAATTATCAGCCAGATAATGGACAGAAAACTATAAATGAAACTATAAAAATATAAACAATAACCCAAAAGAATAATAACTGAATAATCATTTAAATCAGTAACGGTTCTTAATTCGTAATATGTGCTTACCACTGTAAACACACCCACACACACACACACCCATACAAGCTGCCTTACGCACAACAAACACGACTTATGCGTGATTTGGCCTTTTGCCTGCGACTATGACTAATGGCATTTGTATTTAAATGAGGCAAGGAGAACGAGGCAGCTAGAAGTTAGTGGCAGAGAGGAGAGGGTCGGGGGGGTATAAGTGATTTATGCGACAGGCGATGTACAATTCAATTGAGTGGGTGGGTGTCGCTGACATTGAGGATTTTTCTCTTAGCGCGTAAATTGAATTTGACTTGCATAGCTCAGAGTGTGGAATGCGTATGAGTGATATTTCTTGTTGTTGCTGCTAATAAGAAGTGAAATCGAGCAAGAGAATTTCATTTATTAGGCACCATTTGAATCTAAAATGCATAATACACACAAGCATATCCAAATAAATTTACGAGATGGATGTGTACATTTCTTTAACATGTCTTCCAAAACTCTGACTTGCGTCAGCGTCCTTCAAAATACTTAGCTAACAAAAAAATAGATTCATTGCCTTCTCGAAAGCAGCTCTTTGATATTTATTGCCTTTTTTTCTACAAAAGTCGAGTTCAGTTTGCAAATTACAATATATATAATTCCATCAAAAATATAACATTCATACAAAACGAGTAGCTGTAGCCGAAATATATTATTTTAAATTTAAGCAGAATATGCTCGCGTTTTTAAGTTCCCTCTATTTTTAATTATAATAATAGGATCAATATGAGAATTTAATGAAATTTGTAGAAATGTTCAATAATATAATATGTATATATTAATTATTTATATTCGTTAGTTAAAATTATCAGATATCGAACTTTATGGACATTTGCGAAACTGGCGCTGTTATCGATAAAATTAAGTAAAATTTATATGAGAGTTGTTAAGGAGAACTTGTATATCAAATTTGCTCAAGTTTTTATAGTCGCTGAAATTAGCATACGCATTAAGACGGATAGAGAAACATGGCTATATCGATTAGGTTGTTGATCCTTATCAAGAATATAAATATATACTTTTTGCATCATTCTGCCTGTTAAATAAATTAGCACAAAACCATTAAAAACCATTTTATCCATTTTTAATGTGTTTTGTGCTAAGAAAATTATGGTAAACTTTTAGCCACTTCTTTCATTGCCAAGTTGGAGTAAGATAAATGTATAAATAAAATATGAAAGCATTAAGGAGAATACAGAATTTATGGCGAGAAAGTAACCGAGTTCAAAGCAACACGAAATAGCTATTTTAAAAGGTGCTTTTATTTTTAGAAAATAAAAGAATGCCTTTTTTTATTTGCATTTAAGCGTTTTTGCGTATGAGCTATTTTTAATGTGCCAAACAATCCCATTAACCCACACATAAATTACGTATACGCAATGTTTGCCAAAATAAATAATTGATGCGACTCGAACAGCTGCTAAAACACAAGCAGACTTCCCCATAAATATAAATTTATATATATATATATTATGATCATTATAATATAAATAATAACAAGTTGCGCGCTACTCTTTGTGCATTTGTGCATTTTGGCCCGGCTTGAGGCCCAAGTCAAGTCAATGGAAACCTCGCTGTTCACCTTTTTGTTGGCCAACTGCTATGGCTGCTACTTGCGTTCCGCTTAGGCAGGCCAAAAACAACAGACACTTTTTGGCCAACAACAATTAAACCCGTCGTGGCACAATGTTTGCCTAGGCATACAGAGACCCCGGAGCCATTTCTCATTTTAATGACTCAACTGAGCTGTCTCTCCTGTCACCTCTCACCCCTGTCTTCCCCGCAGCGCCCATCTGTTTCTCTTTATATGTCTGTCTGTCCTCTGCACACAAACACACTAAATGGCCAAAGTGGCCAACAACAAAGGAGTGGGCCAAAAAACCAGCACAACTCGCTGCAATATTCGTAGAGTTAACTCGATGTCGCAATGCTCAGTTTTTTAATAAAACAAATTTTTAAAAATATATTATTGAACAAATCCATTAATTACTATTATTTAAAAAAGCACAAAATAAATCAAATTAACTATTTAAATTTAAATTAAAAGAAAGAAAAAATCCATTTAATTGTTTTAATGTATTTGTTTCTACATAAAAAAAAAATAAAATAAAAAATAAATTTAATTTAATATTTAACTTTAAATTATAAAAGAGAAAAAAAAAACATTTAAACGAATAAATTATTTAATTTTCACTCCTGCTGCAAAGTGCCACAAATTGCTTGAGCACTTTGACTATTAATTTTAATGTGCACTTATCATCATTATTTTTGCAACTAAATATGCCTAAATGCCTCGTTAAGCTCCCTTGTGAGCACAACCAGGGAAAGGATAGCGCAAACCAACCATATGCACATACAGTCACACACACACACGCAGTTAGCCAGTGTGTCGCACACACACACACACACACACACATGAAACTAAAACGAAATATTGTGTTGTGTACTTTGTGGCGCAAATTGCAGTTGAGCTGCAACCGCAAAACGACAGCAAAACTACAGCAAAGCGAAACGGAGAAAAACAACAACAACAACAAAAACAACAAGACACTGAAGAAGAAGAACAACAACAACAAGAACTAGAAAATCAAGGACTGGTTGTAGTCTGTAAATCAAGCTTTAAAATTAACGCAGATTGCCGGAACAAGCAGCGCTACGAGCAATTAACATGGAAAAATAATCAGCAGAAAGCAGATAGCAGAAACCAGCACCAAATGACCAAAAAGAGTACACACATACACACACACACTTGTACACATATATAAATACACATACAGGGTATCAAGTTGAAAGCGATGTGTTAATCGGCAACGCATATTTTAATTATAATTCAGAATCCGAATTGAAATCAATATCAGAATTTAAAATTTTTTGTGTGCTTGCTGCTGATTTTCAACAAGAATATATATAGAGTTTAAGGGGCGCGGGATTTACACCTTTTAATGGTTACTTTGTCTGCTGACATCTCAATTTACATATAAATTAATGTTGATCATTTTTTGTTCTTACATATTTTAAATCAAGTGACCCAAACGTAATTAAATCCAATAAAAAAAAAAAACGAATGGGAAGATTGACCGAATCTTTAATGGATAACCAGTTTTGACACCCTGTATGAATATTTATATACAGTGCTGGCCATATAATTGAGTGCATTATTCTTGATTGAGTTGAATATACTTTTTATTGCTTCAATTAATTGAAATTGAAATACATAAGCACTTTTTAATTAATTTTTTTAATTCCAATCAGTTTAAATAAAGCACTTAACTCTTGGCGCATTAAATGTTTGTACGCATTTATTTAAGCAGCACTGTATGTACAAATGCACATATGTCATATAAACAGTTCTATATATATATATATAGATATATATATATATATATACACACGTGTATGTGCATATATAGAAATAAATGTGCATTGGTCTGCTCGCAAGGACCTTTGTTGAAAATGCCTGTGTGTGCGTGTGTGTGTGTGTGTGTGTCTGCTGTGTGTGTGCTTGGCATTGCCTTGCTTTTGGCTTTTCTATTTTACCATCGACCCAAATTGCGCTCGCTGCTATTATAACAACAACACACACCATGAGCCTGTGTGTGTTTGTGTGTGTGTGTGTGTGTGTGTGTGTGTGTTAGGTACTCGCATGCTAACGTGACTGTTAACGACGTTTCTCGTGGGTGGTAAATAAAAAAGGAAGAAGCAGTGCCAGCCAACTCAACTCAAACCCAAAAACCTCGTGCAAAAGACCTCGACCCAAACGGCAGGCGGTCAAAAAAAAAAAAAAAAGATATTACCAAAAACAGCTAAGCATAAGTATTTAAAAGGCTGCAAATAAAAAAATGGGGAAAATAAAAAAAACAATGATTGAGCTGCTAATGTGGAAAGCCAAACGAAAAGATGGCAACGAAAATGTAAATCGATAAATCAAAATGCCAAAAACAACAATGCAAAAAAAAAAAAAAAAGGCAAGGGCAAGGGCATTCGAAATTCGGAATCAAATTAAAATGTAATTCAATTTCGAAATTCAAGTGGTTAGTTTAGCAGCGATTTTTAGCCACACGTTCGTTATTTTTATATAAATGAAATACTTGATTTCTCTGTTACTTTGCTTAAAATATATTGCATTTTGTATTAGATTTAGAATCGTCTATTTAAAGTAAATCTGGAAATGTACTTAACTTAAATAAAATATCAGGTTAGAAATGGAACATTTTGAGCACCAATTGAGTCCAGTGTGGTCATCTGCCACAGATAGAGTTGCCAACATATGCGTAGTCAAAATTGGTCATTAACATTTTACATGCAGCCATTTCGTAAATATCAAATTAAATTTCCATTTAAACTATTCCCCAAATGAGTCAGCAAGGGTTGCAAAATTTCAAAGTGGGCAAACTTAAGAACAGCAGCTGCCACACATGATGATTCATAATATCATCTTGGCGATCTTATTTGAGAACCCAAGGCACCTGATATTTCTGTAACTGCGTGATTCATTTAATTCGCTTGACTAAAACTGGTTAGCAATGTTTTAAAAACATATGCAAATTTACATTTTCTAACAAGTTTCTAACTAAAATTTATATTTTATATATATATTTCAGTGTCGTCATTTTATTTCAAATTGCAGACTCACGTTTATTAATTGTAAATGGGTGAATCAAGTGATTTCAGAATCTATACGGCTTTATTGGATATTACCGAGTCAATTACACTCGCTAAAGTATTTACCAAAGCTGACTGGTTAAGTTGAAAACTATTCAGTTAGTAATACCCCCAGTTGACTCATTCTGTAATAATTGGTATATTTTTGTAATATAGCCGGTTATTCCAAAATATATTATAAACGTTTATGTCAAGCTAAAATGCATAGCGAACTTTTAAGTAAAATTGCAGCTGTTTGACTTATAGTCTTATGGGGAATGTTGGGAAAGTTCTTGTAAAGTAAACAGCTCAGATGAGCCATAAATTTGCAAATTTTCCCAAGCACTTTGGAGACACTTTTTAGCCAAGAAACCTTAACTATTTATGACTGCGACCCAAAAGAGCCTGATTAGCGCACAGTGCTGGTGGCTAAAATACTTTAACAACTTTTACAATATCGCTGCGAAATTGGTGTTCAGCGCTTGCAGGTTGCCAAGATTTATGTATATATATAATATCTTTATATATGTAAATTTGTTATTTTTTTTTTTGGTATTTATATTTGCTCATGAGAACCTTCATCAAAAGCATAGCATCGACAGCTCGGCTCGTAACTGAACTCATAAACTTTATGTGGCAAGGCTTAAGTGGCTCGTTCAACATTGCCACAGACACACACACACACACACGCACACATTTCTGCTGCATTGATTCAACAGCCACTTGACAACCCTGGCGGGGCCATCCAATTCCCCGAGCTGTCAATTTGCATGTGCATTGCACGTTTCGTACTTGTACTCGTTCACATACCACAATTTCACCGTTACCACCCCCAAGCCTCCACATTCGCAAAACTACCCGTTTCAACCGATTCGCCCATTCGCCATTTTCCATTTCGTTTCTCATTCCATTTGGTTGTGCTAATCGATTCCAGCCAAGCTACCTTGAAACTTGCGCCGTGCCAAAGCGCGCTGTCTCTCTGATAAATTAGCAGCTGCTTCACAAAGCGTGAAACCATGCAGCCACCACTATCGACACTATACCTATATATATATATATATATATATATATATATATATACAACATATATAGAGCACTAGCACACATTTGTAACTTGGCTAGCTTCCGCTTCGTAGGACGCCTGCCTCCATCCCATAATGAACTTCCGGCATTTGGCGTTGGCTCCTCGTAATTTTGTGCGTTTGTTCAGCCGTGATTTATGCACATTGATGACGTCGCACAAAAAAAAACAACAGAAAAAAACAGAAAAAAACCAAAAGCAAGCAAGTTAACTGATTTTCTTTTGCTATTTTAGCTTATTCTTGATTTTATTATCAGCACTTTAATCTTAACCCATTGGCTGCTCAGAGAGAGAGAGAGAGAGAGAGAGAGCGAGCCCAAAGTGTAGTTGTAGCTACAAATGTATCTCGATATATGTATATATATATATATATATATATATTTGTATCTGTCACATTTTTGTGAATGGTGTATTAAAGTTTTATTTTGACATTTTGAGAACGTGACAACTGCTGAAATTATTATTACTGATGATTATGTTGATGTACGTCATTTGCAAAGAAAACAATCTAAACTTCAAGCCATAAAACTTATGACCTTTCCAGATAAGCATAGTAATAAGCAAAATCGTTATAATATTGTTCCAAATATATAGAAGCAAATTATAATTATACAGACGATAAAATACAGAGGCAATATAAAAATGAACATTGAGCTGGAAAGAAAAAGAGATTTGGCAGATATATATATGTCTATATATAAATTGTATTTAATTGCCTTTCAATTGAATACATATATATGTAGGCTTTTATATCGCCTGTTAAATACATGTTTTGAAGTCGGACTTTTCTCTCTTTATTACACTTGATATTCCAGCTACGTGCTTCGGCGTGCGTAGAATTTGAATCAGCTCAACTCAAGTTGTGTGTTATGATAAACTCTATTTAAATGAACACAATATTATTTTAATCTTTTAAAATGATTATTCTTAAAATTCAAACTTAATTTGTTCTGAACAATAAACAATAAATCATATAAATAGCTGTTGAAATATGTTAAATACTAATTTGCTGCGTATTCACGGCGACATTGGCACATATAGGATTAATAAGTAGGCTTGATGTATATAAGTAGGTTTGACATAAATATATATATATATATATATGAGAGATATATGTGTATATAGCTGAAGTCGCTGACTGTTCATCTCACTTAGTCACGCGATTCCAGGCGCTTTCGTGGCGCTCTACTGCAAAAAAGTTGCACAGCGTTTGTGGCAGATTCTTGCGTATCGCCTCATTTCCCTGGATGCGCGGGGGCGTATAAGTGGGCGTGGCTTTTGTTGTTGTGCTCCCGTTTTGCTTAACGCGTTCCGCGGGCGTTTCCTTAACTTCCTCCTGCTGCGGCTGCGGCTGACCTGTGACCTGTGTGCACCACGCGTAGAAGCCTGGTGGCGCCTCACTTTGCGGCTGCCTCAACTGTATGGTGGCATGGCTGACGAACAGCTCTCCACTGTGGCCCTGACTGCTGTTTGTTCCCACTGCTGCGGCTGCCATCTGAGCGATTCGAGTTTCAATTTGCAACTGATTGCGAAATGAGCGCGACTTTTTCTGCGGCTTTTGCTCGACTCTCGTTCGACGTCATGACGCATATCTCTCTTTATGTGTTCTGGATTGCCTATGTATGTGTGTGTGTGTTTTGGTGTGCTTGTATGTGGGTGAGGGTGTGTTGCGGCTGACTCTAGAATACTGCTCACATCGCTATTGCATGCGGTTAACCAAACACTGTTGTGGCATTTTTTGGCAGTCAACACTTGAAACTGGTTTCCACACTCGATTGGCCTCCAAATCTTGACTAACTGAGGCAGGCAGCCAGCTAGACTGACGGACGGCACGCGCCCACACGCTAAATAAAAACAATTAACAAATTAACAAGTTTTTTTTCTCAGCTCTGATCTTGAAATTATGCAAAGTCCCAAATTCTACATATCTCATTAGCAACTAGTTATTATAATATTTCAAAAATATTGTTTGTATAAGTCTTATCTTTTATTTATCTGACTTTAACTTTGCTTTTCTTAAACAAATTTTAAATTCATATTTCTTTTGATAATATTCATCAGCTAAGTTTATTCGCAAACAATGTTGATAAGAACAATTGTTTAGCATTTTATCAACATAGCTATTTATACTGCATTGCTCATCTGTAACTAAGCAAATATTATATTTGCATTAAATGGAAAAATAAGTCTATAAAAATCTAGCTATTATTTTACCTATTTCCTTACAGTGCAAATGACTTGCTTTCCGTTCTTCTAATTTGCAAAATGTATTTCAATTTGCATAAACAGTAAATAATTACCTATCCAAACGATTATCAGTCTTCCGTGAGTCAGTATATGACTAGTCCGATAAATGTATTCAATGCCAGCAACTTCTCGATGATCTGGTTTGATATTCAAAGTGTTGCCTCCCGCAGCTAACTGTAGTCAACACTATCCACGCCCACATCCAAACCAAATTTAAATCCAAACATTATATAAAATAAAAGAAATAAAAAACACGTAAGACTGCTGTTGTCGAGTGAGCTCGACTACGAGATACCCTTCAATGAGTTATGAAATCGCTTGCTTTCTGCACTCGAATGAAAGAAATATGCCAATTTACCTTTAACTTCAAGCTATAATAACTAACAATTGTTAACTATGCAAGATGATATGTGATGATAAAAAGTTGAATTTAAGTATATATAAATTTTACTATAGTAAAATATTACTTTAAAATAAATACAAAAAATACTTACAAAAAAAATAAAGGTATTAATATAATTTGTAGTTTGTTAATTGAAAATGTACATAGAATAACAACATTCCGATCTTTATATATAAAACGTAATTCAAACTTAAGTATTGAATTTATAGAGTGTATCAGCAATAATTGCTGCAATTGTCATTCATTAAGTATTTGGCAAGTGATTCATTTATAACATTGATTTATTGCTCACGTTCTCGCTTTGAGTGTTTTTAAATCTGATTTTCAAATGGGGGGTTTGTGGGGAAAGGTTGCCTCTAGAACCTTGTGAAAGGAGGGTTCTTTGTTTGTTGTGTTGTGTGTGTTTGTGGGTGTGTGTGTTTTTGCAAATTTGCAAGTGTGTCGTATAGCTGGAAACCGGTTGTCCACAGTTCTTAGTTGACCGACTCCCGAGACCACAAATGACTCAACTGCATCCACTTAATTATAGATCGAGTAGAAAGTTCATTTAAGCAGAAATGAAGCCACAACATAATTGTGCACGTTGTGATAAGCAATCAATATTTATGTAAACAATGTAAATATTACATGCGATAGCATTTGTTTTGTTATGACAAATGACAAATCACACAAACAGAAAAACAAAACAATAACTTAGAGAGAAGACAATAGCAATGCCCCGACGACAAGATACCCTGTAATGGTATAAAATTTGGTTATTGTCAAGCTTATTATTATTATTGAACTTGAATTTAATAGACTTCAACTCCAGCAATATAAACAAAAATTAGGGAAAATTATATTTATTGCTTAATTTCAGTTTTTAACCATTTTTTTTAAATTTATTAAATTGAAATAAATTAGTAACGAATTAAAATACTACAGAAATAAGTTGTTTTAAATATAATTACTCAAATTAGCCTAAGTAAATAGCTTCAAATATGAATCTTGTACACGATGAACTAACCCATTTATTAGAAACTTTCTTGCCTGACTGCTTTTGACATAGGGTATGGATAATGACATGAATCAGTCAAGAGATCGGCTGACGTTTAAAAATACATCAATTATACACGCGCCAAAACAATTGCTCATTCAACAAAAACAACAAGAAACAAAAACAATGATAAACATTAACATTTGCAATTATCGACTAGAATTGGAGTTGCTGTGGCAGTTGCCATCGCAATTTGTTAATTGTTGCAAAATGTGCTGCATAATTTTGCGGTTAATTGCAATGGTGAATCGCGCGCACAAAAGGTGCCGCCTGCGACGCGTTTTGACAGCGTTTTGCCAGCGTTTTGCCAGCGATTTGCCAGCGATTTGCCAGCGCTTAAGCAAAAAGGTCGAGCTACTCAATTGAGGATGAATTGTAATCATATGTTTGCTCAAACGATGCGCAATGCGTTGCACTCATACCTTGCAACTGCCAATTACTTTCCACATTTTAAAGGTCGAGTTTCCTCATTTTATGTTCAGCTATGCGCAATGGCAAATTTAGCACGTTTATCAACTAACTTTTCTGATTTTTATAAATGTTTTACTATAGTTGCTGATGCACCTATAATAATACTCCATATAATCGATTTCCTTGTCTCAGCACACCAAAATGTGTGTATAATCAATTAATACATAAATGAAAGGTAAAGAACACAGTTTCAGAATAAACATAAACATTTCAATTGATATTTTATAATTGAAATATATTTTTATATAAATTAAAACTTTGGTTAGAGAAATTTACGTAGAAAATTGGAACATTTTTCTTTAAACTAAACCAGGTCTTTCTAGTAGCAAACAAGGCAGGATTTGTGAAAACCAGAAGGAATCTTCAATGCACATCCTAGCAGAAAGTGTCGCGTTAAACAGGAAAATATGCCACATCCTTGGGATGCATATTATCAGATTCAAGGATATAAAAGTCCACAACTTAGCGTTTTATTATTATTAAATTGGGTTCTTGTGCACTGCGTCCTATTCGATCTATTGTGCCCTCTTCTGAGCTTATAACCCCAGTTCCTGAACGAATGCCAGGATCTTTGATGGGTCGAGGGCTTCTATGTCATTGACATTCATCCCTACGATGCTGCATCTTTTCCTGGCTAGGGCGATACATTCTGTTAGGATGTGAGTTGAGGACTCCTCCTCGACTTCACAAAACCTACACTGATTGTTACTATAGATACCCATTTTTCAAAGGTGGCTTTTTAGTCTACAATGTCAGCTGTCAGTAGACCGACAAGTATTCTTAGCCTATGCGTACCCATGGATATTACTTGTGTAAATCGTTTATGATTATAGGCGCCCAAAAGACATTTGGCCTGTCGGAGTCCTGGTATTTCTTCCCAGCTCTGTAGTCTCCTTTGTCTTTCTTCGTTCCGATTTGCAGCCGTATTGTGTGTTTTCCTATGCCACAAAACGGTTTTGGTCCTATTGGGGGCCTCTCTGCACCCATTCTAGCCTGCTCATCCGCCGCTTTGTTTCCTGCTATTTCCCTGTATCCCGGGACTCATCTTAGGGTGAGCCTGTTGTGAGCCCCGATGTGGTCAAACTTGGATCGTACTTCTTGGTCTACTTTAGATGTTTACTTCGTCCCATTTATAGCAATTATTGCTGCTATACTATCGGATAGGATAGATATATCCGCATTCCGATAGTTGCGCTTTAGATTAAATTCCGCACACCCTCCTATGGCACACACCTCAGCTTGAAATATGCTGGTGTACATCCCCAGAGATTCATGGTATCCATGGATATCCAAGGGCACACCACTCCCAAGCCAGTTTCTCCAACGTTTTCAGTAAAAACGATGTTAAGCTGATGGGTCTGAAAAACTTCGGGTTGGTTATATCTTTCTTCCCTGCCTTGGGGATGAGGACCACCCTAGCTCTACTCCAAGCGATTGGTATATGTCCGAGCGCAAGGCTACTTAGTAGCGTTTTCCTAATACGAGAGAGGAGCAAGTCCTGACTCGTTTGAAGAAGAATTGGCAGTATGCCGTCTATTCCGGGAGATTTATGGGGCTAAAATGTACCTATTGCCCATTTCAATCTCTCCCCGGTGACTGTCGACTTGGCACATGCCTAGTCCTTAGTCGACGGCATATACCAACTCCCACTGTTAACAGCGACATTTTGAAGGGGTGTACTGCCTGGAAAATGCGTTTCAAATAGGATTTCTAGCTTTTGCATATTATTGTTCGTAAATGAGTCATCTTTACGTTTCAAAGAAATGTTAGTTTCAGGCGCACGCTTGGCAAGCGCTCTGTGTAGCCTAGCATCTTCGCTGGTGCTTATAATGATTTCACAGAAATTCCTATAATTTATCCGTTTAGCCTTCCTGATCTCCTTGTTGTAGGTCGTCAGACTTTCCCGGTACCGTGCCCAATCTCCGTCTCTCTTAGCTGTGTTAAAGAAACGACGTGTAGTTCGACGCAGCCTCAGAAGGCTGACGTTCCAGCAAATGGCACCTTTTTCCATTTTCTTCCTCCCTACCGGGCAGTTTTCTTCAAAAGCATCAATTATGCTTTTGTTCAAATTCGCTATAGTTCTCTCTAGGTCCAGTGAATTTTTTGATATACCATATGTTTCTCTGGATAAATTGAGTTCTATGGAACTCTGGAATCGTTCCCAGTCCCAATAGGATAGTTTTATGGTCCGACATGGATTCCTCTGTTGAGACGTGCCAGTCTCTAAGACTTCTTTCCTGATTCTATTTATAAATGTCGGTGTGGATCCGACTTTGCCAAGTTCTAAATTATATCTAAATATAAATTCTGTGAGGTCCTCACCTCTTAGATTAATGTCGCTGCTGCCCCATATCGCGTGGTGCGCATTGGCATCGCAACCGATTAACACCGACATCTTCTCCTTTGTGCAATACTTCACCAGTCTCTCCACCTTCGGCGGCGGGCAGGCTCCGTCTCCTGCGAAGTATGCAGACACCGCTACCATACACACCACACTACCACTAGTTTGTAGTCTCTGGTGATGAACTCTTAAAGGATAGTATAGTTAATACTCCTCCTCACCATAATGCATGCTCTGGGTGCTAGGTCTCTTCGATCCCAGATTACCTTTGAATCGGCCGTGTACAGGCCTTTCACTCCATCGTGCGGCCATGGCTCCTGTACCAAGGCTAGCCCAAGGTGCTGTTTGGTGAACGTCCTAGCTAAGACTGCTGAAGCCGCCTTAGCGTGATGGATGTTCACCTGGGCTAGCCCAGTGTTGATGACTTCAGTCATCTATTGGGTGGTATATCCCAGCGTGTCCGGTGATTGCGGCCGGTGTCCTAACTTCTTGGACAGTATATCGTGATACAGTGGGGTGATGATATTTCATCACACACTTTGCAATCTAGGGGTACGCCCATCCATGTATGTAATGTCGACGCAAAGGTTCTCAGCCAATTCGCTGAGTTCTCAACTGAGCATTCTACGACCAGAAATCCGGCCCGAAAGTGAATGCCCGCAAATGCGATCGGTTTGTTTGGAGCCATATACTCAGAAGGAACCACGATAGGCAACCCAATTTATAATAAATTTAAATTTATAATAAAATTAAAATATAATTTTATAGTTCATGCTATAATTATATATTCAATATATTAAATTAAGATCTTAGCTCATAGAAATTTTTCAAGTAAGAACATGAGACTCTGCAAGACTTTTATTGATATCTCAAATATTTACTAATATCTAAAATTAATATATTTTATGTATAATATAATAATATATATAATATATAATTCATAATATGTTTCACATTTACATAATTTAATTAAATTTATTTCAATTATGCGTAACACTAATCAAATTTTGTGTTCTTCATTTGCAGAAACGCTAACCGACAGTTCAAACGCTACGAAAACGCCACTATTCCCAAAAGATCTATTCACGAAAGAACAGCTTGAGAACGGCGCTGTCATCCTGCACATCATCGGTGTGATTTATATGTTTGTGGCGCTGGCAATTGTCTGCGATGAATTCTTCGTGCCTTCCCTTGACGTAATCATTGAAAAGCTCGGCATCACGGACGATGTGGCCGGCGCAACGTTTATGGCGGCGGGTGGCAGTGCCCCAGAGCTCTTCACGAGTGTCATTGGCGTTTTCGTGTCGTTCGACGATGTTGGCATTGGTACGATTGTTGGATCTGCCGTCTTCAACATACTGTTCGTGATCGGGATGTGTGCGCTATTCTCGCGCACCGTCCTCTCATTGACGTGGTGGCCACTGTTTCGCGATTGCTCATTCTATAGCATCAGTCTGCTGGTGTTGATCTACTTTTTTCGCGACAATCGCATCTTTTGGTGGGAGGCGCTCATCCTGTTTACCATCTATATTGCCTATGTGGCCTTCATGAAGTGGAACGTTCAGGTGGAGCATTGCGTCAAGAAGATGATTACCAAAAACAAGGTGACTCGCGTCCGAAGTACAGATCAACTTATGCCAGCAGTAAGTAGTTGGGAAGTTTTTTTGCAAACAATTCCAAAAAAAAAAAAAAATTTAAATTTTAAATTTAATACCAAAAAAAAAAAAAAAGAATAAGAACTATAAATCAAGAAAATCGTTCAATCAAAATTGCAAATTGTCTGCAAAAATCGAAAAAAAAATGAAACGAAAATTGAAATCCTTTGCCAGGAAATATTTTCGTTTACTTCTCACTTGATTTTATTTTACCGTATGCTTTTCTTTGGCCAAATAATTTTCTAAGTATTTTAATGGCTCAGACCAACCAGTTAACAGGTGTGACTAAGGGCTTCCCAGGGGCAACGGAGAGTGAGCGAAACAGACAGAAATAGACAAGTGTTTCTATGACTAACCCGATATGTGTTTATGGTATTAAATACCAGATGATGAGGCTGAGCTGATGAGATGACAATAATTGAATTTCACCTTTAAGATTTAACTCGAAACTCAAATGAGTGCTTTGCGCAAACCAGACCCGTAACTGACACTGACCGAAGATTGTGTAACGGCTAAATACTTGAAAGGTCACCTTGAAAACCATAATTTCATATTATTATTAAATATAATAATTATGTGACTAATTTATGATTTAATATAATAATTCTTAGTATCGTTTTCCAACGCCTGTCAACTGGTTAGTCTCAGTACTGTTGTTTACCACTCATGCCTGAGTTTATGCATTTAATTTAAATATTTTTCTTTAATTTTTCATGCGCTATGCAAACTTAACTAACTCTAAACTCTTAAAATGCGGTTCTTAGTGCTTAGTGCTTTTCAATTGTGACTCTCTTTTAAATACTTTCGCTATAGCTTTTAAAAACGACATGTTAAACCACAATCACACACACACGCACACGCACAAGCTGTCACACACACGCTCACACGCACACACACCCATACATCCAAACGAACCCCTTTGCATGTAGCGAATCGAAATTTGAATTCGATTTGAGCTTGATTTTGGATCATTATCATTATCATTTATCATTTTCACCTCACAGCACTCGCATTAGTAGAACTGGTTCGATTTGGTCACAAATGTTTATATTTTGTATATCTCGCTCGCACTTTGATTTTAATTAGATGCACCATTTTGGTAACAAATGTTTATATTTTTATCTCTCGCTCGCACTTATTATGTTTTGAACAACCTAGTTTTATAGGTTGTTGTTCAAAACATAAAAGGTGCGAGCGAGCAAAATATATACATTTGCTCTGTTCTCACCTAAAAACAAAATGGCGTCAAAAATGTCATATGAAGAAAACAAAATAAAACGATATAAATAGTAAATAGTAAATTTTATTGATTTCTTAAAAACCTTTACAGAAATTCGGGTAATAAATAGTTAACAAAATTAATATATATACTTTATGCGCTCCCAGGAGGAGTCTTGTTTCGTCTACAATTTTCCAATTTTCTCCATCAATTTTGATTTACTTTCCTTTTATTCAAATTAAGAATGGTTTCATTATTACTATTTGAATTAAATAATGTTTTAAATATTTAAAATATGACAATTGAGGTGTATTTGGGTACAAACTTTACGACGTAGCTAATGCCTCAGTTTTCTGTCTTGCGATTGGATATCTCCCACTTTCATATGAAATAGTTGATTTTAAATTATATTAATTTATTTTGTATGCATTTAATCAAAGATCGTGTCATTAATTTCTATATCCAGAAAAACCACTAGCACCGGCACAAAATATCACACATGTAGAAGTTTACATGTCGTGCAAATCTTTTGCGGTTGCCAACATTAAATAGTTATAAATATATGTTTAAAAAAGGCACTCCATTAATCATTAAATATTAATATTACTATGGAAGGGTGTAAATTAAAAAAAAATATATTATTTATTATACCTTCAATGGTTATTCTCTATATAATCACCAACTTTTTTTTAAGTTAACGCTCGACAATTATCTGGTTTAAATAGTTTATCTGCTTTCTGCAACCGTGGATTAATGGATTGCGTCGTAATCCAAGTTGTATTCCGTAGCTGTTCGGCCTACCGTAGTTTCATTCAAAGTTTCAAATATGAGTCCAATGAGAAACATAAAGAAAGGATTTGTGTTCTTTCATGATATGTAATTTTTAATTATGTTACTCATCTGCATTTTGTTTATAGTTTTAAGAAGTATATTTATTTAAAACAATTATCTTAATACATTTGATTTTGCATAAATATTTATTATAAAATTAAATACTTTTTTTATGAAAGAATCACATCCTTTTTCCTTCCATCAATTTTTTCTTTTCGTATTTTTATTGATTTGCAAATATTAATTAAATATTTTATTTAATTTAGTAATATATCGTATAAAATTATATAATATAAATATACATATATGTCGTCGTCGTCATATAAGTAACTACTACTGGAGTAGTATTCGTGTTCGCTACTTAAAAGTTAAGATACTCTTTACAAAAAGAGCCACCAGAGTTACACTCAGAAAAAATCAGACCCTTATTGGAGAATCAGAAAATATTTTTTCTAAAACACAATGTTTTTCTTTTCTAAAATGCAGCGCGATTTTTTTTTTTTCTGAGCTTAGAAATTAGTTAATGTTGAAATTAATTTTTGTCTGCAAATATTGCGAAAAAATTGGATTCGTTCTTTGGTGTGCATCTGTGGGTAATACTTGATTTGAACAGAACTAAGCTGGGCTGAATTGGTGCTGTGAGGAGCTTTTAAGAGCATTGGGTTTCATAATAACACCACTGCTCAGATTGTTAGCCCAGCCAGGAGATTGCGGCACGGGCGGCGCACCGCGACTGGGCGTGGGACTAGAGATGACATAGTGGTGCTCCACCTGCTCTTTGGGTAATGTGAAGGTGTTCAGCGGATGCGTATCGTGCTTGGTGTGTATTTGTGCCACTTTACTCTCGGCCAACGGCGGATTGCTAATGGTGGGTATAAAATTTGGTGTCATTGCAGTGGCTGTATCGACACAGTCCAAGTTCTTTTTGGGGGGTTTATCCTCCGCTTTGCACTGCAGCTCGGGATCCTCTTTGATTTTCTTCATGTTATGCCACATCTGAATCTCGCACAACTTCATCCTCGTGTAAGTGAACATGATGATACGATAGAAGATGACATATCCAAGCATTGCGCAGAGAACGAATATTGCATGATGCGAAATCGAACTAAAAATATCGTTTCCGGACAACAATACATATTCATTTTTCACGCAATAGTCATAAACAATCGGTGCTAGAACTACCCAATAGATGAGTACCGTGAACAGCTCGATAATCCTTTTCTGAAACATAGTTCGCGGGCACAGTTCGCTCGTTCTGTTACTGATCGTGCCGTTCCGCTGCGTTGCGTATGGGTTCAAGATTCGTTACTAAATGATGTGCACCGAGCGCATAACCCAACCATATATAATACAAATCAGCATTCCGTGCAGCCAAGCTCAGCTGAGACTAAGTACTGAAACTGAGACTGACTCTGGCCACAAAGGCAGAGACTCACTGAGAGAGAATCTGAGTCAATGTTGTGACTGCGACTGCGACTGCACCTGCAACAGCCGCTGCCAGCAATCTGTGGTGTTTTGATAAGGGGTAGGGGGGTAGGGGGTGTGGAGACTCTCTTTATACTTTGTGGTATCGGCTTGTGATATGCGTTAGCTATCCGTATTATTGTATCGACTTTATCGAATTGAAACGTAAATATAATCGACGTGAATAAGAATTCCTGGAATATCACCATTAATTCTTGGAACTGGTTTCAGGGGGCTACCCATCATTTCCACGGACAGAGAGACAGATAAACAGGTGCGAGTGAAACACAAACAGGTTGAATGACAAATTGAGCCGTGCTTTGAGTTTCTAAACAATTTGAGCAGTTTCAATAGACATTTTGCAAATTACATTTCTTAGATCATTGGGTCGACGTCGAACATCGACTTTGGTTTTGCCTTCAGCTTTGTATTTAATTTTGGTTTTGTACGCGTCCAAATTTTCGAACTTGTGTTGAGTTTTGAAATCGTTTTTATCTGATTGAACTTATTATGCGATTTAAGTACCTGTAGTAAGATATTTTAAACTTTAATAATATTAATTACTCTGTTAATTTGTTGTTTCAAAGCCAAATTCAATCAACACAGCTCTGACTGTTTCTTGAACTGCAGTTCTGAGCTATCTATACTTGCTATCTATACTCGCTCTTTCTATCTATTTTTATAGTGTTGAGTAGCTTATTTCATAGATCCTCGTCGGCTTTGCGTCATTTTGCGAGTGAGTCTCTCGTGAGTTAAAACGAAACTAAAATGAGTGTTAGCGAAAAAAAAACATGACTTGCCATTAATTAGCATTATAATGAGCCATGAGGTAGTTCACCTGGGCACGAGCCACACGCTAATTGGCCTAATGCTGTTTATAGTTATTTAGTTAGAGGCTAGTTTTTGCTGATCTTGAATTGCCCTACACTCAGCCCCGTTTCTTACGAATGACATTCGATGTGGTTATATCAAACAAGTACAATTTTTTATAACTCATTTCACAGTATCTGCTCTGGCTGCGCATAATAGCACAGATACTTGTCTTATGCTCAATAGATTTATTTCAAGAATTCTCTTATCTTGGATTCCGCCACGTTACGTTGCGCATAGAGACGTGTTCTTAACAGTCGAACAAATATATTAATCGTACTTTCATTTTTCATTTTTTAATCATTGATTTGCACTAGTCTGCTTTGCTTTTTCTTTCGATTTGAATGTTTTATGAATGAATGAAGTTGACAATAGACAAGCTATTTAGTCAAATGCGCACTGAGACTTGAACGATATAAGTAAATATGGATATATATTCAGTTATGCCCTATTCTAAATTCACTTCTCAATACTACATTTTTATGAATGAAATGCAATGTAGCTAGACCTGTTCTTTACTTCATGAATTTTATTAACTTGCCCTAGATCAAAGCTCAGCCAATTTTATCAATGAAAAAATAATTATTCTACGGGTTTCTCAATTATTTTGATTTGCATGAAATTCCAACCACACACGCCTGAGTTTATGCATTTTTATTTTAAATATATTGAACTATCTTTCATTTTTCATGCGCTATTCAAACTTAACTAACTCTAAACTCTTAAAATGCGGTTCTTAGTGCTCAGTGCTTTTCAATTGTGACTCTCTTTTAAATACTTTCGCTATAGCTTTTAAAAACGACATGTTAAACCACAATCACACACACACGCACACGCACAAGCTGTCACACACACGCTCACACGCACACACACCCATACATCCAAACGAACCCCTTTGCATGTAGCGAATCGAAATTTGAATTGAATTTGAGCTTGATTTTGGATCATTATCATTATTATTTATCATTTTCACCTCACAGCACTCGCATTAGTAGAACTGGTTCGATTTTGTCACAAATGTTTATATTTTGTATATCTCGCTCGCACTTTGATTTTAATTAGATGCACCATTTTGGTAACAAATGTTTATATTTTTATCTCTCGCTCGCACTTATTATGTTTTGAACAACCTAGTTTTATAGGTTGTTGTTCAAAACATAAAAGGTGCGAGCGAGCAAAATATATACATTTGCTCTGTTCTCACCTAAAAACAAAATGGCGCCAAAAATGTCATATGAAGAAAACAAAATAAAACGATATAAATAGTAAATAGTAAATTTTATTGATTTCTTAAAAACCTTTACAGAAATTCGGGTAATAAATAGTTAACAAAATTAATATATATACTTTATGCGCTCCCAGGAGGAGTCTTGTTTCGTCTACAATTTTCCAATTTTCTCCATCAATTTTGATTTACTTTCCTTTTATTCAAATTAAGAATGGTTTCATTATTACTATTTGAATTAAATAATGTTATAAATATTTAAAATATGACAATTGAGGTGTATTTGGGTACAAACTTTACGACGTAGCTGATGCCTCAGTTTTCTGTCTTGCGATTGGATATCTCCCACTTTCATATGAAATAGTTGATTTTAAATTATATTAATTTATTTTGTAAGCATTTAATCAAAGATCGTGTCATTAATTTCTATATCCAGAAAAACCACTAGCACCGGCACAAAATATCACACATGTAGAAGTTTACATGTCGTGCAAATCTTTTGCGGTTGCCAACATTAAATAGTTATAAATATATGTTTAAAAAAGGCACTCCATTAATCATTAAATATTAATATTACTATGGAAGGGTGTAAATTAAAAAAAAATATATTATTTATTATACCTTCAATGGTTATTCTCTATATAATCACCAACTTTTTTTTAAGTTAACGCTCGACAATTATCTGGTTTAAATAGTTTATCTGCTTTCTGCAACCGTGGATTAATGGATTGCGTCGTAATCCAAGTTGTATTCCGTAGCTGTTCGGCCTACCGAAGTTTCATTCAAAGTTTCAAATATGAGTCCAATGAGAAACATAAAGAAAGGATTTGTGTTCTTTCATGATATGTAGTTTTTAATTATGTTACTCATCTGCATTTTGTTTATAGTTTTAAGAAGTATATTTATTTAAAACAATTATCTTAATACATTTGATTTTGCATAAATATTTATTATAAAATTAAATACTTTTTTTATGAAAGAATCACATCCTTTTTTCCATCCTTCAATTTTTTCTTTTCGTATTTTTATTGATTTGCAAATATTAATTAAATATTTTATTTCATTTAGTAATATATCGTATAAAATTATATAATATAAATATATATATATGTCGTCGTCGTCATATAAGTAACTACTACTGGAGTAGTATTCGTGTTCGCTACTTAAAAGTTAAGATACTCTTTGCAAAAAGAGCCACCAGAGTTACACTCAGAAAAAATCAGACCCTTATTGGAGAATCAGAAAATATTTTTTCTAAAACACAATGTTTTGCTTTTCTAAAATTCAGGTCGATTTATTTTTTTTTTTTTTTTTGCTGAGCAAATTTGTTTTTAAATATTGCGAAAAACATTCTTTTGTGTGCAGCTGTGGATAATACTTGATTTGAACAGAACTAAGCTGGGCTGAATTAGTGCTGTGAGGTGCTTTTTAGAGCATTGGGTTCCATAGTAAAACCATAGCTCAGATCGCAAGCCGTGCCAGGATTTTTTCGTGGGACTAGAGATGACATAGTGTTTATCCACCTACTTTCTGGGTAATGTGAAGGTCTTCAGCGGAAGCGTATGGTGTTTGGTGTGTATTCGTGCCAGTTCACTCTCGGCCAACAGCGGATTGCTAATGGTGCGTACAAAATTTGGTGTCATTGCAGTGGCTGTATCGACGCAGTCCAAGTTCACTTTTAGGGATAGCTCTTTATAATGGGATTTATTTTCCGCTTTGCACTGCAGCCCGGGATCCGCCATGATCTTCTTCATGTTATGCCACATCTGAATGTTGCACAAGCTCATTTGCATGTATATGTAGATGACGATGTGATAGAAGATGATATATAGAACGATTGCGCAGATGATGAATTGTGCATGCCTCGAAGCCCTGGTAAATATCGGACCGTCGTAGTTTATAAGCTTTGTTTTCTTGCAAAGTCCATATGCAATCGGTACTAGACCCATCCAAAAGATGAGTATCGAAACCAGCTCGGCAATCCTTTTATGAAACATAGTTCGCGGGCACAGTTCGCTCGTTCTGTTACTGATCGTGCCGTTCCGCTGCGTTGCGTATGGGTTCAAGATTCGTTACTAAATGATGTGCACCGAGCGCATAACCCAACCATATATAATACAAATCAGCATTCCGTGCAGCCAAGCTCAGCTGAGACTAAGTACTGAAACTGAGACTGACTCTGGCCACAAAGACAGAGACTCACTGAGAGAGAGTGGGAGAGAAAAACTGAAAAACATTTCCGCGGACAGAGAGACGGACAGATAGACAGGTGCGAGTGAAACACAAACAGGTTGAATGACAAATTGAGCCGTGCTTTGAGTTTCTAAACAATTTGAGCAGTTTCATTAGACATTTTGCAAATTACATTTCTTAGATCATTGGGTCGACGTCGAACATCGACTTTGGTTTTGCCTTCAGCTTTGTATTTAATTTTGGTTTTGTACGCGTCCAAATTTTCGAACTTGTTGAGTTTTGAAATCGTTTTCATCTGATTGAACTTATTATGCGATTTAAGTACCTGTAGTAAGATATTTTAAACTTTAATAATATTAATTACTTTGTTAATTTGTTGTTTCAAAGTCAAAGTCAATCAACACAGCTCTGACTGTTTCTTGAACTGCAGTTCTGAGCTATCTATACTTGCTATCTATACTCGCTCTTTCTATCTATTTTTATAGTGTTGAGTAGCTTATTTCATAGATCCTCGTCGGCTTTGCGTCATTTTGCGAGTGAGTCTCTCGTGAGTTAAAACGAAACTAAAATGAGTGTTAGCGAAAAAAAAACATGACTTGCCATTAATTAGCATTATAATGAGCCATGAGGTAGTTCACCTGGGCACGAGCCACACGCTAATTGGCCTAATGCTGTTTATAGTTATTTAGTTAGAGGCTAGTTTTTGCTGATCTTGAATTGCCCTACACTCAGCCCCGTTTCTTACGAATGACATTCGATGTGGTTATATCAAACAAGTACAATTTTTTATAACTCATTTCACAGTATCTGCTCTGGCTGCGCATAATAGCACAGATACTTGTCTTATGCTCAATAGATTTATTTCAAGAATTCTCTTATCTTGGATTCCGCCACGTTACGTTGCGCATAGAGACGTGTTCTTAACAGTCGAACAAATATATTAATCGTACTTTCATTTTTCATTTTTTAATCATTGATTTGCACTAGTCTGCTTTGCTTTTTCTTTCGATTTGAATGTTTTATGAATGAATGAAGTTGACAATAGACAAGCTATTTAGTCAAATGCGCACTGAGACTTGAACGATATAAGTAAATATGGATATATATTCAGTTATGCCCTATTCTAAATTCACTTCTCAATACTGCATTTTTATGAATGAACAGCAATGTAGCTAGACCTGTTCTTTACTTCATGAATTTTATTAACTTGCCCTAGATCAAAGCTCAGCCAATTTTATCAATGAAAAAATAATTATTCTACGGGTTTCTCAATTATTTTGATTTGCATGAAATTCCAACCACACACGCCTGAGTTTATGCATTTTTATTTTAAATATATTGAACTATCTTTCATTTTTCATGCGCTATTCAAACTTAACTAACTCTAAACTCTTAAAATGCGGTTCTTAGTGCTTAGTGCTTTTCAATTGTGACTCTCTTTTAAATACTTTCGCTATAGCTTTTAAAAACGACATGTTAAACCACAATCACACACACACGCACACGCACAAGCTGTCACACACACGCTCACACGCACACACACCCATACATCCAAACGAACCCCTTTGCATGTAGCGAATCGAAATTTGAATTGAATTTGAGCTTGATTTTGGATCATTATCATTATTATTTATCATTTTCACCTCACAGCACTCGCATTAGTAGAACTGGTTCGATTTTGTCACAAATGTTTATATTTTGTATATCTCGCTCGCACTTTGATTTTAATTAGATGCACCATTTTGGTAACAAATGTTTATATTTTTATCTCTCGCTCGCACTTATTATGTTTTGAACAACCTAGTTTTATAGGTTGTTGTTCAAAACATAAAAGGTGCGAGCGAGCAAAATATATACATTTGCTCTGTTCTCACCTAAAAACAAAATGGCGCCAAAAATGTCATATGAAGAAAACAAAATAAAACGATATAAATAGTAAATAGTAAATTTTATTGATTTCTTAAAAACCTTTACAGAAATTCGGGTAATAAATAGTTAACAAAATTAATATATATACTTTATGCGCTCCCAGGAGGAGTCTTGTTTCGTCTACAATTTTCCAATTTTCTCCATCAATTTTGATTTACTTTCCTTTTATTCAAATTAAGAATGGTTTCATTATTACTATTTGAATTAAATAATGTTATAAATATTTAAAATATGACAATTGAGGTGTATTTGGGTACAAACTTTACGACGTAGCTGATGCCTCAGTTTTCTGTCTTGCGATTGGATATCTCCCACTTTCATATGAAATAGTTGATTTTAAATTATATTAATTTATTTTGTAAGCATTTAATCAAAGATCGTGTCATTAATTTCTATATCCAGAAAAACCACTAGCACCGGCACAAAATATCACACATGTAGAAGTTTACATGTCGTGCAAATCTTTTGCGGTTGCCAACATTAAATAGTTATAAATATATGTTTAAAAAAGGCACTCCATTAATCATTAAATATTAATATTACTATGGAAGGGTGTAAATTAAAAAAAAATATATTATTTATTATACCTTCAATGGTTATTCTCTATATAATCACCAACTTTTTTTTAAGTTAACGCTCGACAATTATCTGGTTTAAATAGTTTATCTGCTTTCTGCAACCGTGGATTAATGGATTGCGTCGTAATCCAAGTTGTATTCCGTAGCTGTTCGGCCTACCGAAGTTTCATTCAAAGTTTCAAATATGAGTCCAATGAGAAACATAAAGAAAGGATTTGTGTTCTTTCATGATATGTAATTTTTAATTATGTTACTCATCTGCATTTTGTTTATAGTTTTAAGAAGTATATTTATTTAAAACAATTATCTTAATACATTTGATTTTGCATAAATATTTATTATAAAATTAAATACTTTTTTTATGAAAGAATCACATCCTTTTTTCCTTCCTTCAATTTTTTCTTTTCGTATTTTTATTGATTTGCAAATATTAATTAAATATTTTATTTAATTTAGTAATATATCGTATAAAATTATATAATATAAATATATATATATATATGTCGTCGTCGTCATATAAGTAACTACTACTGGAGTAGTATTCGTGTTCGCTACTTAAAAGTTACGATACTCTTTGGAAAAAGAGCCACCAGAGTTACACTCAGAAAAAATCAGACCCTTATTGGAGAATCAGAAAATATTTTTTCTAAAACAAAACGTTTTTCTTTTCTAAAATGCAGCGCGATTTTTTTTTTTTCTTAGCTTAGAAATTAGTTAATGTTGAAATTAATTTTTGTCTGCAAATATTGCGAAAAAATTGGATTCGTTCTTTGGTGTGCATCTGTGGGTAATACTTGATTTGAACAGAACTAAGCTGGGCTGAATTGGTGCTGTGAGGAGCTTTTAAGAGCATTGGGTTTCATAATAACACCACTGCTCAGATTGTTAGCCCAGCCAGGAGATTGCGGCACGGGCGGCGCACCGCGACTGGGCGTGGGACTAGAGATGACATAGTGGTGCTCCACCTACTTTCTGGGTAATGTGAAGGTCTTCAGCGGAAGCGTATCGTGTTTGGTGTGTATTCGTGCCAGTTCACTCTCGGCCAACGGCGGATTGCTAATGGTGCATACAAAATTTGGTGTCATTGCAGTGGCTGTATCGACGCAGTCCAAGTTCACTTTTGGGGATAGCTCTTTATAATGGGATTTATCTTCCGCTTTGCACTGCAGCCCGGGATCCGCCATGATCTTCTTCATGTTATGCCACATCTGAATGTTGCACAAGCTCATTTGCATGTATATGTAGATGACGATGTGATAGAAGATGATATATAGAACGATTGCGCAGATGATGAATTGTGCATGCCTCGAAGCCGTGGTAAATATCGGACCGTCGTAGTTTATAAGCTTTGTTTTCTTGCAAAGTCCATATGCAATCGGTACTAGACCCATCCAAAAGATGAGTATCGAACCCAGCTCGGCAATCCTTTTATGAAACATAGTTCGCGGGCACAGTTCGCTCGTTCTGTTACTGATCGTGCCGTTCCGCTGCGTTGCGTATGGGTTCAAGATTCGTTACTAAATGATGTGCACCGAGCGCATAACCCAACCATATATAATACAAATCAGCTTTCCGTGCAGCCAAGCTCAGCTGAGACTAAGTACTGAAACTGAGACTGACTCTGGCCACAAAGGCAGAGACTCACTGAGAGAGAATCTGAGTCAATGTTGTGACTGCGACTCCGACTGCGACTGCACCTGCAACAGCCGCTGCCAGCAATCTGTGGTGTTTTGATAAGGGGTAGGGGGGTAGGGGGTGTGGAGACTCTCTTTATACTTTGTGGTATCGGCTTGTGATATGCGTTAGCTATTCGTATTATTGTATCGACTTTATCGAATTGAAACGTAAATATAATCGGCGTGAATAAGAATTCCTGGAATATCACCATTAATTCTTGGAACTGGTTTCAGGGGGCTACCCATCATTTCCACGGACAGAGAGACAGATAAACAGGTGCGAGTGAAACACAAACAGGTTGAATGACAAATTGAGCCGTGCTTTGAGTTTCTAAACAATTTGAGCAGTTTCATTAGACATTTTGCAAATTACATTTCTTAGATCATTGGGTCGACGTCGAACATCGACTTTGGTTTTGCCTTCAGCTTTGTATTTAATTTTGGTTTTGTACGCGTCCAAATTTTCGAACTTGTTGAGTTTTGAAATCGTTTTCATCTGATTGAACTTATTATGCGATTTAAGTACCTGTAGTAAGATATTTTAAACTTTAATAATATTAATTACTTTGTTAATTTGTTGTTTCAAAGTCAAAGTCAATCAACACAGCTCTGACTGTTTCTTGAACTGCAGTTCTGAGCTATCTATACTTGCTATCTATACTCGCTCTTTCTATCTATTTTTATAGTGTTGAGTAGCTTATTTCATAGATCCTCGTCGGCTTTGCGTCATTTTGCGAGTGAGTCTCTCGTGAGTTAAAACGAAACTAAAATGAGTGTTAGCGAAAAAAAAACATGACTTGCCATTAATTAGCATTATAATGAGCCATGAGGTAGTTCACCTGGGCACGAGCCACACGCTAATTGGCCTAATGCTGTTTATAGTTATTTAGTTAGAGGCTAGTTTTTGCTGATCTTGAATTGCCCTACACTCAGCCCCGTTTCTTACGAATGACATTCGATGTGGTTATATCAAACAAGTACAATTTTTTATAACTCATTTCACAGTATCTGCTCTGGCTGCGCATAATAGCACAGATACTTGTCTTATGCTCAATAGATTTATTTCAAGAATTCTCTTATCTTGGATTCCGACACGTTACGTTGCGCATAGAGACGTGTTCTTAACTGTCGAACAAATATAATAATCGTACTTTCATTTTTCATTTTTTAATCATTGATTTGCACTAGTCTGCTTTGCTTTTTCTTTCGATTTGAATGTTTTATGAATGAATGAAGTTGACTATAGACAAGCTATTTAGTCAAATGCGCACTGAGACTTGAACGATATAAGTAAATATGGATATATATTCAGTTATGCCCTATTCTAAATTCACTTCTCAATACTACATTTTTATGAATGAAATGCAATGTAGCTAGACCTGTTCTTTACTTCAAGAATTTTATTAACTTGCCCTAGATCAAAGCTCAGCCAATTTTATCAATGAAAAAATAATTATTCTACGGGTTACCCAATTATCTTGATTTGCATGAAATTCCAACTGGACAAGCTTGTTCTCTTTAACACATACAAAATCACAAATACAAAAACTCTCTAATTATTGTATATATTTTTAATAATTGTGAAGATTTTTCTTATCTATATACGTACTTGACATGTTTTTATCTTAACTAATTATCACCTATTCGCCATACATAAATAAACATAAAATAGTCATTACTTAGCTGCCATCCAACATTTTCACATCTTTAGCTAGCAATTTTATTGTTTTTCCTTTTTTTATAGCGTTTTTATATATAGCGCTTTCTTTGGCCAGTCATAAGTCTGAGCATTCAGTTTCTGTTTGAAATTTTAAGTTTCGATTGAGAAATACTTTTGAAATACTATTTTATGTTTTCTGTGTTTACTTTTTGATTATAGTGAAGGCAAAATGAAATACAACAAAACTTCCCACTGCGCTTTGACAAATACAAAATAAAAATATATATGTATATTTTTTTTCTTAAAAAAAAAAAAAAAAAAAATGAAAACTCAAGCTTGTATGTATACTTAAAAACAGTTGCAAAAAAAAACAATGATACAAATTGTAATATATGTTTAAATTTAACTAAAATTTTAAAAAACTTCCTTATATGTACAAAAAAATCCTTTCTTTATTTTTAATTTTTTTTTTTCTTTTCATTTCCGTAACCACAAAAAAAAAATACTGAAGAATGCATTTCTAGAGCTACACAACCAAATGTGGTGCTTGCTGTTTACACCTGAAGAATCCAGTTGTGTGCACCGACTTAAAACCATTTCAAATCCATTTATCTTGCACTGGAATCGAACATTGCTTATGCTTCTCAAAATACAAGAAGTCTTGCAATTTCGCATCATTCGATTCAGATTCAAAACAAAGACTAATAATATTGCTTTGTTTACACATCAAATTAGTACTAATTCCATCATAAATATTAATTTCTTGTGGTCCGTTAGATTTATTTATACCCTTCTGAGGTAAATGTTGTGGTTTCCATTAATAAATTATTATTAGTTTTAAAATACGTAATTACGTAATTTTTTTGTATTGATTAATTTGTAATCTATTTTAAATATTGGCTCAAATTAATTGCACTTAAAAATTCGATTAGCTTTTAAGCGATACAACAGCTGAAAACAAGAACAAAAAATACATACAACAAAACAGCAACAATAACAACACCAACCAAAACAACAACGCTCAACACTCAACTGTAAATTTATACAAATTGCAATAATAAACTTTTCTTCTTCTTCTTTTCACCTTTTCTCAACAACAATGCTTACCATAAACCAAAAAAAAAAAAAAAAAAAACATTTACTAATATTAACCACCTGCTCCCTTTGACAAAACAAATTTACACTATTTCCAAAAAAAAAAAATTATCTATACAAAAACATTGAAATCCAAACCGCTCTCAACATAACCGTACTCCGTAATCGTTGTCGTAAACACGTAATCGTAACCAACAACCACCCGTCCATCGTTCTTCCTTCACTTCAGGGTAATGCGGCTAACTCATCGGAAACGTCAATGGCCACACAGCCGGGCGGTTCGGTGACATCCCGAGCGGCCAGTGAGACCCGTTCGGGTCCGGCCGGTTCGAGCAATGCGGGCGCTACAGGTAATAGCAGTGGTGGGACCGCTGGTAGTACACAGACCGGTGCAAAATTCCGTCATGGCCTATTACAGCTAATGATACACACGATAGATCCACTACACGATGGTAAGTTCGTTGAGTTTGTCACACACACTGTGTTTTGCACAAGTCAAAAAAAAAAAAACAAAAAAAAAAAAATTAAAGAAAACCAAAAAAAAAAAAATCAAATTAAATTAACCCTTACCTAACCCCCCGCCTATCCCTTAATCTGCAATTAAAGAGCTCCGCAACCCAAAACCAAACGCTTACATCCAAAAACATAAGCAAATACATTATACCAACTACTTATACTATACTAAACCTAAATCTTAAACAAAAAAACAAAAAAAAAAAAAAAGGTGAAAAAAAAACTTTGTGTTCAATTCTTTAAAGTCTATGTAAATTCTGTGTTCCTTCTAATTGGATGTTTGACTTGCTAGCAAGAAGTTACTTCTTACTCTTTAATGCGCAACTTCTATTTTACATAACTCTTTCTTCATCACTATCTCTCTCTCTCTCTCTCTCTTGCGTTTCGTTTTGTTTTGTTTGTGCATTGCTTTGTTCGTCACTTTCTTGTTTGATTGTTTCTCTTTCTGTTTCTCTTTCGGTTTCTATATTGAGTTGGTTAGATTTTAGTGACTGACCTTGAGACCACTTATCTAATTACCACGGCATAGCCAGCCTGACCAGACTTCGAGTCGTCTGGCGCTCGACATTTGACAGCCTTTCGCTTTACTCCCATTAACGCCAGTTTGCAATGCCTAATGCCAAAGTCGTCCATGTTGCTCATGTTGTTTTTTTGGGGCACGTATTCGCTGGCTTGGCTTTCTATTAGAGCACCGGACGTGCTCGCATTGATTTATTATGTATTAAGCACATAGTCGAGCTACGGGCATGGGCATTAATATGTATGGGGCTGACCAAGTGGCGTTGCCACGGCAATGGCCCACAGACCAGGTCCAAGACAAACTTAAAACTCAAACTATGCTAAAAAAAAAAACTAAATCAAACCAGCCAGGGCCGGGTCGACAATGGGGCGGTTGCCAAGGCTTACAAGCGCAAAGTGTTAAAATTCTTCAAATCTTGTTGTTCTTACTTAATTGCCAGTGGCCAATTAAGTCTAGTTGGTTAATTGGAAATTATAAAAAAATAATAGGTTCATCAAGTTTTTAATTCAAAAGTATTTGTTTTTTATTCACAGTGTAGCCAGTCTGATGTATAAATAAAGATATTATTCAAACTGCTTGCACAGATTTGAATATGATATTTTACATATTTTAAATCGACTAACCAACAAAGTTTTTCGAGCCCTATCTCTAGGGTGATATATATTATTTATAGATTTTTCCTGGCAAAGTTTCGGTTTATTTATGTTTCATTTTCTTCTAAAGCTTCAACGTTATTTTTTTTAGCTTTGCTGCTGCCTCATTTAAATGCAATTTACTTTTCCATTTACATTATTATTTGCTCAATCAATTTGTTCAATAATTTTGCTTAAAAAAAAAAAACAAAAAAAAAAACATCAAAAAAAGAAACCAAGTAACGAAAATATTTTATGTTGTTCAATGTCAGTTTGGAGTTACATTTATATACTATATACATATGCGTTATATATTATACTATATCTATGAATTACTTATATCTCGTGTTCGATAAACAAACATTCTTAGAATGTTATGCGCAGTTTAGTTAACGAATGTACGAGTGAATATTTGTATCTGTATCTTTAAGATTGTTTTGATTGCTTTCGTTATTCCATTGCTTCGCCCGAAGTGTTCGTTTTGTTTCTGTATTTTCTGACGGCAAGTTTGACGCGTGACAACAACAAAATAATTTTTATTGTACATATAATATATATACATACACACATAAACACTTATATCTTGCATATTTATAAACAATGTGTGCATTTAATGTTGTATGTGTTAATCGTAATCGTAATTGTAATTGTAATTACTTAGCAACTAGTACAATCGCCTCTACAAAAATGCTGTTCGAAATTGGCCCGGGCCTAGTACAAGCTAAAATCAACACGATATTCAGCGATATTCAATTGTACTTAATAGCTGCAAGTTATTAACGAGATGCTTGCATGTATCCAGTTGACTAGTCGAGCGGGCTGTACTTATATTCAATTCAACTCTATTCAATATTCAATTCTATTTATTATGCATAGTTTGTAAGCGGTCATTTTTAGCCATAGTTGGAATGTGCATTGTACTTAAATATGTACTTACGTATGTCTTCAGATGTGCCTTTTAAATAATGCAGCTAAATTAAAAAAAAAATAAAATATTCATTAATGGAAAATGCATTGAAACAAGGATGACACACCGAATCGAAGCTTTGTTGACAAAGTTATTTGCCTCTGACAAATATAATAAGCTGAAATGTTTATTTTATAAATTACTTGTTTAATGTCAACTATGTCAACTAATGTCAGTTGACACAGAAAATTATTAAAAATAATATTTATATATATATATATAGATTATATATAGATTTATATGGTTTTACGGACAAAGTATTTATTCTTGTGTCAAGATTGTCATAAAATGATGACTTATTTAAATGATTAATTAATATATATACTTCGCCAATGTTTCAATGCTCTTCCAATGCAGCATTTCCGCCCAAAATTAACTTAGTTCCAGTAAAGAGCATGCTCTTAATTATTAATTAATTGTATGTAAAAGTTTTGCAAAATTAATATATATTTTAGTTATATTAGTTAAGGTAAATAGTTTATTTAATTGTAAGCTAGGCTATAATTTAAGCTCTGACTCTCTATCTCTCTCTTTCTCACTCTGTACCTTCGATATGAACACATATGTATATGTATGTACAAAATGATAGTGTCAAATGATAGTGTGGGGCTCCACAAATAGCAGCTTTTTAGCAGCAGTCGATTGACACCCAGAACGTACCACTTCATGCCACATTGACAACAGCAAACAAAAACAAAACAAAAATTTTTATTAATAACAACCCGTCCGTTTTCCCAAAGCCAAAAGTTATTCGCAAACGTATTAATCCAAAAACCTTAAAATTAAAAAAATTATATATAATAATATAAAAACAGTTCCTAATTTCAAGTGCAAAACACAAGATCGCTGTTACACTCAAAAAAAAAAAGTACTAAAAAAAAAACCATTGACAAAAATGTAGACCAAAAATCCATGAGACTCTGACACGGTAAATATCAGTAGTGTATTAGTTTAGCTATTATATTTAGAATTAGTAGTCTTAGATGTAGTTTAGTAATGCCCCCCTCGAATCACACACTCATGAGCGCCCCCCCCTCCTCCTACTCTAAACTATGCTTAGATTTCAATGATGTTCTATGTGTCTGTGCCGCTCTGTTCTGCTCTGCCTACTTACACTGTCCTACTAGCTTTCTGAACTATTCGCTCTACGCTCTCTGTTCTAGTCTATACCTGAACTTTAGTTTAGTTTCAAACCATCTAGCTAATACTCGTACTCGTACTACTACTACTACTAACTATCCTAACTACTATATATTCAACCTCCAAAATGCTATTTCGCAACTGACATCAACATTTTGTATAAAATATTTTCAACATACGCTGAACCCAAAAGAAAAAAATAAAACAAAAAAAAAAATAATTATTATAAGGGCATTTAGCTGCTTGTAAATTAACTTAAACATATGAAAACAAAATATATGAAAAAGATATACTTAACTGGGTTAATTCGTTTTATTCTCATTTTTAATCGATGCAATTTTATTCTTTCTTTCTTCTTCTTTTATTCGTTTGATTTTTGAAAAATAATAAACACTTGGATTTTGCGTTCAAAACTCAATTCGTTGTGTGCAAACAAAATAAAACCAAACAAAAAAAACTACAAAAACACCGCCTACTACTCTACTCTACTACTACTACTACTACACCCACATACACCATACACACACACACTCTGTGTATGCATTTTTTATCGAAAAAAAAACACCCTCCTCAAAAACCCAACACACAATTACAATGACAAAGATGATGTTCCAGGCAAAGTGGACGAGAAGGCAACCCAGCTGCATGCGATTGCCTCGCTTAAGGTACTGCTGGATGCCACAAAGCCGCAACGGGGTGGCGCCACTACCTCAGCGGCCAATCACGTCAAGATTAATCTGAAGGAGACAACATTGGCCGATCGCCCCAATGGCAATATCGACACAACTCTCGATTCGGTAAGTTGTGCTCCTTATCCGAACATTATGCATATCTATATTGATAATTCCAATTTGATAATACAAATACAAATTGTGCTAATGAAAATAATGCTCATGATTTCTAGGCATGATTAAATATTATATTTTTTTTTTTGATTTTCTTAAGTGGTTTTTTAATCGTATTTACATTGATTTCTATTTTATTTGAATAAAAAAATGAAAAACAAATGAATTTGAAATATGTCACACACAATGCGCTGCATACAACAACTTCATTCAAAAATTCGCAGATGAATATCGTATATGTTATATATATATATATCGTAAAAGTGAATATTGTAAGATCGAACCTTTCGTAAGATGTAGTCTATGGACCATTACGATTATTATCGATTTGAGGCCATTCTGCGTATCTACCGTTAAATGTTAAGTGTAATTTCAATATTGATTTAAACCCTTTCCAATTCATTTTAATTTCATTTTTATTTTGTCAGTGTTTAGATAGAGAAGTTTCCAGCGCGTTTCAAAAATTGTTCAATATGTGTATTTAAAATTTCACTAACTGTTGGCATGTTTCGTCTACATTGCTAATTGATTGATAGATTGGTTAACTGATTGATGCGTTTGGACTGAATCTAAACTACATGTATACCCCAATATTATACACGTATGTTTTCAATGTGTCCCCAGGCATTTGTTTTATATGTGTGTCTCAAATATTATGTGTTTTCCAACTTAATTTAATGCTGGTGTTTTTGGTTTTCTTAAAACCCAGATACTTAAATGTGTAGACAAATTGACAATTTCCTAACAAAAAAAAAACAAATGCGGTTACCGTGTATTCTTATGCAACGTCTATGTGTGACTTAACAAATTTTTTATTTTGTTTCTTCAACTTTAAAAAAAAAAAAATTAATTAACTTTCCATACAGCTTTCCGATCCACAAAACACTTACCTCCTTAACTAATCGCCAACCTTTTTTTTTTGTGTACGTTTACTTATAACCTTAATTGTAATACTCTATCGACCATGCCCACCATTCCATACATCCATATCTCTATCTCTCTCTTTCTCTCTGAGTGCGTGTGTGTGTGTGTGTGCGTGTATTTGTTTCATTGTCTTGCCTTTCCCACACCCAAAAAAAAAAAAAACAAAGAAAAAAAAAAGAGCTAATTTGGAATTGTGAAAATGTTTCAAACGATTATCATTTCTGCAGACACCATTCGGAACCGATCGTATTTGCTTTGTATCTTGAACTGTAGTGTTAAACGAATGATGACTACTCGCCTTTAATAATCTAGACAATAATAGACAACTAACACACACACACACTGTTTAATAACACACAGTTATGTCATTGTTTTTTTTTAGATCATAAATTATTTTCCTATAATTTTCATTCATAATTTTCGACGCTGCTGCTGCTGCTGCTGCTGTTACCAATGCTGCTGCTCGATGAAGTCATTGAAATATATTTAGTTATTCAGGCACTCATTGCAAATGTAGTCGCCACGCGCCGAGCAATGCAATTGACTTATTCACGCCCATTACAACAACCACACCCACGTCAATATTACACCTCATCCAACACACACACACACACACACACATGTGTGTGTGTATCATACGTACTAACGCAAAATTGTTATTGTTGACATTTCGTTGAAAATTTACATTTTAATGCATAGACGCAAGCAGCTGCTCATGTTCCAATAATATTTATTTTTTTTTTTTAACTTATTTATGATTTGTGCAAAAAGATTACAAAGCAAACAAACAAAATTCAAAGCCAATTCAATGGTTATTCAATATTTCATTTGAATGCGACTCACAATTGAAAACGAACCTTCGACCAAGAGTTGAGTCTGAGTCATAAAAAAAAAATATACATATATATAGAAAAAAAATAGCAAATTAAATTTGAAAAAACATACGGAAATTAATCTTGAAAAATTTCTCTTTTGCTCTCAAATGTCCCACACTCAAAAAAATGTAATTGTATTCGAATCCCGTTCTATGTGTTTGTTATGTAAAAAACCCAAACAAAATAAAAAAATCCCAACACACTTCTTCTCACTCTCTCTAACTAACTACTCTATCTCCCAGCTACCTCTCTCTCTCTATCTCTCTAACAGTGTTTGGTTTATTAATCAAGTATTATTTAAATATCTGAAGCTAAGAACTTAAGCCAAAGGCAAATTCAATTAATATTCTCAACAAAACTACCATAAATATTTAATTTTCTTTATACCAAAAAAAAAAAAAAACAAAAAACAAAATGAATTTAAAACTTAAATTCAATTTTATACCAAAAGCCATCGTTAAGTGGTCGACGTCCTAGCTGGATTGAGCAGAGGGTCAAAATTCAGACACGCAAATTTAGCATCAAAGTTAGTTTCATAATCAATTTATTATTGCTCTCTATCTCTCTCTCTCTATCTCTCTCTATTTCTCTCTCTATATCTCTCTCTATCTATCTCTGTCTACTGTCTATATATTGAATACAAATTAAATATTATTATAATTTATTTATTGAACATATCGTTAAAACTGTATATCTTTGCTATGTGCACCAAGCGATCAACGATGCTTCCAATCGAACGCATCTTGACTAAAACGCTCCTGCGCAGTGGAATGCGAGGGCAATGACAATGTCAGTGGATTAAATGGCTTCTCGCACCCATATCTCTAGAAGATGAGGCAATTGGCATTCTACATGCCACATTTGCATAATAATAATTACTAATATCCGTGACGATAAATTCGATGGGTGGCAGATAGAAACGACTATAATTAAATACTCTTGATAAAGTATATAGTAGCTGAAAGTGAATAGATTAAAATAATAAACTTATATCAACGAACTGTATTTTGCATTAGCTGATTTGTACTTGAATACCAAAAATCAAATATCAAGATAATTCAGGTTGTCAACCCGAAACGAATTTAAGTTCCCAATGGTATGTAAAGTTCATTCACGTATTAACATCTTGTTTTTCATGGTATGCTACTAATACTTAATGGTCCAAAAAAAATTTTAAAAAAAACGTGAGTTAAAAGTAGGGCTTAATTGACTGCGGAATACTGTGATTTCATTTGAAGAAAAAATTAAAAAAAATTTGGAGAAATACATTTATTGGTTTTTTAAACGAATCTGAGGTGGGTTAAAGTCTGGAGGATAATCTGAATTTGAATTGGAAAAACAATAACGAGTCATGTATCGATGTAAATACAAAAGATTAAATATAAACTAATGGTGATTAACACACTTTTGATTCATACTAAACGTGAATCATATCAAATATAATATTATAAATATTCGATAAAATGTTTTGTCATCGACCACATTCAATGCCCGGGAGCGTGAAACTAAAACCGCAGGTGTCACAAGCTAAGAATATAGTAATATTATTATTATTATTATTATTGTACTTTGCTCTAATGCAAACTTGTAACAATTTAGTCACTCAAATTGCCTTAGTGCCGCTTTTATTTTTTAAAACAATGTAGCGTAGCAACACTCTAATCTCTATTTAATTAGCAATTAAATCACCTAAGCATAAATATTTAACATTTTTTACTTTATATTTTCGTTACACTCGATCGACTTTAGTTCGGGCTGTGCACATGCGCATCCATTGATTGTGTGTGTGTATGTGTATGCCTATCTGTATCTGTGTTCTTGCACTTGACCAAAAATGTACTGAAAAAAAAAAATAAAAGAAAGAAAACAGAATTCTACATTTGAGCATGCCTAAGAATCAGACTAAGATGCTGACATCTCTGCACGTTACAATAATCGTATAGCACCCACAAATAAATTGTAATCTAACTAGAAAGTAAGTGCATAACTGTTTGTATGTGTTTGTACTTACACTACACATACTACCACATATTTGTATACTATCACTTATTTTTTTTTTTTTTTTTTTTGTAATTCTGTCCACACTTAACTCGAACCACTACTTACTTAAGCACCTTCAAATCGTACGCAAGGACGTACTTACTAATCCAGAGTCAGCTCTTAATGTCTGTTTGTGAGTGTGTCTCTGCCACAGCTCAAAACTAGAATACTGCTTACCGAAATCAAGCTATAACACTTGATCTGTTCAGACATACATATTTCGTACTATCAACCGCCTCATGCTCATATGTAAACATAGCCAAAAGACATATCACACATGGTCAAATCTCTATCAGTTTCACCCACATATATATTTTATACTTATAAACTATCTCTTAACAAATTACAAACAATATGTACTATTCTATTATACATATTTTTATCTGAAGTCAACATTTATATATTGTATAAAACAAACAATGATCTCTTAAAGCACCGCACAAGCTACAATTTTGACATTTTATAATATATATATATATAAATATATATCCATATCCAAATCCATGCTCGTTTGCAAAACGTAAGGCGCCCGAAATAATCGAGGATGAACCGGAGCCGCTGAGCATGGCCTGGCCAGATACGGCTCGGAAGCGACTCACCTACGTCCTGGTCGCCCCCCTTCTGGTGCCCATGTGGCTAACATTGCCGGACACGAGAACGCCGCGAGGCAAACGCTTCTTTCCGGTCACCTTTATAGGCTCCATTGTTTGGATAGCTGCCTTCTCCTATCTCATGGTGTGGTGGGCCAATGTCGCCGGAGACACGGCGCGTATTCCCCCAGAGGTAGGTGCACGAACATTCCAAATTTAATCATTTCGTTAGGGGTTACAAATTAAATAACGAAATATACAAAAAGATTATATAATATTTAAACAAAAATATAGATTTAAATACATTTTTAAAATTTTTATTGGAAATATTCATTAAATTTTAAAATTTATAATGAATATTATTTTTTACTAAAATAAAATCAAAGAAAATAAAAATAAAATTTAAAAAAAAATATACATAAAAATATGCAGAATATTACCAATTTATTTGTATAATATTTAAAGTAAACAAAGTTCAGAAACCTTTTAAATAATAATAATAACAAGTTATATTTAAATTTATTTTTTTTGGAGCTTGACTAATATCTGACTAATATTTGATTCCCTCTCAGGTTATGGGCCTCACCTTCCTGGCGGCTGGCACATCCATACCAGATTTGATAACGTCGGTGATTGTGGCTCGAAAGGGTTTTGGCGACATGGCTGTGTCCAGTTCCGTGGGCAGCAACATATTCGATGTGACCGTGGGGTAAGTTGAAGAGCAGTTCCCCAAATACATATTTTATATATATAACTGAGACAAAATATGCATGTGTGTTTTTGGAGTGGGTACTAATTGATTGATTATTTGAATGTTTGGAAATGCAGCTTGCCGATACCCTGGCTGATCTATGGGATTATCTACGATGCGCCCGTTGAAGTGAACTCGGTGGGCATGGTTTGTTCCATAACCATATTGTTTATGATGCTCGTATTTGTGGTGCTATCAATTGCCTGCTTCCGTTGGCGCATGAACAAGGGGTTGGGCTTTACCATGTTTCTGTTGTACTTTGTCTTTGTTGCGGTGTCGCTGATGTTCGAATATGATTTGATCACTTGCCCCGTCTAAAAACCGGCACGCAAAATTGCAGCTGCAGTACACTGTAACAAAGGCAAAAGTCACACACACCCTCACACACAAACAAATACAAATACAAATACAATAAACAAACACCAACACACGCATAAGCCCGCGCAAATGAATTAGCTAAATTTATATACAAAACAAATTAATAAATTAATTAACAAATTGACTAAACAAACTTATCGAATTGTTAAACAAAATGCATAAATCACAAAACCCAAAAAGGAATGCAGAAAAAAACAAAAACAAAATCGAATTGCAAAACGAAAATCAAAAAATCCAATTAAACAAAAGATGCTAAAAACGAGTTAGTTAGTGCTATGTGCAGCGTTTTTTCCTTTTTCAACAAAAGAGACATTTACTTTAAATGTTTAGCCGCAGCTTTTTAAGCCGTATAAAACAAAGCCAAAAACATATTGAAAAAAAATACACACACAAACACACACACACACAACCCACACACACAAGAACTCTTCAGCTTTATCTCTGTAACTCTGTCTCTACGTCAACTAAGAACCTTAACTAACTTATCCATAATTGATTAATTACTATTTAGAAGAAAAAAAAAAAACCTCTAATAATGGCTTCCCAATCAATTACTTTACTTAAACGTTTGGGTTTTTAAATTACTACTAATTACGAGTATATAAAATCTACTTAAGTCCTTACTTGGCACAAGCACCTTAAATACGTTATGAAACGAGACAGCCAGAAATTGTGTTGAGCATATTTTAACTCTGCAAAGTGTTGGACGGTCTATTCAAATTAATATTTCCAAGTATTTTTCAAGTCTGAAGACGAACATCTCATCAAATATGAACCCAAAGATATTGGGATTTTAATACGAAAACTACAGAAAACCAAATTCTTTCAAGTATTTAATGAAGAAGAAAAATGTTAAAATTTCTAAAAATTTTAAAACTTGATATTTTCAATTTGATACTCAAATTTCCGTACCGTTTCAACACTTGCCGCTCTCTAATACTATAATTTGCGTGCTCTACCTAACTACATACATATAAATTGTTCTAGTAATTTCCCAAAGAAAAAGAAAGCTTTACGCCAGACAGAGCCTAAATCAGTCTAGTTTTACGAAACTTATACTATATAATATGAACTTATATACCACACGCACACTTACATCGCATATATATACTTACTTATATATTGACCTATATTGATTAAGTGATAATTTGCGTACTTATTAAACGACAAAATGATAAGCTACAACTATACTCAAAAAAAAAACCCCAAAAAAAATTTAAGAAAACCAAAACAAAATGAAAACCAAAAATTTATGATTAATACTAGGCATACTTTAAATAAATAAAAAAAAAACAAGAAACATTTTGCTTAACATTTGCCATACATAATTTTAAAACCAAGATGCTCGATCGAACCTTTGAAACTAATTATCATTATATTATTATGATTGTCGCTATGATTAATACCTATGATTCTTGTTGGCGTGTAAAAGGTGCAGTTCTTTCAATTTAAAACAATATTTATGATAGACTACATAAAAAGTTCGAAAAACAAAAAATTAAATGAGATTAATAATTTCATATACTTTTTGCTTAATGAATCCCCTACATGTATATGTATATATATATAAACATATATATATATACAAATGAGCATATATACGATATATAAAAAAAAAATATTTAAACAAACAAAAACACAAAAAACAACTTGCTCTCTTTATTTAGAACGTACGTAACATTTTTCTAAACTAAACCTAAAAACTTAAACCTTAAATCGAAAAACTCGTAAAAATGGTCGCAAGCAAAATGATGAAAAGCATTAATTAAAATTTAAATGCCCATTAAATATATACATACTTATATACACATATATACATATATATATATATATACCTATATATATGTATATACATTTATATATATATATATAAATATATATATTTTATATAACGAAATGATAAAAACATAAAGTATATATATGCAACTATAACTTAAGTAGGCAATATATCTAAAGATATCCCAAAATGTTTGCATATGGCTCGCAAATTGAAGTTGAGGAAACAAAAAATACTACCAAAAAAAAAAAATACTCACTCGAAAACTAGAACAAAGACAACAAAAAACGAAAAACGAAAAAACACAAAACAAAAAGCAATAATTTTTACAACAAGGCGAAGGCGAATACATTTAAATGAGAACTAGTGGCAGTGACATAACATTTTTAATATATATATATAAATTAAATACTATATGTAATAACACACAATACAAATACCAAACTGTATATTAAAGCACGGCCAACAAAAAAAAAGAAGAAGATAAAAACCAACAACAAGAAAAATAACAACCAACTTTGCAACAAAAAAAAAACGAAATGATAGAAGTGTAGCCGGAGCTGTTGTATAGCCTAGTCGATGCCATGTATTAGCGATGAGATGGTTAATAAATGCGTCTGCTTTTCCACCCCATGGGTGGTGCAGTGCATAATAGTATTGCGCACACATATATTATAATATATATAAATATATATATATGGACATACCACAAACGATATTACAATTACAATGCAGCAAATTTAACTGACAACAAACACCAAACACCAAAACACAAAATTAACAGCAAATTCACATTGTACAAATACCACGATGTACATTACATTAATTGCGTCACGCCAACCCAACGTGGTTGGCCAAATGCTCTATAAACCAACAACATGGCGATGGAGAACTGGAAAACATGAAAAACACTTAACATTATATTTATCTGGCCAAAAACGGAACAATACTAGATTTGGGAATGACACTGAAAGTGAAATTATTATAGTTATTCCCGTTGACTGTTTCTTTAAATATTTATACAGTTTTTGAACTTATTTCTGATTCTTTTATTTATTCTAATCTCTTTCTCTCTTAGTTTTCTTCAGTCTTCAATATAATACTTATTCGAACTCAAAACAGCATTTTCTAAGCTGCTAATCTTTCTCTCTTTAATCAAGTATTTCCCATCTAATTTAATAATTATCTGCTTATTCTATTTAAGGCTCTGGTTCTATCTAGAGCTGAGCTGAACTTCTTAAGAGTTGTATAATCGATCTTAACTTTTCGAAATTATGTTTGCAAGGAATCGCCTTTTCTTATTCTCCTATAAATACTATATTTATTTGGCCTATCTCTTTTCTCTATTGGTTTGCTGTGTTGTTGGATCTGGTGTCAATTCGCAAAAAATGCAGTTCAATCACATAGCAGAAAAACTCATAAATAGACTATCTTAACGCATTCTTAACTCGAACGCTCACTTTTACTCATTGATCGCATAGGTCTTGGGAAATAAATAGCAATCGAAAGAGCAGGTGACAAATGAATTGCTTGCTCTCGAAATGAGATAACTTCCACTACTTAAAAAGCAAATGAAAATAAAAAAGAAGTCAGATAAGCTCTTATACATGCCGTACATGGTTAAAACTAAACAATAATCTTCCAAATTAACTTTAAAAAACCAAACGCATACAAGAACATAATTATATATACACACATATATATATATACATATATATAAAAACATATATATTATAACGATATATACATACGAAAAACAAGAATGAGAACTACCAAACTTACTTATTTAGTATGACACCCAGCACACATACTCATACATATACACACACACACATACACATACACACACACATAAACACTCACTTTAAACATATCGCGCCCACTTTTCTCTATAAAGTACTGCGAAAGAGTACAAAAACTTATGTAGAACAAACTATGCTACAGAATATTCCAAAAAAAAGAAAACAAAAAACGAAAAAATCAAAAAAACTAACCTAACAAAATTTATGAAATTGTTAATCGACTAGCATTCCGCACGGAGTGTTCATATACTATATATTCTTTCGAAGCACTTTCTCTCTCTAATCGAAAACTCAATCCATGAAGCGCAGTACAAATGTCGGCGTCTGTTAACATTTTATACAAGAAGACAAGAACAACAAATCAAACAACAAGCTAACACACACACCAACACATACATATACAAGAAAATAAAAAAATCAGAATCAGCTTAGTTAGCATCGATCAATCAAACAATCATATAATGAACTCAAGCTCCTTTCAATTCCCAAATCCTAACTCTTAAAAAGCGCACACAAATTCACACGTTAAGTGGAGATCGTAAAGGTCTCGCTTTAAAGCCACTTATATAAGATTATATATATAAAAAAAATATATATATATATGTATGTATATGTATGTATACAACATTAACGTATATATATACATATATATATAGATATATATATATATAAATATTTATATATGAGAAATTGTTATGGTTATAGATTTTTACCAAGTTGAATAATTGCGTAACAAAAAATCCAAACCAAAAAAAAAATTGTTGAAAAATTAGTAAAAATGTTCATAACATATAAATGAAGCGTTACAGAGCAAGAAATAATAATAATAATAAATATTAAAAGATTAATAAAAAAAAATACAGTATATACTTTATAAAATATTAAACTTACAAAATATAAAATCATTGTTTGAAATTAAAGTGAAAAAGAAAACTAAAAAAAGAGACGAAAAACACAACTTGTGTCTGCTAATTTTGTCCTTGACCAAATTTTTTATTTAAGTTGCAGCTTAAAGCGCCGTAAGTATTAACCAAATTTTAATTAAACTAAAAACAATTGGCATATTTAAAGTACCCTTAGAAATTCCATAATATAAAATTAGCAAACACATAGCACAGACAAATAATTTATGGACGCTAAACAACTGCGTTAGTTAACAATTAAATCACCAACAATAATAATACTAAAAACACTTAATGAGAGAGCACATAATCATTAATTTCAGCTTTAAATACGAAATATATATAATTATCATAGATATATACAATACATACATATATATATATATAACAAATATATTGATTTTTATAAGTATTTATTATGTATTTACCAAAACAGTTAGTATGAGTAACTTACATTCTTTCCTTTTTTAAAATACGTAACGCTGTGTATACAAAACTTATATATTCGAATATATATACTACCTACATATACATAAGAAGTATATAGTGTGTGCATGTACGTGTAACGAGTACATCAAATAAACGTTTCAAGTTGCGTCCGTTGTATAACACAAGCAAAAAATAAACAAACAATAACATATGCGGCGACTGCAAGTTGTCCAGCTGTCAGCTTTCGTCTGCATTGAGCAACGATTAACGATAAACGAAAAACGATACACGATTACCAACTAACGAATGACGATCGCATAGTTGTCAGTTGTCGTTTGCATAAACATGACTTTGAATTTGAGATGGGCGCTTGTCTCAGCTTTTCAAACAGGACACGCACGGGTTTCTCAATTGGTTTTCACCTTTGAATGTTGAGCCGTTCCAAGCGCACAATGTGCTCGAAATCTCTGAAATCACGCTTTGTATTCGTCGTGTTGGGTCGTGCTTGTCTGTGTTTTGCTAAGAAAAGCACGGTAGGTGCCCTACTCAATTTTCAGTTTTGTTTAAAGCAGCAAAACAAGAAAAACCCGATAACGATAAATAATAAGATCCGGAAAAAACAAAACGTTAATGAAAATCCAGCAAAAAGTAATAGTTAACATATTGGTAGACTAATTTAATGTTTTTATAGCGTTTTCAAATTTGTAAGTATATAACAAGAACAAGAACAAGAACAAGAGCAATGCGTTTATTATTTTTAATAGGCAGGTAAACAAATGCCAATGCAATTATCGGTCAAGATAATTCCTATCGATTTGGTACCGTTGGCAAAGCAGTTCGTTATGCAAAATAACCGTCGTGTGTGTAATACAAAAAACAATTCCTTGCCCACCAGTGATTTTTGTGTTGTTGAGTTTAATTGTTGTGCAATTTTTACTTTACATTTTTACATACGTGTAGTACGTAGTCATGCATACATATGTATGTACATGTGTGTGCATGTATGTGTGTGCTTTATTTTGTAACGAGAATTGTTGAACAAGTGTGTAATTAGTACATACATACATACATACATAAATGTTAATTTGAATAGTGAACAAGAGAGTATTATAATACAAAAACAGAATTAATTTTAATAACTGATACGCTTTTAGCACATAAGATTGTACAAATAATTTATATAAATACATACATACAATACACTTACACACACACATATGATAATATTGAAAAGTTATAAACAGTTAACTGTCTGTATATGAACAAATTCTAGAAACGAATCTTGCATTAAACTTAATATTTTGAATTTTAAATTTTACAATATGTTATCTGGAATTCTCTTTTTATGTTGTATTTGTATATTGTAAGCATTACAAGACAGGAAAGATCGGAAGGAGGATCCATCCTGTAAGCGAGTCAAACGAAAGTGATGAAGATGCCATTGGATTGACAAACCGGGAAACCCTGAACTTGCTGAACCATTGAATTCGGCTTTACTTTACAACAATTGCAAATAATACAGCGATGCTCTAAATAAACAGAATGTTATTTACTTTATAGAAGTACATATTTATACATAACAAAACAAATACATATATATATATATATACATATATACACATATATGTATAATTAAATGCAACATTTAGATTTTATACAAAAACACACCACAATCATGATCCTCCCCTCCCTCCCGAAACCCATCCTCGTCCAAAACCTTGCATCAAATCAGATCAAATTGTCATTAAAAACAAGAAATTAAAATAAAGAGCGATTAGAAACAAATCAAATACACAAATAGTCAATTTCGATGGCACAGTAAATACGAGTAAATACTGACAAATACACCAGTTGATGAAAGATAAATATAAAAAGAATTTTGAGAGGAGAAGAGGGGCGCAAAATGGAACGACACTTATGTAAATCAAAACGAAGCTAATAAGCATAGATACAATACAATGTTAACTAGTTATTTAGGTGAAATATACAACAACTCACACTCAGATACATTTAAATCGTAACGCTTAAATAATAATAAACACTATCAAACACACACAATCAAAAACTAACACACACATGCACACATACACACACACACACACAGATGAACGCGTCAAAGATGAGAAAAATGAAAAACCGTTACATAGCCGAATTGTAGCAGAGCCGCAGCAAACGAATTAACGAATCAAATGGCCGTTTAATAAAATTTTTGTTATTAACAACAACAACACCAAGAAAAATTTGTAAAGCATTATTGCAGTCAGCATATTGCTAGCAAACAAAAAAAAAATATATATATATATATATATATATATAAATATATATATATATAAAGTTAATGTTCAAACTAACTAATATATAACAAATATTATATAATACAACAAACTTAGACTGTATGTTATTTTCTCAATACAATACCTACCTATAAAAACAATAAAAACAGATTCAATAAAAAGAGTTATCCAAAAGGCAGTGCACAATGTTTGAATTTCTGGTGCGTCAGTTAATAAATACAAGAAATAGCTGTCTGGTAGCTTTAATAGGCATTGCTGCCAGATTTCGATTTGGCACGTTGCACGTTCTTTTGTTAACAGTGTGGCAGCACCGAAATTCAATATGCACATTCTCAACGAATGGCAACATATTTGATTTGTAGATATTTTCTCTTGCTGAGCATAAGGTCACACTGTCCCTTCCCACGCGACCAACAACACAGAAACGTGTGTTCTTTGGTACGTCGTGTATTTTTTCACAAATTAAACAATATTCAGGTAAAACAACTGTATTCAACAGTTGTCAGCACCTATTCAACAGCTGCTCTAACAGACCGCGACAATGAGACGTCCCAAGAAGGTATGTTTAAAGTAAACTAGTAACACGCAATTTACAGCCAAAACTGTGAGGTTATTTTCTATACACTACACAAAACAAAGAACTAACATTTTATCTGCTTGTTTGTCACTTCAATTCACAGTACGAGTCCGGCGAGGCCACACAGTACATTAGCCGGCGTGCGGCGCTGCGAAGGCTACAGCTATCGCTGAACGACTTTCGCCGCCTGTGCATCCTGAAGGGCGTCTATCCACGCGAGCCCAAGCACAGAAGACGCGCCCAGAAGGGTTCGTCGGAGATCAAAATTCTATACCATACCAAGGACATTCGCTTTCTGCTGCACGAGCCCATCGTGTGGACGCTGCGTGACTATAAGGTAAATACTGACAAATTAGCGGGTTGCATATATTCTAAATATATATTTTGATTGTAGATCTTTGCCAAAAAATCGGGTCGCGATCGAGCCATCAAAGATTTTCGCAATCTGAAACGTCGCCTAGCCTTGTTCCCTGAGATCAAGCTGGATCATATTGTTAAAGAGCGCTATCCGACCTTCATTGATGCGCTCAAGGATCTGGACGATTGCCTCACGCTGCTCTTTTTGTTCAGCACATTTCCCTCACTGCATTTGATTCCCCGCGAGCAGTCGAATCTGTGTCGCCGTCTGACCATTGAATTCCTCCATTATGTGATTGCCTCGAAGTCTCTGCGCAAGGTGTTTATCTCGATCAAGGGCTACTATTTCCAGGCAGAGATCAAGGGACAGAAGATCAATTGGATTGTGCCACATTATTATCCGTTCAAGCCGCAGTCGCGTCAGGAGGTTGACTTCAAAGTCATGTCCATATTTGTAGAGTTCTATACGATAATGTTGGGCTTCACCAATTTCCGTTTATATCATAGCCTCAATCTGGCGTATCCGCCACAATTCCCTAGTGGTGTGCTGCAGGACAACGATGAAACGTTTAAGGACGAATCCAGCTTTGTCTCGGAGCGCATTGCTGCCCTCAACTTTGAGTTGCTGCGCACCGACAAGCTGCAGGAGGATGAGGAGGAGCTCGATATCGATATGGAGTTGCTCGAACAGGATGGCGACTCCAAGCGCATAATCAAAATGAAACAGGATGCCCAAGAGATAACCCGACTGCGCACCCTGTTCAAAGGCCTCAAGTTCTTCATCAATCGCGAGGTGCCGCGCGAGCCACTCGTCATCATTATACGCTCGTTTGGCGGCATAGTGTCCTGGGATTCGTCAGTCTTCTCGGGGTCCTCGTACGAAGAGGGCGATGAGAGCATTACGCACCAGATTGTGGACAGACCCAGCCTGGCAACACAATACATCTCTCGCGACTACATACAGCCGCAGTGGATCTTCGATTGTGTCAATCAGCGCCAGCTGCTGCCCACCAATAAATACTTCATCGGCGAGACGCTGCCGCCGCATCTGTCACCTTTTGTCGACACCAAGCGGGATACCTATATACCGCCCGAGGAAAGGGCGCTCCATGATCCTTCTCTGATCGAAACGCATGGTAAGACAAGTTACTGTCCAAATTGTGGGCAATCTTCTTAATATTGTTTCTGCTGCAGCTCAAAGCGATGATGAGTCTGAAGAAGAGACTGCACAGGAGGAGGACGATACAGTGGAGCAGGAGCTGCTCGATGCGCAGTTGCAGCGCGCCTATCAGGAGGAGACGGCCGAGTACAAGAAGTATGGCGGTGCCGATGGCGTCAATGAAGATGAAGAAGACTCTGACGACGATCAGTTGTATGAAGACGAGGAGGAAAGCGAAGACGAGGAAGAGGAAGAAGAGCTCGATGAAAAGGAAAAGCGACTGCTTGAGGAGGTGCGTCGTGCAGTATTAAATATAGTACACAGTATTTAACAATCTTCTATCTCTCCATGCTCCCTACAGAAACAGAAAATGTCCGTGCAGTCGGGCAAGGTGCACAAAGTGAACAAGCGGCAGGTGCACAAGGCTGAGGTTGATGAGCATCGGTTGCAAGCACGCATGGTTAAGCCGCGTCATCGCAATCTCTTCCGCAAGCTGATACGCGAGAAACAGAGCAAGGAGAAGGAGGAGTGGCTGCTGCGCAAGAAGCGACGCAACATCGACACCGATGTCAAGGAGCAGAAAAAGACGGCCAAGCGGGACGCGCGGAAGGCGGCTGCCACTGCTGCCGCAGCTGCTGCTCAGTTGGGCGCCAAGTAAATGCCGATATGGTTTATCCTGCGTCTTGATCTTAGGCTTAGTTTGTACACAAAAATAATAAAAGAAATGGAAAAAAAAGATAATCTATCGAACGACTTTTAAATTGTGCGCACAGCCTACTTCATGTGACTACACAATTGAAGCGCAGCTAACATCGTGTAACAGATTTTCCCGCAACCAACTTCGTTGTCCTGAATTTGAGGTTGCCTGCGCAAATATAGAGCTCTAACGTGAAGTTGGCTGTGCGCAAAATTCAGCTAGTACGTGAAGCTTGCTGTGCATAAAATTTTGCACATACATGAAGTTGGCTGCAACCAAATATTCTTCAGGCACCCGCTGCCGATTCTGTTCGACTGGTATTTCAATTTTTGACCAGTCCGATTTGGCTGCTTCAAAGAGCGGCTGCCCAGCGGCTTAACTTCGTGGTTTTGCTCCTCATATAACAGCATTGAGTTGGGGGGGATTTTGCTCAATAACTTAACAAGAAACCAAATTTGTATATGATGAGCAGACAAATGAAGCTACATTGCTCACATACAATTTGTATGCAAATCATGCTTCATATAAAAGTACAATTTCTGTCGTTCTGCTAGGCAAAATACCAGGCGAACATAATGACAACAGTTAAAAGGCTTTCATAATCCCCCTCAGAATCAGCAGAAATCGTTAAAAAAAAAATACTGCATTCGTTGCACAAATCTCGTTTTATATGTAAAGCTTAAAGAATAATTTGAACAATAAGAACTCGCTATAATCGATTTTGAATTTTACACTTTGTGAAGAGAACACATAAAATTTATAAAAATCATATACATATATATATAGTACAACAGCAAAAACAGCAGTCAAAAGCAAAAGCAAATGAAACAATTGTTATAAATATAGGAATAATAGAAGTGTCAATTGCAAATCGCTGAACACTGACTGTTAGAATTCCTAGTTACGCATACTCTAGTTATAGTTCATAGTATTACTTATGGGGGATGTGGGGATACAATCGCTTTAGAGCTTAGGCTAGAATTATTTGCTTGGCTATTCAGAAACTGTTTTGAAATTTATTATTTATGTAATTTTAACTAACTCGATCTGACGCCCATCGTACATACTAAAATTTGTATATGGTATATGTATGTATATAGTACTCGTATATTGTATATGCCCTGACACAGTCCAAGTCTGTCAAAGTAGTACCTATTACTCTACGTATGTATAATGTGTGTGTGTATACAATAATTATATATTTTGTTGCAAGAGTCTCACATTTGCCGCTTCTGTTCTTGAGTAAGTAAAAAAAATATCGGCTATATTTTTTTAAAAATTCTAAGTGTTTGTTGTGTTGCTTTGATCTTAAGGATTTTAGAATCTATTGTTTAATCACTATCGCTGTTATCGCCGCCAGCTGCACCATCCTCATCGTCATCATCATCGCTATCCTCCAGTTCGGGCATGGGAAATCGCAAAATAGCCGCAACGCCCGTAAGTTGAGCGAGTTCTAAAATTCACAAGAGAGATACAGGTAAATATAGAATTTCATAAATATATAAGAAGTTATTCCGTTCAGTCTCGAATACAATTAGAAAATTATAAAGTAAATTATATAAATTATTAATAAATTAATAATAAATAAGCGGACCTTGTCGATCGCCTACATAGGCCTTTAGAAATTTGCATGGACTTGAACCCATAAGTACACTCGCTGAGAACTAAACCTCGGCGCTTGAAAAATGTAAGATAATTGCATAATTTGAAATATCCGGTCCATTAGATTAGATTAAGAAGTCTACGTGCCAGTGGTCAACTTTACTAAAAAGTGCATTCCCACAGTTACATGCCATGCTGCACAGTACGTAGTAAACCAAGGCCAGTACGCTGACCAAGCAAACCAGTCAGCTTATTTTTGCTCAGCACTTGGTGTAGGAGTGATTGCAGTTGGCAGTTTCAAGGCTTACCGGTTCTGTTCTAGAGTTGAACTGAACTTAACATTCAACTTGGTATTACAATTAACAATATGCAAATGTTTGCAGTGATCAATTCTATGTAGAACATTGTAAACAATTTTTTGAATTGCCTCATGTGCTTTGGTTTAGTATAGGTTCGGTTCAGATTTGTTTACTCAATGAAATTGTTGAGTTGGTTTTATCTGCACATAATTTAAATGCTCGTTTCTTTCATTTGTTTACGCTCTTTATAAAATGTTTATATATAAGTAATTAAAAGCTGATAAAAAAAAACAAACAAAACCAACCAAAAGGAGGGGATGTACTTGAGAAAGCGCTTCCAGCGATAACAAGTTAAACGCAATTATGTATGTGGAAATGTTCGAGTGGCGTTGAGAGACAGACCAGATTTGTAAATTTCATTAAGCTCCTCGTACGAGCAAAAGTTACAACAGCTACTAAACTATTGGGTTCTATTTTAGAATTACAGCGACCTATTTACGTTTTATACTTAAACATAAGCCAATCGTGAGTAAGCACTGAAAGATACCCTATATAATGTTTTAATATCAATTTTAAAATTACTTAAACTAAATAAAGCTTTTTCATTTATACAAATTGTAATCTGTGTATTGAACGTTCGTAAACATTTACAGGACTTTTAAATACTTCTATACCCCATGCAAATTATCTACAGGGTATATTAAAGGCATGTCGCAGACATTTGATAAGAAGAAAAGGAAAACAAACGAAAATGCGACACGTGACTCATTTACCAAGCAGCCACAGCCACGGCGTAAGAAATGTCTATTTAAAGACCCAAACATATTTACAAAAAAAACATACAAAATGTAATTTTAATTAAGAACATGTAAAATTAATTTGAAAATTGAAAGTGCTCTCGTCACAAAGTAGACTTGAGTAAATTATGCATTGCGGGCGATTTCTTTGCGAAATACATATGACAAACACATGTGTAAATATATATATATATAAATGTAAGTATAGATCTGTGCGCATATGCAATGCGAGCCATGTAAAAATAGAATTCTTAACGAGGTCATTAGACAGGGGGAGGTCTGCACATATTCTATAACAAACTGAAAAACACGCATAGGAATATTTGCATATTTTCTTTAGCACTTTTTTGCTATCTTATTAAATAAAATCCAAAATGATTCATTATTTAACACTTTGTTCTATGCTAATTCTTAAGGCTTTCAAGCGTTAACAAAAAAAAAAAATTTGTTTAGAAAAAATACTTACGTTCTCCCGATATATGCATACTGGAGAATATTTTCACCTCACCGCCAGCATCGCGCACCGATTCCACCAAATTAACATATTCTTTCCTGAGATTAATGTCTTGGCATCTGAAAGCAATCAAAATAGAAATTAAGAAAATCTTCATATTGACGATGGATATAATTATTTGTTGGGAAAGTTCAATAAATGGAATAAGGTAAAATTGATGCTCCAAATGAAAATGAATTTAAGAAACATAAAAAAAATATCTGAAATTCATTAAAAAATCACCTCTCACTTAACAAGCAATACTAAAGAGTACAAATAAAGTTATAAATAGGCAAACAAACAACTCGAAACATTACAAAGCACTTAATTTACCTATTACAGTTACATATCATCCCAGATCAGTTACATATGCATTCAATCAAAACATGCGATTAAAACAGACAACCCGAAAAAATATCTACACGTAATTGCGCTACATGTTAACCGAATACCAACAAATATAAACCCTGAAGCCGTCATAGGTATAGGATAAAAAACAATTATTATCTATTACGATTCAGAGTACGCATATCTATAGTTCAATTAAAAACCCAACGATCGCTGCTCGGGGCTCCGTGCTCGACGCATACCAAAACGCTTAATCATGTACGGGTACAAGTCATATGAGCACCTACAATAAATAATGCATAAGGTGTCGCGCTCAGCTGGAATTGCGCTAAAGGTTACAGTTATAGCCGCTGAGCTAATTGCATTGAAAATGCAAGTTGTTAAATCGGAGATAATGCGAACCGTTAAACTCCAGAAAGTAAACTGTATGCAATTTAAACGAAAAGTTCAAAAAACTTTCCAGATCTTATAGCCCGAGCAATAAAAAAAGTCAAATGCATTAACACAAAAAAACTGCGCCTTCTCTTTAAATATATGCAAAAATATTTATACAAAAAAAATCAACACAGGTAAAATTTCAATTATCATTTTAAATTGAAGGCATCGAAAGCGTTTTGTGTTTGCATTGTGTCTCTGTTCAGAGAAGAGCACAGCTAAAGAGCAAGCTAAGAGCACAATGTAACTAGATCACTTATTTTTGCTCTGTAAAACCTCTCTCTTGCTTTCTGCCTCTCTCTATTTCTTTCTCTGTAGCAATACGTTCCGCAGCACGTGTAGCAGTCAAAGAGTAACTAAAGGCAAACAACAGTAATTAAAAAGTTATTGAAACGCATGCACGATTAATAAATACCCTATACATTTAAGTCAAGAGGGCAATCAAGGCTCATGAATTAAGCTGAGCCATCAATCGATAACAAATAAGAAAGCCATATTATATTTTATAAATGTATTCCATTTATTTTTATTTATACCATTTTTTTTAATTACTTTGGTTAGATTAATTAAATTTTATTGCAACTTATTGCAATGAAGTCACGCTTACCAATAATACCATACCTCGTATTTATATGCAGGGTATTCAAAGAGAGCTCGAGCGAAGAGCGGAGACCGCTTCACAGTCTACTCGTGTAGAATTAGTTGTGAAGCGGCTTTCTTACGGCTCGCACGTTGGCACGGTAAAAAGAAGAAATACGCTACAAATACGAAGCGAAGAAAACAACGCGACAATTGCCACGCAAAAGAAATTGGTGCTGAGAAAAGCACAAGCAAAAAAAAGAAAGCAAAAGGTGCGTTTACGCCAAGTGAAAGTTTTTGTTGTTTTTACTGTCCATGTCCATGTCAAGTGCAAGAGATTTAAACTAGCAATCAGGTTTTCGAAGTTTTATAGATGTCGTGGGATTTTGAGATGCCTTGAGTCAGCGCTGGGTAATGTTGCAGCCGCTGCATCATTTGTGTCAGTATATCTGTGAAATACCTGTGTATGTTTTTTCCCATCCGTTAACCGCAGAGTTGATTTAAGAATTGATTCCATTGTTGTAGCTGCTGTATCTGTTGTCGCTGCTGCGTGACAATGATTGTACAATGAAATCAATTGTTATAATGGAATTAACGGAACGTAGGTGAAAGAGCCATGAGTTGGGGGCGGGATAGCTGAGGTCGCTCCGACAAGGCAACGTGGGGAGACGAGGGAAACATAGAGAAAGGCAAACGACAAATAAAGCGTCGCTGGTATCAAGATATCAACGCAGTATAAAAATGTTTAGATGGCGGCGGGAAAATGCATAATTAAATGTGTCGCGTGTTGTATTTATTTATTGTCTTTAAATTGATATGAACTGTTACTATTCAAATGTACAGACAATAAATTGAAATGAACTTGTGAAATTGTGCATCAACAATTTAGTCTCTTTTATGTGTATAAGCCAGACTTGCAAACAGGTTTACCTTTAAAAATGTTAAGTGCTTTTAATAAAAGAAACTAAAATAAATTGTATTGGACTGCAGAAAAAGTCACCTTACGAGTTTCTATCGAAGAGTTTTTTTTTTTACTTATGTTAAATAAATTGAAGCTTTTTAAGTCCATATTTAAAAGCGACATCTGAGAGCACATTGATCAATGAATGATTTCTTAATATGACACCAACTCAACTTAACCCAAATACAAAACAACTTTAGGTTAATAGATGAAAATAGTTAAAGCTATTGGTTGCCGAATTTCAAATACTCTGGCATATATATAAATGTTTATCGACTAGCTAAACTTATCAAAATTAAAAACTGTTGGATTTTTTTTTAAATAAATCTGATCAGTAATATTCACTTATAATAAGGTCTACAACAAATTAGAGCCCTTTCATTTATTATTGAATTTGCAAATAAAGGCAAAAGTTAAACCAACTTTCGAAATGTGCCCAGCTCGTGCCCAAAATAATATTTTAACAAACAACAAGCAACAGCAGCTGCAGCTGGAAATAGGGGCACGTTGCACGCGGCATAAAACGCCCTAAAGCAAAAGACTAGAAAAACTGGTTGGAGCAGCTACAAGACAAAAAAAAATATGTGAGAAAATAATCGAAGCAAAGAGCAGCAAAGAAAAGACGAATGAGTACCAAGAGTGAAATGAAAAGAGGACATAGAGAAAGATGTGTGGAGGGGGGGGGGGGGGTGAATGAAATTAGGAGGGAGATGGTAAGCATAAAAGAATTCAAGAACCAGTCAAAGACTTTGCCATAACTCGACAAAAGTGGATCATATTACAGCGGTATGCTTCCACATGTGGAATGCAACTCAATCGAATCGAAAAAATTCAGAATTAAAGAAGAAAGAAGACATAAGACATAAGCTCTTTAAAATTGCCTCACACGCAAAACCATAAACGGTGCGATTTAATAAATTGAAATACCTATTCGAATGATTGTCATTATTTTATTTTATTTTATTGTTGTTGTGTTGTGCGCCCACATGGGAAGTGCTAATAATTAGCGCAACTTGAAAGGCGACACAAAGAAATGGAACAGGCAAATAAGTAGAGCCAAAGGTGATACAAATGCCAATACACATATGCAATATATATACACATAACAGATACAGATCACTTACGTATGCAATGTGTAGATACAAACACAATATAAAATAGATACAGATATGGCTAAATTTACATGCGTTTTAGGGCAGTGCAAAATCTGAAATGCAAAAAAATCCAACGAGTGAACTGAAACAGCTCTGTAAACAAAGATCTCAGACGGCGCTAATCAAGCTAAAATACATACAAATATATATACATATATATATGTAGAGTAATATAATCTTAAATGAATATGCATATGGATAGACTGAGAGACGTGCGTATTGAGTACAGCTTGAAATACTATGAAATATTGTGGAATACTTAATATGCGTGTGAAAGAGCAACACAAAAGCAATTCGCAGGCATGTGTATCTGTGTGTGTGTGTGCGTGTGTGTGTATGTATGTTTGAGTCAACTAGCCAGAAACTAGAACAGCAACTATCTTTGTTTTCTTTGCTAGCAGCAAAAAAGTCAAAAGAATAAGACTCAAGAATTATTAAGATTTTGGACACAGTTCTTCATAGGCATATAAAATAATGGGATAATAGTTTTTGAAAATGCTACGCTTCTTTGTAGTTTTTCATTTTGCGAACCTAAAAAAAAAAGCAATAGCAGAAAACAACAAGGGATCTTTTCCTCGCATTTGTCTGTCATTTGGAACCGCTACTGCTACAGATATCAGCAAGAATAGCTGCAATTATTGACTCAGTTTCCCCCAAAATATTTCACTTATCGTCACGTTTAAAAAACAAAAATGATCACATTTAATTATGTCATATTAAAAAAAATTAAGTAAAAAATGGGTATACGGCAGGCACCTTTAAATTGTTTAGTGTAGCCATAAAAAATCACTGTTATAATTAATAACAAAAACCATAGATAATTAAATGTTCTAAAGCAGTTTAGATTAGAGTGGAAAGAATGTGAGATAAGAGCCCCAGCAACATGCTATTATAAGTTTCTTTAATCACCTTGTGGCATTTCTAAATAGTTTTAATTTTCTCTGCTTACAGTTCCTATTTAGTATAAGTGAAACTCTGGAAAGGATGCTTACTAAACAGCCCGACTACACCATATCAGAGCTGGGATATCCACAGCTGCATCTATTATACGACGATGGCTTCCACAAAAAGTGCCGCCCACAACAAGCGCCCAGTTGCAGTGACAAACCCAGTCCCAGTCACAGTCACAGTTATAGTCACAATTCCAGTCTGAGTCGACTGTTGCCGTTGCGTGAAACTTTGGATGATTACAACAGGCGGCTGCTGTGCGTGCAGAGTGCCAAAGTGGCAAATTGTGTTGCAAGTCTACGCAGAGAATCGGTTGATTTGCTGGCGCAGCAGAAGATACAGAAGAATCTACGAAATGAGCAGCAACAGCAGCGAGACAAGATCATCAGCAGAGCGTAAGAGAAAAATCATAAGTTTTAAATTGCTATCAAGTCAAGGGCCTATTTATAACTCTGCTCTTTTCGTTTCGTTTATCAATTTGCGCAACTATCAACAGCAATCAAAAATGTCGAGATAAAGCACAAGGAACGACGACGACGACGAAGGCAAAGGCGACTTTGGTGACTGGCGACTTGAATAGTTTTTGATGAGGAGGAGTATACGGCTGATCTACAATAATCATAATACGGGACTGATTAAACGTGCTAAATTTACCAACAAACACATTTTGCATAGACTTCTAAGCACTAATTTCTAATTCTAAGTAAATCAAAAGCAATAACACTTAATTTAATTGCATGCCACGCAAATATTTTGTTTTTCAACTCAGTTAATAGGAATTTATACGGCTCATTGAAAAATGTAGACGAGCCATGGCTATGCCTATGGCGAGGGGCACTTTCCAGATCCGAATACACGCAAAACGTAAACAAAACAAAAAACACTAATAAAAAAAGAGCCAAAAATGGCGACGACTCTGCGGGCGGCCAACCTTGATCATGAGCACAATGGGGCGCAAAGGGGCGCAGCTCGGAGGGGTGAGCACACATAAAATTAGCGTTTTCGGACGTGTTCTCTTTAAATGGCTAAATTGCGCTCAAGTTGAAAGTCAGACGCAAGATCTGGGAAGCGCCGGAGCTCAATCAAATGAATGTGGAAGACAAATTGAATACGCTACAAAAGGTATGAAAATCAGAGTATTTGAATCTAAACTAAATTAGTTTTTTACCTCAGCCGGGCTATAACTGTTTTTATGAAAGTGGTTCAATTTATTTGTAGTGGATTTAATAATAATAATAATAATAATACTATTCAAGCTGTTAGTTAATGTGTTAATGTGGAACACAAATTAAATACGCTACGAAAGGAATGATCCTAAAAATATGAAGAGCAGAATAGATGAATCTATTCCAAAATAGTTTTTTTACCCTAGCCACTTTTTTAATAGTATCTAATAAGAAAAAAAACCTCCCACCCAAGCTACACACTCATTCAATTAATATGCTACAAAAGTTAAGAAAATCGTATTTTTGTTGAGTAGTTCTACTTAATAACGTTCAGAGAAGTTTAATCTATTCTTAGATTTAGATTTCATTTAGTTATATGTAAGTTAAATGTAATTTGAATCATGGCAAATTAATGCGAATCTTAATAGATTATTTTTATATTATAATTATTCTCGTGTTATTTTTTGATGAAATTCCACTGCTGACTCATCATCTTATAAAAGCGAACGCTTTTCGTAAAACCATTTTATATTTATCTCATTATTATTCAAACGAACGCTTTGCTTATCTATCAGTTATTCAGCGGTGAAATGTTGATGAAACATTATATTATTATTTTTTATTATATTATATTATATTACTCTCAAAATGAGTAATTTATTTATAGTATAAATATGAATATGAGTAATGAAATTATCGGCCCCTAAGTGCTTCTAATTTCTTGAAATTATCCCCTTTTACAGATATATAAATATCTACCACAAGTCGCTTAAACTTTGAATCACAGGTAGCGCATCATTAGCTGCCACAAATGGCAATTATAAGCAAAAAGCAGGCGAAACTTTTAAAGTTGAAGGTTTGGCGAATTGGGCTTGTCAATGGATGTGCTCTTGATCTTTCTGCTTGGTTAAACGCGGAATTATCTTTTTGTGTTATGTATATATATACGTATATGTACAGGGATTGCACAGTTGATAAGGGGACAATAAAACGAGTTGTCTAATTTATTGAGTTATATTGAGTTCACTTCGAAGTGAGCTTTGATAAGAGAACAGTCTTTATAATCGACACGACAATTTGTTGAGGTAGCCATGCAGATTAGAGAATGAATCGAATATAAAGAGCAAAGTTCCAAAAGAATCCCTTGCTATATAATAATATAACATATAATTAATATTAAAAATGAATTTCTGCTTGAATTATACTTTGGCGATCTAAAACAATTTTAATTAAAGATTATGGATATTCCCATGCCTTTATTTAAAGTTTTTATGGATTTGTATTTCGCTGTCCGCAGTTCATGCCTTGTTGTAAAATTAAAATACACAGTGCAGGTAATTAAATAAAATCTAAATAAAATTTCTGTTCGAAATTTGGTTTAACGACACCCCTATAAACCAATTTAAATATATATAAAATTATATATTCATTTATCTCCCCAGAAACTAATCTCAAATGCTTTGAATCACTCACCTGAACAGATTGTCCGATATGAGCAAAAATTCTATAGATTGAGCCTCGGCGGCACGCAGGACATGTTTTTTGCCATAGAAGGCCTTTGTTGGTTCGCATTGCAGCATCATGTAGAACTGTTCCAGAACTTTCACCTCGCCCGCCGCTTTTGTGTCGGACATTTTGGCAACAACAGCGGGATCTTGCAGCACCTCTGCAAAATTAACATTTAATGATGAAATTAAACAAAAGAAATTGCAAATCGAGTGGAACACACCTTTCAGCGAATGCTTAAAGCCGGAGGATGCATGAACCAGCATGAATCTGCTCTTGTTGTCCAGCAACACTTTGCAGTCCAATTTGACGGCCTGCTGGAACATGTAATCGAAGAACTGATCGCGCACAAAGCCCGGCGAGGCAAGCAGCACACACTTCACCACATCGAAATTGATGTGACGCAATATGCTCTGCATGACCTGCTCGTAAAACTTGGCCAGACCCTTCTCGTGCTGCTGGACGTTGCCCTTGCGTTTGCGCGGTATGGACACCTCGATTTTGCTACGCACCAGCGTCATGCTGGCCGTAATAAGGCACACATTCGCCAGACCCTCCTGCATGACGACAGCGGCCACATCCGCCGATTGTGTGGGATCGCAGGCCATTTCGATGCGCTCTAGCGCAATGGTGTCCCATTCGGGTTTGCGCAGCTCGAATTTACGATTCAGCTCCAGGTCCAGTGTGTGATAGGCGCCCATTTTGACATACTGATTCTCCTCGATGTTGCGCCCCTTTAAACGCAGCACACACGCCTGCGTATCAAAGTCGATCGACTCCACGGCAATGGTTAGCGTGGTGCGCACTCGGCTGCTCGTCGACGACCCGGTGGCCGTTTCATTCTGCACTTTGCGTATGGTGGTACTACGAACGCTGTCGCCCTCGGAAATTAGATTGTAGGCGTGCCACATGTCTTCTGACTCCTCCGGCATGAGGGTTACATTGCTGTGGCGAGATGGGGAATTACATTGTGATGAAAGTGTTAACTAGTTGCATTTACCCCTGCATGCCCTTGTCCACGTATTTCCCAAGCAACTTCATCTTGCAGCTATCGCCAGACGTTTAATTTTTGTTTTGTTGTTGCTTGCGTTGGCGCTGCGTTCTTTGTGTTTTTTGCTTTTGTATGCTTTTTGTCACTTGCATTGAGTAAGAAGTTTCCTTAGGTCAAGCGAATTGTTCAGCATTTTCGGTAGTTGTTGTTGGTAGGCTCGCCGCAGCTATTAAATCAAAATGTCTACGAAAATTGCCAAATTCCACACGGCAAACTTTTTGACATCTTAGAACAGCTGTCATTCAGTGTTCGACAACGACTATTTAGAAAAATCATGTGCTCCTCTATAGAACGCATCGAACCATCGATACTGCACCAAATTTTAAACAAATTAAAATAAGACTATAATTTATGGAAATATGTATTAAAAAATACACGCTATTTTTTTTTATTAATGTTACAGTTTACAAATTTGTACGGATTTCGAGAGTCGCCTCTCAACTTAAACTAACAGCCTTTCAATTTCCTGCTGTATGGAGGTAATCTGCGATTTCAGCTGACTACCTTCGTTGGTCGTCACAGAGCACGCCACAATGGGCCTGGACACCCCGCAGGCACGTCCCAATGCCTGCTTGGAACGCACAAACACATACGGCACATTCTTATCCTCGCACAGCAGCGGCAAGTGCAACAGAATCTCGATGGGCTCCGTATCGCCAGCCAGGACAACAATATCAGCCAATCCGCGGTTCAGCGTCTTCGTTGCCTCGTTAGCTCCCTTGCGCAGCTGGTTGTAGTTGAGGGCCTGCTGCAGAAGATTCATTATCTTTGCTGTCAATTGGGCATCGGCCAACGGGAATGCTTTTGGATTAACTTCCTCGGTCTGCCAGAAACAAAAGTGTTCATAAGCAAAAATGTTTTACTGCTATTTTTGCGCGCACACTTACCATTTTGGTTATTTTTTGGTCGTTTTTCTGTGTAAATTTATTTAAAAATTTATATGCAACCTCTCGGCCTGTGTGCTTCACTGAGGGGCAGAGTTAATAATAAAACGTTTGTAGAAACACGTGCGTTGATACTACTTGTGTAGTTTCTTAACACTGAAACTGTACCACTTTCTTACAATGGTGGCAACACTGCTTACGATATATCGATAAGTTTGTTAATGTTCCCTGCTCATACCACGAAAGGCGGGCAAAATGTACATTATAAATGGTTTTAAGTATTTTGGATTATTAACCTTAGAAGAGCAATGATTTAATGTAAGAAATGTTAAAAACTATATACAATATATATAATTTTATAAATTGTAATATCATTTCATCTTCTAAACCAATTAAATAATTCGAGGATGTGAAATTAATTCTTAGTAACATTTTACTCAAACAAGCTCAGGGTTTAAATATATTCCAGATGCTCCAATCATTTCTAGATATGTATTCTAATTTAAAGTCTTTAGATATCCTGATGCTTGCAGAATTCCTGAGAGTACATAGCTGCGATGGGAAAATAGTTTTCCCCACGGATTTTAAGTTTAGTAATTTATGTCTTGATTATCCAGCTGAAATACAGGCTAACATTTATGGTCTTCGGGCAGTCGCAAGAATTTTAGAAATGGATATCCATAGGACTAGGCAGACAATTTATAAAATTAGGCTTACATGTTTTTTTTGCAGTCAGTTTTTAGGCGTTTTAATGCCTCTACTTACTATCTGCTTAGTGGTAATAGTTAATACTTTATTTAGTATCATAAACAGGCCATATTTCTTCACTCCCATAATTCTCTAATATTTATATGCTTTGGCAGAATCTTGATTCTCAGTCCCAATTCTTTTTTAAGCCGTGAATTACAATGGGATCTGAAACTGTTGTTCTTGTATTGATCATCACCTTAAACCAAATCTATCCTCAGCAGAAATGCATTCATAGTTGATTTCCAAATTGAAGGAGCAACAGGTACTAGGCCATTATTTATTCCAGTTTAAAACAATACACAAATTACGTAGGCTTTCCGTTAAATACAAAAGGGATTCACTTTATTACCAATTCATGTTCTTTTGTGTACATTATTTAAAAGTTCCTGCAAAACAATAAACAACATACCGTTAGTCATATGCGGTCTATGGGGAATTCAAGACAATTCTAGACACTTACTTGGTAATGAGACCATCCTTCTTGGCCAGACGCACAATGCAATCGTCGGACTCGCCCATGCGACGGATCTCACCGCAGATGGCGTAGGTCTTGGTGCCATCGGTTTGGCGGCCGGTCTCGGGATCCACAACAACAATGCTCAATTGCACGGAGGCGTGATCCTTGGCGTGGATGATTCTGTTCGATGCCGAGCTGCAAGCAAATCAAAACAACAACAACAGTTATCCAATTAGCAAAAATGAGCTACAGCATACGCGGTCAAAACACGTGTTCATTGTACACTCACCATTTGCGGGGCACGTACAAATCAACATTCTCACCGGCGTCGTTCTCCATTATGCTGTAATGCAAGATGAACCATTTAATTAGTATTTAATGCACTTTTTGAACCAAATAATCGAATTTTACTTACATTTTGTAATAATTTTACAAATTAGCGACCCAACACTCGTCGATGGAGGCTGAAAAGAGAAAGAGTGAAGTTGGCTGCGCTGTAGGGTTGCTTAGACGAAATATCGATAAGTCAACATAATACTGATCTGGCAACATTATCTTGTTGATTTCATTGCGTAAATCCACATCCAATTTAAATTACAAATTTAAAAATATATTTATTTATTTGGGGATACTGCACTGATATTAAGTAATATTAAATATGCTTTAATCTGCTCAGTAAGTCATTTAAACGTTTCCTAAAGCACAAATAAAAATGTAATTCACCGGAATGCTTTTACTTTTAATAAACAATTTTGTATTTTATAATTAATAAAACTTATAATTTTTAAATAAGTCAATAATATTTGGAAAAGCTATAAATATATTTTTTGAATAAATAAAATAAGTGTCGCTTGTTGCTGCGAAATGCATCGATGTTGTTATCGAGTGTATCGATTGCTTAGTAGCCGTTCATAAATATTTATTAGTCGTTTGGCAATGTGAAGAGTAGTGCTGCATTGCATCAAAATTGGCGCCGGAACTTTCACGGCCTTAGTGCCCATCGCAAAGTCGGTAGCTGTTAGCTTCTAGTCCAACATCCACTGGATATATAGATCCAATTATTAAAATCAGTGACAAAAATTCGTGCGCATTATAAATTACATATCTGTGAACGGGCCCTTATAGTTACTTTGCATGTGAGTATTGATTTTAGACAGACTCTGTGGCATGCGTGGACGTCCTTGATACGGTGTCAACGTTGATTTCCCTTCAATGGGACTTCCGCAGCGATTTTGTTTTTTTTTCTTTTTAACTTTTGCCAACTTTGCGTATTTTTAAGTACGTGTGTGGGTGTGTATTTGATTTTAATAGGAATTGACGCGTCTGACTGACTTTCTGTATTTACTGTTCACATGTGAGGTGAGAGAAATGAGTTTTTAACACTTACCGTTATTTGGAGTTATTTAAATGTATATAAAACGAGGACTAAATAATATTAATTTTTGTTGGAATTTATTAACTTATTATTAATAAATATATAAAAGTGTCAACATACTAGTTAACAAACTTATATCAAATATATTTGTAAATCAAAACTTAAATATTTGATTCTTCAAAATACGATCAGTGGGCTTAACAGTCACATAACATAACCAATTTGAGTTTAACATGAACTCTATGTTTGATTTGAAATTTGGATTCTTTTCCGTTAATTTTTGATTTATTGCATTCTTAAATCGTTTAATATTACGCTTAATTAAGTTGAGCTTAATCGAGTACTTATACACTTATATTTTAGTTAGTATTAAAAGGTTAATGGCTCATTATCTATAAATATCAAAAATGGACAAGCTCTTCTGTTCAGCATTTGGCTGTTGCTTCTCAGTCTTCTCTTAACTTTTATCGCGTTCGGTTGCAACACGCTTGTTACTCGTCCAAAAGTTTTGCGGCGTGTTTTCTTGGCTTGTACGTTGCAGTCGTAAATTTCTTGAACATACCTCAGAATATAGACCGGCTCACAGCCTCTTGACCTTAAGCGTGTGTATGTTTGTGTGAATTTGCATATTATATTAAATAGAAAATGTAAATTTATGCGCTAAAAATGAGATCATTTGCTGAGTTTGATACTATTTTTAAACGTTGAACAAAATCCTCTAACAATAAAAGCATCTGCAAATAACAACTAGATGGCAACTAGGGCATTAAAACAGAAATGAAATTGAAAATGTTGTTGCCCTTTAAAATGAAAATGCAAACACTTAAAAAGTATTTTTGTTTTATAATAGATTTATTAACAGCTGGCAAAGTTGTTTTTTTTTTGTGTGTAAGTAGGCAGTAAATGATTGTTATTGATGATGTTGACAGAGTGACGAAAGGGTAAATAAACCCAAGATAATCGGCGTTAAAATTGATTACATGTAATTGCCAAATGGCATGTTTATTGAATTTACAACTGTTAAGTGGGGAAGAAATTAGAAATAGTTTTCATATCAAAAATGTTCTGATTACCACATATATCAGTTATTTGACCTAGAAGACTTTCAGTAGATTAGAAGCAAACACTACTTAAATGAACCAAACAAGTTTGTTAAAAACACAAATACGTGTTTAATATTAAAATGAAACTAAGTAAAAAGCAATTAAGATGCGCTCAAAGTTGCCAACAAACAATAAGAAATATGTCTAGAAACTGTGATGACAGCACCAAAATGTTTGCCCCTGCTGTGCGGCATGTTGTTGATGACGCCAGAAGCACATGTATAAAACTTGAAGTGAAGCACTTTCTAGGTCAAAAGTTGAAAGGCAGCCAGTCAGCTCGGCGAACCCTAATGAAGATGATGATGCTCGTAAAACTATAAAGAGGAAAAAGATACTATAAAAAAAGCAAAACTAAAAGTTGTTGCATGAAATGCAATTATCAAAGCAACGCAACAACGTAAAAGCAATGGGTAACCCTCCACTCCCCCTTAGTCACGCCCACCTGTCAATTGTGGGGGAGTTCCAGCGTCAATATACAAATTATAAAAATAAAAAAGAAAAATATGATAATAATGATTGGCAGCAACATACAAAATTAGAATCAAATTGCATGTGATTAAAAATAATTGCAGAGCTTGTGCAAGAAAGGAAAGTTGACTTAACGCAAATGTGTATTATTATGGACAAAATGATATTGGTGATTTGAGCCAACTTCAAAGATATAACAGAGAACCGTATCTGCTGCCCCAAGGATCTATCATAATTCTATCCTTTCATTCTCAACACCAGTAAATGATGCGACTCAGCAATTGGATTGCAACTTTTTCTTTTCTTGTTTTCTTTTTTTTTTCCTATTTTTTTTTTTTTTTTTTGCATTCTAATCGGACAGTTGCTGGGGAAACCTGTCGACCCGGGGCAAGCAACCCCAAACACCCTGCCCGCAATCGGAGCTGTCTGTGCAACTTAATTTTGATGTGGTCTGTGAGTTGACTTGCTTTTTATTTTGCAGCACTTGGACTGGGATATACATTGGAACTGGTCGGTTCGTTGGTTCCTCGATGATGATCTTTGTTGTTATTGTTGCTGTTGTTGTGATTTGATTGGTGCCACTTGCCCCGTTGTTGTAGTTACTGTTACCATTGTTGTTGTCGTACTATTACTGTTACTAGAAGTTGAAGTTGAAGCTGAAGCTAAATCGGTCAATGGTAACGGGCTTATAAGCAGGTGCAACTGCAACTGCCACTAAAACAAGAGCCACTGCGAGCGGAGACAGCGGAGCGCAAAAAGCAATCAAAACATGTCACTAAAGGTGAGTTTGGCCTATATTTAATAAAGTCACCCAACTATCTTTGGCAGCTTGTCTTGCGTAGAGTGGGCCACCAAGTTTCTAGTAGACACCAGCTAAGATTTTCTTCGATGTTGGCTTAACAGACATCGGAAGATTTCATTACTAACAATTTACTTGACAGTTTTTGGTCTGTTTGAGGATGTTCTGAGTTTCCAGAATGAACTATATTTCATTATTACATCCAGATTTTTTTATTATATTTAATATTTTATTTCTTTGTTTCATTTTAATTTTATTTTTAACTTTTAATTTTCTGTTATTTAATTCGTATTTTTTAATATTGTTTATACAATTTTAATGTGTTGGTTTTAAAATTGTTGACTAGTTTTAAGCCACATTAAATAAATAAATAGAATATAAACAATTTACTTAATTTTACTTAATATATTTTTAATATTTGGTTTTAGTTTCTGTTCAAATTTTTTACTCACTTTATTTTCTATGAGTTGCACTGGAAGCTATCTTATATTTCGCAGCGTTTTATTAATTTACTTAGTTTAGCTGAGTCGGTTAAATGACTATTAACTTGGCTAAACAAATAAACGTTTAGCAAATCATTATTATGCACTCTTTAAAGCTGTTGTGTGTTGTGCATGACGCCTGGTGGAGACAAGGCTTATAAAGTGAATACTTGAATATTGAAACCAATGTTGAAATATCAAGTCAAGAGGCACACTTGCCACACGATAGTGGCACAAGCCTGTTGCAAGCCTCGTCTAACGTTTGTCTGTAGCCCCACAAGTGCTTCTCACCTGCTGACATTTTCAGTGTGTCTATAAATATTTTAGTCATCATCAACATCAGCAGAAGCAGGCAGCAGCAGCAGCATCATCATCATTGTTATGATCATTATTATGTCAGCATTTGCCTCGTTGCGGCAACTTGAGTGATGTCATGTGCAACAACTTGTCTCTGTGGAGGAGACACGGTGCACGGTGATGGGTAGTGGTTTATTGTGTATTTGGCTTATCTGATATTTACTTTCAACAGGTGGCTTTGCACTCACTTAATCCGCTTCATTAACTCACTGGAGTTGACAGTCTTCTTCTTCTTCTTCTCCTTCGTCTCTGGGAATAGTTCAAATATTTATTGTGCTCGTATTTCCTCTGAGTGCTTTTTGTTTGCACCATGTTGACCCCATCGTTAGTGCAGCAGCAGCAGCAGCAGCAACAGCAGTTGATTGTTGATTGTGCCTTAATCCTCAGTTGTCCAAGCGGGTTACTAAAAGCACATTCCTAAATCTTAGATGCACACATGAGAAAATGTTTATTAAATACTTTATATACCCTGAAAACATTCAAATTGTGTAGAAAGACTTTTTTAAAGTTGTGCAAAAGTGTGTTACAGACAGTAGGAAGTATCTACGAGCCCATAAGGCATATATATTCTCGATCAGCAAAAGTCAATTCGATATGGTCTGTCTGCCTGTTCCTCTCAGTGACTAAGGAGCTATAGACTTCAAATAAAGATAATGCCTTTCAATTGTTTCATAAAATATATAATAATATATATCATTTGAAAGATACAGCCGTTTAGTTGCTATATATATATATATTTATGTAATTGTCTTTCAATTTATATATAATCATATCAATGTTTTTACTCTTCAGTACCTGTGCTCTTCCACATTCGCTTGTACAAAAGTTTTTAAATATATATTTGACAATTAAATAACAGCTGATTTGAGCGTATCTCGTAGTCGAGCTCATTCGACTACAGCATTTCTAATTGTTTGTTTGTTTGTTCATTTTTTCTTTTCATTTTCTTACACCCCAATTATTAATGATCTATCGAAAATGAGAAATAATATTTAAGCTGAGCATTTTTTGTTTTTTCATTGAATTGCTTTTTTTAAGTATTGTATTCTTTCCACACTTGATCAAACAAATTATTTACATCACAATGCAGGTCTTCAATTGAGTAACACTATTGGTTGAGGTATACAATGGGTTAACACTCTCACATATATACAAACATATATCGTCCGATGTCGATGCGTCCCCAAAGCATTGTAAAAATGCACTCACATCCGTTGTTCAAGTTACAGTTTTTGTCGGTCTCCGCTGTGAGTGATGTTCACTGTGTGCTCCGCTCTGTGCTCTGCTCTGTGCTCCACTCTGTGCTTCACTAATTACTCCAACAGTTGCTAGTGAAAACTAATTCCTTTCATTAATGTTACTTAAGAGTGGCGCCCTGTGTGTGGGTTGTGTCAGGTTTGTTTGTTGGGTTGTCGTCAGGCTGTCAACCCCGGCGCTCAAACTGAACTGGGAGCCATTCATCAGGCGGCGGCGGCACTCTTTTTTGACAGCTGCCAAAGATGCATTTGTTAAACCATTTGTTTACATTGTTCCCAACACACAAACAAACACTTTTTTTTTGTTTTGCTTTTTGTTGCAGAAGGAAACACCATCGGATGTGATGTTGCATCTGGCAGCGCTGCGTGGCGATGTTGCCGAGCTGCGACGTGTGCTCGACACCGGCAAGGTGCATGTGGACTGCAAAGATGAGGTGAGTGATACGATATGAGCCAATAGTGTTAACTGTTTATTTAAAACCGACAACAGCTACTATCTATAAAATCTAGTTGAAACCCTCGAATAGCTGTCAGCCAAGATATTAGTTATTATAAATTGTTTAAATGGAATGTGAAGATTTTCTACCACTGAAATGATTAATTGGAAATGATTAAATAAGAAAATGTAAAATTAATTGTTTAAAAAATGTTTCGAGTGATTTGGTATGTTTATTTATTAAACGTCATCAAAAATTGGGAAACAAAAAAATCAAAAATATTTGACAATAAATTACAAACAAATTTAAAAATAAAGTAAAAATATAAACATAATAAATATTTATAAGTAATTTAATTTAAAATAAATTTAATGATTTGCCCATTATTTAACGTCGACACAAAAATATGCAAAAATAAATTACATTAAAGTACAAATAAAATTTCAAATTAATTTTAAATTCAAAGATAAGAAATATTTATAAGATATGTGTAATTCGTTTAAAAAAACAGTAGTTTATTGGTTTCTAAGTGGTGTATCGTTATCTTAACTGGTTTAATCAAATAATCAAACGTTCGCAAGCCGCTTCAATTGTTTAATTGAGCGTTGAATGAATTCAACGGCAATTACGATTTGTTGTTTTCACCAGTCAAAGCTAAATTGCAATTGTTTAGTTTCGCTTTGTTTCATTTCGTTTCGTTTCGTGTTTGTTTGATTTGCATGCAGTCGAGCGAAATCGGAGCGAAAATCACAAATGTCTGGCGAAATGTAAACTGCAGCGACTCCCAACCCCCCCAAATGGGCAGGCAGCAGGTGGCGTGGTGTGGGTCAGTCACGTAGCTTGCTGGCAGTCGGTTCAGCTCTATGCTCTGTGCCCTTCTTTGTGTGTGTGTGTGTGTGTGTATGTTGAGCATATGGCCAGCAGCAGCGATGCATCGGTATTTGTGTCCAGCTGCGCCCCAAGTGAAATTTAATTTCAGTTTAATTTCGTTTAATTTTTTTCGCTTTTATTTTTTTTTTCCTGTACGTGTTTTGCATTGGCTGCACATTTTGGCACCGTTGCCAATCGGTGCGTGTTTTTGTGAACAAAGTGTTAACTTGTCTTTAAGTTGTAATTACAATTCATTTATTTAGTTTTTCGTTTTGCTCAATATTTTGTAATACACATTTGGTGAATGATTTTATGCTTGGAAGATTTAGGCTTAGTCTTGAGTCACTTTATGTCATAATGATTATTGTGTATTTATTATGAATCAGTTTTGGCAACTTATATATATTAAATTAAATTTATATATCAACCAATAAAAAATGAAAGCTTTCTCGACGTAACTCTTTAATTTTTTTCTTTTTTTTTGGATCTTCTTTATTGTTTTTCTTTGTATTTATTCCTACTTCAAACGTTTAAAAGATTTCAATTTGTTTTTGTCTTTTGAAAATTCCCTAATTAATAATTGTTGAACTATTTTAGATTTTGATACTAACAGATTAATATTGATTATTTTAATTTGATTATCTACTTTAAATTATTAATTTGTTAACTTATTGTTATGTTATTATTTGTTTAATATTTGTATTTTTAATAAAAAATCGTGTACTGTTTTTAGTTCACATTAAATAAATACGCAAAAATAGAACTTAAAAAACATAGTTTCTTTAAAGAAGTTTATATTTATAAGCAAACATTAATTTCTGACTCAGATAGTATTTTATCAAAACTAAATAATATATATTTCTATAAAAGGAAGACAACATTTTGATAGAAGTACCATTTTTTTTATGAATAGCACTTGAGAACTTAATATTTAATCATTGCTTATTTTGATTGCGTGCAATTTATAGGACGGCACCACGCCCCTTATTCTGGCGGCAGCTGGTGGACACATCCATTGCGTGCTGGAGCTGCTGGAGCAGGGCGCTGATTTGAATGCGCGCCGCTCGACGGGCACCACGGCCCTCTTCTTTGCCGCCCAGGGGGGCCATTTGGATGTGGTGCGCATATTGCTGAAGGCGCGCGCCAAAGTGGACACGCCCTCTCTGGACGGGGGCACGCCCCTCTTTGTGGCAGCGCAGGGCGGCCATGTGAAGATTATCAGAGAACTGTTGGACTGCGGCGCCGATGTGAATGCCAGCATGAAGGTTGTTTTTCAGCCAACATATTTAATTTGTATATTTTATTTAATGTATTTAATTTGGTCATTTGCAGGATCGTGCCACGCCCGCTTTTATAGCGGCTCAGAATGGTCATCGGACTGTGCTGTCGCTGCTGATTCTTGCGCATGCCTCGATGGACATCAAGCGAATCGATGGTGCCACCCCTCTGTGGATAGCTGCCCAGATGGGGCACGATCACATTTGCAAGGTGTTGCTGCAAAATGGCGCCAACGTGGACACAGTGCGTTGTGATGGCGCTACACCTCTGTTTAAGGCCGCCCACAAGGGGCATGCCTCCGTTGTCACCGTGCTGCTCAAGTATCGCCCCAATTTGGGTAAGCTTCCCAATGGGGAGTCGGCGCTGCATGCGTCGGCCATGTTTGGCCACATGACCGTCTGCAAGCAGCTGGTGGCCGCCGGCAGCGATGTGCTGCTCAAGAATCAGGACGGCATGTCAGCGATGGAGTTGGCCCACCACGAGAACTACAGCTCCATCTGTGAATATCTGCGCGAACGCATGCGTGACGTCATAGAGAGGAACAGCACCACCAAGGCCCTGGCCAAGCTGCGATTGTCGGCGTAGAGTCCGCCAGAGATCGGCTCAAAAGAATGACCAATCAAATCCTAACCTTCCCCATCAAAAGTACCTCCCAAACAAAATAAGTTAGTTTACTTTTATTCAATTATTCACTTATCACTTTTGCGATGATTCCAATTGTTAAACTGTGAAACAGAGTTCAAACTGCAAATGCATTGCATCTATAATTTGTCAGTCGTTTCGCGTAAATAGGCTATTTTGTAAATTTCATAAGCATATAATATATATATTTAAGTGTTATGTTTGTGTTCCCCAACTGACAACAATTCGTTTTTAGTTCAATGCCCAAATAATGATTGTGAATTGATTTTGAATTGAATTGAATTTTGAAAAATTCTCCATTTTTAATTGTAAGTTAAGAAATTTGATATTGTTGTCAGTTAATAGGGAAACTCGCTTATCGCATACACACTTCCACTGTTCAAAATTTATTAATAATGTAAATACGTCCTTGAATAGAAATTGCCAAATCGGAATTATCTGTTTATAGTTAAGAGCTCTGTGACACAAAAATTGTTTCATTTTGTTGTAGAGTGCAATCAAAGCAGCAGAAAGCAAAATGCAAAAAAGCAGAAAAATCATAGAAATCCAAAAAATGCCCAAGCTGAGCAAGGGATATATCACCTATATATATATATATATATATATATATATATAAATTTGGATATTATATCATTACTATATATGTATTTAATAACTTACAACCAATTGGAGCTTGTATTTGAATTTACTATTACGATTAACTGTAGTACTTACAAACATAAACATATATACATATATATGCTATGAAAAACTGTTAACATGGACCCACTCTCGTCCTTTGTATATACAAATATATTAATATATATATATGTATCAATATTTATAATATATTATATTATATTTATGCATTCACGTATCCCTAAGCAATTGTTAACAAGTGCTTTATGTTTATTCGCCTTTTCGTCTTATCTTAATTAGCTATACACATATTTTTGTCTTAATTAGCTATTAATTCTAACAAATGTATTGTGGTTTATATTGTTTTATGCTCATGTAAATTAAATGGTAAATTATCTCAATGCAAATTCAAATTTTGGCGGTAGTATTTTATATGTTACACACGTATCGAAACTGTTATCGATCTGTTAGGCAAAGAGCTCGTTAAACTGGTTATGTTATTGGAAGCTAGTTTTCACAACCACATTTAGTCTGGACACAATCCTTTACGGTTTTTTGCATTCCACCAACATTTTACGAGTTTGGCTTGCACAAATAATTCTGTGCGAATTAAGAAACACATAATTTATGTGCAGTGTGAAAACAATAACAACAATTGCAACATATATGCAGTGCCAACATACATTAATACACATTGCCGCTCAGGCCAATGTGTTCCCATACAGTTGGGGGTGCACTGTGCGAACAGCACAGTTTCAGTTGCATTGTGCAATGCATTTGTAAGAGGGCTGCTATAGGAGTTCCTGAAACAATAAAAAATTTGAGAAGTGAATGGTATACAATATAAATTGAATATGTAATAAAGTAAGATACGAAATTAATTATTTATCAAGTAGATAAGTTTTTAATACAATTGAAAACTCAGCTCAAATTGGCTGATTATTTGTTTTTTTTTTGCAGTTTTCTGTTGCTGTAGTTTGGTGGAAATGGCCCCAACATGTTGCCAATGCGAAAGAGCTGCCAGCGCCAACGGTTTCGAGTAAGTTCGTTCAGTGTTCAGTTCGTTTTTTCTCATCGTTGCGCGCGGACGTGGAGACCGCCGTCGTCTCTCTTGTCTTTTTCCATTTCGGTTCTTGTGTGAGTGTGTGCGAGCGAGTTAGCGAGCGCGCGCGCTCTTTATGTGTGTAAGTCGTGTGTGCGTGCGTGTGTGAGTGCGAATGTGCGTGTAGGTGTGTAGGTGTAGTCGCGTGTCGTTGAATTATACAAAGTAGCAGCACCAACAACAACACTAAAGTAAGAGCAGCAACAACAACAACAATAGCAGCAGCGGCCCAACGGTAGCGGCAAACCAAAAGCGAACAAGTAAAAACAAACACAAAAAAAAAGAAGTTGTGAAACGGAACATTCTTTTTTTTTATTTTGGTGGCAAGTGTTCTTACTCAATGTGGCAGGCGGGCGGCGAAAATTCTTAAACAATAAAACAGGTTTTGCACTGTGAGCCATGCGAGCGAGGGGGAGATTCAGAGAGGCAGAAAAAGAACGAGAGAGCACAGCAAGCAAGCGAGAGAGAATCGCAAAGCAGACAATTTTTTTGCTATATTAAGTGCAAAAATATTTCATATATTCTGTGTGCATCCTAAAAAATCACACTTTGATTAATAGCGCACTTAGTCACATTGAGAACCTGTTTCCAATGCGTTCACAATTTACATACGTATCTTGATTTGCTGAAATCAATCGGAAAGCCGTTACTTCTGCGTTGCCAGGCCAAATAGAAATTCCAGGCAGCCAGGCAGCAGCTGCCCCTCTTCGCCGTAACCCCTTCCACAGTAATTCCACAAAACAGCTGAGCTTTTGCAGTCGGGCCCCTAGCAACAGCGCAGCAGAAGCTTCTCAGCTGTGCAGCCGCAGCGCAGGCGCCAATACAAAAACACACACAAACACAGACGCTGACACGTAAGGCTATTACTGCAAATTGCATTGCTGCCATCTCGCTCGCACGCAGTATGCGCTGTAACACATGCCGGAAAACAATTTTCCTACTCTATTCCCCAAACGTGTAAAGGAGTATATTGCAATAATAGAGAGAGTCCCATTTTTGTATACATATTTATTTACTTTTGTAAATAACGTAATTAGGCCTCGTGAAATAATGAGAAAAATAACGCACTGATAAATTTGGCTTTTATTATGCCATTTAGATTTCACAGATTATTAATAAACGAATTTAAAAACAGGGTATTAGGGTATCGGTTCATCTTGAGAGAATAGTTTGTGCTTGTTATTTTTTGCAGCCACTGTCGCTGCTGCTGCTGCTGCTTTTGCTGATACTTCTGCTGCTGCTATCAGAGCTACTGTTACTGCTGCGGCTGTGGCAGTAACTGCGGCTGCTTAGTGCTTGCGTGAAGCTTTACATAAGTTGACATATAGGCGACGCTTTTAGAGCCCGGTTGCAGGTCCTTTGCACAAGTTCTCAACTAATCAGCTGCTGCTGCTGCTACTGCTGGTGTCTGCAACGACAACGACGACGACGACGTCATTTGCAACTAAACGTTGCCGTTTTTTTGCAACTTGTTTCGGTTTTGTTATTTTTTTATTCCTTTTGCCTGCGTTTGCTCGAAACCGGCTCTCAAAAGGTTCGCCAGTGTCTCTGATGCTGTTTTTCAGCTGTTTGCTGGCTTAAAAAAAAATAAAAACACCAAAAAATATAACAACAAAAACTTGAGTAGAAGAAGCAGCAGCCAAAGCAGAAAGACAGAAAAAACAACAACAACAACAATAGCAGAGAGCTTAAGCCAAGTGGTTTAACTGCTTTTTTACACATTACACTTTAATTTGTGTTTTTCTATTTGTTTCATTTCTTAACTCTAGTATTTGCCGTTGCCTTCTTTTTTTGTGCGTGGGGGCCTTTCAAAAATCTTTAAAAAACTTGATTTATAGCTCACCCAAAAATATAATAAAAAGCATTAGTAAATCAATAAAACAGTAATAAAAAAAATACAAAAACGAAAATCAAATAAAACAATATAATGCAGTGTTTGATCAAAACCCGTTACTTCAAATCGAAATCTAAAAATCCGACAACAACAAAAATGTGAATTTATATCAATTAAAGAACTTAGTGCCTCAGCTGCTCAATGTGTACAAAATGGCCGCCAGGATGCACAACAACAACAACAAGAACAACATCTTCTAGCAGCAGCAGCAATCGCTCCACATACACACACACACACACACATACACATCCATACACATGCAGAAATCCATACAACTCGAACGAAGGCAGTCAGCTTTTAAAGGTGAGTCTGCAATTTTAACTTGAACAAAATATAATAAAATAATATAAAAAATTATGGGAATTTTGTTTGCAGTTAGTGTTGATTACTGGTTGGTAGTTTGAGTCGTACTCAATTCCAACAGCATTTTTTTTGCATGAATTTGCAGTTAACTAAATCTCTAGTAAAAAATATTGCAGCTGCCAGAAAATTTTTTATGTTGCACAAATGCCAAGTTTTTGGTATAAATTATAAATAAAATATAAAATTAAATATTAGTATTGATTGATATGTTAGATATATAACATTAATGGATCATACATTTTTTTACAATGGTATTTTTAAAGCTGGAATTTTCGCCAATTTGATTTGTCTGGAATTTTGTAATTTAATCATGCTTTTTGCTGGCTCCAGTTTCTTTTATTATTGAGCTGACAGTTATTTAATTCAATTTTGATTAAAGGCCAAATGATATTGGTTAGAAATGGTGGAACTAAAATTAAAATTATTTTTTTAGCTCTGTGGAAATTAAAATCGAACATTGGGAAATTAAAATTAATAGCGTATTAAAATTAAAGGCCTGTATCAGATTTGTATTCCGCAATTTATGCATTCAGCAAATTAAAGATATTTCACAATAATTAAATGATATTTTATGCACACATATGTATTTAGATTTATTGTTGACTTGAATAAGAATTGGATTGTTGCCATCAGTTCCAGTTTGTACTTAATTATTGTATTCTTTGTGCAATTATTTAACTGTTGCTCGAAGCGAGTGTCAAAATGATGTGAGTCTCTCGTTTGGGACCCGGATTAGGGGCCAGAAGGGAGAGAGAGAGAGCTCTACAGTTTTTGGGGTACGTGTTTTATTGTCATGCTGTGAATCGCATGATGAATGACTTTTGGCGTCCACAATCAATCTCTACTTGCTGGCTCCCCAGGCACTGGCGAAACTTTAGAAGAACGTTGCTCCTCAGTTCGCCTTTCTTTGGAGCAGCCTAAAACTTTAACAATTGTGTGTTGTGCATTTTATTTTTATTTGGTATTTTTTCTTTTATCGCTTTACTTAAATTTTTTTTTGCGAATTTTTTTGTTGAATTTTTTTTTACGACTATTCCGACTGTTGCTGGGGTTCAAGCGTAGAAGTGAGGGCAAATTGTTGTTGCTGGCCAGCAGAGACCGCGGGCCCATTTAAAAGCCCGTCAAACCAGTCGCAGCCATTTCGCTTTTGCCTAGCTGGCTGGCTGGCTGGCTGGCTGGCTGGCTGTCTGATTGTCTGACTGGCTGACTGGCTGACTGACTGACTGACTGGCTGGCTAGCTGGCTGGCTGGCTATCTCGGGCTATCTGGCTAACTGGCTGAGTGGCCGACTGGCCGTTGATGACTTTTTACATAGCCAAAGAAGCGACGACTGAGAGACCCCAATCCCCAAACCCCAAACACAAACACCAGTCCAAACTCAATGCCCAGACCCAGAACCCAAAAAAAAAATAAAAAATAAAAACTGAAAAAAACCAAAAGATACGAGCGGCGCACGTATCTAAACTTGTTTCAAACGTGTTACAATTTAAGAACGTACGCCGCAAGCGGCAAGTGGCAATAATCCTTTCAAACTGACAGCGTTGCCATGTTGTAGTAGTTGCACAAGAAGAAGAATAAGCAGTAACATCAGCAGCAGCAGTGGAAGGGCTGCCAAGTGGGAGTGGCACATTGACTGAGTTTCGTTTTAGCTTGCAACAGCATATGAGCAAAAATGTTAACGAGGGTTGCTCAACCAATACCTCGAATGTAAATTACACACTTAATTAATTTATTTTCATTTAGTATGATTTTTGTAGATAGATAAATATCTCAATCTTATTTAAAAGTCATTGTTAAACATTAAAAAATTCTTTATTATTCAGTTTTCTTTTTAACTTATTTTAGGGGAAAATTGTATTTTGGAGCAATCTTATAGCCTGGCTCAACTATCATCATTTCTTACATTCTTTCTACAGAATGTAAATATTTTGCCTATACAATTTTCCATAAAATTCGCAAAGTTTGTTGCTTTTAGAAAAAGTTGTGTGAACTTTAAATTTCTTATCGGAGTCATGAAAATAATGACAATATCAATATATAGCGTTTCTTTTTAAGAAAAACAATAATACATTTTATGACTAATAACAATATAATTGAAAGATGAGCATGGTCCGATTATAACCAATAAAAGTTCCTATCTGTGTTGTTCGATTTGTGGGGAAAAAAGAAAGAATATATCGAATTAAGAAGAAGACAATCGTCTTCCCAATAAACGATATATTTGTCCACTCATTAACATTAACGATAATGAAGACTCATAAGGCAAACGCTAAATGTAAAGAATGTGATTTTAGGAAATGTTTGCCTATTATTTTAAAAGCTCTTCCATTGGTTTTTTCATCTGGAGAGAGAGTTTGAAACTTATTGAACTGCCCTCCCCCCTATGTACATGAATATATCCCGTCCATATGCTGTCTGTCATTGTCTGTTTCGAGTTCGCAGACATTTTGATTGCCTGTTGGCTCTTTTTATTTTTTGTTATCATTACTTTTTTTTATAGCGCCGCCATTTTGCGCTCGTGTTTCTAAAATGTGTGTGATGTGTGTGTGTGTGTGTTTGTGTGTGCGGACTATGCGATGCGATATGTATGCAGATATACCCGCACGATATGGTTTAAGGTATTTTTTGTCTTGTTTATTTTCGTTGCAAATCGAAAACAAAAAATGCAAAAAGTGAAATTGATATTTTCGCACAAATTGCCGTTAACAAGGTTGCAGCCTAGCAACAAAATATTTGCTTGTCAAAAAATTGTACACCCTCCACCCATATCACCCATGCTCCAAAAACACTGTTGCAGCCCCCTAAAAATGGATGTCGAAAAAACGACACTGCCAGGTGAACGGGAAATTGTTTACCGTGGTTCCAAAATGATGTAATTTCGCGTGCTCGTGCAATTCAATTTCCTGCCAGCGGAAACGCGCGTCGCCCTGTGCTCACCCATTGAAAGCTCAAAAAAAAAACCCCAGACCTACCCCCAACCTCCAAAATAATACAAAAAAAAAATAAATAAATATAAACTCCCTCAAGCACAGAACTTGAAAGCACTGCCCAAATTGTTTGACAGTTTCTCCACACTTCGCTCCAACTTTAATTGAGTCGCACACAGCCAGCAAATAATAATAAAAAATAAATATATAAAATAAAACGGAATAAAGCAGAGCGATGAACAACAAGAAGATAATAATAAATAAATAAGAAATCAATTTTGTAAAATTTGCCATCTAAACAGTTTATCCGTTTTGCCCAACTGCCACTCAGCCGGCGCAGAGAACTCAATAAAATATAGCACATATCATTTGCCGTCCAACATGGCGAACAGTTTCTTAACTGTTACATGCAGTTTGCCAGTTAGATGAGAGCACAAATGTTACCTAAAAAAGTCAATTGAATTAACTTATTAATATTGTTAACAAATCATGTTGCTATAATTCGATTTAATACAAAATTAAAATACTTAAAAATACTTGAAAGTATTTTATGTGTCGCCAGATTATATTAAACTTGCGCTAGAAAAAATAATTACAATAAATATTAATAAATATTAAATATAAAAAAGGTTTTTGCAAAAAAAAAAAACTGAATAATTGAGTTAAATTTACAATGTTCAATTAATTCTAGCTAAAATTTCATATTAAAATAATCGTTAAGCAAAATTGATTAGTTTTGTTGCTAGCTATTAAAACTCTTAAATTGTTAGTTATTGTATAAAATCTATAAATATTATACATCAATAATTCTTTGAGATTGTTATTTACTGAATACATTTAAAATATTCAAATGTCTTTTAAAAATTACGTAATTTATGTAACGAGATATAATTTTAAATCTCTAAATATTATCTATAAAATTATACTCATTTCGCTGTTAGACTATGTCTAACTTAATTCATTTCATAGCTTAGGAATTTATTTAAATTATCGTATATAACAATTTGTATTTAAAATTTTTAAATATGAGATACAAAATTTGCATTTTCCCCCTTGTAAACAGTTTTGAACTCTACTAATTTTAACTTTTAATTAATATACATTTAACATGCGTTAATTAAAGTATTAGCTTTCTGCATTTTCTGATGATTTTCACAAGTTTTATGTAGTGCAAACCTATTTTGTTTAAAATTTCCAATTAGTCCTTGCCTCAGTTAATTTGAAGTGTATGTATTATGTGCGGCATGTGTATATTTGACTTTATTCTCTCGAGCAATATGTGGAGTGTTGAATTTCCAAAATGTTTGGCATATTTCGCATAAATAAATTAGATTCAAAGCCTGGTCAGGCTCTGCCTGGCTGCAGGGCTATTGGGCTGCTGCCTGGCTGCCAGGCAGTCCGCCCTGGGCTCAGCTGAGCTCCGGGCTCTCGGCTCTGGCCTCTGTCCGGGCTGCCGCCCATATTAACAATAATTCCTTTGTGCTGGCATCTTGCCAAAATGTTTTCTATGCCCGCACAGCACAGCAAAGCAAAGCACAGCAGGCGACGAACGTTTTGTGGCCAATTTTGGTGCTGGGTCTGTGGCATGGTTGCCGTTTTGTGACCCATTGTCAGCTGAAGTTAAATGCGACGCCTGACACAAAAAATAAAAATGACAACAAACAAATGAACTCTCCCTTTCTCTCTCTCTCTCTCTCCCGCTCTCCATCTCTCTTTTTCTCGTTCAAAGGACAACGCAGAACTGACGATGAATAGCACAAAGTGCAGAGTTCCTCGGCCAGCAGAATAAATGTGACGTTTGTCTACAATTCAAAATGCAAGTGTATTCAAACTGTCCTCAAAGTGATCTCCCAAGCTCCCAAGGAAAATAAAAAAAAATAAAATAAAGCCCAAAACCCCAAAAACGCAAACCAATTGCAGTCATGACTATGAGAATTCATTGTCATTGTTAGCTGACAGTTGGCATTTGGGCCAGCAAGTGCTCATTTCTTGTTCATCTGTTAGTTTTTCAACCGTTTTGATTGAACTTTTAAAATGCTACAAACACAATTGAACACTACTTTTGAATACAAGTTTCAATGAATAACTAGTAAAAATGTTAATATTATTACGTATTTTTTAAAATTAATTTTTATGGTACTTTTTCTGAGGGAATTTTACTTTATTCTTAAGTGAAACTTATTTCACAGTCCGAGAAACACCATAAATTTGAATATAAGTTTGATTGAAAAACTAAAATCAGCTATATCTGTTGTACATATTTTAATAAGATATCATAGTAAAAAGTGATCTATTTTTACACAACATTAATTTGGTAGATAATATATCCAATATTCAGTTGAAAAATGACTTGGTTTTCTGATGTGAAACCTATTTTAAAATCTGAGAAACATTCTAGAATGTAAGTTTGAATGAAACCTAGGCCAAATTATAAAATTTTTAAGTCCATAGATTTGCTATATAAGTTTTAAAAATAATTTTTTTTAACATCATTTTTTTAGATCCTTTAGATGAGATGTTCCATAGTTTTCCTACTTGCAACTTTTAAACTTTATAATACTCTTTTCTGATAATTTAATAATCTGAAAATTTGCCAGAGCTTTAAGCTTTCTAAAAGTTCTTGCCTACTTTAGAATAATATTACTTAAAATTGATCGAACTTACAAGTTTCTATAGATACTTAGTCGTATTAAATAACCTGATAAATTAAGATCCTTCTGCTGAAAAACAATAACGATAATGTTATCGATAGTCCCAAAACATTATAAAAATAAGTACAGAAGAAGCATAAATAATTCGTTATAGTTATTTTTTATTAAGCTCAACGACCCCGTTGTGATAACGACTCGATTGTCGATGTTATCGCAGTTATCGATTTGTTTGGTGAAGAATAAAAATACAGTAATTGAAATATACTACGAAATAAAGTTATTGCCAATGAAATGTGAAGAAATATTATACAAAATGCTGCCGCGGATGGTTATAGACGTAATAGTAGCCACCATTGAAGCGCAGTGTGACCATATTGTCGGCGGAGGGTGTGCCCAATGCGGCGTGTGATTCCACTGCATCAACGGGCACACGGATGGCCGGGTGGGTCAGTTTGATGGTGCGATAGAAGAAGGCCGTTAAGAAACTGGCGCTAATCACAAACGCCAGAAAGAAACCCAAACAAAATACGCAATCCTTGTTCACCTGCAAACACAGGCAGCAGGCGGCTGCGAAATCATACAGTGTTCGCCACATCCTGCCGAGCAGCGAACGGGGCTGTGGACGTGCCGCAAAAGCCGCCGAGGTATTTGCGTTGATTGTGATTGTGTGGAAGCGACGCTCACAGGGCGGCAGCTGTTGCTGTTGTTGTTGTTGTTGTTGCTGTTGCTGTGGTTGTTGCAGTTGCTGTTGTTGACTGTTGGCTGTGTTGCTGCTTTTGGGTCTGATTGTGCTGGTGACTTCTAGTCGCAGACTATTCAGGGGCAGCGTTTGGGTTGCCAACTCGCAGTGCTGCGTCAACTGCAGCTCTGTGCCAACTGTGTCCAACTGTTGGGCAGCTGATCTCGCGTCAATCTTTTGGCTCCGCACATGCTCCTCGATCGCCTCCAGTTTTCGTGTATAGCGATCGAGCTGCCGCATGATGCGCTGCAAGCGTTCATCATTGGAGCACAGCTGGGCGGTTGACAACGGCTGCTGCGTTATGGTTGTCTCACTGAGATCCTCGGCTTGGGTTTCCGGTTCTGATTCACTCTGTGGCAGCATTGTCTCAATCATGTCCTTGACCAGCTTCTGTGACTCGTTCAGACTCTGGCGCTCCATTGTCGGATCAAAGCTCATATGCCTTGGCTGCAGTGCATCCTGTGCATCTGTTTCCGTTTCTCCCAGCTCAGCATCGGGCAGCAGAAGCACTCGATTGTGATTCACCTCCTCCGCTTGGACTTTTTCGTATGACTTTTTATTGTCGGCATTATTCATTTTTAATTTGGGATTTTGTTTTTTTTTTTGGGATTTTTAAAATGTGCTCAAACTGTCAGTTTGTTGTCTCAAGTTGACATTACATATTCTTTCTGCTGCTTTATTTTAAATTTGTTCTTATATCATTTTTAACTGTGATAAATTCCAAATTGGTTGCTTCATGGCCTTCAAAAAGAAACAAACCGGCATCGACATAGATAGCCTAATAGCCGACTTAGTTACCAACGTTATCGAACAGAGTCTATCGATAGGGGAATCCAAAGCAGGAACATGCAAAAGGCTCTTCGATGCTTTGGGTCTAATGCCTTGCTCATCGGACGAGGACGAGGACGATAAAGTTAAGATTATCATGCCACTGACCGACAAGTTCATCGATGATGCAATATTCCCAGCAGCAACTGCTCTTAATCCTCGCTCAGCAGACGTTCAAAGACAATTGTGGCACAGTTGGCTGACTCCTGCTTTGGCTGCGGGTAAATTTATGCTCTGAGTTGCGACACCATTGCTAATTGGGGCACTTCATTCCACAGATAGACCTGAAGATGAGCTTGAACTATACGCTAAGAGGAAGTTGAGGAGTACCGCCTGTCAAACGGAACAGCCTCGTCCCCGCCATAAGCGAAATCATTGTCTGGCAACACCAGGTCAACTGGCGCCGTGCGAACTCAATCGTCAGACGATCTACATTGGTGCACCATCCGTGCCGACGCCAAATGTGCCACATCGGCAGCCGTTGGGCGATCGGTTCTGCTATATGTTGACCGATTTTGCATCGGCACTGTACTGTAGCCTAGCCGTTATGTGTTGTTGTTCTCCGAGTATGATTCGATAAATAACAGTTTCAACAAATATTGTTTATTATGTTTTGACTGGACTACAATTAAGAGATCAGCTTGCTGGCCATCGTCTGCTTGGAGTAGTGCTCAATGATCAAGTAGAAGCACCACATGCACAGCAGCACGAACAGCAAATAGGTAATATTCTCGCCCATCATCGAGAAGCAGGTCCTCAGTGTTTGCCCCACCTCGAGGAGCACATGCCACATGCGTTGACGCAGCGGTGCACGCTCGAAGGCCGTTTCCGAACTGACCGACTCGACCTCAATGTGCAACGTCGTCTGCTGCATCCGATCGGATTTCATTGCCTCCAGCCTGGCCTTGAGCAGACTATCCTGGTCGGCGAATGGCAGGGGCCAGCATGTTTGGATGCCCACCTCGCAGGTGAGCTTGCTCGGCACAGCCAGCAGCGTTGACTCCGACAGCTGCAGGCGATTCAAGCTGACGCTGCTCTTCATCAGCTCAATGCTAGCGGTTTCTGTGTAATAGTTACGAAATCTATTTAGTACCAATGCAGAATACTCTAAGCGAAAAGCTTGCCTTGCACCATTTATGTGGACGAAGCTGTCTACATTCGGCATGCTACTTTGGCAGACGCCGTTAATCAGCTATCGAAACTTGTATATAGACAAAGCTCAGCTAGCAAAGCTTTTATACAGACAACCCTAGTTCGTTGCCTTGCACTTTTTGTGTGGCTAGGGCAATCAGGAGACGCTACTTTGAATGAAACTTTATAAATTTTGATCTGCCTTAGCTCGTTGCCTTGCAGTATTTTCGTGGCGAAAGCTCTCTCTCTTCTGCCTGCTATATTAACAGAAGCTTTTTAAGCTCTTTTGAAGTTAGAGGGGATGACATACAAAACAAGCGCTCTTTCGCTCTTTTTTTTTACTTACTCTCGGCTGGTTGCTGATGCGTTGCTGTAAACAGCTCGGACTGCGAACGCTTGAGCTTCGGCTGAGCCGGTTCGCTCTCTCGCAATGTCTTCGAATATTCCTCGAAGAGGCTGAGCAGTTCCACGAAGCGATCGTTGATATGTTGGCTCACTTGCGCCACACCCATACAGTTGCATTGTGCGGGTGAGTGCAGCTCGTTCACGTTCTCCGTGTTTGCTTGCAGAGTCCAGCCAATAATTTTGGGATTCACATTCAGTTCGTTGGTTTCCACGTTGCGGAGCACTGCTGTTGATCCATTGTCGGGATTCTCGTTGTTCTGAAAGGACATATCGTAAATATAGTATGTGTATCTGTGTTTGTGTCAGTGTGTTCGTGTTTGTATTTTATTTTGCTTGTGTGACAATTCTATGACATTTTGAAATTTGTATATCGTCTGGCTACTCTGTGGCAAGTTTAACCCTTAGTCAACCCGTAGCTTTAGCTACGTCTACTGGATAATTTTTCGCGCTAAATTAAGCAATTTTGTGAAACTGTCTGCACTTTGCTGAACTTTACTGCTGCAACTGACCAGTGAATCCTCAAACCACCATTGCCCCACGCCCCTCGTTTTCCATTCAGGACACTCAGGATATACATACGTGCATGATGTTGTCCATGCTTACCCACCTCGAATATGACAATTATTACGGTCTACTGAACTAATATTGTATTATTTTGCATAAATGCATTTTGTGAAATTTTGCTTTAAGGCAAACAATGTTTCTCGTTTTAAATTCTAACTCGAATCGTTCGACAGCTGCTTGAAATTTCCATTTTCGGCTCTATAATTGGTATTTGTAGCTATAATGAAATTATATACTTCAGAATCACTATATATTTACTCAAACAAATTAAAAGTTTATTCTCATATTTTTATTCTTAAGTGCATTAAAATTGTGATTACTTTTTAGTCAAGAGGACATATAAATAATTTATACAGTTGCCTCAAAGGATTTTCATTTTAACCGATGCCCCAAACGCATTGTCCAGTTTGGCGACACCTGCCACCGGCGGTGGCAGTCACATTGTCTACAGTGGCTACAGTTATATGTGCGTTTATTTTGCTTTGGCCATTGATAATATTTAAAGGGCTTAAGTGCATCGAAGATTTATATTTGTTGGCCATTGGCAAAAAAAATCTCTGCCCAGAGTAGCAACAAAAATAAAAACACAATTTATTGATTTTCTCGCACACAGTACATCAATTGTGTGTGTGTGTGGGTGAGTGTGTGTGCAACGAGAATGCTGTTGCCATGGGTAAAGCCAGGATACCGGAATGGCTCAAACTGGGAGCCAAACGACTGCGCCCCATTTCGTCTGCCTGAGCTGATTGCTGTTTGTGTGTCTGAAAGGTGCTGAAGCAAAACAACTCAGCCTAAAGCTGCTCCCAGCACCACTTCTTTCCCATTACACACACACACACCCATACAAACACATGCACAAACGCACACAAACACATGCACACATCCTTTTAATCTACACCCCGGTTTTACATTGTGAATTGCACATTTGTTGCTTACCCTCATTGACTATAAATGCCAGAGATGTGAAGCGAAGTTATATATATATATACATATATATATATACATATATATATATACATATATATATATATACATGATTGCTTAGTTTTGTTTTGTTACAAAAGTGGCGATTCTTTTGTTGAATATCCTCGGTTCGTTTCATAAATATTATTATTAACTGCTTCAACAGCTGCTGACCTGCTGGCCAAGTTTCATTGGTTTGCGTTGCTGTTTGCTGAAAGCGACTAAAAATTATTTTTAGCAGCAACAGCAGCAGCAGCCGCCTCGTTAATTTATGAGGTGCTGCTGATTATTCTCTTGGCTGGGCACATAAATATAAACCAAGCTTAGTAAACGGCTTGCAGAGGCGTCTAAGCGTTGCCAAAAATTCTTGACTGCCCCCTGCCTATCTGCACTTTCACTCCCACTCCGGCAACTGGCCATAAATATCATTTGTTTAGATATACATATATAAGCTATATATTTTTGGCTTAATGCTTGTTTGTTTCCTATTACTCGACTCGACCCGACTTGCCTCGACTCGCCTCGACTCGACTCGCTCGTTTATCATCGCCTTCTGCAATTCAGTAGCTGCCCCTGCGGATGCCACAAAGTTTAGCAACTCGAACGCCCAGCATGCATTCAATTAGACGCTGCCACAATTGCTAGATTTTTATCCTGGCCCATCATCATGATTATTGCCATAATTTGGCAACGCCATGGCTCAACCTAACCAAAATCTGCCAGACAGACCAACAATGCTGAAATTTAACAAGAATCGTAATCGCAATAAATGCTAAAATTAAATCCATAACTCAATTTTTCGTGTCTGAAATCTGCTTTTATTATTTTTTTTTTTTTTTGATTGCTGAAATGTATAATAAAAATGATTTCTCAAATATTTATTAATGCATCGCAGTTTTGAGTATTTAATATGTCTAAAGTGCATTTGATATATATGGGTTTTTACCTGAAACCGGCTGCATTTTTATTATTCGCTGTTTTTGTTGTATGTTTTTTTGGTAGCAAGAATATTTGAACACCTACTTTGCGACTATTTGAATAGGTTTTCTTGTGTTGACTTTGCCACACCCATAACACATGGCATTTAATATCTTACACTCGTATGAGCTGACTACATATATAGTAATATATATAATATATATATATATATATACTTATACATATAGATGTGTCTGTCACAATTGCTTACACCTGTCAGAGCCATCAAAAGATTGTGAGTAGGTTTGCCACTTGTCTGTAGACACAGCGAAAGGTAAGTAAAATTTCCGCTCACCCACAACCAACCAGTCATTCGTCCCCCTTCACCAGGCAACGTTGCTGATATTATTCAACTGGCAATCAGTAGCTGGGACGAGCTGTCCTTTCCGCGTTGCTCTTGGGAGTCAGCTAGCTGGCCACTTGGGCGCCACTTGCTCCTTTTGCTGCCGTTAGTTGACATTTAATGGCATTTGACACTCTGCAAGACAAAGCAAAAGCATCAGGTGCAAATAGTGAAAGGCAAAAAAAAATACAAAAAATAAAATAAACCAAGAATAACACAAAACGTATAGAAGGAAACTAATAAGAGTGCTCAAATCGAGTAACTTCGACTAATTGTTGCTCTGCTGACTAAAACTAGCAGTTGACCTAAAGATAATCTTAAAATTTAAATAATAAATTTACCATATAGAAATTTAATGATGATTGTAAAAATACTGAGTAATAAAAATCGATGTTGACCAACAAACTTTAAATAAATATACAAAATATTGCATGTAAAATGATTTGTCTAATGTCAGCTGATTTGTGAGTTTGCTTAAGAGATCTTAAAAATACAACTTTCTTTTTTCATTATTTTAATCACATAAATAAAATGTATAATATTTTTATGCGATTTTCAACACATGACATGTTGTTTGATGACATGATGTTTTGACAATAAAGTTGGCTCTTGCTGAGTTTGCGGCGGAAATTTTAAGAAATAATGAAGGCATTTCATTTTCAAGCTATAGTTGCTATTATAAATGTATGATATAGTACTTAATTCCGAACTGTTCTATGACAAGCTCAAAATTAATAATACTCCATGCAGACATGCATGGAACTATAGTTAAATTTTGTTATTATTTAATTACTCGCTGAGCTCTTAAGAAATGCAAGTGTTTATTTATGTAGGAATTTCATTTTCCATCCATCACTAGAAAAAAAAAATAATAATAATGAAATGCTCAATAGAAAAATTGGGTGAGACTAGTTTACATAGCACAAAAGTCAGAAAGACAACAATGGCCAGTGGTTCAGAGTACAGAAATAAGGATATAGAAATAAGTAAAAATGGTATTGGGAATACACCTAATGGAAATATGGCTAGAGGAGCAAAAAAAAAAAAAAAACAAAAAAGGAAATCAATATCAGCAAGTTGAAGACGTGGCTAACAGGCTGCAGCACTTGCCTAATGAAGTTGTTGGTCCTGATGTCGCTTTTAGCCAGAGCTAAACGGGAAACGGGAAACGAGGAGCGTGGAATGAACGAATTCTGGCTGTGGAGAGCAGGAACAACATCTATGCACTTAATGCTCTTGTTTGCCTAACTTTATTTGATGTCCTTGCGTGGATGTTGTTTCTGTGCGTTCTTCTATTTGTTTTCTACGACAGCTGTGTTTACCAGTAGCCATCAGCAGGAGTGCGACTGAAAGAGAGAGAAAGAAAGAGATGGGTTGCCACTTGGGGTTGCCACTTGGCTAAGGTGGTTTAATGCATTTAGCGTTGCTTGAGAGTGTACTCGTTACATATATATATAAAATATATAGTATATATGTGCCTCGATATATGCCAACCCCAAAGCGAGTTCTTTGCGGTCAAATTAAAGCCGCATATTTCTATATATTTCAGCCGGCGCATGGTGCAGCGGGGCAATTGTGGATTTGTTCGTGCCTCTTCGCGTTGCATGTATTTTTAATTAATTGCATGCCCCGAGTCAAGTCGACGCGCTTCGACTGCATGCCCCAGCCAGCCCAAACTGACCCAAACCCAATGCGACAGCTGCGGGGAGTGGGGAAAGCCTTAATATTTCGCATAGTATTTTAAATGTTTGCGTGTGTTTATGACGTATACCCTATATTTATAAATACTTATTTAAATATAATTGCTATGCGTTTAATTTCCCATTAGCACAATCGAATTAACTTAATTGTGCTTGAATTATGTTATGATAATTATTTCAAAGCAATCTTGCAGCGTACATTTTGCAACATGTTCTGAATTATAATTTTCTATTCATTTGCATACACAAAACTATTTATTTATTATAAATAAAAAACAATGTTTTAATATTGTACTTAAACTCTAATTAGCATAATTGAGTAATAATAGAAAAATATTATATATAAAATTACCATTAATAACATTTCAGATTTGCAATTATTATATTATTTTAAATTGTTTATTGCGTTGTATAGGCTAATGTAATTTTGCAATGCGTTGAAGACTAAATTTTTTTTACATACTTGGCAAAAAACATCATTTCATTTATTTAAAACAAATATTAAAAATACAATCATTTTATTTAGAATTATATCTGATAATGGTCAGCACTGTAAGGAATATGATGCATGTGCAGCATTTGTGATAGTCGTGCATTGCCCCTGGTACTACAATTACAAATTGTTGTTCTTTGTTGCAGCCCCGCAAGTTGACCGCTAGTCGCTAGCCAAAAGCCGCCGACATCACCGCAGTTGCAACATCATTTGCGGTTAATTGTAATTAAAGCTCAGTGGTTTGCTTCAGTGCACATATGCACCCACTGAACCCTATTATCCCCCACCCCACATCTTCTCTCTATTGTGGCAGTCAATGTTGAATGTGTCATGTGTAAAAAGTAAACTTTTACAGACAATGCGATGCGATCTTTTCCTCTCTAGTGATTTAAGCAAAACGAAAAGCAACAAAGAAAAAAAATTTGTATGTTCTTTACATAGCTTTTTCTTAAATTTGAATTTATTTTTCGATACAAATATTTTTTAGATAGCAATCAAAGTCACAATTTTTAAGACAAAGCAATCCCAATGCTAAATGTCAAAACTGTCATATTGTTTATCGACTTTCATCAATGGAAATAAATAGATATATAAATATATTAAGTAAGCATAACCATAAATTGTGGGATAAACGTCTATTTTTATTTTATTTCATCAATAGAAATAAATAGATATATATATATATGTTAAGTAAGCATAACCATAAATTGTGGGATAAACGTCTATTTTTATTTTATTTTTAAAGTTGCATTTACATTTAATTCTTTTGATTAATGAATAGTTATTATTATTCGCATTTTGCAGTTGTTCTTACACTTTGAAGGATTGAACACGGCGCCGTCATGTTCAGAGGCAAGCATCTTGAATAGACTCAACCTTAAGTCAGTGGCAAGTGGCAGGCAGAGACAGGTGAGTGTTGCACTCTTATGTTAATAACATGTTAATATGCTAGGAGTGAAGGCAGAGTGAAGACTTGATTTAAATTAAAAATTTATTGCATACTTTTTTGCGCGCTACCATTGCATATAAAATAAATACACGCACACACACACACACATGCACATCATAGACTCGAACAACATATAAATTAAATTGTTGAGCGCCCAGGGGCGAACCAGCGAAAACATGGCATGCCATGAACTCCAATTTAAAACATGAACGTACGGGTTAAGGGTTTACAGTCTGAAGCTCGCGGGACTCGCTACTGCCTAGCGTATAGTAGTAGGTGGTGCTGACGGGGGAGGGTGGTGTGAGGTTGCTAGCACTCGAGCAAACCGTTTTTGATTACGCGTGTGTTTTTCGCGTGCAACTAAATTAGCGCACGTGTAATCAAGTTTTTCAGCTTTCCATAACAGAGAGAAAATAACAAGAAAAAAAACGAAAAAGAAAAAAAATGTAAAACAAGAAGAAGCAGAAGAAAATGTGCTAACAACGATGCTCGCATGTTCTTTCCACAGACAGAGCGAGACAGCGAGACAGAGAGAGTGAGTGAATCAGTGAGTGAGCAAAAGAGAAACAGTTGTAGTAAACAGTTTGGAATATGTCAACTGAAATAACGAAAGGTATTCGCAGACATGCGAATTTATCATAAATCATAAGAGAATGCGACACACAAAATAAATACAAATGCAAAGCTCAGCTGTGATATTTCGTGTTTAAATTGCTTCATGTTACTTGAAACTCAATCAAAATCAATCGAATTTATATACGTCCCTTTGGAATATATGTTATGAAGCACTAGGTAAATAAATCGGTCATATCTGAAATGAACTAATCTAAAGTTGAAATTTGAATTTTAAATATCAATTTCTTAATATTAATATTTAAAATATATGAAATATGTTTGAGTAAACAAAAGCAGTAAAGTGCTTGTTTTCAGTTCTGAAAGCTTTTTATCTCCCTCTTACTCTTTTTCTTGCGATATCCCGTTTCAAATTGTCGCCAGCGTAGCACTTAGCTTTTTGTGATTCAATGCCAATGAAATAAAATTGGTATTCAACTCATGTTTCGAGAGCATTGCAGGCAGAGCTGTCAGCTTATTGTAAGTCAATACTTTATTTTTTAAATATTTATGGATTTTTTTTTTTTAAATATGTAAGGAATATTTACATTGAAATAAACTAATAACTCTACTGTTACACTCATGTCTAAGAAAATCTGTACCTTACTAAATTTTGTTGTTCTCAATTTGTATTGTCTTATATTTTATTTATTTTGTAACTGGAGTCAGGTTATCAAGGGTTTTCAGTTAATAGAGCACTCTGCCTTTCGTCAATATACGCATTATTATTTTCTTATCTACAAAATATTCCGTAACGGTTTGAAAAGTGCCATCTGGCACATAAACGGGAAAATCCTTTTCGTCCAAATACCAATTATTCAGCGTGTAATTAAATTTCTGCCGAAAGCAAATGAAATAATCATTTAAGATGAAAATTTATTTTATTACTTTGCTCACCTCTATAAATGGGCACATTAACTGTCCAGTTGTATGTTGTCTAAAACTTTTTGTGAAGACATTGAAAAGAAGGTTCCTATGAATCATTGATAGGAAACGGCACCCATCCGTTTGCAAGTTGTATAGCCGTACTTTTTTATTATCCACTTTCCAGAAGTCCAAAGTCATATTCAGTTGAAACTTATCAATATTGCGTTTTAGTATAAAAATACCACTGATATAACTCCGATTATTTAACTGAATCAAAGAGGGATTCAGCTCCTCAATTATCTCAGGTGCCCAATTCAAAGCACTAATCCTATCGAATATGAATTTAAAATTACGCTCCTCAGAAGCAACACCAATACTAATCAGGAGCAACCAGAGATAAGCAGACATGTCTGAAGCGATGCCAAAAACTAAATGTTCAATTGTCAGTTAAATTGCAGCGATTATATTGATACATTATAAAATCAAGGGCTTTTATTGCTTCATTATTTTAAACACTCTGGCTTATACCCTAAGCCCAATAAATACTTTGAAGAAGAGTATAGTGAATTTGTGCAGCAGTATGTAACATGCAGGAGAAGGCATTATAGAAATTCACATTCTTGTCAAGCCGGGTAAATAATCGTCTGTCGTATTGTCAGATTCAGAACAACTCAGGAAAAGGAAATCTAAATAAATCATTCTGTTCGTTTATTAAAATATTTTTTGTTTTACTAGCATATTTTTTGTCATATTTCTGGAAAATAATTATTATGCAATTTAATCAAATTGTCAGGTGCATGTTAAAGACTGTATAACTATTTAGAACAGATTACGGAAAAGTATCTATAAATAACATAGTGAACTAGACGCGATGATATATCTGTTGAGAAGCTTAAAATGGTAATTGAATTAGCTATGGCTATTAGCTAGCCATTAAAAATCAGCGGGAATAATAATTTTCAATTGGGTTACAAGTGGCTTAAAATTTCTGTATCATTGCCAATCAATTTTGTTATCTTTTCTCGAATTTTTAAAATCGAAAAGGAAGGTTTCAATCAAGAATATTATATAAAACATATAAAATTTAATCGGTTGAGAAATTATTTATTTTTTATTGAACAAAAATACATATCAATTCTTATAGACGACTCTACCCTTCATTAACATACGACCAACAAATTGATTATGTGTATAAAATTTAGTTAGACTCAGAAACTCACACTCGGGCACATATTGGGGAAAATCCGACACATTTAAATGCATCTTGGTGAAGGTGTAGTTAAAGTGCTTCAATAAAATGCAGAAAATAATTAATTTAAGTTCACATTTCTGAATAAATACCTACCGATTTTAATGGACATTTTATAAAGGTATTACTGCTTTGAATGAGACTTCTGACAAATATTTTAAATAGACGATTCTTATGAATAGTCGTAAAAAATTGGCAACCATTCAAGCGAAATTGATAAAGGCGCAATTTCTGTTTGTTGGCCCTTAGCATGTCAAAGGATGTATCCAATTCGAACTGGTCGATGTTGCGGCTGAAAATTACATAGGCGGTGATAGCAGAGCTATTTATCACCACCCAATTGACATCTTCAAATAGATCAGGAACCATTGGTTTCACGTAATAATCGTCGATAACGAAACGAAAGCTACGGTGCGTTGCGGACCCCACTATTATTAAGAGTAGCCACGCCAAACAGTTCCAAGTCCCGAGCCATCCAACCATGATGACAGAAGACAATCGAGTGCATAAATAGAAATAGGTTTATTATTACCAGCCATATTATGTGTAATAATATATCAGTAATATAAAATAATAATTGTTTGGCATAAAGATTCAATAAGTAGATTATTCAAAATAGTTTACCCCGTAAAAAATCAAAGGAAAAAGGAGCGTCATAGCTGGCTAAAAAGAGGCGATAGATGGATGTGATGGATAAGATGTGTTTATGGCAAGCCAGTTAGAATCAGTTGGGGGTTGTGTTTTACTCTTTTTTTTTAAAGAGATATATATAACTATTATATAATTAACAATTGGGTTCAGGGTATATTGTAATCGAGCCCACTCGAGCACAACATTCTTACTTGTTTTATATGTGCGAATTGCGTGGTTTCTGCTTGCCACCCACTAATTGCAGAAATAGCCAATCAGCCATTGCAACTTAAAATTGTTATTTTAAAAACTGGTAACATATAATTTTAAATCAAAATAATGCTATTTTTTTTGTTGTTCTGTATTTTCTATAAATGATTTAATTGTTATCTTTAACTTTAATTTTAACTATCTAGTTGGTAATTGATTCATTATGGGTAAAATAGTTGATTCATTATGGGTAAATAATCGGGCATATAAGCAAATATTCAACGTGCTACAAAAAAAAAATAAAATTTTTGTGAAATGATTGTAAGTCTGATTCTAATCAGATTGATGAAATATTTTGGATTCCATAAATTTTTCTCTTTAAACTTATTGAAATCATCTGATTCCAACGATAATGCGAATCACAGTCAAATTTCAGTTGACAAATCCGAACTGTTTTAATTTACAGCTTAGCACCTGTACAGTGAATTCGTTGACATATAAGCGAAAGCTACGATTCTTAATCTGGGCATCTGCAAAAAGTGTGGCAACCCTAAACAGAGCGAAAATTAGAGCTAACTAACCATGGCGAAAAACACAACTGGAAGCGTTCGCTGAACACAAAACAGCTTATAATAACTTATTATTAGAGTGTAATGATTGTCGGCAGTTGAAATTATTTTTGAATTGCCCAAAAGTCAATTGGTTTATTAAAAAATATAAGATTATCAGTGCTTTGGACTCGTTATGGTATCTGTGTTTATAATAGGTTGCTTAAATTTCGATCATTTAAAAAGGTTTTCCACACATATTTTTCAGTCAATAATTAACTTATGATCGAGACAGGCGATTTGCGAGCTGCTGTATTTGAGAAGATTGCCAATATTTTTTAGCTCTTTAAAAAAACATTTTTTTATATAGACCAAATAAAACATTGTATTAATTTTTTAACTGTTTCTCGAATACATTTTGTTGTATTTTTAATAACAAAACAAATCAAAAATTGTACATATATTTTAATAGTTTTTTATACACTTTTTGTAAACATATATAAGTTTCAATATGTATTTAAGTAATTGACAAATTTACGATTTTGAAAACTTAATACCAATCTTGGGAGTTGTGGTTTTAACGACAACCGGCTGAATACTTCCCGAACAGCGAAGGACAGCCAAACGGTTGGTTGTGTTGCGAGCTTCCAGCCTCATGGAATACCTGCACGGTGGCAATAATTTGGGCAGCATGCTTTCATCCATGTAGCTGCGGGTTAGGCTATAGTTGAAGTGCTGATTACAGTCCAAAGGGTTTCAATAACCATTAGAAGAGATCACTTGCTTATAACTACTCACCGCTTGGACCGGACAAGTGGGTCGAACATTAAGAAAGTTAATAAATCCGTTGTGAAATTGTCTCACAAATTTGCTGCGATAGGCGTTATTTAAGAATGCACATAAATCGAGCTTCGTATCAAAGAGACGAACCGCAGGAAATCGGGGACGGGATATGTTCATTGAAGCCTGCACGAATATCTGTGTGAGGGTTCTTCCCACTATCAAGTGGCCAGAGAGATAGCTGCGATTACCCTCCTGCTCAATGTAGGTATTAGTCGAGACAACCAATTCACGATCCACGGGTTCAACCTCAAACTGATCCACACGCACCAAATATTCACCCAACGCACAGTTGGAAATCATGGTAATTACGCAGATCCATCCGCAGATCGCCAGCAGATCCATTTCGCTATTTTATCTGACCGTCTTTGCTGTTTCCACTGCTGTTGAATACTAAATCAATATTCAATTTGTCTACCGGTAATCGGTTTTTAATTGCGGATATAACTTAAATTTTCCATTAAAAAAAAATATATACATAATTTTTATGTTTTTCCTCAATTTTTTTTATTGAAATTCCACATTTGAATACACTTGAATAATAATTTATACTCATATAGTAATTTTCAATATTATTTTAAATATCAAATTCAAAATATAATTTATACAATTGAAAAATTTGTAATATTTTGTAAATTAAAATTAGGATGTTCCAAAATATAAAATCGACCATTACGAAAACGTACATAAAATGGTTCAATATTATTAGAACTACTAAGCTGGCTTTCAACACCTTGAAAATAATGCGACTTAAATGAAAATGTCTCGTATATACAAAATTGAGTTGGGCACGCAGCTAAGCAATATAAAAGTGAAAAAAATAGGAAAAATAGACACACTCAAAAAAAAAATAAGATAAATAAATAAAGTAAAGAAAAAAGAAAAAAAAAACCGAAGCCCAAAGGATGTCAAAGTAAATGTTAATAGCAGCAGCGTCAGCAATATTGTTATTGTTGTTGTTGTTGCCCGCTTTGTGTCCCATCTCTATTTTACGGCAAGTGGTGCAGTTTGTCTGCTTGCCCGTAACCCGTAACCCAAACAACACCGTCGTCTGCGTCTTCTTTGCTCAGGACCAAGGGATAAGTCCCGGCCAATGCTTTACGCCCGAGCCTAGTGAAGCAAACACAGTCGCCGTAAAACTGAAAAGCAAAGCAGCAGCTTCACCAAAGAATAAGTAAAACAAGATAATACATTTATCTTAGTCACACCGAAGATAAATACCCTGGTTTCTTAAGTATTTTTATTACTTAAGTTGATTAATTTTTCGTATGATTGCATTTTTTCTGAGCTTTCCCTATTATTGCAATAAGTGTTGAACCATTTTATATTTTAATACTCCGATTTATTCATGATATTCTTTATTTTATTTCTTATTTAATCTTATATTTTTATTTTCATTTCTTTTCTTTAATTTTGTGTAAATTAATTCGTGTCTTTCATTTAAAATTAAGGCTTAAGTTTTTATTTACTGTAGCCATTGGAAAACGGTGAACTGTTTTTAGTTTTCATTTAATAAATAATCGACTTAAATCTTAGTTTGTAGTTTATTTTTATTATTAATATTAGGTTTATTTTTTTTTTTTCGTTTTATAAATATTTTGTAACATTTTTATATTATACAAATATTTTTCATGTTACACAAATATTTTTAGTATGATTCTTCCACATGACATCTATGTCAGGGATGGACTGAAATTGTTATATCAACTCGACTAGCGATGCTGATCCAGAATAGATATACCTTGCCCAATCATAGTTCCTCTGCAAATCTAAGAACAAAATTAAAGTACCCTAAGCAAGGGTATAATAAAGCCGGGCCAGGCCAGTCGAGTGTAGTGCAAACATCACACCTATAAACTCAGAGCCACAGACAACAGACAAGAGACAACAGACAATAGACAAAAGACAACGGACTACAAAAAGGGGATGCAAAAACGTTGAATTTATTCGACGAAATTTTCGCTTCACGACTTGATTTTTTTTTTACTTAGTTCGTTAACTAATTGCTTATAAGAAGTTATAAATTGAAATTTATGCAGCATATATAGAAATGGAAGATATCTTATATCTTGTATGAAATTAGAAATTAGCGTCAGTTTCAGAGGGGATTATTATCGACTTAGAGTGAAGTTTCAGAGTGTCCTTCCAATCCACTCTCGAGTTTGACAACTAAATCGAGGTGTATATAAAAAAAAAAAGCACTTGAAATTGTATTGAGTTAAGTGTGTTCATGGCACATGCCACAGACTACAGGGTAGCGTCTAGAGGCAAGCAAATAAAGAGCGGGGTGCAACTCCCACTGCCACAGCTACTGTGGTCCATGTTATGTAAACATTTGCGAGGGTCTGTGTACGTCTCAATGGGGATGAAAGATGCGGAATGGGATTTGATTGGGATTGCTTTGGTTATGGAAATGCAAATTGTGAGAAACACTTTCAATCGCAAATTCTCAATGAAGTTCGATGACAAAATCATGTCGACGCCGTTGCCTCATTTTTAGGTGAAGCAACCACAATAAAATAAAATAATCAGTCACATAAATTAGTTAATGATTTAAAATGCAAATCAGAATTTTACTTAATTATTTTATTTCTATTCGCTTTGTTCAAATTTGACTAAATGTTTATTAATTAAGTCAATAAACAATCAAAAAGAGAAGAAAGTTTATAATTACAAATGCTGTGCTAATCCGATATATTTGTTTACAACCAGTATAAAATCAAATTTGATAGCGAGAGACCATAAAACAAATAGGAGCAGATGCCATAACTAATCCACTGATTCCAAGGGGGTGTTGCGCGGGGAGGAGTAACACGCTAAAGCAGCGCATCAGTGTAAACAAATTTTTTGACAAATTTATGATGATGGAATTTTAAGTGATTTTTAACGAGCGAGGGTGAGTTATATAAATATATATATATATATATATATATATATATATATATATTTAAGTATATACACAACAAATACTCAGAAATATCTATGAGTTGAGTTGGAAGCATCTGCAATTGTTGTTGCTTGACTTGCTCGCTTTCATAAACAAGTCGCTTGCCACAAAAGGGTTGCAGTCAGCTGCAGCTGCTGTCGCTTTTGCTGTTGCTGTGCATGGGTTGGAGGTGTTGCAAGGTACAAACAGTGCCCAGCAAACATTTATGGAATTATGTTCATTTCACACACACACACACACATTAAAGCTAACAAAAGACCCATTAAGCTCGTTGCTGCCAAATTGCTGTGCCTGCACCACAGCCAAACCGCTGCACCACCCACAGCCAAGCGCCAAGCGCCAAGCGCCACCTGTGCGTTCAACTGTGAAATTTATTGATTCGAGCAAATAGGCTCCATTGAGAACGTCGACTAACTAGCTATAATTAGAGAGCTCTTAGTCAGTATAGAACCACCCACACGACTAGATTTTCCATGACTCGACAAGCGCATACCCTATAATTATGCTGATATATAACTGATGTATATTTGCTAATTTATTATACAGCGCACAAGGATGACGTATCACAGCCTTATTAGAAGATTAAAAGTTCTACAAATACTCATATGTAATTAACTTCTGTGTTTAACATCGGATTTATATATATATATATATATATATATATATATATGTTTATTATTTCTTAATAATTTAAGTATATATATATATAATAATTATTATTATCCAATAAAATTGTATCAAAATTCTGTTAAAATCATATTTTGATGAACATTTACATTTATATGATTGCATAGTCCTTGGAAATATATATATATATATATACTAAAATTATTATATATTATTATTATTAACACATAAATTGTATAAAAATTCTGTTAAAATCAATTTGTTTATATTTATATGATTTTGCATAGTTCTCGGATAATATATATATATTTATACTTAAATTATTATTATTATAAAAATTATTTTTTTACGAACATTTATATTCTATGATCGGACTAATGAAAGAAATAACTTAAATACGAACAATTTGTGCAAAGAAATAAATGGATTTCAAGTCCAATCTGTATTTTTGTGGTTGAAAGTGACATTTCAAGCAACCTACCTAAATTCTTTTTGTGTATACAGGGTAACTGAAGTGGTTAGCAATTGTTTTTTTTTTCTTCTTTTTTTCAAAATAGCAACGAGCCACAACAGAATAAAAGTAGTTTCTTAAATGCGAGTGATTGACATGCACATTTTCATTGAATTATTAATTACGTAATGCGAGACCAATCGACTGCAATTTGCATATGCAATGAGCCCCAAATGGCGTACATAATGGATAATTACGCCAACATCCCACTCGCCACATGCCACATGCCACAACACAAACGCCATATTCTACATCATATTTAGCTCGCAAGTTGGTTGAATCTTTAATGCAAATTGCTTCATTTCGCATTAAAAATTGTAATGTTTGTCGTTTTTGCAAAAGAAAACATTTGAAGGGAAGTCAAATCGATTTGAATTTTAAATCGTTTAATCTAATAACAGTAAATGTAAATACAAAATTCAAGTAATTGAGGCCAAGGAACCGGACTATTAAAATGCAATTTCATTTAATGATACCCATAGACTGTCAATCAAATTTATATTGCAGTTAAAGAACCAGTTTAGAAATTTTAATATTTATACTGTTTTTTTTTAATCCAGCGCTTTTATGGAAGCTTCATTTAATCGTGACACAATTGGACTACTTGTATTAATTTCATCGCATAATACAGAAAGTAAAATATAAATTTAATGAAAAATAAAATTGCATAATTTCAAGTTTCTTAATATTGATTTAAGATTATTTATGTTTTTGTGGCAAATTATTTAAGAAGGTTCCCATCAAGTTTGGCAATTTTGCATACAATTTTTAAACATTTTTATCGTTTTTTAAGAAGTCTTCGAGACATTAAACAAAACCTATATACTCTTGAACCTTCCGAGAAAGATCGTAAAACTCAAATATATTGCACAAAAAGACATAAATAATTAAAAAGTGTCGTAATTAAAACAAGAAAGAACGGAAAAAAACAGAAACTCGACTTTTGAACGATTGTTGCTATGGCAGCCATGCGATATATTGCGTCGATCCGTCCGACTAAGACATCCAGCCCAAAGTTGCATGTATTCCATGTTGCATAAAGATAGCTTCAAAACTGAGCAACTACGTCGCATTCGGAGTCGTAGTTTAATATCCTCTGCAAGGGTATAAAAGTTTCGTAGAAATTATGTTTAAATGCCTCCAACAGTTTTTTAACGACACTTAAAGAACAAAGACACTATATGTATATATATACATATATATATATATATATGTATATATATGTGTATATATATTTATGTCCTGCATGTGTGCGATTCCAGATGTTGCCCTTAGGGAATATTCTTGAATGCACGTAAGCGTTTTTAAAGTTTTCTAGACACTATCCTGTCGGAGTTATATATGATATGTATATATAGATATATGTGTATATAAATACATTATGCCGAGTGTTGATGTGTGTAGCCTGTAAAATTTACTGCCAAAATTTTTATGGCAACCTTTGGTTTATTACTTTGGCTGATGCTTGTTTTAAGTTAACAGCAGGAGGCAAGTTAGCTCGCTTCCACCCTCCCTTTCCCCTATTTTGCCCTCCTTTTTCTGTCTCCCTGATGCCTTCTTGCGGGCAAGGCCTTGAGACTTAAGGCTCCAAGTTGACTTAAAAAAAATATTTTCTGGCAAGAAAACGCAGCCAAAAGCTACTGCAACAGCAAAAAGAAAAATAAATACATATATATATGTATATATATAGAATATATATAGGGGAAATAAAAAGAGTGCTTAAGGCAAAAAGCAATAACAAAATATTATTATCAGAAACATTCATCATGTGGCTGCAGGCCATAAATTTTGGGCTAGCTGCGAATTGCAACAACAACAGGAACAACTCTAACAACTAAAATAACAACGGCAGCTAACTGTTAATAAATCGCAGCTGCAGATAGCAGCGACCAGCTGCCGGCGCCACAGACAGACACGTTTTACTTTGCCCCACACACGCAAAAAAAAAACAAACAAAAAAAATCCAAAAATGAAAACCTCTCCTTGAAACTATCAAACATCCGAATCCCAAAACCCATTGCCAAACCATTTCCCATTTCCCTTATGCCATTTCAATTCCTATGCCCAGTAACAGTCGCCGTTCAACTTTCAACAAAGTTTGGTTTACCAAGCAGTAACTTTTCTAGAGGCGTGCCACAAGCCTTAGAAGACAAACCCATTTGCCCCCAGGAAATCCCAGTTACTGCAGCCGGCTAAGAATTGACTTTACTTATTTCCACCTAGGTTAAGGCTACAATTTGGCTTGAGAATTGGCCGGCTTTCAATTTCTAACATAAATATTTAAATACCGTCGAACATTTTACGAAAGATAAACATATTTATTGAAAAACAAGTATTTATTTATAGATCGTTTATAAATGTTAATTGTGCCTTTGCATAGTTCTCAGACAACTAAATGATGCTTAAATACTTTAGGTGTTAATTATATGTACAACTTACACAAAACATTAAAACTTATTAAACGAAAAGTGAGTTTTTAAAAACGTACTGACCCAACAAAATATTTCTAAAATAAAGATACAATCATTTCCACTCGAGGCTTATGTGACAAAATGACATGTTATAAAAAGTCATAAATCGAATGGAAATGATTACGAATTCTAAGCAATTACTTTACTATTTATGTATAATATAGTATAGTATAGTACATGGTAATTTCCATTGATTAATAATCTGTTTTCAAGACCAAGCATTCATCATATCTGTCAAATGAAAAATTCCACTTGAAGTTCAGTTCACTTTGCATTTCCTTTTCGAATTAATTGTGTGCTCTCTTCCCTCTTTTCTTTTCTTTTCTTTCTTCTTCTATTATCATCCATCATTCATCATCATCCGTTCTCAATGTCATTTCATCTACTCTCTTTTGTTTTGCCTATGTCACAGCCATATCTCTCGCTTTAGCTCTCTTTCTATTTCGTTGCCGCTCTCTTTCTATGCCCAATGCTTGTTTAATAAATAACTGTCCATCGTTTAATGTGTTTAGTGCATAAAGCTGCACAACTTACGACAATATTGCACGGGCGTTTTCTATCCCCACATATCTCAGGCTTGAGCAGTTTATGCATGCATATCGGACATAGATACATACGTACAGTGGGCGCTTACTAATTGCTACGTGGCGATTTTGCATACAAACTTGCACATTTTTTCACGTTTTGCCAAGTACTTGTGTTAATTTATATTTATTAATCTTAGCAGCACAAAAAAATGTTTATTTTTCGAATTGTGACCACAGTTTAATTTCGTTACAATTTCGACCACTGTAGATTTATTTATGCACAAGTATTTGCTATCCAGGTGACCACATGCTGTTCTCAAACCAACCTTGCCCTGCTCTCCTCTGCTCTGCTCTTCTCTGCTATGCTCTAACGGCGCATTTGCAACCGCATAGCCAAGTTGTGGCTTTGGCTAGCTGCCTGCTGCTGCCTGTTGACTGCTGCCGGCTGCCTGTTTGTTGCCTTGCCCGGCTGACCACATCATCAAATGCGAAATGCAAAAGCGACGTAATTGCCACAGCACCGCACAACAGCGGGGCGACGCCGAAACCAATAAACCTGCATATGTCGATTAGTTGCACATGAATGCAATAACATGGGCCCCAAACTAAAGAAGACAGCCTGAAAGACGGGCAGACATGAAGAGAAGGGGCAGTGCGGAGTGGGGCACAGACAGCCGCAGACAAACGAGCCCGCTTAAGCCACGTCTTAAGACGCTTTTGTCTAGGCCACATTCGCATTATCTTAATACAAAGTGCAGCTAAATTTAAATTGATTTTAACTTACGGTATAATAAGAATAGATGCTATAACGTTTAATATATGCATAAAGAAATGTATTATATAATAATGGTTATTAGAAATTGCAGAAACTTGTCTTTCAGTTTGGTAAAAAACATTTGCGCAAAGTCAAAAGTATTTAAGCCAAAACAAAAGTTGAAATGTGACCGTATTTAAAATAAAAATTCTTATTCTGCATCGTTTGAAATTCATTTGGGTTCCACTCCGCATTCAACTACCTATATACAGCTGCGGTCAAAATAATAGTACTGCACAAATATTCTTTGTTTATAAAAATACATTAAATATAGCTACAAAATAATGACAATTTTATTTAAACACACAATAAATACTGAATACAAGTTAAAATTAAACGCTGGCATAGCCATACAATTTAAAAAATTAATATTTAAATGTGTCATTATAAGAGGAATTGTGGAATAATAATGAAGTTTCTCCGATTTCTCTGCGGTTAATTAATATATATAAAAACAGAACATTTTTAGGAATGGAATTTTTGTTGCATATTGAAAATCGAAAATTAGTCAAATTTTTTTTTTATATACTTTGAGATGATAAAATACTATTATTTTCACTGTAACTGTATCTATATATATATATCTACACATGATTCATCCACATGTTTGAATGTCGCCTGGCCACCTGACGCCGCTTGGCTGACCGCTAACTGTGGATCTGCAATGGTTTTTCTGAGTCAGAGACCGCAACGGAACGTTGCCTGGTTACCAGATTTCGAATATTTGCGTAACTCAAGCGGCGCTTGAACTTAAACAAATCACCCGCCACCCCTCCCTTTGGCAATTCCTCGCATCAGCGTAAGCGTCACCAAATTGTTGGCTCATTTGCCAGTTTTTCTGTAGATGCGGAGCCACCTTCACCGCATTCCACGGATCAGCGGCCATGAATTTAGCATTTTCTATGTGTACCTGTGATTCATCAAAAGAGCGGCGACAGCTGACAGGGCCGACAGAGCCGACAGCAACGCATGGAAATGCGATTAACAAAACTAGAAACACACGCAAAACAATAAATGGCATCACAGCAAACACAATAGCGAGCTCCGCCGTCAAGCCGGTAGCGCAGCGTCGGGGGAAACACCTTAAGCTCTTGGCGAATTGCCGACGCTCATTAGCTAAAAACCGAAGCAGTTGTCAAGGAATACACACGAGAATTAAAGTTGGACAGCAAAACGAAATCGAAGCTGAAATGCTCTGAGTTTAGCTTAAGTTCTCTCCATTGATCACATGTACGATTGAGCTTTGAAAAGTTTTGCCGGTTTCTTTATGATCCCGTTGCTCAAGAAATAAAGCTTACGCTGAGTAATGCAGTTGTATATGCTGATGAAGGAGAGAAACAGAGAGATATTAATTATTGTTCGTTCGTTCTTTTAGACAAAGCTTTATAGTTATATAATAACATTTAGTGCCATTAAAAACACTATTGTGTTCTATAACATCCAAACATCAGTTTAATATGTGTACAAATTAATTGCGAATTTGCGTGCATGTTCAAAATATAGTACAAAAGAAGCGAGAGAAAAAACTCTGACATGATGAAACTGAATTACCCTTAAAAATTCTCTAAATATGAATAAAGCAACAGCTGCAAACACTTAGCACTTAACTAACACAAACGGAAAGACAAAGGAAATAAGTAATAAACTCAGATATTGTTATCAGTTTGTTACACTCATATTTGTATGTGGCAAGAACTAAATAAGGGTATACAAAATGATACAACTGCGATCATTTCAATTGGGAATTGATTTCCGGATTTGAGAGACAACCTTGAAGTCTATCAAGTCGTTATCTCTTCATACGCTTAGGCAAGAGTTACCGGGTTCGCTTAAAATCGAAACATGATTCATATTGGGAAATATTAAAACCTTGTATGCCCAGATTCAAAACGTGATAAGCAGAAGTTTTCAACATGATTAAATTTATTATTTTTGATTAGTATTTATTTTTATGAATCATTCTGTAAGATAAACATTCGTAACAAATACTCCCAATTGGATTTAAAGGGAATTTCTAGTTTTCATATATACTTTCAGTCTCGGCTCAGATAGCATTCTTCTGAGCATTGCTGTATTGCAAGAGAAAGAGTCATAAGAAATAATTTTAATTCGATGTGAATAGCCAACAAAATGACACCGCAAACAGCTGTTTTCATATAGTATGTTCAAATGGATGTTTGCCCATTTCATGTCAAACAAAATGGAAAGTCGTATGTTATTTGCTCTCAAGTATTTATTCTATATTATAAACAGAGAATACTCATTCGTGTTCTGTATAACAGAGCTTTTCTCGCCTCCTTTGTTAGTACTTATGTATATTCTCTTAACACATGTATTTTCGCCGCAAAAATTGCGAGAAAAAAAAAACAACAAAACCACAATAAAAGTTGTCGAAAAGTTTACAAGTAACTTTTCAGTTTAGGGCTACATATAATATAATCCAAACAATTCTAGTATACGTACACATTGTGATATACAATCCAATTTAATTGCACTAAAAAAGTTGACTTAGCAACAGTCGCTGAATAATATGGCAAATGTTGGCAGATCGGTTAATTCAACACGTCGTGCGGAACAAATCTAGAAATATACATATGTACATTTATGTACAATTGTAAGTATGTATGACACATTTATTTAATGTACATAATACACACACACACATACATATACATACATTGTCTTTCAATGTGTTTTTGGCTTTTTGCCGTTTGCGCTGTCTTGCCAAAATTATGACAAAATTATGAGACCCTTTCTTAGAAAAAATATACATAGAAATAACACATACATAAATAAGCAGAATTCTCATATGCATTAGACACTTTGTATTTTTATGTCTTATTTATAGACACTTTCATATACCCTTTGAAATTGGGCTATATAAATCAGTCCATTTCAAATAAAGAAATGTGTACATGATTTATCTATATTTCAGGAAATTTTGAAATAATTTGTGAGTGATATTCATTTAATATTTGGGAGGCCACTGTGTTGTTAGAGTGAACGTCAACGACTGATACAACAGCCACCCCCGCTGTCCCCCTGCATCTAGGTGGAGCCAAACACATTGTCGCATTTCGTTTGGAGATGACGCGCGGCGTTCGTTGCGCTGCCAGACGTTCTGGCACTGCCGAACTAACTGTTTTTGGGTGGGGGAGGCGATAACAATTGAAGGTATGGGTTGGAGCGGGATGGTGGGGTTGGCGACATTGAGCAAGTCAACGCGAGGCATGTGCACGAAGCGACAGCCGAAAGCCGAGAGCGCAATTTCAATCGCAGCTGTGCTCTTTGATAACGTCGTCATCACCAGTGGCAGAGTTACGCAGACCGATTTTAATTTATGCACAATATACACACATACGCACAAACACATAAAATGGCACACATACAAATGCAAACAGAAACACAACAATCAACTCGTTCCCTCGCTCTCTCACATCAACAATTTGTTCCCCCTCTTTTGCTTTGCACATTTAAACATTTTTGTTGTTTTCGCTATAGATATATATATAAATATGTATGTATATTGTATTATGTGTTTTGCGCTCACTTATGTAAACTTGTCGCTCATTTTTACTCTCAATGCCTCGTTACAGCAACAGGAGTAGCAACGGCAACAACTACAACGACAACGGCAACGGCAACGACAGCTACAGCGACAAAAGAGCGTCTGTGTGAGAGAGAGGTGGGCGATCTGCACTTTGGTTACGTTGCGCTCAGCATTAGTAAGCTTTTGACAGTTGACAACGCGAGACGCTCAACGCTCACCGTAGTTAATAGCGACGGCAACGGCGTCGCTGCTGTTGTCGCAGTCGTCGTGTGTGCAAAAAAAATAAATAAAAAGTAAACATAATAAGATTCGAAAAAAATTTGCATAGCTGTAAAAAAAGAAGAAAATCAAAACAAGAAAAATGCAACGAGCCAACATGGAGTTCGAGCGTCAACGTCATCTGGCCAATTGGCTTGTGAAGAGCAGTCCGCACATGGCAGCTGCTGCAACGGCGGGCGCAGCGCCACCCACGGCAGGAGCTGGAACTTCAGCAGCGGCAGCAACAATAGGAGCTGCTTCTGGTGGTGGTGGTACGGCAGCTGCCATTGCAGCCCAAGGAGCGCCTGGCAACAGCGCTGCTGCCTGTAACGGTAAGTAATACATCAAAAGGGGGATGCATGAGATTGAATAAGATTTGCGTTTGTGTTTGCACATGTTCACACATATGCATAAATACACACGTTACTTTGCGCATATTTGCGAGTGTGTATGAATGCAAGGCACGCGCTAACATCAATGCAGGCGAAAGAAAGACGCTTGAGAGACCGAAAGCGAGAGAAAAAGAGAGAGAGAATTAAGTTTGCTCACTGTTTGCTTGCTGTGTGTGTGTGCGTGTGTGTTTAGTTGTTGCTGGCTGGCTTGCATCTGTTGTGTGCTCTTCGCTTCGAGCAGAGCGCGCGCGTCGCTCGCTTCGCCTAATTTCACAAAACGTGACGACAACGGAAAGCTTGCACCGCCTTTCGCCCACTCGCCTGACGAGTACTTGGCACAGTTGTTTTTTTTCTCCTTTTTGTTGTTGTTGTTATTGTTGCAATTGATATTTCACAAAAGATAAGCGCAATTTCAAAACGTTTCGTTTTTTATTTTTATTTTATATCTGTTGCTGCTTCTTCTTCATTCTCTGTCGCAGCTATATTGTACAATTATTTCGATGTGATTTAACGTTTGCCTGCATTTGGATGTATATGTGTGTGCCTATGAGTGTGTGTAGGTGCATTTGGGTGTGTGTAGTTATTAAGTATACAACAAAAACTGAAGCCAAGTGTGCGCAATTAAAGTGAGTAATAGCTTCATCGACCAACCTATAAAGTAAGAACAACAACAGCAACTAAAACATAAATAACAAATTGCCATCAGACAATGGGCAGCAATCGAGAAATGAGCAATCAAAAAATCGAGATATTTAACTTTAATTGACTTGCAAGTATTAAGTTAATGAAAGCTAAAACAATTGCATACATACATACGTATATATGTGTATGTGTGTGTGTGCATAGTACTTACATAGTACTGTCGCACTTGACTCGATAATAAACTACCTTAAAATATATCACTTAAGTCTTATGTACACACTATAAAAGTTTATTAATGAAAACACAAACAAAAATGAGAAAATTACTTAAAACTACTACAATTGTGAACCGCAGGTAGTAAATCTTATTGGTGCCCACTGATCTCTTTGAAATTGATTGTGCATTGATTGATCTTATCTGATGAGGCACTATGTCTATTTAAAAATAATTATAAAATATAATTTGCTGTCCAATTCAATAAACCAATTAATGTTGTTGACCTTAACTTAAGGTTTTTATATTGTATCGATTGCGCTGAGTAACTCACTAAAATTATTATTCACTGATTATTTACTTTATAAATTATGCACTGAAATTAAATAATATCTGTTCAGTTATCTTAACATTCGCATAATTCTTTAAGTATACAAATATTTTTGCATAACGCCACGTAAAATAAATAATTAGCAGTTAATATTCAGGAATTTGCATATTTTGTATTCCTATTACGCATAGAACAGGCATTTCAGGTTTCTTGGAAAGTTCGTAGAACTGCGAAAACCATGAATGGAATTCAAGAATTATATATTTTGAACACATTTTGAATTCGGCAGCTAAAGTGATAAACACGTCGTATAATTTGCAATAAAATTGAATTTTTGTTCTAGATTTATTATTATTTTTTTATACAAATTTTTCGATATGAATCTGATAAGATTTGAGCTATTTGACAGTAGCGCTAACAAGTAAAAACAATTCGATAGCCTGATTTACTCTAATTGAATTTATTAATAATAATTATGGGTTCTTTTTTTCTATAGTATGTTTTGCATATTTATTTTGACATAATTTATTTTATTCTAAACTTACAAAATTTTCGCTTGGTGCTTTTGCGCAATTTTTTTAACCAATGTGCAAGCGCTTGAACTGTAAATTTTTAGCGCTTAGCAACAGTTTGAAAATTTTGCTTTACGTTTACCGTGCACTTTAGTATGTCTGTGTGTGTGTATGTGTGTGTGTTTCTTTGTTGTGTGGGAATTTCCACAATGCAGAGGGTCGACAATTAGATATGTGTACAATTATATATATATATATATTTATATGTATATACATAGTGTATTAGCTCACTAATGCATTTGGTGGATTTTTTTTCAGGTGCCCCACCTGGCGCACATCACGGCCATATGTCGGCAGCGGCCGCTGCTGCTGCTGCAGCTGCCGCTGAGGCGCGGAAGCCGAAGCTGCGCCGCTTTAACTCACATGACACCAGCTCGAACATGTTCTCTGTGGCGGACTTTGAGAATGCGCGTCTTGCGCGTCGCAACGAGATCGAGCTGAAGCAGCGTTTGGCTCGACGCCAGCGGAATAATGCCAATGGCAGCTACGGCCTGGGCGGCGGTTGCTCCAACGGTACCAACAACACTGGCTACCCCGTCTACAGCGCCTTCTCCGGCGGCCTCAGCGGCAGCGGCGATTACTCCACCGGCGACAGCAAAACCTCCAAGTGCAGCAGCAACAGCGAGGTAAGTAATCATGCAGCCAGCAAGGTCAGTCAATTGATCTAATGGGTCTTTCGCTTTCACAGGAACCTCTGCCCGCTGAGATATTTCTGGAGCGGCATTCCCTGCCGCAAGTTGTTCGCATTTTGTACAGCAGCAAAAGCTCCAATGAGACACTGCAGTCGAGCTCATCGCATGGCTCCTCAACGGCCGCCTCGAGCAGCTCCTCGGCGGGCCACAAACAGCAGCTGTCTCATGATCCAGCAGCGGTCACAAACACTGGCACTGGCACCACCTCATCCTCCAGCGCTGGCAGCGGCAACCACAACAATAACAACAATAGCACCATTGCTCAGCCTGGTCACGATGAGCTGTTCCTGCTTTATAGGCTAGTACGTCAGCGCCACATTTATCATGGTCACAATGCCAAGTCGCAGGCGGCGCAGCGCAAGAAAACGGTGCTCATTCCCCAGGAGTTTCCAGGTGAGTTATTGCAGAGATGGTAGATAAGGCAATATTGCAGATTTCTTCAATGGCAAGATGTTATATAAGAGATTAAGCAACTGGGCTGAAAATTTCAGCAGTTAAATTAATTAACACAGTAGCAAAATTTGCCACAGCATTCAATTTTAAATGCTTAAAAACAATACATAAAAACTTTCAATTATTAACCAACAAAAATGTCAGTGGAAGAGAAGGGTATAAAAAAATAATTGATTGTTAGAAGGTTTTATTTGGATCATGAATCAATTATAATGTCAGAGATTCTATTAAATCATTTCTATATTTATTTTTATTTTTGGCTATATTTCTCTTGTTATAATTAATATTAGGTTTCTTTAATTCAGGTCATGACTTTATTTTTTAATGTTTTTTAGCAATAGATTAGCTGTGAAATTTATAAAAGTAGATATCTTAATAAATAACATTTAACCTGAAATCAGCAAAAATATTATTATAATTTTTTTTGTCTTTGTATTAAAGAAGCTTCTGTAAAATGAACAGCTGCAATAAATATAAAATTAACGTTTTATTTAAGCAATTAGATTTAACTTAAGTTACTTAGCGTTTAAATGTTAATCGACATTGTTTTTGTTCTTGTTGTTGCTGCTGTTTAAACAATTACGTAACTAACGGAACACGGTTAACGTGTTGCATTCTCATGACTAATGCATGACGGCTCGGCTCCAAGCAAAGTTTGCTAATTCTGGTACTTACCAAATATTTTAGCCTCCTCAACTTCAGCCATTATGCGTGACACTCTGACAGAGTCGGTTCGAAGCAGTTAACAGTCAAAAACATATAATCACAGCAACAATTATTCATCGGGTATTATTATGTAAGCAGCGCGAGTGCTGCTTGAGCCCATTGTTTGTTGGCTTCATGTAATTATTTCTCACAGCCAGCTGAAAACTAAGCCAAATGCATTATACCAAATGGTTATGCAACTGCTGCGGATGCTGCACAATTAATTAGTTAAGCTCTGAAATTGGCGTATTTTAATTATATAATATAATACAATAATATTCATATTTATCTGATTTATATGCATTCCTGAATAAGTTCGGAGACCTTCCACTTAATGCGAATATGAATTTGAAATTTTTAGTGAGATTCTCAACTCATTTAGTATTATTTGAAAGCTCAGTTTAGCTTCTATTATAATTCTATATTTTGTTGTTAAATTAAAGTTTTCTTAATTTAAAATAAGACGAAACTATTTCGCTGTCCAGCTTAATTTGCAGTTTTAAAACTCCATTTCAAGCCAGAGACTAATTAATATTATTTAAGAAACATTGTTTCGACACTTGTGTTTTGAACATGATATTTATATTTTACTAACCAGGTGTGTTCATCTAATAAAAATGTGCAGATAAATTGTTTAAGAACAGTATTAAAATATATATTTTTTTTTAAATATTTTTTAATGCTTAAAGTTATTTTTTTCCTCTTAGTTAAATCTTAAAACTTTTAATTTCATTTACTTAAAGTTAATATTTTGCCATTAGCTAAAAATAGTGTTTAATTTACACTTTTTTATTTTTTTTATTCCTGTTGAACATATTTAAAACTTTGCTGCTGTTTTCAGGCTACTTTTCGCTGTTGAGCGAGAAGGGTTTGCCGACGGCAACGCTTTACAGCTCGCTGATGCAGTTGGTGCGGGAGCGTGTCTACAAGTTTGCGTCGGTGGACAATATGCCGGCGTTCACGGAATCGACGCCGCATGGCAACAACAGCAGTCCGAATCACGAGGGCTGCTTGCCCAGCAGCAAAAGTCGGCCGCAGTATGTGAAGACGACGGCGCGGGGCGGTCAAGTGTTCCGGCTGCTCGCCGTCTTTGAGGATGGCAAGCAGGAGCATGGTCATGGCCATGGCCAGCACAATGGTCACCAGCTGAGCCAGTCAAATCACAGTGTGACCAAGTCGCACAGTGGCTCAAGTGGCGGCGGCTACATGGGTCGTGACAAGGAGAAGGGGCGCTACGCGCAGTTGCTGAACGAGCAGCGTCAGGTGATGTATGTGCCGCTTGCCACCAAGGGCAAGTTTTACGAGATCGAGAAGGGCATACCGCAGCTGCTGCAACAGAAACTGGGCGACACCCAGCGCAAACTGAATCCCGAGTGTGTGCATCGTTTGGGCGCCTTGGTTGCCGCTGCCAAGCAGCTGCCGCTGATGTTGCGCTACATTTCTGGTCCAGCCGGCGCCGAGATTCCCGAACAGCTGTGCATCAGTCGTGTGTGCAAGGAGGATGTCATCATTGGCTGTCCCATTGAGGAGCTCGATGGGGCAGCCCAGCAGCAGCAACAGTCGCAACAGCAGCAGCAGCAGCCGTTGCAGTTGCAACTGCGCAAAGTTTATCTGAGTCGAGAGATGCAGCTGCTGAAGTGCATGCTCGGCTTTGAGTCAGAGATGCGAATGCTGGGCAACACCCAGGTGCAGAACATGCTCTCCTTCTGTCAATTCAACTGCGATCAGTTTCTCAGGCTGGTGGAGATTGAGCTGTTGCAGCGCAACGATCGCTCCGCCAGCAAGACGCGAGAGGGCCTCAAAATTCTGAAGCCGCTGCATCTACCCAAGTTGTTGCGACGCGAGAAGAGCAGCATGGCGGCACCGGGCAACAATAGTTCGGCGCACGAAAAGGAGGACTCGATCATATTCCTAAGCAAGACCGATCTGGAGCAACTGGAGGCCAAAGAGATAGCTGCCGCCGCTGCAGCCACTGCAGCTGCAGCAGCCAGCAGAGAAAGCGAGAGCTCCACACACCGGATCACGGAACGTATGAAGGTCTTTCAATCCACCAAAAAGAAATGGTTTCGCAAGCAGCAACATCAGCAAAATCAGCAGCAGCAGCAGCAACAACAGCAGCAACAACCACAGCAGCTGGATAAGCCCACTTCTCCCGCAGACTTGCAGCTGGATGTGCAGGCGAAGCGGATGAGCATGGAACGCTACACGGACATGTCCAAGCTAATGCAGGAGCGATTCGGCAATGTCGACAATGAGCCAGTGGCAGCTCTAGCGGCAGACACCCAATCGCTGCACAGCGAAACGGAGACAACAACTCTGAGCAACAGTTTGGAGCGCACTTCCATGCCCAAGTCACTGGATACGCTGCTGCAGAAGTCGATGTCGCTGCAGAATATTGAACTGTTGAACGGACAGCGCAAGGAGCAGAGGCCGGATTTGCTGGCTGCGCACACCGATGCCATCAGCGAGGCCGGCACCGAACTGGACGATGTCGAGAATCAGACGCCGCCGCCTCAATCCTTCATCACCGAGAAGCTCTACAACGAGTTCCATGTGAAGACGCGTCAATACAGCAAATCCTCGAGCAGTCTGCATCAACTGCGCCACTTCTCGCTGCCGCAAAAGCTGCAGCTGCACGAAACGGAGCGCGAGAAGCGCAGCCAGCAGCAGTTCCGGGCACAGTTGCAGCTGGGCAAGATGCCCATCACTGGACGACGTGCTGCTGGTGGCGTCTCGCTGCTGGGCGGCTTAGTTGCCTTGTCGCCGGCGGCGCTGCTCTCGCCCACCTCGCTGGTGGAGGACGATTTGCCCTACTCGAGTGTGCGTGACTCCCTGGTCGTGGACAATCTGGAGAGCAGCGAGGAACAGGAGCAGACACCAACAACGCCCGCTCCCATTGACTACACCAAGGAGAACATCTATGCGGAGATATGTGCCTCGCACACCTGCGACAGTTTTTCGGGCGCCACGCAGTTGACACAGCTGCCACAGCAGGACGACGATGAGGATGATGATGATGATGACGGTGACTACGCCTCGCTCAGGTATCAGCCAAATGGGCCGCAATCTGTGAGCCGGGTCGAAATCAATTGCACACCCACCACCACAAGCGCCATCAGCTACCACACCGTGTATCTTGGCGAGGAGGCACTCGGTGAGCGGCATGTGGCTGCTGGTGCACAGCATATAACCACCGTGGAGCTGGCCGGCGAGGATAACATATACAATACGCTCAAATGATGATTCATGTGATTCCGGCGACGACGCTTAGCCGGCGCCAATGGGCTATTCTGAATGTGAAAGGACAATGCGAATTCTAGAATATAGATATACAAAACGTACATATTAATCCATATACATATATATATATATATCTATTTTATTTTAAAAAATACCCTGTAAAGCGAACAATACTGTTCCAAACAGATGGCGAACAGAAGAAGAAGAAGAAGATGATGAAGAAGATGAAAAATAGGCGAAACAACCCGAGGAAAAATCTGATAAAAATAATGCATTAAGTAACCAAAAACGAAAGAAAAATCTAAGAAATTATTTACAAACACAAAACACAAAAATTATCAACTGAATAAGTTCTCAAATAGAACAAGAAACAAAAGAAGAAATATTGTATATAAAAAAAATACATTTTATCATACATATGAAATATTTTGTAGAAGAACACAACTTGAAACAATTTCCAAATGTTTAAAAGAAATAACTATTTGTTTTTTGTAAGATTTTCAAGAATTTATGAAATTTGCATTCTGCTGCACAGTTTTGGTGCGTCAAACCATTTTTTTTTTAGTTCCATTTCATTTTTCTTTCGTTAATTATTTAAAACTTGAATGATTTGTTCAATTTTTTCGGGCTGTAAGCTTTTATGTAACGCATATTTCATAGACTGTAGATGTAGCTTCTGAAGGAAAGAAAGATTAAAAGAAAGAAAGATTTAAAAGAAGAAAGATTTAAAAAAAGAAAGATTAAAGGAAAGAAAGAAACTTGTCAATGAGAGAAGTTCGTTTTGGCAGTGTCAAAAAAATGCCTTAACTCTCCTCCAAAGTCCCCGCCCACGCCCACGCCCCCCTGCCACGCAGCAGCACACAAAAAGAAATGACATCTCAAATTGTAATATTATTTGATAGAGAAGAAGTGAAGACAAGCAATTTGTATTTGTAAATAGGCTTAAACAAAAACAAACAACAACAACAAAAAACAAACACAAAATACACACAAACACAAAATAAACAACCACACACAAAATACACACAAACACAAAATAAACACACACACGCATAAAATGTCATGCAACTGAATATTGGAACATTGCAATATTATACAAATGTATACATAACTAACATATTTGCATATACAAAACTATATACACAAATAATTTAATAATACATACAGTATATACAGTATATATATATATATAGTTGTTAGTTATATGAAATGTAGAAATCTTAGCGCAAACCTAAGGTATTATTAGCTTGTAGGCAATCAACAAGTCAAATCAAATCATAAGCGATATACAAACATATACATATACACACACATATATATGTATATATATATATATATATATATATATGTACACACAGTATATATATATATATATATATATATATACATATAGATAAATAGTATTTAGTCTACAATAATGTAACATAGCTTGAAATTTTAGGACTAACCACACAGTTAAGGTCCACTTTTAAAACGATCTCTCGTATTTGTCGCTCTATTTGATAAATATATATATATATATATATATATATATATATATACATCAATATATATATATATATTATTTTTTTTCTGTTTTGAATGTTTTAGCATTCATGCACTAGCAGCTTTGGCATGTTCTGAACTATTTAAACCTGATAATAATATTATTAATAATAATTATAATTTGTCTGTTTGTCCGTTCTGAATTTCGACCTTTAATTTACTTTATTTTAATACACACTTTAAGTTGATCTTTTCTTCCTATCTCTCAGTCACAATATGCAGCCATATGAATAACTAGTTGAGCAATTTCAAATGCATTATGTAATACGATCTAGTCTTTTGAAATATATATATTTGGTTGTATTCCTATATATATATATATATTTATTTATTTTGTACGATTTGCCAAGCTGCTTCACTTTTCGGACGGGTTCGAAAGTAATACAAATTGATTTTCGATTCTCGAGTACTTTAAATAAATATTTAGCAAAGAATTTATTAATTTTTATTTCGATCAATTACAATTTTCATTTTCTCTTTAAGATTTGTTAACACACCCAATACAAGCAATCATTATGATCTAGATATCAAAATTATTATTTGTTTTTCTTTCGTCAAAACCTTCATTTCAGGTGAGGCTCTTCAGTTCAATTATGATTTGTGTTTTCTCCTTTATAGGCAACTGCAGCTACAATCAAGTTGAAGCATTGTACGTATACATTTTAACAAATAGATTAACAAATGGAAACCCTGTAAAAAACTAAAGCAATACTCACAAAAAAGCTATGATACTAGTTGTAAAACATATTGGATGATGTTTAGCTAAATGCAATTTGGATGCGTTTACAAAAAAAAAAAAAAAAAAACAAACAGTCGGAGAAAGCAAGAAAACAAGAAAATCAAGAGAGAGAGAGCAAAATTACCATCAGCTCTAAAATAATAATCTAAAAAAACACCAAACAATTACATATATAGAAGATATATATATATGAGTAATGTAATGTGTGGTGTAAATGTGTACTCTGAGTACTTTGTGTAGAGTTTACCTTTGCATTTGATAGTTTTTTGTAGACACTTAAGTCAGGCTTCACTGTAGCGCAAGGGTGATACAATGTGGATAGAGTTGTTAGAACATATGTATAAGATTTGTATCTCTATAAGCAACTACCCGCCAGCATATAAATATATATAAATTGGTGTGATAACTCAATGTCTAACAGAATATTTAAAAGTAGTTAAGCAAACGCAGTTTTGAATTTGCTTTTAGAGCACAATAAACATATATATATATATAATTCAAACAGACAACTAAGAATATATATATATATATATATATGTATCTATATATATATGCGTATGAAGCATTTAAAAAACAAGACGAAGAAGAAGAAGAAGAGGTTTAACAAAACTTTTGCTTAAATGTGAAAAATACAATACATATTAATTGTCATCATTGTCGAAACACATAAAACATAAAACAAAAAGAACAAAGAAACAAAGAAAAAACCAGTCATAAGCAGCAGCTGAGCAAAGCAATTTTCAGGGATTTTAAATGGAAAGGCACAAGCAAATTCGTAAGAATAGTTCGGTATATGCGAAACCAGCGCCCTAAATGCCGCCCGTAGGCCTTTTGAAGCAGTTAAAATAAGAAGATGATCGAGATCGAAATCGAGAGCGATCGATCTATCGAGTTTTGGTGGAGTTGGATTTAGTATATATTATGCAGAAGCAATTCTACAATTTTCTATATATATATATATGAATAAACGAGAATTATTATTAGTAGATTTATAGCAATATAATTACACGTAAACACACACGCACACACATACACACACACAACTTAGTACTCATGTTTTATTCGGTGTCTATGTTAATCCCTTAGAGATGGCAATTAATCAATTTGAAAATCCACAAGTCAAATATTAGTAGAACTTTAAATGTCATGCCACAAGGAAAAATTACTATATTAGCACATAGTTCAAGATACACATATATTTATATATATGTATGTATATTTATAACTTATACCCTCTGAGCACTTCTTGGATGCTGTTTCGAACCCAAAATTTTAGGTATTCGTAATGTATAAACTTATGAACTGATTAAAAAAAAAACAAATGTTTGAAAAAGGCTATGATTGATGAAAAAATGATATAACGGTTTATGTGGAGAATGCTGCCATGTGCTGAGTCATGGCAAGACTGAATTGATACAAAAAACAAAAAAAAAACAAAATGGAAAATTAATTGAATTGTTTGGTAATGGGTACACACAAAATATACTGATACTGATATTATTGTTGTAGTAGCTCTTTTTATAATAAGTAACATACATACAAACATATACATATACATATACATACACATATAAATATATAAAGATCAAATCGATATGTCCCCCTTTTTAGCAGCTTGACTGAGCCTGTTTCAACCGTACTCGTAAACTCAAAACCCAAAAAAAAAACCGATGCCTCCAATCAAATCTAGCATACAAATTTCTATTCTACGTTATACCTATGTATAAATAGATAATAAATTTGAAAAAAAAAGAATAAAACAACTTTTGGCAAAGACAAAATTTCAACAAAATCGAATGAAATACATGATAATGATAATAAAAGCTCAAAATCGTTGTTTTTATTTAAACTCGCTTGTAGGGTGACCATATCTTTGAAATTTCTTCGCGGCTTACGTGAACACGAAGTTGGCTGCGCGCACAATTCGGACTCACGTGAAGTTGGCTGCAACCAAACTTATGTTTTGGATGCAATTTAAGTTCGGCTCGAATTTGATTTTATTTTTGGAAAGCTGTCCGTTTAACCTGAACCTTGCGATTCAAACGCACCATGTTCTTGGAAAATCTGTAAATATTTTACTGAATTAAAGCTACTTTTGGAAAGCGGCTTAGACAACTTTTACCATAGCTTAATTATCCAAAATATGCCCCAGTTTTATGAATTGGGATTTTTTTTAGTTTAATTGAAAAGTGCTAATTTATGCAGTGTGTGTTTTTCATATATTTAAAATTTCGCTAATTTTAACTTTACTCTAAAAAGTATTAAAGTTTTAATTATATTTGATTTAATTTATACTTATAAATATTTACAATTCAATTTATCTGAAATTTAAATTTAAAAACAGTAATAAAATTAGATCGATGCTTATATACAATAAATTAATCAATAAATGTAAATTTAATAACAAATAAATCTACTTGGCTAGTTTGTTCAAGAATTGTGGCAGGAACCTGATGAGCAAAAGTGAGTGCAATGAATTCCGTGTAAATTCGTAGGCCAAAAATGGAAAACGTCCATGTTGCTTTGGTGTGTAGAGGCGCAGAATATAGTTGAGTAGCTCCAGAACGGAAATTCCGACAAAACGATGTGAAAATTTGGAGTTGTTTGTGCTTCAGGGCATGAAAGCAAAAAGAGAAACTATAATTAAAGAGCCACAAAATCAAAACCTTAAGTTACATACATATTTATCATTGGCGATGCAAGAGCCACGCCCATTAGATTGCCAAGATCACGGGACAGCAGAAAAATGGGACTGCCCTCGTGACGCATATACGTTGGCTCCGGACACCACTTGAAAGCCTAAAAATTGCATTACAAACAAAAGCCAATTTTGTTGGTTGTTAATCGACTCACCTGTCGCACAGACCAATGCGGATCGAGACCCAAATGCAGCTTGATGAAGTATACAGCAACGGCTAGACAACCAAGCAGCAGCACAACCAAAACCGCCCAGCTACGTCGCTGGGAATGCCAGTGCCATTGGCTGATGGCCACGATGCTGACAGCTGCATAGCTGGCCAAGAGGCACTGATGCAGATACTCGGTGGCAAGATACAGACGACTTAGCCACATGCACAGCGTACAGCAGCCAATTAGGCTGTACACCATTATCCTGCAGGCTGTGGAGCGACCCGTTATCGGCAGATACATGCCAACAACCATAAGTAGTGCCGTCCAGCTCATGGAATGGGAGCAGGGCAGTCCGCCACTCGTCTCACAGCTCAGATCGTGACTTTGTAGGGCAAGACTTAAGGGCTTATTGGCATTCTCATTGGCGTAGAGCTCGCGTAGACGCCAGAGCGGACGCCACTCCGGATATATCCTTTTGATGAAAATCCAATTAAATCGGCTTAAATACGTTAAATAATCGGCACACTTGCCACTTTTCCAGGGAGCCCACTGTGCTAACGAGACTCATCACACAAACCAGATGTGCCAGCAAATCCTGGCGATGAATGCCAATCAGTGGTATACACACATTGAACATATTGCCAGGCTCCAAATAGACGCTGATAAAGCGAAAAATTGGTTCCCCAAAGCTCAAACTGCAACGGATTTTCACATGATTAACATTAACAAGATGAGCGTCCTCTACTCACCGATCCTGCACCCATTCGTTAATGTAGAGCTGGGCATTAAGGCAACTGTGATAATAATCCGCCAACAGGCCAAACACTTCTAGAATCATTTATGCAACAGTCGTCGCTTTAACTGTGAATTAGTTAATATTTTGTTGTGGCTTGGCAGGATTTTAGTTAACTGCACGCATTCTGTTTTGGTTTCAGCTGTTTTTAACGCAGGCGCCTTGCTGCCCTACAGTGTGGTTTAAAATATTAGGCAAGGCATCTTTTGCAAATGCACTGCTTGGTAAAAAAAAATATTGAACTGCTTGCTTTGTTTTAATTAAATTGTAAATTTTAATAAATAATGCGAACGGTTTACAAAAACTGATAACAAATCATATTTTTTCTATAAATACACATATACACAAGCACATTCATAAGGATACATATATTGAGTAGAGGCCTCTCAGTTGTTGTGGTTGTGATTGTTGTTGTTGTAGCTAAATATCAATGAAAATTTTTATAATGCACTAAATTGTAGAACTTGACTAAATTATGAACGCAAGATCAAAACTACACACTCACACACACACGTATATATATATCATACACATATACTATATATATATATAGATGGATGACAGTTAGTAGTGGGTGGTGGGTGGTGTGCTACTAAATTCGTTGAAATGCTGAACGAATGAAACTTAATTCGACAATTGATTATTATTGTGTTTTGTGTAGTTGGCAGATAATTGTAGAATTGAGTAGTTTGGACTGCTGAGGTGCGCACAATCCTAACCAAAGTTCTCGAAATGATGTATAAAGTAAGGCAATTTGCGTGTTTTATTCACTTCATCACAGGCAGACATGACGCTCTTTGTAAGCGGCCTGGGACCGCAGGAGAAGACGCCTATTTTGGATACCTGTCAAGTAATGTTCAAATAATTAATTTCTAGTTAAAATTAATTGCTTTGTTAAGGAACTTACATAGGAGTGCTTCTTTTGGACAAACTTAAGAAAACTGGACATGTCTGGGCGTCCGAAATGATTGACTGCTTTAAGACCAGTGAAAATTGAGGTCTTCGAGAGGCGCTGAAAGTGATTCTCACAGATGTACTGCGAATGAACAATTTAAAAAAGATAATTTATAAATATATATAAAATATATATATATCGCATTGTAGCTCACCAGCATTGTGGTTCTCAGGTCGAATTTGTGGAAGAACTGCGTTATGAAGATGTGTATCTCCAGCACATTGGTCACATCCTTCTTCTCCACGTCGCGCAGCACATCGATGAACCACTCGAAGTGCTTATGGGATGGACAAATCCAGAGGAAGTAGACCTTTTTGCAGGCAACGCCCGAGTAGCGATTGGTGCTGGTACCAAAGACCAGGTCGTTCAGTATGGAGGCGTACGGAGTAACGCCAATGCCACCGCCGACCATGACAGCGACCTCAAACTTATACCAGTCCTGATTTCCGCCACCGAACGGTCCCTCAATGCGTATCTTGGGCTGATCCTCTGGATTATAATTGCATGGATCAAAATAGTTGCGCAGCTTCCAAGTCCACGGACCCTGCGCTTTAATGTGACAGCTCAGGAAGTTCTCGTGCGGCGCCGAGGTTAGCGTGAAGCTATGCATCTCCTGCGGCCTGAATGCAGTGCAGGACAAGCGCACCCACTGCCCGGATAAATACTTCAGATTGGGCGGCCTATAGAACTTGACCTTGATGACATCCGAGGGCAGCAGATCTGTATCGATGACATCCAGTGCCATATATTTCGTGCGCAAAGAGACAATCTTGTCCAGGGTGTAGATAATGCCCGGTCCGAGGAAGAACATCCAGAAACGTGGCGGACCCGTAAGACGCGCCAGTCCATGAATCAAGCTCAGCAAATACAGACCGATGTAGAGCGTGTGCATGTTCCAAAAGAAATTGTAGGCTCTCTTCCGTATGGTCGGATGGGCAAAGACAAATATGATGCACATGATGATGAAGAGGAGGACACCCGTGGTGCCGGTGACCGTCTGGAAGAGCCAGAATGTGATGTCCGGCTTATAGTCGGAGGCGAAGTGCACCTCGCGCGTTAAACAGCGCAGATTCTCGTGCGACTGTGTGGACACATGATAGAAGTTGACAATGTGTCCAACGGTGTGCAGCACCGAGAAGAACAGCGCTGTGCAGGCGGCAATCTTGTGGAACTGGATGTGCGAGTCCAAAGGAATGTATTGCTGTATGGGGAACTCCTTCAGTTTGGTGATGAGATTTCTGCAATGAACACAATGCGATTGATCAGTTTCACAATACTCGATGATCATAATCAATATTAATGCTCACCTTGACATGGTCAGCAGCAGCAGTGAATAACAAAAGGATAGCGAAGCAGCCGATCCTCGTGTGATGGCAATGCCCACACCCATAATGTGTCGCAAGTCGGTGTGCTCAGCCATAAATGAGTAGTGGATGAAGCGCTCCACGAAAAGTACAATGGTTACCACATAAAACAGAAATAAGTAGAATATATTCTGCCGATTCTCCTCGAGGAAAGTGATGTAGGCATCCCACTTGGCGAGCAGCCAGTGCCGCGGCTTATCCTGAATGGGCTCAATGTTGAACGAGGTCATGCGAGCGACATTCGTGGACGTGTCGAGGAAGTTCTGTTTGGCTCCCTTGCAATCCAGGCCAATGGCCACAAAGTCGCCTTTGTATTCCTTCATCATGAGCTTAAAGTCCTGGTAGGTGAGATGATTCTTGTGCTCGAGACCCACATCCTGGAACATGCCATCGATCAGCTCGGTGACCTGATCATCGCCCAGGCTAGTGGTGCGCGCAATCTCCACCAGAGATCGCATCATCTCGCTCAGTTCACCCTTGTCGATGACACCGTTGCGATCGTTGTCGCACATATCAAAAATGATGCGCAGCTTGTCGTCCGTTTTGCCGCGCGAGAAGAGCACAACGGTCTCGAGGAACTCCTGGAAACTGATGCGACCATCCTGATCCTTGTCCACAATGTTGAACATTTTGCGCACAAACATATCGTTGGGCTTCATGCCCAGCGCAGCGGCAAATTCTGCCTTGGACAGACTGGTGCGCATCACGGTCATCACTTCGCCATCGCTGGACGCATCCGAGCGACGGCGCCGTTCGCCCGGTCTTAGGCCAAAAGTCAATGCATACGCCTCCCGGAAGAAATACTCTAGTCGCTTCTGACGACGTTCACGCGTCTCCGCTCTGGCCAACATAATGTCGCGATTAACCTCCATCAGGGTCATCTCTTTCTTGTGCAGCAGCAGGAAATCCTCCAGTTTCTTTACAAACTTACGGCGCGCTCCATACGACTCGAGCTCCAGCACCAGATCGTGATCGCTGGGCACACGGAGCAATATGTAGGGTTTCTTCTTGATGTGATTAGTCGCCGACTCCTCAACGCTGACAACGTCTACATGCTTCAAGCTGAATGTGCGTAACTTTTCGCCCTTTCGATCCACCGTATAAATAGCCGACTCCGGTCCAAATTTCACCGTCACTAGTCGTTTGTGGTTCGCATGCAGCCATTCGCGAGCCAACATCTTATCCACGGAGCCTTTTTGCTGTGGCGCACGCAACGCCTCCTGGCGTATTTTGAGGCGGCGTCGCTTGCTGTTCTGCAGTTTGACCACACAGTAGCCGGCGGCAGCGCAGAGGATGGGCACAAAGCCAAGGAAGACGCATACATAGATGAACATCAGTTCGGAGCCGGAGAAGTAATCGTAACCCTCCAAATAGGTGCACGGCTCCAGCTCGGTGGCATTCAGCTGCATCGGCTGCGGACAAGGATCGCCAGCGTGCCACATGAACACATCGCGCTGTATCTGACCCACTTCAATATCCGTGCTGTTTACTATTATATCCCAAAGGGTTATCTTGCGCAGCTCGCCGATCTCCTCGACTGTAAAGATGCCATTGCGCTCGTTTTCAAACCAGAAGCGATCCGCGTCACGCACCCGTTGAAATTGTTCTTTGATTACGTTGCTAAAGAGCTCTCCCGGCTGGCCATAGGATTCAAGCATGCCGCCCACATAAACGTCCACATCATCCAGCTGGTTATTGTAAGCCTCTTTCAACATACTGCAAGGATAGATATTTATCTGGATTAGTCTCGGCATAAACTGGGTGTAGTAATTATAGACACTTACTCCAACAGCTCTGGTTGTGCTTCGAACAGCTGCGGATTGATGTCCGTCCAGGTTTTGTGCCTGTGCAGGCCATATGCCTCGCGAGCCGTGTTATAGTCGGGCAAACCATTGTCGCGTCCACGCATTATGTTAAGTGCACCAAGATCGCGCCGCGTGAACTCCATGGGCCCGAAGAGTTTATCGCGTACATCCGAGCACAAGACGGGATCCTCGCGTTCAGAGATTTGCGATGAAAGACCCATCAGCACATCCTCCACACTGGTATCGCTAAAGAAACCCTGCAATAGACACGATGAAGACAAGTAGTAGTAATTCAAATTATGAACAACTCACGCTAGAGTCCCACCACGTGGAGCACAGCCGTATGGCCGGATAGCCCATGGGTGTCTGCTTGAAATTGCATTTGCCATCACGCCTATATATGCCAGGCGGTATCATGGTGTGGCCAAAGCGAAAGGCGGCCGCCTGAAAGATGTGACCAACGCCCGGATGCACATCCTGCTTGTAGCCGCCATACGGCGGTATTGAAGAGCCCAGGAACGCCGGCAAATACTCGTAGACCATCACATTCTGTAGACTAGCAATCACCATGTGACGCGCACGTTGAAAGATGTCCTCGTCACACCATGTGGGATTCAGGCGCTTTATCCGCTGCGCCAGCGTATTGTGCCAGCGCACAAAGAGTATGGCAAAAGAGAGCAAAGCAGGATTTTGATTTGTGCGCGGATCACCCAACACTGAAAAGCAAACCATAATATAATTAATTTCCTAATGCATACAACTGCTGAGAGCAGTCTTTTCATATATAGATTAACTAGTGTGATGAACTTACAGAATAGCCGCTCCGGGCTGAGCATCTTCATCACATTGGGCACCGGATTGTTGAAGAGCGGCACTCGCATTGTGTTGCGCACTGGAAGCTTGCCATCCTTCTCGGTGAGCAGGGTGCCATTGTGAAAGGAACGCATAGCGTTGAGCCAGGCCTCGGATGTGCTGTAAATGAAACTGCCATCAATCCAAGCAGTCATTTGATTTATCTGCGGAGTAGGTTTTATTGTGACATTTGTACACCAGTCGATGGTGGTATCCCCATCCCCCACCGCAATTGCCACACGTGCACTCTCACCTGTTCCCTTGGCGCATTCGGACTCTGGCCCGTGTTGCGATCATAGGCAGCCCTATGGAAGGGTATATATTTATCGCCGCGACACTCTCGATCGTACATCTCATCGCATTTCTCGATCTCGATGCGATGCATCTCAATGGGGCAACCAGACTCCGAGGCCATCACAATCTCATTGGCCACCACCTGCCCAAAAAAGGCCAACAGCGCGGTGCGATTGAATTTAGAGCCGAGACCATCGCGACCGCCCATGAAAAGGCGACTCAGTCGCCGCGTTGACGGTCGATTGGCACCCGCCATGGCGTACACCCCATCCGAGTAGGAGGGCGGTGCCTTGCGCACCAGATGGCTATCTGAAAATCAAGTCAGAAAACAAGTATTTAATGACGCTGCAAATATGCGATATCATGTTAACGTAATTGACGAGCCCTTCAATCTAATTGGAATGCTCTATAAGGCAATCTAACTAATATTCCGCCTTGTCAGAACATTTTGAAAGTATTTGTATTTACATACACTCAAAAAAAATGGATTTGTTTTTATACTTCCATCGTACATTTACTAAAAATATTTTCAAAAATTTAATAGGAATTTTGTAATTAGCTTTAAGATTTCGCATTTACATACATGTTAGATGTTGTTTTGTTTACTATTTTTGAAAAAAGAGAGGGATTCTTTCTCGTTTTCTAGGCGATTTAATATAATTCAGGGCGTGTGACTTTGCATTTGCATGCATATATGCTAAATTTCCACTTATTCTATTACACTTACCCACCGATCCCCAGTCGGGATGGGCCAGATTATTGTACCAGCCATCGTAGCGCTGCTTTTCAGTCTGACTATACATTTTCTCTGTAAATAAATCAAAAAGTTATAAATTATTATAGTAAAGTATATACAATTAAATTGAGATAACTTGAAAGTCATATGAATAATGCATTGACAGTTAGAAACTTTAAGTATGTTATCTAAATTAATCACTATTCAAATCGCACACAGTGTGTAATTCTTAAAAGTAGCTAATGGTCAATTTGACAGAACGACAACAGTTGCAATTTATTTAGATTGATTTTTGTGGCATTTATGCGTGCAATTTACGCATTAAATTGTGCCAGTTAAGATCAGAGAATGCCATAAATGTTGCTACGTACAAAAAAAAATAAAACATTCAAAATAACTTAGAGTACTACATTTCGACCAGTTTTTCATTTTAAATATATAAATCAGAGCAGAAAGATTGACGATTATTTAGCTACTGAGAAAACGTGTTTAGCTGCTTTAATTGACTGCAAAAATTGAGTTACTTGCGGTCAGAGCAATAAGGTGCTGGCCCCCATTATTATTTAAGCTCAAATTTAAATATTTACGTACAATTTAAGCTGTTTGTATAGTGCTTTGCTTAAACGTTTTGTAATGAAAACTAATTATGGATCATTTTCTTAATTAATCTTATTATTATTATTTATTCCGCACTATCAATATCGGATATGTCAATTTTGAATACATAAGTATATTTAATAAACGCTTTTTAATCATTCATTTTTTTGATCATTCATTCACGCGTCCAAAAATTTATTCAAGCAAAAGCGTGCATAATTATTAATTCTGTAATTTGAATTCTATAGTTAGCAATTTTTTGTATACCCTATAAAAGTTTGACTAAAATATATCCATCACAGGTTTATCTTAGATCTGTTAGAAGTCCAATTAAATTTTGGAAAGGTCTTTTGTTGTTAGGTTTTTTTGAAAATTTAACTATTGATTTACAAAGCCTTTCACTTTATTAAATTAAGCCTATATCAAAGCATTGGCTTATCGCATTGTAAATAAAACTAATGGGCCATCCGCTAATGTCACTTGAAAAAAAAATTGATAGAGTAAAAAATTATTCACCGAAATAAAAGGTTTTTTTTAAGTGATTCATTCGCAGGTATTCTGTTTCCTTTATTATTATTATTTAGAGACTCATCTCCCATAAAGATGTTTACTGTAAACCTGTTTTACAATTTAAGCCAATGCTGCAAAGCTGCAACTAAAACAAAATAACAGAATACATAAATAGAACTCAAATCAATTTGATCTACATTTTTTACTTTATTTTTTTAATGTACCACACACTCGAAATGCCAAACGTTATAATTTGATGATGGAACAAAAGATTTGATAAACGTTTTTTCCGCAGAAAAGCAACTATTAAAATCATGACTTTGACAGCAAAAAAACAGCAGCAACAGCAATAGCCACAACAGTAACAACATACACCATGATTATATTTTGTGCCACTTTTGAGAGCAATGCTCGCACGTGTGTGTTAAATTAAGTGTATATGTGAGTGTGTGTGCGGAATGATAGATGGCAACGTCGACTGACGACGAGCGGAGACTACATTTATAAACATCACAGCACAGAGGCAACAATCATTCAGAATCAGATCCGGTTAACCGAAAACGTAGCAAGCAACAGCCAAAACGACAATATAAACAACAAAAACAACTAACCACATACATTTAACTGAAGATTTACTCATCGCAAGAGAGGGACTGAGAAGACGCTATGGAAGAGTCAGCTGACACTATATATGTATAAATCTATATACATATGCACATTCATATATACACACACTGCGTTGGCGGTTTAGGAATGCTAGATACAAACACCTGCTGTGCACAGCTCAAAATTAAAGTTTGAAAAAACATCACACGGATGCACAACACAAAAAAATGAAATATTATATGTATATGTGTATAGAGTTAGTAGATAACGGTTGATGGCTCGCTCCGCTTTGGATCGGTTCCATTCGTCATCAGCTGTCGCATTGTGTTTTTCCAGCGATTGCAGGCAATTCACGTTTGTTTCCTAAGTCTTTTGATTTACTCGTTTTTCACTTTCAACTGCTGGGCGAATGCGTGACATTTGGCAATTAGACGGTTTGTTGCAATAACTTAGCATTGTATACACACTCGGCATTGTCTATACACACTATAATCTTCAGTCAATTTTTGTTCATGCGTTCAAAATTAGTTAGTGAAATTTTAAAATGACTAAAATTAGATAGAAGCCGTTAGTGAGACTATCTTTTATCTTACAAAATTGTTGTTTTTTTAAAATCTGACAATATTTTTGCAATAGCTTAGACTGTTTAATTTAACATTTTACTTAATTAAGCCAAGAGCGTCGAGTTTTATATACATGTAGATAAGTTTGACTAGTTGGCCCAATCAATTTGTCATAAATGCCATAAAATATTTCATTGACATATAAAAATAATACAATACAATAAAATCTATTTGTTAGCCGTTAATTGATTGCCAAGTTTGAGAGTTGACAAAAAAAAAACTGCACATGACTTAATTTCATCTCAAAATCAATTAACACTATCCACATAGGCATACAGTGAACCCAAAACTGAAATCGTAATGAAGACCAAAAATTCTTATTCATCTCTTGCGACTTAATTAGCCAATGAGAAAAAGTTGTCAGCATCGCGAATAGTTTACTAAGAATGCAGTCTCTCCAAACGGCTTTAAATATTACTAAACACAAGCTGAGTATTTATATATTTTGTTGTTGTCATATAATGAGTGTGTTGCTTGCACGATGCTATAACGCTTTAGAGCTTTTGGCATTTTTATTTAATTAATCCAAATGCCAATAGATTAATTAAAATGTCCAATATTGGCGTTTGTAACATAAATGTAAATATCACTAGCTAACAACAATTTTATTTCTTTGATCTTCTAAACTTAAATGTTTGAAATTTTTTGATAAAAATAATAACAAATTGGCAAACAATTTTTCTTAATTTTAAAATTTTAAAGCTGATTGAAAATAGGAAGACGATATACCGAAAATAGAGAATAAAAAAGTCTATATTTTTTTATACATTTTGATATCTTCTAATTTAGAAAGTTTATCTGGTATAAGTTTTTGGCCTTTAAAGATATATTACAATATATTTTAGCAGTGTACTGTTAAGTAAAGAGCAATAACCTCAAAGGTGGTAACTATAATCAGCCGGTTTGCCAGCATGGCCGGAAATTTGTAATTGATTGACGCACCCAGAGGAACTTTTGGAATATGGCCATAATACAATATCTTTTTTGAGATCAATGAGTGTTTAGATCAGAAATTGGTGCTTCAGAGTTTAAACATGTTAATGAACATACGTTCTTTTTTTAAAAAAGTAAAGATCATGCAGACAACTTTATGTAATAAAATGTAAAGAATCATTTTGCAAAAATATCAAATATAAATCAAATTTCCTCATCAAATCACCATAAGCGATAACTTGGGCAACTGCATTGTAATTACAGCATATAATCCCATCGTAATAACACACATAAACCCCACACAGTTACACAGTTAACGACTGCTTGACGTCATCCACGAGAAGATTGAGTTCTACGGCTTGTGGGGATTCTTGAGACTACAGAACAATACACTTATTTTATGTCCGTGTGTGTGTCTCTGCCACGGTGAATGACAGCATATCGGCAGACTTGCCTTGATCTCGTGCCTCAGACTGACCGATAATCGACAGCGTTGGCGATTTATTATGCACAAGCATTAGTATGGGTATACTTCCTGAGCAGTCACGGCTCAATAGACTCTCGATGCAGTCGACAGATGTCGAAGCCGGTCACGTAAGACGGTACTGAATAAACGGTTAACTTGTGGGCGTGGCCCAGACGCCCCAACGGCGGCTTCGTGCATCGAGTCAAATGTCAACGCTCGCCCAGTCAGCCCAGTCAGCCGGCTGGCCGTCGTTTTACAGCTAGTCACATCATCACCCCTCTCAATTTCATGGATGTCATTTTTAATGTTTGCCATTTTTGCTAATCATTTGATTTATGCACAGCAGATCGTTTGTTTTCATTGTGTAGCGTAATGTAAATTTTGCAAACAACATTTAATACCATCCATTGTAATGATTATTCCATTTCCAACCTGACTCTTTCTTTCTCTCTCTCTCTCTGTCTGATCCACAGCACCACATGTGGTGCACTATGGGGTAGCTAAACATTGGCTCGTTCCGCCAATCTCGACATAGGCAAACGATTTGTTTGCCTTTCTTTTTAAATTTCATTATGATTGCCATTAGCACTTGTGCTTTGTTTTCATTTTGCCTGGTCTTTAAAATCGAACGTTAAGTCCATAAAATAACTGCAGTTTAATAAAATGGTCTGATGTATCGAAATTATATATGAAATATCTGTTTGCTGTAAATATCTTTTAAATAAACATTTTTAACTATACTGGTTTACATATGTGTAACGCCGAACTTCATAACATGACAAATTTAGCCTTTTTTTTTAAAAAAATAAACATATGCACAGCGAAGGGACAATTATCTCGGGCACGCAGAGTCCAGCTGCAGACATATATTTCAATATATATATAGTTTGTGAATAAATATATATATGGAGTACACATAAAATGACTAAATTAAAATCCTCTTTGCAAGGGTATCCAAAGTACTCACCATAACAATGCACAAATTCCAGACTGAGGCCCAGACTAATCAGCAACAATAGCAGGGTGGTGCGAGGGGTTGTCGACCAGGGGGCCCGACGTAGTCGCCAGCTATGCTGGTTCCGCGTTGGAGTTAGAGTTGGAGTTGATGCCCGCTGTTGGGGCACGCTTGGAACACTCATATTGAAAGCCAGGTATTTTTATTGTTGAGAGCAAATTTGTTGGCTTGCGAATTGTATTGTAAAATTAATTAAACAAACTATGTATAGCACTGGGGGGAGTCGAGTGGCTTGAGGCGACTCAATTTTGCATTATATACGATTCGATTTGTATTATTAATATTATATTATTATTATACGCCACATTGGCTGACTTTTAACGTTTGCTCATCTTTTCCAGGGAATTCAAAGTTGGGCTGCAAATGAGAGACTTTATGTTAACACTTCTGATTCATACAATTATATATTTTCTTCAATAGTCATCGATTCTATGAAAACTATTGATATGCGTTTTGACACTTGGCGTATTGTCTTCGTCACTTGATAGATCTTATACCGTATTGGAATTTGGGTTTTAAAATATTAAAATTTTTATTTATCATTCAAAAATTTGCATTAAACTTAATGAAGCTGTGAAACTACTTTTCTATTTATTCGAGATTGTGATTCGATTTGTTTACTATATTTTGCTCGATTCAAATTTAAACGTTTATTGCAAGCATTTTTCATTCGATATATAAATAGATTTAAAAACTCCAGTAATTATTGAAATAAAAAACCAAATTATAAAATCCAAATTGAAAGACAACAGAAACAACAAAAACCGCAAATCAACAGATTTAAGTAAATGACGAAATGGTTCGTTAATGTTTCAAATTAATACTGTTGCATAAAGTGAAGCAGCAAAAAACGGTTTTTTTTCGAATGCAATTTATAAAGCAAAATAAACGGCACATCAAAACATGAAAAAATTGGCCTATGTGTGTATATACATTAAAAAAACGGAATTACCCACAAAACAATTGACCTTCTGCGCGCTTACAAACAAAACCGACAAATGTCCATTAGTCATAATCGGCAAGAGCGAGGAGGAAACCGAAAGAAAACCAACGACAAATAAACCCACAAAAGCTACAACAAAATAAAATTAAAGTAAAAAAATACAAAAGTCCATTGCACAACTGCAACAATTAACAATTAACAGCAACAAGCAGCAAAGTCAAAGCTAAATCTAGCGAATCATAACGTCAAAGAGACACCAAAAAGAGCTTCAAACCTAAACTAAATTAAGTATGTGTGTATATAGTTATTGAAACGCATATGTGTATGTGTGCATTAGTATGTATCCGCTCGATGGCATTTGTTTAGAAATTGTGGTAAAGCGAAGCGGAGGAAAGAGTGTGCCATAAGTAACAAAAAAGCAAGAAAGCGTGGAAGACTTAAAAGCCGTAATTATAATGGAATGTATAGAAACAAGAAATAACAGCAATCAACGCCACGCTGAAGTTTATATACCTCAAGACTAGAGATTATGTTTCTTAAATGACACTAATACCAGTCCTCTTATAATTAATTGAAATATTATTATCATTTTTAAAAACCTCTGGCTTAAAAAGATTTTGCAATTTAAGCACTTGCTGATACATTTTAAGGCTTTTAGATGAAACCCCTTGTAATGTGGTTGTGTGGCTTCAAGTATGACGCTATAAAGCAAACTATTTGATTTATTTAAAAGAAAAAAACTATTTATTATTATGCCCTTTGCATAAAAATTACAATCTAATTTGCAGCTTGATAGTCGAGAAACTGGAATCTAGATAGCAACAGAGAGTAGTTCACGTTCTACATGGCTTACAGTAAATAGTATGCAAATCTCTTTCAGACACAGTCAAAGACAACGACTTGGCTTCGTTTGCAACTTTCGTTTAAATAATTTATTTAATATCTCTTGTAAATTTTCCAGTATTGCGAGCTTTTACGGTTTTGCACAAATTCAACCGTTAGTTTTGCGCTTCCATTTGTTCAATTTGCAATCTTGGAATTTGTTTCTGGTTACGGTTTTTTTTGTCCATTTTTCTAGCGCAATAATTGCGCAAGTGACAAGTAAATTTTGGTGTTTTTTTTATTTTGAGGGTTTTTTTAGTTGTCGTCTTAAGCAGGCGGAGAGTGGGAAGATGGTGAAGAGGTGATGGAAGAAGAAGAAGAGGAGGAAGAAGGCACAGCAGCCACAGATATAAACACGAATATAAATTATATTCATGAACGAAAACGAATATAAGCAAAAGACAAGAAGATGACGCTCAAAGCGAACAAAGCAGAAGGCGAAAAGACGCCCCAAAAGACGATGAATTTGCGTGTGCGCAAAAGAGATAGCGTGCCAACGAAACGGCGACCCAAAAAAAAGCAAAAACACAATAAAAAAAATCACAAAGAAGCAACGACAAAAGTTGACTTGGAGATTATTGAAAGCATTGCAGCGGGTGGAGTTGTTTTTTTCCCCCCCTTTTTTTCTTGTGTGTGAACAGTTTCTTGTTTTTCTTTCCGTTTTGCAATTTTCGACAAACAATTTGAACAATTTGCCATCACATAACTTCGCTGCTTGTCACTTTGCATAGATAAAACGCACAGCACAAATTATAATAACGGTGAAGACGAAGACGAAGACGAAGACGAAGTCGAACCGAACTGATCGAACCAGAAACAATTGCAGACGACGACAGCGACGCATGCGCGACACGTTTACATTCACTCTCACTGCGAGCGTTTTACACGTCGCTGCTCACCAAGTTAGCGCCAAACGTCCGCAGCGGCCAAGAGTTCGTTGAGTACTGAAAACTCAGCTGGTGCCTGGCACCCCAGCTGGCTTAGGGAGCACACCAAATTATCTGCTAACTCCTCTCCCCCCAGCACAACTAACCAAAGAAACCGGTCGATGATGGCGTTGCTCACGGTCTCTCTCTCTCTCTCATTCTATGTACATTACTGGGCTGTGCTCTTCCCTTCCCCTGATAATGTTTGGTTTATGCTCCATTTCGCTTTTGCGCTCAGTCTACGTTTCCATGTCCGTCTCCAAATGAGTTCCGTCACATACGACATGACAACGTGCCGCATTAATCATTGTCATGCCAGTGTTTCCCACAGGAACACGAGCATACGTGAGTTTTTCGTGTGGGCATTTCTAAAGAGCGCCGCTGCAATGCGGATCTATGCAAAGAGATGACTAACGGAAAATCATACTGACAAGCGGGCCGGCATAAGAGTGAGCATCTTCAGGCATCGAGCTAAGAGAGGCCAAAATACAAAATATACTCTTTGGCTAATTGAGCAGTCAAAGTCAATGATTGCATTCACCATCCGCCATCAGCAGTGTGTTATGTAAATATGCTACATTATTTCAGATTTGATGTGTTCTTAATATTGTTAACGGCTTGTACATTAAGATTTATGATTGTTTTTTTTAACTATCATGATTAGCATAGGCATTTATATTAAGAAAATTTATTTGTATTGGCGATTTTAAAAATTCATCTTTCGTTAACTTTATTTAAATTCAAATCACTATCACATATTGTTGTATAATATCATTAATTAAGCTAATCGTGTGTGTGTCATAATGCTTAATTGAAGTGACCAAAAACAGCAGTTGTTTAAGATACCAATCGACTTAAGTCAGTCTCAGCCCGATATGAACGCTCCACTGGAAGGCCCGCTCAAAACTTATATTGAATTCGCGCACAAATAATTCAAGAGATTGGCATGAATCGACTGAACCGACTTACAGCATATAAAAATTAATTAATTTAATTACTTATCTAGCTGCATAACATACCGACCGAGTGCTATACATTAAGATTTTTGTGTTTTATATATTTTAATGTTAATTTAACACGATATTATTTTTTTTAATGTATACCCTTTTTAAGAGCATATCAATTCCGTCAGAAAATATGTAACGACATCTCGAAAAAGAAGAATTATATACAGCTGATCGCATTCAGCCATCTCTTTTAAAATTATAGTCTGTTTTAGGTTTAGCAAGCGCATTTAATCTTCGGTGTGCCAAAGTCAACTATTATTTCTTGACTCTTTTTGAGGCCGCAACTCGAAACAATTCTCAAGTCAAGTCGCTTAGACTAACTATATATTTTTTTTTTTTTGCTTCTTTTTGAAGTACACTTGTGAATCAAGAATGTCTTTCAATTTCAATTTCAATGCGTGTGCATTCAACGTAATTTGTGTGTATCTGTTTAAAATGTGTTCTTCTTTTTTTAGCAGCTGATTTTTCGAACGCTCCAACATAATAAATATTTATAGATGTGCTCGCTGCACGCTGAACTTGTTAGGCGCATCGAGAATAGAAGATAAATAAGAATTTTAATTGATTTTAATGTGCACAGCTGCACAAAATGCATATGCAGTAGCCAGGAGCTGCAAAGTGCCAGAGGGGTTTACCTATCGATCAGGCAGCACATAGCAAAAAAATAATGACATAAAAAACTGTTGACAATCTCATAGAAAAAATGACATAAAATATCGTCTTTCTGTCTGTCTGAGCTAATGTTTAAATTGCGAGATATGAACTTTGGTCAACAGGTTGACGGTACGAATAGAGATAAACATGAATTGTAGTAGTCACTGAAGATATATTTATATGAACGCCATTCAAAGATAATCGAGAAAGTGACGTCCATCACTATAATTCCTATTATACACTCCTCAATTTATCCCAACTCGTTAGGAACTTGTTGTATAAAAATAAACCAATTAGTTTCGGGCAAAAAACCCATACATGACAGTTCGTTAATTATGGCATACCAATTCTCGAGTGCCACCAAACAACTCTAAAATTTACGCACATTTTATTTAAGCATTTCAGAATCAATTCACAACAAAGCAATATAAGAAAAAAAAGTCGGCTTCGACACGACTTTTAAGTACCCTTGTGAAACGGAATTCAACTAATTAATTTAAATACCCAGTCCTAACTTGATAATATTTTAATAAAATGTATAGATTGATTTAATGTCTGATCAGGGTAACTGCTTAATTCATTTATTTATTTTCTGTTTAGCAATATGATTGGCACCAAAAGTGAAGGGTCAAATTATATGACAAGACTTTATTGGTTACCTGTGTGTATAAACCATAAATTGGAAATAAATATTTAACCTGTTCCAAAATCATTTATTAATTAACTATATCTCATGCTTTTGCACTGTTAACAACTTTCACAAAAATTAAGTGCGTGGCCAGAGCAATTGACATTTAACGTATGAGGCAGCAAAAAGCCATAGCAGCAACGCAGAGCTGACTAACCGATTTTTTACAGTTTCGATTTGGATTTTAATTCAATTTCAATTTGGATTTATATTTTTATTATTATTATTTTTTTTTATCGAAGTCACTTACAAAAAATGTGGTAAGTTTTGAATGGCTTGCAAATCGAGAGCGGAGCAGTTTACAGCTCGCATTTGACAACAACGAAGGTCGCAAGTGCGAACAACGAATTCGAGCAGCCGCCTGCTCCCAGCTACATAAATGCCATGACTCGACGCACTATTTGATTGAATGAAACATAAACAACAACAAAAATGGCAACAAAGAATGCAATAGTCGAGTGATCTCGACTGGGAGGTACCCTGAAACCAGCTATGCACACTCAAATTTTCAGTAGTTATGCATGATAGTAATGGAATCAATATGAGAATATGATTTGTCTATAACTTTTATCCGGTTTTGATCATAATAATATTTCGATTTATGTTATACATAAATGGGAAGGCTGTATTAAATTTTGTGGCTCTCGGAAGACGACATCCATCCAACCCTAACCGAGGGGGGTTATCGATAAAATGAAATAACTTTATCCGTGCGGAGTATTCGAGAACTTTTACTACAAATTTCAAGTTTCTACAGAGAGTCGCACATGATTTAATTGACTCTGCTTTTGATCCTGATCAGGTATATAAATAAATAAACAAATTCTCTATGAAGTCGTTGTTGTTTGCTTCTGCCAATTACACACTTTTGTCAAAAACCATTAAACCCTATTTACCCGTAATAGATTGAGGGTATAAAAAATAGACACATACATAGTTATAAAATATTAATCAGACAGGTGACAATAACAAGAGCAACAGCAACAACAACAACAACAACGGCAACCAAAATGTAACCCACTTGCTGTGTGTGTAGCGTGTGTCTGAGCAAAATGGAACACGCGTTGAGCGCATTGCGCATACGCAGCGTCTGACGGCCATTGGAATGGTTAGACACAGCGCCTGGCTAACGAAAATGAAATCCATAAAACAAACAGCTAACTAAGTACGTTAACTAACTGGTAACAGCCAACAATCGGTAGCTGTTTGCCTAACTTGTTAGCACAAACTGTGCGTTGTGCGTCTCTCATTAATTAAGTCAATTTGATTGAATGGTGTTCTTGCAATTGTTCGTTGAATTTGAGCAGAGTTAAAAGTAATTATAAAATGTGTACATAACCTGTAATGTTCTCTTTTGTATAAATTATATAATTAGTATAAATATATAAAGCGTAATTAGTTATTATGGTTTATGGTTCTAAATTCATTTAATGTGCATGTGGCACACCTGCTGAAATCGCTTTCTCAAGGCTTCTGTGATCACTGAGACGCTTTCGAAGATTCGTTAACAAACTAAACTTAAGTTTAACTCTAGTTACTAAGCGAAGGCAGCATTCCCTTTCACTTATTAATTCTCACGTTGCATCACACCGAACCCAACAGATGAATATTTACATATTAGTCTGTATATATGTATATCCAACTGACTCAAGCGAGAAATAGCGCGCTTGAGTATGTCATTTTGTCGATAATTAACTGCACTGGGCCAGCAAATTGTGGGGCAGTTACAAGGCCAACTGCGGCAAAGGCATTGACTTTGGTAATGAAAAGCATTGCCGGTTTTTTTTTGGCCCTTCATGCAAGAATGCGCCTTGTTGAAGGATATTTGCATTGGCTTGGCATATAATATAATATAATATAATAACATATCAAAATGTTATACATTGAAGCTTCCTCAGGAACAGTTGTTATGTAATGCAGTTGCTGCGAAAAACACAAGGTAATTGTAATAAATATTATAAAACGATAAATAATATGTCCATATGCATGCACGCCTACAATAAAAAAATAATAAAATGTTGTATAAATTGCCTTAATTTTTTATTTAAAATTGGCTGTATTAATATGTAATCAATTATTATTACATTATTATTTTACCTATTAATTATTATTATAACTTTGTTCCAATTTAAGCTTTATATAAATAATAAGTGTTTTCCAGTGCACAAATATATATATATATATATATATATATATATATATGAATCTAGCTTTTGCCAACTTATACCAGATTTTTATAAACCCATTGTTCAACAAGCTGTGTTTAAAATTAAGACACCTAAAAGTATACCGCAACTTTTACTCAAATTTGTTGCCTAAGTCTTTTGTTTTACAGTTTGAAAGTGACTGCTGGCATTTGTTTCGCATTCCCAAGTAATTATGCTAATTATTAAATAACATTATTAATTTTAATTTATTTACAATTAAATCACATGAAATATTTATATACTAAGTAAAGAAATTAAAAATTGTCCGGCTTCTCTTCCATTTGGGACAAGTCTTTGATTAGCGAGTTATTTTCGATAGGAAACATTTTCGACATTTCCGTAAATGTGTACCTTGTGGGCAGCTGCTCCTCATACCTGCGTCCAAAGACCCTCAATTGGTAAAGCACAAATTCATATAGATACATGCGCTCCGGTTTGGTATAGTGAAAGGCTATTGAGTAATTCGAACAGCAATCGCTGCCCTAAAGAAATTCACAATTAACAATTAAGTTCTTAAAAATTTCAACGGGCGTACATACGGCTGATATCTGCGAGACACTCATCTCTTGCAGCCAATCTGGAATGCTGCCATTATAATTGTACACAAAATTCTCGAAACCCAGCGGAAAGAACTTTGGCCTCTCATCGTTGGGCAGGGCAATCGCGGAGTCTATTAAATGTACGCCCACATTCTGCAAGCAGATGCCCATGTAGAAATCCTCAATGCCCATCTTCTTAGCTTCCGGACAAATCTTATCCGAGTCGTAGGCCTCAGTCATAAAGCGACGCAGCGCCTCGCGACTGAGCACATATGAAGCACCGCCAGACATATAACTCTATGGAAATTAATGAAAGGTTATAAAAATGATATGTTTTAAGAGATAAGTGTGAAATTTCGAAAAGTTAAAAAATGTAATTAATTTATTTAGGATAGTGTATAAAGATTATTTTCTACATTATTTATTTATACCTTTCTGTGCATATGAAACTTATTCAAAGTCTTTTATTGAACTTCCACGTAACTTTTATCTAACCATGTATTATGTGTCTATTGCAGTACAACTTTAAAAACTTTAAAATAAAAAAAAAACAACAAATAATAATAATTCCTTTGCTCGCCGAAGCTTAAATAACCTGGTAGACTAAAGTTAATAGTTTTATGTTTTGCTGTTGATAAATAATATAAATATAGCTTTATAGAGTCGCAAATTACAAATACTTTAGTGAGTATAAAATTTAAATGTTAAAATAAATATGTATAATTACTTAAAGTAACTTGATTTCAAGAAACATGCTATGCACCGCACCCACCACTTATATATATATGTTCATTAAATATTTCTCATCACGGAAACACAAATTGTATACAAACAAAGGCGAGATAACAGTGTTTTGGCCATGTTAGTCGATGCTATTAGTTATGGTTTAGGCATTTAACATAATTATCCGTCAAGTGCAACGTTGTCTATTTCATGGAATTTAAGCAGCTTTGAAGGCCTGCCATAACATAATTGCAGACGATGTGTCAAAATAAACGAGTTTAATTAAAATGTGAACACGAGAAGCTTAAAGATTATTTAATTTGACATTTAACGGTTGAATTCATATTTTTGAGTTGCAATAAATCAAATATTTATTTTTTTCTATTCACATTTTATTATCTACGAACGTGCATCTAAGCATAAATTGTATAATTGATTTAAGGGTGATTTATAGGAAAGCTATTCTCATTAAGAAATTAAAATATGTTAATTTATATATCTGAATAAACTTCAAATCTCTTAACAAAGCTGCTTTATAATACAATCAGTAACATAATCGATGCAATAAATCAAAGAAATTTGATAATCCTAATGTGTTGTAAATAATTTTTAAATATTGTTGGCAACACAAATGCTGTTTCTTAGTGCAATTTGTTAAGACCTTAAACTGAGCCACCTGCTGTTTTGTGAACTTGATTATTTGTTTTGAGTCAAGCATTAAGGCCAGCATAATTATATTATATTTAGTGTTGTGTAAGAATATGCAGCATGCACTTTAAAACAGCACTTTTAATTAGAGTTCATGTTTAAAAATTCATTTTAAATAAAAATTAAAAAAAAAGTGCTGTTAGTTAGCGAAAGCCAAATTACTAGCTAATAATGTGCTCCTCCAAATTATAGCTAATAAAATGTAACTACAGCCAAAAAAATAGATACTCAAAATTACTAAGCAATCATTGCTGAATTTTTATTTATCTTAATAAATCTAAGTATTATTAATATGTTAGAAATTATTATGCGGATAATCCGTATGTTTATATTGTACATTAAGCAAACAATTATATTCAAGCTGCATTAAGACATCTACATTGAAAAATGTTGTTAATTAAAATATAGAAAAAATAGAAAACATAATTCTGTTTATTCTGCTTAGTTATTATCTCATAAAGTTGAAAACGGTTTTCGTTCAATTTAAATGCCAATTTAATTTAGCTCTTTTTTAATATGCCCAAGTTGATTACATACTAAATTTTTTATTTCCATTTAACAACTCATTCATTATCTTGTATTGTTTTGATTTTTATGTTTGTTTTTTTTTTTTGGTTTGTTTGTGCTGTGCTTCTCAAAACAAGAATTAAACTCCAACTGTTGGTCAACAATGTGTACTTTGCCTACCGCCGAATCTTTGCACAATATGTAATTTGAAGAGGTAAATAAATGATAAATGTCAACGGAGAGGAGTGGTTGCCCTCATGTGCCCGCTGTGTTTGTGCATTGGATGACAAGTCACCTCGAAGACCTTACGTCAACTGACCATTAATTGAGAGACTGCGAGACGAAGACGAAGAAACAGGGGAATAACAACGCTTATTGGCTGACACCAGTTCAATTTGCATTTCTCGTTGCCAATTGTTGTTGCATGCTTTATGACTTCACAATATATTACGACTTTCAAGGTTGTTGTGATAATCTTTAGCAAAGAAGTGTCTTTAATTAGCAAACAAATTAAATTAATGGCAAATTCTCCACTAACCAGAGAACAGAGAACCGGTTAATCAGCCCAATATTTATTGCATAGAAACCAACTTTAGAAATTTAGAAATTTCGCTATCCCGAATATGAAAACAACAATTTATATATTTATTAGCAGGCCGCGGCGAAAATACCCTTATCGAAATTGGTTTATCAAAAATTCTAATTGGAAAAAATCTCATATATGAAATAAATCATATATAAAGCTAAAAGTTTAACATTCAAATAAAACAAATATTCCAAGATTACGTGATTGATGATATATGATTTACAGAAAAAATAATAATCTAAGAAACTATAATTTAAGAAAGTTTTGCCAGGTGTGGCGACAGTTAACAAAACTTTCTACCGCCTACAAGAATTTTAAATGTAAAGTTTAAAACAACAGAAGAGATGATGGATTAGTAGAGAAGACTCAAGACCAAGTGCAGATATATGTAATGACTAACAGTATCATTAGTTAAGCACTTACCACATTGTAACGTTTGAGCTGATAGCCAAAATAGACGGGCATATTGGGATCATAGGCGCTGAGCATGTGCCGCAGATTCTCCATGATGACATAGCTGGAAAAAAGATTCGGATTATGAGTTCACAGAATAGGAAAAGCTGAGCTCACGTGTCATCATCGGCCTTAAGAAACCAATCGAATTGCTCGCCATAATTCTGCCACACATGACGAAAACCTTCGCGCGTTTTGTTCCACAGATCCTCGTAGTTGCCGCCATCGGGTTGCACCACTTGGACAACGTCGAGCGGCTCATAGTTCTCGCTGCTGACAAACACCAGTTTGCTGCAGCGCTTGCCCCAAGTGGCATGCACATGCTGTGCATAGCGCTCCACATATTCCGGACAGGTCAACACCATGCACAGCACCCGCACCGACGCCAGCTTCCAATCCGTTCGCACCGCCAATCTCTGCGTTGCTGTGGTGCTAATGGTGCTACTTGTACTGCTGAGCTCATGCTCAATATCATAGATGTAGAGGAGCAGCACAAAGGCGCACACAAATCCCGAAATGAAGCCCGTCAACAGATGCAACTGGCCGCGCAGTTGGCCAACATAGCTGGATCCCAGTCTGGCGTTTGATTTGCTTTTGGCCGCTGTCATTGCGAAGTGTTGCGTCTGCCGTGTTGTGTTCTGTTCGACTGCTAATCTGTTAGTACACTCGTCATTGGCTATGATGCGCAGCTTCAGGCCAAGTTTATGACGAACGACCGGTTATTAAAGGCATTGTTTACACTAGTCTATGTGCGTGTTCAGCGTCAGCTAACACACATAATAATTTCAAAATACAACATGCAAATTGACCCCTTTATTGTTTTCTATATATTATTGTTGGTCTGTGCTATCTTTGCTGTTCCTGCAAGTCCATCCTTTGCATGATGATTTTACAAAACGTGATTTGGCTGTGGACTCAAATAAAATTATTGCTCTTTGTTGTGTGTAGTCGGGAATTAAGGATGTGTGTGGATCAGACATTTATGATCGAAAAGTATAGATTTATTAGCCACCTTTTTTCTATGCTACCTTGAGATTGACTGGAGGATCACACTCTAGTGTGTGCGTTCGTGATTGTATTTTGTAAGGAGGAGAGAAAAACTAATTCAATTTATCAGATATTTTATACAGACAGTTTTTAATCGATTTAATGCCTCTACGCATTGATTCTATGGATTCTTAGCGGTGTATTTCAATTGAATTACAATATTCTTTCTTAAGATTTTAGATTTAAGATTTTTTTGGCAATGCCAGACGAACAGGTTGACAACTTCAATGACGTATTTAGATATCGGTCAATTGACATTGTTATCTGTCTAATTGGCTGATATATTTAGTTGTCGCAGACGATCAATTGTTGGATGCTTACGCAGCACAAAACTAGACAGTAAATGAAAAAAATGAAAGTGTAATCACTTCATTTGGTCAATTGGAAAATGGCATTGCGGCCAATTGATGCGCATGACATTGTATAACGGTAACTATTAAGTAATGTTGAACATCGCATTGGTATAAAAGCGACAAGCGGCGACAATCATAACTGTAGTTAGCTGACCATTTGTGGGCGCAAACAAACACTGGCAATAAATAATAAAAAGGAAAATAAAATGATGCAATTCAAGGTGTGCTTTAAAAATAACAATTACATTTTAATGTGGATGATGCTCAGCTAAACACGAATCCTTTTCAGCTGCTGCTCCTCGTCTTGGCATTGTTCGGCACAGTACACGCCGAGTACAACTACCGCAATAACCGTAACCGTAACAACAACAACAACAACAACAATCGGAATTTAAAACTAACCACAGCTTCAAATGAGTTTAATTCGATGGAGCAGAGTGCCTCCGGTTCAAGTGAGGATTATCGGGCAGACTACCAAACGAATGAAAACTCACAGGCCACGCCCAACGGCTATGATTATACAACCCAAATGGATAGCTCCGACTCGAATGCTGCCACCAGCAATGTGCGTGGAGCCGCGGCGCAGTTTGCCTTGCCATCGTCCGTGTTTGAGGAGCAGCAACAGCAGCGTCAAGCAGATTTCTTTGCGCCCGCTACATATAGCTACAACTATGCCGTGAACGATGAGAGCACCGGCGACATCAAGGAACACAGCGAGACACGCGATGGTTATGTTGTCCGTGGTTCCTACAGTCTCGTCGATCCCGATGGCTTCAAGCGGACCGTTACCTACACGGCCGACAATGTGCATGGCTTCAATGCGGTCGTCAGTCGCGTTCCCTACGTCCTCAAGAAGTTGGCGGTTGTGGCACCATCGGTGCTGCTGGACGAGCGTTCGCCCGTTGGCCAACTCTCTGACACATCATCGGGCTCTGCAACTGTGAGGAGCAGTGATAATACGTTAAAATCGTCATCGAGTGATAGCTATGTGATCGCGGCGAATGAGCGACCAATGGGCGGAGTATATGCATAGGGTTTAATAGTTATCCATTGGCTAATTGATTTAAATCATATTTCTAGTTTTTAAATGGTAAAATGTATAATTAATTCAGACTGAATTTTGCGTTTTTAAATTCTTTCCCAGATACTATAGGCTATAATTAAAAAGGTGTTTAAAAATTAAATATTCGTTATTATATCTTAAAATGTCTTCTTATTTTTCAAAGTATACTTTTAGGCAGCCGATGAAATTCGAGTAAAAAGTGTTTAAGACGAAAATCGAAAATGTGTTTCTTGAAATGAAAATTGTTCAAACTACAATGATTTCTGAAGCAAACATGTATTAACATATATATTTTAAGTTCATACTCTCATAAAAACAATAACAATTTAATACCGAACTTATAATGGAAAAAAAAACAAAGGTCAAAAGAGAAAACAAAAGAGACAAGTCGTAACCAGTTGTGCATTTTAAACAGCCTGACCAGATGGCTGATCAGAAAGCGGAGCTGATTACGATTATTGGAAGCCAGAACAGGAAATGCCATAAGACCCTAACTAATGAAGTTTTCTCTAATTTCTTGTGCATTGCTTTGCATTGATTTAAATCAAGAGATTTTGATGTGAGTTAATATAATCGATTCATTTACGATTGATATGGGTGTAACTGTTAAATTACCATTCGCACTTACTCGGCACATCTCTAGTTTTGAACGTGGATGGTCACACTGCACACGAGTAAAGTGTCGCTCAAACGAAGCGCGCACGTATAAAACGGTAAAAGCCCCACAGCGCAAGAAAACAAAACAAATCGGAAAAAAACAGAATACAAGCGACTCGTGCAAGTCTGTCAACGATCGTCAAAGCGTGAAGTCGGCTTCGCGCTCTTCTGCCGCTTCTCGAGTTGTTTATTTGCTACGACATTTACTGCGTTTATTGTTTTTGTTGTTTTGTTTGTTTTTGTATTCCTTACGTGCATGTGTCCGCTTAACTGAGCAAACAAACAAAATCCAAATAAGACGAGACGAGACGAAACGAATCGAAACGAGCGACGCGCCCTCGCAGAGCACGCGCGGTTCAAAGAGGGGCAACACAGTTTGTGAGGCATTCAAAAAAACCCGGTAAACAGCTGGCCAACAGTTTGCTACTTAGCACTTGCAAATCGAATTAAGCCCAAAACTTGCAGCGGCATGCAAAAAATAAAAAATATATATAAGTGAAGTCTTAGTCTCACCTGTTTGCGCCACTCGATCGTGAAGGTCAACCGCATCTTACATGTTTCGTCTTTTGCCTTCGCTGCGTCACCTCGCAAGAATGTGTTAATTTTGGGATTTCAATAACGAAACACAAAAATTGGCTGCAACAACAACCGCGGCTCAAACTTAAACATTAAATTTGCATAAGAAAGTAGAAATAGTCCACCCCGACTTTTTCAGGCCCAGTCAAAACAGATATACAACAGTTGCCGCAGCGATGGGAGCGGCATTTGGTGTGGCAGCATTATTTCTTTCGTTGCATTTTTTAAAAAAGTCAATAGACGTACAAGTAATAACCTCCGTGTTAACTGTGTAACCGAAACAGGCAAACTGTGCGAAATACTAAATACTATGCCTAAAAAATATTCGCCTAAATTTGAAAGATCAGCAATAAATAAAACAAAACGGTTGGTTTAAAAATAACTGACTCGCGAGCAGTGGCTCTAAAACTGTGAATATTTCGACACTAAGCATTAAGTGAGAGGAAAAAATGTGATGAATGTCAAACTAAATGTTATTTTTATTAGATTTATACTGAGAACTAACATCTAAGCATGCAACTATTTTCTAGATTCAAGATTTGGATAATGATGCTTCTTATTCCTGGACAATATAAATTTGTGTTTACACTCCAATTCCCACTGGGAACAGGGAACAAGCAGTAAGCAGAATATGAACAGAGAGCAGCGCCATCGCGTGGAACCGCTTCTGTTCCTGCTGCTAGGCCTCATCTGTGGCAGCGGGCTGTCGAAACTGTTGCACTTGGTGCGCCTGGAATTCTACGAAAATGTCAACAGTCAAACTGATCTCTCCGTGCCAACATATGCCAGCATTAATAGTCAGCATGCCGCAGCAACAGATTCAGGTTCGAGCGACAACAATGCGACACAGAGAATACTCTGCATTGTCATGATTGATCCGCTGCGAACACGCCAACAGCACATCGAACGTACCTGGGGAAGGCGCTGCAAGTTGTTGCTATTCCTGACTGGCCAGCCCAATGTAAAGCCAAGCGTTGGGGGGCTGGCAATGAGAAAGGGGCACAACATTTCGTGGGGCAGAATACGATCGAGTCTGCAACATGTCTATAAGCATTATGGCACTCAATACGATTGGTTTCTGATGGTCATGGATGAAACGTTAGTAAATTTAACTCTGATTTTATTTAAATACAAATAATCTATATATTTATTATATGTTTAATAATTATAATTTTGTAATTTTTTTTATTTTCTTTACTCAGCTATGTAATAATGGAGAATCTACAGCGTTATCTGTTGGGCTACGCGCCAGAAACTCCCATTTACTTTGATAGCAATTCCTGGAGATACTCGAAAAAGGTGTGTGCAGAACATATGTAAAAAAATTGGAATTCTTTAAAAAAAAAACAGGTTTCTATATAAATTTAGTTGGACAGTTATACACTTTTTTTCAATAACCAAAAGTTTGTAGTATTTTATGCATCTTCTTTGATATTAACTGTTAAATATCGTATAAATTAAGTGGCAATAACTGAATTTGAAATCATGTTTATAGATTAACTTGCAGTAATAATTTAATTATTTTATAATATATTTTCAGGTGTACAAGTCTGAAATCGATAGCTATATTTTTAGTAGGGAGGCGCTGCATCGTTTTATGACACTGGCACATGGGAATGGCAGCATCTGCAGCAATCGGGATTATGGCATGTTGCATGTGGAAGTTGCACGTTGCTTTCGAAATGTGGGCGTGGCAGCTGGTAATGCGCGCGACAAACATGGACTGCCACTCTTTGCGCCCAAATTGAGCAATGTAAGTTTGCTTTTGTATTCAATGGTCTCAAAGATCCTACTAAAATATATTTATATATATATTACAGATATCACTTGAATGCTGTTCGACTTCTGCGATATCGTTTAACTGTGTTAGTTCCGCATGCCTTTATCAGATGGATTATTATATCTACAAAATGCGCCCTTTAACAATTATGTAATATAAATTTATGAATTTTGGATTGGACTGCATCAAAAGTATGCCAAAGACAAAGACTAATCATTTCCATAAAATATATGTAAGATAAATAATCTATAAAATGTATATAGTATTTATGTATTAAGGAAACATTAAAATTTAAAACTTAATTCACATAAATTGAGTATGCACATTTTTATGGTCTTGTAAAATTCCTTTCTGAATTATGTTTTCCAGTTAAGGGCTCAAATCCCATTATAATGCCATATGGACGCATATTATACAGAAGATAATCGAATAAGTACATCTGATAGTGCAACACATAGTGAATTGTTATGGCATAGGTTGAGCAACACTCCAGGCCCTAAAAATAAGATCATTATATAAATATATTATTAAGCAAATGAGAAAGATACCTTCTTAATTTTGTAGAACATGTACTCGTACAGCCAAAAGTCATTGCTCATGCGTCCAGGTATCATCATGAGCTCCAAGGAGAGGGGGAGAAATCGATGTCGCCCATCAGCATCCCGAGAGTCGCCGGCAGTAACATTGCACTTGCTCAAGCAGACACCCATTTCAAAGTCCTCGGTGCCCATTTGGTTTTGATTGCATCTGCCCGAATCTAGTCCTTGTTCGATCAGGCGACGCACTGCCTCCCGACTAAGCACGTAGCCAGCACCACCTGACATATACCCCTGCTTGACATACGGCTTGAATTTGCAGCCAAAGTAGATGGCCTCATCGGGATGATGCGGATGCAGCATGTATCGCATATTATCCATAATGGCATAGGTATCATCGTCGGCTTTAAAGAACCAATCGGCCTCATCCAGATGATGCCGATAAACGTGCTTAAAGGCTGCCTTCGCCTTGCCCCACAGGAGGCTGTAGCCTTCGCTCACGTTTAGTGCCACTGTTGCCACCCCCGCCTCCCCACGTCTCTCCTGCCTTCGACTGCTAAACACAATCAGCTTGTTGCAGTGCCTCCCCCAGGTGTGACGAATGGGCTTCGCCACCTTGGCATACATGTCCGGGTAGGTCAGCACCAGGCAGAGAATGCGCACCTGTTTATAGAGCTGCTTAGACAGTGTGTCATTTACAGGCACAGCCGATCCCTGTGGCAGACCAGGCATTCCAGTCATGTATCCATACGGTCTGAGATGGTACAGAAAGTACTCCAGCACATAAAGTTGATTGGCGGTAACATATGGAAAGGCAATGGGATAATCTGTGGATATATTAAAGCCCTGCAAAATGATTTTGATTAATATAGAAATCAGCAAGTGCTCGAAAAGATCTCATATTTAAACATGGATTTTTATAATATTAACTCCTTACCAGCTGAGAATAGATCGCTCTGTGTATGTATGGCCAGTTCCAAAACTCGGAGCGCAGCGTGAACGGGACCAATTCGGCGGGCACCTTAAATGGATACAGGTACACATTGGGACCCTCTTCCATGGCTGCAAGACAGCCGCCTAAATTGTTGGCAACACAATTCTGTGCCACCAGCTGCTTTAGTGCGCCGCGACTGAATACAAAATCGGTGGTGTCTCGCAGACTAACATGCGCATAGGGATAGGCCAGATGGAAAGCGCTGAAGTAAATTCGATCTGTTGGCGCATAGCTGGCCAGATGGTAGCGCAGATTTTCCATGATCACATAGCTGTCCACATGCACGTGCAGCAACCAATCCAGGTCCGAGGAGTACCTAGCGTAAATGCGGCGATAGGCCTCCGCCGGATTCACAGACTGGCTGAGGTGCATGCTGTTGCAGCGGCGACCCCATGTCCTGAGTATGTGCCTCGACTTGCGATACTCCTGGTCGTTGGTCAACTGCAGCAGGCAGTGTATTCGGATGCTGCTGTAGAGCTGCTCGACGATGCTCAAGTTATCCAAGGTCTGCTTTCGGCTGCCCACGTCGTAGTCGGAGATCTCCTCCTTATATGGCGGTTGCAGATAATCCTTTAGCTTGATGCCAGCACCACTTAGCGCAAATAAATACAGCTCCAGCAACACCAACCATACAAGACAACTAGCCAACAGGGGCAGAACTCTGGGGCTCCAAAGATGTTTAAAAACAACGATATAACATTTTGCAAACCTTTTCAAATACATTCCACATAAATTAATTGGTTTGCGCAACTGTCAAATTCGTTATTCGCTGGCGTTGCCAGACTTTTGAAACAAGGTGTGAACGACTTGTTCTTTTCGTTCATTTGATCGTCAGCTATCTCATGTGAACGTAGTATCAGCAGCAAATAACAGTCATCCTTATTGTTAATTCCAAAGATTAAGAATAAACACCAGATCTCTAATTTCGAGACAATGTTTTCAGTTCAACTGTATTTTTATAAATGTTATCAATGTAAATAGAAGCAAAACTTAAAACCCTTAAAATATTGCATGTTCATATTGAATCTGAAAACTTTTTATATATATTATAGTTGATAATATTTTATTAAAATTAAAATAAATAAATGTATGTTGTTTTATATTAGGTTACCAGAAACACTCAGTATTTTAAAACACATTAAATTATTTCAACTAAAAAACAGAACATCATAGTGCCAATTATTAAAATTTTCGTAAAAATTTCAATTCAACGACAACAAAATAAATAAAATATGTTCTTAATATAAAATAATACAGCTTGGTTGGCATTGCTTCTGGCAAATGTGGAGGTTGAACGACCTCCTCTGCAAATTCTGTTTAATGTAAAAAAAAATAGCAAAGCAGTCAGAAAACAGAAATTTTGGGTTTTTTTTTGGGTAAAAAAGTCAAGGTTTATTTTTCTCGGTTTGCACAATTGTCTCCTTATGCAGCTGCCAGCATGCATCATCTTTTGCACATATATACCACAATTTATATATTGAGAGTTCAGTCGATTCGATAGCGTTAAATATTTTGTGTCGGTTACGGCTAAAAAATAAATTTCATGTTAATGTAAACCAATAAAGAATAATAATTTAATAAGAATAAGAAATTAATAATTCTTAACTCAAAATTGAAACTAACTTTTTAATTATAAGTTACGTATTACACAAAAATTATTTTCATTCTAAAAGTGCAACAAGTGAAATCAATATGGGAAAAAACTCTGCATTAGACGGTACGTGTCGAAATTTACTTTAAAATTTAATAATGGGTGGGCAGAGTATCTAAATATTTTATGAGAGTTTTAACAATATAATTGTTATTCGTGCTAATGATGAATAATGAACGATCCAAACTTTTATCTGATATAAGAAGACAAGAAAAAGATATTTTCCATACTTATAAAAATAATAAATACTACAAGAATGGATTTACACAGATATATTATATATTTAACAGTCTGTAATTTTATTCAGTTTAATAACTAATAAAATGGGGTAGCTTTTGTTTTTTATTGTTTAAGATAAGGATTGATGTGGCTATGTCGTCTGGGCTAATAATTCTGATGGGTCGGAATCCCGGTATATATAAAGATTGCCAGCCTTAGTAAATATATATATGTACATTAAGTGGGAGACGATTCTCTCATTAGGAGTAACAAAATACTGAGCATTAAGTATAGAAAATAAATTATTTTTCTATCTGTTGCAGGACGTCCCAGCAAGCATTATTTTGCCGCATTGATTACCGGCCTATTTATTGGCTTCTTCTTGGCAGCGCTTTTAATTTACTTGTCCATGCCGCATCGTGTCTACGAGGCATTCCATAGACATGGCTATGCGAATGATAGTCACGATATGCTGGACAGTCCAGAGCAGGATGTGGGCACACACGAACATGTAAACGAGAACAGCAGTATTGCCAAGAAGCTGTACAGCGAGGTGCGCATTCTCTGCTGGATAATGACCAATCCCGCCAACCATCTAAAGAAGGCGCGCCACGTGAAACGCACCTGGGGCAAGCGGTGCAATAAGTTGATCTTCATGAGCACAGGCAAGGATGAGGAGCTGGATGCCATGGCGTTGCCCACCGGCGAGAAACGCATCAATCTGTGGGGCAGAACAAAGGCAGCATTTAAGTACATCTATAAGCATCACATGAACGATGCAGACTGGTTCCTCAAAGCAGACGATGACACCTATACAATTGTGGAGAATATGCGCTACATGCTCTATCCCTACAATCCCGACACCCCTGTCTACTTTGGATGCAAGTTCAAGCCGCATGTGAAGCAGGGCAACATGTCAGGTGGAGCTGGTTATGTGCTTAGTCGTGAGGCTGTGCGTCGCTTTGTGGAGGAAGCCATTCCCAATCCAAAACTGTGCAAGGAGGACGACACTGGCGCCGAAGATGTGGAAATGGGCAAGTGCATGGAGAACGTTAAAGTTCTGGCAGGCGATTCAAGAGATACCCATGGGCGTGGCCGATTCTTTCCCTTTCTGCCGGAAGATCACTTGCTCGCACGTGCGGACATGAAGAACTGGTACTGGCAGTACATCTATTACAAAACTGATGGGGTAAGTTCTTTCCAATTTTTTTGTACACAAAATAATATTTTTAAAAAAAATAACAAATAATAATAAATTGTATTTTTATCATTCCAATGCAACTCTTGCCAATCTTTTTTTTTTATAGGGTTTGGACTGCTGTTCGGACAATGCCATCTCATTTCATTATGTCTCCCCCAGTCAAATGTATGTGCTGGACTATTTAATATATCATCTGAGGCCATACGGAATTGTGAATACGCCAGATGCACTACCCAATAAGCTTTGCTTGGATGAGCTGATGCCGACTCCCAAAGAGATAAAGGAGAAAAGGGGACCAGAGACATCACAAAAACTGCTACAACGCAATAGGACACTCAGTAATTGGTGGCTTAGATATCGTAAAGTGTAGAACACAAATAGTTTAACCTACACATTTTATCTTTAAAAGCCCTCATGGCTGATGAAAAACTAAATTTTGATTTCAATTAATATTTTGTTTTACTCAATTTTAAAATAACTTTTTAATTGGAAGTTTCGCAAAACGGATAATGATCTGGACCGAGTACCACTTTCAGAGTTATTGAATTAATGTCAAAATATATTTTTTATTTATAAACAAGCCAACAGGCTAAACACATTATTAATTTGTTATTTTTATGTAATTTCTATAAATTATATTAATTTTTTTTTAGCACTGTTTTAATCAAATTTCACACTTTAAACACACTTAAAACAAAAATTTGTTTTTAAATTTAATTTTCCCTTTTATAAGAAAAAGATCAAGTGCCATTCTTCGAATTTCGCAGAGTGTCTGAAGATGATATGGTGTCTCCTGTTATCTATGTCTTGAAGATAGCTTTGTGTAGTTGTTGCTCATCATCCTTACGGCGTCTGTTATTGGCGGCGATCTGTTGTTGATCGTCGGGCACAAATCCGAGCTTCTTGTATTGGGAATAGACACGCTCCTGCAACAGCGGCTGGTAACGCCAGATATTGTCATCCACAACGGGAGTAAGGAGGTGCGTCTTGTTGTCCGGCTCCCGATAATGATGCAGCTGTGCGAACTCAATGGGCACAGATTTGGGTTCGCATTCACCATTCTCTGCACGAAAGAGTGGAAAGTGATTATGTAGTCCAATCACATATTCCGTGGAATGGAAACATTTTGCGGCCGCATAGCGATCATTGTGTGTTGCCACGCGTTCCACATGTTGCAGCATGTAATAGAAACTGGGCAGCTTCCTGTAGACCTTTGGCCTATCCGGATAGCGAGGAAAGTAGACGTTGCGAAAGCAGAAGCTAGCCCATGCCTTGCAGTTCGAAGCATCCCGTTCATAGTCGGGCATTCTGTGCGCCAGCTCGATCAGATCTGACAATTGGGTGACATTGCCCAGCGGCATGATGACTTCATCGATGTCAAACACTCCAATATAGTCGAACTTGTACATGTTGCGGTAGAAGCAGTCGTTGTACGGTATCATCTCATTGAGTATGCGATTGAAGTAGTCTGCACCCATCGCATAATGATGGAAGTGTCGTCCCGTGTGCGGTTCTCCACGGCCCATCGACAAGGGGCGCAGCTCGACAAAGCCGGGACTGCTGGATATATAATCGTTTATCACACGCGATATATTCGCATGCATCTGGCCATCGTAGAAGACCACCTTGCTGACACCCATCAGCCGCATTAGTTCAAGCCATTCAATCAGGCGCCAAGACTTGTCCGTGTAGAGGAAATCCAAACCCTTTACGCACACCATAAATCGCAGCGGCTGTTTTGAGTGACCTTCATCCTTCACCGGCTTATCCTTCTTCTGTGGTGCCATGGCCTTCGTGTTGACATCAGGTTCATAAATGACCCGCAGCAGATTTCTCGCATTGTGACAACGCTTGGCTACCAAGGACACCATTTCGGGTATCTCCTTCTCCGTTTTGGGCAAGGGGCAGCTGATTAGCGTCGGAAAGATGTGGGTTTTATGGCTACCGCCCCACCACCAAACAATCATTTCGTCCGTCACATTAGCAGTTACTGGGTCGACGCGATTCCTGAACCACATTTGACAATAGGTCTTTGGATACCACAACTTGTCACGAGGATAATAATGATTGATCATGGCTAGCACTCGGACAAGCGGCGTATCTTTCAATTTCTCCCTGTTGTCATAGTACGCCCCAAAGAGATGATATGTCAGGTTTTTTATGTGAACCGTCTGCCAATAGTCGTTGCTGAAATCAATTTCCAATGCATTGGGCACTTTTCCACATTTGGGCGTGGTTGAGGGTCTTCGCAGCAGTTCCTCCAGCGGGAACGATGGCATCTCCTCCCGCATGTATTTCAATTTCTGCTCCAAGCTGGGCTCTATAACAATAATATTAAGGTTAATATTAAACTGGTTACAAAATGGAAATTTGTTTCTTACCATTTGTCTTGTCAATCAGCAGCTCGTCGATAAAAACGACTCGTTTTGATTGATGACTGTGCTCATCAGAATCGTGGTAAGTGTAGAACACAAGTAGTATAATGATATTTATGCAGAGGATCCAGAAAAAGATCTTGGCATATCTTCCACGAATTATCTGCATATTAAGCTCCGAGCTGTTTAGCTATTCAGAATCCGCTCAACGATCTTCGATGCTTGACTGCTTTTTCTAGAAAAACGGCAGCAAAACCGTTTCGCTATTCCAGAGCCCGCAAATATTGCTATCTTGAGTGCGTCGATGTCAACGAAAACGTTTTATTTATACAAATGTTTAGTTCTTTTATATGGAAGCCTCAGAGCAAAATTCATACTTTCTCTGGTATATCTACACTTGTTTTGTTTAATTTTTTTTTTTTTTTTGCTTTTTTAATATATGTAAATAAAATATTTTTCTGAAATCCGAATTTCAATTGAAGTTTTCAATCTTAAAATGTAAGAGTTTAAGCTATCTTGGAATCACCATTTCTGTGAAAATGTAATAACTGAGAAACAACTGAGAATTGGTCAACAGTTAAGCCATCCCTCTTTACGAAAAGTTAAGCAAAACAAAAAAAGGATTAAAGTGCCTGATTTGTTAGAAATTAATATTAAAGTACATGAACATGAAGTACTACGCCGAAACACCAATAATAAAAATGCTGGCAATAAGTTAAGAGAGTTCTCAGATACTCACAGGGTATATAAAGTTAGCTTTTATCATTGTGGATCTGTTTAAAATGATTGCGTCACGGTTAATTTGCTGAAAGAACTGAATCAGAATATTTGGCATTTCTTGAAAATATGAGAGCGGCATTTTGGTTGAAGTCTTTGCTGAATTAAAATAAATGTTATTAAACGAACCAATAAGTATTTATTTTTGTTTTTGTGTGTATATAAATTCATGTGTGTATGTATTTAATAAGTATATATGTGTGTATTAAAGCAACTGTTTTTATACCTTTATTCCAAAGGTATTGTTCTATATTGGTTTGGAGCAATGTGCGCCATGCTGCCTGTCCGTCTGTGATTATGACGCCCTTAAAGTAGCTTTATTTTGAAAGCATATCTGTTGTCGAACAATTTATTTACCTAATGTCGACCGACGAAGTGTATATTTATTTTCGAGGGTTTACACACAGTAGCGCGAGTGTTTGAACAGTCTGTTCTGGGTTCATTCTTTGCTGAAATGTATTCTTCTGTCATTCTTATCAGTATCATTAGATGGCTTAAAGTTAGTTTATTTATTTAGAGTCGCTTTGATTGGGGTCTGACTCCAAAGCAAGAAAATACAAACAATATGATAAAACAGCTACGGTTCAAGTATGAAAATGTGTCGCTGTAGCGTCATTCTCACCTACGAAGATGTAGAGTTTATCATACTGATCCAATATGTTTGCCCCGATAGAGCGCACTTTAAACACCCATCCAAGTGAACTGCCCACGCTTTTTTTTTTGTTTGCTAGTCCCCAAGTCCCCAAAAGTATGATTTATCGTTCACATTAACTTAATTTTCGTGTAGTAATAAATTAAAACAAATGATGGATCCATTTTTCGAAATTTCACAGATTTATTCCTAGATTATTGTTTAAATTAATAAAAAATATGTTTTTAATTTTTAATTCTACTCAAACATTGCAAAATTTCTATTTATTATTATATTTTAATATATTTTTTTAAGCTAAACAGGATTTGTCCAATTGATTTTAATGTAGCATACTTTTTCCTCTTATCAAGTTTGATTAGCAAATTTATTTGTTGCCTACTTTGAGGCGGCTCCCAATTTTATAAGGTATATGGTGCAAAAGTGAAATGTTATTAAATGCCAAAATAGTCCAAAAATTTTTTACTTTATTATTTAAGATTTGAATATAGTTTTTATTCAAACAGTTCACGTCCTGCGATTTTCAAAGCGGTCAAGGAGACATCATATCTGAAGGTTCTCTCAAACAGTGTTGGTAGAGCCTGCGACACGATGCGTCTTTAAAATGGCAATCAAAGCGCACAAAAACTGTTACTGACAGTGGATTCCACTCGCGTTGTGCCACCAACTCATAAATCAAAAATACCTGTGTGGCGACATTAAAGTGGAGCACATGAAAACAGAGCAGATGACAACAGACGTCTTGACAAAATGCCTTTGCGGAAGCAAACACTGCGAATGTATTTCGACCTTGGGCGTTTCATATATTTAATTAAAAAATTTAGTTTTTGTTAGGAAGCTTGTTGTTATTATCGCGATATGTTTACTGTATAGTTCTGTGTTCATAGAGACGCAACAACAACATTGCAATCTTCGTGAAGTTAAAAAATCACAGTGAAGATGGGCATAAAAACTATTAGCATAATTAGTCGTTCCATTCCATTAAGCAAAGACGGTTGCGCCGAGCAAAATGAAAGGTATCAATAAACTTATAATTATGTATAAACCACATAAAAAACTATTCGTGCCTCCTGCCCCCGGGACCTCAACATCCCAATAGAAACAGTTATCTTATTATGTTTTTTGTATATGTTTTTAAAACTTGGATTAATTGTTTTTCTTTATCAATTGTGGCATTGGATATGTCCTTAACCCCGTTAAACATATAGGCAGCTACAACTGACATATAATCCTGCTGAATGAAGTTCTTAAAGTGATGAAAAGATACCAAATCCTGATATCAACTCTACGTTTAAAGATAATTCAAGTTAAAAGTTTGTATTAATAGATTCGAATTACGCAGCGAATGCAGACGAAGCCGAAGAAAACAAATTGAAAAAAACACAGAAAAAATGCTTTTCTTGTGATTTTTATGTTTTTTTTGTGAAATTCTTCCGTACTAATAAAATTGGAAAGCTTTTGTTTTCCCAATGCAAAGGGAAATCTAAGATGTTTTTTGAGATTAAGTTAATCCTACAAAAAAAAAATTATATTGATTAGGTTGGCAGAAAAAAACCCAGCTTTCAACCGATCGTTCCGATAATAGCTTATCGAACTGCTTTATATACAAACGGCTAAATGTGGGAGTTATTCTGATGAAGAATTATACCTGTGAATTAAAAATGGAAAATTAATGGTTTTTCTATCTGTTGCAGGGCGTTCCAGCAAGCGCGCCTTTGCCACACTAATTATCGGCCTAATCGTTGGGTTCTTCCTGGCAGCGCTATATATTTATTCATACTGGCCTGAAAGTGACGACTACGTCCCGTACCATCGACAGGATGTGCGCACACAGGATCTTATTGATGAGAACACCAGTATTGCAAAGAGGCTGTACAGCGAGGTGCGCATTCTGTGCTGGATAATGACGAATCCCGACAACCATCAGAAGAAGGCGCGCCACGTGAAACGCACTTGGGGAAAGCGTTGCAATAAGTTGATCTTCATGAGCTCAGCCAAGGATGAGGAGCTGGATGCTGTGGCGTTGCCCATCGGTGAGGGACGCGACAATCTGTGGGGCAAAACAAAGGAAGCATTTAAGTACATCTATAAGCATCACATGAACGATGCAGACTGGTTCCTCAAAGCAGACGATGACACCTATACGATTGTGGAGAACATGCGCTACATGCTCTATCCTTACAATCCCGACACCCCCGTCTACTTTGGCTGCAAGTTTAATGCGTATGTCAAGCAGGGCTACATGTCAGGTGGTGCTGGTTATGTGCTCAGTCGTGAGGCAGTGCGTCGCTTTGTGGTCGAAGCTATTCCCAATCCGGAACTGTGCAAGGAGGACAACACTGGGGCTGAAGATGTGGAAATTGGCAAGTGCTTGGAGAACGTTAAAGTTCTGGCGGGAGATTCTAGAGATACCTATGGGCGTGGCCGATTCTTTCCTTTTCTGCCGGAGGATCACTTGCTCGCACATGTGGACATGAAGTTCTGGTACTGGCAGAACATCTATTACAAAACCGATGAGGTAATTTCTTCCGAATTCTTTTGAAGACAAAATAATAATATTTAAAAATAAAAGAATTCAATTATATTATTTATAGTTCTGATGCAACTCATGCCGATCTATCTTACAGGGTTTGGACTGCTGTTCGGACAATGCCATCTCATTTCATTATGTCTCACCCAATCAAATGTATGTGCTGGACTATTTAATATATCATCTGAGGCCATACGGAATTGTTAATACGCCAGATGCGCTACCCAATAAGCTGGACCTGGGTGAACTGATGCCGAATCCTAAGGAGCAAAATGAGGAAAAGTGGCAAGAGACATCAGCTACTGTTTAATTTTGGACTATAACGATCTTTTCCGATCTTGATGAAATTACTATTGATTGAAAAGACGTCAAGGTATATTATTATAATCTATATTATTATTGCATATATATTAAAAGAAGGAATTATCGAAAAATTAAATAATAATGTAACAAAGCAAAAAAGCAGAGCGAACTTTCAAGCAGTTCAAAAGTAGTAGGTAGGTCACTGCTTGAAAAGCAGTTCATGTCGATCTTCAATTTGTTATTCATAAATTTCATAAAAAACATCTTCACAAAATAGAACCGATAATAAAGATATATATACTTTTAAAATTATAATCATTTTCATATATGCATATAAAATCATATTATTTAGCCTTATCCCATAACATTCAATAAGATTAGATTTAAATAATGTCTTTAAGCACTTACAAAAATTTGATAAGCTTAAAAAATAAAATTTAATTTAATTTAACAGCTCAAGAAAAAGAAACCCATTTGTAATACAATATTTTATTAAATACTTTAGGAGTAAATAGTAGAGTGTAATACATTTCTTAGAAGCAATGCCGATGTATATAAATATGAACATAATAAAGATTATTCAAATATCTATTTTAGTATACAATTTATTTCTAACTAAATGGGCCGCAATGTCTTTTTCTTGAATATCTATAAATTATTAGTTATTACTGTCTTAAGAACTAATCATGTGCCATACGTATGTTGAGTACTTATTTAAATGTTATTTATTTAATTAATTATTATTATTTTCTGTATTATGCACAATAATTGCGCAGACTTTGCTACAAACTAAACTAACAGCACTCAAGTATTCTGAATTTTTTGGTATTTCGTACAGAAGATTTGGAGCATTTATAACCGTAGCCTGAGAGAAATAAACTAACACAAGATATAACATATTGTTTGGAAATGGCAAAGTATGTAATTAAATCTAGTTGCGGTCTGCTCCCCTCACTATTTACACACGATCTATTTACAATTAAAGTGACCAGCAATTACTGCGTGTCCTTTTGCGTTTCAGCAGTATCTGAAGTCTCTGGATCTTTTTGCTCCTTGGGCTCTTTGGGAGCTGGCATCAGTTCACCCAGGCCCAGCTTATTGGGTAGCGCATCTGGCGTATTCACGATTCCGTATGGCCTCAGATGATATATTAAATAGTCCAGCACATACATTTGATTGGGTGAGACATAGTGAAATGAGATGGCGTTGTCCGAACAGCAGTCAAGACCCTATAATAAACAGAGAAATCAATGAAATTGGTAATTTGGGATTGTTGTGTGTATAGGTGGTTTGAATTTGAAAAAACTCACCTCATCGGTTTTGTAATAGATGTACTGCCAGTACCAGAATTTCTTGTCAGTATGCGAAGGTATCAAGTGATGCTCCGGCACAAAAGGAAAGAAGCGACCACGTTGATTGGCATCACGAGAATCGCCCGCCACTACTTTAACGTTCTCCATGCACTTGCCCATTTCCACATCTTCGGCGCCACTGTTGTCCTTCTTGCACAGTTTCGGATTGGGAATAGCTTCGACCACAAAGCGACGCACTGCCTCACGACTGAGCACATAACCAGCTCCACCTGACATGTAGCCCTGCTTGACATACGGCTTGAACTTGCAGCCAAAGTAGACGGGCGTGTCGGGATTGTAAGGATAGAGCATGTAGCGCATGTTCTCCACAATCGTATAGGTGTCATCGTCTGCTTTGAGGAACCAGTCTGCATCGTTCATGTGATGCTTATAGATGTACTTATATGCTTCCTTTGTTTTGCCCCACAGATTGTTTCGTCCCTCGCCGATGGGCAACGCCACAGCATCCAGCTCCTCGTCTTTGGCTGAGCTCATGAAGATCAACTTATTGCAACGCTTTCCCCAGGTGCGCTTCACGTGGCGCGCCTTCTTCTGATGGTTGGCGGGATTCGTCATTATCCAGCAGAGAATGCGCACCTCGCTGTAAAGTCTCCCCGCAATGCTGGTGTTCTCGTGCATGTGTTCGTGTGTGCCCACATCCTGCTCTGGACCGGCCAGCTCCAGCATGTCGTGACTGTGATGTGCATCGTTGACATTGCCGTGTTGATGACCATCGTACAGCACGTATTCGGCACGTTCCGGCGTGGATGAGTAGACGAAAAGCTCAGCGAGGCAGAAGCCAACGATTAGGCCAACAATCAGTGAGACAAAGGAACGCTTGTTGGAACGTCCTGCAAGAAATGGGAAACAAAATCAACATAATTTCTTTTGAGGAAATATTTACAGAACATTCCTTTAGAACCTTCTATTTCGGGTTTATTTATTTATGTATTAGTTCGAATTATTCGTATTATGCACTTTTCTTTTAATTATTTTTATTTCATAGTTAACTAAATGCAACTCACCTTCATTGAGTAAGGTTCGTCCTAACAGGCTATTGGCAGTCATTTGGCTTTAAGTCTTTGGCTATTTACTATATAGGACTTTGGGGATGCTAGGCGCCTACTCTTTGGGTTTTGGGCCTCAGGCCTCTTTGGTTGCGTTGCGTAGGTGGAGTTCCTATTTGTTGTTCGCATTACATCTTCTACAAGAGAAATAATAAATAAATATTAAATTTGAATTGTTATGTTCTCCTGTACAATGCAGACACGCACAGTATAATCAGTCTTCAAGTTGGCAATTCTTCGATTCATCGAGTCTACAGCAGTCATCAGTCTCTCAATTACAAGTGACAACCATGTTAATGATAATTCGACGATGGGGAGTTGATCGCTTCAACTGTGTTGTTAAATATGCAAAAACGTGACAATTGAAACATTTGACAGACTTTTAATCAAACCAGATGCGATACTCTTCGTATTTTTAACACTGTTTACTCATTTTCTTAATTTAATGCATTCTTTAATGTGCTGTTCTTGCTATCAATTATTAATCAACGGCACGTGTGTTTCGTTTGTTTACTTGTAACTCTACTGGGTCAAAATAAATCTTTATATTATATTTATATATATATTTTTTGTATGATCACGACTCGTTTGTTTGTTTAGTTGTTAAACTGTAAATCTTTGGCTTAAGCGTGTTTAAGACCACATCAAAAATTATAATTGGCTGACAAAGAGTGCGCTTGCAATTTAATTAAAATTATTTACGGTATTGTCTAAATCTTTTAAGCGTTTGGTGACACTGGCAACGGCTTGCACGATTCGCCAACAAACGGCAACTGCACCCACTCTGCACACAAGAGCATTGGTTCTTGGGGCCACAATCAACACATGTTTTGATTGCAGTCGTTGGAGTCGTGTAATTGCTGAACCCAAATGGAAATGGAGTTCATTAAATTTATAGCACGACGCGTAATAAGTTGACATATGGTTTTGTTAATAATAAGATTTTTTCAGCTTTTATGCAATAAAAGTAATCGAAATGTACTAGGTCCGCAGCACAAATTAATCGTTTGCCCTTATCAATATATATTTAGACATATCAGTAGATTGACATTATTTATTGTTTTCTGGTCGTATATTGTTGTATGCGCAAAAAAATAATGAGTCTGTGTAGTATGACTGATTGCCTAAGCTGTCAATTATTATGAGTTTTTTCCCCTAGAAATTAATTTTAAAAAAGTATATTATATATTATCTACTGATTATAAATAATAAATTATTATTTATTTATTTTGTTGGTTTTAAATTTTAAAATATAAGATAGATTTAATATGAAATTCTGGATTCCAAGAACTCACCATAACATTATCTGTTAAAAAACGAAATATATTTCTGTTGATAATATATGATATGGTATTATTATATTTTATTTATTTATTATCTTGTATGTTGGTTAGCCAATGTCATTTCAATTCACTGTGTTAAGCACCAACTGATAACTGATATGTGCAACATTTGGGTGAGTTTATGTCGCTGACAAAGTAGAAACCAGTCAATGTCAATGAGGATTTAGTATATGATAAGAACACTTTAACCAATTGGGGCCAAAACTAAAGTGAGGTTGACTGAGTTGAAATATGGTTATTGCAATTGTGCCACCCGTCACTGGAAATGTTGGGCTCAACTGGGCGACTTCATTTTAATGTTACGGCAATTTAGATTGCAATTGCAAATTAATTAAATATAAACATTGACAACAACTATTGTTGTTTGCGTAGTCTCCGTAGATTCCACGGCACGAAATGCGTGTCACGGCAATTATTTTACTGAATTCCGTTTTGCATTTGAACAGCATTGCAATTAAAAGTAAATTACATAAATTGCTTATCACTCACTTTAACACACCAATGCTGGACGAACTCATAAAAGTTAAAGTGCACTTTATGAATAAAAAATTTAAAAATTAAAAATGAAATTGTTTATATTTAACAATCTGGTCGAGTTGAAATTATATATAATAAGTGCAGATTCTAGAGAACAAATTGAACCATTTTATCTGGATACACACAAAAATTAAATAATTTTTCAACCTGTTTCTCAATTATTACATTTCGCTCTCAATAATTCTGGCCTAATAATATTATATTTTATAATTAAGCTATCAAATCATTTTTTTATTATAATATGCTTAAAACTGCAATCATAATTAGTGTATCATTATAACTAATACAGTTGTTTTCAAACGTTGTCATTAAGTGTAAAAAAGTTAAAGTTTTCATTTAAAGTTTTAAAAGTTATAGTTCCATTGAATTTTATTTGTGGGAAAATAATTCAATTATAAATTCAATTCAGAGCTTAACATAGTTTGCAATTTAATAAAATCCGAATTTAAAAAGCTAAATATTGACGTTCTTATAATAAATATGAACAAAGTAGTTCTTTGCAAAGTTGAAGTACTTAAGGGAAAATCAAATAAAGTAAAATAAGTAAAGACTTGCTAATTAACAAAGTTTTGCATTGTAATGTTGATAGACTTAATGCAAAATAAAATAAACTAAAATATTTACATTTTGAGTATCAATTTTTATTCAATGAACATCCTATTCAAAAGAGTAATTATGCGAAGCGTAACAGATATTTTAATATATAATGTAAAAAACCGACTATGGCAAGGAAAACTGATGTAATGGCACCCTGGGTCAAAATAATGTGATATTTCATTCACAGTAGACAGATTGATGCTTTATGCACGGTGGCACTGACAACAAACCAATTGTTCAATTGTTTTGTGTTTGACGCGCCGGTTAGCCAATAAAATTGGACACGCATTACGATTCAGAGTAAAAAAGAATTTAATTAAATTCTTGTGTGTTTGCATTTTTTCTCTGTGTGGTTTACATTCAATTGTATCGCTACCAGATAAAGTGTATATATTATATATATATATATAAATATATTATATATTTTTATGTATAGTATTTATATATATAGTATTAATCTGCTGCAAGGGAAGTTAAAGTAAAAAAAACCGTACTGTTATCACGTAACACATAAACTGACCATGGAAACTGTTATCTAACTTTTTAGTTTTGCTTTTAATTTTTTTTTTTCATCCGCCCTGAATCAACTTGCAGTACTTCGTCTAGTAGCCACTCTTGTCAAGTTGCACAACATTACCTTATCAGAAAGAATTCCCTTTCAGCTATCTTCCAAGCAAGTACATACCATTAATTTACTTCTACTTAAAAGATAGCGCCTGATAAAAAGGCTATAAGTAAAAATACATTTTCTTATAAAAAAACATTTAAAACACTTAATTACCAAAATTATTGTCAGTACTTTTATTTTTTTGTTATCTATTCATTTTCTGCGTATTGGCAGCAGAGATGACATGTACATTAACTTATCGCATGTTTTGTTTATCTTATGGGTTATTTGACAAGCATGTGTACTAATTTGTAACTTGAAATTCAATTTAGTTCAGACATGAAAGAGATACACTAGAAAAATAAAACTTACATTTAGTAAGGTCTGTAAAATACTCAACAAATTTTTATTTACATCTAGTAAAATGCGCATTTTTTCATCGAATTATAAAAGAAGTGACTAATCGATGATAAAATGTGAAATAACGGGAATGAGACCACGGGCTATTTTATGAGGGTTAAAGGTATGAGCAACATCGGTTTGATTGTTGAAAAGAACTATTTTATTGATTGATTGGTTTACCAATCACCTCTCGTTGTATCTACAATAAACTGCACAAGGAAATAACCAGTATACAAAATTGTGGCTTCATCAATGCTATTATATTAAACAATACGTTAAAATTCTTTAGAGCTAAAGATTTATGAGAGTTATGAACTATGCGGTACACTGATCAAGAACCTATTATTCTTTCAATGTAATTCGTATTTTTTATATTAAAAACTAGTAGCAGGTCTAAATAGTATTTCAAATCCATTTTCATTAATGTATCAATTGTTGAGAATTTTAATAGTCATAGAATAGTTAATCATGGGTCTCATGTTGACGAATTGGAATCTAATCATCGATCAACTAAAATCAAGTTTCATTTAGTATTTGAAAGCAACGACAATCGGGAGAATTTAATTTTATTTATTCCGTTGACGCTCTACCCTGTTCGAGAGAACTTTATCTTTTCTTAAGCGGATGCAAAACATTGAAGTTGCTTATCACACAATATGGGATCAAATTGTAAATAAATATATGCAGGCTTATACACATATATATTAATACATATACATATATACATAAATATTTATGTATGTATGTAACTAAGTGTGTAAAAATAAAACAATGACAACACTTAAGAATTATAAAACGAGTGGGGAGTGCAATGTTAAAAAAACATTAAAGGAATCACATTCTGACTGAAAGAAGTGCGGCGGCACTTCACCCCTGCAGTGAAAACAAGAGAAACAGAGAGAGAGAGAGAGACAGATAGCGAGAGACAGTGTGTATGCGACATATAGCAACGGAAATGGCAACTGCATAAAGAGAGAGGGCGCGAGTGAGAGAGCGAACTGTTAGCAAAGGGCAGCAGCTGCAGCAAATTATAAATAACAACAACTATTAAGCTATTACGACCCCAACGAACTGTGAATGCACTTAGAAAATATATACTCGTATAAACTAATACTAATAGTTCATATTTTCAATATATTCTGTAGACCCGTTTTTTAAAAGTACATATTATAATGACAACATAAAGCATTATACAACAGCATGAGTAAGAAAGTTCACTTTAACCAGCAAAAAGAAATTGCCTGTAGTTTCTCGCAGTGGTTCGCCGGTTTCCTCTTGGATTTTGTTGTGCACCAATTGAACATTCATATCTTTTAAATATGCACAGCATTTTAAGCTTATTTGAATATGCGGTTTATATGTGTCGTTTATATTTTATTTCATTCTCCAGACTTAATTTAGCATGTGTAATTTTTTACACCACTTTAATGCGCTTTATTTCGCTCTTATGTATTTCTGCTTTGACATACTAAGCGAACTGGTAGCTGCGACCAGAGAATTAACGCTGACCAAAATATTTGACATTGTTTTATGTTTCATGTTTTTTTTTTTCTATTTTGTATTTGTATTTTAAGTTTATTACAGCATTTAGCACTGGACTTCGCTACTTACAATTGATTTTTAACACAATTATTCGCATTTTGGTTTTGTTTTGTATTGTAATTTCTTGGCGTTCTTTGTTTTTGTGGAGCAGGACGCTCCCTGGGGTAGCGACGCTCTTTTGTGTGGATTTGCGGCGAATTAATTGGCTTGGCATTAATGTCATATGTGGTGTTTTGTTGCGTTAATAGTTGTGTATCTAAATTATATCAATAACAAAAATAACAGCAGCAGCAACAATAACTGCAATAACAACAATACTGATAATATTTAATTGAAACAAATTATTTTTCCGAGCTCTCACAAGGGGTAACGCGAACGAGCGTGCGAACCGAGCGAGCGGACGAGTGCACAATGTGACAGCAAAACAGCAACTGTGGACAGCGCGCGAAATTTGCGACTGCTTTGAGTGAGGGAGCAGCAATTTCAGAACTCATTTTTGTGTGCGCTGGCTGACCTCACTCACGAGATGTGAACGCTTCGGAAGAGAGGGACGCATGCGTTGCCCCAATTTTAGCTATGCATAAGGGGCGGGTGATGGCAGAGAGTCAAGAGAGAAAATGAGATAAAAAAACCCGAACGAAAGCCGGTGGACGTCTGGTTACTCAGCGCTTGCTGATAATGCAATATAAAAATGAATTTCTGCACTTGATAAGAAAACGAACACCACATAAAGAGATAATGATAGATAGAATTAGCGGGGCAGAGGGATGAGAGTGAGAGTGCGAAAGTCGCTTCTCTTCGGCTTGCAGTCAGAACTCCCTTAAATATTTCATGTTGACTTCGACATACCCGCTGAAAATGACAGCTGTGTCATAAGCGGCATAGAAGGGAAATAAGACTGAGAGAGTAAAGTGAAACAGCTGTTTATCAGCCCTTTGCAAGGGATGGCTTGTCTTGCGGTTATTTTATTGTGTTAGACAAAATAAAAATGCTTAATAAAATTTGATCTTTATATTGATGATAGTACACAATACAATTCTTTCAAAAATATTGTTTTTTTTAATGAACGTCCATTAAGATAAAATGCGAGCAACGAGCACTGATAAGAAATGAGTTAAATATTTTGTAATGAATTATGAAACAGTTAATTTCTAATAAGATTAGCAAAGTTTACAACCACGTGCTGTAGCGATCAGCTTTTGTACACCAGCTGATCTCCCGTAGATTTGTGTAAAAATGTTAATAGCAAATTGTTGAAAATGTGGTTAATTAATTGTTCTTTATTTAATTACTTTATCTTATACACATAGGGACACTTAACATCGACGTATTTTTATGAATTATTCTCTACATTTTATAAGGCACTTTTATCGACTACATTACTAATATACATATCTAAATTACACATTTAACACGCTGATAATTAAATTTGGTTTTTATGACAACGTATTTTTTTATATTTAATTTACATATTATGTCGAGTATACAAATATGTTTACTAATACATTTGTTGTGACATGTATTTGAAAACCAAAAATGAAAAAAAGTCACATTGATTACAAAATAAATTGCATGTGAATTGATTTGCAATAGTAAAATAAACAAGTGAACAAAATTGGTTTTTTCTTTGGCCAACGAATTATTGAGTCGATTGAAATAAACTTTTTGAAGATATATGGAAATTTAGGCATTAGCATTAATTTACAATATAAACCATGTATCTTTGTGTATTTTCTATATATCTAAAGTTAAATAAAATAATTTTATGCGAATTTCGTAAAATATTCCACTAAAATGAAATTTATTTCAAGTCTAAAATAATATTATTATTTTTATTTGTACAAAATGTTATATATATATAAATATATATTATAAATAATTTGCAGATTGAGTCATAGACTAAATGATTTCCTTATAAAATAATCTATTTAATTTCATTTATGAAGTATTCAGTTGATTTGTTTGGTTCAGACTGTTTTTGATATAAGATAATGATAATGATAGTGATAAGGATTAGGATTAAAAACCTTTAAACATAATTAAATAGTTTGGGCCTGCCATTGGCATAATAATCATGCTCACGTCTATCACTCAGTTATCTCAATAGAAGAATATCACAAGATTACAAGAGTCCAAAAAATATGATCAAATCAAATCCCTTAGAGGAATGAGCAGCACAATATCAGCACCAGCACCGTTATGGGGAAAAGTGCATAGATCTCGCTACGCGGATGGCAGGTGGAGATTAGGTTTGTGATATCGTCATCCTCATGCTCGATGCCATCCCGTGTGGGCACCTCCACAACGACTATCTCGTCCGACAGGAAGCCAATGTTGAAGCTGCAATCGGTGCTATTCAGGCAGCCCCGTGACTCACTCAGATTGGAGTATTGAAAGGTTGGCTTATAGATATCGAATATGGCATGGATGTCGTTGCGCACCAGATCGTTGTCACTGTAGAAGATGTAGTAGTAGTAGCCATCCTCGGTGATATTATGCTTCACCGTGTCATGTTTGCCCTTCTCCAGGAAATGCGCATTGTTGCACGCCGGCTTGGGGGGAAAGCCCTCCGCCAGCAGAATGGCACCGTTGAAGCAATCGAAGAGGCCAGTCTCAAAGCTCGATATGGAATTCGATTCGTCCGTTTCCGTGAAGTTGACCGCATTACCTCCATGACTGATCTTTCGGTCATAGACATTCTCACGCTTCTGTCGCACTTTACGCTTGTACAGCTGCTCGTACAATTGCCGCCTCCGCTGCTCCTCCCCCGGCACAATGTGTCGCCGGTGTCGATGCACTGCTGCAGCCGAATTTGTCTCGTTCTCATTTAATCCGGTTGCCTGGTGCGGAGTGCCCTTTTTCAGTTTCTTACGCATCCGCCTGTGCGGCAGAGGTGTTGTGCTCAGAATATTTGTAGCAGTGTCATCATTGAGATCCTCGCCACCATTATTCTCATGCTCCAGCAGGCCATCGGCGGGCAGCTTCTCCTCGGTTATTTCCACAACATCCTCGAAGAACACCTTCACCTGTTCATGTCCCTGCGCATAGTTGGCACCTTGCTTATTCTTATTGTGATCCGTTAGGCCGCAGAGCTTCAGCTCCCGCTTGCCCTTGATGACCAGGATGCGGGAGCCATTGTAGCGGGAGCAGAACTTCAGAGACACTCGCGCACCCTTCAGCAGAAAGAAGCCCCAATACTCGAGGGTATCGTCGGGCAGTGTCATCGACTTCTTGAGCCGAATGTGCTTGCGATTTGTGGATATTTCTGGCTTATTGCGCAACTGGAACGCATTGAAATTGCTGCTCATGCGCAGCGTGTGCTTGGAACAGAATATGGAAGAGATGCCATCCCTAATCTCAATGATATCCGATTCGGCCACCGGATAGACGACATCCGCAAAGATCGTCTTTCGCATATAGAGCGGCATTATGATCAGCATCGCTGGCAGTATCACAATCATAATGCAAAATACCAAAACACGTTTTACGCCGTGCATTTTGCGGCTCTCTGAAACGAGACAAAAGAGATAAAAAATTAAATTTATGATAGGCAGATAGTTCGCAGAATTAGCTATTTACATAAGAAATTGTAGCCATATAAATTATCTTTTTACGCAACTCATTTTATTATTTATATACTAAAATTTTAAAATATAACAAAACGAGTAAAGTCATTGGATAAATTCGATTTAATATAAAAATATTTTGGAACATTTTCAATATTCTTTGCTTTCCCACCTTCAAAATGATATTCCGTAATTTTTTGCATTTTTATGCTTAATTATTATTATTTTTTTCTATGAAATCCTTAAGTTATTCGAACTATTTTTTTATTGGCCACTGCGCGTTGTGTGTTGCTGTTAAACGGGTTCATCGAGCACTGAGTTAATACTGCGATTATCAAAGTAGAACGCTGACTCCGACGACAGTTTTTTCATTATTTACAATCGCCCGACTTGGAGCGATGAGAGTGTATCGGTGTATCAGTGAGAGCCCCTGAGGGATTGTGTAGCTGTGTTTGTTTGGTCTATCAACCAGCCGTCAACACGGCAAATTTAGTTCAAATAAACACACAAACTATTTACAAGATTCATTTGTGGCCACAAATAGAGCGCTAAGTGCTTAACTCTATTTGATTGGCATTTAGTGTTATCCGCTCTATGCAGACGCTTTCATATTGATTGATATCATTTTTGAACTTTTGAATAAGTGTGATTATGATTGTTTAATTAAAATAAATTATACTACTAAACATATTCAAAAGTTCGATCAAAAATCGTATCTTTTTTTATTGATTTTATTAAGAGAACTTTTCATTAATTGTTTGTTAATTTATTCTGTAATATATTATTTTATCATAATAAGCATCTTTGCAATAATTATTATGATTTATATTGTGTTTGGTAGTGTTATTTAAAACACAAATCTTCCATTATATAAATGAAGTAATTCTAGTTTTTTTTATATTTTGACAAAGTAAGAAGTACAATCATAATAATTATAATGACATTGATAACATGATATAGTGGCTCGATCCAATTTAACTATGTTCTGCCTGCACAATAAAAAAACTTAGTAGATGATAAAAAAATTTTAAGTTTCATTTAAACATTTGTCCGTATTTGGAATTGCATACTTTGTGGCTACAAAATCTAAACTTTGGCTAAATGAAAGCGGCGCGTTTAAGCTTTATGATTTGAATTATATTAAAAATGTTGAATGCTTCAGTTAAAAGTAATCTTGTGAAAGTATTATAACCTCTCATTATCTCTGTTATAATATATAAATAAAAAAATTTTTAATCAATATGAAGGATACATATAATGAGTCTGTTCAAAATGACCGATTACTTTTTGATAGGGCCTATTTTCCTATGTAGTACATAAAAATGCCATGTTTATATTCATTTGACGCTTATCAATTTTCTGCTGCTTGTTATGAACACTTTTCGTTATCAATAAACACAACTGTTTAAGAGAATGTAAAAAACAACAATAATAATAACAATAAAGATTCTGCTATTCACGCGGACATATGTTTTTACGATCTGGTTCTCATCACGTTTCTGTCAAGTTTTCGTATGTTATGCGTGATATTATTTGTTATCGCTTAAAATTCTTCTACCAGCCAAAATAAAACATTTAGTTGACGCAACAAGTGTGCTACAAATTTTAACTTAAGCTTGTTAAACATATAATTAAAAAAGTATTGTTAAAAATAAAACAATATTTAAACATAGATACGGGTAAGCTTAAATCGATCTATCTCTTTAAATCTATCTTAATTTCTTTAAGAATAATTACTAATGATTTTTTAAAATAAATACACTTAATTTTAAAGCCTTGGTAATTTGTTTTTAAAGCTGGCAACAACCAGATTTAATAAGCTACTTAATTACCTAACAATTGAAAGATTACACCAGACGCTAGGTCTGCAACAAGGACCTTTTGATATCGTCCACTTGAAGTATTTCAAACTGATAAAGTTACTTATTGAGGCAGAATTAGTTTGCTATATAAATAATTAAAAATAGTTGCTAAGTTAGTTAAAGCCGTATTGCTGATAAGTTTATAAGATGAAAACTATACATTTTTAAAAATATTTCTAATTAATTTTTTGTGCGAATTTTTTGGACAGTTCTGATATGCCTTGACTGTTGTTAGCTACAATTTTAGACCTTCTCGTCATACTATGGGCTCATCTAATGTCAGAGGTCGGCTATTTCCTTGACAACTAATAGAAAATTTGTCATAGTTTTATTGAATTTCATTTTGGCGACGACAGCTTTTCAGTTACCACAGCCACTTATAATTTTCCACCTGTTTTATGGATTGATTAAAGTTGTTATTGAAACTATTGAGTGAATTGTATTGTGGCGTGTATAAAAAGCTATTATTGGCCCAAAACTTGTTTTGCAGAAGGTAAATTAAATATTATATATATTTGATTAGGTTTATACTAGTTTATATGAAACTCTCACTTATGCATCTTAGATAGATCTTAGATCGAATAAGACTTGAAATTTAATTTAATGTAAATTTAAGAAGAAAGCATATTTAAATAAATAAGTAAATAAAAATATTCCTTAAGTTTTTAATTGTTCTAAATCGTTTATTAATTACTATCTAATAGAAAAAAATCGTCTGTTTTATGTTTATAGATTTGACTTTGATATGGTATATTTGATATAACTGTAGTCATTTCTTTCCTATGTCTATGATTCCACCCTAAACTTGAACTACCTTGAATAACTGTCTTACATGTTGCGTTTTTAGCGCTTATTCATTGTCGACGTGCGCCTCTCATAAAATTTACATATTACGCCTACTTAAGTATGCATTTAAGTATGCGTACTAAAGTACATAGGTAGAGTACATAGGTCATTTATATATATATATATTATATATGGTACAAATTCATGTCTAATTCTCATGTTTCTGTTTTTTTGCCGTATTTGTAAACTTACGTGTTTATTATTTAGCTTTTGGCTTATTTTCAGTTTGTTTTGGCGACAATGTCGTTGACAGCGTTGCCAGCGATGTGATGAGTGAAAAATTCTTTGTAAATCTTTTTTGTATGCAGTTTGTTTTGTTTATTGTACGCTTGTCATTTCCATTAGCTGTCTTTTCTGTGTCTTTTCTTTGTGAGTGAAATAAAACAATTAACATTCTTATCTACACGTGCTGATGTGCTGTCGTCATTATCATTTTCTTGATTACATTCTTGATTGCATTATTTTTATTTTCGGCTTTCTCGTTGTTTGGCTTATAACATTTTGACATACATTTTTATCAACAACTGTTGTCTTCCATTTCTTCTTGGGTTGCACTCTCTCTGCGGCGCTCTCTTTTTGTCTAGCTTTCACTCTTTGGATTTAAAATGTATTTTTGTTATTATTCTTGCCTTGCTCGCTTCTTATGAGCAATGGGTTTTTTCTTTGGCTGTAAGCACCTTTAGATCTACATTTTTTTTGGTATATTCAATATAAAATTCTTTAATTTGATAAGAAAAAAAGTCTATTCGATATATTTTCCAACCGCCGCGCTGCGCCGCACGTTTACATCCAACTAACAACTCAGAACTGACTGACTTGTGATGGAAATTTTTTCCTTCATCGCACAACAAAAAAAAAAAACACTATGAGACTAACAAAGCGCCATTGTGAACAGACGCTCTCTATCTCTTACTCTCTCACCACTGCACTGTTGCTGTGCTGTCTCTCTTTAATGCGCTTGTGTTGGTTGCGCTCGGAAAAATCAAAACAACTCTCAGAGACAGCCCATTTGTTTTGAAGTGAAGTTGGCTGCGCTACTGCAATTGGTTTGAAACTTGACTACATTTCAGTCTGTACACAATGCAATTGGTGAAAAGGCATAAACCATTTTCAAAAAAGATGATCCCTGAAAATGTTAAATTAACTTTATCTTTACTTGAGTTTCTCAGAAAACTTTAAAATTACATTTCAATGAAATTTCAATTAATATTTCTGCAAATAGTATTAGAGCTCAAAATATAATTATGTATTTTTATTTTATACTTTAAATGAACTAAATTTATTATGATGAAAAACACAATTTAAATAAATGTCCTTAGGTCGAAGGACTCTTGAAAAAGCATATTAGTATATAATCTATAAATATATATATTTTAGCGAGATTCGACTAATTCTTCGCGATTTGAGAAAACCAAAACGACACTTTACCAAACATAAAAATTTATGTAAATATCTGTTTAATGTAATTTTAACTGAACTTTTTTAAAATGAAGCTACTTATGGGAAAAACAAAATGAGTTGGTTTCGTCATTAAGGACTTGGCACAGCTATGCAAAAGTACTTTATCAAGGTAAAGTGAGGTATAGTTTTTTTTTGAGCACTTTTTTAGACTCACTATTTAAATCAGGCATCGAGTAGTAAAAATCCGTGTGATAATAATGCAATTGACCAGCACTTATATTAGTGCTACGTTTCATAAAGGATTTGGTAGCCATGTTGTATAAGGACTCAAACTTATCAAAACTTTAGAAATATTCAGCTGCAACGACCCGAATCTCTTGAAATTCCGCTGTAAACTAACGATAGAATCTCTGATTAGCAGTATCATTTTTCTACTCGTAGTCTGTGTGATTTTCCAGAGTTGACGCTGTCGCCCAATCCAAATATACTTGGGATCTGAGAACTATGTGAGTTGTCTGTCTGTTTGCTGGGTCGTCTCTTTGCTGGCTTGCAGATTCGCTTTAGGCAATCGGCAAGTGCACTTTATATTGCTGATAATTGGCCTCGTAATTGTCGTTTAGTAATATGGAAAATTTGTAAGCAAACATGTAAATTGTAAACTTAGAAAACACAACACTTCGCATATACTCATTGATAAGAACTCAAAGCTAATTATCTGTAGTCCATCAGGACCGCACTGGGATTGTAGCGCAGCTGCATCCATTGTGCTAATTGGAAATTTAATATCAATGCTCGACGAGCAGTGTCAGAAAGTAGACAACTTTTTTTTTATTTGTTTTGTGGATATGTATTACTAAATATAATACATATATTAAACACACAACCAAGCCCAAGATGAAATACAAAATATTTTTTATTGGTTTTTTTTTTCAATCATTTGTAATTTATATAAATATTTTGGAATACAAGTATTTATTTTTTTGGATTAATGAGATATTGTTCAAGATTGGCTTAAGAATATATTCTTTGCTTGTAAGTCTTTTTTATTTGATTTATTATCTTTATTATTGAAATAATAAAAATATCGAATAAATTCATATATATTAAATTATATCAAGATATTAATAAGTATTTTCTGGCTTGCAATACATCAGTATGCGAATAATGTCAGTTTACGTCAGTTTAGTTGGTTTTGACGATATAGATGCAAGATTTATATAGCCATGTCTTGTCCTTATCTCGTAGTTTATAACAATTTGTGTACATTTAATTAATTTACAATAGTACAGCAGATTTAGATATTTTGTAGTTGATGTCAAAAGATTATAAACATATTTTTATACTACATACATATACAGATACCGATGTTTACACTCTGATACCAAAGGCATACTTTGATATCCAAGATATTGGAAATAGACTAGATACAAGTATGAAAAGTCGATAAAATCGATAAAGTCACATATTTCTTATAATGTTGAAGTTACCGTCACCAAATTTGATTGATAGATTTTTAATTAATGTTGAATATCAATATCAGAACATATCAGAATGCGGAATTAACTATAAATTGATGTTTCCTATTCATTCCTATTGCAATGTTTACAGTTGTCAATAATATGTCAATGCACATTAATTATGAACAAAGATAAACTTAATCTTTGCGTTGTATATACGAGAAATTATATTTAAAATTTCTCTAGTTCTTAACAATCTGTTATTGTTCAATCAGGCTGACAAAAAACAGACTGACAAATAGAAAAAATATGCTTGATCGATTCAGATATTTTAGCATTCATTTTCATTCTAACAAACAAACATGTACAGCTCAGAAGAAGAAAGCAAGATTAAATGTCAATTAATATTTTAAATATTTTGTGTGAATCACGTTTAGTGTGTAGTCAACACAATTCTTAAATACATATATATATATATATATGTATATTATACAAACACAACCCTATCGCTAAGAACAACGTGAGGCCAGCCCCAACATATGCACAGAATTCATGGCATATCAACAAAGCTGGGGAATTAAAATTCACGTACGACATTTATTAGTCAGATATTAAGCAGAGTATTAAAATTTTTGTCGTAAGTATTATTTTCAATATGCGTGGATTTTATTTTGTTCTTCATTGCAAGTAACCAATTATTATTGTTTATTTGTGTTAGAATACTAATAAATGGCAAAAAATCGAACGCTCGAAAAATGAGTTCAAGCTTGATAAAAACTTTGAACAAAAAAGTCGGAACTAAGCCGGTTGAATTCAGGGCAAATAAATAGACGTCTGTAATTTTTTTTACAATTTCTACTAAGATACTTAATGCCAAAACAAGACTTATAGCAAGCAATAATGAATTCATCAACTGAGAATCAAAGTTATTCTTAACTTTTTTTCCAGATGTTCTCAACTCACTCGCTAAACCAGATTAAATATAATGAAAGATAAGGCTTCAAATCTAGCTTGCGACCGTTTAATACGATAAAAGTATTAATGAGAAAAATTTTTATCTGTCCGCGGTTCCAATTTATAATTTTACGAAGCTAGAACGATACGCCCAGTCCATATACTATATATAGTTAACTGATTAAATCACTTCTTCTTAATTTGTCATACTAAAATATTATAATAAAATAAAAGATATTCGTTAGTTTAATTGAGTGAATATACATAAAATTATAATTAATTAAACTACTCCTGTCATTCTGCAACAATGTCTGCGAATTGGACAAGTATTCCGATAAAGTAAACAAAGTTTAAAATTATTGGCACGCCGGCCACTTGACAGAAATGTGCTTCATTCTTTGGCTTGGGAATTGCTTGTCGTTAGTTGAGTTCGGTTGGTGAACGCGTTGAAAACACACACATTATGAGCGATCGCCTTGGCATTGCCCAGTTCTTTAAGTTTTTTACGGTCTGTGTGGTTCTTGTGCTTATGTTCATCTTTTATATGCCGGAACAAAGTGACGAACGCGATGCCACAATGCTTGCAGGAGTTAAAGTGACAATACCAAATCTGGATTTGTATACGGAAACGATGGAATTGCCAAAGTATTTTGTGCAGACCTCACAGTGCAGGATACCCTACATAGATCCCTTCTCATCGGAGGTCATGAAGATCTACACGCCGCGCACTTTTATACCCTGCTCCAATGAAAGCGATCTTGTCTCGGCCCACTACAATGCCAGTCTGAGGCGTTATGTACTTCATATCAATGAGCCAGTGGCTCAAAAGTTGCTCAAGTTCAGTGGGAAGCAATATAATTGTTTCTATCGCGAGATACGGCATGGAAAGGAGGCGGAAACCTATGACACGTAATTTTTTCCTGGATATAATCCTAAACTAACCCACAGGAAAGAAACTAACACACTAATTATCAATTAATCCAAATGGAATAATTTAATTTTACAAGAACTCAACTTATCAAAGAAACAGATCCATAATTCCTATGACAACATTTCCAGGCTCGATCAGTCGAGTATTTTGCATATATATAAATAATTAAATAATTCATTAAATTCTTTGCTTCTTCTTGGTTTAGGCTCGGTCCAAGTACATATTTCTCACAAAATTATGTGGTGCCACTGCATGTTGAGGGTCTTTTGTTGCAGTGTGAAACCGCTGATACTCCACCTGTGACGATGCAAAAAGATGCATTTATGTTCATTCAATATCGATCCAATGGTAGCAATGGTAACACCAATTCAAATTCATCTCATCCGCGTAAACCTAGTGTTATAATGTATGGCATCGATACGGTGTCCAAAATAAATCTGCGTCGCACAATGCCATCGGTGTACAAGTATCTCACCGGACCCGGCTGGTATGAAATGCAGGGCTACAATAAGGTCGTATGCCAAATTTGCTCAACTTATATGAATCCTAATTTTTTTTGTCTTACAGGTGGCAGATAATTCGTTTCCCAATATATTCGCTATACTGAGCGGATATTCGCCGGAGAAGGCCAAGGAACACGTCTGCGATACGGATGAGAAGGGTTGTCTCGACGAGATACCCATGATATGGAAGTACTTTCGCAATGCCAGCTATTTGACTGCCTATGCGGAAGATGAGAGTAGCTCGAATACGTTCACTTACCTGAAGCCGGGTTTCACCAGGAAGCCCACCGATTATTATTTCCGTCCATTTCTGCGGGCTCTTGAGATCGAGTTGGATAATTATCATTGTCCTGGTTGCTATATGACTTATTGCTATGGTCGCCGTGTGGCCAATCGTTATATCTACGATTATTGCAGGCAGTTTATGCAGCGCTTTGTGAAGGAGCAACCCATTTGGGGCATGTTCTGGACGAACCACTTCAGCCACGATGACTCCTTTATGCCCTCGGCTATGCAGCATAAGGTGCTCGGTGATTTGAGGGCCTACGAAAGGGATGGCTCTCTGGAGCACACCATTATGATATTCTTTGCCGATCATGGTGTACGCTTTGGTAGCTTATTAAGTTTACCCGAGGGCTATTTGGAGGAGCGACTGCCCATGATGTTCATTTACTTGCCACTCTGGTTTCGCAAACAGTATCCGCATTATGCTGCTGCCCTCGCCCTGAACCAGCATCGCCTCAGTTCCAACTTTGATCTGCACAATACGCTTAAGCATATCATTGAGATTGGCGGCACACCAGATGGACCGAAATTGCCCAGATCCTACGATTGCCCCACCTGTCAATCGCTGTTCCATCCAATCGCCGAGAATCGCACCTGCCCCGAGGCGGGCATCGCCGATCACTGGTGCACCTGCAATCCCTATCGGCGTATTAACCAGCTGGCCTGGAGTGATCGCATTGCTCCCCGTGTCATCGAACGGATGAACGAATATTTTGTGCAAAAGAATCTAAGCAAATTCTGCAGCAATTTAAGTTTAAGCTACGTTCATAGAACGGAAATCAGAACTGGTGTCGATGTTAGCTGGGAAGAGGATCTGCCTCAAGTGGAGGAGGCAGTCTATCGCACCAAGTTTAAGGTGCAACAGAATAGTGCCGATTTTGAGGCCACTGTCGTCTTTAACAACATTACCGAGTCCGTAAAGGTGGATGTGGAGAGCATTAGTCGCACCAATTCCTACAAAGAAGATTCGACTTGTATTAATGATAAAATCGCTAAACTATATTGTATATGTATAAGTGACCTCAAATCCTAGTTACGTTTCTAAATTTAAATTATTTAAATATATAAAATTAAATAAAATTTAGGTATAAAATATAACAAGTTGCACAGAATATCATAGATTAACTTTCGCCATAAATCTCAGAGGTTGTTTATAAATGTTTTGGCTGTAAGGAATATTCCTCAATATTTTTCTATCAATAAGTAGGAATTTTAAATTTTAATATTTTATTTAATTTTATTTAAAAAAAAATCTTTATTTAATATTCCCACTACAAATCGTCTGAAACATTGCCCAAACGAGTTTCGTTTTGAACTGAGTAAAAAACTGGCAACTTAAGATAAGAAAAATAAAATAAACTTCCGCCCAAGGCCAAATGCAATCAGTTTCCTACACAAATACCATTAAAAAAAACATTTTAAGTAAAACGTAAATAAAAAAGCAATTACTCAACCCACTTTTTATATATAGTTTTTTTTTTTTTATTAAATGCCTTATATATATATATATATATATATACATTATATTTAAGTTGCTTTCTTACAAACGCAAAACTTATTCTCTGGCTGACATTCAATGGAGATGGAGATTCATAGGTTCTATGAATTCCTTGCGTATTTTCGCAACATTGCCTTCCTCGTTGGACAAAACAGTGGAGCGAAAGAGTCCCTTTGGATGAGTAGTGAACATGAACAGATATGTGTGAACTCCGTCTGACGGGGACACCTCTTGGCCATCATCATCAAAGTGCTGCAAACGTTCGGCTCTCAACAATTTGGAGAACTCCAAGCGATGGCACTGTGGAGAGGACTTCAGATATTTGTTAATGCGATAGACAACTAACTTGGCCAAGTTCTGCATTAAATCGTCTTTGTGGTACTTGGGTATATGGCTGACAGGTGCACAGATGTTTCGGGATATTTGCTTCTATGCAGCTGCGGTTGTCGGGCAGCGTTTGCAGCAAAGATTGGCAGTGCCAGCACTTTGACTGGAAGGAAATGCGAGGACGCACCTGCAGCAGAAAGTGCTTAATGGTCAAGTGTAAGTCTATCGTGGAGCTCAGGCGACGACTTCAAGTGCTTGCACCACCTCAGGATGCTGCTGTCGATACCACGGTGGCAAGTAGATGTGCAACATGGATAATCGTTCTTCCAAGAAGCTTGACTACAAATCCATTAGAGGTCCCTGGCGCTGTCCCTCGTCGCTAAACAGAATATCAATTGCTCTTTCTTGTCTTGCTCGAGGTAATCCACAAATTCCTTATCCTCACAAATATTGCGAGAGCTGTGTCTCCATTGAAGAAGACGAAAACGACGAGAAAGATAATATAGATGATATAATAGATTCCATAAACTATAAATTACATTATAATCGTAACATTATAAACCAAAATAATGTTTAAATGACAGTTACATGATATAGTAACCCATTACGACTGATTCTGACATATGCTAAAATAAATATATATTCAGCATTTTAGAAAGCGTAAGAAACTTGTCAATTTGCTCAAAATATCAGTATTTCTAATAAAAAGTCAGAAAGTAATATTTAAATTTTTTCTTACATTTTTAGTTGAGTCTCAGCAATATTTTATAAAATAGTCAAAAAAGCTGATTCCTCAATTTCTAATAAAGCTAAGAATTGCGAATATGCCTCGACGCAGGATAATGTTGCTGATCCGCAAATATATAATTATATTCTTTGGGCTGCTGTTGACATACTTTTGGCTAAGTCACAATGGGAATCAGCAAGTGAAAGATTCATCTGCATCAATAAAGACAAATCTGACATGGTTGAAGACCAGTTTCCATTTGAGAAAGGCCCGGCTTCGAGATCTTGTGCGCAAAGATAATCTCAAAATTGTGGATCGATTCGCGGAAATTGATTCGGCTGAGTTGGAAATGGCAGATGACCAAATGGTTGCCAATATAATATTAAATAAACATTATGAAACAACTCGTCATTTGAAGCCATCGCGTTATTTTGTGAATAGTGGAAAGTGCAAGATGCCCTACGCGGATCCCTTCTCTCGCGAGGCATTGGAAATCTATCATCCAGCAAAGCTGAAGGTCTGCACCAATGAGTCGGACACCTTTCAGATGGACTACAACCAGCACTCAAAGCACTACACTCTGCACGTCAATGAGCAGATCTTGACCCAGCTGAAGCCTCACGTTAGCCAATTCCAATGCAATTATCGTGCGGTTACCCGAGGCACCAATGAGGACGCTGATCGTCACAGCGAGTAAGTGGACTATTTGTCAGCAATCCTCTAATGCTTTTCACTAGCTTTTTCTCATTTCTTAGCATACATTCTCCAATATACTTTCGCGGCAATTGCACGTTGCCACAGAACTTAAGTGGCATTATTGTGGAATGCCACGATGCGCACAATACTTCAGCGATTGTGCAACAGGATGCATTCTCCCTGGTGCAAGTGCAGAATAAAGAGTCACGCATAGAAGGCGATCCACTCCTTCGTCAACCCAGCGTTATAATCCTCGGATTGGACAGCATGTCGCGCATGAACTTCCAGCGGACAATGCCAAAGACTGTGGATTTTGTAAGGAAATCGGGTTGGTTCGAACTGGAGGGTTATAATAAGGTGGCGGACAACACTGTGCCCAATCTACTGCCCATCCTCACTGGCCAAATGGGCAGTCAATTGGACAATATTTGTGACATACACTCGTATGGCTGCTTGGATAAACTGCCTTGGATTTGGAGTGATTACGCTAGAGCTGGCTACACCACAGCCTTGGGAGAGGATATATTGGGCGAGGGCATATTTGTAATGGATTTGCCCGGATTCAAGCAACAACCAGTCCATTATTATCTTCGTCCCCTGCTGCTGGGCATAAGTCGCGTCCTGCGCACCTATAAAAGATTCGGTTATGATTACTGTATTGGACGCCGGCTGAGCTTGGACTATGTTTATGACTTTTGTGCGCAGTTCACAAGTCGATTCGTGGAGGAACTCGATCAGCCCACATTTGGCCTATTTTGGAGTTGCACTTTCACACATGACTATTACTTTAGTGCCTCAAGTCTGGATGCAAAATTCGTGGAATATTTGCACCATTTGGAGAGACACAAATTGTTCGAGATTTCCATTGTGATACTTATGAGCGATCATGGAGCGCGTTTTGGTGATCTTTCCGAGCTGTCCGACAGCTTCTTAGAGGAGCGTTTGCCCATGCTGCATGTCTACCTGCCGCCCTGGTTCCGCGACACGTATCCAAAGTATGCTGAGGCTCTGCAACTTAATCGGAATCGTTTGTGCTCCAACTATGATTTGCACAATACGTTGAGGCATATTTTGCGACTGAATGCTTCAACGCCAGTGGAACTGCCACGTTTGGCCACATGTCCGGGTAGCCAGTCGTTGTTGCATCCACTGCCAGAGGAGCGCAGCTGCCAGGATGCATGCATTGGGGAGCATTGGTGCACGTGCAACGAGTTCATTAAACATGACCTGGATGGGGACATGTATTTGCTGGGCAAGCAAATTGTTTATCACATCAATCGCTGGATGATTCTAAATGGTTTCAATCAATTCTGTCAACGCATTTTACTCCAGGACATGGAGAATGCCGAGAAAAAGCTGCTCCTCGAGGAGAATGGCAAGGAGACATTTTATGGCAACATTGCCACATATCGGTTGCGCTTCCGAACCAATCCCTCCGGCGCTATATTCCAGACCACATTGCGCTTCAATCGCGATTTGAAGACCATTGAAAATTTATTTGTGCCGGACATAAGTCGGCTGAATACCTATAAAAATAATTCAGAGTGTGTGAAAAATAGGATTGCAAAGAAATTCTGTTTTTGCTATCCCAAAGGGGATTTAGGTGCATTTATGCTGGATTGGAAGAATATGAAATTAACTACTCTGCCTTCAATTTAAATTTACAATAACATTTTTTTGTCTATCAATAAAAAATTGAATGTTATCAATTTTAAAATGAATCAAAGAACACTTAATAAAATATTTACATAATTGTTTGTCAATTATTATTGAATATTAAAATACAATAAGCATACACAATTTGTAAATTACTTGAATTTATTTTTTTTTTATTTTCTTTTAGATTTTTATTAAAGTGTATTCCCTTAATACTAAATTCGTTTCTGCATTTAATTTGTGCTTGTTACTATTTCCTAAAACTACCTTCAATTGTATTGAAGGATTTACTTTACTAATCTTTGTTTCTTGCTAAATCTTAACTAAAATTGAGTTCAATGAAAATTGGCCTAAATTCTAATGAGCCATTGTTTTTTTTTGTTTTTTTTTTTTAAATACTACTTTATCAAAATCCGCCAGCTAAGTGGCCTTAAAGCTATAAAATTTAAATACCAACGAATCAACATTAACAATCGAACTTAAACTAAATTGTTTTCTTAATTAAAAAAAAGACACCTTTGTAGATAATTCTACATGTAGGAGTCCACCGGATAGCGTTCGGCCTCCTCGAGCATGTGCCGGAAATCGACAGGCTGACCGAGTGGAGCTACCGGACCTGTACCAGGTCGTCCTCCCACATGGCCATTCATCATCTGGTTGGGTCTTTTGGCGGCAACTTGAGCGCTGCCGCGACTCTTAATGTGTCCATTCATCATGCTCACATGATGACTGATCGTGGGCACCGCACCCGGCACATTCGTCTCCAGGTCGTGCAGTATGGCATCGGTTTGCTCATTGCGCATCACCGCCTCACTGGCCTCCTCCCCCTCCACCTTGTTCGCCAGCTGTTGAATATGGTTGCGTATCAAACGCTCGAACTCCCGCTGCACCGAGGGACTGTCCGTATCGCCATCGACCTAGAAGAGGAGTAAATTCATAGTTAGCTAACAATTGGTTGGTGGCTGAATTGCACACTTACAATCTGCAATCGATTGCTGCTGTCCATGATCTTGAGCATGGGCAGCGTCTCCTCGCGGAATATCTCCAGACGACGTCGAAACGAGGAGACCGTATCATCGATGCGTCCGCGACCCAGCTGCAATTTGGAGCAGTCCAGTAGAATTATGGGCGGTCGTTGTTTGTACTAAAATATAAATTTCAGAAAATTGAATGTTTAACAAAAACTAAACTCGATTAAAAAATTTAAATTGTATTCTACATTAATTAATTTTAGTTATGTTGAGCTACACAATTAGAAGTAATAAGCCAAATTTGGCTCAAGTGGCATGGGGAGCACATCATATCCCTTGGCAATCTTAGTTGCGAAAGTCGCTGGGGTACTAAGAAAATTCTGCATGATACATCTTCTGCTTCTGGGTGGGACTTGCCAGGAAGAGATTTGACAAACTGGGAAGCCTCGTTCGGCTCCTTTCCGGCTCTTGCCAATTATATACTTAACAGCATATAAAGCATCTTTCAAGCCGACCTATTTCATTAAGATAATTGTTCATTTTATGAACGCATTCAACTGCAGCCAATTCTGATCGTGTTATTGCCAGTCAGAGTCAGGAAAACGGAGTGCGGAACGGCCCATATATACTTATATATATATATATATTCCTATTCAATATTCCCTTGTCTTACCTTGTTTTCAAAGTATTTGACTTGCTGCAAATTACGTGGATAGCCATCTATGATGATGCCAGTTTTGTCGCGCAGCTGGCGAATGTTGTTGTCCAGCATTTGATTCAGCGTCTTCTCTGGTGCCATGTCACCGGCAGCCAGAGCTTCCTTGACGGCATAGCTCTCGGTATTCGCACGTGGCGCCGTGTCCGTAATATTGCGCAGCAGACGCCCCACGCTGCATGGATAACATATTAGCAAGATGGATCAGTTGGGTTGAGTTGAGGTGCCTACCTGATGTGCGCCCAGCCGGGATTGAGACCAACCGCTTTCAAGCAGAGGGTGGCCTTGTTGCTGCCCGGTCCGCCAATCACCCAAATGATGGGCGGAATAGTCTGATCCGGTTCGTCGTTGGCGTCCATGCTGTGGCTGGCATTGGTGAATTTGGGCTGCTGTGTGACAACCACACCGCTGTCATCATCCGCACTTGTGCCACCTCCAGCAGCTGTGGCAGCCGAGTTGACGACCACATGGGATATCACAGCGCCTGTGTAATTGGGTCCACTTGCTGCAGGTGCGGCGACTTGGTCTTGGTCTGTAAATTGAGGCGCTTGGGCTTGACTAGGTGCGGTGTCTACGCTAACTATACTGCCGGGTATATCATGTATCCCTCTGCCCATACCTGTTACTCCATTCAGAATGGCCTCTTGATTCTCGAGCGTGCTCAATATGTCAAGCACAGCGGTGCGAAAGTCTTTATACACCTCTGTGGGAGCACGCTCACCATTCACCTGCAAATATTCCAAAATTAAACAATAAAAAATATATATTATTAAATTAAATTTTTATTAAATATTTCCTGGAACATTTTCACTTAATTTCTTGTATCATTATATAAAAAAAATATGCTTTACTAAGTCGGAAATACTTTCTTCCACATTTGCACTTAATCTTTATCATTTTAATTAGATTAGTTATTCGTAGTACTTTTAGAAAATCACGCTAAAAAATTGTTTTTATATTTTGTTTTTTTTTTTTGCTGGAATTGTGTGCTAATAATTCAAGTTGAAAGTTACTTACGGCCAACAGCATATCGCTTTGATCAAAATAATCAGCGACCGGCATCACATTTTTGAAGAAATTTTCTAATTCCATTTTGGCTAAGGAGAGTACAACATGACCTAATTTAGCGCCATAATCAATTTGTTTCTGTAGCACCGATTGACGCCAGGATATTAAAATAACACCATTAACGACTTGTATCTAGAATATAGATGAGAAAGTTTAAAAAGATTAATTATTACAGTGTTTGTTTTAATATCAAAAATGGATCAAAAAATTGGTTTGTACACACAATTTTTGTCGACATAGCAAATTTAGTCGGATTATAGATTAAAATAAGAATACCCCCAATACTAGAAAGCTTTTCATTTTCTGTACAAATAATTTTCAGATAAAAAACAAACAAATTTTCAATTATGAATGCTCTTTCTCTATTTTTCCAGAAATATATATCTTTTTAAGAGAAATGACTTCTAAAAAGTAAAAATGCAATCCATTATTTTTGAACAATCTTTCTACATTCAATTTAAATATTAACATTCAAAAAAAGCTCTGTGTATCTATGTACAAAAACACCCTAAAAATTAATAATACTTTTTTTTTTTAAAAATATACATTTGAATAAAAAAATTTTTTTAAAAAGATAAGATAATTTTTTAAGATTAATGTAAATTAACCTTGACCTAATTTTGCGAAATTCAGGGCAATTTTTCTTCTGACTGTATCCACCAGTTTTGAAGTTTTCTCGAATAATTCAAACACAAATTAAATTATGACACAAGGAAATTAAGGGGAGATTTTTAAAGTTACGTATATAATTCCAATGAGGCAAAAACCATAAGATGCAGAATAAACTTCTATTCGTCGTTTGTTTACTCAAGTACAATTACAGTGTAAATGAGATGTTTTAATTAATTAATAATAACTCATCAGGCAATATATAAATATTTGTTCAGTTGCTAGAACTGTAATAAACAAACAATAAACATTTATTAAACATTGCAACTGACTTTCGATGCACTTAATACCTATAATAAAACACGACTAAAGACATATGCAGCCACCTGTTAATAATTTATTTCGAACATATATATTAATAATAAAATTATAAAAATGTATCTTGTGAAATTTGGAATCCTTCTATTTGTTGCTATTTTTATTTATCATATTAATATCATGAATCTAATTAAGTTTTCTACTGGAACTGATGAATGGCTATCAATCTCCCTCAGTTTTCGGTGTTACCGATTTACCAATGATTTCCGATAGGGATTTTTCGACTTGGAGAGCATCGCTGACTAACTGATTCAAAAGGGCGTGGATGGAATCAAATGCAAAGATGCCCTCGTTGAGCAGCTCCTGGCCTCTCTTACTCAAACTCTGCAGTTCATCGTGAGCATCGCGTAAATTCTCCACCAATTCGTCAATGCGATTTGAGAACTCAAGATCGTCTGAGATATCGGAATTCATAGCTGCAATTAGATCTTTGACATGAACGGTGTATTCATCGAGTTTATCGTTCAACTCCTGCTCAATCAGAGTTTTTGTGAAGTCGACTTCCTCGAGAGCGTTCACAAAATTCTTTGTGAATTGTTCGATTAGTTCCCCAATTAAATCGTTCGCTTCCGGGAGGCCAACTCCATTCGTTTCACTCTCCACACGCTTCAGTTGCTCCTCAGCCCAACTCATCAGTTCGTCAAAAATTTCATTTAGTTGGCTGTCAACCTTTTGAGCCAGATTCACGTTTATATCGGTGTACACGGATTGCAGTTCATTATTCACTGATCTGAGTCTCAGAAGTATTGGTAGCCCAGCTCTGATGGCCCTTCTCCTGAGCCTCCTCCGTTCTGATTCTATTCTAGCAATAAGAGCAGCTATATTATCCGATAAGGTTTGCTGCAATTCAGCGAGTCCTGTGCCTACGGCCCTCGCAATGGCAATGGACATGTTCCGGCCTAACTCGGCCAAATCGGCCAAAAAGTTTCCCTTGATGTCGAGTAAATTGCTTAATAATTCGCTTGGTCTTGTGGCGCCATCCTGTCCAGCATCCCTCAAACCTTCGATGATATTGTTGCCTCTATCTCCCAGATCTTCCCACACACTGTCAAAGATGTCGGCGCTGGACCTGCTCCAAACGCCACTCGCACACAAGCACAGTGTGAGCAATAGAAATCCTCCCTTGATCGACTGCATCGTTTGAGCTGAGTTGCCAAGATGCCTTTGGCTCTCCAATTACAGCGGCTTTTATATAGAGCAGCCGACTGCAGTGCATAACAAATTTGCGACATTATTTGTTATAAATTTTATTTTAAATATTTAAGCAGCTGCTAAACTTGACTTCACTTCACGCTTATTTGCTACCCATTGTCCGGCCCGGAATAAGATTAGCAGTTGTCCAACTATTTGCATTAAATGCGAATGCAACTGCTCCGACAACAAAATGAGGCACATCACTGCGGAGCTAAGCTATGTCAACACATATATATGTTCTTGGACAATTCGATAAAAGTTTCAAATTTATACATATTAAGGCAACCACGCAAAACTACATTTAATTAGTATACAGAAATAACGGCAGTTAAGCAATAAAAAACCAACATTCATAAATATATTTTTATATTTGTCCTATTTTCACTGACACTAATCCCTATATGTACTATCCTTTTGAATTATATAAGCCCCTAGAGGGCACTTCAGTCAATTAGCACAAATACATAGATCATTCTTATGTGCTCGACTGGAAATTCAAATTAGGCTCAAATAAATAAATGCTGGCCCAATGTGACAGCTAATTAGTGGAAATGGTTCAACAGCAATTTGTTGGACAAATAAGAAGACAAATAAATGGGACTTGACAAATTGTATCATCATAAATAATAGGAATAAAATGTTTGTTGTTATTTCTAAATTTAATTGTATGCAATTATTAATTACCTTCTCCGAATATTCGACAACGTCGCGCATGGATCGTGGATATCCTGATATAAGGTATGCTTTGGCAGCTGGAGCCATTTTCATTTCCAACATCAACACCTCGGTGACCGTTTTCGACGATAGTTGCGAAAAGTCTTGCATATCTGAAATATTGAGACAAAAAGTTCCATCTTATTCAAAATAAATCAAATATGGTTTGAGCAAATGCTGAAAATATATATTTAACTGTTTAAAGAACAATTTGAGAACTATAAGCGAAGTACAACACTCAGAAAAAAAGCTATATATGAAATGAAAATTGTTTTGAAGTAAGAAGAATTTCATTGTTTTTAGTAAAAACAAAATTTTATTCTAATTATACATGTGTTTCTTATTTACAAGATATGAGAATCTACTAACATTAAATAAAAGTTCTGTGTTCACAAATACTAAAAATACTCTGGAAACTTTTATAAATGTAGCATAATTCAATGCAAAACATATATGTTTAGAAAGATACAAAAAAAGCCAATTAAAAAATTTACTTTTTGAATATAATCTAAAATTCAAGACAATTTTTTTGAGTGTAGTTCTATGTTTGTTTTGTAGCTCAAAATGTTAAATGCTGTTTCTTTTTTTACAGCTTAATATGTGAATCATAATTTATTTATATATTTGATAAGCTGATCGAATTCGTTAATTGAAAACTTACCATTCCCCATTGCATATTGCTGCAGCAGATCCATCATATTGATGTGGGTGACGCCCCGTCGCTCCTGCATGAAGGTATCGCAATGGGTGACCTTGCCACTACCTGGGCCGCCTAAAACAAATATCACTGGCACCTTGGGCGGATCGAATTTGATTTTTCCAGCGTTTTGCATATCGATAGCGCCGATATTGGCCGATCCAAGTCTTCCATTCCCGTTCAGTGCCATAACGCTGCCAGCGGTTGCATTTGGCCCATTCTGATTCCGTGTATGATTCCAATCGTTGCCTGGTTCGCCGGTATCTTGTGCCGCGCTGGCATCTAAAAATACCAAACAAAACATTACAATTTACAGCAAGACAACTAAATTCTTAAGGTGTAAAGTGCGACAAAATGCAACAGTTGAGAGCAGCACATTAACAGAACCGGAAACAGGATGTAACACGCCTTCTATCGTGCCAAACGGCATTAGCACATTTGCCAGCGGAAGCAATTTGCTGTGGGTAGGAAATTAGCTGAACAACACAAACCACAAAACACATCATTAAAATATGTTTTACAACTATTTAAGTGGCGTGTGGCCCGCATTGCGTCAGCAGTCTTATATGGCCGCAATATATGTTCATTCACGGAAAATCAGCTGCGCAAAAGCGTTGCGTTGCCTACCCTTCGGCGGATATGCCGAGCATTTCGCGTATTTCCAGTGGCTGCCACATGCGATTATCGCTGCTTCTCAGACCCCTCTTGCTCCCCTCTCGCTCTCCTCTCGCTATTCTCTACTCTCCTCTCTTCTACATACTTGTGACACTTTTATTGATTTTCCTGCAGTTTTATTTAATTGACATGTTGTTTTGTTATTGTTGCTATCCCTTTTCAACCCACACACACACATGGTTTTTTTTGTATTTTTTTTTTCTTGGACATTTCCAGATTTTTTTTATTTTTTACTTCATATGCGTTTGTTGCTTGTTTGATGGTCAACGGACATGTCCAAGGACCAAAGAGCGAGGCCACGCTGGGGCTCAAGCGCCCGGAAATTATGGTATTTGTGCAAGGTTTTATCGAATTAGAAATATTTTGTCAAATCGTTTTGTACCTAACGTTTTGCTCTCCAAACGAGTGTTTAACAAGCCAGTTTGTGCTGCTTGTGACTCATAATTTTGTTTTAATTGTATTAACAGTAATTTTGAAATTATTTCCACTTGATATGAAATACTTTTTATTTACTTTTACGTGGCATACTTTTAGGAGAGTAAATAAAGCAATAAAACACTTAACGAAATACATTAGTAAATTTAAATATGTCAAATTAAAAAATGACACTTCATTTTCTAAAATTTGCCATTGCAATTTTATGTATTATAATTTAAGAATATAATTTAAAATAACAAACTAGATATTCTTTAAAGAATAAACTGCTTGTTGAGCAAATGATAATAAAATAAAAATAACAAAATAAAAAACTAATTTGTTTTTATGTATTTTAAATAGTTTTTCATTGGCTCAATAAACAGTATTTTTAATAAACATTTAAAGCCTTCGTTGCAAATTATTAATAAAAATAATAAAGTTAAACATGCTTTATATATTGACACCATGCGTCAGTCAAAATTTCTGATCTGAACCATTTCTTTATATTTGACAGTCATACACATAAGACTATCTTTTAAATCTAAATAAAAGTTAAAACCCTATAGAAATTTAAGTTTATTTATTTATTTAAGATTAGTTTCTTTATTTTTTTTATTATCATTTTATATTTAAAATTTCATTTTTATATTTTAAACATACTTTACATATTGACACCATGCGTCAGTCAATTTGCCTAATCTGAATCGTTTCTTTATATTGAACACTCGTTAAAGAATGACAAGTGAAATTGTTCAGAAAGCAATTGGAATCGATAAGCAAACTAATCCCAGATATAATATTTGTATTACGATAGATCCAAAATGTACTCGAACTAAAAGCTGCTTGCTTTGACTGTTGCTTTGAGCCGGTGGTGTTATTGTGGTGGTCTGTTGGCCAAGAGCTGACTTTGCTTACCTGTGTCTAAACAAATACCCATTATCCATTCGGTGGCCAGTATAGCAGAATTTTTGCAATACTGTTTGACTGCTTTACCTCACTTTTCCACACACTTAACGCATAGAGTATGGGAAATAAGTTAGTTGGTAGCACAATCAAATGGAACTTTTCACTTGCGTTTCGGAAACATGCACTCGTACAATTTACTCATATGCCGAATACTTGTTTTCAGATTTTATTTACTATTGCTATGTACTTCCGCTAATTTATTTATATATATATATATCGTATATATATTTGGTATCTCTGGGCGACACGTAAATATTTATCGTAGACGACACGCACGGGCAAATTATTTACTACATAGCGCCGGGTTTTTTCAAGCTGGTCCGTTACCATAGTCCTAAACGCGTCGAGTGCCCCTGATTTATTGGTGCGATTGTGACTTTAGTACAAAATAAAAACAGGTTCTGTTCCCCGAACGTTCGAAACGAGACTGAATTTCGAATATGACAAATGCTTCGGTTTTTACCTACAATCCTCGCCCGTTGGTCAGCCTGGCGAGCGCGAGTTTTTCCAATTAATGAATACTTTATGAATTCCAGTCCAGTTCACATGATTTACAATGCATTCGTATGGGTGTCCGTCCCAAACCGGGCAACTTTTCTACCAGCACTGGAATACTGTGAAGCAACAACACCCACATATCAGTTAGTTATTGCTCTAACAAACTTCGTGTGTGTGCCTGTGCCGAAGTTTGTTTATGCAATCCAAACAATGTCCTGGCCAGCCTGGTGCGTTCTCACTGCTCCTTCAAATGTTTCCGACTCTTCTTCTACTGCTTCTTCTTCTCATCGTTGTCACTGTCATTTCATATTGTTGTGTTACTGCCATCCTGTTGTCTAAGATGATTATTGTTGCAATTGCATTTTGGGTATAAATAAATCCTCTAAGTTGCAGTTGTTCGACTGTTCCGACTACAGCTTAAGCCATATAAATTGATAGGTGGTTAAAATATGTTTTCTCAATTTATTTTTCTCTTAACTTTTAACTCTTAACTTTCTCCACTTAACTCAGATTGGATAAATAAAACTAGATCTTATAACGAATTAATTTAATTTTTAATATTTAACTATTTTAAGGCATTTCCCATTTGGGCTGCTGTGGAACCTATTTCAATTTTCTACATCGCAGGTTAATTTGAATGATCTTAAGCAATTTAGAAATGCATATGGAATTCAATTTAGAATTAGTTGGATGAGTTTTTTATTGGTAGAATGTTGTACAATAAGGACATAGCCATAAACCGAAATTGTATAATTTGAAAGGTAGACTTGTGACTTGATGTCTGGTAGTCTCAGTTGGAATGGAAGAGCTGTGATGGTTTATTTATTGGTTGCCAGAGTTATTTAATTAATATTTCACACTATTGATTGTGTTTAATTATAGTGCTAGTTTGCGGTGCAGTGTAATATAATCATTGATTTGACATTGACAGCTGTCGAAATTTCCAAAAGTATTCAGTGAACGTTCAATTGGTTTCGGTCTCTCGTAATAACCATGATGAGGGCCAACCACGACGGACACAGAGCACAGGGAGCAGGTCAATAGGCGCGACAAGGACATGAAAAGAAGTTCAAAGCTCAAGGAAAACACATATCGATCAAAACTGGTCACATATCGATCCGGGACCCAAAACAGATGCGACATTTATTTGCGATGGACATTCTGACATGCCCTGTCACTCCAAGGACAGTAACGACAAAACAGGATTGGCACACACCAGACAGGCAAATTGTAGCTGTCTGCTCTGATTTTGATTAAGAGCTCCTCAAATTTATGGCATATTAATAATTTGAATGACTCCCTCCAGCACAGTGTCATCGTCATCAGGGGGGGATGTTTGAATAGCACGTGTCTTTTTCGTCCTTGAGCTTTTGCCTCAACTGTTTTGGGGTTTGGCTATTAAATGCTTTTGGAAACTTAATTAAGGCTATAGCCGGTAAACAACAGCTACAACGCCAGCTTAATGAACTCGTCTAGCTGGGCCAACTGATTCCCCAGGTATCTCTCAGATAGGTGTGAGCTTGGAGGCGACTGGACAATCGGGCAGCTGTGATTAAGGACACTGCGAGTGTGTTAATGTGCCGAAAAGGTTATATTAAACCTATTCTTAAAGTCAAATGACCTTTAACGAAAATAAACTTTTTGTAGTGTTATTTTTTATCTGTATCATTTCGTTCTGGGAAGTGCGAAATACTTTCACAATATTTAAATATTTGGCAGGAAAATCATAGATTATTTGTTAAGTGTTTTAAAACAAAATTTGGTATCATTCGCCTTGCTTAACATTAAGTTTTATTTGCATTGTAATAAGAATATATTTTATCTAAAACTTATTGGCCGAGATTTCATTAACTATAATATTATGGTTATAATATGTAATTTAATTATTAAACAAACTTTGCTTTCAATAGCTACATTTCAACCTTGTGATTGATTACTCCATTTAGACAGTGGGCCAATACAATTATTTCAATGTGATTAGAACATTGTGTAAAATATTTATTTATGCCACATTGGTTCTCACCCATTTCTCAAGGCCGACGCAGTTTGTTGAGCAACTTTTCATAGTTTTCGTTGGCGACATCGAAGTCAGATAGTCAATTAATCAATTATTACAATATTCGTATACCCTAAAAAATGTGTAACGCATTGAAGAAAAAACTAAGATCTTCTTTAGGCAAATAGACATATATGATTAATCACCATTGAACTGTACTAATAGAGTATCTAAAAATCGGCTATATCAGTTAATTCTTTTTCTTACAGTCATTCTTTGTTTGTATACCCTGAAGTACCTGAACTACATGCAAACGATTCCCGCCCATTATTCATCCATTCAAAAATGTACCTTGCTATTAATTTTTAATTTGTCAACTGTAAAGTTCCCAAACCTTGAAACAACAATGATATCCACTGCTCCCGCCTAGCCAGAGTTCAACGAGCTTTGAATATTTAATGGAATTTTTAAAACATATTTTCGGTTTTTTACTTGAACGTAAATGTTGATTCAAAAATGAGGACAAAGACCACGATATCAAGGATACATTTTAAAATATAAATGAGAGCTTCAGCATGAGCAGATAATATAAAATGTACATAAAGCATTAGCATAAAGCCAAAGTTATTAAGGAGAAATTATTGTCCTTATTTCGACGCTATGTAAATAAAACTAGAAGGCCATTATTTAAAATAGAGGAGGCCTAACAAAATTCGGTTTCACTCTAAATACTATTAATATTATTATAATTTTTGCAGTAGCACTTTATACCAAACGTAATTGGAAAATTATGTATGTAAAATAAGCGTATTTTTAAAACTACTATAAAAATGTGATTATCCAAGTGATGCAACTAAATAATTTTTCAACAATGTTTAAGATTTCCAAATTCACTTTGATATTCATAGACAAAATTGACTTACAAATACATTTATTTGCTTAGATTAAACTACAATATATTTCAATATCACTGGGCTAATATTTCCCTATACAATATGACTAAAGTTGCAAAAAACAAAGCTAAGACAACATTCAGCTAAAAGCTAAGTGCAAACTTTTCAGCTAACTGAGATAAACATGATTACATCATAATCCAACATAAATCTATCCATCAACCAACCAAATATCAGTCGGGTGTGAGCCGAGCTCAGCTCTTTGGCTTCTGCTCGCCTGTGCTGGGAGTGTAGGCCTGGTTATCGTAGCCCGCTTGTTTGCCCAGCACCATAGAGATGCGGGAGGGTGAGTGCTGGATGCCATTCGGCGTTGCCAGCATGTCGTTTGCTGCTTTGCCAGACTGTTTGCCGGCGCTGCCGATTGTGGTGGGCAACACGAAGCTGCCCTGGCGACAGCGACGCGAGAGAAAGAGACGCAGCTTGAAGAACGCAAAGAGCAGCGCGTAGATGCAACAGGAGAGCACCAAGACGCCCAAGACGGTTATCAGCGCATTACTTGGCTGACTCCAGTCTACAACATGATAAATATACGGTTTGCCCTTCCTATTGGGAGTAAGAGTGGGAAAGAATATAATTATTATAGCTTATAAAGTAGATCTGGCTTACTCACTTGTTAATGCCGCCGAGCACATAGTAGATGTAGGAGAATATGGCATAGATAATACCGAATAATACTGGCAGAAATACGTGCAGCAATCGCAACGGATGTGCCACAATCCACAGGTCAATGAACATGCAAATCGAGTTGAATGCATGGGTGAGCACATTTGTTGCATCCAAAGTGCTCTCATTTGCTGCAAAACCAACAGAGGCAACAACAGTCAGGTAAACCAAGTATTTGGGGGAATTATTCAAGCACAAACAAAACTTACCATTATAGAGTATGCCCCAGTAGATAATTGTGACGACTACCGATAATACCAGCGATATAATATGCATGCTCCAGTAAATGCGAAAAGGACTCGTCCATGCCCGCATATTGAGCAACTTATCTGTGGAAGATTTAGTTAGGATTAGTTAAAAATTCCTTTATTTTATTGGCATGCACTTAATCTCCGTTGAAGAAAAGGCGATAAAACCTTAAGCAAATAATGTTACACTTTAATATAATGTCCCATTTATCAAAAGAAATTATCTGAGCCAGTTACTTTTATTTAACTAACATGACTAAATTATTGCATAACAAGCATATTATTTGTGAAAGATCTGTGAAATTATTTTAAATAGTTGACTTAATAAGCTTGTAGATCTCAGTGTCAGAAGAGGAAAAAAAAACCTGAAGTATCAATTTAATACTTATTCAAGTATGGTTAGACTATAAGATATATAGTATTTCCAATTTTAAAAAGAAGAACTTAGCTGAGCTTAAGAGGAAGACTATTAACTAAATTTACTAGAAATATGTCTATATGCTTTTCACATTTATAAAGTTAAGATCAGTTAAAATTGACCTTTTATCAATAGGCTTCTAAATTTAAGTTGAAGCAATGGAAAATAAATCTCACACATAAAATATGCAAATTGAACTAACACATTAAATAATGTCACTTTTATAAGAGGGAAATCCCTATCCTATCAATAGCCCTTTGAATCTCAATTGACGAAAAGAGAAAAAATGTAAAATATGATAAATCACATTCAACTTTCTACTAGACAACAATAACAATAGGATTTAGAAATGATCAGAGTTCAAGATGAAAACGCTCTTAACTAAATAACCTATAAGTGTTTTGATTGCGTGATAATCTGTGTAATCAGAATAATACAGTTTTCGCCTTGAGATGATAATAGAATAACTTACCCGCATATTCTGGATGATAATGCCATATTGTAACCAGTATGGCGCCGAGTAAATTAGTTAGCATGCACATCCAAATGCCCCAATTGGTCATGTATATAAAGTAGATCCAATAGCTGTACTCATCATCCGCCGTCGGCCACATGGAGTCAATCACAACGCCAATGAAGAAGAGGGCCATCAGCCAGCGATAGAATAAATATGTCATGCTCTTTGTACAGGCTTGCCACTGCAATTTCGAATAGCTGAGTATGAATATTAAGTTGTATGACTCTCACCACATATGACTAAATTAGTATGCACATCCATGTGTGTTTGTGTGTGTGTGTGGGTGTGCGTGGAGTGGATAGACCCACAATAGTGCCAAGAATTGAGTTTAGGGGCTGTGAGTAATTTTGTTGTACCTGTCACCACAAGCGGTGCATAGCCGCTTATTAATATTTAAAAAGTTTAATTTACAATGCTAGAACAATCGAGTTTATAGCTAAACCACACAGCCAACCGAAGCAACCAAGTTGCCCACTTTTTCTATTGATACTGTGCATGAAATAGATTCATCAAATATGCTCAAGGTGAAACAATGAAATGGTTAAAACCCAGCAACTGAACAACGCCCATTTCTTATAGTTTTGGCCATTTGCTTATATAAAGGCAGCGACCTGGACTAAACTGGAAATGGTGACTAAGACGATCAATAGTAGAGCTTTTCAGGATGGGATGAGTGGGTTTTTTTTAGGCTTTTTGCTTAATGGAATTAATCTAAGTTTACTTTTAAGGCTTACATCTAAAGGATAATGTCCTTGCTAAACTGTAAATAATAAGGTCCTGTTAATAATCTGACCTCGAGCTGCATTCTTTTGGTTAAATATCAACAATGACGTAAATTGTTATAAAAATAATACTTATAATAAGCAACTGGTGCTTGTCAATTGAAGAAGACTTATCGGTTAATTGCAATTTTTAGTTAGTTATTTTTTGTCTTACCTGTGATTTGACAAAATCATCGGGCGTATCATGGTCAAAACCGCATCGTTTGCGTCTAAATTCTTTTCTCACTGGATGCACAATCACTTCAAGCTTTGTCATCTTGTTCCTTTTTATTTTAATATATTTATATATAAGTGCTGGTTTTAGTAACTTGTTCAATCACTCTTTTTATTATGCAACATAAGCAAATTGTAAAAATTCCATTTTTTTTTCAGTTTCTATTATTATTTTTGAAGGACAGCTATGGGTTAAACACTTTAGATTATAAATTGTTATTAGAACATATAATATTCAGATTTAATGTTTTATATTCTACCGACTCAGTAAGTACAGTTTTTTTATATTTTCCTAAACTTAGTAGCCCATCTGGTATTGTTGTTGTCGTCGTTTTATGTTCTCAGTCCAAACGATTGTTCTCCATAATAAACAACGAAAATAATATTTTAAATATTGAATTCCATTCAAAATTATTTCGATATGGATAAAGTACGAACATTAATTTTGCCATTTTGGCGTCCAATAATGCGTTGTAAGTAATCGTGTCTTCCATAATAACAACATCGAATTTTATAAACTGTCTTTGGAAGCAACCCGCAATTATTGCCATGATAAACAATTGACAAATCTTGTGACATTCCCAGAGATTAGAATTGGTCTGGGAAAGCTCAAGTATATAATCGCCAAGGTTTTCGTAAATGACGAATCGGGACAATCCAAAATAGTTATACGTGGCGAACCGCGTGTCAAATACCATTGTAAGTTGAGTCTGGATTAGAATAGATGATCGATTTGTAGATCTCGATGTGTAATCTGTCCACAGTCGAAGTTTATGATCAGTTGCAAAAGGAAGCCAATGCGCAGGATCTCTGCGCAGAGTGTTTAGGCGGTGGCCAAATGGTGCACGATAATGACAAGAAATATATCAAGATCTATGGCCGATTGCAGAAATTGGGCAAGGCAGATCATCTGGAGACCAGAGAAATTTTACGCGCAAATAGTCAATATGCTGCTTATAATATTGATGCCGAATCTGCCGGATTGGATAGTTAAAGTGATATTTCCTAATCGCAGCAATCCATTCGTGTCTCTTGTCTAAATAAATTATACGTTTATGATTTTGAATTTCAATTGACATATAAAACATAATAATAGTAACTAGATTGCTAATAATCTACTATAAGTTGAATATAGCATTATTTTTAAAGGCCTTGACGGCCTTTTGGTCATTCCTTCCTCAGCTTTGTAAATAATTTAATGTATAGCCTATCAAAGCGAGTTTCAAAAAGAAAATGATATAATATGATTATTAATTTAACTAGTAACTGCAACGACTGCTGTGGTCGTCAATTGTTGGGAAAATTGTTTGATGACACTCAATTTGCTTCACTTCGCCCTATCATTATAATATTATATAATTGGTCATACCACGTCTAGTTATAGTATTTAATAGTTTGATGACCAACTGTTCAGCGAATCGGTTGTGATTTGTGCAACTTTAATTATATTATTGCTTAGCCACATGGCAATCTAAAAGGTATATTCATTGTAAGGTCATCTCTGGGTGTAAGGTGTAAAGGCGCCCAATAAAAACCCGCAAGGTGACCAAGGTGACCAAGGTTACTATTAACGCAACAAATATGAACCGTAAGTCAGTCGGAGCTGTATATTATAAAGTCTTTAGAACTTTAACTTGGATTCGTGTATCTGGCTATAATAAACTTTAAGATATGTACAACAATTTTTGCCACGATTTTTGTACAGTATATAAAAATCAGGGAGTCAAACATAATTTGGAATCGAAACCAAATGTTTATGCTCAAAATTTGTACAGAACGCAAATACCGGAACTGATACTCGTTCGCTGGCAATGAGTATATCGAAACCAAATCATCGAAGTGGAACATCGAAATATTCGATCCCATTACATAGTTGTATATATGTGTGAAACACGTATAGTGTGTAGTCAACACGATGAGACGACGTTTAGAATCGAACTCTGGTCCGACGCGAAGTTCAAATTATATAGACTACATTTAGTGTAGACCTATATCATTAGAGTCGACGATTAGTTTCGAACTCTGAATCCGGCTCGAAGGACCAAAAAATGTGTGAAACACGTATATATAGCTGAGCCTTGCAGCGTCCCATGTTCATACTTGTGGAAGAACATATTTTTCAAATCTCTCTGAGAGCAATTCAGATTTTGATCCTGATCAATAATAATATATACATATTAGTAATTGGTCACAACGGATGCGGATAATTTACCAGATTTACATATGATTTTCCAGTTGGCTTTTTATTCCACATTAGGACTGAAATTTAAAACTTGACGAACCACATTAAACATAATTAGATTTTGTAATAACATTTTTTTTAATATATTTTGCAGTTGTTACTCATTTTTCGGTTAACATTGTGTATTCACAATTGTGGGTTCACAAAAAGTTTTGACCCGCCTCATCAGCTGTTATTTAATCACCATGGTTGTTCGAATTTAATTTCAAGCCTGTTTTCAGTAGCGACACCTGGTAGGGTGCGACTTACCCGTCCCTGAACTTGCACGAACATCGAAAAAGCAATTTGGAAGACGAGTATGAAACAGGCATCGAGCAACAGTCGAACCAAGTATTTAACAGTCGAACTAAAAACGGTTGCCATGTGCAATGCTGAATACTTAATGCAACATAAACATTTCTGTTATTTCGTGTGTTTATCGTTTAATTTACGCTTACGCCTTTAGCGCTGCATATTCGTCAACAAAGAGCTGCCGATAAGTGCGTAAAAAACCTTTAAAGTTACCATACACGAGCATATATTTATATGCATATACACACACACGCATATATATATATATACGGATATATATATATATGTGATATGTAGGTTTATGGCTTTGCATTTGTACTACATTGAACCGCGGCTTTTGCCTTCGTTTGAAGTTGAAAACTTGAACACTGGCGTCATAATAAACACAAAATTATGTTTATGAAAACATGTTGACCTTTACATCTGAGCCAACTGTGTAAATAATCACACTCTGAATGGCATCCAAATTGCAGAGTAACGTTACCAAAACTAGCCCAGGGCGACGTTTATCGCTACCATAATGATGAATATAATGAAGATACTTTAGACCGTCATTATCATCATCATCATCTTCTTTCGACTGCCATTTAGCTGAGTTAATAAGTCACTTTTACACATGTTAATTTTGTTGGGGTTCCAATTCATCGCATAGAAAGCGAAATCAAAAGAGTTCAACGCCATTTCAGATGCAAATATCAACAACCAATAAATTTTCTGAGCACCTTCATTATTTGTATAAATTTTGTTGTGGTCGTTAACATTCTTGGGTTATAATAAAGACGCTAATTGGCATTATGAGAGAAAACCTTGTGGCTGTTATTAACTGTGTGAATTGGCTAATTAGAAGTTCCATATAAGGAACATAATCACATATCAAATTTTTTTTCTAGTTTTTGATTATTTTGGAAAACCATTCCTTAAAAGTACAGGAAATTAAATTTAGTTTTTTGTTTTTGTATTATTCTTATTATTTGCTCAGTTTTCTATAAATTGGATATGGCAAACGCCTGGCCAAAACACAAAAAATTATCACTCATTTACGACAAGTACGAAACGTGCATTATCTCTGAGTACGTGCCACTAAATGAGGCAATTAAAATGCAATACTCGGATATCAGTTAAGTCGAGTTCGTTTGGATTTGGATATGATCTTCAAATTTTCGCTTCGTTTTCCATGCAGTACAAGGAAAACATTTGAATTAGTGAACAGGCAATTTGCATATGAGACGAAATTGCATAACCCTCGCATAACTTCAGGCAATGCAATTCTATTTGTCTTTTGCTCAATGAGCTGTATTGTTTACACGAGCTGAAGCTGGCCAAATTTGGCAACACTAAAAAAACCCAATTGCGAACAGAAAAGAAAATAGACAATTAAAATTCAACACACGATTCCAAAAAGAATGAAGCCATCGTTATTTTAAATGGGCTAAGCTCTTTGTAACAACAATGATAGTATTTTTAGAGTCTGGCGAATTTCGTGCTATTTTGCCAGTATATTATTATTACTGTTTCAATATGTGTTTTGTGTTTTTTCTTGTTGTTGTTGTTTTTTACGAGTTTGTAGCCAGTTTTGCGTGTTTTATACGCGTGGCTTGGCAGCCTAACAGTTGCCCTGGTCTCTGTCTCCGTCTCAGTAGGTAGTAATTATTTTTTGGGTCAAACATTTTGCATAACGGTGCCTGGCTCTGGATCTGTTGTTGTATCTGTTTTATTTTACAGTATTTACACCAACAACATGCTCAATCACATTCCCACGACCAAGGCCACACAGCCAGCACAGAGAACCATTGCACGCAACACTCAGATCTTTATCCTAGAAGCCATCCCCTGTGGCAAATCAGCAGCACTCACAAAGAGATTCGAGTCTCGTCCGATCGACCGAGCAAATCACGACTTATTGACGCGACGCGCGTTCCAAAACTGATCGCAACTTGTTTGGAACCACGTTGACGCTGGCAAACTCCGCGTCGCGATGCACAGTGGTCATGAATTATAGCTTAATAACAGATTCACGCAAACATGAACGCAAATGTTGATGCACAATTTAACTACGTTTTGTGGTAAATCATAAACTAATTAAATATAAATTAAATTTATATAAATATAACATTGTTATTGTCAATTAAAATATTGTCAATCTTTATAATATAATTAATACATCATTTCTTAAAAATCACGTCCTAAGAATTAGTTGTCAACATAAGCTTTCAGATAATCAGCATGTGGTATCACATGCAGTATCGAAAATAAGACAATATTATGATTGCTTGTTTGATCAACTTGTACATAGATAATTAGCCATAAGCAAACAATACCGTATAAGAATTTTATATATATTACATTATTTTTACTTAAGAAATCAGAACGACAAAAATAGGTAACAATTTAATTATAGACTGACAAAAAATACAGATTTTTGTAATTTACAAAATATTTTTTAAAACCTATAATAAATATTCCATTTAATGTGCCGCAAATCTTTTAGAAGGTTATCGTTTGTCTTCATAAGTTTAATAAATTTAAAACTTAATTTGCTTCAACCCACTGTCATATAATAAGCGAATATCGTAAATTGTGTGTCTCAATATCGTGTGTTGCGGTTGGCGCCGGCAGAGCACAGGTGAGCAAGCTTTATTGTTCTGTTGTGTTTCATATACACGACAATAAATCATATAACTGAAATAAAACTAAATATTTTGTTAACTTAAGTATGAACTGCACTTAACATTGTGTGTCATATGGTTAAAATCTACTACAGAATCTTTTAATACAAAATTAAAGTATATAACTACACAGGGAGAAAAATTGCTTGCTATAAACGTTCTTAATTGACGAATTTATTATTTTAAGATTTGTAAATGGTAAGTGAAGAGTCTTGAACTTAGTTCAATAACAGAATGATATAGAATAATAAGAAACAACAAGCTTGATTCAACGTTGTTTGTTTTACAGTAAACGGACTTTGAATACTTTGTTGACTTGAATAAAAATATATTCATAATTATCATGGCTTATTTTTCTGTCTGCATCGCAAACGAGATTAAGGCGCTAAATGGTCAGATAAATTACTCATGATAATTGGTTATTTTAGTAATTCGATGTTACTTTCCACTGCGAAGGCCAATTCTTTTTGCTGAGTGTAGTCGTTTTATTTCTCGCGCCAGCTTTTTGCAGAGCAATCAAAGATGACGACGGCACTCCTCACCACTGTTCGCTTCAACTCTTTGAGTTTCCTCATGAGACAGACGGACAGACTGCCCTAATTAGGCATTTCTTTGCGTTTCGGCAATCGCTGTAAGCAGAAAAAATAAACAGTTCGCGTTGCACACTAACACTAAGTCTCTTTCTAACTAAACTTGTACAGTTGTTTTAATTTTTCTTCTTTCATTCTCTCTTATATTCTTTACTTTATCTTGCACTTCTTTTATAGAACTCGTTTGTGTTTTTATGTGTCTCCCTACACAGCCACAGCATGACGGCTTTATTCTCTGAGCGAAATTATTTGGCAATGATTTGAAGTACTCCAAATAGTTTTTGTAATGACGCATTTGAGTGCTACAAAAATAATTAGAAACAGATCAAAAAATGTTATTTATCCATACTTTGTCGAAACTTGTGCCGAAAATAATCAAAATGATGTTGACTTCAATTCAATAGAAAAACACTAGATACTAGTTTAACAAGATTTAGCAACACAATTAAAAAGAGTTCGTAGCCCTTGAGAGTGTGAAGAATAGCGGGTAATGAAAGTTAAAAAAAAATATATATTCCTGCATATATACTTATGTATGTGTATTTAGGTATATGTGTGCTTACATGCTTTATATGTGTATGTATGCATGTAAGTATGGCATACATGTATGTATGTCATTGAACTCATTACCCATACTATTTTTCGAGAGCATATTCAGTACATTAAGAAGTTTAGTTTAAGCGTGTAATTTTTTTGTAAGACTCGCTTGTGTATAAAATTCAGTTTTTCTACACATGGTTTGCTTTTTTTTTAATAGAGAGCTTTTTATTTGATTTGATTAATTAGGTTTTCATTATATTTCGAATAATTTGATAAAATTGTAATAGATGGTTCATTTGTCCAGTTTTACTGTATTGTTTCTACGTGAAGTTAAACAGTTGATTTCGATTTTCCAATTAAAATTTTTGAAAACATTCTTGTCTTTTCTTCATAATATCATATTACTATGGATGTCATAGTAACAAGCTTTATTCAATTGTTTATACAGTTTAAAATTATTAGCAAAAGCAACCGGATGTTGCTTCGGCATTAAGGAACCAGAAAAAACTTACAATGCTTAAACTAGCCGCATAGCAAGAAGCACTTACTAAAAAAACAATAACTTAATGTGTAAAGCTAAAGTGTGATATAAATAGTAAATGCAAGTAAAGATGATTATATAGATGTAAATAAATGAAAATTACAATAGAATGCGGGCTACTTATCGCTAATTGAGTGCAGTTTGTGTTTTTTTTTTTTAGATTTCGTGGGTCATGTGTTATATAAGACCCACGGCATGGGGTGTCCAGACAATGCTAAAGGCCCGATTGAAGACCTGCTTCAGGTTATGGGCGCCAAAGAGCAGTGTCCAATAGCAGACGATCATCAGAAAAATACCCACGAATGTCACCAGACAGCGAATCGGATTCTGCCAGTCCAGTATGGGATAAACGTAGGGATTCCCAAATCTGAACACAAAAGAGGAACGATGATAGGACAATCAATGACATTAATCAAATTGAGGGTCAATTTACTCACTCATCGGTGCCGCCGCTGAAGTGATAGATGAGTGTGAAGAGGAAGAAGACAACGGCCATGCACATCGTCTGCACCATGTGCAGCAGTCGCAGTGGAAATGCAACGACCACAAAATCGATCAGCATACAGACGGCATTCAGAGCATGTGTTACAATGCTAATTGCCGGAAATCGTGACGGTTTGTCTACGCACATGAAATTGATAGCATAGAATTGGTTAGTTAGACAGCTAGCTGCTAATTGATATTATACTCACTCATACGACCGTTAAGGAACACCCAGTACACAGTGGATATGACCAAAGCCATCAGCAGTGACATATTGTGGAACCACCAATAGATCTTGATGCCCCACGTGGTCCGCCCCTTCTGTCCCGCTTCTTGTACCAGACTCCGAACGTCCCGAATATCATAGTGCCAGCATGTGACATGCACCGCCCCGATAATCATAGTGATGGTGATAAGGCCAAGGCCCCAATTGGTCATATAGATGAAGAATATACCATCGCAGAATTGAAATACCATGCAGGTAAAGTAGACGCACACAAATAATATCGCCCAAATCCAGCGATATAGCAAATAAGAAGTGCTAACTTCATTTTTTTGCCACTGCAATAAAAAAAAGCAACAACGTTGTATGAATAAATAATGTGATTATAGTCTCAGACAAGTAATCTAGCTGACAGTGTATAAATGATTATGAAATTAGTCCACCAACACAATTTTTAAGTGCACAATATAAAATACATTGATACGAAAATGGGCAACTGAATAGTAATATTATTATTAATATTTTAAATAACATTTATAAATTCTTATCTGTAATGCATTAAAATACTATAAACAATGTCTTGCACTAACAAAAAAAAGCACCAAATTCCTTATAAACAAAATATTATACATATAAACAAAGATAAAAAATGTAGTTAGAATTCTGAATCACCAAACGCGGAAATAATGTTTCTGCGTAATATTATTATTGATGTTTGTTTGCGCTGATTTTACTATGATTATCATCATGTTGGGTAAGCAATGACGGTGCTACCTTATCTGACCTTTTATAAATTTTACTTATTGATTTAACCCCACCAACTACGTTTGGGTAATTAGAAAATATTTGTAGAAAATATTCCGTTTGATGCAATCACAATACACCTTGAACAGAACAGAATTATTCACATGATGACAGTGATTATCTCTCTGTTATCTAAGGCAACACCAGACACATCTATATATATATATATATATATATATATATGTGTATGTATATAAATAATAACATAAAGAGTGATGCTGTCAAGTTGAGCCGTTTTAGCTCGGCTCGTGTATTTCTTATTAGTAACTGTTTTTTTTTACTTTTATTGCATGGGAAAACTTAAAAAATTACGTAACGAAAATTGATTTGCGAATTGAAATAGCGGAAGACAGCACACCCTCATTTATTAATACCTTTATAAAAATGCGATCGGATATTTAAAGTAAATGTGTCGAACATTTTAACAAAGTTTTTGTTTTAGGCCAATATGCGGGCATGTCTATTCAGAGATTACTATACGTTAACACATCATTAATTACACTTGTTTCATTTAAGTATTTCTATGAAATGCTTAACACATTTTTCACTTTTCTAATCTCAAAATTTTAGATGTTCATTTCATGTATATATTAATATTTGTCTTGTTTTGCAGCTTTGATTTTTCTTATTTTAATATATTATTTTTAAAACTCTATTTATAGTGCACAATAATAAACAAATACATATAATAAAAAACCATATAGAAAAATGAAATTTATAAATAAAAATTGCATAATTTAACTGTTGTGTAATTATTTTCTATAAAATTTATTTACATCGATTTTCTCTAGCGAGTAAATATAGCTTTTGGCACACTTTTTTTTTACCAGTATTGCACAGTGTTAGTTATAACTAGTATATTTATGACTTCCACGCGTGCACACGTAAACTTCACACTAAAAATGATCTCACAAATTAACGATAACAAAGTGCAAAACTCTAAAGGGCTTTCAACTTAGAATTGAGTTGTTATGTTATTTCACATTTCCGCTTATGTTATTTATCACAACATTTTGGGGGTCCACTCACCAGAGATTGGTAGAACAGATTTACGTGACTGTACTCGAAGCCGAAATGTTGCTTCTGAAATTCATATTTGAGGCCTTTCCGAAATCTTTCAAGAAATTGCATTTTAAGTTTGAATCGCGAATCGAACGAATTTGGAATTGTTCGGAATGACTCTAACGATGTGGTGCTTCAATGCAGTTATGTTAACGTCAGCTTGGCAAATTGAAAAAAACTTTGAGCTAAATGAATGCTGTGATTTATGTTTACGCGGCAGACACATTAACACTCCGCCACACACACACATACACACAAGAAAGTCGGGTAAACACTTGCAGTGTAGACGTTGATCTTGAAAAAAAAGCGTTGAGCTAACACGCTTGGACGGAATCGGATTGTGATGTGCTCGTTTTGGACAGATGCCTCACTAGAAACGTGGAACGCGCAGTCGTGCACAGCACAACACAACGACGAGACAGAGCAAACTGAAAGCAGCGAAGTGCTTTTACCCTTTAGAAGACCTACTGAGTGCCCCCCGAGCTGACTGCGAACCGATTAGAAACTCGCGCTCACTGCAAATAAACGACAAGCGCTAGGCGCAGGCTTCGTACGCTTTATATACGAAGCCGTACACAATCAATCGACACAAAAGCCGAAAATTAATATCATAACAGACAGTGTGACAACAACAACAACTACAACAAAATAATAACTATTAAAAGGGGTGCTTACTGCCAACATACCCTTTTCAAACCAAACTCATTTATTTTTCGCACATAATTCGCGTTGGCAGCAACGTATTTCATGGGTTAAAGGGGTGAAATTATTGTTATTTTTATTTCTATGTTTTGTTTGCTCCAGGTAGATTTTTATTTGTATATTTGCGAATGAAGTCAGCATACTATAGATTCATAGTTTTCAATTTTCCACTACAATAATTGCAATATATTTTTTTTTTATTAAAATACTATATTTTATCTTTATCACACTGCAAGCAATGTAACAAAAATAATAATATAAATAAAATAAAATATAATTTAAATAAATTAATTAATATATTTTTTTATTTAACACCTAAATCTAATACATATATAAATTAAGTATTGCTGCTCAGGAATACATTTTAATTAATAAAAATATATAAATTTGCATAACCCAAGCAAACCCATTTTGAGCACCGCTTACAGCGTATACCAATAAACTAAACTATATAATTCAATTAAAAGCACATCGTATATGTGAAATATTCGAATTCGAATATATAAGCAGAGAGTGTCAAATAGCAGAGCCGCCGTCATTCCGCAAACTGCTGATGCCTCAAAAAGTAGATGCTGAGGGAAGCGTTTTGGGTGATATGATATCAATGATATATTGACAACAGCATCGTTCGTCATCGAGTGTCGCTCTCCGCTGACTTTGTTGAACTTGGAGCAATGGAGGTCGATCAATTAAAACTGTTCTGAGTTCTTCCAATTGGAAATGTACCAAAGCGCTGTGAATGTGGGAGTCGCCATTCCAAGCGGAATCCACTGCATTGGAAACGCAATAAATTCATAGATTTGACCTATATTTATCTTATCAAACGGGCGATAAAAAAAAGTATGTTAAATAGAAAGCGATTTTTTCTCTTTTTTTTTGCGTAAATATTGATTAAAGAATTAAGAGGAAATATATTTGTAGATATTTAGTTGAAATATGGTATATGACCCACCCACACATGATTAGCGATACTTTTCAATTTACCATGGCAACTTGATCGCTTGAGGGTCACTTTAATAAAAAAAACATAGCATCGATTACTCGTTTTTGTTATGTATTTGAAATTCCTCCTAAATTAGTAATACATACTATTCTTAGCATATATCAGATAAATTGGAGGCACACACCAACCTACCCCTCAATTTCCCAATTGGTTTTTTTGTACTCTTGTAGCGACCTTGTCATTGACTCGAATTAATCGAAAGTGTCGGCAATCGCAGTAAATACAAAGATATCTGATTTTTATTCTTTCTTTATAGCTTGATATTCAATTTACAAGGCTAATTGAGTGCCAATTTACACGATCTTTGAGAACATGCCCCCACCCCCCTCGACAACCAACCGATGCCACAAATACTTACCACAATACCAACTACCAATTGCAGTTTGTGTGTGGATACAATTTGCAAGTCTGTTAGACATCTATATGTCGGTGTATATGCATTATAGTGATATTGCATGTCGGCAGCAATAGATTTGAGATCAATATTTAATTTCAATTTCAATTTAGCGTGACAAATTGAAAGTCTTCCGATTAAGCTTATCACTTGAGGACTTTTCGTTTAATTCATGAATTTAGAAAACTGCGCAAATCAAAATGTGTCGTTATCGTTATCGATCAAATGTACGTAGACTGATTATACATTTGAGGAATCTTGAATTTATGATCGGACATAGCACAAGGCTTACCCATTCAGGTCATATTTCTATAGTATTTTAGCTTATCTTAATAATATTTAGTTTAAGATTGTTAAGTTTTCTGCACTCTCCAATTCAGTTTATCTTATTAACATTATGATTAACTAAGTATTCTGTAGAAAATAGTGTATCTTGAAATCGCACTAAAATGCTTTATTATCATTTTGCACTACCACTGTTTGTTTACCTAAACTGATTTTTGTTATGATTCCCGTTCCGTAGCCAATTCATTTAATGCTCAAGTTTCCAGCTGAGACACCCACGCAAAAGTCCACTTCATAAAATGCTGAACTACTCAATTACTATTTTGATTAAATTGTTTATTATAAATGACAAGTTACCCATTGGCGTCTGCAGTTTAAATGAATTTGGTGGCTTTTTGTAATTTAATATTTGTCGCTTTAGAAAATCTTATCATCGATATCAGTTATCAAATATCAGCAAATATTTATTGCCAATAGTTTCACGCTGGCCGTGAATCATGTGCAAAAGTTTTTAGAAGAAATAAATAAAATTTGATTACAAATTTAAAGCATTTTCTGCGCGTGTCGTCAAAATTTTGACATTGTGGGAAATTGAACAGAGAGTGGACAACTGCTGTTAGCCACGTTGTGTTGGCCTAGTCAGTTCGCATTACAGCGACTAATCTGAAAGTCCGTTGTGTTTCCGCTTATCGCAAAATAAAATAAAAAATACATCATATTGAAAAATTTTTCAGTTAAGCACATATCTGGCGATAAGGATCGTCGTTTGATAAGTTCAACATTTTAATAGCATTTTATACTCAGCGATTAGTGGAAATAATGGCAAACTCTGGCCATGGCTGCGGCAGTTCGCGTTCTACCAACGTTCCAGCCGGCTGCTCTGGGCAGCCCTAACAGCGTTCCTCAAGCGTCGTCAACATCGAATCCATCCAGCCGGCATGCGCGACAACAGCTCCAAATGCTGCTGCCAGCCACTGCTGGATGAGTTCCAGTGTTCCAAGTTCTCACTGGAACACGCTCAGCCCGCTGACTTCTGTCGCTCGCAGTGGCAGCGTGGCGAGCGCTCTTTCATCTGGCTGTTCTATCGTTGGCTTTTGGCTGCCTTCTTTGCTGGCGGAGTCATTGGCAGCATAGTGGATTCATTTAACGAGGGCACCTGGTTCATCTATCTCACTGACTGGGGTTTCTGCCTATGTTTCTATGCCTGCGCCTACAGCGCTGTGGTGGCCACCATATACTTTATAAAGCCCAATTATTTTGGTGAGCAGAAGTCATCCAAGTCTCATTTAATTTAACTAAAATTAATAATTATCCATTAATATATATTTCAGCATCCAACAGTTGGGCTCTTAAAATATATTGGGGCTCCCACTTTTCGACCACGGTGCTGGCCATGATGATAACACTGGTGTTTTGGATAGCACTTTATCCCTGTAAGTTTGGATCTGTGCCCAGCTTATTTTAACCTAAACTGATTGCCATCTTTAGCCATGCCCGACGGACCCGTTGGCCTATATAATCTGTGGGCGCATGCATTAAATTCGGTATGCATGGTTTTCGATTGCTTCATGGTGGCCTTTCCCACGCGGCTGATGCACTTCATCTATCCACTATTTGCGGGCTTGCTCTACGGCATATTTTCGCTCATCTACTTTTGGGCAGGCGGCACAGATTTGTGAGTTATTTTGAGATATTATTTCCCTTACCAAATTTCATTTTATTTGACAGCTTTGGCAATCGCGCGATTTATTTCATTTTGGACTGGGAGCGACCGGGTTTGGCCATTGGCACCCTTTGTGGTTGCATTGTGTTGTCCCTGCTCTTCTGCGTTGTGCTGTTCTGGATATATATATTCAGGACATGGATGTACGAGCGTTGCGTGAAGCCGGAAGATACAGAAATTATGCAAACCAAAGCGGCAACATCCAAGGATCCAGTTTAATTAGGCTTTGTAATTTCAAAATAAAATCCTCATAATTCCTAAAGATTTGTCTTCAAATTCGTGCAAAATATTTTGACCTTGGCAAAAAGTATTTTACGAATATTCACATTAAATATCATGCTTTTTTGAGGTGTTTAACATTTTTATCACAAAAAGCTACTTTTTTGCGATAATTGGTAATAAACATAAATGTTATCAACATATAAATAGAACAAGCAGACCGAAATTATTAAAATAAAAACTACATTTACCGATATCGTCCATATAAATTCTAATTATTTTGAATTTTGTGTTTATAGTCTGCATTATTTAATATGTATGCCAAATATTACCTAGAATAAAAACCGAATATAGAAATCTGCTAGGGCTTATAATATTAATGGTTCAGATCTTATCTTATAGATTATCCTGAAAGTTACTGTCGATTAATCGCCTATGTTAAATTATCTAGCTGTGCTTGGAAATTCCCTGGAACCCATTAATTAAAAAAATCAGTGATGTGAAATATTTTACCAACTACAGTTTTGCTTTAATTGTTGACTCATGATTAGGCCATTTTCTGAACGACAGCAAACTGAAGCGATTGGATTTGGTTGGACCATTTCTCTAGCGCATTGTAGCGCGCTGCACTACTATTAACTTTGTCCAGTTGAAGCACTTGATTCACCTGATCAATACGGCCTTTGATGGTGCTGCAAAGAAGAAAAAGTAATGGTTAAGGCAAGTCTAGACCAATTATTTGTGAGGTGCTCACTCATCCAGTATGCAGGAAACTAGCAGACTCTCCACCTCAATGGGCAAAATGTTCAGGGCATTGGCAATGAACGGTATGGCTATGTTCTTATACGGTCGGATCAGCTTGATGAGGACCTGTGTGCGTATGTTGCGCAGCAAATCCTCAATATGCTCGCGTATGAACGGATCGGCCATAATGTTGCTGCGATGCTGGCGCAGTATAGTCTCAAACTCGTTGATGTCATTATTTTGATAGGAATTAACCAAATTTGTCATGGCCAAAATCTCTGGATCGTTCTTATACGGCTTGGCCTCTTGCGAGTCGAACGGATTGATGCCAGACTTCATCAACCTGTCAAACGATAAGCAGCATAATAATTATGCATTCTCTATATAAACAATTGAAAAGTCACCTACATATTGGCCAGCACCAAGTACTTGAGGCAGGTGGTGCGTCTGGGCGAACCGCTCTCATCGTAGTTTTTGAAAGCCTCAAAGAAGTCTGTGTGCGCCTTCTCAAATTCACCTTCACGCAGATGCATTTTGCCGCCACATTCACGAATGACGCCCATAATCAAGGGATGTGGAATTGCGGACTTAATGTGCAGCGACTGTTCGTACAGAGCCTTAAGTTTCTTATTGTTCTTCTGCACGGTGTACATTTGAATTTCGAGCGCATAAATCTCCAACAGTTGTGTGCCCTTCTTCAGATCATCCTCGCCATCGTCAGTCTGGCAGCTCGAATGCAGCTGTTTGAGTATCTTTTGCAGTTTGGTAAAGTCACTTCGATCAAAGTACAGCTTGCCCAGTTTCGTGTTCGTCTTGAACCACAACCGATCGTTTTTTGCATCGCGCAGTGCATCCAATGTGGTCTCATAGAAATTTTGCAGCAATGCCATCTAAAACGAGAGATATTTTTAGCTCATTCTGATTAAAAATATATATGTACATTATAATGTAGAAGACAACAGCTTCTGCTATTGTCTTGAGACTAGGCGCAAGAGAGTATGATCAAAATGCAGTAGATTCTCATTTACATTTTACATTTGTGTTCGACTTTGACTTACATTTTTCGATGTTGAAATGTAATCCAGTATGGAATTGATGCTCTTCTCCGAGTGATTGCGTGTGACAGCACTTTTTATGTAGGTTAGTAGCTGCTTGTAGCGCACCATCATTTCCTCATAATTACACTAGAAATATACATTGTTTTCATTGTTATGTTCTTACTTTTATTTTTTGCTGCTTCACTCACCAATCTAAAGTTGATTTTAATCATCTGCTTTAGCGCCTTAAAGCCCCATTCGCCCTTTTCGCCATTTTCCAAATCGAGCACCTTCTGAAAACTGGCGAGCGCTGCTTTTGGCTCCTCCTCCTTGAGTGCCTTGCTGTTGTAGTATTGATTCTCTAGATCTACGTCCGGCTCCGAGTTGCTATCTTCCGAATATTCCTACAATTGAAACCGCAAGCCAAGCGGAAGCCGGGCATCAGAAAAGAGCTGAAGCCGCATTGACTTAAGTATATTGCTTACCAGGCCATAATCTTCATCGTCGTCGCACATAAAATCATCATCATTATCAGACATTGTGCAGCTTATTTAAGTGCAACGAATGTTTAAGCAAAACAATGCACGCAAAATTTGCAAAATTTGTGTATCACACTGAGGAATGTGATGGGCGTGCGATAGCTCACACGAGCTATCGATACGGGTCTAATAAACATCGCACGCGCTTCACTTATCGATACGAACTGGAATGACAGTTTATTGAGAATGATTTTATAAATAAGGTCTTTCAAATGTATGATTCACTTATTATTTCATATCTTGCACTCTAAATAAAATTGTTGATCTGATTAAAACGAAATATATGGTATAACAATTGCATACTTCGCCATAGTCGACTAATTATCATTTAGATATGCATCAATCGGTTATCGGTTATGAATTATTTGTCAATCACAAACAAATTGTTCATTTGTTGAAGTATCGATCTGAACCTGAATTCAGTGCTAGACAATTTTGTCGAAACGAACGAAATGAACATCAGGTTCAATGAACCGTTCTCTTGAACTAATTCCAAAATACTCAATACAACTTCTAAAGCCCTGCATAAATGTGAAAAATACAAATATAATTTTAAAATAAGCATTATAATAGTGTGTTAACCACACAAAGCCATGTCAAAGTCAAGTGCTGGTGAGTATAAGAAGGGAAGCACTCAGGCAAATACTAAAACCCAAGCAAATGCAGCTCGCTGGGTTAAGTTCTTTAATGCCGGAGGAATTCCATCTCCGGCTGCAGCCAGCTATGCACACATATTTGTCGAGAATCGCATCCAGGACGACATGCTGCTGGACCTTAACAAGGAGTATCTTCGCGAAATGGGTATCACCCCGATGGGCGACATAATAGCCATACTGCGTCACGCCAAACAAGTGAGCGACCAAAATGCTCTCGAAAAGGTCTTGGTTCCGGAAAAGCCGCTGCCCAAACCGAAGGCAAAAACTGTCGTTTCTCTGGCAGCACCTGCGATGGCATCATCACCCGTTGCCAAAGCCTCACCACCCACAAAGCCAGCGCGTCGCGTGCTCCCCGAGCATGAGGGAAAATACAAAGTAACTCTCCCCTCGGGCACCACAGAACGGAGCAAGCAAATTCTAGCCAAACGGGAGCAATGTATGTTGAAAGCCTTTTCTAATTGGTGTGTTTGATATTTATTATTGTTAATTCTTACTTCTACTGTTGCTGCAGTATACTCAGATCGTGTGAGCAGCACCAAGAAAACGGATGTTTTTAAACGACTAAACAAGAGCAAGTGTGATGATGATGCCCAGGAGGGCATCGTTTCCAGCAGCGGTGAGAGCAATGTTCGGGTTAAAATCACTGGCGTCCATAAGACGCCCAGCGTCATGGTGGCGGCTAGCACCAGTAACTCTGTCTTTGCCCGTCTGGGCGGCAAGAACCCAATGAATGCAGCCGATCACTCAACTGGACTGGCAATTAAATCCATTTTGAAGAACACTCAACCCAACAGAGGCGGTCGCATTGCAAGTGGTGTTAAACACAACACGTCCATAGTCAAGGCCAAACACACAGCAGCAGCAGCGGCAGCTGCAGGCGGTTCGCGTCTGCCCCAGCAGAAGGTGCTGCTGGTGCACAAGGTGCCATTGAAGCGTGGTGAAGACAGCGAAGATGAGAGCATGGACGATGATGACTATAAGGGGTCGGACAGTGACATGGACAGCGAGGCCAGCGATGATGAACTGCTCGATGCAGAGATGTCTGGGACCTCTGAGAAAATAGTCAAGTTTGCATCGACGGCAGAGGTGCGAGAAATCGTTCCACATACGCCGTACAAAGCGCGTGGCAATAGCAACTTTGCGCGCAACATTAAGTCTCGACTGGGCCTGGGTAAGCTTATCATAGCTTTTACTGGATCATATATTAATTGAAACTGTCTCATTTAACAGTTGCCAAGCTGCACGCCACACGCAAAACATACAATCTCAAAGCCTCTCCACCAAAGAAGCCAGCCGCGCGTCTCAGTCCCGTCAAGGGCAAAGCAATTCGCATGCGCAGCGATGAGCTGCTCGCACGCCAAGATACGCTGCCGGTGCATAAGCGTCTTGGCACTGCAGCCGCAGCAACAGCAGCCTCAGCAGGCAGTGCAAAGCAGCCGCCCAAGCGCACCTTGAAAAACGATCAGAATGCGCAGAATTTTGGTCCACGTCGGCACTCGAGCATGAATGCTGGAAATAGGCCACGGGCTCAGCCGAACTCTGTTTTCGATCGTCTGGGATTCAACAATTCAATGTAGATTTTAAGAAGATAACCCTAGCAACTGTTTAAGAGTTCGATTTAGTTCAGTTTTGAAAGTAAATGTTTGCAATCATACAAAATAATATGCACGAAATGTAGTATTTGTCCACAAAAAAAACAAATTTAATATTATGTTCATAAAAAAAAATTGAAAATTATATTGAGCTTGTTGATTATCAACTATTTATCGAATTTATGTTGTTTTTACGAGCACAAAATTCATTGATAATTAACCAAGTTCGGAAAATTTGTTTTCAAAGATAGCTTTGCTGCTTTAATTGACTATTCAAATGCACGAAATTTTGAAAATGTAAGGGCCTTTTATTATTAGAATTCAATTTGGTATTTATAATAAAGCCCTGTATAGATTTTGCAAGAACTGACAAACCATCAAATATATTCAAGAGTTATTATATGAGAAAACATGTTTTTGCTTTAACCTGGTCCTTTGTGTAATACCAAAGATTATAGATATATAATGTATATATAAAGACTACAGGTATAATTGTATATCGATAGTCTTTGCAAATACTTAAAGGAATTGACCTGATCAACTAGTTATACAACGAAATGACTATCGAAACCGAACAAGATATATAAATAATATTTATATATATATATATATATATGAATTTCACCGATTTTATATAAATTTATATTTATTTTATATAAAGATATTTCCTCAGTTACACCCAAATGGAATATTTGCTGAATACCGTAAAACAGTTCTTTATCTGAAACTAAATTCTGTTCGTATTACGTTCTTTAGCCAATTCCTCAACCCAAAATATTAGTCTTGCGTTAAATACGATATACAATTATTTTTATTTGATTTGCTTAAATGCGAAATCGTTAAATATTTTATGTACAATTGTTAATCCTAGGTAAATCAATTATCGATTCAAAATTCTCATATCATATACAATCTGCTACTTATGTTTCTATATCACTGGTTGCTAGGCAAATCACCAAGTCGGTTGAGGATCGCTTTTCCACTCATTGCTGCAGCATGGAGTAGAGTGCATTGCGCAATTCTGCTGGCCAAGTGTTGGCATCCGGATTGATGCTGAGCAACTGGCGCATTTGGAGCACGGTTCGTTGCTTATGTAACACATAGGCGAATGCCTGATGATTGATGTTTGGCGTGGGCGTGGCAGTGGGCGTATACAATTGATAAGCCTGTGGCGGCTGTTGATGATAATGTGGCTGCTGTTGTTGTTGGGGAGGCGTTGTGGGTGGCGTGGGAGGCAGTTGGTGTTGCTGTTGCAATTGCCGTTTCTCAGATTCCTGTCGTCGCTTCCGTGGCGTATTCTCGCTGAGAGCATATGGCCGGAACAAGGCTGTTGGAGTTGTGGGTGTCTCCTCCTTGGCGCTGCTGCTGCGATTGCCAAATTTCTTGTGCTTGTAAAAGCCCGTGTTGAATTTCTTATGCGAATAAGTCTCGTTCTCGTTGTGAGGATAATCCATTTGTGAGGGTGCCATCATTTCGTACTATGTATTGTGTATGCTGAGTTGCTGTTGTGTTGCCGGTTGTGGAGTGACTGTGCTCCTTCTGCTGCGCAACGGCTGCTTATATAGGGTTCTTGGTCAGTTTGCTACCTGCAAGGAAATTATCATTAAGGTATATGTTGTTTGTGGGAAAAACTTCGTTGACAAAAGGTCTGCATTGTCATAAAGAGAAAAGGATTTGTTCCACAATTCAATTTTTCTATACCTGCCCGGGTCCTTTTTGTAATTAATTTTTCATTTACCCAGCGGTGCTCGGCTCGCACCTACTCCTGCTGCTGCCTGTGCTCATCTCAGTTTTCCTGGTATTTGTACGATAACATTTCAACAGAATACACCAAGATTCGAGGCAGCGCCTGCGCCCGGAATGTTCTTTGATGAGTTTCATTCCCGATTTCGGCACCGTTTGCCTTTAACATTTTTGGTTTTTGGTCGAACGCTTTCAGATTCTTATCGCGCTTACCGCTAATCTGGCTCATTAAGTTCAACAAGATTCCCGGGAGCAGCAGTTCGCCGGCTTTGTGACAATGGCCATTTGAATGGAAATATTTTTGGATTTTCCCGAAATATGTTGCGTGTTTCTTGCTGTCATTTAAATTAGCTGCTAACATTGAAATTTACAAATGTTCATGGACAGTTACAAATTTGAACAGATTTTTCTTGGGTTTTAGAGTTTCCAGAGATTTGTTGATGAGGTTATTGATATCCGAATTATATTGATCGCATTTCACACTTATCTCTTGTTTTTTAATGACACAAGTTCGTTGGAAATTATACATGTTGAGTATTGATTTGTACAACAAAAAACTATAAACTTTTACTTGAAAATCGAGAAAACACGTAAAATTTTGGACAAGTGCCAATTATAACTACAATTTTAATTATAAATTAAAACCATATTCCTTCATTCCTATGTAACGTATATCAACGAATTTATAAATAATTTATATTTTCTTTTTTTTTCCTATACAGTTGCAAATCAGATTTGACTGAGTTAAATTTTCTTATTTTTGATCGACGCCTTAATTCATATAATATTATTAAATAACTGAAAGTTTTTGAAAATCTTTTTTAAGTGAAGTCATATTTTATAAATGTTTATGTCGGGCATCGTCTTCAAGAAAAGATTTAAAGGGCTGTGCTTGAAATTCAGCCTTATAAAGTTAGTTGACCTTCTGAGTCATATTTAAGATTGCGTTGCGTAATTCTTACTATCAAAGAACTTTAGCTAACTAACAATTAAAAATATAAACACAGTTATAAAAAGCACTGTTGATTTGGAAAATTATAGCACAGTTTGTTTTTATTTAGAAAATTAATGTGCACAACTTGTTTGGCTTCGTAGGATTTGAATTGGAGAGGTATTATTAATTTGTTTTTTATTGCTGCTTTGGTCAAAGTGTCAACATTTTTGATGTACATTTAATATATTGTATAGAAAACAGGTTTATAACAAAGTTGTTGATTGATACTGTAGTAAAAGTCTAAGCCAGTTACAGGTTATATAATATCTGCCAAAGATCAGCAAGTTTATTTAAAACGCATTTCATTCACGACTTTTCTTTAACTAATCTTTTCGAAGAACTTGTCTGCAACACGCTTAAAAAAATGCAGACAGAGAACCCGTTTCCTGTTGGGTCTTTAATGGGATGACTCATTATATATGTGGAATAGGGCAGTTGCATAATCGTAAGAATTGACCTTTATCGATTCTTTCCGGTTAAAAGAAATTACGAATTGTAATCAAACAATATGACAATCTTTCACTATAACAGGAATAACAATGGAAATCCTGCTTCTTGACTCAGCATTTCTGGAGGGCAGGACTCATGCCCACCTAAAATAAATCCGCTTAGCTGTCGAACAGCATTGACTACATAAATCAATGGACATCCACTAGGACAAGAGGCATTGAATGAAAAATCCGACATAATTCTAAACGCACTTAGGAAATGGTAGGGTGAGCAGAGCAGCAGAGGACTACTTGTGTGAACATAGAAGATATATATATATATATATATATATTATATATATTGGGTTTCTGTAATGATGTCCAACACCTTGGGTTGAGTAGCATTTACAGCTGGAGAACAGATCTCACAAGCTGAAGTCATAAATGCTTTGCGGATCGGCGGTAACAATACAACTTTTCAGGTGCCACAAAAGAAGCCGAACAATGACGCTGTAGACAGCATGGCCATATGAGCGCCAGGATTATAAAATACCAGACCAGAGCAGACCAAGCCAGGCCAGGCCAGGCCAGTCTCTGCACAAACAACAGGTATTTCCAGTGAAAATCGCTGGAGATGCGCACAGCAAAGGAGAAGAGGGAAAAGGGCAAATGGTTTATGACGCCCTAGCATTGCCAGCAGCCGGCGGATTAGCCATGCCAATGGACGACATACCTGCTCCCCTGACGGCCACAAAACAAAACAACAACAAGCTGCCACAGGTAGCGTGACCTTAGGATGCAGGGGTGTGGGGTGCTGGGTGATTAGTTCGAAGTGCAGGCACACGTTTGAATGAATGAAGTTGATTGGGAAATACCTGCAAGGGATTGCTGGGAAATCGTCTGGGATTGTCAAGCGCTCGACTACCCATTACCTAATGTTGCATAAAAGATAACGCCCAGGACAATGGCTGCACAGTCAGCAACGAGACAGCGCACAAGAACAACATCCACACCAGACACCAAATATCACATTAGATGGATTTATCAAATACAATGGCCAATGAAACCAGCTCCGCAACTGCCCCCGGCTATGCACACAAGAAGTTTTCGGCACTGAAACGCAAACGCAGTCAAGATGAGGAGTCCGACGATGTGGTCTTCGTTATGGAGCTGCCCGCCAAACGTCGTTTCTTCCGACCCTGGCTGGATGAGCCCAAATCGACAACAAATGCAGCAGCGGCAGCCACAACTGTAACAGCCGTAACAACGGTAAATCAACAACCGCCACGGAAGCCCAGTCCAATCGCCGTGGCCACCACATATCACGCCAATATGGTGCGCTCCCATGCCCCACGACTGCGTAGTCCAAAAGCACAACAGCGGCGAGATCGCAACACTTTGGCCTGCCTCCTGAGCCGCCGGGCCAGACAGGTGAAGCAAGTCGCCATGGAGGAGCAATGCGAGCAATATCGCTTGCAGCACGAGGCCAACTTGCAGCAGCAAATCCGTCTCAGCCTCTACTATGTGCGGTTCCTGCAGCAGACAATGGCCACGACACGAACTCCACTGCCTGACACACAGCCCAAGCTGCAGCAGATCCAGAAGTGTTGGCCCCAACAGGCAACTGCCATGAAGCGTTAATCATCCCCAAATGGACAATACTTCCAACAACGGAAGGAATTTCAAATAATATGTGATTTTAGTTTATCTTTTATTGACTTTGTGATGACTTTTAAAGTTTTATTATTATTTATTAATGTTGACTATCAATAAATAAAATTGTTTAAAAAAATTAACATTCATATTGTTTTAAATATTCGTAGCAGATTTCTCAAAACATACTTTTTGAAAACATGCCTGAATTTTTCAGCTGATTTATATACTTACAAATTTTGGTTGCTATAATTCTTGACCTATTTAAATTTTATAAATTTTTATAGTTATACAATAAAATGCGATTATTACATATTTCTGCTTTGTCGAAGTGAAATAATTAATTTATTTAATTTAAATTAATTGTATGACACTACACAGTTGATTGACGGGATGATAAATATATAAAAAATACACTTGACATGAAACCAATTTAATTAGGTCAACAGAAAAATCGAATTAAGTGTTAATTATTTATTAAATGTCGATAGTAAATTAAATTAGGAATAAGATTCAGTATAAACATTTACAAAACTTACAATTTGTTAAGAAGATTTTTTGATATATTTGTAGGTTGGGCATAAAAACAGGCCAAAAATTAAAATAGTTGGTATACATTTTAGTTGAGAATCCCAAGCCACAAGTGCATTTGAAAATTATTAACTTATCTACAGAGTGTTCAAACAGATAACTTGTCAACCTATATTAAGAGTATTTACAAAGTTGCTGTCAACAAATCATATACAAAAAACCGGCTAAACCGGCTATACTAACAAGATAGAAAACTATTCAGTTTACCCCGATTAAGTAGCCTAATCAACGCTCAAGTGCAACTTTTTAATATTCTAGATTGTTGCACTCTATGCCAGATAACAGCTATTATTGCATATTTTAATGGTAAACCTCTGTTAGATATATACATTGTAAAGTGTATATTTATTTGAGTGCCCATTTAACGTAACTTTATTCAATTTTTTATACCCTAAACTTATTAAAAATGGGTATAATAGTTTTGTGCAAATGTATATAACAGGCAGAAGAAAGCATCTCCGACATGTATGAACATGTGAATCTCAGAGACTAGAGAGACTTGAATATAGGTGAAAGGGAGAATATAATAAAATAATATAATGTAGTATAATAATATTAATAACCTGTCCGCAAGAATTTTCTGTATGCATAAATATGCGAACGCATGTGTGAGAATGAGATGGCACGATAAGATGGCAATCATAAATTTGTTTTTGTGTGTATTCTGAAGCCCCGTTACAAAATTGCGTGTATGTGTATGTATGTATGGATATGTAAGTGTTTCTAGTCAGCCAATTAGGGATCAGTTCGGGCTGCATTCGTTTTTTACTCTTCTCTGCTTGCTATACGAAATGAGTTAGCCTGCTCAAATTTGGCTACTTTTAAAATGGAAATTTGCCAATAAAATGAATACATATTACAAAGCAGGGTATATCACAGTCGAACCCACTCGAACACAAAATTTTTACTTGTTTCAACTGAATTCATTATTATGAGCAACGTGAACATTTAACTGTTGTTTTTATTTACAAACGTTTTAATTGTTACAAAATAAATTATTACAGGAATTAGCATGTTTGAAAAACGTGACAAACACAATGTAGTCAGAGAAACATATCGATTATAATTAAATTACTTTTGTTATTATACAAATTTTAAATTTATATTTTGTTAAAAAATACTTTATTACACTTAAAACATTATAGATATGTATGATATAATTGTAACATAAAAAGATGCCAAGTCGTAAATCACTCTTAACCACAAAACATATTTGCTCATCCTTCATCCTTACAAACGCATATAAAAAATACCAAATTCAAGGAAAAGATCCTTTTGATTTTACAACCTTTAAGAACTCTTGGCCGAGACCCGCAAGAATTTCCAAGGAATCGTGACAAAAAACTAGGCAGCGCCGTAAAGAAGAACATCGCAGGACCACACGCAATGCTTAGCGTCAAGTAGGTCAATAAAATAGATGTATATATATATTCGAATAGTTGAGTTCCGGTAACCGCGACAAGATTTGATTTTTGACCACCCTGTGCCAGGTAGATGCAACCAAATTGTAGGTAATTAGCCGAGGCAGGTCATAAAAATATTCAAAACGGTTAGCCAAACATCTATTAAATGGGTAATAAAGTAGCGCTAATCCGTTTGTTTACTGACCCGATGCGATTCCCAAAAAAAAGGACAGCTACCTGGACAGCAGCTCACCATCATCCTGCGCATATAAACAGGATATCAATGGGAGAGCAGCAGCATTCCGACAACAAACGTCAAGGCAGCAACAACGACAACTATTACCATGGATACCAGCACGATAAACAACTCGAATCTTTATGAACACAAGAAATTTGCTTCGCAAAAGCGCAAACGTGATGTGGACCATATTCTGGAGCAGAATAAGGAGAATATCAGTGAGCAAGGAGCACCGCCCAGCAAACGCCGTCAGTCGATGAGCTTCTTCCGCCCCTGGCTGGACAATGAGCAGAATATTGAATCCTCCGTCTCCAGCAACGAGAGTCAAAAGCGCAGCTCAACGCCAATTCCTACAGCTGGCATCTATCATGCCAATATGGTACGCCATTTCCAGTCACCTCAACAAAAGTGCAGTGTCAAGGAGCAGCAGCGTCGGGATCGCAACACCTTGTCCTGTTTACTCAAGCGGAGAGCCAATCAGCTATACGATGCACATTTGGCCCAGCAATGTGAACAATATCGTGCACAGCAGGCAGCCATCCTGGAGCAACAGGTTCGCTTCAGTCTCTACTATCGCCAGCTGCTGCAGCAGGCGATCTTCCAGCGGGGAGTCCCAGCTCCAGGCACCCTTCTACCCCAGCAGCAGCAACAGTTCCTTCAGCAAATGGCACTTTCGCAGCAGTTACTGATCTTTGGTTCCCAGCAGTGATTAAACTTTGTTTATACAGATTATTATTATGTGATTTAACAGCCATTGAATGTGATTAGTTGAATAAGTTTTAGCTTTTGTTATTGTTGACTTTAAAATAAAAACCAAATAGTTTATAAAAAACAACTATTTTTGAATGAGTTCTTTTTTATTGAAACCTGAAAATTTGAATTAGAATGGTTTCTGCCTGATTTGACGGCTATTGAAAATATTTGTCAATGATGAATGATGATGAATTCTCTGTACTAAAATCTCAGATTTTGTGAAAATGAGAAGAAATGCTGAAAGCTCATAACAACCGATTGTCGCCTAGGAGCAGTTAAGTTTTGGAGTGCACATAAAACGTCAACTTTACAAAGATTCCCAAATTTGTGTTTGAATTAGGGTTGATAATATATGCACAACAAATCTAACTAAATCTAATAATAATAATAAAGTAGTAATATTAATTATTAATAGAAATAATAACAATAACAATTATTGTTAGCATGTTATGCATATTATGCATAACACGTTATGAAAATATATGCAACTAATATGAGTTTACTTAAACTTATGAAAAAATCATATCAGCAGCTAAACTCGAGTCTGCAAGCGCATTTACGACAACAATTCTAACTAAGACTTGCTAACCAGTTAATGGCATAATAGATTTATTGGTTACAAACTTGAAAATTAAAAATGTTTATTAGTCAAGTTGTTAAATTATCTTATGCAATAAAGAATATTTTTTTTTTAACAACTTTTTAATGTGGTCAGACACAGTTGCAGTTTTCATTATGTTGTTTTTCCTTCACTTCACTTCTTAAGGTCGAGCCAAGACTACGTCAAATGGAAACCGATCTGCAGTCAAATTGCGAAACACCGGCAAATACAATATTGGCTGAGACGAGCCGAGAGCTGAGGGTGCGACTGCAGTTGGCTGAGTGCTGAGTGCGAAGAGCTCAAGTTCAGCAGCTGGTGTGGCAAAGTGTTGCAACCACAAACAGTTTTGTAACCAAACGTTGCAGCTCGCTATTACTGGTTTAAAAAAAAACACAAATGTTGTTTTCAATGTTAACTCAGCAACGAGAGAGCCACAATAGAAGCAACCATGACGGCAACAATGAAAATAGTTGGCATTTGCAAAGTGGTGGAAAAATGGTATCAATTTGGTTAACTGTTGTCGGCGAAAATTTCTGCATTGAATTTTCAGCGCTTGCCACAGCACAGTGCACCATAGGAAGTCGCTGTGGCGCATTATCAAATGGCCTATAATGAAAATTAATAGTAATTAGCTGTTTGGTTATTGCGCAATGCCAAAAAATAAAATCTAAACAGTTAATTGCAAATGGCTACTCAACACGAATACTCGATTTAAATTAACTAATTTATCTAAAGCTGTTGTTGTTGTGCACAACACAGTTAACTGCACTTTGGCTTACTTGAGTCTGTTTTTCTTCTGGCTTAAAGTTGAAGTTTGTTTTTTCCACAGGAACTTCCTTATGAACCAACATTATCTTGAGTACCTATTTGTTTGAAGCGCCTATTGCCAATGAACCATTAAATTTCTGCTTGACTTGGCATATAGAAAGTTGAAACTGATGTATCACATATTGAGAGAAACTGTGGCTAATTTAAAAAATTTAACAGTTCGATTTGGGAAAGCCACTTTTTTGTTGTTTAGTTGAGAAAACAAACATAATTGCACATGATATATTAGTTCTAAGGAAGTACATATATATGTAAATCTTTTTAATTAAAAGTTACTTTGAAAATTCGAGAAAAACAGACAAAATTACTAATGTTCAACTAACAATCATATTTCACTGTGTTAATAAATTTTTGCATCTTTCTTTTTTCAAATCATTGAACATCGGCTTAATCTAATATAATATTGACAGTTAATAATTAATAATCAATGGAGAGAAATATAAAAAAAATATATATGTATATCTAAATTTGATAAAAGGCATTCCGTAATATTCCTTTTTTCTTTTAATTTTTATACACTTTGCCTCTAGTTTTATCTCCAATAATATTTAAAGCTAAAAAGCTCAATTCAAATTTAATTTAAAGTGCTAAATACGGTTCAGATATATGTAAGATAAAAAGACATATAATAATTAAAGTGCACATAATTTTTTCATATTGACAATGCGACAATTCCTGGCATTTTGCCAACAATCAGTTTTAATTGTTTGATCAGTTTTATACCAGCTTAATTTCAGATTTAAATAAGAGCTAGATAATAAGAGACAAATATGATAAATACATATAAAGTAGTTTCTATATTTATTTATTTCTTAAAGAAATCCTTAAATACAACATAACATTAGGGTTAATAATTAATTACTAATTTACAGCTAATAAAGCAAACTTAATGTTAACATTTTGATAATCACACTGTGATTAAATAAAGTTTTTGGCTAACATTGCTTTCCATTGATCAAAAAGTCAATGCTAAAGTTTTTCGAGGGCATTGGAATTGGCACTGCAGGAGCTGGAGTCTTAACTTGGTCATGTTTGACCAGTTGACTGAGATGATTGAAATAGGCTGTTGCCCGCATGCTCTCCTCGACCATCTTGAGATGCTGGTTGGTGAACTCCTTGTACTGCTCCTCGATGGCCACATGCTCGAGTTTCTTGACCCGTCGGCTCATGCGACAGGCGATTGTGTTCTTATTGCGTCGATCCTGATCCTTGGGCGTGCGTTCCCTTTTCGGAAATTTTCGCACCATGTTGCCATGATATTTGCAGATATCTCTTAGGGCTTCGGGACTAATGGATGGTACCAATGACTGCGAAGATGATGCGGACTCCGAGCCATTCGACCCATCGCATATGGTGCTATTGAGGCGACGTCGCTTGGGCAGCGACAACATGAATTCGCTGGAGCACTGACTGCTAGTGTCCTCGTCATTGTAGCTGCTGCTGGCCGCTGTGCCGAGGCGTGAGATTAACTCCTCCTTGATGTGCAGCTCCTCCTCGTCGCTGCGTGATCGCCGCATATCAAACTTCTTGTGGCGATAGCTGATTAAATTCTTGCATTCCAATTTCAGAGCCATGTTTTGCGTTCGCTTGGATTGTCGTCTGTGGGTTGACTGATGTCCTGTGCCGTTGCCAGTGAAGTTTATATAGCGATTGCTCTTATCTTATATGGTTTAGTTTAATCCGCAATCGTTTATGATGTTGTTTACACAAAATCAAAGAGCATTTATATTTTCTTATTTTTTTTTGCAAAACAAAAACAAGATCATAAAATCAGCTGATGGCCTGCGCACGAACCTTCCATCCCGCAGTTTCGCGCATGCGCCGACGCTGCCACAAATCGTTACCTAAGCCCCGTTGCAGCCACCCGCTGGTAAGCCTTTGGTGCCGGCGTGTTTGTGCTTGCGTGCATGAGTGTGACCAGACCTGGATAATGAGCTGCCTTTGGCTATCGCATATGCATACTTACTTCTATTTGGCCAACTCCCTAGGTGGCAAAATGCGCGCCTTTTGTTTGTCTTTCATTCAATTTGCGTTTGTGCCGCTTGCAGATAATTTTCATTTTTCTTTTCTTATATTTCACATTGTCGCAGCTTTGGTCAACAGTTGAGGCGTTGCTATGTTTTCCATGTGTTTCCTTTTCCATTCTATTTGAGTTGTTCAATTTATTTTTCTGTATTTGCGGCTCATTTGTCCGACTGTAAACTATCTGGGTAAAAATGTTCTTTGTGTGCCTCTCAATTGATAAGATGTTGCCGAGCTCTTTGGATTTTCTCCCTACTTGTCTTTCCCTTGTTATTGTTGAGCGTCTCTTCTTGGAATTGGCATTTCTGGTGCATCATGCTGTTGATTTTGATAAGATGCGAAGTGCAGTTTGCTCTGCGTTGTGACTTCAGCTCGGGTTGCAAAAGGCAGACAGACACTGGCATTACGCCAGCTGATAAGATGTTTAGTTTTTGTACAGAGCCGAGATTAATATAATTTAACCTAGATAAATGAATGGTGCAGACATCTGCGGGGTAAAAATGAAGATGCCATTTTTGAACCAAGATAAGACACGAAAGACGAGAAATGCTATTAGGTAGTTTGGCAAATAATAAAAATTAAGAATGATTTCTGAATAGAATAATGTGATTTGTATAAGCACACAAAACACACACAAATAATCAGGGGTGAAGTGGCTATATTTATATTATAGTAACATATACTTAAACTTAAATGTTAAACCAGCAGAGGGGCAAAAGTGCTTAATACAGTAGAAGTAATTAAATAATTAAATGTTAGCTTCCCTTGATTCCACCACCTCTTGCTTTATTTGAAGACTGAATACTAATTTTAATAATAAATAGTAACATTTATTTAATTCCCTGTATAATGCATATTCTAAATGGACATTGACCGCAAGTTGGATATGGGAAGTCCCACAGGGCGTAGATTTTAATAAAGTTGTTTAATAAATGGCTATAATAAAATGGCAAGAGATGCTATCTGTAAATGAGTATGTATGTCAAATTTAGTATTATTTACAGAGTGCTATTTAGAATCACTCAAAAATAAAAATGTATCTGGCCTGACACTTGTTCAGTCTTAATGGTGTCACTTTGTTGAAGTAGTGCTCTAAAAATAAATAAATTGCAGAGTCATTTAATTAGATTCTCTACACACGTGTTGCTACAGCTACTTACTACTTGGCAACACAATGATTTGCACGATTTTTGGGGGGTCTGTCCCAAAAACAAGTATTTTTAAACTAGAATTTTGTCAAATATAGCTGATTGGTTATATATTGATTGCATATTGTAGCTATTTATATACAAAACATGATGTGAATGATCAGATTTAATGAGCTTAGTCGAAATTTAAATGATTTTCAATTTTTATTCTAAATTTAGAAGACAAAGTATTATGTACGAAATACTTTTCTTTTTTTTTTGTTCACATCATATGTAAAAGTAAAAGTTCGATTCGATAGAAACCCATTGGGATGAGACACTTAAACTAAGCGAAATGAGAGTATAATTAAATGTGAATATTTCTATGCAATAGCATTTGGGATGTTACAAAATACAGTTAAGTATTAGTATTAGTTTTGGCAACTTCGATGAAGCAGAAGCTATTTCACGCCTGGGTAGTGCTGCTGCTGCTCGAGTGGCAGCCTGGCCAACAGATTCGCATTAGCCAAGCCAATAATCAGCAAGACAAGGAAGCATTAAATGGCTTGGAGCGCATCGAAACATTGGACAGCTGCCGGTAGTTGTGAGGGTGATTTGATTGGGCACGAACAGATGGGGGGAATGATCAAACTTCACGACTCTTGTCTAGGGTATTTAATAATGTCGTTTGTATTTCGCTACTGATTTTGTTTTGGTCTTGCCTTTTGCTCAGCGTCGTCGTCGTCGTCGTCATTATTATTAATTCCAAGCTATTTTCGTTTCAACGACGACCCCCCCTTCCCACCCAATCCCTGAGCTCTGTTCCCGACTGTCTGAGTGCCCATTATTTGTTACTGCTGGTTCGCTCGGGGCACAGCACTGCGTTGACTCACTATTTTCGCCATAAATACAACGGACGACAAGTCGTCGAATCAGATGTCGCTTCGCATTTGCATGAGCCGGGGGCGTCGTTGTCTAATTTCATCTACACCTGACCATATTCCCAATAAAACTGAAATTTTCGTTGTTAAAGGAAAGTTCAAATATTTTTATTAAATTTTTTTAAGAAAATGGCAAGTGTTTTGAGTGCATTTATTGTTATTGCCGCGCTTCTGGGCGTCAGTTTGGCAGCTGAAGAAGGATTTACGCTGCCACCAGTTGAATTTAAGCCCATCACAAAATTGGGTGAGTATTGGAAATTTATTCGAACGTGATTTGTTGTGAACAGAATTTCTAAGTTCGTTTCCTAAGTCTTTTAATTTAGAAAATATATATAATTTTTTTTTTAATTTTTGAAACGAATTTGCGAGTGTGCGGGATTGAAAGGGTGATGTTAAAGTGCTTTCTAATTATTTGTGTATAAATATTTATATTGCAAAAACTTACATTTTTACGTGTTATGTATATAAATGTATGAACGGCTTTACAAGTTTTGCCTATATGCATCTTATCTGAGTTGGGTTTGTGTAATAGTATCACCCACAAAATCATATAAGTTTTTTTTGGCATAAATAACAACAAAAAAAATTGTTCAATTGGTAGATAAATAACAATAATTATAGTAAAATGCAAATCGAGTAGCAACAATGATGGGAAACACGCAAAAGCTGTGCAAATTGTAAATGAAACCATTACGTGTGCTAAAGTTCAATTTCTAATAGAATTTAGCAAAATTTGGCTTAGGTAAAAAATATTGCATAATATAAATATAAAAAAAGCTATTATAAAGTTGCATGGTAATAAATTTGTTGATCAAATTAGCTTAACTTGTTTTTTTTTGCTTGTCTATTAATTGTTAAGTGTATAATAGCTGTTTAAATGGTTATTTTTGGCAATTCAAAATACGTGACGGCATGTAAATTAATGATATACCTGTATATAAAGTGCAGTGAAGTTAATAAATAAATAATTAATATTCCTGAAGGGAACAAGCCAATCTTATGAATAAATAAAAGTACTGATTTGATAGCCAAGTTTTCCTAGTATGGATAACAATTTCAGAGTACTCAAAACAAACGCAATTAAATTTTTTGAAAATAAATTTGTAGAATTCACATTCTTTTTTCCTTTTATTAATGTTAAGCATTAAGTAAGAAAATAAATATTTTACTCAGTTTCGGCATTAAAATAGAATACTCAGAAACCTTGACCAATAAAGTCGAGAAACTTTCCGCTGAGTCGATTGGAGCAGGTTGCAGTCAATTGCCACTTCCGCTAAATGGCCTTCCCCTGCCGCAGCGACCGTTGCAAAAAGCCTTCAGTACAAAAGATTCAAGCGACAAACTTGATACGGCTGTGCGATATGCGCTACAATGAAACGCTTATCCAATGCTTAGTCACAAAATTAGCAATTAAATGTTTTTTTGTCATACAAAATGCTTCAAGTAATCAATTTAAAATCTAAACAACAACTAATTAATATAGAAAGTGGGCAGGAGGCAGGGGTGGCTAGCAATTATGTGCGACAAAAGCGGAATTCTCGTCTAAAATATCACGATCTGTGCATAAAGCGCAAAGATCACAGATGATATGAGATACCTATGAAATTTATGTCAGGGAAATGCTACTGAATGCTTTTTATGTTTAATTGTGCTCATTAATTATTTGCATTTAATTTTTATATGACACAGCCGCCGATATTCCGACATGCAATCAAGCAGATGCAAATATAAATGAGTGCATTAAACAGGGATTCCAGCAGCTGACGCCACGCCTTAAAAATGGCATCAGTGATCTGAATATACCACCAATGGATCCCTTCCTGCTGGGCAAGAGCTCCTACAACTACAACTCGGGTGTGCTGCAGGGCCGCATTGCCATGCGGAATGTGATGGTGCATGGCATCAGCGAGGGCATTGTGGACAAGGTAGACTATCGCCTGAAGAACAATCGCGTACGCCTGGAGATGCTCAGCCATATACCGCAGATGCTGGCTGAGGGCGCCTACAAGGCGGACATCAAGCTGAACGACATGAAGATAACTCCAAAGGGCACCTTCAACATTACGTTGAGTAAGTAAAATAATAATACTGATTGTAATTACTGTCTCGTCTAATCAAATTTGACATTTTAGCCAACGTCAGCATGAAATCGCGCGCCACGGGCGAACTATACGAGCGAGACGGTCACACTTATTTGCGTCTGACCAAGCTCGAGGCGGAGCCCAAAGTGGGCGACATGCGCATCTATGCCAATGGCCTGGTGCCCGATCCAGCGCTGAGTGAGTGCACACACAGCATAATCGCATATATAACAGTATACTTATATATATATATCTATATTACCAAATTCACAGATGATGTCATTCTAAACTTTATCAATCAGTACTGGCGCCAGCTATATCAGGCTATGCTCCCAGAAACTATGGCCATTTGGGAGCCTCTAATGATCAAAGCGGGCAATGATTTCCTGGCTGCTCTGCCATTCGATTTGATTGTCACAAAGGATTAAGTTCGTTGGAATCTCTGGTGGGCTCAAGAGATCATATTATTGGTAAAAGCGTTGTTCAAGATGTTAACTTAGTTAGTAAACAAATAAAACGATCAATTATAATTAAGAGAAAATTGTTACACGTTGTTTAAGCTTTAATGTACTAGCCAAATGGAGAGGGGCTTACCACAGATACCAATTACCAACAAGTCAATAAGCTTAACAGTGGCAAAAAATCAGTTAACACTTGATTATTCAATATACATTTATGGTAATAATTTTAATTGATTCAGACGACTTTTTTTTACATTTCTGTAGATCTATGAAACACTTCAATTAAAACTGTGTTTAATATTCACCAATCCTTTTTAATTAAGGGTTTAAATAAGCTGCATATATTATAAAGTGCAGGGTATCTAAGAGATGAGCATTCTTAACTAGCGAACATTTTAAATATTTGTATAATTTACAAATATAAAATCGATTGCAATTTATATATTTTAATAATTTTTATTTTGTAGGAAGTTACTGAAGTATTTTTAGGATATTGCATCGAATATTTTAAACAAATACCGAATAATAAATTAATTGAGACCTTCTCAATTTTATATTGTAAGTATTAGCTAGTTCATATGGGTCTAAATAAATTGTTCTGTAATGCTTTGGCAATTAAAAGTCAATTAAAAAAAATGTTGCAAAGAATGTTAGATCTTAAGTTACCCTGTACCTATTCTCTTTTAAGCATAGCTATTATTAATATAAATATAATTTTGCAAATGCTTTTGATCAATTTATTAGTCTTTGATAATCTCAAAAAAAAAATGTATCCTTCTACATTATGTAACATGGATACTGAAATGCTCTATTAATAATATTCTATGTGTTTAGGGTATAGTTATTAAGCTTATTGTCAACAGGTTGTTATTGAAATGATTATTGTAAGTAATTGTAATATTCAATTCATAAGTATTATGCGGTGCTCGGCGTTAATATAGTTTGAACTGTTTTCCATTAAATCATTTGACATTAAATCAGTAGCTAAGCCGGTTTTCAATCAGTCAAAGTTAATTTGCCGATAACATTATATATTTACAGGTAGAAATGTTTCTTTAATAAGTCGATGTGACTAACTTAAATATTTATTTATGAGAATAAAACAGCGACACCCAGTGTTATGTGAGCTCAGTTGGAAAGTGTTTATACTAGCGACAGGTTGATGTTGACTCAACTAAGGATTATTAAATCGGAAAGGATACTAAAATCAGTTTAAACATTATGCTGTACATTGTGGTGGCAACGCTCTGCCTTCTGGCAAGTGGATCTCAGGCGGCGCCTGCGGAAGTAGCAAGCAATTCTGATTGTGTGTATAAAGTTGAAGCACATTGCGCATACGCAGGGTATAACATATTTAATTCTTTGATTTTTAGCCCTCGATTTGCCAGAATGCCCTCAGGGTGCTGACAATGCTGCCGAATGTATCAAGTTCGTATTTAATGCGATGTTGAAGCGTTTGAGATTTGGTGCACCGGAATTAAATATAGAGCCTTTTGATCCTTTGATCATAAATCGAACGAGTTTTCAGTACTCAAGTGGAGTGGTTAAGGGTCGAATTTCGGTGCGTAATGTGAAACTTTTTGGCCTAGCGGATCACAAAATCCAGAAACTGAGTATGAAAGTCAAAGGTGACAAGGTAAAATTCCAATTTGTCTCGACCATACCCAAAGTGAATATGAATGGCAATTACAGAGCGGAAATGCAGGTCAACTCGCTGCATTTAAAGCCCAAAGGCAATTTCAACATAACGATGTGTGAGTAAAGAAATATATAAGATATTAATATATATATATATATATTATATATATTTATCTACTTGTTGCAGTTGATGTAGAGAACCATGTGGTTACGGAAGGCGATATTATTAGCAAGAATGGACACAAATACTTTCGTTTCACCGATATCGATTCGGACCCAAAGATTCGAGATTTGACCATTAAGGCCAATGGCTTATTTCCGGATCCTGAATTGGGTAAGTGTGTGTGTGTTAGCTGATTTCGCAATCATCGCTTAATTAATTTGTTTGACAGATGAGATTGCACTCAATGTGGCTAACAACTACTGGCGTGATATCTACGGCATTATTTTGCCGGAAACGAGAAAGTCCTGGCTTCCTGTCCTGCTGCGCGTTATTAACCAGGCTTTGATAAATGTGCCAATCGATGATATTATCCAATCAAGCGAATAAGAAAGCGGCTGTATTTGTGTATGTTTTGTGATTTCTCCTAGTTATTAATTGTATTTGTATGGACATTTCTTAATTAAACCCGGTTACCTCTAATAATATTTGAAACGGTGATTAACTGGCAATTATTAAAATTTAGGCGCAACTCAGCTGTTGCACAATTAACGGGCAGATTGAAACAGGTTTTAATTGATTTGGTCATGCCCCAGTTTCATTTAGCATCAAATTATGTGCCTAAAAAGATTAACTCACTTTATGTTTAGTGCCCACCTAATGCACCCAGTTAATGGGGTTAAGTGCACAGCAAGTTGACCTTCAAAACTACATACATATCTATCAATTTATTTACATTCGAATGTGTTCAAGTGCATTTTGTGTGAAATTAAGCAATGAGTCGACGACGATTTGAAACAACTTCAGTTTGAGAACAACTATCACTTATATAGTCACTTTAAAGTTGTTAAAGAAAGAGAAAATGTTTATGTCTATTTTTATCAAAAATCATTCGTAAAAATTGCAAATAGATTGATGTGCTTATTGGAAATTAATGTATTCTTACACATTTGGTATTTTTGCATATGCACAAGAGTGGAAATTATTTTTTGATTTTTATAATGTAATCTGACGACGAGCTAAAATTTATAGAAAAATTTAAAATAGAATATAATCAGATAAAGTTAAAAAAATAACCTTATAAACTAAATTAAACAAAATATAATTAAAACAAGTCGATTTAAAAATTCAATAAAAATAAACAATAATAAACTAGCATAAAATGGTGATTATAAAAGTCTTTATGTAATTTCTTACGAGGATTGGGGAAACTGAGAAATAATCCATTTAAACCACATAATTTTATGTTTTAGTCCCTCAGTCCGCGGCAAGTAAAAAGTTAAGTTTCTTTAAGCTATTTAACTACTCTACAAATACAAAAAATTAATATCCTACCTAAGTAAATTGCATTGCCTACTTCAAGGTGCTTGGCTCAATTCGCAAGTGATACAACCATGACCCGATAGTAAGCTCCGATAGTTGATTCCTTTGGATTCTCAAGGTGGCGAAGCATAAAATACATATTATGGACAGGAGCACTCTTGAGTGTTTTAAATGTCGGGCAAGCTCATTTAGTATGCAACATTTCAACATTATGTCTGTTTCAGGTGTCTGATTACGTCAACCAGAGTAATGTCTGTTGGCCGTCGAACTTGGTTTATGGGGCATAAACAAGCACTAAAGGTTGACATAAAAAATGCAGGTTGTAGATTTCGTATCGCATAGAAATTAAGGTAATATTCCATAGGCCAGCATTTGCGCCCAGGTCATCGCGTTAATACACTGTGATAAATCAGCAGCTCATTATTATTATGAGAGTGTGTGCCGCACACGTTAATGCATATATGTCTTATAAGCGTCGATCAAAGGAGATGTGCCTAGCATATTTCAACAATTGTTGTTGACACAACATAATATTTTAATTACCTAATGAATATGCATGGCACACAATCGAGTGTCGTCTGCTGACAAGACTGGCCGGGCATAATAAGCATAGAAGCATTAGAATTGCCAAAAGATATTGTGACGCATTACCAAAGCAACTTGTTTGGCTAATCGGAAGTTCAAACGTGAAGCACTCAGAGTGCAACAAATTGGCTGTGAGTTATGCATTTCAACAAAACCAAACAAGTCACGTCGATCACCTTGGAAATGTAACGCCTCAAAACTTCAAAAATATAGTACGCAAGTTTGTGGTAAGAGATTTACAACTGGCCTACATTTTACTTAGTTGCCAAGAGTTGAGGAGAGGGCGAGTCCAATGCCTCGTCTACCCTCAGTGCTTGTTCAACTACAGCAATGTGACTCAAACTGTGACTGCAATTGGAATTGGGATTGGAATTGGGATTGTGGGAGTGTAGTTCATGGGAGCAGCTGACAGTTTCCTCATTGTTATAAGATTGATTGATTTGTGGGTGCAATTTAATGATTGACATTGTCTCAACTGATTTATGTTTACAAGCAAAAATACCCTGTACAAAATATTATTGTTACTTTAGTGCGAATCTTTCAATCTGTCATAGCGAAGTAAGTAATAATTTTTAGCTTCGCTTCACAGAGTTTATATCCAACAATTATCTGAAAGTCTTTGTAATTATAAAAATAATTCAAAGCCTTAGAACTCAAACTTGAATAATTATAAATATAATAGCTTTTTTCAACTTCAAGCTTTTAAATATCAGCAGATTTTACCCTTGAAAGTGCATTGCTCAAGCTTAGTATTATATATATATATATTGTATATTATGGTAAACAAAATTTATTACCGTCCTAGGAAATTATAAAACAATTTGCTTTGCAAACTTTTTTTTCAGTGGCAATAAGAGTAACAAAATTTTGTACTATGAGAATGCAAAATGAATTCTTTATCTTCCTGTAACTAAACAATTTCCCACAAAATATTAATTTTAATAAATTGTTCTTTTCAAATAACTAGAAAATAATGTTGTATTAAGTGATTTAAGTTTTATAAACGGTTTTGTAATTATGTATAATTATACATAATTAAAACCACAACTATGATGTAATTATATCTAAGCAATAGTAATAAATTTATGAAAATAGATTTACAAAAATATATACCCATAATAATTACAATAGTTTTTTATGAAAATTAAAAATGGCATTGACAAAATTTGCGCAAAATTTTAAATGATTTAGAAAACATATATACAGAACTTCAATATCATATAACTTTGTTAAAAATCTATCTATCTTGTTTCAAGTTAAATTAAATTCTATATTTATTTATTCTGAAAATAACATTTTATTTAGAAAGCAAACAAACGAGACTTGTAATTAAATAAATATATAATATAATTTAAATTATACCAATATCTGAGACGTGATATAAATTTACCGCACTTAACATTCAAGTGTGGCTCTTAGTTATGCCAACTCATGCAGAGCATTTCAAGTACAGTGCTACCCAAACTGTGATGCACATGTTCTCAAATCAACTCAGCAAACTCAACAAATCAAAAGCTCCGAAAGCTCAATCGGCGCGCTCCAAAAGCCTTCGAATTGGATATTTGTTGTTGTGGCTGATGATTTTTTTTTTGGCAGCGTGCGCATGGAAAAACTTAAAAAACCCGAGTTGAAAACTATAAATAAACGTGAGTTTTATGCAGCGCTCATTTAAAGATTTGCAAGCAGCGCGTTGCCAACAAAATCGTTCGCTGATTTTTAAAGTTTGCAGTAGCATTTTTTTGTGTGTCTTTGGCAATTGGCTAGTTAGCTAGAGTGTAGTGTAGGAGTGTGTGTGTGTGTGTGTGTGCTTTTCTGTCAGTGTTTGCGATTGCAGCAACAATTGCAGTTAACCGAGAAAACAACAGCAACAACAAACATTAAAAATTCGTGTAGAAATAAAAGTGAAGCCGGTTTTAAAAATTACGCAAAAACAAAAGCAAGCGAAAATTGCATACATTGTTCGTTTGTATGTGTATCTGAGTGTGTGTGTGTTTTTGTGTGTGTTTGTGTTGAATCAAGCCACAAAATCGTCAAAGCACTACAGAAATTCAATTAAAACAAGTTTACATTGCCAATTGTGAAAAGAGCGTTGTCCAAATTAGCAAAAACAGCAACTACATAAAAAGAAAAACATAAAAAAAAAATCGATATGCAAGCGTTTTACATTTTGATAACCATCGCGGCTGTGGCACTCGGAAGTGTCGAGTCCGCCATACTGCCAACATCCGCCCCAGACGAACTTAGTGGCGACCCCCAGCAGGCCGCCTTCTCAACAGACTCCCAATTCGATACAGGTACATGTATATATGTTTTGGTCACCTCTTATGCAACCAGACTGCAAGAACTTGATATTTAAATGACAAGCGAAATCAAAAATCAGAGCTGTTAAACAAGTTTGTTGCCAGAGTCATTCATTTGCCAAAGTGACAATTGAAAATGGTAATTGAACTGAATAATATTGTAGCTGAGTTGGGTGACAAATATATGAAAATCAAAATCTGAAGTTTTCGAAGACTAAAGCGAATTGCGCAATTGTGCTTTGGCGGAAATTGTAAACAGGAAATGCCATGATTGGAATTTAATAAATTAAACTTCAATAGATCATGATTACGTTAGGAAACTAAACACACTGAGATAAATTATCGCAATGCAACTAATAGTAAAAGGTATGAAACTCTATCCCCAAAACATATCGAGTTATGTCAGCAACAATTATATCAAACTAGAGAATTACGGTCTGTAGAAATCTCAAAATAGGTCATTCATAGTAATAGCGAGTGTAATTCGGTGACTAATCCATTGTATTGCGATTGAAAAGATTACGCGATCTATTTACGCCTACAACCTTCAAATCCCAATAAAAGCAGCTTACAACAATCGGAGCGATTTTTTATCTTAATGTGTGACTTTAATGAGATTTCTTTAAAAGTAATGCTATAGAAATTAGCAAGTCAGCCTGCTCAAAATAAAAAACTTTTTATTTGTTTTGGCTTTTAACACCTGAAACAACACACAAAATTTTGAGCAGCTTGAACTTGACATATATTTTCGTTTTTTTTTTTATTTTATTTATTTTTGGCTCGTGTGAGTGGTAAAAGTTATAAAACCGCAAGACAGCATTAACAAAAAACGCACTGAGTGTGCAGTTGCTGTCAAACTGTTATACGCACTAGGCGTTGCAAATATAAAAAAAATATATACATATTGATTGACTATGCAAAATAGACGGCAGAAAAATCAAACAAACTACGTCAAATCGAAAGCAAGTCGAACGAACTAAAACTGAATTAATTTAAACAACTACAGAGAAAAAAGTGATTTGTATGTATATATTTGGACGCTTGCGAAAAAGAGATCGCGTCAAAAGCAGCGTCAACAAAGAGCTTGAAAACAACAACAATAACAGCAACAAATAAAAAAAACCGGCTGCTTATGCGCGCATTTCTTAAACGCACAAAAGCTAAAAACTGACCTACATCAATGCGAAAAACGGCGACTGCGTCGCTGGGCGTTTGAGTTTTGAGGCAGTTGCAGTTGTAACTTGTAACTTGTAACTAATTGCGTAAAAAGGCGAGCAGCAATAGCAGTAAAAAAATAGTAACTACAGCAAACCCAAACAAATTTATTGACATTTGCACTGGGAGCGCAAGCAAACGAAAGACTTAGGCAACGAACTTCACGACATTTGCCCAAAGGCGCCATTAAAAATAAAACTAGCTCGCACACATTTGTGACGCCTCTCACAGATGTAATTAATGTCAACGCGTTGACTGCGAATAATTTGAATATAGTTTTTTATTCGTTATTTTGTCTCGTTCACCTTTGACATTGAACTTGTCAGCGAACAACGAAAACACAAAGTCACTGAACACGCAAGCGTTCAAAATGTGGCAAACCAAATTACAGGCTACATAATTGCTGGCCAAATCATAAGCCTAATCCGTTTTAAGATTATAGCTGACTATATCTGAAGGGTAAACTACGCATTGTATGCCTCTGCTTCGTGCCAAATTAGCTATTTTAAATACGTGGGTTATTTTCTGATATAATCGCAGGGAATACTAAATTTAATTGCCATCCTTGTTTTCCATTTCCGCTTTACAGATTCATGAGTAGATTAAACCTAGTGAATTCAAATGTTATTTGCATTTCTTTAGCCAGGCCTAAAATGACGCAATAATGTATTGCAAATATTTTGACAATTTGACGGTCTGTCTCACTAATACTGATCCAAAATTAAATTGATTATATGCTAATAGATAAACAGGAGCTGGGATTAGGAATTTAAATGATATTTAAAATATATCCATTAATATGAAGTATTACAGTTTTAAATATAAATCCTAAGAATAAGTATCAACATGTGGAATATTTATTACTGAGCAAAAATATATATATATATATATTTTTTTTATATATATTTGTCCCATATTAGATTTAGACCTTTTAACTTAAACTTTGGTACCTTCACAAATTGCTAACATTTTGAGTAATTTTAAACTAGAGCTATTAATAGGAAAAAGTTTACTGCAAAATTAAAACAAGAAAATCCACTGACTGCAAATACAATTACCACAACTCTTGTGAGGGGCACAGATCGGAGACCTTGACTGCGAGGCGTCGTTGTCACCTGTCGCCCTGACACAAAGCACACAACAACAACAATTTGAATGTCAAAACTGGAGAAAAACCAGTGCTGAGCATGTCAAACTGTAAAATGTGGCATGCTTGGTTGGGTGACTCGCAAGGCGCTATGCGCCATGAGGCATGATGCATGCCTGAATGAGCTTAATACGCACACTCTTAGCCCAACCATGACTTAAACGACTATTATTCGACTTTTGACCAACACCAAATGCTATTTACTAATCTCAGCCACTTTCGCCACAGTTACTGCAGCAGAAACATTTGATGCTAGCCTCGGCAGTTGCAGTCTCAGCTCGTCGGATCTGGATGAATGCATAAGTGGACTATTCAAATCGATTGTGCCAAGACTGAAGAATCAGGGCCTGCCAGAGTTAAACATGGGCTCCGTTGACCCGTACATCTACAAGCGTGGCATATTTCGGTACACGAACGATGGCATACAGGGTGGCCTGCTCATCAAGAACATGGAAATCTATGGCATCAGCGGTTTGAAAGTCAACAGCGTGTCATCCAATTTCACGGACAGCGGGTTTGTCATCAAGTTGGGCGTGGAGCTGCCACAGCTGAAGGCTGGCGGCTACTTTAAGGCAGATGTCAAGTTCGGCGGTCTGCGTCTCGTGCCCAAGGGACCATTCAATATAACAATTGGTGAGTGGTTCTGTACTCCATCGATTGCTCGCATACTTAATATTTCGATTTTAATTAGACAACGTTAAGGCCACCGTTCTGACCGATGGTCATATTGAGAAGCATCCCAGCGGCAAGCAAAGTTTGAGCTTACATCGACTGAATGCGAATGTCAACGTTGGCAACGCACGTGTCTTGGCCAATGGCATCTTCTCGGATCGCAATCTGAGTGAGTAGCTGGCGCTGGCTCATGATCTGGCTTTTATTAAACCATGTTTTGTTATTTGCAGATGCTATGATTTTGAATCTGGTCAATGAGAACTTGCCGGAGATTACGCGTGTCGGTATCCCCGCCACCCGTGAGCAATGGGCTCCCATTTTGGTTGCGCATATCAATGAGTTCTTCGCTCCGGTTCCTATAGAGAAATTGTTGGTTGAGTAAAGTGTTCGATGCTTCAAATTTTCGCATTTTATAGCTAGTTAGTTCTTAATTATTATTTACAAAATATCAATAATTTTTAATGCTGCCTCCAAATAATTAATCAGCTTTTTGAATTGTCAGCGACTTAACGACAAGAATTGTTTCTTGAACAGCACAAAATGTATATTTATTTATGTCATTTAAGCAAAAAAAAAACCTAACATATTACAATCCATACAGAAATGTTTATACATTTCCAAATTATTAAATTCGAATGTTGAAATCATAAATTATTTTTTAATTAGCAGAAGAACGGAACAAGTTTTGCAGCCATTGGAAACATATCGTTGCTCCTAAAATAAGGCAACAAAATATAATTCATATGAAAGACTACTTTTTAAACATGTTGCATACTTTTTAGCATTTAAGATAAGATGAAAAAAGGTATTGGCGAAATTTCAAAAACATATTAATTATATGAATGTTCAGGATCAAAGGCAAACCTTTAAATATGTATGAATATTGAAGAGTAAATAAATGGCTGAGTTAATAATTAATTTTACCCCTATTATAATTTGAACTTTCGCTTGAGTAAAATAATTTTACAAAATCAATACACATTTTTTGTTTGAATATTTTTCATTTAAAGTTATTTTCGTCGAATCGTGTTGAAGTAGACTTTGTTATTGGTCTTTCTCCAGCTGTCTCTTGACTTTGAAGCCTGCTCACTTCAGCGAAATGCTTTTAAAAATACAACACTTCAAAACGAATCGAGAACACTTTGCGATCAATCAAAAGGCAATTGCCCCTTTGGCATCCAATTATAAAAAATTAGTCGGCAAAATGTTAATCGATTTTGCCATGTCGCCAATAGGTTGAGGCCACCATGTCGGTGTCACTTGAGATCATCACACATTCACTAAAAGTGGACGAGCATTTATTCATTCAGCGAGGAGATCAAGTGGGCTAACAATGAACTGGCCAATTCTTGCCAACAATTGACTTCATTTGAGATATTTTTAACACCTAAAGCATGACAATGCACTTTGACATGATCTTGATTTATTTGAGTTTTAATTGAATCCTGCATAGCATTTCTCCAACAGATCAAAGAAATACGCTCGGATTTATCGTAAAATTGCGCATATTATTTGGCCAATGAAAACCAATTCAACCAACTCTGAGGTATACTTGGAATAAGAGAGGAAATGAAAGCGGTAATTTATTGGTTTATATATCCGTTAGCTATTCATTAGAAGCTTGAAAAATGGCCTATGTCTTGCTTTTGGCTTAAAGAGCCTTGCTTGACCCGTTTTCTTATTAAACATATACAAAATACCAGCTAGAGCAAAAAATACCCTTGCCTCACTTTAGATGCGCGGCATAAGAATAAATGAATTATAAAAGTCTTAGTCAATTTTAAACGGAAAGTTGATACAGTAGCTAATGTTGATACAGAGAAAAAAATTAAGGAAGCATTCTAAAAAATGTGTATAAATTTTTGTCTTAGTAAAAAAAGGATATTAATAAAATTTAATTTAAGGAATGTAAGTATTAGAAGTGCTGTGCTATTTAAAAAAGTTTACTATTTACACACTTTTATTAGTTCAGGCCATAAATACATATCTGGGTTCTTGGTCGTTTAATAGCCGTACAGCTTTCAAGACCCGGTCTAAATCCCAGCTTGTCTGCAACTGGAGCAACTTGCGTGTTTGTGATATGTCTGACCAACGGGCCAAGGAAGCAAAGGAACGCCACTCTGCCACTCAATAATAGAACTAGTTTACAAATGCAAACGGCATAAGCAAATGAAGTAAGCAAAAATCTGGTTAAAAGGTAGCCAAAAGGCGGCCACTACAACGCCTACCAGGCAAATCAATGTGCGAGAGTAATTGACGTATCGGCTGCCTCTGCGTCTGCGTCTGCGCCAAAGTCGCAGTCGACGTCGCTGTCACTGTCGTCGACTATCGGCGGCATAGCTGTTAACCAAACTACGTTGCCGGCACTTGGCTCAGAAGCTCGCGGATCTTGCTTGCCCACGGTCCTGTTTCCAATAAGTGCGCGCCAACTCGGGTGCGAGCCAAGAGTCCGACAAAGAAGTTCTTAAGAGTCGTCTGCCCGTCCAGGTGAATGCCATCGGGCAACGTGCGTCGCATTCTAAAAGCCACGAGACGCGATTCGGTTTGCGGTTTTTATATTATCTTGTACCATTTGTATATGGGTCTGCAATTCCCGCTGAGTTGAAACGAAAACAAAATAGAAAAGAATATCAAATAAAAATAAAATGTTTGCATTTTTGCGAATTTTATTACTTTGTGTGCATTTGTTGCATTTTAAAGCGACATTAGCCGAGAATGTGCCATCGATCGGAGCATCAGCCAGAACCATATCGGATCAATTTGTGCAAACCAGAGCCGTTGAGTCCCAGGCCGCTGTCAATGCCACCGTTGAGCCAGATTTTGCTGCCCCTTCGAACGGTGAGTAATACGGAAGCTTGAGAAAGCCCTCATGAAAAGTGAAATTGCCAGAGCAGAACAAAAGACTTAGGAAACGAACTTTCTACTTAACAAGCGATTTTTCATTGGTATTTATTTAATGCGGAAAATTTGCAAAATTTGCTTACAAAATTTGTTATTTTTTAGAATATTGATTATTATTTGTTTTTAAGAATAATTAATAATGCAAGCGATTTTTCGATATTCTCATTTGAATCTCTTGTGTTTATTGATAAATTATTGTTTGCTGCTCACTAATTAAATTAACTAATTATTTATATTTACTTAAGAACCATTTCAGTTCGCACTTTTGCTAACATTTTACACACACACATTTTTACATCACACATAAGTTCAATGACTTTGTGCTACGTTATAGTATCTAATAAATTTATGCATGGCACGCAGCAGCATTATTTGTTGTGACCTTCAGAATCCCATAATTCGCATGTTGACAATATAAAGAATGAGAATTATTGGGAATTTACGCTTTCTCGACTACGGTTTTGGAGCTGCGTCCCTTTGTTCCACATTGTAATTGTAATTGCGTTGTTTACTTTCTACTCCAAAATAGACAACAAATGTCGCAATGAAGGCGTATTTTATAGAGTTACCAAATTGACTTACTTCCACACAGTTAACGGGGCTGAAACTGAAACTGTGTGCTTGTCATCTGTCAATGGCCTCAACATTTATTTATTGCCAACAATTGAACAATTGAGCCTAGGCGTGATTTTCTCAAACGTGTGGCAAAATAAGCCCATTAATTGATTTTGGCAGCGAAAATAAACTGTTCACTAGAGCAAATTCATTGTGTAATTGAGTTGAAGGAACATCGAATTGTTAATCCTCTGCTGGCAGATATGGCCATAAATAAAATTTACATGGACACGCTTGCCCAACCAGATTAAGGCCTCATATCCCGGGTCAGATTACACATTCTGAAGTTTATTTCATTTTTTTGTTTCAGTCCAGTTTAATTTGTGCATCGAGTGGAAATGACTAGACTAAAGGGTGTCATTTCTGTGCCCTCAGCTTGATGATTGCCCCATTCCCATTTCAGTGTTGCATTATCTTTAAAGCCATTCGACACTAAACTTTTGCAACTATTTTGACTGAAATCTAAATGAAATCTCCAAAGTAATATGTAATAAAATATAATTAGACTAAATGGACGAGAAACGTAAATACTTACAGAACTAGAGTTCATTAGCCTTTGCATACTAGAAACTATTCCACAGTGAGCCATAGTTTTTAAGCCAATTTGTCGTGTGTTGACAAAGTAGAAAAGTTAGAAAAAAAAACCACAAAAGAAGACCAACCAATATTTACTTAACATTTGTTCACGCTACGAGTTCCAATTCGAAGCTGGGGTCCACGCTTCGAGTGATTACTCAATATTTTGACATTTCTGTACGAAAAAAAAAAACATATGACAAAAAAACAATAGCCAGAATATTGACAATAAACTTAAGCGCTTTTTAAGCTGAATGACAATTGCTGTGCCATTTTTTTTTTTTGTCATGTCTGTTTTACTTATTTTTTATCTCTTTGGTTTTTGTGTTTAATGTGCGCCTTTCAACGCACAATTGACAACATTTCTTTGTAAGCCGCCGAGTCGCTCCCCCTAAGCAACTTTCTACTGTCACTTGTCATATTTATGCAAGTGTATACATACATACATATACATATGTATGTTCGTATGTTTCAAGCCAAATGACAGCTTCTTAAGTGTGATCTGGTCTGCTTTTGTGCGTTGGCTTTTGGTCATGTTGTTCTCTCAAGTTAACATAAATCTGCCATTTGTTTAATTTATTTATCATTTCGAGTGTGGCTCACATTATCAAAGCTGAACTTTATTAATGCGACTGCCAAAAAAAACAATCGGGTAAATGAGTCGTTTAGTGGTCTTTGTGTGTTAAGTGCTTTATGAGTAAACATTGTGTGTGTTATAAGCTGTTCAAAATAAAGCTGAATGCCCTTTCTTGTTCAACATATCCCTTTATTGCTTAAGATTTATTTTTAAATATTTGAACAAAGTCGATTATAATCGATTAACAACAAATTCTTATTTATACTCGAAGACAGAGTTGCGCAGCAAGTTTTGTGAAATATAAGTTGACACTTAATGGTGCAAATGGTTAATAATATTTATTATATAGAAAATAAATATTCACACGTGTTTCGGCCTGGTCGTGGACAAGGCCTAATGGAGACAATGTTGCTGACTTGTTACGCATATCAAATAAGCATTTTGTGAATGAGATTTGCATATTACAACGCAGACTTTTGCACACACACAATAAACAGCCAAACCAAAATGTTAGTTTGGATGAGACATTTATATTATTGAATTTTTGGCATATTGTGAGTCATTGGACTTGAATTCGAGTTTAAAAACAAATCCCCGTAGAAAGCCAAAACAATTATTACTCATTTGGCCCAAATCATGCAAAACATTTTTTTTATTTTTTATTAATGATACACAAATCGCATTTGATGGATTTTAAATTGTTGTTGTGACAGCTGTCGAGCACCGTGCCAATCACAATTGGTACCCAAGTCTTGCCAGATCTTGTCAGATCTTTAATTTTGTAAATAGACTTCAAAACATTTGAATCACTTATTGTTTATTAATTTACTTTTTCCAAATTGGAAGGTAATGCCCGCCAGCAGCGACAATTCTTCTTTGATCCCAGTCTCTTTCTGATGCAAAATGGTCTGACTGGCGCCAGCGCCTGGGAGGGCTCCAGATGCCTGACCATGAATGGTCAGCTGGGCGCTTGTGTGCGCATCCAAAGTTGCCAGCAGTATTATCGCGCTGTGCGGCAATTGTCCTTCATCGCAGTGCGTCAATGGCCGCCCACAGGATCTCTGGGTTTGGGTGCAAATATTTGCAACTTTTATGATCAACTGGGACGCGTCAATAATGGCATCTGCTGCACAAATATGAATGGCAACAGCTTTGGCGTCTTTCCAATACCAACAATACCGACGACAACGACAACAACAGAGAAACCCTCGACGGCTGCCGATGAATTTGACAGAGTGGATGAAGCAGGAGAAGAGGAGGATCCCGCAAATGTGATGCCAGCAGAGCCTAATACTGATCCTGTAGATAATGCGAACAGCGTGGAGGACACCCCCGACTTTCAGGACATGAACACAATTGAGGCACTTGCTCCCGAGGAGCAGCCAGTAGCTATGCAACCACCATCGCCTACGCCACCCACGACAGCTGTTTATCCCTATCAGTGGCCTTTTGGTACCTTTGCTGGTGGCCTGCCACAGTGGCCGCCACCGCTGCCCACACATCCACCCACCGTTGGCGGATGGCCACCACCGATTCCGACGCATCCGCCAAGTCATCAGTATCCCACGCATTCGACCATTCGACCCAGCCACAGCACACCCAGCTCGGTGCTGACCACTCGACGTACCACACAACGTCCCTTGGGCAGCATACCCACGACAACCAGGCGTCCCAGCTATCCGATGGTCCCGACAACAACCACAACTCGTCGTCCGACGAGCGGCACCAGTCCGGAGGGATTGCCACTGCAGTGCGGCAACAAGAATCCCGTGTCACCCGACCAGGAGCGCATTGTGGGCGGCACCAATGCCAGTCCGTACGAGTTCCCCTGGATTGCGGTGCTCTTTAAGTCCGGCAAGCAGTTCTGCGGCGGCAGTCTGATAACCAGCAATCACATCCTAACTGCGGCTCATTGTGTGGCACGGTAAATTATTATTAATTAATTAATTCATTTTTTATTGCAAATATTAAACTTCTCTAAATCTTAGCATGACATCCTGGGATGTGGCAGCTTTAACTGCTCATTTGGGTGACTACAATATACGCACGGACTTTGAGGTGCAACACGTGTCCCGTCGCATCAAACGCCTGGTGCGGCACAAGGGCTTCGAATTTAGCACACTTGTGGGTTAAATATACACACATTTGAAGAGTGCACCACTTAAAATATATTTAATTATTTTTTTTTAGCACAATGATATTGCCATATTGACGCTGAGCGAGCCGGTGCCGTTTTCCATGGAGATTCAACCGATTTGCCTGCCAACATCGGCGGCACAGCAGGCACGCTCATACAGCGGCCAAGTGGCAACTGTTGCCGGCTGGGGCAGCCTGCGGGAGAACGGACCACAGCCATCTATACTGCAGAAGGTGGACATACCGATCTGGGCAAATCCAGAGTGCGCTCAGAAATATGGACATGCTGCGCCTGGTGGCATCATCGCATCCATGATCTGTGCCGGCCAGGCTGCCAAGGATTCGTGCAGCGTAAGAGCCCAGCTCATTTCCATATATCTTTCAGGTGTATTTAAATATGCTAAATTATTAAATTATTTGACAGGGCGACTCGGGTGGTCCGATGATTGTCAAGGAGGGCAGCCGCTACACCCAAGTGGGCATCGTCTCCTGGGGCATTGGCTGCGGCAAGGGGCAGTATCCGGGCGTCTACACGCGTGTCACTGCGCTGCTGCCATGGATCTATAAGAACATTAAATGAACTTTGAATTGTATGTAGTTTAAGTCGTGATATTGAGACAAGTGTAATAAACATTATAAAGTGCATGTGCTATGCACAAATTTAGTTACTATTGTGCATTAATTATAGCAACATTAAGCGGGGGAAACACTGAAAATCTGATTCCCATTTAGAGAGAAATTAATCTGCTGATATTTAAAAATAAAATTTAATTCTAATTGTAATTGTTAGTTTATTTCATGGCTGGCATTTCACATTTCAAAGTTAAGATAAAAAATGAGGTATGTTCTGCATACATAAGACTAAAATTTAAAACTGTAATGTAAAAGGATTTCTATATACTATTACTATATTCTTTTGAAAGCAACATCAACAGAAATCTCTGGTGTATCAATAATTTAATATGGTTGTGATCTCTGCTAAGCTAGTTTCACCAGCAGCCCGAAAGTATGCAACGTTTTTGTGATTGGCGAATGAAATCGCACCAAGTCAGAAAGGTATCAATGCAGGCAAAATATTGCATACCTTTGCAGAACGAAATCAACCTGATTATCTCTAAAGTTAATGACAACAGATTGTTTCCTAGTTTCATCAATATAGCTGCGACGAAATGTTAAAAAGTTTATAATTTGAATATGCTGTGAAGCGTAGCAGTTCATAAAATATTTGAAATATATTGCTTAACTTTTTGTCGTATTCCAAATTCATTTTCTTATTAGAATATTTAAAGGGCAACTTGTAGCATGACTTCCTTACGCCCCCTTCAACTTGATGATCTGTTCAAATTCAATGCATTGGTCTTTGATCCATTAACGGAGGTGTATCCACTTGGCTTCTATTTGCGCCATTTCGCACAGTGGCCCGAACTGGCGATGGCTTCCACAGCACCTGATGGAAAATTGGTCGGCTACATTTTTGGCAAGTGCAACAATAGATGCCCGGACAATATCCAGTTGCATGGGCACATTTGCTCGTTAACAGTATCCACTGACTATCGTCGCTTGAGCATTGCATCGCTCCTCATGAAATACTTTGCACATATGTTGGACCTGATGGGTGCCTGGTATGTGGATCTCTATTTGCGCTGCAGCAATCAGCATGCCTTTCAGCTCTATTGTTCCCTGGGCTATACGCTGCGTCGTAAGCTTCTCGAATATTATCCCGGCAACCCGGAAGAGGATGCTTACGACATGATAATGCCGCTGTCGATAGATGTGAAAGGAATATCCTTGTCCCAGGCTAGCAGGGAGCCGCTGCGCCTGCCCTCGGATGAGGATAGCGATGACGATTGATAGGGTTTGCCGAGGGCAATATATGATTTGTTATTGTTGGTATTCTTTATTTTTGGCATTCATTTTTCTTTTCGTTCAACTAATTAAGTAAAAAATTCAATTGCGCTAAATTTAAATGTTAGCCAAATATCCGCTGACGCACAGAGCTAAATAACAAGTCGCAAGATATATGTTTGCATGTAGATACAAATCAGGCTGGCAACACTACAAAGATACAACTAACGGCTTAAGTCAGTTTTTTTTATGCCAAACAAATTTAATTGCAAATACAAAAAACCAAAAAAACAAAATTAAATACAAAACATTGAAATACTTGCGACGCGTCCATTTATTTCGATGGTCAAGGCACATGTTGCGCTTTTTTATTGGCGGCTTTTCAGCAAAAAATTTACATTTTTTTTGGCGGCATATGAGGAAGGTGAGTGTAGCCAATTTGCATGTCCAAAACACACGCAGTGATGTCTATAATTCACGCAACTTGAAACGCATAAAACCATTTCTCATTCCTTCAAGGAATGCCAAATTTCTCTCAGTGTCTTTGTGTCTGTTTCGTTATAAATGCTTATGACATGTATTCTGTAGTTTTTCTTTGAGCGATTTGCTAAAACATATCATCGAAGAAATGTTCAGAGACGGGTGCATTGAACTTTTAATGGGATATTTCTGAATTTCTAATTCTTAATGTGTTTCTGGACTAAATTTAATTTTAAAACACATGTTAAGCTTTCTTATGAAATCCTATTTATGCAATCTTAAGCCTTATATAGCTGATTAAAGATCTTTTAAGCATGAGTATTTTTATATATTTTTTATTATATTTAATTTCATTTCAGAGTCTCAGGAAAGAAACACTATAGGAAACACTATCAGATTAAAAAATAAAATAAATGTCGGTCAGATCGACTTATATTCCAGTTAATTAATAAATACACCTCGTGACTAAATTGTCCATCGTTCCGATGAGTCACATTTTAACCCATTATTCAGTTAAAGATTTTGGCACTCGATGCATTCACCTATATTATGTTTATCCTATAAATAGGATTACAAATAAAAGTAGAAACTCATCAAGAAAATTGATTGGATTATTATGATCAGACTTAAGTAGCTGTCATTTCAAGTCACTCAACGATATTTTAATGGTTTGTTGTTAAATTTTTTGGTCTCGGCCTCACTCATATTATGGAAAATTTATCGGCCACTTGAAAGCTTTATACTTATATTCAAATATACCATATCGAAAATTATACAAAATGTTTTAGGTTTTTCTCTAATGAGGTTAATGTTCGAGGAACGTTGAGTCAGACCCAGTCGTATTGCGATTTTCGCCAATCTATTTATACGATTTAATGGCGCATTTATGCACAAAAATAAGTACAAACCAATTTGTACATATATGTAGCATATATGTTTTGAATATATATGTGCAATTTATGAACGCATCAGCCTAATTAATGATCACGGCTAAATAAAAGTGCGCAAAATAAAAATCCAATTAGAATTTCAGGCAGGTGGTCCAGACTTATAGCTGCGCGTGTGAATAATCAAATCAACCTAGAACCAACTATATATATATATAGATACTATATACATTTATCTAACTAAGTTTATATATATATTCTTGTATTAAGATGAATGAATTTCTAATGCCGCAGACATTGCATGTTCTTTAAGCAATATTTTTAATTGTTTTGTCTGGCCAAGCTTATGTATTGTTTTCCATATAATATATATATAGCCGATGTTTAAAAATCATCTAGTTTTCGTTTTATTTCTTTTATTGTCACGCAAGTTGTATAATGTGATTAATTATGATTTATCTCAGCATGTGGCCACAATGCAGGGCTATCCGACTGACCAAAGCATTTGGCTTCATTCACTTCTCAATGTTGCTTGATTGTCAGCAATTGTGTGCATGATATTTGTCGGCTGTTGGTCCGAACTTTTTCAAAGATATATTATATACATATATACATATATATATAATAAATATAAATATATATATATAGACGCTGATTCGACGCTGTTGCTATATACAATTTCTCAAACAGGCACGAGCTGCATGCGCCTGTTTGTTTATATTTGTTCTTTTTGGCGTTTCGCTTTTTTGGCACCAGATCAATTTGACAAAAAGCTAAAACATATTGCCAGTGCTATGTACACTTAAAGTACCAGTAGATACACTCATCTCCACATAAATATATACAGTCGGAAGAACGAGTCTCGTAAGTTATTTTACTACCCCTACTAATGGGAGATTGCTGCTAAGAATATCTTTTATAGAGTCGTAAAAATGTTCGCTTTATTTTTATAAAAAATACATACGATTTTTTCCCAGCTTTTATTTCCATTTTTTTTTTTTGAAAATTGATAGAACTATCGGAAATGATTGCCCGGTGCTTTTGAAGCCCAGAGCATCATTAATTTATTTAACATTTAACAAGATTATATACCTAAAGATGCCATAATTCCCCTGGCAAACATTTGTGGCTCTTATGGCGGCTGCTCAATGCTTAAAAGTACAAATAAATAAATAAATAAATAAAAAGTACAAGCAGCGAACGCTGATCGCCCACTGGTTGCCGCTTGCTCAATTCTTCTTTTAAATAAACTCAAAATTTCATAGAATTTTCCAAGCAGACGCACTTTACACACACACACACACACATATACACTCACATGCACACACACACTTACAAACGCAAAGAAACCGAAAAAAATATATAGAGGAAATTCATTTCGAAATGTGAATTTTTCGGCTTTTCGGTCAAGAAAATTTTGTGTGCGAATTCAGTGCGACTTGGGCTGCTAACTTGAACGCGTTGCAAACGAGAAAACCATCCGAAATAGAAAATCTTCAACTATAAACTAACATATATCTATCCATCTATCTATTTATCTGTCTATATAGCCGAGTGCGGTATATATAGATCAATTCGCTGAGTCTGCAGCACTGGCAAAAGTGAGCAATGCGTCGTGTCGCGTTTTATAAATAGAAAATTACAAAATTCTTGCGCGAAAATTGTTAAAAACGGTTTTTCCTGCTGACTCTTGTTAACCAAAATAACTGTGTTTTTTGGAAAGGCTTATAAAAACGTATATGGATTGACTATAAAAACTACTTAATATACGTGTGTGTGTGTGTGTGTGTGCTCATGTGTATGTGTGTGTGTGTATGTGAGTGTGTCTGATTGCGCGCTCGTGTTGCTAAATTTGATGTTATATAAGAAGGCGTGATTATTGTGCGAAAAATACGAAACTTAAACAGAAACAAAAGACCCTTGATTTCTAACAAACTGTTTACATTTTTCTATAAATTTCAGTGTTTCTATGTGCATAGATTGGCAATATTATCGTAGAAATTGAGTGTAAATTTCAGCCAAAAATACCACTACGAGTTATTGTTTTCTGTGCGAAAGTGAGAACAAAATTTAAGTCCAAACAAACAGGAAACATATCTAAAAAGCAATGAATTCTGGGTAAGTTCTACAAGAATATACAATTTTTGTATTAAGATGCAGAGATTATTGACACAGTTAATTCGACACTAATTCGGAATTAAATTTTATTTAAAATATGATATTAAATATGTTTTTTGATTTGACTATAAATCATTTTAAGCATTTAATGCAAAAATTTCTGAAAGCAAAGAAAACACGTTTCTGCAAATGGGAAAACCAAAATCAGGAAATTTTTATAGAAATATTATTTTTTTAGTTAAGTTTTATTTTATATGTGTGACAGTTATGTTTTCATCATTTGGGAAACAAATTTTAAATATAATTTTTCTATTAATTTTAATTTATTTTTTTTGGATTTGCCAACTTTTTGTTAGTGTCAAGCCAGTCCAGTGAGAACATTTCTACAATTCGAAGCAGCTGCTATTCTTACTAATACTATGAAAGACTGAAAATCACACGGCCGGCAAATTTGAACAAAAAATCTTGTGTTTTTGCAGAAATAAATAAAGCATATGTTAACGTATTTTTATATATATGACCATAAATATTTGTATATAGAAATATATATCTATATATTTATATATTCGATATACATATGTACAAGAGCCACACAATTAAGGTTCATATAAAATTTGAAGGCCACCAAACACCCACGCCCATGCCCAGAACGCGGGGGCGAGGGAGACAATCGCACTGTATTTTTTTCCCCCCACTCGTCGCTTTTTTGGCAGCCCTCGGAACTGTACGCGCTTCTTGGCAGGCGACACTTGCCCAATTTTTACATTGTCAATACTCATGCGAATAAATCTCAATTTGGAGCATCTCTTGTCTAAATTTTCAACGTACCTTCTAAATTCGAATACTATGCGAATTTAGCACACGTGCTGAAAATTAAGCTGACGGCATCACCGGAAGTTGTGTGCCAAGCACTTTAAATATTGGACGCACATTAAAAAACCAAAAAACAAATAAGAAACAAAAATATTTTAAAATAGTCAAGAATTTGACATAGAAATGCATTTCATTTTTTGAGGTTTTTGTGAAAGAAGCGATTTATTTTTTTGCATTTGAATGTTGACGTTGATGTGTCTCGCATAAATTCTCAACGCCCGTCAACGAAGTATTTTGCGAAATTCGAAAATATATTGTGAAAATTGGGTCAAATTCATGTGCTAGAAAAACAGTTTCGCCGAAAGACAACGAGTAAACCAAAATACAAATTTAAAAGTGGTGCAATTGAAAGTAGTTCACTTATAGATGATAATAATATGCTAACAAATATAGTTTATATTTATCAGATTATATTTAACAAGATGTAATTTTGACATCGAAATACTTATCGGTTCTAGATAATTTTTTATAGAAATTTTTCTCTAAGCGTATAAAAATTAATTGTATGTATTTATAAATGTGTGCTTCACATAAATACGTCATATCATAATTCTAAACTCTATATATATATTTACTCAGCGTTTATCATCAATCAAAAGCTGCTTCTTTAATAGCAAAATACAATTTCGCCCCCTCCATTCATAAATTTCAACTTGTGAACATTATGAAAACAAAAAAAAGGAAATGCACGAAAATTCATTAATTTTTAGTGCGAACTTGATTTTATACACTAAATTTGCATATCACTCTGCTCGAAGGTGTAGTTTACAATGATGTTTTTGATTTGTGTCATCGACAATTATTTTGACACATCTTTGCTGGTTGTTTTTTGTGAGTTACGCAAAAACAGGTGTGAATTTATTTACTTTACGCGTTTTTGCATTCAACATTTTAAGTGGGATTTTTTCAGCAGTTGTTTTTGTTTTTGTTGTGGGTGTTATGTATTTGCACTTGGGTTCAAGTGCATGAGAAATGGCCGTGAAATGTGCATACCTTTAAATTTACAAAAGGAATAAATCAGCACAGAGCAAATAAAGAGAAACGAACAAAATTTTAAGTAACAATAAAGATTTAAGGATTTCAAGTACTACTTATGAATAATTCAAAACATTGAGAGTTGCTGCATGGCAAAAACCTAGTAACCATTTATTTTTCTTTGTTTGAGCGAAAGTGTAATTTTCACATTATTTCAATTTCCACAAAAACAATTGGCTGGCATAATTTTTCATTTAGTCAAATCAATATTGCTGCCATTTTTCACAGCACACACAAAGAGCACACAAAACAAATTGTTTACAATTCAAACTGGAAAACAAAATTGTAAAAACCGCTGGCGGGGCCAACCAATTGGCTGACTATTGAGCCACATGTGGTCATAGTCGGAAAATTGATAAATAAAAAAAAAGAGAAAAACAAAAATAAATAAAAATAAAAATGTACTCGTATCTCGGCTGAAGAAGAAGAAATATAGCCGCTTAATATTGTGCAACAGGCGCTGGCTGCCACATCGTCTTCGTGGATGAGGGAAACGGACTTGCAACTTTAGTTTTGGATTTTGGGGCGCAGACTTTACTTTCACTCAAGTCGCGCCGCTGCTCAACCGCCAGATTAATATAAATAATTATGATTCCAGCCAGCCAGACAAACAGCCAAAATGCAGCCGGGCTGTCTGATGTGCTCATGTCATGCAATCAATGCTGTCCGTCCACTCCAGCTCCAATGACAAATGGAAAACGGGTTGCCATTGCATGCCACAAATCGAAGACCGGCGCCCGGCAACTCAGTCGTAGAAAGCGCCACTCAATGATGAATGAGCTCTGCTTAGCGGATTCAATTGTTCACTGCCAATTTCTTGTTGCGTAAATTATTTTTTTTTGATTTGTTGTGTTTTACTTTAATTTCCTTTAAATTGTAGTTTCAAGGTCGCACATGATTCACATAATAATACCAAGAATATAAAACTTAAATCTTATTTTATTATGTGTTCCCTGTGTTTTTTTTTTTTGCTATCATTTTAGTTTGTTTTTTTTTTTTCTTTTGTGCGTGGGTGTTAATTGGAATAGTTTTTATTATCTAAAGCAGTTTTTTCAGCATTTTCGATTTTGCTTAGTTTTTTTTTTTTTTGTATCTTTGCTAATGGCGCATAAACTTGATAATTTTATTGTGAATTTGCGAATTTTTCGAATTGATCGTTTTTTATTTATGTTTATAATTTATACTTTATATACAAAGTTTTATTTGTTTGTGTATTTAATTTATGATTGCCTTAAACAGTTTGACTGGCTTTAGCCTTGAATTCAGTGCAAGCTTACAAAAGCAGCTAATTATTGTTTTTTTTATTTATAGCAAAATTTGTTTTTCAAAAGTAACGAAACACTTAAATATATCTGAAAAGTATTGCGCCACAATAATTCATCATAAATCATGCAGGCAAATCATACAAGAACGCAAACAAATTAGGTCAACAAAGTGTTAAAAAAAAAAAATGAAAGAAATATTCTAAAGTTGGTGTTGAAACAGAAAAATTACATTATACACATAATTAGACAAATTTCCCAGACATTTATTGATTTACCACAATGCAGTCAATAACTATGAAAAGGCCCTTTTGGCCATCTAATTAAGCAGGTCTTGTTGATTGATTATGGCCCGCGTGTATTGATGTGGTAAGTGTGTGTGTGTGTGGTATCTATTTGGTTGGCATCTAGCTGGGCGTCTGACCCACTTTTGGGTACGCCAAGAAATTATTGAATGAATAATAAGTTGAAACAATTTTCTGACAGTTGAGCAGCGTTTCCATTCAATAACAACAGCAACAACAATAAAGTATTATTGACAGGCACTCAGATCACAAGTGTGCGTCAATAGTTTCTTGGCTGCGGACCACAGATGTTAGTTTTTCGCCACCAGATGAGTCACTGAGTGGCCCTTGTTGTTAGTCTGACTCTTGCTCCTGCTGGCCATCGGCCAATTCGAACAAGTTTGGCTCGCCGAGCAGCATCACATTAAGCTTAATTGAGCACATGGTGCCGTAGGAGCAGTGCTTCACAATGTCCGTTGCCGTGTACAACAGGTAGTCCATGTTGCAGTGCAGCAGCTCCTCGCTGTCGTTGAGTGGTGCATCCAAATAGTTGCGTAGGCAACGCAATCCACGCAACTCGCTGCCATCCCGCAGACTTTGCAGACAGAGATGGGCCCTCACTCGGCTGGAGGCAACCGGACCGATCAAATAAAATATATAGTGCTGCCCCAAATTTTGTACTGGTGGTGCGACATACATCATAACTAGTATGGGCAGATGATGCACCAGCTGCAGCTCGTTTCCAACGGGACGGCTGGTGACAGATTTGCCTGAGCCGGCATACGCAATCACGTGGACGACATAGTTGCAACCATTGCGTAGCTCCAACAAGTCCAGTTCGCATTGCTTTCGACGTTCGTCGCCCAACTCCTGCATCGAATCCTTGGGGCGATGCACCATCAGCAGATGTACAAGCAACTGATGCGGTGGCAGCTGGGTGAGGCAACCAAAAACAGGACATTCAGCGGGAATCCCCTCAAAGTACTCATGTTGGTTCTGTGTGAAGTCTCCCCCAGTTAATGTTATCTATTATGGATTCCATTTGCCAATAATACTTACCATAGTTTTATATTTCTCTAAGTTTTATTTCGTTGATATTTCAGTGAGTTGGCAGACAAAATTCAATTAGAAAATATATGCAGCTGACATTCGAGTCAATTGACAATTAAGTCAAAGTTAACTTTATTTGATTTATATTCAATATTTCAAATTAACAGCACTACTTATGGCAAATAAATGTGCTGTTAATTCTGATTTTAGTAAGCTTAAAATATATTTAAATATAACTGTTATTTCCTAGTACATTTGAGACATTCATATGCAGAAATAGTTATTCCAAACTGATTAAATTTAATTCTGTTGATTACAAATCTAAATAAAATTCTTATAAATTTGAAAACAAATAATTCTCGGTCTGTTCGCTTAACAACATTTTTTTAAATGTATCTTTATTATGAAAATAAATATAATCTAATTTTCGCAAGTGTGTTTTTGGGTTAAGAGCAAACTGATAATAAATGTGGCACTATCAGGTGACAAATACATATGTATCTCACAAGGTAATGCAATGTCTAATTTCCGCACCTGAGAAAATATTTTTGGCAAAAATTCAACAAATTGGGAAGCACAAGCGGAGATAACAAAAGTGGCGAGCAGTAATAAATGTCGCTTTAATTATGAAAAAGATACAAAAGTAATAAGCAGACGACACGACTACCAAATGAAAACAATTACGGCGCAGATACGAGATGCCAGATTCGAGATACAAAACAACCTACAAGATAGTCGAGCAGCTAAAAGTCGAAAGCGTTTGGCGTTAAGCTTTAAATTTGTCGCCAGCGTTTGAAATGCCAGTCGCGGCGGCCGTCCAACAACTTGCCATCGAATTGACAGACATATAAATTGCTACACAGTGTGGCAGGCAGGCTGGCTGGCAGGCAGGCAACCTGGCAGGCCGTGTATCTTGTATCTTGCAGCAACAACTGCGGCAACCGATGCAGCAGCAGCCGTCGCCATTTGCCGCGTGCTGGCCGAACGTTTGTCATGCACTCGGTTTTTCCTTTTGCGGCAGTTGTAACAACAGCGACTGCCACAAATGTATCTGCAACAAGTTGCTAACGTCGATGTAGACGCCAACGTTGACGCTGACGCCGACGTTGACGCTGATATTGGCGTCCAAGTCGCGAGTCAAACGAACTTGACTTCAAAGCACTTCGAGTCTTCCCCGTATGCAGTCGCATCGAGCGCTTCAGATACAGATACAAAACGTAGCTACGAGATACGTTCGCGACGCGCCTCTAAATCAAAAGATTGAACGGTTTTATTGTGTGCTCTAAGCATTTTCAGTGTTAATTAACAACGGCCGCTGTAAGCTTTAAATAACTGTGGCTTCTCGTAAATGTCCAATCAATGCCAGACAATTATAGCCAATTTTCTTGAATTTTGTTTATTTCGTCAATCTTTGCTCATATCTAAAAATACTAAATACGCGTGAGCGAAAAATTTAAACGTATCTTTTGGACACAGCACACAGCTGCCACACATTCGGCATAGTTTACACCATTTGACGATAAAGTTGCCCAAATTGATGCTGTGTATTTATTTTTTTTTTATTTTTGATTATGACTCATCAAATTGCTAAAGGTTTTGGTATTTCTTAGAGTCAATTGGTTGGGCGATCGACTGAGTCAGTAGTCTGGGTCTTTCAGGGCTTACATATTTTTTTTTATTATTTACTTGACTTCTGTCTTGACAAAAGTCAATAATTGCACGGGCATCGCACATGAAAATGGTTTGCACAATAAAAACAATGAATTAAATTTGCTCTGCCTTTGCCACATTCAGCTTATCTGTAGGCAAATGAGCTGGTTATTTACATAAAAACTCAAATTACCTTTTGCATATATATATATATATCCGTTGTTTATATATATTAAACATGCATGATGATGATGAAAACTCTTTGTTGTGATTTGTGCAGCTATTTATCATATTTATTGTTTGTGTGTGCCTCGTCGAACTTGATGGATTTTTATCAGTAGTTTTTCCGGCAACGCATTGATTGACATTTATGTGTGATTCATTCTGACAGAGCCAGCGAGCTATGCAAAGTATCTGAGACTGACTAATAACAAAAATAATACGTATAAAAAAAAAACACGATAATGGCCACCTCCGCGATGAGTGCCACAGCCACGGCGAGTCCAGCGTCGATCAAGAAGAATCCGCAGCTGAAACGCGTCGTTTACTCCAAGTATCGGGAATTGTTGGGCTCCTACAACGACAAGGCCAATGCCATCATTGAGACGCTGCCCGCCTATATGGTGCGAGAGGATCGTGGATTTCAGCTGGAGATGCCGCTGAATGGAATGGAGAATGGTCATGTGAAAAGCTGTGTGGACACGTAAGTGGGTGTTGGCCATAAAGGGGTGGGGGGGGGGGGTTATAGTTTGGAGTCTCTAGAATTTATGACAGAAATGCGCGATAAGCAGTTGGATGCGCAGAAAGAAAAAAACTGAAACAATTTCTATGTAAATATTTTTGTTACTAACACAAGATTAGGCGCTGTGGAATGTGCAACTCAAATGGGGCACCCTGTAGTGGTCTCTATCTCTATTTATAGACTCGCACACAGACGCATGCAGAGGCTGCAGAGGCTGCAGAGGCTGGCCAGAACAGGCGGACAATGACTATCATTATGTCATGTTGCATGTGGCAGCTTTTGATGTGGTGTGCGTGTGCGTGTGCGTGTGTGTGTCTGCTGGCTGTTGGCTGTTGGCTGCCCTTGATCTTGAAATATGCGCAAACTGGCAACTTCTCGAGTAGCTGATCCACTATATCCAGTTTTTCACCTCCAGTCCCAAAGTTTCGTGCGGCTGTTGTGCATTTCACATTTTTGCATGCTTATTTGCATGCTGGCAAAAAAGTGAAAATGTAAATTGTACACATGTTTTTCAACAATTTCTCATCGTTTATTTTATGTTTCTGCAAATGCTGATTTTTTTTTTGCATTTTCTGCCGTTTTCACCTCACGCATGCCAGCTGCTAATAATGGCCACAATTTCATTATTTTATTTTTAGTCTGTTTCTCATCTGTTCATGTCGCATATCTATTTTACATATATATATAATATATATATATAAATTACAGCTATTATTATTTTTAGCTGAGAATGCAATTTGCAAATGTCAGTGTGATTCATAAGCAAATAAATAAGTGAACTATGTCAAATGTGCTGGCTAATTGAATGCCAGCAATTTCTGCAATGTTTTTTTTGACTAGATTTGCACTTCTTCCTGCTGTCAAGTTGACACTTTAATTGACCGACACTGTCAAGATCAGTAAATGCTCTACATACTTTCCCAAAAACCAGAGCAATCTTCAATTACGAGATATGTTGCCAATTTTTTTGTATTTTTTTTTTTGGCAGATTGACGTCACCAGTGACGTCTGATCTTTGTGCTTAATTTTTCAGTTTTCCTAATCATATATAACGTGTGTGTCTAAGAAGATTTCATAGATACATGATTTTCTAAAAAAAACAAAACCGATTTTAGTGTATTATTTGTTCTCTGCACGTGTGAGTCAAAAAATATAAAATATAAAATGGTCTATGACGACAGTTGGTACAGTATGGAAGGTCGACTAAAGCTATTAAGCCATTAGAATTGTTTATCGTTTCAACTTATTTTCTTTTGAAGAAAATTAATTGATTAATACGCATTTGTTGTTAAGGTTTAAGCAATTACTTTACATTTTTCAAAATGAAAATCAAGTGAAATGGCTTAAAATAAAACACTTTGTTATCAATAGTAATAAAAAAATATTTAAGAACTCAACATAATTAAACTTTCTGATCAGAAATCAGCAATTTGTGCGTAAATATTTGCTGTGCACTTTTCTCTTCGTATTTTACTCAATTGAGTTGCATTAACCGTGGACATTTTGCTAATTAAAACCGAGTGCTGAAGATGCTTAAGTGGAGACCTGTTAAAACATAGGCCCGTTAAGCATCATTATGTGGCCAGCCAGTTTGGTCAAAAGAAAGTGATGGGCAGGTGTCTCTCCTGGCCACGGGATTGCCTCTTTCTCTCTCTCCGGCTTGTAATGGGGTTCTGAAAAGTTGTCGGGCCTGTTGGCCCGATGATGGGCTGCTTTTCTGGTGGTCTTTTGGCCTGTCAGCTTCATTAGTTTTTATGTGAACATACGGCAAGAGAGAGAGAGAGACACGTACATAGAACGGTGCGTGACTGATTCGCTTTTAATAACTTGGCTAAGTGGGTCAGGCGAACAGGAACAGTTGATGCGGCGATGGCCCAGTGTGTGCCGATGGCAAAGTGATTGTCATAGCTAAAGTGTTGCCATCTGATGTTGTGGCTTGTTTGGGGTTAACCGCAAATGCGAAGGTAAACCTCAGACAATATTGCGAAAGCACCCACAACTCATTTGTGCGGCAATCCCACAATCCGCTTTACATGCAAACTGGAGCGAGTGCATCAATGTCAAATGCAAATCCACATCCAAGTCGAGCTGTGACGTAACTGCTTGCGGTCGATGACAAAGGCGGCTCTAATTGAGCATATATATATATATATATAGTTATATATTGTTTACTTCAGAAATGACAACTATTATATGCTGCTTGACCATATTAAATCATTTCGAATTATGGCCAGCTATGCGCACCCAGTTAAAGACTTAAACATGTCATTGATTAGACGCGTTTAGTTATTAGCTAAAGTTTATCGCTCCATCGTTTTCCACACATTAACCAAAATTGTAAGGTCGTTCAGCTAGTTTTTTTTTGTACAATCTTTCCTCTTTCTCTCCTGCTCTCTCGCACAGGAGTCTCCCCCTCACGATCCATTGACATCGGCCAGGCCTTAAAGTTGCACCTCACATTTATGGCAGGTTGGCTTATTCGTTTGGCACAACTGTTAACTGTTTTTGTTTTTTTGTACATTTAATATGTTTGTTTATTGTCGCTGACCGTTTAAGGTAGCGCATTATTCAAGCATGACAAGCCTAGAAAAATGCCAGATTTTTATTGTTGGAAATGCAATGCGCATTTCCTACTCGCTCAATATTTGTCGTGTGTATATATAAATATGGTGTACTAATCTACATTTACATATACACACATATACACACACAGGTGCAAAATCGCATTTGATATATGATTTTACAGTTAAGCGTATAATTCTTAGAAGTCACAAAGCCTTTTAGAGCTGAACTAAAAATTTAAATATTTATAACATATTTATAAATTAGTGTAGGTTTTGTGAAGGTGAGGAGAATTCCTCAACTCACATCTTAACAGAATGTGTCGCTTTATCCAGAAAAAGAGGCAGCATCATAGGGAAGCATTTTATGAGTGTCAATGACATAGAAACCGTCAACCCAAACAAAGATTCTGGCATTCTTGCAGGAACTGGGGTTAATGGAGCAGCTATAAGCTCAGAAGATGGCACAGTAGATCTGAAAGATCGCAGTACAGAGCCCCAATTTATTTATAATATATTTATTTATATGTATAAATAATCTACATATAACAATAATTTTTTTATATATTTTTTCATTCATTTTACAGCTTAATTACACAAATAAGTAAAACTTTTAACTATTTGAGTTTTTTTTTTCTTCTCTGTCCAATTGACCACCAGAGAAGTTCATTAATGTTTTTACTATAATTTTTTAATTGCTAGTTTTCGCTGAGATCCATTCATCTGTCCAACTCTCACTTTCAACTGCCATCCGTTAGGGCCCTCAACATTGCACTTCAACTAATCAGAGGGTATAGATGCCTATGGCACCTTCTTCAGTTCACTTTCCCTCAAACAAAAAAAAAAAAAGAAAAAAAAAGGGTAAAAACATAAGTTTGCCAATACAAAAAAATTGGCTCATTGAACTGTCGATGAGCGGAGTCATTAGTCAAGCAGTGTGGAAGAAAGGTCTTCGAATGTGGTCAGACAAATGAGGGCTCTTGACATGGAGCGTCAAAATTTAACAGTTAATAACAATAGATTTAGACAAAATTTATGACAATCAGTTCGAAAAAAAAAAGCGTCAAAACGAAGAGGCGTAAACAAAAAACCAATTTAAACGCAAACAGAAATAAAAATCACACAAAATTTGCATTAAAATTTAACCGTTTGATAATAAAAAAAACAGCAATATTAAAATTAAATATGCATATTTTTAATCTTTCTATCTCTTCCTCTCTCTTTGTCTGGCTTAGGTATGGACAACGAGGCGGAGGCGCCGCTGGAGGCGGTGGGTATGAGGCACCCGCTTGTGTGCAGAACGCCATGATGACAAAAGACAAGAAACCCTTCACCTACACGCCCGGCGGCATAGATCTCTCCCAAATCCGGTCGGAGCGCATGGCCAAGCGGCTGGCGCGTAATGCCCAAGCAGAGGGCGCCACTGGCGCCTCCCAACAGAACAGACCATCGCCGCAGTCGCCCGGTTCGGGCACTGGTGGCAGCGCTGCCAGTGCGATGGGTGCCGCTGCGATGGGGATGCCTTTTCAGGTGCTGCCGCCACCGCCGCCGCCGCAGCCGCAGTCACAGACACAGGGTAAGAATGGTAACCATGCTGCAGTGCCCCCACCACCACCCCCACAACAAAGCACCTTAGCACCACCAGCGGGCCGAGGCAGTGCACCCGGCTCGCCGGCTGCGGCACGCAAATCACCGACGCCGCAGCGTTTTGAGCCGCCGCCGCTCGGCTTTCGGCCGGAGATCAAAATTCCGACCAATCCGATGGCGGCGCTGCGCAAGGTGCCGCCGCCCGTCGAGAAGAACACCTTCTGGAAGGATGAGTATGTTAAGGATCGCTCCAAGAGTCCCCTGCCGGAGCCAGCCAATGGTGACTACAGCAACAGCAACAACAACAACATCAGCCAAGATGCCGTTGATGGTGAGCTCTCCAGAGCATTGTCTTTGGATATCGCATCATATTCGCTGGCTTTTTGGTTTGGTTTTGGGTTCACTCTCTAATCCCATTGCCACACAAGTGGGCCGAAGTTCTTTTGGTACAGTTCTTGGCCCTCCGCTCGCCTCATGTTGATCGCCGGCTATTTTACTAAGCGGTTTCTGGTGCTCTAAAACGACATTTGACTAACCCCTGACATCGAGCGTCATTATCTATTGGCATTTCCCCCAACTAACGCAACTAAAATCTGAATCACATTTGACAGTTTTATTCATTTAAGGAGTCTAATCGTATCTCTGATTCTCTGCTCCTGCAGCCTATAGACCAGCTGAGAATAGCTATAACAATGGTGGCTATAACAACTACAGCAATGGCAATGGCAACGGTAACGGCAACAACAGCTACAGCCCCTACACACCAACAACACAGCAGCTGCAGCAGCAACAGCAGCCACAAGCGCCCTCACCCAAAACGCCGCCACTGCAGCATCAGCAGCAGCAGCAGCAGCAACACCAACCAACACCACCGGCAACCCCAACGCAGACACAACAACAGTTCCGCAGTGTGCCCATGCCCCAGTCGCCGGCTGTTAATGTTTATACACGTCAAACGGACAGTCCACGTTCGCCCTTCGAGGTGCAACAGCAACAGCAGCAGCAGCGTGCCACTGAGAGTCCCTTCCGTTTTGCCCAGCAGCAACAGCAGCAGCCACGTCCGCCCACAGCAATCTCGCCGTTGGCGCAGCAACAAGAGCCACGTCCGCCAACAGCAATTTCGCCGCTGGCTCAGCAACAGCAGCAGCAGCAGCAACAACAGGCAGCACAATCAGTGCCCTGGCGTACGCAACGCGCTCAGCCCGCTGGACAGCAACCGCAGCAGGCAACGCATCCGCAGCCCATTTACAATAATGTGCAACAGCAGCAGCAATTGCAACAACAGCAACAGCAGCAACTGGAACAGCAGCAACGATCTCGCGATGTTTTTAGCCCAGCCCGAACAGAGCCAGCAGCAGCAGCAGCAGCAGCAGTTTTCAATGCACCGCAGCAGCAAAACTCGCAATATCAAGGAGCTAAGCCAGTGAGTAACCACATAGTATTAGCCGTATTTTGTTAACCTTAAGTGTTGGCCAACTCAATTAGTGACACACTCAAGGCGTATGAGCAATATTTGTACAGCATCAGCAGCATTTGCAATGAACAAATCAAATTATTGGTTTTGCTTGCCAAGAGAAACAATTTTGTGCAACTCACATCTGCGTTGCATTGTGCGCTGCAACATTAGCGGAAGCATTCCAATTTATTTTTAGACCAACTCGGTTGGCTGCAACAATACAAAACGCGCCACAAAATTAAACATTGAACGCATTTTTTTCGCGTGTGCAGCAGCTAAATTTAGAGACTGCCAAAGGCCAAACACGAATTTTGAACTTGAAGCGAGAGATTATAATTAATTTTAAATTGTATTCAAAATATTTCAATTCCCTTTTTTTTCGTTCTTGCAGACCAACGTTGGCTCACTCTATATAGCTCCTCTGGCACAGCCCACGGAGCCACAGGCTCAGCGTCTGCTGCTCCAGCAGCAGCCAGCGTCTGGTGCCCGTGACTCACCCATGAGGCAATTGCCACAGCAACCGCAGCAGCAGGCTGGTGGTCAGCCACTGCGCTGGCTCAGTTCGCAGCCGGCGAGCAAGGAGCAGGCGCCCTGGGCACGTCCCGAAGAGAATGGCAATGTTGTGCCATCCACGTTGCGACAGCCGACGCCAGTGCAGAACACTGCAACAGCTTTCTATCAGCCACAGATGATGGGGCAGGGTAATGGTTATGCAACGGCCACGTCGCCAGCTCCAGCTGCAGATCCGCAGCAGAACTTTGGCTCAAATGGCCAGCATACCGGACTACGGCTGCAGATCAACACCAACGCAAACAGCAGCAATGCAAACCAAAGTGGACCCAAGGTAAAATAAAAAAAAACTTATTATTTAATTGTGGCAGAAATGCTAATTGGAATCTTTGTAGGAGCACATTATACCCATTACACTGGAACAAACGCCAACTTATGCCGCAGCACAGCCCAATTTTGGTGGTAAGTTTGTGTTGCAGTTTTCCAGCTTGTTTTATATATTTGTTGTACATGTTTCCAAAATAATAATAATCTATCTGGCGCTTTCCTAAACCCTAAATGTTTGTTACTAAAATGAGCCCTCCAATATGTAGTTGTTCCCTCCCTTTGTGTGTATACCCCGAATGCGAATCCATGCACTCTCCACAATCCTACGACACTTCCCCCCCCCCCCCCCCCCTACACCGAATGTATTACCGTCCAATGTGTAACTTTCCATCTCGATATCAATATGTGTCTATGTATACTCTCTCTTTCCTACGAAAGCGCCTGCTGGCCACATAATTCGCTCAGCTAATCAATTTGTCGATCAAGGTTACAACAACTATCCACCAGCAACAACAGCAACAGCATCAGCCATGTCGCCCAACCAGCAGCAGCAACAACAATTTTACACCAACAACAACAACAATAATAACAACAACAATTCAACACGCATTATACCAATTGCGATCGAGGGAGGACGAGGCGGACCAGTTATGCTCCAAAAGTAAGTACAGTTTGTGCATTTGTATACATACACTTTTTGTGCTTTACCAACACTAAACAACTAATAGTTTTGTGCAACAATTACCCAACACTAATTCGTATTAAATTTTGGGCTTTCTTAAAAGAAAATAAAATTCTAACAACTTACAATTACAATTTGTATGTGCCACAGCAAGAATCGACTTAGGTAGTAAAGTAGTGCTGTAAAACTAGTGATAAACAATGACAATTTAAACACTAGTCAATCTGCTCCAATATTCTGTGATACTGTTTTTCAATGTTGTGTCTAGTTTGTACTTATTTTTATTGGTAATCATTGATCATCAGCTCATTTTTCATCAATTCAATAAAATCTCGCCAGTGGAAAATATCTTTCGGTGTCGAAGCACTCATAAATACTAGAAGATAACCCCAAAACCCATCCAGCAGCAAGAGAGCAAAATTTGTAATTTGGTTTTCAGCCATTATTTCGAGTGCATTCTAACCAACAACCTAACCAAAACATTCGCCTATGTCTACTTGCAGCGATCCACGCTCACCGCCCATACAATCGAAATCGTTTAGAATATTGCAAAAGATAACTGATACAGTGGACGATGGCAGCTCCGATGCCCGGCTACAACAGTCGCCACAACAACAACAACAACAACAACAACAGCAGCAGCAGCAGCAGCCTCATTTGGAATTGGAGACGCCACAGTTGCAGCGTCCACAGTTTGCTCGCCAGATGAGCGCTCAGCAGGCGCGGAATAGTCCGACCATTGAGCAAATGAGGCGACTGCAAATCGCTCAGGATCAGTCGCCTCCAGCTTGGTCCCCGCAAGGTGAGCTCTGACCGGTGTCCCTACCCCAACTCAATAGCAAAAGTGGACCTGGTTTTTGGTAAGGTTTTCGTCTTTGGAGAGTGTCGCAAGGTTTCAATTCGGTTCCCCTTCCTCTTCATTCTCTTCTTGTCGTCGAATATGTTTGGGGTTTTTTGGGCTCTAGTCTTAAGTCTAATTCTCAAATGGGTACTTTACCCCTCACTAATACCACAAACGCTTTAAGCTGCCACAACAAAACATTTTGGAACATTTTTAGAACTAACTCGCTTTTTGTGCGTCCACCATTAAAAACGGTACCGCAATAGAATTTAATTCAAAATTGCCAGCACTACTAAGCAGAATAAACACGTTTGGAAATTGGAAGCAAAAAAAAAAAAAAACGAAATAGAATCAGTTAATAGAACGCTGTGAAATCGCTTGTTCTTGCAGGTAACGGCGTATCGGCCCAGAACCGCTTTACACCACAGCGTTCGGCATACGGTAAGCCAAAGACTTGATTTAAGTTGATTTTACTTTAGCTTTTTCTTCTTCTTCCTCTTCTGTCTGCAGATACACCCCAACAGCAACAACAACAACAATATATACCGGCTAGTGAACAACAGGCATTGGAACCCAAAAAATATACCGGTAGCGCAATACCAAGTCGATCATTTAAGATATTACAGGCAATGACAACACCAGAAAATGCCGGTAAGTCAATTAATTACAATATACAAAAAAAAACACTGCGAGAAATTGGGTTTTATTTATTTTATATTCAACATTTGCAATATACCAAAGTTAGCCCCGTGGCTAAAATCACTTGTATATACACCATAAAACATCACTAATTTCACACACACACACCAACACACACAACACTCCAACGCATCCACACAAACATATTTAAAAAAAAAAAAAAACATTTGCATTTTGTTCTGGATTGTATTTTCTATTGAGAGATTTCACCTTATTAAAAATATTTCATTTTGTTGCATATTATGTTAAAGTTGGAAAACCCATAAAAAATCGTTTTATTCTAAAAAGGTATTGAGTATGATACATGTTGAAATCCACAACGGATCAGCTTAACATATCTAAACACGTATTTATCTACCGTTTATCGTTTATCGTTAATCGCTATAAAGCATTTTCCCTCAGGGCTTCTTCACTATTATCACATCACCTCACATTTACTCACATTGTAAATATTAATTTTTGCTTGATCGTTGAAACTATTATAAAAAAAAAAAACAACAAAAATTCACTTTCCAAATTGTTGGTGGAATGAACATAATCTGCACTCTCACCGTGTCTATATCTCTTCTTCTTTCTTTTTTATTTTTGATAACCGTGCACCAAACCGACCTCAGAACATAAAATTCAACCCGAGCTGGACTCGGATTTGGAAAATATTGAATTAAACGAAACCAATAATAATAATAATCATAATAATAATAATAACAAACACTTTAATAATAATTACAATAATTATAATAAATATAATAATAATATTGGTAATGAGAATAATGAAAATAACAGTAATAGTAACCATAACAGAGAAATTAACAATAAAATCAATAAACGTCATAGTTACACATCAGCCACACCCACACCCACACCCATACACACACACACACCCACACCACACATCACAGACACAGACTCAAACACACACACAAGCACATCTCATGGCACATACTCATCCAATTCATCACTTAGTTCAGATAGTTCTTGTCCACCAAGGTCGCAACCCGAGCGCTCCCAATCCGTGCCGCCGCATTATCCTTATGCTTATGGCTATCCCTATCCCTGGTATATGCCACCACCGCCGGCAAATGGGGAGCCACCACAAATGGTGAACTGGCCCTATCCCTATCCCTATCCACCACCGATGCCTTCAACCGTGGATGGCAAGCAGTCCGATGCTTATCCACCCTATCCATATTACTACCCCTATTATCTACCTCCGCCGCCAGCCTATGGTCAGCCAAATAATCCCAACGATCCCCAGCAGACAATGCACAACTATCCACAGTTTGTGCCGCCCTACATGCCCTATGCCTATCCGGTAACACCCAGTTTCAGTCAAACCTCGACTGAGAGTCGTGCTAGCAGTGTATTGCCCGATATTATTATAACGCCCAGCACCGATGATGTGCCCTCTCAGGTCATTATGAATCACCATGTCAAGGTAGAGCCCCGAGAGCCTCCGAAGCGGGCGCACTCTGTTGAGATTGAGGAGCTTGTTAGTCGCCCGAAAACGCGAAATCTTTGCAGAAATAAGGAGCAGGTCATCGATATGCTCAGCGAGCGGCTGGCGAACATTAATAAAATCGCTGGTGGCAACACCCAAGAGAATCTATCGAAGCAACTGCAGAAAAGCTATGCAGGAGAACAGCTGAAGGAGCTGGGAGCACGTTCACCCAGCGAGAATGCTTCGCCAGTGCAGATCAGTGCTGTGCTGGATGACAACGACAGCGACACGGACGACAGCAGCGATGAGGATGAGGAGGATTCAGATACACCCAAACACGCGAGTCGTCCATCTCCGTTGCAGGCCATTAAGTCGGTGACCAATGTGCAGGTTTACAAAGGATTCGATAAAGTTCCAGCTGAACAGCTGGACTCTGATTGTGAGGATGACGATGGCACAACAGCTGATGAAATGCTAGACGAGGAGGAAGAGCAGGCAGAAGAGGATTTAATTGAAGAACTGGAAGAGGACTACATTGTTGAAGAGGATCTGAGCACCATCTACGAGGAGGAAAGCGAACTGGAACGCAGCAGCAACTACGCCAGGACAGTTATCAACTGCAATGGCTCCAGTGCCACACTGGGAGATCGCCAAGTCCTAGAAGACGAGGTGTTGGAACTGCAAATCGAGGACAATGATCAAGATGAGGGCAATGCGGATGATGATGACGATGAGTCCAATTCGGTTACGGTGCGTTTGCCATTGCGCTTCTCCTTTAGCCGCAGCTCAAATGATGAGCAAATCGCCACCGTTGAAGTGGGCAGCACCACACAGATTGAGGAGAGACGTCCGAGCTTGGAGCACAAGCACAACTCATTCAGCATAGCCAAGCTGGAAAGCGATGATGAAGGTGACAATGACTGTGAGGTTAGCGTCACAATAAGTATGTCCAATTCCTCGCGATCCAATTCAGTGGAAAAATCTTCGCTACCCCAAAACTTCTCTGATGCCGAAAAGGTTCTCACAAGCGGAAGAAGAACTAGCAATGAGGATGTTTCCACCTCCCTCTCGCTGGGCATGCGGAACAGGTTTACGACGGATGTATTCAACGATGGACTTACCAATAATATTGCAAAATTAGAGCCAACCAAAGAAGTTGAGGAAGCTGCTGCAGCACCCGAAGAGGAATTCGATTTCTTTGCCACGCTTTTGGCCACCAAAAAGCAAGCACAAAAAATGATGGAAGAGTCGAAGAACTTTTGGAAAACGCCAAAATCGAATACAGTTGAAGAACAGCCAAAGGAATGTGCTCCAACAGTGCCTGTCCAGTTGCGAGTTAAAGAAAACGATGCACAAACCAAACCAGTTAGACCAAAATCGTGTGACCTGTCCAAGACCCAGGCCTCATTGGAGGCGGCCAAGAACAGCTTTTGGTCCGCATTTGCAACTGCGGGCAAGGACACAGAGCCACATCAGGAAGAAGCTACTGATTTTGGGGCAAGTGAAGAAAAAAACACGCAGGACACTCAGTGGACCAAAAAAAAGAAAACCGTTACTTACACTGCTTTGAAGAAAGAAACGGTTTCCCAAGTGGAACATTTGTCAAAAAAACTAAAATCTAAAATCGAGTACTTGCCGCAAACCCAGTTTGCAGAAGTTCATTTTGTGGTAGAAGAGAAAACAGAGACCGAACAAACGCCAGAGGAGGAGGAGGAGGAGGAGGAGGAGGAGGAGGAGGAGGAGGAGGAGGAGGAGGAGGAGGCGGCGGAGGAGGAGGAGGACTTTTGGGCGACAGTGGAGAAAACGAATTCCGAGAAGACTACAAAGCAAGAAAGCGAACTAAATGTGCCCATCGATGAAGTGGAAGTGGTTGAATTTTGGGCAGACCAGCCAGAAGACGCACATCCAATCGAAAAAATGACCGAGGAAGAAGAAACCGATTTCTGGGCTGACGGAAAATCAAATGAAAATATAACTGACAACAGAATCAACGACTTTCAATTCGATCCCACAAAATACCCAGCTGAGCCTCGCGAGGTGGATACCGATGAAGAAATTGATTTCTGGGCAGAACTCGAAGCGAATCGCAGACCTGATGATGACGACGTAACCTTCCAGAAATCAGCGACCTTCTGGGCATGCAAAGAGCGTCAAAACTCCATTGATGAAACGCCCTTTAAGCCCGTTGAGACCAAAGCATTCCGGGCGAAGCTGCCCGATGAGCCAGCGGTCGATATAGATGTGTGGTCCACATTGGAGGCAGCTCGTGGAGAGGAGCCAGAGATAGTCGATCCAGTGGTCGAAGAGGAGCATGTGCTGGCTGTCCAATATGAAGGCTTAGAGCATGAGGCCGTTGAGGAGCCTGCCAAAGAGGAGCCATGTCCAAGTGAGGCACCAGAAAGCAATCTCAATCAGGTGGATACAATGTCGCTGGCCTCCATGCATGAGCCGGCCACAGTGCACACCTGGACGCCGTACAACCAGACCAACGAGGAGCTGGATGAGCCAGATGAGCCGGACTTCTGGGCCGACATTGAAGAGAAACGCGCCGAGAAGGAGCAGATCGAGGAAGCAGAACAGAAACGTCATAATTATCGCCAGGCCATGGCATTCTTTAACACCTCCATCGATGAGCAGAAAATGCAGCAAAAGCCGCAATCCAATCGCTACAGCATCATCATGGAATCCGAGGAGACCAACGAAATCGAACTGGGCTCGCCAGGCGAATACGAGATTATTGGCGAGGATGGCATCGTAATGGAGCAGCATGCTACACAGATTATGAGTACCGAGGAGGAGGAGGAGGAGAGAGCTGGTAATATAACGCCAACCAATGCTGGGGTGCAACTGCCTGAGGTTTACGTCGAACCAGCGCTGGAGGAGCAAAGAAAACTTCTATACAACGGTCTACCCGATCTCGGCGTGGAAAGTTTTAATGAAACACCCAAAATATCAGTGCGGGATCGGATCAATGTATTCGAGTCTAGTCCACCGCCCACAGTTGTAGCCACACCCAACAAAGCGTTGACCCTTCAATCATTGTCCGTGGACAGTGGCCGTGGCAAGGGACAACTTTCGCGCAACAGTAGCACACAGCGCTCCGAGTCAGAGATTGAGGAGGACGACTCCGGGGTGACAGATATGAACAGACAGCTGTCTGAGACCGATACCGAATCCGAGAGCTTCCCGGAGCTGCGCAAAATGACCAGCTATCAGCGTGCCGCCACACATTCCAGACTCTTTAAGCTGCTGAAGGACGAGAACGATGTGCCCGAGGGTGCCGAAGCTGGCCAGGCGGATGAGTTCCAGCTTAAGCCCAGCAGACGCAAGATTGTGCACAATGTGTCCATCACTCGTCGGCAGAATCCCAATGCATTGACCGAAGCCGAATCGATGACACAGCGACGGGAACGACTCTCGCTGCCGCTGCGCAAGAACACCAGCATCGATGCGGATAATCCATCCACGCCCAACAGTCCCGCCTCACCGATTGTGGGCCCATCGCCTGGCAAGCAACGTGTGGTCAGCGACAAGCTGGTGAACGAGCTGGTGCAGAGTCTGCTGCTCAAGAGCGACAGCAGTCATCTGCGTAATATGCCCATGGAGCGACTCCAGGCGGCGGCGAAGCGTGCCCTGGTTGAGGAAATGGACTCGGTGGAGAATAGCTCACTGGACAGCACGCCGGCCATAACTCCCAAGCAGGACAAGGAATACGCTGACTACTATAGCAGCTGGACCGATGCCAGTGGCGGAGAGGAAATCGTTCCATCGAAGGCATTTCGAGCGCTGCAGGATCCGCGACGCAGTCCGTGGACGGTGCGCTGTCCACGCGTCCTCAGCTCCAAGACAATCAATAGGGATCTGGCGCGTGTCACCGAGTCCCCTGAAATTCTGAGTAGTTGTGGCAGCAAAAGTCCCGAGTGTTTCAGACAACAGTCGAGGGAACGCTCCGCTAGCAGCTATCGTAAAGTTTAGGAGTCTATTAAGGGATTAGCTCATTGTGTATACCTAGGGGCGGGATGGGGTCACTGAAAAGGGGAAAATAGGTTTTTAGTAGTGTAGCAATTTAGGCAACTTGCATTTTGAGTCTAGCCTAGGACTAGGAACAGTCACTGCCCTGGCCAGATGTGTTGGGTCAGTTAACGCATTTCTCATCCACATCACATTGTACAATATGAAAACACTCAGACTATTAATTAACTAAATAACATTTAATGAATAATAAATAATGAATAATGTATAATGTATAATGTATATAAAGCAACTGAAACCAAAGAAAAATCGTTCATTCGTTCGTTCGCTGGTTCGTTTGTTATCTCAGTAAAAGCGTAAAATCTTCGCCAGTCATTTCTAAATTCAATTATATATATACATTAATATGTACTTTCGAATCGAATCAATTAATACATGCCAAAAACAAACTAAAAAAAAAATAATAAAAAAAAAAACCAAAACAAAAATCCACAACAAATCGAAAGAAAACAGAAAACATATCAAAAAGCAAAACCACAAAAATCTATCAAATCGCCACAATAAAAAACAATTTCATCAACTCAATGATTTTGTAAATCTCGTTCAAAATCCTAAGGTACCTAAATTAAATTAAAATTTATATCAAACCCAAATTTGAACTAATTTTTTTTTTATTAATGTTTTCATTATATTTCAAATTTGCTCTCTATCTATTTCTATGTATTTCTTTTATTTTTGCCGCTATTTGATTTTTAATTATATGTGCCGTATTTCTTAATTATTAATTTATTGCGACAAATATTTGCGATAGTTACATTTTTAGGCTGAACTCTTGATTAATATCTTTGAAAGATCAAAATTCAAATTACCCAGGTTTGTATCTAGATAATGTTACACAATTAACACCTAATTTTCTTGTAGCTGCCCAAGATATTAACCCAACTTAGATGTCACATAGCAAAATAGTTCAAACTTGGCTTAATTAAAAATTAAAATATTTAGATAAACAAACTGAAATAACTAAAACTTATAGTCGAAAATGTCTCATCGCAAATATTTCACTCAATAATTATACCTTTCCACACTGCTTTATTTACACCAAAAAAAAAAAAATTGGAAAACTTAAAAGCGAATTTTGGAGAGCAAACTCCACCTTGAACAAAATGCTGAACAACGAATGAAGATTTTTTTTTTGCATTAGTGAAACAAATAAAACATCAAAAAGAGCATAAACCAAAGAAAATTGTACAATATAAAATGAAAAGTCGTTCGTAACATTAACCATTCATGAGTTACAATACATAATTGAATGTTTCTATTCTTATATTTGATTAACTTGTTTATATTTTTTTTTACACATAATTAAAATATACATTCTTAACAAAAATTAATCGTTTATTTGAATGATAATGATAATGAACATGAATGGCTTTTTCCCTACAAATTAAAGAATATTGACAAATTTTGCATTCCAAAAAAAAACAAAAAAAAAAACAAAAATTTAAACAATAAAGGTGAAGTTTTCTCTCAAAGTTCTGTTGTCTGCTTTGCACTGCTGCAATTTTCAATTATTATTTGCCGCTTAATTTGTATCCGTTTCGTTTAATGTGTATATAGTTTCCTTCGTATATATGTCTGGTCTTCGGACTTGAATATCTTTAAAGTCTAAGCAAAAAAAAAAAACAAAAATCGAAGACAAACAACTTTCCACAACTTCTTATTGTTAGCTTTATTTGTGTATGCAATTATGCTTGGTGAGTTTGTTTTTAATTCTGATTTCGTTTACTTTATTTCAGGACCTGGACAATCGGATCTATAATTATTTCTCAAAGCCATAGAAATCAATTATAGCTGACAACAGACTACAGCAAATACAGCGATGCAATTAAATGCACATGTTTTTTTTAAGTTTAAGTACCAGCACACTTAGGATCACCACAGTCAAATAGCTTGGGAACGGGCCCTGCAGTAACAGTTTTTATTTTTAGTAAATTTCTTAAAACTAACACTTTAAGCATTGCAGTTGAGATGGAAATGTACTTTACTTACTTTTTTCAATTGTTTACTGCGATTTGGTAGCAGCACTAAAACGTCTAACACCAACTTACGAAAGCCACTAGCGAAGCGAATCATTTACTAACCATAACTCATAAGCTGTAAAAAAGTTTACACGAGATAATTAACATTTAGACGCATTGAGGTAACAACGAAACGAAAACAACGCAATGACAACAGAATCGACCCATTCATAAAATGTATCCTTATAAAACGAAAGCGCATATTGAAACGATTAATAACATAAATTAAATGAAATTGGTTTAAGAAATCTCTGAGTGTTGTCATCATCAAACGCAAACAGATTTTCAAAAAAAAAATAAATAAAAAAAAACATTTATAATTTTTAACATGATTCTTTTTGTTTATGTCATAGTTATTTATACAAAACATCTACATATACTTATGGTATTCGTATGCATACGAATGTGTTATCAAATTTATTTGACTACTATTATTATTTTATAATCATATATTTTGTGTTGTGTAATTTTTTATGCAGTGAAATTTTTAGTAAATAAAGAAATATATCAAAACAAATACAATCAAGTTTTTTATAGTATGGAAACCAAATCTTGCTGTAAATTTAATGAGGAGAAAACGCCATAAATCATTCGAAACTCATATGTTTATTGTTATGTAAATATATATATATATATATATATTTCTATATATAGTCAGAGGTACAGAGAAGCCGAGAGTAGCAAAAACCAAGCTGTTACATCAATATGAAGTAATTATGAATTGCTTTAAGTAGATTTCATATTGCACTTCAGTGTAGTCAGATGCAATTTAAATTCAATAATCGGTTTATTATATATATATATATATTTATGTAAATATTTAGATATACAAATATATATGTATATTTGTGTATATTCATCTACCGGTTAACTGTAACATTATATTCATCAGGAATGGTTAAAATATTTCGATATCTTAAAATGGACTTGTTGAACAAGGCAACGGCCAAAATACCTGTTCAAAACTCAGCTACGCGCTCTACAGTTAGCAACATTTAAAGCTAATTTCATAAAAGTATATGTTGTATATTTATATATATATATATATATATATATATATAGGTATGTATATATATATTTAAGTAAATGGTATGCAGATCAATTTTTACCATAGATAGTAGTATTAAATGCATAAATATGTCATTGATTATAAATACAATACTTCGTTTCTAAACGCTGATAGTTAACTTTGAGATACTTCAGATTTGTACAATTAAAACTTTCAGTTAACTTTTTTTGAGACCTGTCTAAATTATACACATAATCATATATATATATATGTACATAGCTTAGAATAGCACACATTTTAAGGTCTATGCCTTCTTAAAGCAGCTTGCATAAATGTATACAAGACAATAGTAAATATATAATTATTGTATAATATATTGCTTTCTAGTATTTTCTATAGCTTAATTTCCTAGGAAGTAGTGTCTGCTGTCTGCAGATCCATTAGCTCCTGCACAATGCGATACTCATGGCAATCGGCGCATAAGAGACGACCGTTGGAGCGATTGGCACGTTGCACTTTTTCATGGCATACAATGTGAACCAACTTGAGGTTCTTTAGCGAGAATATCTCCAGAAAGTATTCTAGCACAGAGATATCCACGACGCGTTTCTTGTGCAATGCACACTTTCGCTGCGGCTGTGTTACCAGCTCCTGGACATTGTCCACCAAAGCCGGCAAAATTGAGCGACATAGCTCAATTTGATGGTCAAGATTCCAGACTTGAAATAATATGAGATTCTCACGCGAGGCATACGGATTTATGGTGTGTTGCATAGAGCAAAAATTTCCATTGTCCGAGTAGGCGCCCTGGCAATAGAAGTCGCCCAGATCCGTGCACATCGAAACGGACCATTCATCCAGTATGGCATTTCGCGCAGTGTAATCCTTAATCACTTGCCGTAACCGCTTGTTGGGCACACTAACAGCATCTGGCTGCTCCTCGCCAATTTGCTGTAGCAATATTTCGTGCTTTTGCTGGCATTTGCGATTGAACATCATCGAGAAATAATCGCATCCGATGAGTAGATAGCGAAACTGCTCAAGCACCGAATTGATCACCTGGCGCGCCTTTGAATTCTGCCTATATAGTGGAGTGCGGGTCAGCTCGTCCTTGGTCTTGTAGTAGTAACCGCGCACTCGTGTCTGCGCCCGCATGGCCATGGCCTCCTCCTTGGATTGGAAGCGCTCCTCGCTGCCCTCGAACCATTCCACATGTTCGGCCTTCAGGCTCAAGTGTGCCTTGGTGTTGTCCAGGGCACGTCGCTGCTTCTGCTGCTCATATTCTGTAATCATGCGTCGAAATTTGTCCGGATGCTGCTCAATGAAGTCGTAGAAAATATCGGCAACCTTCAGCAGCGGCGACTGTTGACGCATTTTCTCAAACTCAAAGTCCGCATCTGTTGAATATATATTTATTTCTATTCTATTTATTTTGTGATAACTCAGTTTACCCGTGGTGATGACAGCCTCGGGGCCAGCAACGATTAAAAGCGTCTGGGCTGGCACACTGTTGAAATACTCATCATCGGACACTTCGAAGCCGTCCAGAGCCAGATATATGTGTAGCTCCTGCAGCTGTAAGGAAGAGACATGACTAAATTGCCCTTGACTTGTACTAAAATGGACCCTGACCTAAACAAAACAACAACAAGAGGATATCAACAGGTGCTCTGGTTTTGTTTGGTTTATTTTGTGATTTCTTTGCTCTTTTGGGGCATGCGCATTGGTGGCAGTGGAAGGGAGTATTGCTGACATTGAATCGTGCAGAGCGACAAACAATGCGGAAGCCAGCTTGAGAACATTGGCCTTGAATCGCCAGGGACATAGACAGGGACAGGGCCAATTGTGGTCTGAGGCAGTTTTTTTTACTGTTGATTTATTTTTCTGTGCAGAAACGCAATTTGCAAAATATTCGAAACACTTACCGGGAACTTAAGCTGTGCCTTCTCAACAAGCATTGCCAATGAGTTGGCACCTATGCCGTATTTTCGTGAGCGTTCATTGTCAGTTATTTTGTAACCCTTCATTTTGGCAGGAGCTTGTTGTTCCGGGCTCTTATCCTTATCTCGATCCTTGTCCAATTCCTTGGAATTTGAATTTAGGTTGCATTTGCTTCGTGTGGACGGCGCCATTATTGATTCCTTAATGTAGTTGAGCATCTACAATTAAGTTTATAGTTAATTCGATTTGAAATTGCGTATTTAATTTGTCCAGCAAACCTTGCAACAAGCTGCCTTTTAAGCGCACCAATGCAAACTACTTGGACAGCGTTGCCAGTGTGGTTTACGCTTATCAGCAAATGGCAGTGATGCTCAATTTCAAAAACAAAAAAAAGCTAAACTGTACAAAAAGCTTGTTGAAACTATGTGCTCATTTAATTACCCCTTAAATAAGCTTTTGCAGGCAGAAGAAATAATTTCTCGCACATTCGCCTGGCCATAAGACCAGAATAAAAACAGTTTTATATCTAGCGCATATTTGTTCGCAACACAAATAAGCAATAAATTAGCGTTGCCATTTAGCTTAAAATTGCTTGAGTTTGGTCACACAATGCTTCCCGTTGTTCAGCCAAAAAACAGCTGCTGTAGCCAAGGTGGTGTTGTTCAAAGTAAATTTTTGCTGTAAACTAAATTTATAGTGTAGATGTGCATCATGTGCACCGTCAGCTAAGTCGGGTAACGCCCAACAAATCCGAAATGCGACCGCGCTGCAACGCATGGCTGCCGCTAGCAACCCAGCAATTGCGTCTTCGCAACCTAGCACGCATCCAAGGACTTAACATCGAGTGCAGTTTGATCGCCAGAGCCGGCAGGGATGAACTCGTTTCGCAGCAGGAGGAGGAGGAGGACGATAAAGAGCTGCTTCTCTATTACACGTTGCATGCTGATAAGGCAAGTGAGGCGTTCTACACAAGCGAACCGCTGCCTCAGCGCCATCAGCACCAAAAGTGGGCGGAGATTTCTGCGGGCGACGACGTCTGGCGTAAATCGAATGCGCAATGTGTCTGTGTTAAAGTCTGGGCCCATTACCAGCCTACAGTCGCCCAGCGAAGGGAATCAACAACAACAAGTGGCCCAAACGAGACTGAGCCAAGAGCGGAGCCAGCGCAAAGGTGGGTTTCTGTCTGTGCCTCAAAGGGAATGAACCAAGAGGATTTTTAAAAGTGCTTTTTGTTTGATTTCCAAAGATTCCCATAAATAATTTTTTGCTTTACATTACAAATCGTATCAATATATATCAATATCTATACGATAGCTTTGCAATTTGAGCTGAGAAATAAATCTAATTAGTTATGTTTTCTTTGTTGCAGTGCGCAGCTGACGCAACGTCTGGCCAATTTGCAGCTAACGCCCCACAAGCTGTCACGCCCACCGGAGCTCGTGTTCAGCTGGGGCGTTTACTTCTCCGGCCTCATACCGCTTGAGAAGCCGTCGCTGGGCAATTGTCGGGCCAACTGTCTGATTTTTCTTCTAAATGGAGAGCACTTCACCTCGCCAGCGCTAATCAGTGAGCAGGGTCTTCACGCCCTGCTGCATTTGCAGTACCAGCGCTATTCCGAGTACGACAATAAGGATCAGCATGTGGAGACCGACGATGGTGGCATCAATTCTCCGCCAGTCAGTCGCAGTAGCAGCCCCATGCTGCGGATGAGCACTACACGTTACTTCCAGCTTGGCAGTGAGTCGACCAAGTTGCGACGCAGTTACAATTTGGAGAGTCTGCTGTTGCTGCAGCGGCGCCAGCGTGATCAGCTCAAGCATCACCGAGACGTGCGAGGGTTGAGCGGAGAGATTGCTCGGTTAAGCCTTCGCTGCATTACTTGCAACGAGCTGAGATTGAAGCCACGCTCCACTTCGAGCTCAGGCTCGACGTATGGTAGTCAGACGTCGCAGAATTATAGCCATTCCATGGGTCGCTTGCTCTCCGAGCTGCTGGCCGAGCAACAAGAGATTGCGCCCCTCACCCTCTACAATGCCCAGCAGCTGACGCTGCAAATCGAGGAGCTGCGCTGCAAGCAGCGTTTGCTGCAAACCGAACACGCCACCTTTGCGGCACGCAATGCGCGCCACAAGGAGCGTCTGCAGAAGCTGCGCGAGCAGCGCAATGAGCTGCAATTTAAGCTGCACAACCAACGGTTGCAGCTGGAGCAACAGCATCTGGAGTGGCGCACACAGTCGCCTGAGCGGCAAACACAACGGGAACAAAAGTGTGAAATTAATCTGCAGGTAAGTAGCAAAATAAATCGCATATCCAAGAGATCATCATATTACTTAATATTGCAGGTGAAGCGACGCAGATTCACGTTGGTGTTGGAGCTGCAAGAGATCTACAACATAAGGAGTCTGGGCTCGCAACAGTTTAGCATTTGTGACATTGCCTTTCCCCACATAGAGCTTTATACGTCCGAGTCACGGCAGGCGGGCATTGCACAGATGCTGGGCAATGCGACGCCTCTGGCGGTGAGCGCGGCGCTGGGCTATGTGGCGCATCTGGTACAGATGCTGGCCTTTATCATGGATCTGCCGCTGCGCAATCCCATCTCCTACGAACCGTCGCGTGCACGCATCACCGACAATGTCAAAGAGCTAACCTACAACACAAGAGAGTGAGCAAGAAATCAAGCGAAATCAGGATAATCCCTATTATATTTTCATAATTAACTCTCTGTCCTCGCAATTGCAGTTTCCCTCTGTATACGCGCTCCATTCTGCCGTCTCAACAAACGAAGTATGCCATTTATTTGCTGCGGCAGAATGTGTCGCAGTTGTGCTTTGACATCACAGGACGCTGTGATATGCGAAACACACTTGGCACCCTGCTGGAACTATTCGATAGGTTGCGCAACATTGAGCGCAACCAGAGTGACGAACTCGATGCCGGCGATAAGTGGGCGACAAGTGTGATAAATGCGAACGGCTTAACCGCAACTCTGGCTGGCAATCCTCAGCTATCGCAGTCGCATTCCTCGGTGGATATGAATCACGTACCGCTGCCCACGACCGGAAATGTGGCCAAGGATGCGCTGCTGCATCATTTGAAACCAGCGGGCGTGAGTCAGGCACTGTCCATCGAGGGCTATGCGTCAACGCAGCGGTATGACTAATAATTGTTTAATTTTAATTGTGTATTGTTGATTTCAAAAAGAGAGATATATTTTAATCCGATTCAGTTAATTTTTCCAACTGTAACTAATATGGCAAATCTTTTGCAGAATCTGTCGCTCGGTGGGTTCCTATTCGGATGGCGAGGATGACTTTCGAGCCAGATTGGAGCAGGGCTATTCCAATTCGGACTCAAATATTAATCTGCAAGTGCCGCGCAGATAGGACGAGCGCTTCATTCAGCGTTGCAATTTATCCACATATTTACCTATGTATACATTATACAAGTATCTATACTATTATACATAAAAATATCGCAAAAGTCCCAAAAAAAAACCAATTATATAATAACAGTATGCAACGAATTTAGTTGTTGCGTGAAGAGAATTAACTTTGATTATAGCGCTTTAAACGTAAACCGTAATTGAAACAATTATGTATTCTGTATTTTAATTATAGACTGCTTCGACGAGCAAAATACTAAATTTATTAAATAATTTGTGCATATTTACTTGTTTCTTTGGTTAAGATCTCGTTGTAAATTCCCGTTCTTCGTTTATATGCTTAATTCTTAAGATATACACAAAATTATAATACAAAAATATACAATTTTATAAAATATAACCACTGCTTTTAAATAATAGCAATTTTTACGTTAGCGTATGCGAACTTCGTTTAACAATATCAAGTTATTACCAATTAAAATTCAAATTTTCGTTCAACGCTTCCCAACATGCAAGCATTGCCGGCGTTGACCAACACTGCACGCACAGCTGTTCAACAGTTTGGCGAATTGAGACAATTGGCCAGCGGCCAATAGCTGCATATTTAACAAAAATAGAAAGAAACGTACTTAAACATGTGCTAAAAAGTCAATTTAAATGTTACTTAGTTTTAAATACTACTATTTAACTTATATACATACAAAACGCGAGCTTTTCAATAAAATGTGAATATAAACGATATATTCCAAAAATAGTGTATTGTATGTGTGTGCAGTGTGTGTGTTAATGATTGGCTACTGCTAAAACAAAATTTATTATCGTTGTTCAATAGTTTTGATTGTGATATTGAACAGTTTCAATTGATAATCAATTGCCAGCAATTGGCTTTTTAAGGCTTATGGCTTTTTAAGGCTTATGGCTTTTTAAGGCCGCTAACAGATATTTACCTGGTATATCCGATTTACGATATGCCAAGTGTTTTATAAATGTTTACGCGCCTAAATAATACCGTGACGTTTTGCTTGTAGGGTGTACTAACGGCAGTGAACTCCAACGCGAATTAGTCACTGAAAACGTGGCAAGCTCACACTTAAAGCTAGCTTCAAAACACAGCAAAGTATTAAGCTGCATTTCGGTTGGACAATAAACGGAAGGAAATAACCACACCAACAACGGCACTAAAAGAATGAATTAAAATTTCTACGATAGCTAATAAAATATAAATAAATTAGAAAGATTTGCGGTAATTGAGAGAAGAAGACACACTTGTTTAGAAGCTGCTCGCAATTTTGGGCTCTCTTCCAACACATTTTGCATTTTGAGAGCGCTCTCTTAGCCATGACTGATAACGGGCTGCCGCTACGTGACTTTGACGAAGAGAGCGAAGAGACTGATTCGGAAACAGAATTGCTCATACGACACACACACACTGACGCTGCCATTGCCAATAGCAACAACAACAGCAAAAGCAAAAGCAACAACAACAATAGCCATGGGCAAAGACGACGCAAAAGCTCAACTGGTTACAGCGGCATCGGGGCCATTGGTAGCCCCACTAGCGGGAGCACCATCGGCGGTAGCGCCAGCTTTTTAGGTAATCTGTTCAGTCTTGGCTCAGCCGCCGGCCAGATACGTTATAGAAATGAGCGGAGTCGCGAGCGCGCCAAATACTCGAATAGTAACAGCAGCAGCGGCACTGCAACGCGACACATTACGTCGGAGACAACGTCCGTTCAAACGAAACTGGCGCAACTAACACAAACGGACGCCAGCAGCGGCGGCGTCGATGGTCCTGCGCCGCATCCCACTGAAATTGGTGCACCCAACGGCATTGCCGTTCACACCGAAATCGATCCCGAGAACGGCCCCTCAACGGTCTTCTATCAGAACAATCGCAGGCGCAGCAAAGGATGCAGCATCGGCAATGTCTGCAAAATGTGTCTCTGCAGGTATGTGCGACCCCAAAGTCAGTTGTTTATATATAAGCACAATATTCCACAAACCAACACAAAAAAAAAAACACAGCTGCAACAGTTGTTCTTTCACAATTGTATTTTATTGTGTGTCTTGCGTTGAGTGATCGAAATTAACATTGAAATACTTTTAAAATCCAATTGAGTTATGCATAAAATTCAATTTTTATTTGCTTTTAATATGTATTTTAATTATTAATGCTGGCACCATTTTTGTTTTGTAGACACACTAAAAATGAAAACATTTTATTTGTTTGTTTTAATATTCATGGCAACCCCTGACAGAACATAAAGATGTTCATTTAATAGCATGATTTTTGTTTTTACAATGAATATAAAAATCTAATAAAAAAAAACAAAAGTGAAACAAAAATATTGTGAATACAATTTTGTACCCAGTAGCTTAACAAAACTGTTCTAAATTCCAAGAAAAATGTGGTAAATTTACGATGTTCTGGTGATCACTGTATTTGAGCAGTATAAACTATCCATAGAATTATTATAGTAATATCTTGATCATTATTTAAATTCGGGATGATAATAAAAATAACTCGGTCTTTCTTTGATGCAACTTCCTGTTTGCCACATGGGGAGTTACTTCTTTTTTAACTTGGCATATGCTTGAGGTGTGAGCCCAAACCGCAATAATCGCATCTTGAAACCTTTCTGGGTAGCAAGTTCTGCTCCAGTGGCTTTGTTTATTATCGTTTTGATGTTACGCCTGCTGTTTAATGAGGCTGCCACAGCCAGTGGCAACAAAAGCAACGGCAACAGCAACAACAATTCGTTGAAACTCAAACTAGCAAATAAAAACATTTCGAAATCCTCAAGAAAAAAATAACAAAACAAAAATAAGCAAATTGCAAAGGCAGACAAATTGTTGTTGCAACGTTTTCAAAAAAAAAAAATCATGTTTTCAAAACGAGCGTAAAATTTTACTCGAATATATAGGTATATTTATATATATAATTTTGTGGCACACATTATATTCACAGACAAATGTATATATACCCAAGCTACATAAATACATGTTTTTAATTTGCTTAATTAGATGAAAAAAAGAACAAGCAAATGGAGAAAGAGTGCAAAAGACAGCAAATGCCGCCGGTTAAATAAATAAAGAACAACAACATTTTGCTATATGCGACCAAATTGAAATCGATAAACGTGATCCACAAATAACCAAAACGTCGCTTCTATATACAAACAAGCAAATATACATGAATATATATATATACACATATGTATTCCGGTTAAAAGGGAAAATGGAAATATCAAACAAACTGAACCACCTACTTATAAATGTTGCGATATCTGTCAAGTGAAAACGCACTGCAAACGACACATTTCTCACGCTAAGACATTTTCGTACACCTCTAATTGTTATGCTCCCCATCAGGAAATTTGCGGGGCATTGGCGGTGTAGTGGTGTGGGGGATGGGCGTGCCTCATTGTTAAATTTGCATATGTAATCGAATTTTAGCGTGCAACTCCTTCAATGAAACTAACGCGACTCGTTTTCGATGTCGTCTTGCTGCTCAACTTGAAGGAAGCAAACACTGAACCACCGAAACCAGTTTGTTTAGATACTTAAAATACCCTGGACCCATATAAAATGACTTAATTGGCTATATTGGAGCTTTGGCAAGAATACTTCACAGGCAGAAGAAAGCATCTGAAAGCCCATAAGGGATATTTATGATGAGCGTAAAATGTCGAGTAATTTAGCAATGCCCGTCTCTGAGACTTTAAGATCTTCAATAATTGAATATTGTAATATAAGTTCTCTTTTATCAATAACTACCGCTATTGCGAAAATATAGATATCGTTTCGAATAGCTTTTCAATTTATGCATAATTATCTATTTTTATCTGTTGTACAAATCTATAGTTTAAATAATAATATTTTTAAGGAGAATTTTTGTCAATTAAACTAGAGTAGTTATAATTAAGTTATGAATGCTGGGTATCTCCCAGTTGAGCTTCCTCTTCAAGAGCATTTTTCTTGTTTATTTTTGTTTTTTTTTTTCAAAGTTTCTAAAAACAAAAAAAAATTCCGCAGCAAAAGTCACAGCCAGCATGTTTTTTTTTTCATTTTCGTTACTTGTAATTTGTGTTGAAATTGAAAGTTTATTGTCCTAGTGGCTTATCAAAAACAGCTCAAATCTCAGTGACCAGTCTTCGCGACTAATGAAAAGCAATAAAAACCGCAACAGTTTGCATTGCTGGGCAGAGATTTGCGTAATTTCTACTACACATCGAAATGTGTATTTTATAAACTAAGATTAAAAGTCTAAAAAAAAAACCATTGTTTGGGCATGTGGTACAACAAATATATTATTATAAATGCGAGTTCTTTGTAGTCTCCAAATAATATGTAAGGCCAGTCATTTCTTAGGAAATTTGTCATTTCTCATTATCAAATGAATAATATACTATGAATTGCATTACTATAATTGAATTCTTATCAGAAATTGAGTCAATAGCTGCTGTCAAGCTTCCAACTTATCAGTTTAATTATATAAGTGATTTTAAAGTTGTTTTTAATGAATGATGTCCAAATAATTTGGTTTTTTTTTTAAGCTTGAGCTTTAGTTTTAGCTTTCGAAAACTAAAATCTATGGCTTATCTAGCAAAATACGAGATTATTAAACATTTAATTATGCTTACATACAGTTCCTTAAAAATTGAATGTGACTCTTATTTTTATTATTTATTTATATTAAATTCATATATACTATTTATACGTCAAATTCGCACAAATTTACCCGCATTTATCTCCGTTTTTTTTTTTTTTCAAAGCCAATCAAAAATATTGCAATGCCTTTCTTCAACTTTTTGCCTTCATCGTTCAAGTTTGAACTAAACAAAACTTTTGAAGCACTAACCCTGATTTTTTGTAAAGTGCCCAAAGTTGAAATTTCTTTCTTTTTGTTTTTTCTGTTTGACTCGTTTGGCGTATGGGTGTTACTTGGAAGGTCTTATTTCTTACTGGGCCTCAGTCACTCGATTCACTTTTGCCTTGCTCAATCTCTAGTTTGGCCCAAAGCGTTGTCGGTTGTGTTCGGTAGATTATAATTACAATGCGTCGGTAGTTAGATATTCATATAAAAATGTGTCGCTTAACTGCCCTCATCTTGCCCACTTTATGCCCCTGCATAACCTATTGTTGTTAATAACCTTAATGCAAACGTTAACCAAAATGATTTCCATTAACTTTGTAAATAACGACGTGTCCCATGCTTGCGATAATGCTCAGAAATTCGAAATGACCTTGTAATTGTAATTTTGAGCTTGTGCGATAATAAACTTCAAAACATCGCATTTATTGTAATTTTGAGCCTATGTAATAATAAACAGAAATAACGTATTTACAGCAGCAACTGAGATATATATATAAAGTATTTACATAGTATTTTGTATGTATAAATAAATTTGGCTGTTAGTTTATGAATGCATCAAAATAAACACTGACAAGTGTGCTTCTCTAAAGTTCTAAAATAGTTACATTTTCTCTGTTTGTCAAATAAGCCGTTTATCTTTGCCTTGAGCTAAAAATAGTGGCACAAACAATGTGCAACAGCAAGAGAGAATAGACTTATTGTCTGGAAACCGTAAATGTCGCAAAAGTGTCTGGGGCATTGCAGAATTTTCAGTCACCTCAACAGAATTAATTTCAAAGCAGACAATGAGCTGACAGATGGACTGACGAACTGACTGATGAACTGACTGACTAACTGACTGACTGACTGTAGAGCATAATTTATGCGGCACTTGGCACCTTTCATTAACCGCTTACCAGGGGGCACCAGCAGCAGCATCAGCAGAGGCAGCAACAACAATCAACTCACACCGGCTAACTCTCAATTTGTATGTCAACAAGCTGGCTGCCCCACTGCAGTGCCCCCAATACCAAATGCCCCTGACTTGGGAGACGCGCCCCAAATCGAATCGCCGCTCGGCTGACTTCTGTGTAAATAGGTTCTGCGACAATGATAAGTGGCTCCACCGAGCATATATATTATAAATAGCCAGGGCTTGGCCGTAGTCAAAGAAGTGTGGCAAACGCGTTGACTAGCATTTATTTTGCTTATTAACCCGCATTGCCAACCAGCTGTGGGTAAAACAATCTACCGTTTTCTCTTTCCAACAAGCTAAAAATAAAAGAGGAAGAAAAAACACAACTGTAACCACAATTGAAATAATAACATTAGGCGTTGCCATTGACGGGCCCTACAAATATATTTGGAACTTTGGGGCATGATGAAGGCTGTTTTGCATGCGGCACGACTGCAATCGTCGTGCCCAAATCGCCAGTTAAATGGTAACAGAAACGCGCAGTGAAAAGCCTGAGAAAAAGTATGTTGCCAGTTTGGCCGTGTGCAATTGCCATATTGAATACAGTTTGCTGCGTGTGGCTGTATTCGTTACATATTTGTATATATTATGCACACTCATTAGAAAGTGGCCCCAAAAACTAGATTCATTTTCTGGTTTTTAGAAATAATTTCTAAATATACGAGCAAAAAAATGAACAACATTATTTGTTTTTCGGAGATTTATTTTTGATAAATTAAAATAACTTAAAAAAATAATTAAAATATATATAAAATGTTTGTAAGATGTAATAATATAATTATCTAAAAAGAATTTAGTCCACTTTTTTTTTGCCGTTGAATGCCATTAAATCTATAATTCAATCAAATTTCAAAAGGGCTTTGACTCATACTATTGCAAAATGAAAAATGAGTGCATATAATGAATGATTTATAATTTCAACATTTTAAACTTCAAAGCTTTGCGTGCTGTTTCTTAATCAAGCTTTTTCTGTTGAGATTCGTATTCAAATCTTACGACATACTCTCAAATAAAACGTAGAAGAGATCCGGTTTATAACAAAACGTGAATGTTGGCAATTTTTTATTATGTAGCAGCTTTCTATATACCAGATAAGAATTTAAAAAAGTTACTGTCTTCTCAATACCACGCAGTGAATAATGGGGAATTTAAGTTACCTCAAGCGAATTTATCTTTCAAAATGAATCTATATAGTCAATAAATCATTATATTTTTTCTAAGCCTTCAAATTATTTCATAAAATTATCTATTTATACCTCTGCAGTGAGTTACAATTTCGTCGGGAAGTTTTTAATGCATAAATGTAGACGCATCTGACAAAATGTGTATATATTTCTGTTTTATATATTTTATAAATTTCAAATAACAATCGGTCAGTTTTTGCTAGAGTATTTAATCATCGTCATACGTAAAAAAGTTATTCTGTATAAGCTCAAAAATGTAAGTCAAGCAGTGATTAAGTGAAAAACTCAAATGAAATTATCTCAAACAGTCATAATAAGTGTAATTAGAGAAAAATAGATGTTCAGATATTTATCAAGAGAAAAATATCGTATTTGTCATACAATAACAAAACTATCTACTGTCACTTCTTGAAATGTTTCATAATTCCGCCTCGTATTTCCGAGAGGTGCTGTAATAAAATTATAGAGAAATGCAGCGAATGCATTTCGTATGCTGTAATTAATGGCGGGACAACAAAATTGCCAATGAAATGAGTTAACACTGTTTACGTTTTCAGCTTGGCTAAGCAATTATGAAGAACAGCAACAAAATATAAAAAAGACTAAACAAAAAATGCATGCAGCACACGCTATGAAAATGGAACGGTGACAAACACATTGCGGCACAGGCTTTTGAAGTGCAACTTGCCTTGAGTCTGGCTTGTCTGAGTCAGAGTCCGGTAAAATTTGCACTCAAATTCAGATTCAAATCGAGCTCCAGATCCAAGGAAAGCAATAGTTGTAGCTTTGCCTGTCGCTCAGTAAGATTACAAGGCTGCGACCCGACGACTGACGACCCTTTGTATTGGTGTCGAGATCTTTGGCTTTGGATATTCCACAATTTTCGAGCTTTTTACAAGAAATTAAGCACGGTGATGTCATTGAACCTTTTGATATTTTTGTTCGTTTTGCCATTCCTTCTGCCAGTTGTTGTTGGGATTCTTGTGCTGGTCGCTCTTCATTTTTATGGTGGTTGCTTCTATTCGCTTGGAAACTTTTTCTTATGAGATCATAGCACGAACACGCAGCGAGTATGCTTTCAAAACAATATTGACAAAACTTTACAACAGCGCTCTCCATTTGAATGAATGTAATACAAACGCAAATACGCTTACGCCTAGCACTAGCAACAGCAACAGAAAAAAACACAAAAAAGCAGAAAACAAGTTTACCCAGAGAGCCAAAGCAAATAAAGCTAAATACAATTATGGTAAGAGCTGCTGCTCATAGTTATGATCTAAGATGCGAATGACGGCAACAGTGAAAGTCTAACTGACGCAGCTTAAACAATTAACACGACTCTGCGAACGCAGCAAAATGTGTCGTCGGTAAACAGAATTTTCCATTAATTTTTTAAAAACGGTCACAATCGCATTTTGAAAATTATGTGACAGAGCGCGCGCATTTCGCGCAATAGTGCTGCCAGACTGTTGGCAGCCATTAATGTTAAACTAGCTGCACTCTACCAACGCTCAGCACGAGCACGTTCTTACTCACTCACACGCACGGGCTTTGTTATTGATTTCTCTTTGCAAACAGACAGGGTTGTTCCACAAATGCTAGGCAAAGTAGTTTTGACACGGAATTTTCATTTGCGTTCATTTTGTGCATAAGAATTTTATAATTTCAAGTGTGAATTCAGTTAGTCAAATACGGCATGTTAATGTGTCAAATAATGCGTGTACCATGCACCTTGTGCATTACTGTGTAAAAACATCGCAAAAAAAGTTAAAAACAACGCCACAGCTGCTGCTGCTGCGGCATTAGAACAAAGCGAAATAAAAAAGTACCAAAATTAAGCTGTAAATTAGCGAATATAGTGAAAAACGGTAAAAATGGATAACGGGACTTCGCAAGTCTCCTCGGCAGCACCAATGACCAGAGAGAATATTCCGCTGCTGAATCGCCAGCGCAATCGTTGGTACACATTCAGGTGAATCATCATCTCATCAAGTCATCACCCCCTTCCGACATCCTCAGCCCGTCTAACGTAAATTCTGGTTTATCAGAATTTTCGCACAGATATGAGAGAGTGAGAGCACGCGCTCTGCTGCAGTTAATGTGATTGTTCTCTTATTTTGCCTTGCTACGTTTTCAACAACCTTTCAACTTACTCCCCACGCTTTGGTATTTGTGTGTGTGTATATATTTGTGTTCGTGTGCTTGTGTGTAGCTTAGTGTGGGTGCATTTCACATATGTCACTGCTGTTTGCATTGATGTTTTTATTATTGATTTATTTTCACCAAGGTCACTCAATTTGGCAATTCCCCCTACTCTCTTAAATACGATTATTTTATTTACTTCGGAGAAAACATGAATTACAATTTGTTTAACAATTGTTTGGTAATGTTTAAACTGTTTATTTCATTTCAACTAAAATCAGCCGACACAAAAAAATAAAAATTGTATTAAATTAAATTAAAAATAAAATTAGCAAATAATAATTAGTGTTTTTAAAGAATTTCTCAATTTTTGCATTTTGCATTTTTGTTCTGAAATTTAAATATTTAAAATATATAATAATAATATTTTGCAGTTGCTGGAAGAAATGGTTTGGGGCACGCGAGCTGCGAGCTCGCTCCGTCAACTTGGGAATGACGAATACGGAGAAGTTTCCGCCAAACGAGATTCGAAATCAGAAGTATAATTTCATAACGTTCCTGCCGCTGGTTCTCTTCGAGCAGTTTCGCTTCTTTCTCAATCTGTACTTCCTGCTCATGGCACTTTCGCAGTTCATACCAGACATACGCATTGGTTATCCCTACACGTATTGGGGTCCACTCGGCTTTGTGCTGATGGTGACCATTTGCCGCGAGGCAGTCGACGATCTGCGACGCCATCAAAGGGATCATGAGGTCAACTCGCAGAAGTACAAACGTCTCTCGGCGACACATGGCAATGGCTACGAGATGGTGTCCAGCTCCAAGTTGAAAGTGGGCGACGTCATCATTGTGGAGAAGAACGAGCGAGTACCTGCCGATCTTATACTCCTGCGCACCAGCGATCGCAGCGGCTCAGTTTTTGTGCGCACCGATCAACTGGACGGCGAGACAGACTGGAAGCCACGACTGGCGGTGCCCTACACGCAGAAACTCAATCGGGATGCGGATTTGCACAACATCGATGCAAGCTTCTATGTGGAGAAGCCACAAAATGACATACACAGCTTTATTGCCACATTCAGCATTAGCGATGGCAGCGAAGACTCCGGCCTCAGCGTAGAGAACACTCTGTGGGCCAACACTGTGGTTGCTGCCGGCACTGCAACAGGAATTGTAATTTATACGGGCTGCGAGACTCGCAGCGTAATGAACAACTCTCAACCCCGATCCAAAGTGGGTCTGCTGGACACCGAAATCAACGGACTGACCAAGGTGTGTAAAAACTGCTAATAGACATATATATTCCAGAGATTGGCAAGTTAATGATTTGAGAATGAATTTAACTTATATTCTTTTCCATCCAATAGGTGCTCTTTTGCGCTGTGCTGGGACTATCGCTGGTGATGATGATGTTGAAAGGTTTCGGTGGTCCATGGTATCGCTATATGTTCCGCTTCGTGCTCCTCTTCTCGTACATCATACCGATTAGTCTGCGCGTGAATCTCGACATGGGCAAAGCATTCTACTCGTGGCAAATGCAAAACGATGACAATATTAAAGGCACCGTGGTGCGCTCCACAACAATACCCGAGGAGTTGGGGCGCATCTCTTATGTGCTGACTGACAAAACGGGCACACTCACTCAAAACGAGATGGTCTTCAAGAAAATCCACCTGGGCATTGTGTCCCATGATTCGGATACGTTTCATCACATTGGCCAGATAATACAGAAGCTCTCGGGCAATCTGATGCAACAGCAGCAACAGCAGGGCAGCCTCTCAAGTTCCAGTAGCGCTGGTGAATCGATTAAGCCCCTCATGTTTATGGGCAATCGCATGCGCCGTCCCGAGGGCTGGCGGGAGTGGGAGGCGGTACGTGCTTTGGCCCTTTGTCACAATGTGACGCCGGTGAGCGATGATGAGGACAATCGTTCGGTGTCCACCGCTTCGACGGTGACTGGTGGAAATAATTCACCCACCAAATCTGTGATAAACATCGAGGCACCTGGCAGCAGTGATACGGAGCATCAGTATCAGGCCGCATCGCCCGACGAAATAGCCCTGGTCAAGTGGACCGAACAGGTGGGCCTAACACTCATAGCCCGAGACCTGAACACAATGACACTGCAAGTGAAGACGGCCACCGAGGATAGTAAGTATCTTGCATCTACTTTAAGAGCCATCGAATCCATCTGCTAACTAATCCCACTTATTTGTGCACAGATGACATACTGATGCACTATCAGATCCTGCAGCTGTTCCCCTTTACGAGCGAGACCAAACGCATGGGCATCATTGTGCGGGAGAGCAAGACGGGTCAGATAACGTTTTATTTGAAGGGTGCCGATGTGATCATGTCCGGCATTGTGCAGTACAACGATTGGCTAAGCGAGGAGTCAGACAATATGGCGCGCGAAGGTTTGCGCACCCTCGTCGTTGCCAAGAAGATGCTCACCGAGGACCAGTACAACGACTTCGAGATGCGCTACAATGCTGCCCGTCTCAGCATTACGGATCGTGTGGCCAAAGTGGCTGCCGTTGTGGAATCGCTGGAACGGGAAATGGAGCTACTGTGTCTCACTGGTGTCGAGGATCGCCTGCAGGAGAATGTGCGTCCTACGCTGGAGCTGTTGCGCAATGCCGGCGTGCGTGTCTGGATGTTGACGGGTGACAAGCTGGAGACCGCTTGCTGCATTGCCAAATCGTCACAGCTCATTGGTCGCAACCAGGGGCTGCATGTGCTGCGCTCGGTGAAGACGCGCACAGAGGCGCATCAAGAGCTTAATCAATTCCGACGGAAGCAGGGCCATGCTCTGGTCATATCCGGTGAGTCCCTGGACGTGTGTCTGCAGTATTATCGATTGGAGTTTTTGGAGCTGGCCACTGCCTCACCCGCGGTGGTCTGCTGCCGCTGCTCGCCCACCCAAAAGGCACAGGTGGTCGCGCTCATCCAGAAGCATACGCGCAAGCGCACCTGTGCCGTCGGCGATGGCGGCAACGATGTGAGCATGATACAGCAGGCGGATGCAGGCGTCGGCATAGAGGGACGCGAGGGCCGGCAGGCATCGCTGGCCGGTGATTTTAGCATTCCACAGTTCTCGCACATTGCCAAGCTGCTACTGATCCATGGCCGGCGCAGTTACAAGCGCTCGGCGGCTCTATCCCAGTTTGTCATACATCGCGGACTGATAATTACCACACTGCAGGCAGTATTCTCGGCGGTGTTTTATCTGAGTTCGGTGGCTCTGTATCAGGGATTCTTGATGGTCGGTTATTCCACGTTGTATACAATGTTTCCGGTGTTCTCTCTGGTGCTGGATCAGGACATTACCGCGGAGACGGCTGTCACATATCCGGAACTGTACAAGGATCTGTCCAAGGGACGAAGTCTCAGTTATAAAACCTTCTTCATCTGGGTACTGATCAGCATATATCAGGGTGGCGTTATAATGTACGGTGCTCTCATATTATTTGTGGATGAGTTTATACACATTGTGGCCATCAGTTTCTCGGCGCTAATTATGACGGAACTCATTATGGTGGCTTTGACAGTGCGCACCTGGCACAGGTAACCCAAATTATTTACAGTTTATAGCAGTGTAAATATAATCAACCTGTTTTTATTTATTTGATAGGCTAATGGTCTTGGCGGAGCTATTCAGCTTGGCACTTTATCTCATCTCGTTGGCTGTGCTGCATGAATATTTTGGTTCGTATTATCTTCAAATGCCCCCAATTGCGATATGTATTTAATGTTATTTGATCTTGATTTTTTGTAGACTGGGAGTTCATCTGGTCGTACGACTTTCTGTGGAAGGTATCTGTCATCACGCTCCTGTCCTGCTTGCCCCTGTACATAATAAAGTTCTTGCGCAAAAAGTGCTCGCCACCATCGTATTTGAAGCTGTCTTAGACATGGTAGAACCGAGGCAAACTGAGCAAGCGACAAGTTTTGAGTATAATTAAATATATCTATTTTCGTTAAATTATATTACACTTTTTTTGTACATTTGATTTTGTTTTTGCATACGATTCTGTTGTTATTTTGCTGTCCAAGTTCTGCCAACCACTCAAACCGAATAAGTGATATAAAGTGTAATTGCATAACTTTCGCAGTCTCCCTTTATGGTTTTGTTTTTATCATTTGTTAAAATACTCGAAACGTGAAGCGGAATGAAAAGCAAAGATAATGAAAGCAAGAGAAAGTGATTATGTATACATTTAAAGGATGTTTAATGATTAAGACGCAGTAAACCAAATTATGTTACTAATTATTTAATAAAAATGTAATAATAAAAGTAAAACTAATTGTATCTATGACTATAAACTGAAAATCAATTATAAATGTATGAAATTAAAAGAAAATGACAAATAGATTTTGTATTAAGTATTAGAAATCACAACATATATTAATAAATGTATAAAAACTATAAATCGGATATTTCTTTGTTAAGGATAACACCATTTAAATATCTCACAGTTTGAATCACAGAAGTTGACTACAAGGAACCAAATAACGACTGAACTGCAAGAATCTCATTATTAATAATAATAATAACCAGAGAGATAACCTGGAGATAATTGACCAATGCAAACCCCAAACTCCCAACATGATTTAAATATTTTATTGATTTCGTTTACAATCTTTATTTACCACCTTTTTGTTTGTTGTTTGGTTGCTTTAATACTAATTCACAATGCTTTGCTTTCAAATACATAATAATAGTTAATTATACTTCATATTATGAAAGTATATATGCGTAATTATGGGTTTGTTTTTTAAATTTTTTTGGTTGTTGTTGGTAATAATACATGTAGTTCTCCATTTGCTAAGCTTATCTTAAGATGTTTGTCTTCCATCTACATTTTTCACTTCTAAAAGTTCTTCTTGTTGTTCTTCTTTTATATTTGTTGTTGTTGTTGTTAATAAAAACCTTGGTTTAAATATGCTTTATAAATGTTCTGTTCAATTTTGTTCATTTAGTTGCAGGTTATAAACACAATTTCGGCTCTTTGCATTAAATAATTTGTTGAACAGTTTTTTGTTTTTTATTTTGTTATCATTTTGCTTAAATGCGCAGAAATACTTTAAAGGTAAACAATTGGTTTAAGGTCTAATTTATTTCGTTTGTGTGTAGCTTTTATTAAATTTCACAATTAAGTATATTGAAATGTATATCTCTGTATACGCGAATTCTTTTTATTTTCAACGCATATATTTAAATTTGGGGGCTTTATAATTGTTATTCTTTTTTGTTTAATTTTCATTTTTGTTTTTTTTTTTTGATGTGCAATTCATTAATAAGTTTTTGATTTTGTTTCCCATTTTTTTTTTTTTTGTCGTTTATCGTTTAGTATAGTTTTTTCACTAACTGCTAGTGCCTGTTGAGCAATTCTTGGGATCCGACATTACGTAAATATTTATGTCCGCTATGCATAATCTGTATAATGAGCCAACATCTTGCTAAGAACTGAAACATTTGTTACCATTATAAGCTGCAGTAAAAAGTTTCCGTCCAACAGTTCTAGTATCTTAAAGCTTTGCCATTTCTCGTTTGTTGCTTGAACATTTGAATACAAACACCGATTTTCGTCTCGTCTCGAGTACATTTTGCTAACCATTCATTTAAATACGTATTTGTATGTGTGTGTTGGTGTGTGGTTTGTATTGATGATTATAGTTAGTATATAGTAGATATATATATATATATGTATGTATCTTGACATTTCAATTAATTTACTAAAAATCTACAAAATATAATATTTAATTTTCTTCTCTTTTGCTTAATATATTTTTTTTTTGAATGTATACATTTTATGATTGTTTAACATTTATGCATGTATAATAATTATGTTTTTTTGTTTCGGTTTTTTGGTTTTGATGAGGTCAACTTTGATTTGGTTTTCAGAATATGCAACATTATGTTTTGTTTTCAAGAATATTTCTGTTTATTTTTCATAATTTTCATTTATTTATTTAATTTTGGTTTTAATTCTTTAATTATTGATATGTGCTTACTGTTTTATTTTGTGGTTAATACGAAGTTTTCATTTATATGTTACACAATTCAAAACTGTTTTATAATATTTTGTGTATATGAATAACTTGTTTTAATTGTTTTTTCTTCTTCTTCTTTTTTTAGATCTTTATTTAATAATATTCAGTCTATATAAACATACATTTATACATTTATGCTAAAGGCTTGAACAGAAAAGCAAAAATATGAAGCATAAATTCAGTTCTGCTAAATCCCCAACCAAAACTGGTTAAATACAAATAATTTCGAAAAACCCAAAACATACACACATTATACAATGCATTTAAAAAAAACACGATTATTAATACAATCTAAAAAAAAAATAATACAAATATCTTCGGCAGGCCGATGAATTAATACCCATGCAGACTGACACCAAATTAAAATGATACCTTTTCAACTATTTTTTTTTAAGTTTAAAAAGTTTAATTTGGATGAATTAATCTATGAATGTAGTATCTATAACAAGTCTGACTATCTTCTGGCAAAACGGATTTGCGATTTAAAGGATACCAGAGAGCATTGAAGAATTTGGAGACCAATTTAGGCCTGAGAAACCTGCATTCTTCATTTGAATTGACCTCTGCTAAGGTATATAAAACAGAAATACTAAATGGATAATGCTTGCTCAAAACTGTTAATATATACATACTATGTGTATATATTTATATATATATATCCTTTTTTATTATATTCTTTGGAAATGTCTGTGCCTGTTTTAATATTAATATTGTGTTTATGTAAATCTATCGAAAATTAAGTGTAATTTACACATTTTTCTTATACATACATGGTGTATGTATAGTGTATGCGTTTGTGTGTGTGTGTGAGTGTTATGTGTGTGTTTGCATTGTGAACTTGTATATTGATGGATATGATTCTGGATTCTTGCATTTCATTTACTGTAGATGAGTGTAGTATTAATGCAGTTAAATAACTTTTTTGCATCTATTTGTTTGTTAACACATTCCTCTTGACGAGTTTTTATTCATTGCATTTTGGTTTTGTTTTTTGTTTTTGTTTTGGTTTTTTTAGCTTTTTATTTTTGTTCAATTTTTCTATTACAACATTTCACATAGTATTTTCTTGTAGTAAGATCTTTAATTACTTTTTGCAACAATTTCGTATGTATTTGAACATATGTAATATGTATATACATTTGCGTATATATCTATATATATATATATATATATATATATAGAATGTGAATGAAAACCAACTATTTACATGCAAATAAGTATTTAAAATACATATACTTATTAACTCTAATCATTTGCTACATTTCATGTTCATTTATTTATTTTGTTTTTGTTTTTTATACTTTTTTTTAGGTATATTATGTTGTCAAGGTGTTCAGGTCATTTGAATTGTGGTACAAGGTATGCGATTCACAAATCTTTGAGCCCCTCGATTCAACATCAACTACAACTATTTTGTGTGTGTGTTCTGAGCAAAAAGTATTGTTCATAACATAGTTTAATACTGTTTTTCAAATAGGTTTAACATCATACGTACAGTTATGTATAATTTTGAGTGTTTAAATATTTGATTTAGTTATTTGTTTGTAAATTTGATTCATTTTTTCTTTTTTGTTTTTTTTTTTTTGCGCAGCATTTGTGCTTGCTTCAAAATACTCAATTATTTTTTAGCTAAGTTAAATTGTGATTTTCTTTTTGTTTCATTGATTTTATGTCTTGTGTAAACTCTAAGCAATGCCAAGCATGTCTTAAACTTAACATTTATTTATATATTAATATATTTGTTTTAAAAATTATTTTATGGTGAGTTTCGCCTCACAAAATATTGCCAATTATGTAATTATGATTTTAAGCGTGCGCACAGTGTCCTGAGTGCAGGCAAAATGCCAAAACAGAAAAATGATATTCATTAATTTGCTGCATTCAGAACGTATTTTGAACGCATTTTTTTGGTTGTACACCTGCACCGATAAAAAATGTGTGTATATATCTAAAATTGTGGATAAATCAAGCAGTAAACAAAAACAATTGCAATTAAATGTAAGCGTGTGATTTGTAATGTGCTGAAAGTGCCACAACTTGCGGCAGTATGTGTTCCTTTTTGTTAATAGTTTGGTTAAACAAATTAATCATTAATGGACGCTGTGTCTTTACTTTTGTTGTCTACATATACATATATATATTTTCTGAACACAATTGCTGTTAATTAAATTAGAGCGAGGAGGAGGTGTGTGTATGTGGGTGTGTTTTGTGTGTGTGTGTAGTTGTAACATAAAAATGTTCAACTTAGTCCATTGAAAATGTTTGAAATTGCTCAAAATCGATGAGTCTGTCTATATTCTATGCAGGATACGACAACTACATACAACAATAGTTTAAAGATAAATATTGCGCGCGCTGGCACACAAAACGAATTACTACTGTAGCTGGCAGTGCGGCTGCGGCTACACTTACCAAAGACAAAAAAAAAACCAAAAAAAAAATCAATTACATTGGCAAAGCTTTTACAAAATTACGAAACTACTTTTACAGCTACGAATACCAAATACACAGGCTACAATGCCAAATGCCAAAAATGCCCAAAATGCCCAAATGGCCAAATACTAAATACCAATTACCAAATCCCAAATACTAAGCGCTGCTGCTGGGCTGGGCAGATCTAACTTATCTATCGCAAGTTGGCTGGCAGATGGATTGGAAATCAAAGAGCGAAAGCAAATCTTAAACTAACCACTGTGCGCATGCGTTTCGGTTGCCGCCAGATGGCGCTGCTCCTCGCTGGTTGCGAGACGCGCCGCCTCGCATTGCGCACAGTGCTTCTCCAGAAACTTCATGGACAAGCGGAACGTATACCGGTGCCGGGTACAACGCCTTTACATCTTATACTCGACGATCTTGTTGGGATTGAGGAACTGCTCCCGCTGTGCAGCATCCAAATGGGCGACAGTGCGTGTCAGTGCCGAACCGCTGCCAGAGCCGGAAACGGCACCGGAACCGGAACCGCTGACCTTATGCTTGCCAGTGCCATCTAAACCGCTGCCGCTGCCGACTCCTGCACCGCCGCCGCTGGTGCGTCCCGTATCGGTGCCAATCGGCTGATAGACACCATCAGCACTGACCACGCCCACATTGACGCCGGCGACGACCGGCTGCTGCAGATAGCCCGAATACTGTGGAGGCAGCTGGTAGCTGGATGGCGGCTGCTGTGAAATTGGGCGCGGTTGCTCCGTATGCGCAATGGGATACTGCTGCTGATGAGCATAGTCCTGGCTGCTGCCGCCGCCGCCAACTATAGTAGCTGCGCCACCAATACCAATGCCGCCTCCACCACCAATACCAATACCACCACCAACACTGATACCACCAATACCACCAACACCACCGCCAGCACCCATTCGCGAGCCAGAATCATCGTTGAGTCCCTCGCCCATTTCACCATCCCGATTGTGGCGTCCACGAATGCACAGCTTGGTGAAGAGCCAGACGCGTCCGCGATAGAGTAGATAGCAGCAGAAGTGGACAAAGAACGTGAAGATGATGGCACACGCTGTCACAATGATGGCCTTGCCTGGCTTGGTCCAGTCCATCATCGGATAGATGGCAGTTTGATCTTTTCTAATTTCCACAAGCAAACACAAAAACACAAAAAACACATTATACGCAAAATTATTTTGAATATTAAGTGTGATGCTTACCTGTCTGTGCCGCCGGCCAAGAAATAAATACCCGTAAAAATGGCATACGCCAGTCCAATGCCAGTGGTAAAGTAGGCGTGGCTCATCTTAATCGGATGACCCACAATGGCCAGGTCGATGAGCATTATAATCGTATTCAGCACGTGCACCATTATGTTTAGTGTGTCAATCTTGTGGATGTCTGCGGGCGGAGGAGGGGCAAATGAAAATGTGAGAAGAGGAGTGAAATTTATAAAGAGAGAGAGACAGAGAGAGGGAGAGAGAGGTAGAACATAGACTTTCTTGATAACTTTGTTTTTTGCTTAAAGTTTTTCCATTTCAAAGTGTTTTTTTGTTTCTTTTCCATTTTCTTTTGTATTTTATATCTTTTAGTTAATGTGCTTCTAGTTATTGTTCCGAGACTGTGTCTTGAGAAGTGGCCAATATGGTTTCCTTTATCAAACAAATTTAAAATGTTTGTTTTAACTGAGCATTTAAGCCAGAAGCTGTGGTATTTATTTAACGTTTCTCTGATAATTGTCGAGCAGAAAATAACATTTATTTTAAAACTTTAAATATTACACCAAGTCAAAAGACGTTTATGTAAGAAAACCTGGGTTATTTATTTGGCTTTAACAAATATGCATTTTTTTTTTTGTTTTCTGTGATATTTTTGATGTCTCGAATAATGTTCAAATATTTGATTAGGTGGACATAAAAGTAAGAACCGCAGCAAGTAGGTAAAAAACAGAACTCAATTCTGAATAACTCAATATCAGAAATTATTATTTTTATTTATTATATTTCAAAACAAAAATCGGAATCAAAAAAATGATTTTAATACTCAAATTTTAAACTGAGCAATTTGCATAAATATCAAATCCTGAAGAATCCCTTTTACAAATAATATTATAATACATAATAATAATCATAATACAATAAATATATATATATATTTATATATATATTTACACACAATTAGACTTCCATTCAATGTACAGCAAAATAGAGTTTAGAGAACTAAACCTTCCCCTCCAGCATATGGGTCATTCCACGATAAATGACGCTCCTCTCATCAGCAGAGACCAGTTGAACGGCCAATAAAATTTCATCGGCTGCTTCGATGTATGCATAGCAGGCCATAAAATCGATCAGCAGGAGCAACGAGCAGAGTGGAATGTCCAGAACAGGCAGCACATTCAGATGGCCATTGATCACTTGGGATTGGAAGATGAGCATTGGACACATGCAGACCCACATAACGCCATGAACCATATAAATGGCTGCAGCACTCTCATCGCCGGAAAGATTAAATATTATGGACCATATAATGCAGACAACTGCCAGGACAATTAGAGACGTCAAGCCGATATAGAGTAGAGGCGAAAAAGTGGCCGGCAGCAAGTAGCCGAGCAGCAGGAAGAGGCACAACAGCGAGAGCACCTCCAGAGCCAGTAAAAGATCCTCAGCGTCTTGCTTGGCAAGCAGAAAGGAGTTGCCCAAGGCGAGGAGCAGGGCAATCGATCCACAAATAATCCAGTTCAGTGGAAACATGCGTCGCAGTCGGATTACATTGACATAGATACAAAATGCAGTTAAACCAAGCACAAGCAGCACCAAGGCGGCAATGCAGCTCTTCTCGCCCTTGTCGACGTCATCATGGAACTGGCCAATGAGTTGCAGCAGCAGCACAGAGATTAATATGGCAACTGAGGCGCCTCCAAATAACTGTAGTTGATAGCTGCGCACGCTTGGCGGCAATCCCCGGAACGGTTCGCTCATCAATTTGAATTTTTTTTATATGTTTGCTGTGTGTCGGCTTTTTTTCTCAGTTTGAAATTCGAACGGAAAACTAAATAAAATTCAACTGAATCAAAGTCAAATTGAATAATGAATTTGACAGGCAGTTTTTTTTATAAATCTGCCTCAGCGCCGGAACTCTACGCAAGATCAGTGGAAACCCAAACGCAAAAGAAGAGCCACAACAAAAACACCAACACTGTATCCATTGAATTCCATATCCCATCGGTTCATTCGATCACAGATTCACCCGAATCCATACAGCCGGATGAGGAGGCGCCGACTCTGGATATTCTTGGCCCAACCCATTCCCGAGTGGCGCTCCTGGCCAATGTCTATGTGCTGCTGGGTTTGCAGGTGCTTGTGTCCATGCTCCAATGGCTGGGCGCCACATATCGCTGGCGGCCATCGGTCAATCCAAACGAGCGGAATTTCTTTGTGCTGCTGCTGCTGCTGACCTGGCTGAATCTGTCGTGGGGATTCATCGGATTTCGGCGACTGCAGAACAGTTACCCATTGAACTGGTTCGTGTTTGGCTGCATGTTCGAGAGCCTCACGCTGCTCCTCATGTGCCTGTGCATGCGAGAACTGGATCTCACCTGGTACTTCATTCTCATTGGCTTGGCTGTGCTGCTCATCTATACGCCCCTTGGGGTCTGGATGCCGCCCCAATTGCCGGCAAATCTTTGGATATTGATACTCTCAAGCTTCAGCATAGTGTTCACCTCGGCTCTGGCCCTGATTACCGGCCTTACCATGACCTACTTTGTGCCACTGTGTGTAATTCTCATGTTCTTTGGTCCCTGGACCATGTACAACGCCCATAAGCTGCACATGATTTCCCACGAATACTACTCGAGATTCAGCTATCTGCAACTGGCGGCCAAAATGTACATCGCCTATGGTTGCACTGTGGGTGCTTTGGTGATTGTCTGTCGGATTACCAAAAAAGCCATCGAATCGGAGGACTGCCAAGGTTTGGTGTTTTGTGGGAAACGGTCAGTGATTCATACATTTGAGGGAATCAATTGAACTTATGGAGCAGCTGCTCCATCCATGTCATACATTTTATTTTCTATTATTAAATTTACTTACCCGGATTGTGGACCAGCAGCCAGTAGCACATTGTGACAATAAAGGCGTAAACTGTAGCACAAGTGTAGAGCACCCAGTACAAATGATGCAGACGACTCTTCTTCGCCTGCCGCACAATCTCAAAATCCTCGCGCTCCACCATCATGCCCTGGGTGACAATCCAGGCGGCCAGCCATGCCTGCACCGTGCAGAAGAGCAGTCCCCAATGGGTCAGATAGATCCACCACTTGGCATAGTGGTGCTCAAAGTGCTCATCAGTGCGTCCAATGTCCAGCAGCGAGCAGACCAATGCCGCCAAGCAGGTTATCGCCGTTATCCAGCGATAGAACAAATACACAATGCGAACCTGCGTATTCCGCTGCCACTGCGATTGATATTTATTACAAATAAAATATATAATTAATATATAATAATAATTAAATAAATAAAATACACTAAGAAAAAAATACAGTAAAAATACAAGGGAGTTTTTTATTTGAACACGTTATTTGTCATTGCATATTTTATAGCTGTCTTTAAAATTGTGGATTTTATTTCCATTGCTAATAAATATTTATTGATTTTTGCGACACCTGAAAAGTTGTCTATAAAATAAAGTAAGCTTAATCTTTAAAATAATAATAAGAAATATATTCAAAATATTAAGTCTGAGATCCGTTTGATTAATGGATTCGCTTACGAATGCTGATTATAGTAGATGCTTCTTCTGTCTGCCATTTAATTTAAATTTTAAATGGAAATTATTTCTTATCGATATTTACGACACCTGAAAAATGGTCTATAAAATAAAGTAAACTTAATCTATAAAAATTAATTGAAATCAAATACTAAAACATGTATTACAAAATTTAAGTCTGACATCCGTTTGATTGATGCTGATTGTAGAAAATGCTTATTCTGTCTGCCATTTAAATTTTAAATGGAATTAATTTCTTATCGATATTCACGACATCTAAAATGTTGTCTATAAAATAAAGTAAAAAGTAAAGTAATCTGTAAAACAACGTGAACTCAAATACTAGAAAATAATTATATTCAAAATTTTTAGTCTAAGATCCGTTTGATGGATTGTTTCTCATATGGATCCTGTTTGCAGTAGATACTTCTTCTGCCCAATTTATAGTTTATTTAATTTTTAATTTTAGGGTTTTAATATTAATTCTAATATACTCGTATTTTTATATAACTAAATTTGATTAATGGCGACTATAATCATAAAACATTTAAGCAAGTAATATCCATAACTAGGAATAGGATACTTGTCGTTCCACTGACAGGATATTGTAGACTAAAAAGCCACCTATCCAAACTGGGTATTTATAGTAACAATCAGTGTAGGTTTTGTGCAGGTAAGGAAGACTCCTCAACTCACATCCTAACAGAATTTGTAGCTTTGTTCAGGAAAAAAAACAGCTTCCTAGGAATGCATTTTATGAGTGTCAATGACTAAGAATCCTTCAACCCAACAAAGATTCTGGCATTGGAACTGGTGTTGATGGAGGAGCTATAAGCTCAGAAGTGGGCACAATAGATCTAATAAATCGCAGTGCAGAGGCACAAATTTATATATATATATATATAAACTTGATTTAAATATTTAAATCTTAATTAAAACTTAATTCTTATAAAACTCTTCTACGCAGAAATGAATTATTTATTTTTACTTTTAGCTTAAAGTAAATTTTCTTACCTGGCACAGATAGAAATTGTGCCGATGCACATGGTCCGGCGTGAATTCCGGAAAGCAGCTGTTCCACAATTTGCTAACCATCATTCTCTGGTTGCCCAGGCAGCTGCTGGCGTCGTTGGCGAACTGATTGAAGCCCTCGCAGCTGTCGTGCGAAGGATATTGATAGGATTGATAGGCCTGTTGCTGTTGCGATTGCTGTCCTTGCAGTAGTTGCTGCTGCTGCTGCTGTTGGTGGTGCTGATGGTGGTGCTGGTGGTGCTGGTGGTGTTGGTGGTGTTGCTGATGTTGTTGATGTTGTTGATGTTGTTGCTGCTGCTGTTGCTGCTGTTGCTGTTGCTGGTAGTGGTGATAGCGATGTGGTTCGTTTTCGCGATGTGACTGATTGGCAGGATTGCCACTGGTGCTGCCTGCTCCTCCGCCTCCTTGTCCCGCTCCCGCTCCTGCTCCTGCTCCGGCTGAGGCGCCGTGCTCCGTTTGGTATTCGTTTTGCGGCGGCGTTTTGTGGCTGTGTCTGCTTCCGCCGCCGCCGCTGCTGCTGCTATAAGGCCGTAAAAAGTCGGGCAGATCAATGTCGAGTATGTGCGCCAGTTGCGCCTCCTCGTCGTCGTCGTAGTCGTTGAACTCCGGATGGTGGTTGCTATTATATTGGAGGAAGCGTACGTCCTCGAGACTCTCACAGTCCGTGGATAATAATGCCGCTGGCAGGCACTCTTCAAGCAGATCGTCCTCGTCCTCGGTGGTGCTGGCAAGGCCCGGCAGATACCCGTAGTTGTCGTAGGCGTCAAAGTGCCGGCTTGGCGTTGTCTTGAAGCGATAGGCGCCAGCTTGCAGCTCCTCTTCGGCCGCCGCTGAGGCAACTGTTGCTGCTGCAGCTGCGACTGCTGCTTCGGCTGCCTCTGCTGCTGTTGCTGCTGCTGCTGCTGCCGCTGCGTACTCCTGAAACGGTGGATCGGCGGCAACTATTGCTGGCGCACGATTGCTGCGACTGCTGCTAAAATAGTAATCGGTGGCTACGCTGGGCGCCGGTGGCGGCGGTGGCAGTTCCGGTGCCGGCAGTGGTGGCAAATAACCCGGCGAACTGCCTGCCGATCCCAAGAGCGGTGTTGGTGAGGCGTCAAAGTTAATCAGCGCTGCTGCAGGATAGCCCCCGCCACTGTATCCCAACCGATACGGATATGGGGCGCCGCCACTGCTGCTGCTGCCAATATATATGTGCGCCGACGTGGAGGGCAGATGATACCAGCTGGCTAAATTGCTGCTGCCCAGACCGAAACCCAAGCCCAAGCCCAGACCCAAACCCAGCCCGCTGCCGCTGCTGCTGCTGCCTCGACTGAAGTAATAACTGTACTGTTGCTGCTGCTGCTGCTGCAGTTGCTGTTGCTGCAGTTGCTGGTGCGTCTGATGCGTCTGATGCAGTGGCCGATAATCGTAGTGATTGCTGCTGGTGAGCCAACGATGGCGTGCCGGTGTGCTCAGGCGCTCGTAGTGCTGTCGCTGATGGTAGAGGATGTGCTGCTGCTGTTGGGCTAGCTGCTGTTGGTGCTGTTGCTGCTGCAACTCACGCTCGAGCCGTTGCAGCAGCAGTTGTTGTTGCAGCTGCTGTATCTGCAGCTGCTGCTGCTGTTGGGCGAGCAATTGCTGCTGCACTTGCTGCTGTTGCTGTCGCTGCAGCTGCAGCTGTTGTTGCGTCGGCTGCGCCTGCTGTTGTCGCGCCACTTGCTGTTGTTGTCGTTGTTGTTGTTGCTGTTGGCCACTAATTGGCTCCGGTCTAAAGTAAAACTGCGCGTAATCCAATGTGAAGGCGTTGCTGCTTACTGTTTGCCTCGCGTCTACCACTTAACAAGTGTTGTTGCGGTTTCAGTTGCTGTGTTGTGGTTGCTGCTAATGTTCTTGTTGCTGTTGTTGTTGTTGCTGCTGTTGCTGCTGTAAGTAGAACAAGTAAAAAAGGTTGCTTTGAGTCGTGTTATTCTCGCATGTGAAATGACAGCCTGTTAGGACACTAATTAGACGGGAATTAAGTATACGCCTTGTGGCTTTCAATTACTGCCTGAGGGTGCGAAAAGAATCCGCGGGTATCTTTTGCCACAGACAAAACAGACAGTCCTCTGCACCCCCCCTACCACTCCCCTCTTATTGAGTTTGTGCCTAGCAGCATTTCACAAAAATTTACAAACTGCGTCAAAGGACCACAGAAATCACTCAAAGCCAGCAACTTTTGTATTGAAATACAAAGTTGGGCGTCGACTGTGAAGGCAAGCATTCAATTAAAAATTATAAAACTGAGCTTCAATTAAGGTTTTATATTTCAGCACAAGTCATACCTAAATTTAACTATAAATAAATAATTTATTACAGCTGCAATTTTAGGTTTAGCAATTAGATGCAGCAGCAGAAATAACAAGTTTTTATTTATATGCAACTGTAATTGTCTTAAGATTTAGAGTAACATATAACTTTTACAATTAAATTTATATATATTTATAAGTTACATGTATTCATTTAATTTGTGTAATTTTTTATATTTGAATTGCGGCTTTTAGCAGCAGCTAAATGTGACTTTTGGCAAAGCCTTTGCTGATGAGATTGACTAATGGAGGGCTTAATGATTTGTGTGAATCGTTTTCGAGCGACAAACAGACCGAATTAAATGCTCAAACAACGACTACAACAAATACCAACAGATATAACCATCAACGACACTGCCACCGACATCGACCATGCCACTGTGGCAACAGCAGCAGCAGCAGCAACATCAGCAGCAACAGCAATAAAATCAGATCAAATTGAAGCGCGCGTGCAGCGCGGCAGAAAGGCAAATGGCGGCCAGCTACTTCCGTTGCGGCCATTTTGGTTGGTCGGTCACTTGGATTGAGTTCGCTATAATTTGGTTGAGTTGAGTTTGGGTTTAGTTGAGTTGTGTAGTCTGCATAAACATTTGTGGCACAGCCAAAGAGTACGCAAGGGAGGCACGTTTCCTGATTTATACAGAGAGCGAGAAGCGAGCTAAATGCATTTTGTGTGTGAGTGTTTTTGGTTGTGTTTTGGCCGTGTGTATTGGTGTGTAATTTGTGCGCTGAGACTCCCTCTGTGTGTGTGAATGTTTGTGTGTGCGTCTCTCTTGACGTCAGCAACATTCGCAACTGTTGTTGTTATTGCCACTGTTTACATTGCTGCGACAAGGTTCGCATTTGTTGTTATTGCTTGTTGCCGCCGCCTGCTGCTGCTGCTGCTGCTAGTTGTTGCAATATTTACATTGGCAATTTGCTTGAATACCACTCACACCGCATTGAGCTTAAAATTTCAAGCAACGTACACTACACCACACCACACAACACACACACACACACACTCACACAACACACACACAAATAGGAATGTCAGTGTGGTTTTTTCTTATACACTTCCTGCTGCAAATTCTGTGTTTGGTTCTAACTGAACACTTTTCATTTTTGTGTTATTATTAGAAACACTTTGCAACAGCTGCCACGTAAATTAACAATGTCATAAAGTTTTTTTTGATTCTATCTTAAAATGATAGTTGAATCTATATTTGGGCAAACTTGATTAATATTTGCATTTTCTACAAAATTTGACTAAAATAATGCTGCCACGCAAATTAACAATGTCATTCAAATTTTTTTATTCTATCTTAAAATGTTAGTTGAATGCATTTTTGGGCAAACTTGGACAATATTTACAATTTCTAAGAAATTTGCCTAAAATAATCAACATTTTCAAGAATACTTATCTGATGTATGAAGTTTTATATTTGTAAAACCTGTATATAATTTTACAAAATTATTTTAAAAATACTACATTTTCGGAAAGAGTGTTTGAAATTCATATTGCAGATATGCAAATTGCTTGCAAAAGTTTTTCTTTTCATTTTTTTCCATAGTTTTTTGCTTCCGTTGAGCTTAAAAACTTCTTTTAACTTTGAGCTCTCAAACTTTTTGCTTCAATCATTTTTACTCTTTTATGTTGAGACATAAAAAAAAAGGAAAAAAAAAAAATTAAAAACTTTGCACGGCGTTTGAGCAGAAGTTTGTTGGCTGCTTTGGTTGTGCGGGGTGTTTATTTATAGCCACTTGGCAGAAATGCTGCAACTGGGGATAATTTTGTGTGCAGCAGCAATTAGAAGCACGCTGACTTTCGCAGCTCATAAAATCCAAAAATAATTATCCTGCAGCGTTCTTGCGATTCAAATTGAAATGAAGGCTTAAAAACAAAGTGAAGAGCAATCGTGGAAGGTCCAATTAAGGCAATTGTGAGCAGAAAGTGTGTCACAAATTGACTAAAGTATGCTTCAAGCAAGTCACACACACGCAGACCAACACACACACACACACTCACACACACATGTCGTATGAGCGATGTTTAATGAAGACGCACACGAAGCAAAGACGTTGATGAGGACAGTGGCAACAAGAGTGCTGGCATTTCGTGCAACACAGTGACAACATTAATGCTAATTTAATTACAAAAGCATGTTGCAACATGTCCGCCAGCGCCACGCCCCTTCCAGCTGTATCTTTTGCTTGAACAGACATATAAATATATTTAATGAAATTTACTTGAATGCAAATTTCCTTTAAGCATAAACAATTTTTTAATAAACTATTTTGTAATAAAAGCTCAATTTTCGCCGCAAGCTGCTTTTAATCCTTTTATTACCTTATTGAAATATTGCATAATTATGATTGGCTTTATATGATACATATACGAAATTTCACAGCTTACTGCTTAACTCAATTTTCCGCTTACACACGCACACACACACACACACACACATATGCACACATCCTTTTGGTCCGCTTTTGCTGTCACATGCAGTCCTTGTTTGCTGCGCAGAGCGTATTAATTATCCTTTGAAATGGAATCCCGCATTGATTTATCAGAAACGGGCGCGTGAATTAATTGCCAAAGACTTTTGTATCGAGTGCCAAATAAATTATGGCAGCTGCAGACTCAGACGCTGACACAGCCAATGACTATAGTCGTGAGCTGAAGTTGGTCGCGTGACACGATATTTACACACAATAAATGAAGAACATAATTTTCGTGCTCAAAGTTAAAAAAAAAAATATAACTTAATTTAGGCTTGTTTTCGCGTTCATCTCTTGGCTCATTGCTCCATTGCTCCATTGCGTTATGTAATAATACAATTCAGCATTTTCATGCAGAGAAAACGCTGCGTTTGATTAACCGAAAATCCACCTTGGATGTTGGCTGGTTTGCCTTGGAGGCAGTTGTTGAGCTCAGTGCGAATGAGTCTCACAAAACTGGCAGAGAATGCAATTTAATTAAAATGGAAAATATTTTTGTGGCATAAATGTTGCCACGAGTTGTTCACAAACTATGTGGCGGAAAATCTCTTAAGCATTTTTGCAGCATTTGTAAATGCTTTATAAGTTTTTAATTAGAGCTCAGCTAAAAAACACTAAGTTTGTAGTAAAAATAGTTGCTGCTCAGCTTATAAACTTTCACCCAGCAAATGTTATATTGATATCAAAGAAATCTTAACTAATTCAAACTGCTCCGTTTGCTGGAATATTTTCAAGGCAAGTTTTACAATTTACATAAATATTCTTTCACTTCAGCAATTATAATTAATAAAAAAAAAAAGTTTCAAATGTTTTGATATAAGCGAAAAGTTTTATATTTAAATTACCATAATTGCAAATCGTAAGGTCAAAAAACCATGAATCATTAAAATCATCAATGTGGAAAACTTCCCAAATGTATTTCGTTGCCGGCGGGCAAAGTTATCATGCCACAAAAAGTAGCATAAACATCGAAATTGTCCTCCATGTGATATTGTAATATTGAAAATAAAAACCTTGTTAAGCTAATGCAACATTTTTATGCATACAACAGCGGCGAAGCCCACGCAGACTGAAATAGAGATACAGAGAGAGAGAGAGAGGGAGAGAGAGAGAGAGAGAGAGGGAGAGGGCAAGGAGGTAAGCTGCACATCAGACACATTGACGTGTTTGTTTATGTAAACAGGAAGTGTTGCGCTGCAGGCAGAGTGCAAAACTACACCACACACATCACACACACACACACAACCACACACACAACCACATACATACACACCCACACAGGCAGACAAAGAAGTGGAGACGGAAGTAGACAACCCTGTTTGCTATGCCATCCATGTTATGCCCGTTATACATAGTAGGTATACCATATATCTATATATATATATGCACATATATATATATATATATATATATGTGTATATGCTTAACATGTTTTCCATGCTGCTCTCTGGCTCACTGTTTGCCTTATGACATTTTTTGTCTACTTGTCTGCTCGCTGCTCGTTTGTTTTATAGCAAAATGTTTGCCCACATGAAATTATAGAAAAACCAACATTTAATAAATGGCCTTAGCGAGTGTATGCTGCTTTTGGTGTATGTGTGTTTGAGGGGGTGTAAAACTTTTAATGAGCTATTTACAGCTCATAGCTGTGCTGCATGCATGTCACAAGCGGCGTATGAGTAATATGGTTGAGCATTGCTTATGAACACTCCGACTTAGCACATTAAAGGCTTAAAGACAATGTTGACTGTTTTTTGCCATACTGCCAATTGCATAAATTGCAATTGAATTGAAAAGTGCACTTTACATACAACATCAATTCAATGAATACCGCAAACTGTTTTGTTGTTGTTTGTTATGTATGCATTATGCAAATATTGCAATTTCTGGCATTGTCAGTTGCATTGTCTCAAATGCCATTCAGTTAGCTGGTTAGGACGAGGTCGTATCAGTTAGTGTACCACCGACCACAGTAAACTGTCAAAGCCTGTTTAATTGAGCTCGATTTTAATATTATTCATGGCACATGGCAGGCAATACATTTACATATGCTATTTGTGTGTGTCTATCAGAAAATATATCCCATACGTATACGTATTGCATTATATATCAATTTGGTAATGAATGAAAAAATTACAAATTTAAATATAGACATTTTCAAAATGTTTTTAATATAGCAAGTTTAAGTGCTCTATTTATTTTAAGAGCTACGCTTAATCAAGGTCTTTACTTGTCTTACACATTTTTCCATTTTGCTAAAAGAATTTTCAGATGAAAGTAAGAAAGTTAAATTGGGTTTTTATGGAACTCATTGTTTCAGCAGCTTTTAGCAAATAAAAAATTTCATACAATTGTCGAACACTGAGCAAGAAATTCATTGTTATAGCAACTTTAGGCTAAGATTTAAAATTCAGAATAGGTTCAGAAAATGAGCAGAAATTGATAGTTAAGCCTTAAGCAATACAATTTGAAATCAATTAAATGCTCAATATTGGAGCTATTATTTATACAGGACCTCGAAAAAAACAGCCTTTTATTCACAAAGTTAAGAACATTAAAATATATTTTTATATGCATAAATTAAGATAAAGTTTTATTGAGCTGTTGGCTAAACTTTGGCATAAAGCGCACGAAAATGTATTGTTGATTTATCGCCAGATTATATTAAGTTGCACTTAATTCTCAATTATTGCTAAAGGCTTTAAGTTATCCGTTAGTTTTAAATCGCTTATATATATACACACTGCAGCCAGCTGAACAGTTTGTCGGCTTTAATGGTTAAAGCCACGACCTGCAATTTGAGATTGGATGAGGGCTTGAAGGGCTCATCGAAAGTTATGAGCATTGATAAATGGTCATCTTAAAGTGCAATTTATATGCAGAATTGCTGGCAGCAGTGGCACCCGGCTCGTAGGCTTTGCTCGCCAGATTAATTTCATTAAAAGGTTGTCACAAAGTCCTTGAAAAGGATAGCCGACGGACACAAAAAAAAAAAAAATGTAATGCGAGACGAGTGTGCAGAAATGGCCTGGCTGCATATTTAATGGCTGCTCAAAAAATGCTATGAAATAAATGTAAAATGCACGCCAACAATTTTTCACGCCCGGAACATCATGCCAACAACACGCAGCAACAACAACAACCACAACAACAATGGCAATGAAGGCGAAAATTTATTATCAGTGTTTGCGCAGTTAAACAATAAATAAGTAAAACCTCGTGCCGAGGACTCTGCGGCCAGTGGTTGAGATTATAAATTCTCCGTCCGATAAGCACATAAAAATTAATTTACGCCACGGCTCAAAGATGCTGCACGGCCAAGCCATGCCACGAGCAGCCAGAGACTTTAAGACCAGTCAAGGTGCGCTTGAAAGATGGCCTCAATTTAAGGTCGAAAGCAACTGTCTCGCTCTCCACAACTCTCTCTATCTCGCTCTATCTGTATCTATATGAGTATGCTGTCCCTTGCAGCTTCAGTGTCCGGTGTATGTGAGTGGTGTGTTTGTGTGTGTGTGCTGTCTGTCAGCCTGTCTATCTGTCAGTTTAGACCAACAGGCAATCGTTTGTGTTTCTGTTTCTGCTCCTGCTCCTGCTGCTGATGCTTCTGCTGTTTCTGTTATCTGTCATTTTGTTTCGTATCGCTTGGTTTCGAATGTTTTGACAACTTCCGCGACACTTTCTGCATTTGGCGGAAATATATTTTCTGCACCGCCAGCGTCAAGTGCTGTTTATACACAATTTTGTCATGGCATCTTCAGCATCTCCCCCCGCTATCTACCCAATTTCCCGTTAGCAGCAGCTTACAAAGAATTGTTCTTTTTACTATTTTGGCCATATTTGGTGCCATCTCTAGTGCAAATTTGATTTATGATGCTGATTTCCGCAATTGTCAAAATATTTGACCTCTCAGCTCTTGTGGCATCTGCTTAACGGCTATGCCAGAAACCAAAAAAGCTGAAATTTAATTGCCAGTAATAAATCTCTTATCCTTTGTTCGTTTCTGCTGAGAGCTGAAATTAAATTCTGATAAGCTTTTGATACCGTTATGAGATTTTAATACTTATCAAGAGCGCATCAAGTTATTATTGTGACAATAATAGTTGAATAGAAGACTTTGACAATAAATGCGATGCCACTGTTGTCCCTGCTGCCATCAGATAATTTCCAACTGTGGGTTTGTCAATTTAATTTACAATATAAATGAATGCTTTTCCCAGGCCACCAACAACAATATAAGTTGCATTATCAATTCAAACGAAACATGCAGTCGGCAATCCATCAACTAAAGTCATTTCAAATAAGCTCCGCACACGGCGACAACGTATTGAATAGAATTAACTGTGCACATGCAACGGGAAATATAAAATGTAAATCTTACACAAACTGTTGCGCAACTATAAAATACTCTAACCAAGACTGAGCTGATGTTGAGTGATAGTATATATTTTTATTGCTTTACTATCTTTAAAATATAAGTCAAAACTTTGATATTGCCTTAAAGTGATTAAAATAAGTGTAAATTGGAATGATTTTCTACACAAGTGTTTGGTTAGCATACCCCATCACATGAATGGTACAGGGTATAAGCACTCAAAGTAAATACAACAAGTACTAAAGAGAGAATGGGATAGCGAAAGCGATAGCAAAATGCGGAAGCGAGATGAAAGGCACAGTATTCAATAAGCTTTCGACAGGCAGCATGAAACCATAAGAAATATCTCTGCCATGTTCTGATGCCTTTGCATGAGCGAGCAGCATAGACGAAGAGCCAAACAAAAGGAAGAACAAGCAGAAGGACGACGATGATGGCGTTGGTTTTATGGGTAAAGCTGAAAGGAGCGCTGAAGGGGGCGCTGGGCGACAGCGCGAGTTGATCTTCGTGAACTGCATC